>OW799221.2:5973502-7305462 GCA_941918905.2 Xestia sexstrigata
AAATAATCTGGCCAAAGCAAATTGTTTAGGCAATTCTTTATTATATGATATGTATATCATATCGATATTATGACAGAATACTTTTAGAACTAAAGATAATTATGTTAAACAATATTTCGGGACTTAGAACATTATGGTTACTGAAGTTTATAGCACGTGTTATGGATAATGATTTTCGGACAAAATATTTTAGGAGAAGTAAGAGAGTACCGATTGTGATGTCTACTGCAAACCACAGACACGCTATGCATACATTGACGTCATTAGCTCAACGTGTCAAGGCTAAGCACGCTGTGCACGCGGTACACGCTATACAGGTAAAGTCTTCATAAAAAAACGTATGTAGCCTCTCCGTGCGCCACGTGGGCCATCTACGTGTACTGCAGTGGAAACGTAGACCCACGTTGTCAAACAAATGAATCCACGCAGCTAACGCGGGCCGCGTGCCCGTAGCGTAAATCTGTGTTTTAGGGCTACCGCACACTATAGACAAGACTGTCTTTAGACAGATAATTAACATACTAGTGCGAGCGAGAATACATAGTCTATCTCGCTCGCACTAGTAGGGTAATTGTCTGTCTAAAGACAGTCTTGTCTATAGTGTGCGGTAGCCCTTTATCTATGTTATTAATAGAAAGCAACGGTTAGACTGGAAGCCGACCCCAATAAAACTTGGGAAAAGGCTAGGCGATGATGATTTATAGCAAGCAACGAAACTCCTCACTCATTAATACTCCTCCTCATTCATAATTCTTTAGTCTCAGTAACATTTGTCGATTTTATCAACAGTGATGTGAACCGCATGCTTCTTAAATCTTAATATCATTGACTCGAGGGATTTACCAAGCATCACTTTTTTATGTAACAGTGTCAAAAAGGACTTAGAATTAAAATCTTTTCAAACTCAAACTCAAAGCATTTATTTCAATTAGACCATTACGGCACTTTTGAATGTCAAAATTACAAATAAAAACAAAGCTACAGTCCCAGTCACAAGGCATAATAACTTGAGAAAGTACTGTAGTTGCCCATTCACTAGCGTAGATCTCTATGGAGAAGAACGGGCAAGAAACTCCATGGACACTCTTTTGAATCAAAATATTGTTACAAAATCTTGTTTGCATCACTAATTTTGAAATTATACATACGAGTATATGTGAGAACGATGTAGAAACACGTGCACATTAAGAGCGTCCAGAGTAAAAAAAGACAACAATTTAACAATAAACGAATTAAAATGAACCCTGGCAGCTAAGAGATGACCAGTCCCAACTGACAGCGCCCGCTCACGAACATGACGCGTGTATCGGCGCCATTCAACTCAACCATATTGAAGGGAACTAAATGACCCGACACACCCGCCACCATCAGCGAGACATTTGAATGAGCATGACATTCTCTAAGCCACCAAGGCATATTCAAGTCAATGAAAGATAATGTAAATGGTGGCTGAACAATACAAAGTACTCACTCATGTGCTATGATGCAATTATATAATACTAAGAACTGGAATCTACACAATGCAAGTATATTTTTACAATCTTCTGCAGCTTCCACAATACATCAATATGGGAATCAATTCTTCTTCTTCTTCTTTGCGTGTCGATAGACTCAAATAATGCCCGACCAATACAATCAATTAGTTTGCCCCTATGATTGTGGAACAGAAGCTGAGGCCAAACGGGCGTAATTTTTTTAACTGTGAGCATTGATATATATAGGGTTTTTTAATATATCAATGGCTGTGAGTCGCGTAAAGTGCGACGCGGAATTTAAGCTGCATTCGGTTTCATACTAAAGTCCTGTTTGTACCACATGCGTGGCCTCAGCCTTAATGGTGTTTAAAAACCCATTATGAAGATGAGTGTAAATACACGTTACTACTGTGCCTGTATCTAATCTTTGGCATGAACCAGAAAAGCGCCAAGACAATGAAGCTCGACGAAGTCCCACAGAAACAATTTGACTGTCTTTTGTCTCGCAACGAAATTAATCAGGGAGGAGTAGGAAAAACCATAATTTCCACTTCTTTGCTCCTGTACCATAACGCTCGAATTCACACTGCATAACTGGCGATGATCTCCAAGCTACAAGAGCTGGGGTTGGAAGTTCTGTGTCATTCATCGTTCTCACCAGACTTTGCACCGACAGATTTCTACATTTTAGTATTTGGACGACTTCTTGGTAGAAGAAAAAATGCAATATTGGAGACGTAGTAAAAAATGCCTTTGAAAAGTTTGTTGTCTCCGTTCCACTTGACTTCTTCAACAAGGGCATTGAAAAATTACTCCCGCGCTAGCAGAATGCCTCAATAGCGTGAGTGCATAGCTTCTACCCGTGGCTTCGCCCGCGTGAAATCTAAGTCTAATGTCTCGCTGATGGTGGCGCGTGTGTCGGATCATTCAGTTCCCTTCAAAATGGTTGAGTTGAATGGTGCTGATCCATGCGTCATGTTCGTGAACGGGCGCTGTCAGTTGTGACTGGTCATCTCTTAGTTGTCATGGCTTATTTGTATGTTTATTTTTGAATTGTATTTTTTGTTTTTACTATGGACACTTTTAACGTGCACATCTTGCTACATTGTTCTCACATAATATACCATCTCAACATGAATGATGTAACCAAGATTTTGTAACAATATTTTGATTTAAAAGAGTGTCCATGGAGTTTCTTGCCCGTTCTTCTCCATAGAGATCTACGCTAGGGAATGGGCAACTACAGTACTTTCAGTTTTTATGTCTTGTGACTGGGACTGTAGCTACAATTAATTTTCATCTTTGTTTCGACAATTCAAAAGTGCGTGTAACTGGCCTACTTGAAATAAATTCTTTGATTTTGATTTTGGTGAAGTTTGATAATTGTCCCATGGGATCTTACTGCCGGGATAAAAAGTATCCTATGTATTAATCCAGGTAATTATTAATTATTAATTAATTAATTATTAATTAATTATTATTTATTTGTGTGCAAAATTTCATCCAAATAATTTCAGTCGTTTTTGCGTGAAAGAGTAACAAACATACACATGTGCTCACACACATTCAATTAAACTTTCGCTTTTTTAATATGACTGTGTTAATAGAAATAAAATAACTTTTAACAAAAAACTTCCTTTCATAACGGTGAAGAAAAACATTGTGAGGACCCGACATGTCTTAGAACCAAAATATCGAAGACGTGTGACATCCACCAATCCCACTGCCACTATCTAATCTGTGCCGCTGTCGTGGTGCATTACGACCCACGTCCTCGTCATAGAAGGCCTGTCCTGTGTTCCCACACAACATTATGATTATGACTTTTGTTGTTGTAGTTTGTTGTCTGAGTGATTGATGATATCTCGTTGGTCTAGCGGTCGCTAACCGGGTCGGTCAGTGTTATTGGGAATTTCCATCAGGAATTCTGGATCTGTGCCCAGTTGATATGGTCCACGAGGTCGTACTACCGAGATAAAAGTATCTTATGTATTAATCTAGAGACTATCAGTCTGTGTTCCAAATTTCATCCAAATCCGTACAGTGGTTTATGCTTAAAAGAAACCATCCAGACAATGGATTCATCCATCCATCCGCACGAACTTTCGCATTTATAATAGTAGTGGAAGATTTCTGGTCAATCACGTATTATATTTTTTTCACACCACCTGCTCGAAAATGTCAAATTATATGTAAAGCAACCTTAACCTAAAGTGAGTCATTAGTGGCCGGGGGCACAGCCAGTCAATAATGTTGTACTGGATTTCATTATGACCCGCTGGTCAATAATGTGATTTGAATTTGGAATCTCACAATCATGCTCAGCTAAATTGGCAGTATAGTACTAACAAACACCCTTTGGTGCCAGAAAGAGGAAAGCTATTCTCGATACCCTTACTACGCGTGGATGATATTCTCGATTTCCTACAAAATCATAACGACTGCTTCTTCATATCGTTGCCATGTTTTCGAAGACATAATATTGTAAGAATAATTAGATAACTACGAACCATTTTTTAAAAGGAATGGAATAACATTAAAACTGGCATTAATAATAACAAATACCGTACCGCGCCGTAATACCGTAATAGTAATTGGCTGTAACATTAGTTAATTTATTTATTCTTAATGTTTGTTTATTTAATAAATACTTTGTTTTTCGTACTATGGCTATTATTTTCTCACAGTAGGTGTAAAAAGTAGAGTATCCTTCTCTGCGCTAAAGGTGTCTTTGCCTTGGGCTAGCTTGAATCCCTCGCTGCATTCAGGATTCTTGTATTAACTCCCTCGCTTCGCTCGTGAGTTAAACTCTTTACTCCCTCGCTGCGCTCGGGAGTTAAATACCGAATCCTTCATTACGCTCGAGATTCAATATGACGCCCGTGACATAAGACACAATAGTTAATACAAGAATCCTGAATGCAGCGAGGGATTCAAGCTAGCCCAAGGCAAAGACACCTTTAGCGCAGAGAAGGATACTCTACTTTTTACACCTACTGTGAGAAAATAATAGCCATAGTACGAAAAACAAAGTATTTATTAAATAAACAAACATTAAGAATAAATAAATTAACTAATGTTACAGCCAATTACTATTACGGTATTACGGCGCGGTACGGTATTTGTTATTATTAATGCCAGTTTTAATGTTATTCCATTCCTTTTAAAAAATGGTTCGTAGTTATCTAATTATTCTTACAATATTATGTCTTCGAAAACATGGCAACGATATGAAGAAGCAGTCGTTATGATTTTGTAGGAAATCGAGAATATCATCCACGCGTAGTAAGGGTATCGAGAATAGCTTTCCTCTTTCTGGCACCAAAGGGTGTTTGTTAGTACTATACTGCCAATTTAGCTGAGCATGATTGTGAGATTCCAAATTCAAATCACATTATTGACCAGCGGGTCATAATGAAATCCAGTACAACATTATTGACTGGCTGTGCCCCCGGCCACTAATGACTCACTTTAGGTTAAGGTTGCTTTACATATAATTTGACATTTTCGAGCAGGTGGTGTGAAAAAAATATAATACGTGATTGACCAGAAATCTTCCACTACTATTATAAATGCGAAAGTTCGTGCGGATGGATGGATGAATCCATTGTCTGGATGGTTTCTTTTAAGCATAAACCACTGTACGGATTTGGATGAAATTTGGAACGCAGACTGATAGTCTCTAGATTAATACATAAGATACTTTTATCTCGGTAGTACGACCTCGTGGACCATATCAACTGGGCACAGATCCAGAATTCCTGATGGAAAATCCCAATAACACTGACCGACCCGGTTAGCGACCGCTAGACCAACGAGATATCATCAATCACTCAGACAACAAACTACAACAACAAAAGTCATAATCATAATGTTGTGTGGGAACACAGGACAGGCCTTCTATGACGAGGACGTGGGTCGTAATGCACCACGACAGCGGCACAGATTAGATAGTGGCAGTGGGATTGGTGGATGTCACACGTCTTCGATATTTTGGTTCTAAGACATGTCGGGTCCTCACAATGTTTTTCTTCACCGTTATGAAAGGAAGTTTTTTGTTAAAAGTTATTTTATTTCTATTAACACAGTCATATTAAAAAAGCGAAAGTTTAATTGAATGTGTGTGAGCACATGTGTATGTTTGTTACTCTTTCACGCAAAAACGACTGAAATTATTTGGATGAAATTTTGCACACAAATAAATAATAATTAATTAATAATTAATTAATTAATAATTATAAATAATAATTAATTAATAATTAATTAATTAATAATTACCTGGATTAATACATAGGATACTTTTTATCCCGGCAGTAAGATCCCATGGGACAATTATCAAACTTCACCAAAATCAAAATCAAAGAATTTATTTCAAGTAGGCCAGTTACACGCACTTTCGAATTGTCGAAACAAAGATGAAAATTAAATGTAGCTACAGTCCCAGTCACAAGACATAAAAACTGAAAGTACTGTAGTTGCCCATTCCCTAGCGTAGATCTCTATGGAGAAGAACGGGCAAGAAACTCCATGGACACTCTTTTAAATCAAAATATTGTTACAAAATCTTGGTTACATCATTCATGTTGAGATGGTATATTATGTGAGAACAATGTAGCAAGATGTGCACGTTAAAAGTGTCCATAGTAAAAACAAAAAATACAATTCAAAAATAAACATACAAATAAGCCATGACAACTAAGAGATGACCAGTCACAACTGACAGCGCCCGTTCACGAACATGACGCATGGATCAGCACCATTCAACTCAACCATTTTGAAGGGAACTGAATGATCCGACACACGCGCCACCATCAGCGAGACATTAGACTTAGATTTCACGCGGGCGAAGCCACGGGTAGAAGCTATGCACTCACGCTATTGAGGCATTCTGCTAGCGCGGGAGTAATTTTTCAATGCCCTTGTTGAAGAAGTCAAGTGGAACGGAGACAACAAACTTTTCAAAGGCATTTTTTACTACGTCTCCAATATTGCATTTTTTCTTCTACCAAGAAGTCGTCCAAATACTAAAATGTAGAAATCTGTCGGTGCAAAGTCTGGTGAGAACGATGAATGACACAGAACTTCCAACCCCAGCTCTTGTAGCTTGGAGATCATCGCCAGTTATGCAGTGTGAATTCGAGCGTTATGGTACAGGAGCAAAGAAGTGGAAATTATGGTTTTTCCTACTCCTCCCTGATTAATTTCGTTGCGAGACAAAAGACAGTCAAATTGTTTCTGTGGGACTTCGTCGAGCTTCATTGTCTTGGCGCTTTTCTGGTTCATGCCAAAGATTAGATACAGGCACAGTAGTAACGTGTATTTACACTCATCTTCATAATGGGTTTTTAAACACCATTAAGGCTGAGGCCACGCATGTGGTACAAACAGGACTTTAGTATGAAACCGAATGCAGCTTAAATTCCGCGTCGCACTTTACGCGACTCACAGCCATTGATATATTAAAAAACCCTATATATATCAATGCTCACAGTTAAAAAAATTACGCCCGTTTGGCCTCAGCTTCTGTTCCACAATCATAGGGGCAAACTAATTGATTGTATTGGTCGGGCATTATTTGAGTCTATCGACACGCAAAGAAGAAGAAGAAGAATTGATTCCCATATTGATGTATTGTGGAAGCTGCAGAAGATTGTAAAAATATACTTGCATTGTGTAGATTCCAGTTCTTAGTATTATATAATTGCATCATAGCACATGAGTGAGTACTTTGTATTGTTCAGCCACCATTTACATTATCTTTCATTGACTTGAATATGCCTTGGTGGCTTAGAGAATGTCATGCTCATTCAAATGTCTCGCTGATGGTGGCGGGTGTGTCGGGTCATTTAGTTCCCTTCAATATGGTTGAGTTGAATGGCGCCGATACACGCGTCATGTTCGTGAGCGGGCGCTGTCAGTTGGGACTGGTCATCTCTTAGCTGCCAGGGTTCATTTTAATTCGTTTATTGTTAAATTGTTGTCTTTTTTTACTCTGGACGCTCTTAATGTGCACGTGTTTCTACATCGTTCTCACATATACTCGTATGTATAATTTCAAAATTAATGATGCAAACAAGATTTTGTAACAATATTTTGATTCAAAAGAGTGTCCATGGAGTTTCTTGCCCGTTCTTCTCCATAGAGATCTACGCTAGTGAATGGGCAACTACAGTACTTTCTCAAGTTATTATGCCTTGTGACTGGGACTGTAGCTTTGTTTTTATTTGTAATTTTGACATTCAAAAGTGCCGTAATGGTCTAATTGAAATAAATGCTTTGAGTTTGAGTTTGAAAAGATTTTAATTCTAAGTCCTTTTTGACACTGTTACATAAAAAAGTGATGCTTGGTAAATCCCTCGAGTCAATGATATTAAGATTTAAGAAGCATGCGGTTCACATCACTGTTGATAAAATCGACAAATGTTACTGAGACTAAAGAATTATGAATGAGGAGGAGTATTAATGAGTGAGGAGTTTCGTTGCTTGCTATAAATCATCATCGCCTAGCCTTTTCCCAAGTTTTATTGGGGTCGGCTTCCAGTCTAACCGTTGCTTTCTATTAATAACATAGATAAAGGGCTACCGCACACTATAGACAAGACTGTCTTTAGACAGACAATTACCCTACTAGTGCGAGCGAGATAGACTATGTATTCTCGCTCGACAGTCTTGTCTATAGTGTGCGGTAGCCCTAAAACACAGATTTACGCTACGGGCACGCGGCCCGCGTTAGCTGCGTGGATTCATTTGTTTGACAACGTGGGTCTACGTTTCCACTGCAGTACACGTAGATGGCCCACGTGGCGCACGGAGAGGCTACATACGTTTTTTTATGAAGACTTTACCTGTATAGCGTGTACCGCGTGCACAGCGTGCTTAGCCTTGACACGTTGAGCTAATGACGTCAATGTATGCATAGCGTGTCTGTGGTTTGCAGTAGACATCACAATCGGTACTCTCTTACTTCTCCTAAAATATTTTGTCCGAAAATCATTATCCATAACACGTGTGCTATAAACTTCAGTAACCATAATGTTCTAAGTCCCGAAATATTGTTTAACATAATTATCTTTAGTTCTAAAAGTATTCTGTCATAATATCGAGTACTATAATAATTTAATCTCCCAATTTTACATGACCTAAAGTCATATGTCCTAAGTATTGTGTTATATAATGTGTATTAATCCGAATGTTCATTTACGATAAAATTTTTGTTGTTAAAACTTTGCTAAAAATTAGATTTTATTAACAGAAACGAATCGCTGTAAATCTGACTCCACGCAGTCTTGTCTGCCCTACCCCTAGTGTAATTTAAAATCGCGTAGGTGCGGAGGGGCGAAGCGACCCGCGAGTTGAGGAGCAGGTGGTTTTAACATTCGCCGCCGCAGCTGAGGCTGCGGAGGTGAGCGTTAAACACATCTGCGACGATAAACTCGCGTGGGACCGCCGGAGCCCCGCAGCGCCAAAGCCGTGACAGACACTATGCCTGCTGCATGTTGCATGGTTGCTTGCATGCTGCATGCTGCGTGCTTGCTTGCATACTGCATGCTGCGTGCTTGCTTGTATGCTGCATGCTTGCTTGCTAACAAGCAAGCTTAAAAAAATATTTTGTTAACATTGCAATCAAGGGGTGTAATTTTTACTTGGGTCAAATAATCTATAGACAAATACAAAATCGCGGATTTCAGACATTAAGAATTAATCAAAATTGTGCAGAAGCTTGGTGTAATAGAATAAATCTTCTCGTAAATAAGCCTAAACCAGGCTTCTATCATTTGTCAAATTATCGTATGATTGAGTTAAAATATTCAATATCAGAAATTGATAAAATACAATTCTACGTCACCAAGTATGCTGCATGCATAGTGTATGCTTGTTTGCATGCTCCTTACGGGGAAATAAAAACCACATGTTCACAATCAACTGCTTTATTAAGTACATGTATGTATTTATGTATATTATGTATACAAAAAATGATAATGCAAAATCAGATAATTTTTTATTATAAAAATAGATAATTAAACATAGATACAATAATTATTAAATAATTTAGTTGTAATTATAATGACTAATTTATTTTGTAGGCGAATTCTAAGCTAATTTGATATTAGCTGCGATTGCCTTCAAAATATCACATTTTCTATATTCTGATTGTTTTTTAAAATGTTATCAATTCTTGCTGTTTTGTCAATTAATATTTTGTTTTTATTTGGAATGGGAACGCCGTTTAATTAATTTTTTTTTTCTGATATTGAATATTTTAATTAAATTACATTAAATAATTTGCATTTAGGACTTATAACTTTTATTGAAAACGGTTTTAAGTCTTTTGTATATTATTGATTGTAATATTTAGGGCATTATTATAGAATAGAATAGTATAATATATATTTATTGTAAAAACATGAGTATACATCAATTATTATGTGCCAATCATTAATTAAATAATAATAATTGTGCCTGAATATATTTGCACGCCATGAGAAATGGCAGACATGTCGTGAGCCACTATTATTTAAGATCTTGCATGCATGTATTATTTTAATTCTGTATGTAAACACATGTTTGAGCTAATAAAATTTCTTATACTTATTCTTAGGTCTTAAAATAACAGGTATATCAGATCGGATCGGATTATATTTCAATTTCATGACATGTGATATTATGTGATTTAAGTTCGGGTAAGTTATCATTCGGACAATTAATGATGATTAGGACAAAAAAGTTATGGCACTTTAAATTATGAATAAAAAAGTTAGGGAATACAATAGAGAACCGACACAATCACATACATTTTCTTGCAAAGCGAAGCTTAAGACACGTGCGTTGCCTCTCCGTGCGCAGCGGTGGGTTTCGGCCTTAATAGTTACTAACCAATTTTTTTTAATCTTTAAAACACTGTCTTCGTACAATCAACACATCGGTGTTATGGTGCGTCCACATTCCTCGCCGCATGTTGAGGTAACATTCTCTAACAATGTTTTCAAATGTTATCAATTATTGTTACCACGTGGTGACTGTTTTCAAAAGGCCACATTACATAGCATAGACCTACTAACACGGCAACATATACTAACAATAAAAAAAACTTGGAAACGTTGCTCTACAAAAAGTAAACTGCGGTGTGGATGCACCATTACAATATTGATCACACCAGTAAGGGCTACCGCACACTATAGACGACTGTCTTTGTTTGTGTTTTTGTCCTTTTTTGTCTTTTTGTTGAGTAATTATCTGTCTAAAAACATTCTCTATAGTGTGCGGTAGCCCTAATGGCGATTTTCGTAGTCGGCAGCTTATACATTGGAATTCAGTCACTAAAACAGTATCAGTTTAAAATAACGATTATTTTAATCGAAATAGTTCTTTGATAAAATACTTCTAATCCACGGCAAGTACTGCGCTGTATCAGTATACACGACATATTCGTTGAGATTACAGGGGGTTGAGGTGTCATCGCCATCAGGCCTGGTGGATATGGAGACTACGCCGCGGAGCCTCCATCTACCGCCGTCTTTTAGGTAGAGGCCGCCACCGGAGTCTCCTTGACAAGGGCCATCGCCCAATCGACTACCTGTCAAAGTGAAATGTGTAAGAGACTCAAGAAGGAAATACATATTAATTGCCACCAACATACTCGTAGATCCCCTTTGTATTTTAGTTTAAAAAAAACTTAAAACACGCTTTAGATTGATGTCGATACATCTAAATAATTATGCAAAAAAAAATATAACTAGTCCGCCATGTTGGATTTAGAATAAGGTCATTCTAAATTCAATATGGCGGACTTCCACTTAGCTAACGATGCATTGTCATCCAAACAAGACATGTAAGCAAAATTTCAGATCTATTGGAAACCAGAAAGTGGGTCAAATTTAACTTCTAAGTTTTTTTACATAGTTACAGGCTAATAAAACCTTGTTGATAGCTTGACCACTTGGCACTTGGCCATAAGCTACACGACCAGGTGACATGCTTGTTACGATAGTGACTGGAGTAAACTAATGAAAGAAATTACTTAGAACACATCACGTTTCGGTATCGCATATCGCTTGAATCGAGTTTCGTCGCAAGTCGCATGATCGTATTGCCTGAGGCTGTGCACACGGCGTTAATTTTAGTGACATTGATGCTGAAAGTGGTTTTAGCAATAGTGTAGTGGGTAAGCCATTTATTAATTATTTTTAGGGGATGCTTATTTTTTATTCGTTTATTCATAATATTTCATAGTTTTGTGATTTAAATTAACCTTAATTAGTTTTTTAACCGACAAGAAGAGAAGGAGGTTCTCAAGTGATTATTAAAAAATGGTCTCGCTCTCGTGTGCTTCCCTGGCGCTTCAAGACAGTACGCTAAAATACGCTTTTTCGGCTATAACCATAGACTGCCCTGAATCACATCTTCTAATGTTATCTCTGAATGCATACCTGCACACAAGGTTTTGTCGGAAGTAAGCTGGTGGAAAATAGATTTGCTTGCCCTGCACTCTTTAGTGCTGACGATGGGGACGCGAACCATTTGGGGCTCTTCCAGCGGAGGTGCATTATATTTGTTTATGCCACCCCAGCCAGCTACCTGGAAAGATAAGACACATTATGTTAGGTACAGTCAGCTTCACAATGTGGTACCCCTCTTGAAAGCACCTACGTTCGAACCTGGGGTACTTTTTTTTTTTTTTTTTTTTTCGGATGGGAAATCATCAAATGACTTCTCCCGCTCTGGGCGGAGCGGGAGGGAGTGTCAGACTTTTACTGACTAAAACCCATCCATGTTCCTTCATCGCCCTTTGTGTTCCGGGGCCACGGTATCTCTTTCGAACAGTCCCGCAACCCCGGGAACCTGGGGTACTGGGGTAGACAATTGATGCAGCCCACTGTACAATCATTACACTGTTGTTTATGTGTGCATTCGTATATCTGACAGTGGCATCACTTTGGGCCCTATCAGAATACCAGCGCTGTGACTTTTTTTTTTTATGTCACAGCACCATGCTGAAATAGGAGCCTTTTGGCCTTGCCAATCAATTTGCTTGTTTTTTTATTTTTCTTATGTTTGTTTTTTTTATACAGGGTGTATACAACCTCATCACAAAGCCGTCAACCAAGCATTCTGTACATCAAACTTAACTTTACGCAAAAATTATTGCTGGGAAACGACTTTTATTTTTGGGTAAAAAATCATGTTTTATTTATGTATTTATTTATAATAAACACACCAACAGCACAGTCACTTACAATTCAAATCAAATAACATCTAATATTGGCATTTCAGTAACCATGCAAATAACAGGAAAGCATAACATTTAGATATGAATAACAGAGACAAAGGAAAACAATAATAAAAAGTGTGTCTAGTAGAACACTAAATTTATCTAGAACACTACAAAACAAACCAATTTGAGCTACTTAGACATGCATTCATCGCATTGTTTAAATACGGCACGTCTGTATGAAATGAATGCGAAACTCATGGAGAAAATATCAACAGGGTAATCTGTGTGTTTGGACCTTTCATTATATTGCCTTGCCGTACGTGCTAAGGGGCTATTAAATATGGTATTTAATGTGGATGTAGGCAATTTTAAAAATACGATGATGACGCTTAATGCGTTGGCTAGACCGAAAGTTAAAACAGTTTACCAAATGTGCATCTATGGAACCGTTAATAATTTTATGAAGTATTAGTAAGTCAGAATGGTTACGTCTTTCTTTAAAGCTAATCATTTTAAAGTGCCTTCACCTGTCATCGTAATCAGGTATAGCTTTTCGAATCCCATTCTTCGCACATAAATACCTAACAAAACGGGCCTGAACAGATTCCACATTATTAGTATAACTTGAATAATAGGGGGACCAAATAGTAGAACAATATTCCAAGGAGCTTACTAGTGCGTTATAAAGTAAAATAATACTACTATAATTACGAAAAGGTTTTGACATACCAATAATAAAGCCAAGCATTATTTTCGTCTTAGTAACTATATTTTCAATATGATCGCAGAAAGATAGGGATGTATCGAAGAGTACCCCTAGGTCACGTATGACCGAAACTCTGGTCAGTACTGATCCGTCAATATGATAATCAAATTTATTGTAATTCTCTTTATTAGTGAATGGAATAGTCTGTCATTTTTTAACATTGAGAGTAATTCTGTTGTTCAAACACTATTGTTGAAGGACATCAAGACCTTTCTGAAGCCTCGCACAATCACTCAGGTCCGATATCCTACAGATTATTTTTAAATCATCTGCGTAGGCTAAACAATTACAATTTATTAAGTCCAAAAGATCATTCAAAAATACCAAAAAAGCAAAGGGCCCAACTTAGAGCCCTGTGGAACACCAGACCGAAGAGAAAAAGTACAGATTGCCACCGCAACAGAGGCCCATGTATACCAGCCCAATTCAAATTCATAGAAAGAATTGAGTGATCAACGCGATCGAAAGCTTTAGCAAAATCTGTGTAAACTGCATCAACCTGACCCCTAGCTTCAAAGGTGTTACTAATGAAAGTAGTGTAAATAAGTAAGTTAGACATAGTAGAACGGTTAGACACAAAACCATGTTGCTTCGAACTAATTATATGACGGAGGTGGGAATAAACAACATTGTATATGAGACCCTCAAAGATCTTTGCAAATTGTGATATAATAGAGATTGGTCTATAGTTAGTTACATCATTCATACTACCAGATTTATGTATGGGGATAATGTGTGAGATTTTCCATAAATCAGGAAATGTGCCTTCCTTAGGGGATTTATTGTATTATAATCTTTTACATACAATAAATCTACATTTTCGTACATTTATATATAATAATTTTGTGGTAGAACATAATATAACGCACTCAAAACATTGTGCTGATGGATGGATTGAATAGTACGGGGGTCGTGGTGCTTAATGTAAAAATCTAACAAATAAAACTTTTTCAATACACTTCCTCGAAAACTGGTCCATAACGCACTACGATTAAGTTTAATATGCAATGTATTTCGATATTATAAATATTTAATGAATATTCAAATTGTGTTTATAAATACACATCATAAATAAACATGATTATTAAAAACTAATAGTTACACAAATTAACATTTATTTGTGTTCTAAATTCAAAAATATTAAAATAACTATTTTTTATATTAGGCTGTTTAGCGGCTTCATACCTTTGCTTCTCCTTCACCTGGTGAAAGTAGAGCGCGGGAAAAAACAAAATTAAAATCATAGTTTCATACTAATTCATGACAAAAATATTTTTCGTTCTTATAATTGTATATTGAAAAACGTCGTTTGATACACGTGAACATTTGTTATTGCAGTTCTCGGCTCAAAAACACCCTCGCCTACGGCTCGGGAGTTAATTCCGCCTCGTGCAATTATTTAAAAAAAATGACCAAAAGTTGGATTTTTGACTTCCAATATCTCCGTAACTAGAAGGTTCCCAGGTATGGTGTAGAACAAAAAAAATATCGCAATGACGGACGGGGAGAACAAGTGCCTTTCGGCTTCGTTAAGAGGTTTTTTACACCCTTCATTATTTTGTCATAATGTCTATTTTAACTTTTTTTTCTGTTATGACCTGTGTGTGTTTAATAAATACTTTTTCTTTCTTTCGTTCTATAGGTGGCCCGAGGCCTCCATCTGCAAACTGGACTTATCAGCTCCCCATCTCTCTTCTCCATGCGTTCTTCCAGAATAGTGGACATTGCCTCTTTGACTAGACACGATTGAGGGGACACCGACCTAGAACGGGTACCACCAGTAATGAATTCATCAAATGACCCCTCCCGCTCTGGGCGGCGCGGAAGGGAGTGTCAGACTTGTGCTGACTAAAAACCATCCATGTTCCTTCTTAGCGCTTTGTGTTCCAGGACCGCGGTATCTCTTTCGAACAGTCCCACAGCCCCGACGGGCATCGGCCCTTGCGGACCCCTTCCGGTGTGCTGACTCTCTTTGAGGCGCGCGTGGAACACGAACGCGCCGTCGACACGGCCTGTCGTCATGAGACGGACAGACGGCGGGCTAGCCCATTACTCACCGTCCATAGACCCTCGGTGTCTATTCCATCTTGTATAATTATTTCTTCTTCAGGTTTTATCGGTTCAAGAAAACTCCAATTCTATTGCACAACTGATTTAGATACCTGATAAAATCTATACTTCATAGACTTGTGATGTTCCTGTGGCTTGACTACAATAATTGTCTTAGATTATGTACTTACAACTCCTGTACTCCCAACGATTTGTGAGAGATCCGTGTTACTTGTCCACAGACACGCTGGACGGATGAATTTGGTAAAGTTGAGGCGTTTGTCCAGTGTGAGTACCATTATGTCATCTGAAACCAGTAAATTATAAAGAATTAACATTTAGAATGTATACAGGGTGTTAGTGTAAACATCGTTATCCTTGAAACCAGTGGTTCGTTTTCATTAGTAGAACCTATAAAACCAATGAAAAAAGCAACCTTTTTTTTGAAGAAAATCCATTATTTTCCTCAAGATCCACCCTAATGCGCGCGGCAACCACTGACGGCCGGCCGGTGGGCACTCGCGGTCATACTTACGTCGCGCCGCACGCGCAACGAACGAGCGAGCCATGAGTCATGACCTCAGTCAGTCAGCTGTTGCGCTAGCGAGCGCACGTCGGAACGTCGCGCGCCGAGCCGCTTGTTTCTCGCGCGTAAATTGAGCGTACTTAGCGCTATAACTAACACAAATGAACATTAGAACGAAATGGTACGGCTTCATGCCATCGCGAGTGATAACCTGAACGAGGCTCGTAGGATGTAAGCAGAGGTCAGATTCTCGAGTGCCAAACAGCCTACGAATACATGCGGGCCTTGTGTGGCCGTAAATGGATGACATTTTGATCAATTTTTTAAATTAATGTAGGTAAGTGTAGATGTTCAATCTGTGTAAAAATTGGTGATTTTTAACTGTACCTACATAAAATTGTGATGAAGTTTTTAAATACTTTCGCCAATACCTACTCAATGGTTTAAATTACTGTTTTTCATTTTCTTTGTTGTCTAATCAAATTTACATTTGATTCGTCACGCAACACCTATGGTAGGTACTTTTGCCTGTGCTAAGCCAGTAAAAGTAGTAAAGAAAAGTTGCATCACAGGTTACGAGAATTGTGTAGGTAGATACGACGGGCAGTGATTACGTCACTCGGGCTATCCATGAATTCGCGGACGGTGTCAGAATATGTTTTTTTTATGGAAACCCTTGTTCTGCTTTTTTGACTTGGTCCTATATTTTTTTTTATTTATGTCAACTACAAGTGGTTTGAGAGACAACGGTGTTTACACCATTCCGCGTAACACTGGTCAGTTTCCCTCACTCGTCATTTTACTTAATTCGACACTTTCGCTGATTGAACAGTTGTGTTAATTCGACAGTTGCGTCAATTCGACAGTTTCCATAATATGCCAGTTTCGTTGACTCGTCACTTAAGTACACTAGGAAGAAAAAATTAAATAAACAATTTATGAGGATATTTTAAAAGAATAATTCTGACAAATCTATTGAAATAAATAAATACAATAAGTCAGTTTGCCACATTCATAGAATGAGTATTTCATATCCATTGTTATAGTTGATGAGGAGGGCTTCACTAAACTGGAAAGGAGGAAGAAGAAGCCCTGTCCTCGTAACCTGTGCGGTACCGCACCGAGTGGACCCAACATGCTGCTGCGTCCTGCTGTGCCTACGACGCAGCTGTACATTTCACGTCTGCATCACTTCACTACAACTGAGGAAGTGGTGCAGTATTTGAAAGTGAAGACCAACTGGAAGGTTGTAATCGCGCCACAACACCAACTTTAAGTCATTCGTGGTACGAGTTCCAACCCACCATCTACAGACCTGCATGAAGGAGGACTTTTGGCCGAAGGGTGTCGTATATCGACGTTTCCGAGGGCGGTTACGCGACACCACGCAGCGAAACACGACGCCGACAACGTCGCGTGTATAGTTTTAGTCTCGTATAGTTAAAAATATGTATTAGTATATTATTATTATTGTTAATTATTATTTGGTGTATTTTACCTAAGGGCCTTAGTTGCCTGATAATAAAATGATTATTATTATGATTATTATTATAAAAGGTTAGTTGTAAAATAGACCAACTTAAATCCTATTGTAATAGATCCAGCTATTTATTACTCTTATCCCTCTTTCCATGCTGTAAGGTTGGGAAACTCACTACCTTTCCTTCATTCATTCGGGATTTGAGTGAAAGAGCATAATCTTTCCTCTCATTTATGATTGATTATGTACATGTCTATTTTTATTTGTTTGTATATCTTAGCATTATATATTTAAACAAGTATATATTAATATTTACTTATATTTATATTAAATGTTGTAGGTTAAGTTAGGTAAGGCACATACATAAACAAATTATTCTCTTACTTTTCTCACACACTATCGTCTGCATTTCTTTTTCATTTTCCCTTTTGCAGGTCAGCTGGCAGATTTTTTTTAAAAAATAAGCAGTACTCTGTACTCAAATATTATGTTATTTTCCTGTGTTGTCTTTTGTGTTTAATTAAATAGTAAAATAAATAAATAGATCTCAATACATATTAAAATTAACAGACATTTTCCTACCGACTGTACTTCGACTGACAAATAGGATAAAAGTGACGAATTGACGAAACTGGCAAATTATGGAAACTGTCGAATTGTCTAAAACTAGCTCTTTATACTCCCACAAGGTTAAGTAGTCTCACCTGTAATGATAATTTTGCACACAACTACAGGAAACACTGCGAAACTGAACTGGTAGATCTGGTTCTTTCGGATCATACATCTCAAATTCTTAAAATACCAGTTAACAAAACCTGTAAACTACGGTTTTGGAAAACTAAAAAACAGGACATAAGCTTGAATAATTTAGTAACTTTTAAAACACATCTTAGCTCTTTATCGTTTGCACAAGTTTTTGATGCATAAGACGCAAACCAAGCTTTTGATAATTTCATGGACGATTTCTCTCTTTTTTATAGATTATGTTTTTCGGAAAAAAATATAACCATCAAAACCAACAAGGAGACAAAGTGGATAGCTCGAGGTATAAAAGTATGTAGCAAAAAACAAAGACAGTTGCTCTGGTCATATAGGTTAAATTCTGACTCACTGCGAAAAAAAAGTTTTTAAAATTATTCAAGACTTTATAGGAAAATTATCAAGCTAACTCAAAGAGCACAAAAAAATCACTTGATAAACACCGCCAAAAACAAATCGAAGGCTACCTGGCAAATAATAAATAAAACCAAATTGTGTCTGCCACAAGAGCAAATCATGTGCGTAAATCGAGGTAATCTGTCATTTACACTTCCCACTGACATTGCAAACGAATTTAACAATTATTTTACTGACGACATTGAAAATAATGCTAAAGCTGACATCACGTTAAACAATATTAATTTAAACACTCAGACATTAAATTCCCTATTCATGCAACCTGTTACAACTGATGATATTATAAAAATTATTGCTAGCCTGAACAACACAAATACTGTTGGATACGATGGCGTTTCTACAAAAGTCATAAAATTCACTAAAGAAGTAATAGCACCTCCATTAGCGCATATAATTAACTTGTGTATTGCTGATGGCATATTCCCAGACAAGCTAAAAATAATTGTAATAAAACCATTGTACAAAAAAGATGACAAAACACATTTAAAAAACTATAGCGAAAATTCCAATTTTTTCCACAATTTTTGAGAAAGTGATTTATAACTCTCTTTACGCTTATTTCGAAAAATATAAATTATTTTGTAAAAAACAAAAGGGATTCCGTAAGAATACCACAGTTAATATGGCACTCTTCGACCTATTAATAAACATCAAGTCATCTGTAGATAGGAGAAATCCAATCTGTGCTATTTATACTGACATGACCAAGGCTTTTGATAATGTAGACCATAAAATTCTGTTACACAAGCTACATAGTTACGGTGTAAGAGGGAACATCCTTCAGTGGGTAGAATCGTACTTATGTAATAGACTTCAATACACAGAAATTTCCAGAATTTGTCCAAAGAGTAAAATAGAAACCATATATGCATCTAAACCAAGGCACGTAAAATATGGTGTTCCACAGGGTAGCATACTGGGGCTACCACTCTTTTTAATATACAGGGTGTGGTGTAAGTAGTGGTCCACCGTTCAGGATTCGATGAACCAGATAATTAACTATAACAATTAAAAATTTAAACCATTTATACCCAAGGGTTCCGAAAATATTTCCTTTTTGTCTTTTATTTACGAAATTTCTACCTTTTATTACAAATTTGGTTGTAGTTTCAACAAAAGTTTTTAATTGTCACTGCACTGCACGTTTGTCCAAATCGTTGAGCAAGCCAGTCACCAGTACACGTAGCCAATATCGCAGAGATCACCAAAACAACAAGTCCAATCAGTAGGGAAATTAAACAGAGTCCGGGGTCAGGCAAGGGTAAAGAAATGGCGGAGGTAAACACAGGCAGAATAAAAACGAAACGCATACGACGCACGACACGGGTGACGAGATCGTACTAAATCATTTCGAGATTTTTGGATATTTCAACGTTAGTAATGAAAGAGATAGCAATACCCTACCATATCTTTTCCTTATCACTCCTATTGTGCGTAACTCGATTGCGAAAGCTTCAACGGGTTTTTGTTAACAAACGATGTTTCAGGTAAAAAAAGGGTCAGGTTTTTTTTACCTGACATGTTTGTGCTTCAACACAAATCACATTAGAAATGTAAAAAGTTAGATTGTATCCGTTTTTTAAGTTTTGTAATAGTATTAACGCAATAAAGTTTAAAAAAATAGTTTAATGAAAATCTTCTTTTCTTCAATTAAAATTGAATATATTTTTGTTAAATTATTGGATCTGTTATAATGATATCATTTTGAAATCGGCATTTAGTAGGCATATTATTAAATACATGGGCACGTACAATGTGGTACGTTTTTTTTACAAAAATCGCTCTTGAACTTGATGGTGTGTTAAAAATTTGGATTAAAATTAGAGAAGAACCGACTTTTTCTTCAAAAGAGCTGAATTTACATAAAAAAATCATAATTTATCGTGGTACCTCTAGTATTCAGCAGTAATTAACAGAAATTAAAATGAAAGATTAATGACTTTTGTTGAAACTACAACCAAATTTGTAATAAAGGGTAGAAATTTCGTAAATAAAAGACAAAAAGGAAATATTTTCGGAACCCTTGGGTATAAATGGTTTAAATTTTTAATTGTTATAGTTAATTATCTGGTTCATCGAATTCTGAACGGTGGACCACTACTTAAGCCACACCCTGTATATTAACGATCTCCCGAAAGTAACAACAAACAAAATGGTTCTCTTTGCGGATGACAGTACAGCTGTAATTAAATGTGCAAATCATAATAATTACGAGCAGGACATAAGTAATTGTTTACATGTCATAATAAATTGGTTAAACAATAATAATTTAGTAATAAACCTAAGTAAGACAAAAATAATGCAATTTCATCAACGCAGTGAAAACCCAAATGTTAATATTGCTTACCAAGGCTTATAATATTGAAGAAGGAAATCAGGCAAAGTTTTTAGGTATAGTGATCGACAGCAAACTGACTTGGAAACCTCATATTGAAGTTGTATGCAAAAAAGTCAGTAAATCCGCGTATGCTCTCCATCGACTTTCAAAAAAAGTCAACAGTCAGGCTCTTTTAGCAGCCTACCATGGACTTGTTGCCTCTGTTTTGCGGTATGGCATTATTTTCTGGGGACAGTCTACCGATAAGGAACTAGTATTTAGAATGCAGAAGCGATGTATAAGGTCAATGTGCGGTCTTAAAACAACTGATAGCTGTCTTCCCTATTTTAAATCTTTAAAAATGTTGACTTTTCCGTCTTTATACATTTTGGAAACAGCTTATTTGTAAAAAATAATCCACAATTATTTGAAAAACTGTCAGCAGTCAGAAAAAATCCGATACGAACTCAATATGTAAACCAATTATGTCAAGTGAAATGTAAAACCGCACTAATGCAGAAAAGTTTTTTTGGTATCGCCCCACGCATTTATAATAAAGTACCTGATGTAGTAAAAAATATGACTGTAATAAAATTTAAAAGGGCTCTAAACCAAATATTAATTGAGAAATGTTATTACACAATTGACGATTTCCTTAAGGATAAATCGCTGTACTGATTGACAAACTATTATTAAGATTGACATACAGTTACTACTCTGACATTTTTTTTTTATCCTTCTTATTGACATACGTATCATTCCGATTGACATTATTGATTTTTTTTACATTTAATTTTTTGTTTGTAAGATGTATTGTAATTCTAATGATCTGACATCGTAATTTCTTCAGTATCAATACAATTCTTTGATTTTAGAATTGTATATTTGCATGCCTATGCGACGGTCGAATATGGAGGACTATATTATATAAGAAAACATCCATGTACCAATTACCCATGTTTGCAAAAATAAAATGATTTGATTTGACGCAACTGTCGAATTCACACAACTGTCCAATCAGCGAAAGTGACGAATCAACGAAAGTGTCGAATTAAGTAAAATGACGAGTGAGGGAAACTGAACTGAGTGTTACGCGGACTCGTTTACACTTACATCCTGTATATCTCTGTTACAGGTTTTTACCCTAAGCCAAAGGCAATGATTATCTGATAGCAGCCGATGAATCTACAGTATGCTTAAGTGTAACAAATTTTTAATGCGGGAACAATGCCGATTCGATGAGCTGTACCAAGTGCTTATAGAAAAGACAACGACATTAAGGACCTGCTATTGCACTATTGAAGTCTCTGGAAAAGTAACCTATAATAGAGGAAAATGGCATGTGATTGTGAGGCCCATGCCTAGCAGCGAAATGGTAGGCCCGTCCTCATAATGGCTATCCTTATAATCTCACTTTGAAGTCTAGCATCCTTTGCTAAGGACCTGCTCGCCTCTCGAAGAGTAGAAAACGATCAAAATAAAGGGCGTGCGATCGGAGAGGTTAAAGTCCAGTAACAAATTGCTTTAGGTTGGTGATTACTCGCTATGCTATGAAGACCAGTCTCAAAAACTCACTTTCAAGCGTAGAAGGATTATAGGATTCGTGTTTGTCCGCAGCAATAAGCTTCGTGATGACGGTGGAGTCGTCGCTCCAGTCGTCCAGTTCGTGTACCCCAACTTTAACAACGATGTCTTTGACGGCAGTCTCCTTGCTACGATACATGCAGTGGGCAGCTGTAAATAAAACAAACAAATAAACTAAGTGGTCAATTTATCTCTCTGGTCTCACGGTTACAGGAAAAGTTGTATGAATATAAAAATAGAGGCAGTGCAGAAAAGATGGATAGATTGTGTGAAAGATAACATAGCAAAGAAGGCAGAACCACTATGATGCGCAGCCAAGAAACTGAATATAAGGGCGAAAGAAATATGATTGAGTCGGAATTGAAAT
Source organism: Xestia sexstrigata (assembly GCA_941918905.2). Taxonomy (NCBI): domain Eukaryota; kingdom Metazoa; phylum Arthropoda; class Insecta; order Lepidoptera; family Noctuidae; genus Xestia; species Xestia sexstrigata. The sequence continues at coordinate 5,996,455 of OW799221.2, forward strand.
AAGTTGGGACTTGGAACTCACCGGTAACAACATGGCGGTCTGACACAAGGGTCCCTCCGCATATAGCACTAAGAGATCTCTTAACGCTCTTATATATAGCCACGAGCCAAGGTATTTCTCCCCTCTCATAAGAGAGACCATTGTGGATCAGGGGGCGTATGTTATCACCTTCGACTAGACCGCAATCTGCAGTTGTGGTCTGAGTATTTGAAACGCGCTGAACTGGGCTGGAATGGGCAGAGATATTTAGCTAAATTTTACCCGGGGTTTCTAAAATCTGCGTTTAAACCCCTAGTAGCCGTATATTCAACTGTATCTAATCAGCAAAATCCTTTCTAAACCAAGATTTCAGAAACGCGACCTATAGCACTAACGAAGAGGTACCTATGCCAGAAATTTCGTGGTCCTTAGCCGCTAAGCTAGCTCCCTAGATACAGATAATCTATCACATACAGAATACGTCTAAATTAGTAAGGAACGTGAACAGACTTTTTATCGGAAAGAATTAGCACTGCCATTTAATCTGGCAATGCTAATCTTCTTGGCACGTTTCCAGATGACAGCGATGTGGCAGAGGAGTACTGTGACGCCCAAGCGTCCTATTGTTTATTTATTTACTTTATAAAGGATGTAAATAGACCCTTAACGAAGCCGAAACCTCGTCACTGCTTTATTTTTTTATTGTACTTAGACCATAACTGGGAACCTTCTAGTTACGGTCTTGGGGGTCAAAGTCCCAATTTTTTCACAAGTTTTTTTAAATACAAGTTATATCTTTACTTTAAATACCTCCATGACCCGTTTACTACTACAGTGCATCCATCAGCACAATGACTGTGTTGAATGCGTTAACATTGAGGTTTACCGTAAAAGTAGCATATATTTTAGCAGGGTGTTCTTAGAAGCGCATATTTTTAAAAAAGAAAATGAGGTAGTTCGATATTCCTTTTGAAGAGTGTTAATCACACAATATTTATGCCAAGTGTCACTTGATTTCATCCGTTGGTTCGCACGCAATAAATTGTTTTGTGCAACAAGTTTCTAAAAACGCGAAATTATGGAGAAGAGTGAGTAACGTGCGGTGATAAAGAAGCCCGTGCCTGAAAAGGCATTGAACCGGGCTGATTGATGATGATGGTTTTGTGACGGTGCCGAGAAAGAAGCGCCGACAAAGAACCAACAAGAACCACTGCGGCACAGCTCAAGCCCGACATCCCTGTTCGAGCCGCCCAGCCAAACACTCCCGTGTATATCTCCCGCCTGCAATATACCACTAAGGCCGAGGACATCGTGGAGTACGTATGCCAAAGGACCAAGTACAGGCCGAGAGTGCAGATCGCCAGATCTCACCCCATTAGATTTTTTTTTTGTGGGGATATGTAAAAAATCAAATTTACATGAAATCTTATGCGAATGACAACGAGTTGAGAGTTGAAGTTCAGAATACGATTTATAAGAATAGATAGAATTTGTGTATCCAAGAGAATGGAGCCCATTTCGAGCAACTAATTAGTTAGTTTACCATTTTTTGTAAATAATTAAATTAATTTAAGATTTCCTGGTTTTCCTTTCATTTAATTTATCATGTTTGTTAGAGAGATTTCATCCTTATAATTGACCCTAACGATCGATGCAATAAAAGTACAGGGTATAATTTTTTCAGATTTTAGCCGGTTCGATTCCCGGGTGTGGGAGAAGAGAATTTTCGAAAATCTTTGAATGCAGTTTGCTTTCTATTTAAAAATAAAGGAATGTTTCCTTTGAGTAAAATTTTCTATCTGCTGTATTAAGAGTACTTTCCCTCCAGGTGGCATTACAAAATTCCACCCTGTTTATGTTAGTCTGTAAGGTATTTATCTATGGGCCAAAGTAGCCTGAAAATAAGGGATTTATTATTTATTTATAAAGTATCTCTGCTTGAAAAAAATGTTTACGAAGAACATTTTTTGGACATTCAGAGGACATTAGGGGATGATGGAATACCCTATTCTACGGTTGCGCACTGAGTAGCTGAATTTAAAAGAGGTAGATTAAGCTGTTATGATGACCCGCGTTCTGGCCGCCCTTCAACCTCTGATAAGGAAGATAATATAAAAAAAAATGTGTATCTGGTAAATCTGGTTTTAGAAGACAGAAGAATAACCATAAAACATTTAGCTGAAATCTTAAAAAACATTTAGTAGCATTCAATCCATTCTAATTAATTCATTGGGGCTTAGATAAGTTTCGGCAAGATGGGTGCCACGAATGTTAACCGACGAAAACAAAAAGCGACGTTTGGAAATTTATCGATCGGAAGATGCGGTCAACGCAATCCGCTGTGCTAGTAGCTTCAATGTCCTTGACAACCCACCATATTCTCCGGACTTAGCCCCTGGTAATTTTTACTTATACCCAAAATTAAAAGAGCATATTCGTGGAAACAAATTTCACGACGACCACGACGCCGTTATGGCTGCCATAGAGGAGTTTTTTGAAAGTCAAGAAAAAGATTATTTTTCGCAAGGAATAAGAAAGATAGAAATGCGTTACCTTTTCTTAATGCATTGCAGTGAAGGAGAATATTATATTGTTATTTATATTATTTGTAGAATATTGTATTAAATTTTATTTGTTTAATTTTTTGCATTTTTTATATTGATTCCACGTACTTTTTGATTCATCCTCGTATATAATTTTAGTTGACAAATAAAAATAAAGCAATTAAACATTTTGAATAGAGTAATTTGTTTTGTGCTTTGTCCCAGCAGAATTTCATATATTCATAATTTCAAGTTCATACCGTGGTTTCTTCGTCACAGGTTCAACATACACTGGCAGTCTAGGTCTCGCTGTTGTTGTTGTTGTTGTTATCGTTGTTGTCTGTTGCCTGACAGCAACGAGATTGGCTAAAAAACAAAACGGAACATGGCTTGAGCAAGCTAGGATAAATGAAATGCGTTCATTTGTCCTAGCTTGACAATATGTGATCTTCGATCAGATCAGCAGGAATTTGTTTAAAGACGAGGAATTACACAAAGCCTTGGCCACACCAAAACAAGTTGATGTAAAGGCATGCTCTTGTATCTACTTGTTCACACCGGTAGGTGACTTGTCCTGAGGCACTGACAGCAAAACAACAAAATTAAAAAATCACTAATTTTCGTACCATCACAGACGCATGTTGAACGCATTAATTTAACGCTTATTATCTTTAAAAAACAAAAATCTTACCGGAATCGTAAGGAGTAAAGAATCTTCTGTATGGTGGTGGTCCGCTGCCGGAGCCGTAAAAGTATGTTTGCGAAATACTCGGGAATGAGAGAATTTTGTTTGGTATTGGTCTGTCTGGAAGAAACGTATTAATTAACGTATTACGAACTTTGATTCTCAACTCCGGATCAATTACTTTGGTGTTCCGCAGGGAAGCATCTTAGGGCCACCGTTTATTCCTTATGTACGTAAATGATCTTCCACAAACCATAGACCAAGATTGCGTTCTGTTTGCTGATGACACAACAGTGATTTTAGATGATAAAAATAAAAATGGTGAATTGCATGAGTGTAATATAAACAACACCGTGAATAGATTTATTACATGGTGAGTAGACTTTATTGTTTAAATTACACATTTGTGGCTATATATAATTACAAAAATAAAAACTAAAAGTAAGAACCTCCATATATACAACGACGTCAATAAGCGTCAAAGTACTCCTCCGCATCGCTGTCACTCGGAAACGTACCCAGAAGACTGGCAGCATTGCCACGTTGAATGTCAATTCTAATTCTTTGGCCAAAGAAAAAGCCAGCCCTCTGGTCACGCGAAGTGTCGACCAGTCGGTAAGAGATTTCCTTAAAAAGGAGACGCGCACTCGGACCCCATGACCCGAGCATCTCGACCCCAAACGGCTCAAAGCTGTAGTTACCAATAAGGTTACAGTATTTGCGCCGTTTGAGGATCTCAGCAGCCGCAGCAGCAGCGCCTGCACAGCCCGCCGTGCTTGCAACGTGAGAAGGCGCAAGGGTGTCGACACAGGTTGCGTCCCACACCAAAGGCCTACCCACGTTCCAAGGCACCAACGTCATGCCGTCCGGTCTCTTGCCATCGTCACGCACCAAGCCGTTTGGTTCTAAAACCACTGGTACGCCGGCGATGGAAAGAGCTCGACGAATAATGTCGTTAATGCTGGCGTGCCGTGCAATGCGACCTGCGCTCCTGTAGCAGGACAGGCCATGGTGTCCGAGGCTGTCGACAGCTTCACCGCAGTGACACCGATGCGGAGCAACACAAGGTGCACCTAAGCGTAGACTCGTAGCGACCCGGAACGATGCGTCATCCATCATAGTGCCGATGGTGAATGACGGAAGTGCCTGAAGCCACAAACCCGACTCCCATTCCCCCACAGCCAGCAGACGGGCACGCTCCACAGTATTGATTGACGTGTGTAAAAGGGTATTCCGTTCAATACTGCAGAGCGGCACGTCCCACTGTCTCTGGGAGGTCAGGTTGTCGGGCAAATTCGTATTGGAATGGTTAGATATAAAACGCCTTAAAAATAAACATAGAAAAAATTGAAGTATTAAATTTTGAAACACAGAAGTGTAAATTAATATGTACACCTTAAAATTTCACTTATGGACCAAATAGTTGAACAAATTCATAAAAGAAAATTAAATAAATAGATTTGTTTTCGCCTTGAAAAAAGTTAAAGATGAGATATCCAGACAAACTGCGTTAATGGTATATCACACCTATGTTTGCTCCATCATCAGATATGGAATCATTGTCTGGGGAAACTCTTCTGAAGTTACTAGGGTGTTGTTAGCTCAAAAAAAATCTCAATCTTCAATATGGACTGGACTGATTCTTGCAGACCAGTGTATAAATCACACAACCTTCTCACAGTTCCTTGTATTTATATTTATGAAATTGCAAAATTTGTCAAAACTATAACTGTTCACTTTTTGAATTGAAAAAAATATAATAATAAACGTACAGTTACACAGTATCTACTTACCATGCCTGTACACCTAGGATTTAATTATTTAGACGTAATTGTGTATATATATGGCTCCACTCATCTTTAACTCTCTATACCTAACTTTGAAAACTGCATAGTTCTGAAAAAATGGCTTATTTCACATAGCTTTTATTTCATAACTGAATTTCTCAAAAAATCCAATTGTCAATCTTAGAATGTATTGTAGAGAATTACCTACATTATAATAATATTACGCTGTTGTTAGTATATTAGAAATTATTTTATTTTCCCTCTGTTAACAATTTCTTTGTTTGGTTTTGGTAAGACAAGTGTTTCAAAGTTACTCACTTTGAAACACTGGTCTTACTCACCTAATTTAATGTTTGTTTTACATTTAGTTAATGTATTTTGAAATTAGCATCTATTCTTTAATGTTTGCATGCCAATTTATGACGGAATGTGTCATTGCACTACATATTATTTTTACCATCTTTTGTAAGAACCAAATTTATTGCAAATAAATAATTTTGACTTTGAAAAAGTAATTCGTAGTTTTATTAAGCGATTTCCATTTGGTATTTGGGCATCAGTGTGACTCGACTCCCTGTTGCATTGAAATACACATAAGCTTTATATCGCGTTTCTTACGGAAGGTAATATTCAGTGATAGATGAAATCAACCCTATGTTTTTTTTTAAATCCAACATGGTTTTATGTGTCTACTCTCTAGTAAATATTCAAGATTAAACAATGCAAAGCTCTTAGTTAAATAATTTACTGTGCGTTAAAATAGGCGTTGAGTCTGTGTTATGTGCAAAAACTTAATTTAAGATACATCATTTCATTTAAGGTACATTTTTTTCATTTAAGGGGCTCCCCCATGCACACTAGCGCCACTTTAGTAAAAAAATCAGAACTCGTTAAATACACAATTAATATAAAATCTGATTGACAAAATCAATCATTTGGTCTTCTAAATTATTTACGTCTGTTTAACTCATTGAAACATAGCTCGCTGTCGTTACAGATACAAAATGGAAAAAAACGGCCGTTTTTAGCAATTTTTCTAATGTAACTACAATGAAGTATATTTTAATGAATTAAATAGACGTCAATAATCTAGAACTCTAAAGCATTGATTTTGTCAATCAGATTTTATATTAATTGTGTATTTAACGAGTTCTGACTTTTTTACTAAAGTGGCGCTAGTTTGCATGGGGGAGCCCCTTAAGGTACATTCTTTCATTTAAGATTAGGGCCATATGCAATATGCAAGATTAAACGAGAGACGAAGTATCACTGCAACACTGCCTAATAAGTGGCACGCGCAGAGTCGCGTACCTACACGACCACTTACCGTTGTTCGTGTTCGTAAAACGTCTTCTGTGCGTCGTTCGGCTAATAATAATATGTTGATGAGTCAGAGTTCTTGCGCACAACACTGAAAGCTGGGTGCGCAAAGTACGCAAAGGGTGCATAACAGTGTTAGTTCGCGTCCACCTACTCGCTAAAACCCTAAACTACCTCCCAACACCCATTAGTCAACTGATCCCGCTCATTTCGATCCCGCGGGATCAGTTTATTAGATTATTATTTTTATGTAATTTCCTTTAGTAGATTGGCCCCGCTCTAATTAAAAAAAAAACCAGTGTGGAAACGGGCGATGGAGCCAACGGGAATCACCATATAAATTAATATTAAGAAATTCTTCTACTTGACTGTACAAACCATAAAATTGTAAACGGGATCAGTTGACCAATTCAAAAATTCATTAGGTCGCCTGATCACGCGGTTCCGCCTGTGTGGGATCAGTTTACTAACGAGCTTAAAAAACAAAGCTCATATTACCTCCAGGTCCAGTGCAGATGGCTTTACCATTAACAGCTATCTCAGTTACTTTTGACGCCGGCGTGAGAAAGGGTAAATGAACCCGGTACTGGACGGTTTCCCCCCTGTTATACTTGACCAGAACGTCATTGGGTGCGCTTATCTTTCCTAGGTAGGCCTGGATCAAAAGAAAAAATACATCTAAATAAACTTAATAAATATGTGTGGTCTATTGTGGTTAACGAGAGACGCGTGTCTGCAGTCTCAGATCTGGTTTCTAGTTCCAATCGCCAAAACGGCCGATAAAACGCACTTAGGGTTAACTTAAAGAGCATTTGGCAGAAAATATGGTCATTGAATAATATCTGGCTATTTTGACTTACAAAATTACAAGTAAAGACGGAAGAGAGCCATATTTATTACAGACTGGTATTTTGGTTTCCCAGAAATAAAGAGAGGACAAGTTAAATTAAATTAAAAAATTAAAAACCCCCGACACAATAATTCGTTAGGTCCTAGGTACCACTGCACTTTCCTCATCTCATTTCGTTAGTTAATATTCCTCATTCCCTTCAATGTAGTGTACATTATTCTAAAGAAATAAAAAGTATTTATTTGACGTCGGTTATTAAAGCACACACACAATAATATAAAAAAAAAGATACAAAATAAGGAGGAAAACATAGTATGTGCTGTGTGCCTCACGGCTGCGCCAAAAAGGTCCATTTCAGCTTTCATGCCAGATTGGTGTTGCTGTCTGACGCTAGTCTTCCAATGAACCTTGAGGGGGAAGTGACGGAAAAACAGTATCAAACATAATATATAACTAGATGGTTACAAATAAATAGATAACGAGTAAATTAAATAAATGTGTATTTACGAGTTCGAATAAAAAAAAATGGAAGTACAATATATAAATACAGCGATAAGCCAAGACAGCATATAAATATTTGAAAAAAAGAAAATAAAGTAGGTATACAGCATTTTAGTTTTAACATAAAACAACTACTTATATGAAATACTACTAGTCAAGCCAAGCTTTCATTTGATACCCATATTGAGGTTGTTGTGAAAAAATACGTCATCCACGATTTTGTGGCGACGGCCATCTTGGACCGATTTTCATCAAACAGCTAAGATAATTTCCGACTAATTCAACTTTCAAACAAAATCAAAATCGGTTAATCCGTTCGGGAGCTACGATGCCACAGACTTCCATACTACACACTACTATACACTATACTATACTCTTACTACTACTACACTACTATACTACTATACTATACTCTTTGCCACATACTGACACACACACACACACAGACATGTCAAACTTATAACACCCCGGAGGGGAAAAAAGAGGATCACTATTTGAAAGATTAAAGACGACTTACAATCTAATACTACAAAAGGGACATGGAGAAGAAAAAATATTGAAAGACCTGGGGGAGGGCTTTGATAACAAGCAAAGCTATTGGGAAGTTTTTGATGTTTAAACCTTTACAAAAAAAAACAGGCAAAGGATTTCTTATTATTGTTAAGAGTGGTTATTTGAAATTGAAGGAGAACTGCCTTCGCAATTATTTATTCGATTGATTTTCGATTTTGGTTCGTTGTTTAATCCGTACCACTCGTAGCCAACAACTTTCGTAGCCACGGTTTACGAGTATGTAAGACGTAGCGTAGGCATCAAACACCAGAGAGCTAAAATAGCCGCGGTACCTACACTTTTTCACTGTAATTGTTAAAAAATATTATAAAAGAAAGAATGTGTACTCACGCCTAGTTCAGTTAGAATAGTATAATTAACTCTTATATTTAAGGAAGACACCACCTCCTCTGGTTGCACTGTGATTCTTCCGTATTCAGCTTCACCTTCACGATAAAATTCCAAAACATCGGGGCATGGAGAATTATTCGAGTGGCCACTATCAAAAAGTAAACCTAACACTAAAACACACAAACTCACTGAATTCATATCTATAAATTTTAATTTGGAATTACCGTTCACATTTAAAAAGAATGCTCTAAGCGACGTGTTTCTTTGCCTCCGATTGGCATAGAACTGGCTTTAGCAATATGATTATGAATATGCAATAAAGCTCACGGAAAAACAGAACAGTGATGGATGGTACAGTCGCACAAAACGACCGCGTCTTTCAAGGCAAGGTAGTGGGTTCCAATGTAGATTGAAATAGACTCTGCTAGGATTCGTACCAATATAAATTACAAATCCTTTTGATGCCACTTTGTTTGTCTGTTTTTCAGCCACAGTAATTATTTCGGGAAAAATTCTTTCTCTTTCTTCCTTTCTTTATCGTGTGGTTAATGCCTAACCTGGTGTCAGGGTTTTTATGCCGCCCAAGGGCTTCTGACTTGGCTTAACATTGCGTCAAGAAATATCTCTCAGGCATGATTATTTGGTTTCCACAAGATGTTTTCCTTCACCGAAGCATGGAATAATTATACAATACGCACATGAATCCGAAAGATCAGAGGTGCGTTAGGATTTCGGGTCAGGTTCGGAATAAACCCGTGTCTTGGGTTCGAACTTGACAGTCCAAGGGGCACACCACTAAGCTTATCACTCTTCATCTGCCTAGCCTTTACCCAATTATGTTAGGGTCGGTTTCCAGTCTAACCGGATGCAGCTGAATACCAGTATTTTACATGGAGCGACTGCCTATCTGACCTCCACAACCCAGTTAGTACTGGGTAATACGATACCCCTTGGTAAGACTGGTTGTCAGACTTTTTGAGTCACTGACTACCTGTAACGACTGTCAAAGATCTAAAAATGACAGCAGGGACCAACAGCTTAACGTGCTTTCCGAGGCACGGAGGAAATTCGTTATGTAATGGGTGGTCACCCATCACAGACCAACCTAGACAAGCACGGCTTAACCTAAAGACCGACCCAAGTGGCTGTTATTATTTAGCCACGCGCTCCTGTACCACTATATGCCACTATCACAGCTTTCCAAAAAAAAAAAACAGTTTTTCCATACATTTTGACCGTGTACATACGTAGGTAGCAAACAGCAATTTTTTTTTTATTAAAAACCAATGGTAAATTTCTCTATAGGGGGCTCAGAATGACCCGTTTTCACGTCGGACTCTCATTCCACCCCGTATATCCGGACCTAAGTATTTTGTTTGTTTCCGTGTCTGATCCACAAATAGGTACTAGTTTTATCGTGGGCCGCCTGGAATATGTATTTCAAAGTCAGGCCCATGGTGAGCTTAGATTTGATTGGTAAGGTAGTGGTGGTACCCCTAAATGTCACGTTGCCCATTTGAGCCCTAGCCCGACATTTATCTGGAAATCCTTTAGAGCAGTAAGAATAAAACTAACTTCTTTTAATTTTAAAAATCGACTAGTTTTTTTAAAGTTTCACAAATGCGCAGACAACGCATATTTAAAAATCCATATAATTTATAACATATACTAACATACAATGAATGTAATCCGGTTAATAGGTAATAACAGAATCCTCATCCTAATTAACATTTTTTCATTTCGAGAAGGTCAAATTTTATCATAATGTGATTTGAAGCGCTTGTTTCCTAATATCTTTGCTTCGGGGATTTACCAACGCCTGATTTTTTTAAGAACAGTTCAAATTCAAAATTTATGGTTTTAGCATTATTTCCTTTATTTATAAATAAATTACTTTTTAAATATTCCTTACAAATAACAATAAAAAAATATACAAAAATTGTAGCCCACCGGTATCGGGAATAGAGTCCAAGCTACCAGCGGTCAGGGCTGCAGAGAGAGGAACCTCCTAACAATACGAGCTGTGTCGAGGAGTACCCGCTTTCTGAATCAAGCCCTTGATCCAGCTGCCCAACGAGAGCCTCCTCAGGTATTGATCGAGGCTCTTGGCAATTAAGCCATGGGTTGCATGATACGACTATCGGCACAATGATCGCTGAGTCCACTTCCCACATGTCGACAACCTCGCGAGCCAAGTCAAGATACTTGATTCGTTTATCTTTCTCGGCTTGATTGCGTATTCAGCACAAAAACGAGTACTTTTGTGATTTTATGAAATCTCAACAGATATACACTATTAAGACAAGGAACACTATCAGGGAGAATAACTTTTTATTCCTTCAGATACGTAATCCTTTAAAAAATGTCCAAACTCAAAGTCAAAAGTGTCTCATTTAGTGAAAGCCTACAATATTTTTGTCAGATTTAACCATGTAGGTAAGTCGTTTTGACACACACGTCAGCAACCGTACGATGAGATAAAAAAACGAATAGTGCTGAATATCCTTTTGTCGTGTTTTAATCTGAAAGTGGGTTCCCGTCTGGAACATTTCAATTTTATTTTTGGCGTTCTCTGATCACGTCCCACACCTACTAAACTATCAAGTTTTCGAGTTGAATACGCTTGCTAATAAATCAACTAAACAACTACGAAGAATCATCATCTTTATCATCTTCCTATCCTCGTCCTATGTTACTTAGGGTCGGCGCAACACGTTTTACCACTAAGAATAAAGATGTACGACAAAAATTTGGACTACAGGAGAGAGGCAAAATTAATTACCTACCTTTTTGTCATACATATTGAAAGTAATAATATTTAATAACATTTGACCAACTTCTAGTCTACCTAACTATAGTCTTGATTTTTTCTCCCCAAACAATGAAATGATTCTTAAATACACGAACAGAGTCGAAACGGCATGGGCGGTTATCACACTTGACCAAAAAAATTGTATGGCAACAAAAACCTTAAAAAAAAACTTTTTTGGAAAAAAATAAAACCGACTTCAAAAAACACAAAAAAGTGAAAAATAACTTGAGCTTCAGATGTCGGTGACAAAAAAACTAAATCAATCAAACAAATGTCATCGACTTCTGGAGCTAAAGTTATTTTTCACTTTTTTGTGCCCCAATCCATGGCCATATTTGTGGCTGATACCTATAAAGTTTCCTGGTACCTATCTTATTATAGTTTCGGATTTTACCTTGTTACCCAACTTTAAAATAATCAATATTTATATAATATCTCGGCCAGTTCATAGAATTAATTACTTCATGATGTGTGTGTTATGTTAGATTCCATTTCATGAAATAGTCAGCCACATCATGAAGTGTTCAACTCTAAGATCTGGTCACGAAATATACATCATTCTACAAACTTTCATCAACACTAAAAAATACCTACACAAGTATCAAAGTAGAAAAGAAATACCTACTCAATAAGGGCGTCAAAATTCGTCCACATCACTGTCAACGGGAAACGTACCCAGAAAGCTGTCAGCATTGCCACGTAGTGACGTAGGATGGTTAAGCTTCATAGATCTCCACATGTTTAAGAGTCAAACGCTTTGTCATATCCACGATTGCTAGGTATGTACAGACGGCAGGAAATTAAGCTACTACAATCTGTCAAACTTTAATAGATTTTCAACTTTATCGCTAAATCATTAGGTTCAAGAATGATTTTGAAGATTCTATTGTATTGTACACCCTTCCGTGTAGCTTGATGTACCTGGTATGACAATTGATACTCGCTGTATTATTCAATGACCATATTTTCTGCCAAACGCTATTTAAGTTGACCCTAAGTGCGTGTTATCGCCCTTTTTGGCGATTGGAACTAGAAACCAGATCTGAGACTGCAGACACGCGTCTCTCGTTAACCACAACACAACAAACCACACTTAATTTATTATTTATTTAGTTTTTGTAATTTTAGTAATTTAATATAAAATATGAACCACAAATAAACAAGTAAATAAATTGGTAATATCTTGTTTTCTATAAAATAATTTGTACTACTATTGTTTTCCATAATCGTCACGCCTCATAATATTTACTTGCACTAATAATATTTATACTAAGATATAGCCAAGAGCTTCGATGACCATCTATCGAAGCTCTCTTTAGGCGGTTGGATCAAGGGCCTGGCTCAGAAGGATACGGCTCGCATTGTGAGGAGGTTCCTGTCTCTGCAGCCCTAACCGCCGGTGGCTTGGACCCTGCTCCCGACACCGGCGGACTACTATTTTTTTATATTTTTAAGTGTTTTTTTTTTCTTTCTGTATCGTTATTTATTATATTATATTATATACTTAAAAACGTAATTAGATAAGGATGTAAATGAATAAACGGAATAATAATTTATACTAATAAGGCTTGTCATATCAACTTGATAATCATAATTTTTATTTGCCACAAAATAAGTTTCCATAATCATCAGTTTCTTTAGATAACACATTACATAATCGATACTTGACTTATGCAACATTTAATATAATTTAGAAACGTTTATTGTCGGCGTTTACGAGGTTCTTAAGTATCATGCGTGACCGTTTTGTCAACAATAATTGCGCGCCGCTCTGATCTATCCACCACCACTATCTGCAGGGCAATAGGCCAATTAGGCTACAATAGTCCTGTCAATGATTATGGATTGATCCATAATTATTATATTTACCATTAATAATTATTATGAAAGTGTAAAATGTTGGCTTGAAAATCAGCAGAACTTATAAGTTTTTAAACTGACATGGTCACTAACATTTTATAATTAACACTAAACACGGGATATTTACCATGTTGAATACTTATTTGTTTTTAGTTCCCGATATTCAGATATTGATTTTTGATATTCCTCAGGTCATCTCGACAGAATGCCGCTATACCGTTTACCTAGATAGGTAAGCGTCGTCGATCTCTCCAGGTATAGAGCGCAGGATGGCTCCTCCCCGGGGTTGCGGGACTGTTCGAAAGAGATACCGTGGCCCCGGAACACAAACGGCGATGAAGAAACATGGATGGAATTTAGTCAGTAAAAGTCTGACACTCCCTCCTGCTCCGCCCGGGAGGAGTCATTTGATGATTTTATATCCGAAAAAAAAAAAATTTGTTTGGCTCCTCCGGGTCTGCTCTGATTTTCGGTATCTCGGTTTAATCGTTCAAAGCCACGATGGCGAAGTACACCTGCCACATTATAAGTGCTGCGTATATAGTACATACCACCGCGGTCTCCTGACGATGTGTACGGTTGCCACTTAGATATGTTGCAGGACATTCTTATCGACACCAGTACCGAATCGTTTTATATAGCTGGTGATTATAACTTGCCAGATATTGAGTGGCTAGACCGCGACAATTCAACACTTCCGAGGCCAACGAATACCGCAAGCCATCATTTATTTAATTTTATGTCCACCATCAATGCTACACAATATAACGCACTTAAAAATAATCGAAGAAGAACACTGGATTTATTTATTTCTAACGTAGACTGTCAATTACAATCGGATGTGGAATTATTACAGCAAGATAGTTACCATCCCCCATTTTCCGTTTTGAGGTCTCTTGAATCTCAATTTACACCAATGAAGCGTCATACTACCACGAAATATAATTACTATAAGGCCAACTATAAAAGTATTAATTGCGAACTTTTAAAACTAAACTGGGATGAATTAGTTTCTCACCTAACGGCCGAACAGGCAGTCTCTAAGTTTTATGACTATATTTAAGGGTTAATTCGTAACCATGTTCCTCAAATACGAGCGAAAACTTCTCGTTTTCCCTCCTGGTTTAGCCCATCGCTTATTAATATCTTTAAGAAAAAGGAACGTGCTTGGATGAGATGGAAAAAAAAACTGTAACGTGTCTGACTATGGAACCTTCTCAAATAATCGTAAACGTTTTAAATTGGGTTGCGATGAGTGTTTTAAACAGTACAACTCGATTGAAGACAGTATACCTCACAATGTCAAACACTTCTGGTCATATATATCCAACCGCAAAGGTAGGACGGGTATTCCGGCTACTATGCACTTCAATAATATTTCTTCCAGTAATTCTACTGATTAAGTAATCTTTTTTCAACTTTTTTTAAGTCTGTTTATGAGCCCTCAGATTTTGTCCCCGAAAATTGGCAACCACCCAAAAACTTTGCAGATAAATCTATATCCCTCCCTAATATTTATCTAAGCAAGGATGAATTACATAGAGCGATTAAAGATTTAGACCAAACCAAAGGACCTGGTCCAGATGGTCTGCCGCCCATCTTCTTTAAAAATACTGCGAATACCATCGACTTGCCACTACATATAATTTATAATAAATGCTTATCCGAAGGATGTTTCCCCAGTGTATGGAAGAGAGCCTTCATCACACTTGTGTATACGGGTGGCGATAAGACAGACATTAAAAACTATCGCCCTATTTCGATACTGTCCACTTTGTCTAAGCTTTTTGAGGGTCTTGTGCATAGCTCACTATTTCCTTATCTGCATAATCTTATCATTCCAGAACAGCACGGTTTCGTTAAATGTCGATCAACCACCACAAATCTTATGATTTTCACAAATTACTTATTTGAGAAGATGGACAACCGCATCCAAGTGGATGCTGTGTACACAGATTTTCAAAAGGCTTTTGACAAGGTGGACCATAAATTGCTTTTGGATAAAATTGCTTTCAACGGCATCAGATGTAATAATAATAATTTATTTATTTTCTCGCCAATACACATTGAGTACATATTTTTAGGGAACAGTTGGATACAGTAAGTATATTGCGGGAGACTGGTGCCTAAACTAGGCTTGGGGCCTGTATTTCAGGACACCAGGTCTCCACCCTTTAGGTTACATAATATTCCAAATCAGACAGTGGTCGCGAGTCAGTTAACAATTATTAAAATGATTCTAAATCTATATAGTGTTAGTATGGTTAGTATCGTGTGGAGATGAAGGAAAGTGTAGAGTGTGGTTTTGTGTAGTGAGTGAGGATGTAGAAGTTTCTGTTGCCTGGACATATACATAAATATCATTGATGTGAAAAGTATATACCTAGTAAATTTAATAACTAATTTATTTAAACAATGATCTATACCGAGACAGCTAGGATTTTTTCAGTTTCAAGGTAGTTTAATTCCTGGATCCAGCTAGTTAATTTCATTTTACATTTAATCTTGTTAAGGTCGTAAATAGGAAGAATCTTGTTAATTTTATTATAGAGATAATGACCGAGGTAGCAGAAGAATCGCTGAAAGAACTTGGTCGAAAGCCGGTTGTGATAACTGTCCACGGGGTCGAATCTGTGTTTGCCACGTGAAAGAGAGGGGGAATATGTTAAAAGGCTATGCTGTTTCATAATTGTTTGTTGTATGAACAGTTGACGCACTGTCAGGACCTTCGCTTCTTTATATAGGAGGTTGGTAGGGTATCTAAAAGGGAGGCACAGTGAGACCTTCAGGATGGCTCTCTGCGCTCTTTCCAATTCAAGAATAGTGTATTTTGGGGCACCACCCCAGGAGGTGATGCAGTAAGTCAACAAAGATTGAACGAGGGCAAAATACACTGATCTCTTCACCTTATCCTCAGCCACCCGTCTAAGGGTCTTGAAGACATATATCAACTTCCGTAGCCTGCCACTCAATACGGTAATGTGCTTGTGAAAATTTAGTGCACGGTCTATGTTAATGCCCAGATATTTCACACTATCGGCTTTACCGATTTGAGTGCAAGTACAGGCGGCGCAGCATGGCGTCGGACATGTGTGAGCTACGATGGAATACGGGGTTGTTGCCGAGGTAGGCCTGTTATGTTTTATGGAGAAAGTGACATAGTTAGTTTTTGCAGCATTTAGAGTGAGGATGTTATTTTGTAACCACTCCGATACCATATTGAAGCCCGACTGAGCAAATCCGTAGACATCACTCCACGTGGTCGCGCTGAATAACAGGGCTGTATCGTCTGCGAAAGTTATTATTTTACCCTCTGGGAGAGTGAGCATACCCAGGTCGTTTATGTATATAAGAAAGAGTGTAGGACCCAGTACGCTGCCTTGAGGCACGCCGTAGGTAACTTGGCACTCGTCACTGATATACTCTTTAATTTTCACGCTCTGAGTACGCCCACTCAGATAGTCCTCAAACAGTTTCAATTGGACTCCTCTAATTCCAAGGCATTCCATCTTCTGAATCAGTATGGGAACAGAAACCGTGTCAAATGCCTTCGCTAGGTCTAGAAAAATCCCCAAGACTTTACGACCCTTGTCCATGTTAGTGACGATAAAGTTAGTGAGATCATGAACAGCATCGGACGTCGATTTACCGGCTCTAAAACCATATTGAGAGGAAGATAGAAGGTTATTGCTCTCCAAGTAATCAACTAGTCTGCCGTTCATGATCCGTTCAAGAATCTTGGAAAGCGCTGGTAGCACGGCTATAGGTCTGTAGTTGTTGACACGGCCTCTGTCCCCACCCTTAAAGACCGGATGAACCATTGATCTCTTGAATGCTCTGGGAAATTGGCCTGTTTCGAGAGCAAGGTTACAAACGTAAGTCAACGGTGGAACTATGATAGCTTTGTGTTTCTTAAGGAAACTATTCGAAATTCGGTCCCAACCAATGTCCAAGTCATTGCGGAGGCACAGTATTAGTTTTGTCACTTCTGCTTCGTCTGTGGGTAACAGTACCATGGAATGTGAATTATTGCAGAAAGAACCACTTGGTGACAATGCCGACCGACTTGAATTTTTTTCAGCAAGGGATTTACCAATATTTGCGAAGAAGTTATTGATTTCGTTAACCGATTGCTTTGGTGTAGTTGAAGTCGATAGCAATTCTGAAGCGCTGTCCTTCTTTTCGACCCTACTCGTTATGCTGTTTATAGCTGCCCACAGATTTTTGGTGTTGTTGCCAGCATCACTGATTTCTTTTTTATCATGGTCAATTTTAGATTGTTTTAATAACTTGTTGCAGTAGTTTCTATATCTTGAATATGTTGTTTTTAGGATTAAGTTCTCAGGGTCATTTTTATTTTTTTTATGTAGATTATCTCTATGTCAAATGCAACGGAGAAGGCCAGGAGTAATCCATGCCTTCACGATTTTTTTACGGTTCGGGACTTTAACTGTTTTCGTGTTTAACTCAATGACCCGCATAATGGGACTAATTAATAGATCTGCCGCTACATGTGGATCATTTGACATATACACCGCACTAAAGTCAACTAGTTTCAGATGTGCGTCTAGCTGATCGTGATTGACTCGATTCACTGTTTTTCTTGCAGTCGATTTAGGGTTTTTCTTTGCAAGAAATAATAAAACAGTTTCGTGGTCAGTGAGAGCGGAGTGGGCAACCAAAGTGGTAGCGGGTAAAATTGTTTTTAGAATAAAATGATCTAGGCATGCAAGTTGACGTGTGGGCAGGACATGTGCTGGCAGGAGACCATGTGAAGCTAATAAATTTAAATAACTATTTTTAGCTGAGTCATGGCACTGATCGTGAATATTTATGTTTATATCACCACCGAAAATTCACTATGTTATGAAGAGTTGTATCTAATGAATTAAGAAAAATGTTAACGTCTTTATAACCTGGTGGACGATAAATTGCCAGTAAGACAGTATTGTTGTCGGTTTTTATTTGGAGACAATTTGCTTCCAAAAGTGGAGGTTCTTCTACAGAGACCTTAAGGTCTTCATGTACATAGACGACGATACCTTCATTTTGGGTAAGATTTTTAACTGTCTTAAAGTAATTGTAGCCCTCAAGGTTTGGAATGAAGTGCGTGCTAGGAAGCCAGCATTCTGTCAGCGTGACAATTTCCCAATCAACTTTTGTTCTAGCGAGTAAGGTGTGAATGGCCCTGGCACGCATCGTCGCAGCGTCGTCGTATTTATCGGACAGAAATTGAACCGAAGCTCTGATCTCATCATTTTGTGTTCGAATCTCAGACGTCTGTGAAGTAATCAATGAGTTTTGAGATCTGAGGTTCTCAAGAGCAGTGTGTAAACTATCAATTTTTAGATTTTGTTGTGTTTGTTGCGACTCCATTTCAGAAAACATATTTTTCATTTCCAACATCATATTTTCCATCCGTTCAAACTCCACATCGTCCCCACGCCTGCGTTTTCTTTGCGTGATATGATCATTTTTGTCAGAACTCAAAGTTAAATTCGGCTCAGACTTATGCAATGACAGATGTAGTTTGCTTAGCTGGTTTGCGTCTTATGTAGTTAATAGAACTCAAAACTTGTTATAAACGGGTACGAGTCAGACTATGTTGTCGTGGAATCTGGTGTGCTCCAGGGATCTGTGTTGGGCCCACTCCTTTTTATTCTATTCATTAATGATATTAAATCCTGCTTTATTAACTCAGCCTTCCTAATGTATGCCGACGATATAAAAAT
The DNA here is from genome assembly GCA_941918905.2 of Xestia sexstrigata. Taxonomy (NCBI): domain Eukaryota; kingdom Metazoa; phylum Arthropoda; class Insecta; order Lepidoptera; family Noctuidae; genus Xestia; species Xestia sexstrigata. The sequence goes on from OW799221.2 coordinate 6,015,427, forward strand.
TTATAAATCTTGTTTGAATATTCATGACTGCCTACTGCTTCAAGTGGATCTCCATAGACTCTCTCAATATTGCCTAGATAACAAGTTACAACTCAGCATACCTAAATGTAATTCTATATCATTTACCAAAAATAAAAATACAATTCATTTCACATATACCCTGCATGGCATTCCTTTGAAAAAAGTTGAGTCCACACGAGACCTTGGAATATTGCTGGATTCCAAATTACACTTCGATATTCATATCGATAATGTTATTAATAAAGCCTTTCGGATGTATGGTTTCGTCATGAGATCTTCCAAGGACTTAAAAACTACTTCCATATTTGTATACAAGATCCTTATTCGCTCTCAGTTAGAATATGCTGTTCCTATTTGGAGTCCTTTCTATGACAAATACTCATATAGACTTGAAATGGTTCAAAAAAAAATCCTACGTAATGTGCAGTATAAGTTTTATCATTTAAGAATTTCTTATTTAGAACTACTCAAACAGCACAATCTCTTGAGTTTGGAGTCCAGGCGTACGCTCCTCATGGTCATGATGCTGCATGGCATTTTTAATAATAAGTTTGATTGTAATGAACTTACCAATAAGTTGTTACGTAGTACCTAGAAGTATTATACGTCGGGAGGTGCGCGTTCCTCGTCTGTTTCACACTGAGAAGTGCAAAACAAACGCCGGTGAGCGGGCACCTCTCCGTCGCCTTGTAACTTATAACACACACTTTGCTGATACGGATATTTTTGCGTTTTCTCCTGCACGATTAAAAAAAATGGCTATAGCCATACTTACCGACAACCTTTCATAATTTACTTTTCTTTTCCTTTCTTATTTTCATTAATAATTTAAATATGCGACCGTCCGTCCTTTCCTCTTTTTAGTATTTTTTTTTATCCGTGGACAATAGTGTGGGTTTTACGTTTGTTAAATGAACATATTTAACTCCGTTAGATACATTGTAACGTGTAACTGATTTTTGACCCTAAATAAATAAAATAAAATATTCATTTCTTGTTTTCATAATATTGCATAAATTGTATTACTACTTTTCTACGCCCTAGAGGCAAAACATAGCGCCCTCAATGTATTACCAAATAAGAACTTGTAATGAAGATACTATGTTTTACAATAAATAAATGAATCTGAATCTGACTGAAAAGTTGTGTGGTATAGGTATTCGATTGTAATGGTATGGAAAATTATTTAATTGAAAAAGTTCAAAGGTTACGTCAGTCATTGCGGCCGAATAGTGCGAAATATGTGGTTTTTTGCGATTTACAAAAAATCTATTAATTGGACTAAAAAAATAAAACACATAAGACCTGCTTTATAGTCAGTTCAGTTAGTATGCAAAGTTTCATGATCTAATTTAGTACTTTAAATTAAATACCAGAGGTTTATTGTTCGATTTGGAGGTAACTTTGGTTTTTTTTTCTATCGAGAAAAGTTTATGGAATCGTGTTTTCGTCACACATAGGACTTAGCATTAATCCTCAACTTCTATCTATCATGGGGTTTAGGTTAGTCCTTGAAGTGGACCATTGTGCGTGATTAAGTCAAATATATCTAATCCTCAACTTTACCATATATTTATTTCAAAATTAATGCTGCAGTATTTTAGGAGTAACGGAGGATCATGCTAAGCCATTTGAGGGACATATAGCCATGCCATAGCGTGTATAGTAGTTTAGCACTAATGACAACATTTGTGTTACATGTTTTATTTAGTCTTTTTACCAGACTACCAAGGAAGGGTTATGTTTTTAGCGCGTAAATTTGTATGTTTGTAAAAAAAAAACAAATGGCGGTTTTTTGGCAAAAATACCGCCATTTGTTTTTTTAACATCTGGACCGACCAGGATATTGCCACATAATTACTGTCGTAATAACAACAACAACAACAACAGCCCATAACGTCCACTGCTGGACATAAGCCTCTCCCATGATGGGAGGAATTTGCCGTAATCTCCACGCTTGGCAGGCGGATTGGAGATCGCAGTGATGAAAGACTAACAGAAAACGCTGCTGCCCATTCTCTGGTCTACGGAGGTGCAAGGTGTTCTGCCTCAGACATTAGTCGCCTTATACGACACCCGTGAGTGTAATGGGTTGGTTCTATTCTACTCTGCCGGATACCACACGGCTGACTGTCGTAATCCATCCACCCATTTGGAACATACGAGGTTTTACAGAAATTTACAAACATACAAACTTACGCGCAAAAACATAACCCTTCCTTGGCAAAGACTAAATAAAACATTTAATACAAATGTTTTAAAAATGAAGGAAATTTAAAGGAGATTACAAATATATATTTATAAATAATAGGTAGGTACATAATACAATTTGTAGTCGGGTTTTTTGATACTTTTAATTAAATGTTACATGTTAATATTTTTTTAGGTTTGTATAGATTCTTTTTTACCGCTTGTCTGTGAATATGTGAACTTTTTGTAGGCCTTGTAGTTTCCTAGATGCTTGTTAACTTTTTATTTTGTTTTGCGTTTTTTGTATAGTCAGCAACGACTTATTGTCGGGCCTACGCTGTCACCCCGTACTTAAGTAGGTACTAATGCTATAACATGATAATATTGTAAAAATAAAACATCGTGATGAAACCAAACCAGCATGCCTGAGAGATATTTCTTGCGGCCATGGAAAGCTAAGTCAGAGGCCCATGGGCGGCATAAAAACTCTGATACCAGGTTAGGCACTCATCATCACAAAACCAAGATACACCAAAAGACGACAACACAAAAAGATTTGCTATTTACGGCTTAAATGAGTTGGTACTATCGCGAAACTGAACGAGATCTTGAGGATAGGGTACGCATTCCAAGACACGCTGAACATTGATCTAACCAGTTAATTTGAGGAATTACACTGCACAGGTAGAAAATAATGGGCTAAATGCCCAATACATATACAGCTCTGCAACAAAATAATGACAAAGTAATATCCTAACACAGGCAAAATTCTTGAAAGGGCAGGAACTTCATATTTCAGAATCTTGATTCGCACTAAATAAACGAAAGAAAAAAATATGGAGAAGAACGAAATCTGTCGCGAAGAAACAACGCAAATCCATTCATTAGCCACAACTAGACTGCACCACAAATCACCTGTACCTGATAAACTGTGGACACTACAGAAAAAGTCTTTATGCTAAAATCTAAGCAAATACCAAATAAAATTTGTGAAAACAAGTTAAACTCTTTTGCAAAAAAAACGGGCACCTAAGGAAATTTACGTTATAAGGTCGATTTGAGTTAATTAAATGAAATTTATTTGTTTGCCGTAGTCTGTATGATTGTAATCGTGTAAATTAATACGCGTGAAGTGACTACGGCAATTTTTTTTTAATTTTCTTGGCTTCAGATAAGAGTTTTGCTAAGAGGACAGCCCCGCACAACTTTAATCTTGGTACTGAAACAGTCTTTATAGGGGCGACATTAGTTTTTGCCGTCAGCAAAGTGACATGTATCTCACCATCAGCATCGACAACCCGTGCATACACTACCGCAGCATATATCTTTTAAAACCGATGTACACGGCCCAACAGTAAGAAGTTGTCGGCAATATATAAAAATAAATAAATACCGCTAGACATTACACACAGCGCCACCTAGTGCCACGCTAAGCAACGAGGCTTGTATCGTGGACTTATACTACATACATAGTATATAGTATAGTTATACTACATAGATACTTTTTAAATAAATAATAAAGACAAGAAGATTTTTTTTTAATTAAATAAAGTTACAAATGTAAAAACCTAATAAAGAGTGTGACCTCCTCTTGCCAAAATTTTAGGTTGAATCCTTCTGGGCATGCTTGCCACGATGTTTTTAATAACGTTTTGAGAAATACGTTCCCACTCTTCTGCAATGACTCTTTTTAGCTCCCTGATGTTTTGTGGAGCAGGTTGCACTGATCTTACCCGTCTCTTTTGAACATCCCAGACATGCTCAATTGGATCGAGGTCAGGACTTCGAGCTGGCCAATCTAAACAACGGATCCCAACTTCTTGCATGTACGCTTCTACGTCGCCAGAACGGTGCGGGCGAGAATTGTCGTCCATAAAAATGGAATCTTCCAAGTGCAGTCAATTTGGGTTGTGCATATGGAATTAGGACTCCCATAATGTACCGGTGTGCATTTAATGTTTCATTTTCTATGAAAACTAACTCCGTACGCTCTGTCGAATTCATTGCTACCCAAAACATAACGGAGCCTCCAACATAAGGAGTGGTTTTTTCGAAACACCGGATTACTCCTGTGAAGTTTCGAATAAAACAGTCTTACCTAATCTTGTTTCCCCATATAAACTTTGGAGCCTCGTTTAACCCCCTTTGGGGGTGAATTTTGAAAAATCCTTTCTTAGTGCACCCCTAGACCACACAAGGAACCTACTTGCCAAATTTGGAATCTGTAGACCCAGCGGTTTGGGCTGTGCGTTGATAGATGAGTCAGTCAGTCAGTCAGTTTCTTCTTTTATATATTTAGATATCAAAACGTAAAGAATCATGCCAGGATGCTTCAAATAACATGCCAATACTTCGTCAAATTAATAAAACCTCTTTCTTGTTCTTCTTTATTGAAGTAGAGAAGAAAAACTAAAGTGCCCGTTTTTTTTGCAAAAGAGTTAATTATTGCAAAACACAGTCCTACTTTGTATATCTTCGTTCAAAATGGGCCCTCAATTCTCACACACGTAATAGTTATTTATATACTAGTGCGGTAAGTTGGTTTTGACAAACGAGTAGACGAATGTAAGCCCGAGACGAAGTCGAGGGCTTACCATAGTCACGAGTTTGTAAAAACAATTTCTGCACGTGTGTCATACAATGTTTTCAAAACATTTGCGAGAAAACAGTACAATATATAATGAAACAAACAGCGACCCCAAAAACCACGAAAACGACACCCATGAAGAAAGAGCCGAAAATATTCATCGGCGCTATATTGAATTTTCATTTTGACCTCATTATCATTATCAGCGACCCCAAAAACCACGAAAACGACACCCTTGAAGAAAAAACCAAAAATTTTCGTCGGCGCCATCTTGGATTTTTATTTTGACCTCATTATCATTATCAGCGACCCCAAAAACCACGAAAACAACACCCATGAAGAAAAAACCAAAAAAATTCTTGGATTATTGGATTTTCATTTTGACCTAATTAAAAAAAAACCGTAAAGCACTGCTATAAATTTAAATTCAAATTCATTTATTGGTGTGATTTTTGGTACATCTTACATGAGATCTTAATAATAAATAATTCGTTCCTCAAAAATCTACCTTATAGATGTACACTCTTTCACATACTTAATCAGTCATTATTTAAAAAAAGATAATCAACAAAATAAAATAATAATGACAATAAAACACAAAATAACTTAGGACAGAAAAAACAAGCAAAACATTAAAAATTGAGTATACATAATTAGAAATACTTAATGGAAATAAATATAAAAATACAGTGTCAATAATAGAATGTAATAGAATAAAATTTACAATGTCAATATAAAAAATCAATGTCAATCAATGTCAATTTATAAAAAAATTAAAAAACTATCAATGTCAATTTAATATCAATGTCAAATAAGTTACCCAAATTCTTTCTCAGTAAGGAATTCACTGACAGTATAGTTCGCTTTACGAGTTAAAAACCTTCGGAGCCTGCTTTTAAATAAAGATAGCGGCAATTCTCTCCACTGCTTAGGTAACTTATTATAAATGACCGAAGCCATGCAGTAGACACTCTTGCGCATTAGTGCCGTTTTGGCGGGGTGGGAACATACTACATTATTGTCGCGTCTGTTACGTGGAACTACGTCAGCCAGGCGTTTAAAACGATTTGGGTTCGACTTCACAAACACAGCTACTTCCATTATGTACAGACAAAGAGCAGCGGTGGCCCAGTGGTTGCGGCCCCGACTTACGAACAGTAAGTCGTGGGTTCGAACCCAGACAGGCGCATTACTTTGTGTAATTTATTTCATCACCACTGCTCTCAAAACGGTGAAGGAAAACATCGTGAGGAAACCGGCATGTCCTAGAACCAAAAATTCAAAGACGTGTAACATCTACCAATCCGCACTGGGCCCGCGTGGTGGATTATAGCCCATACGCAACATACGCGCTGAATAACCCTCGGTATCGTGAGGGTTATAAACTGAGGGTTGATTGAAAAAAAGTACTGGTAGTGGTTACCGTATACTATATTTCGACTCGACACAGTTGATACATTTAATATCAGTGTTCCAAGATGATACAAAAAACATTTTTTTTTTTTTTTCAATCCACCACGCGGGCCCAGTGCGGATTGGTAGATACCAATCCGCACTGGGCCCGCGTGGTGGATTATAGCCCATACGCAACATACGCGCTGAATAACCCTCGGTATCGTGAGGGTTATAAACTGGGGGTTGATTGAAAAAAAGTACTGGTAGTGGTTACCGTATACTATATTTCGACTCGACACAGTTGATACATTGAATATCAGTGTTCCAAGATGATACAAAAAACTTTTTTTTTTTTTTTTCGAAATGGCATCTCGCAGTTTAACCTAGATGGGTTGTCGTCTGCTTAACCGGACAATCCTGTGGGTGCCTTAAGTGTAAGGCCTCCAGCCAGGGCATAAAAACTTACAAACTAAACGACTACACGCTAAGGGCACCCCCTGCGGGGTACGGGCTTCGGCTTAGGGCGTCGCTGGGAGAGGACAGCAAGGGGACAGGCTGGATCTGAGTGGTGTCATTAATTAGGGACTGGTTTTGGACTACAGGCTCAGCAACGCGGGCTGGTACGAGCAAGGGACGGGGAGGGTTCGTATCGGGGCGTCGCGACGGGCCTCGACGGCGAGGACGGAATGGTTTGCGTCTGTGCTTTCTAAGCGTGCTAGTTTCCTTCCTGCTCTCCTGGAGGAGGGTAATAGCGTCATCGGGATCGACTAAAGTATGCCTTGGGCGGCGGATCTGACTAATTCGCGAGGGTTCGTAACGGGCGGCCGCTGCGATCAGGGGGTTACGGTGTTTGATGGCAGAATCGAAGAAGCGCTTGGAGAGGCGCTTCATAAACTGAGCTAACGTGGGGATTTTAAGATCTAAATGTAATCGGTCATTACGGACGTAATAGGGGGCTCCCGTGACTTTACGTAAGAACCGGTTCTGAAGGACCTGCATCCTATGGAGATATCTAGGCTTGGCGTGAGCGTACACGATACAAGCGTAAGTCATGATGGGACGGATCACGGCGGTATAGAGACGCAATTTGCACCTGAAAGACAATTTGCTCTTTTCCGTTAGTAAGTAATGGAGTCTACTCATCGCGAAAGCAGCTCGGTCGCGAGCTGCTTTTATATGTGGCCCGAAGGTCAGATGGTTGTCGAGGATGACTCCTAAGTATTTGGCTTGCTTCTCCCAGGGGATAGGCTTGCCGTACATAGTGATCGGATTAGGGGAAGTGACAGTAGTACGCGATCTCGAAAATAGAACGGCCTGACTCTTATCGGGGTTAACTTCGATTCTCTATTTCCTAAACCAAGCGCCTAAAACGTCGGCTGAGGTTTGGAGGGTTTTGGCGATTGCGTTTTTACAGCGACCGGTGTAATAGATGGCCGTGTCATCCGCGAACAGGGCTAATTGAGCCTTTTTGCTCTTGGGAATGTCACTAGTGAACAACGTGAACGCGAGCGGGGAGATGACGGAGCTCTGGGGGACTCCGGCGCGAATGGGGTGAGGAGCGGAGAGCGATTTTCCTATGCGGTATCGGAACGTGCGATTCGACAAAAAGTCTCGCAAGATGAGCACGAGACGGTCCGGCACTCCCAGTTGATACAGCTTATATAATAAGCCGTTGTGCCAGACTTTGTCGAAAGCTTTCGCTATGTCGAAGAACAACGCGCCCGTCATCGACGAACGCTGGAAACCAGCGCTCAGGTGTTCGACGATGCGATGGGTTTGTTGAATACAAGAGTGTTCGGTCCTGAAGCCGAACTGTTCATTGGGAATGAGGCGCTTAGCTTCGGCGAAATCTTTGAGACGCTTGTAAATAAGTCTCTCATAGATTTTTCCGAGTGCTTTCAGGAGACTGATAGGACGGTAGCTCGCGGGGTCCGTCTTGGGTTTGCCGGGTTTGGGAATTCCGATAACAGTGGCCTCTTTCCATACTTGGGGGAAGAAATTGTTACTTATTGCGCCATTGAAGATGGCTGCCAATAAGACTATTAACTGACCGGGAGAAGTTTGAGCACCTTGTTAGTGATTCCGTCGGAGCCGGGTGCTTTACGCGGTTTAAGCCCTTTAATGATGTCGTACACTTCGTCTGGGGTGACTACAGGTATAGGATCATCGGGGTCTTCAGAGGGGGGAAGGGAGGCCCTACGTTCGACTTCCGCGTTTACCATGTCGAGGTGTTGACTATCTACCTGTTGCGTGCTGGGAGTGCACTGAGATTCTAAACTGTCGGCTAGGCATTCGGCCTTTTCAGAGTCTTCGAACGTGAGGCTCTTGTCCGGACGAGTGAGAGGAGGCATCGAAGCTTCTTCAGAGGCACGTAACTTCCGTTGCAGTTGCCAGAAAGCTAGGTGGGTGGGCTCGAGCTCACTGAGCATCTTGTCCCATTGATTCGAACGAAACTCACTAGTGCGCTTCTTTACAGCACGCTGTAAGTAGCGCATGTGAGCTTTGTTCGAGTCACAGGGAAAAGTGCTGTAGGCACGGATGGCCGCGTTCTTCTCGTTTATTAGATCACGAACGTCATCGGGTAGTTGAGAAGGCAAGGACTCAAGGCTGGCACTTCCCGTGAACAATCCGTCAGTACGGATTGAATGTGTTCTGTAAAGGAGTTGATGGCGGCTGTCGTGTCTGCGACTGTGACAATATGGTCGGGGATGGAATCCAGCTGCGGCGACGTGAGGGAGTTCAGCTTATCGCTGACTTTCCTCCAGTCGGTAATCACTTGGGAAGGCGGGGGTTGATCGGGGTCGGAAGGACCAGAGCGGGGGAGCAAGTGCATAAACAACGTGAAGAGTCTCGATCAAATGCAACTTAAGGTTGACATTTTTGAGAAGCGCGATATCTAGTACGTCAGAGCTTTTGCTCGGGTCGTGGGGATAGTGAGTATGATCCATAGGAGCGATAGGGTCAAAGTTAAGGGAGACTCCTAGGTCATACACGAATCTTCCTCTGGGAGAGGTCAGCGTGCTGTTCCAGGCGGGGTGCTTGGCATTGAGGTCGCCCGCTATAATAACGGAATCGCTCAAGCCGAAGAGGACAGTAAGGTCCTTGGTGAGTAGTGAGTGCTCCTGGGACGTGCCGCCGGGAGGGATATAAGCCGATATGATGGTGATCGGCGGATGACCGGTCATGCCGAGCCGACAGATGGATACCTCAAGTTTAGACTCTAACGGAGGGGGGATTATGGGGATGCAATGCAGGTCCTTTTTGTAATAAATTAGGGTGCCACCACCGTGACAACGCGATCGATCGTTGCGAACTATTTGATAGTTGGCTATTTTCGGGTCACGGCGACTGGGCGAGAGGAATGTCTCCTGAAGGAGGAATACGTCAATTTGATGGTCGCGGAGGAAAGCGGCGATCTCATCACGTTGGCTTCTGAGGCCATTGGCGTTGAAAAAACCTAATTTAAGGGATCGCGGTTTGAATTTACCTAAGTTTGTATTATCCATACTCAAGGGGACTTAAGGGTTTTTAGGGCTTGCTCTATCTCGGGATAGCGGCTGAAAATTTCGCTGTAGATTTCCAGGTCGATGGGGCACTTCTGAGTTCAGCAGCTAGACTGTCTGCTTCCGGACCTACAAAAACCACGAATCTCGCCATCGTTCGGAAAGAACTTTCCTTCGCGTTGGCCACGGGGCCTGGAGGTGTGGGGCGGGAGTGCGCAGGAGAAGCGACAGGAGCCACTTTTGGAGAGGCTGCGGGAGCGGCGACTCGGGGCGCTGGAGGTGCTGGGGGCTGGATAGGGGTGTCGAGTAACCCTGGGATGGTGGTGGTCTCTGCCTTGCCAAGAGCTGGAAAGGCTCTCTGGTGATTTAGAGAGTTCCAGGGTGAGGGTCTCTGCGGGCTGAGACGTTCGGGCAATTGGGAGGAGGGGATCTTGACGGAGGGGCTTTCCCTCTGCTGCCGTTCGCTGGCACGCTTCGCCAACTTTGAGGAGGAGGACTTGGGGGCCTTAGGACAGCCGCGATAATTGGCCGGATGGCCCGACTGGCCACAGAGGACACAGCAGGGCGGCTCTGTAGCCTGGGAGATGTCCTTAGGACGAGGACAATCAGTCGTGCCATGGTCACCTAGGCACTTTACGCACCTATGAGGCGCGTAGCAGTGCTTCTGGCTATGACCATACATTTGGCAACGGTGACATTGCCCTATTTGATGTGATTTAAAAGGCCTCTCGATCGAGATGCCTGAAAGGGAGCAAACAGAATTAATTTATAAAATCGGGTGGTGCCCTTCCACCGGGTCGCAAATGACCAGCACTATGTCGTACAGGTCGCCTCCACGCGCCTTACGCAGGCGGTGTACAGCTGAGACGGGGATGTTTTGTTTTAAGAGGTCGTTTAGGACGTCCTCGGAGGGGATTTCCTTAGGAATATTCCTAATGACTACGCGAGTTGGTGTCTCCTCGGGGAGACCGTAGGTATGGAAAGCATATTTTCTTTCCGCCATGAGACGTGTCATGGCCCTATAATCGTCGGACGTAGGGACCTTTATCTTGATGGTATTAGGGGTACTGTGGGCGCTAGTGTATTGGATTTTTAGATCCATACACGCTTTGGACAATTCAGTCCATTTCGCCTTGTCCTGAAGATAAAGCGCAGGAGTGGGCTTGGGTTTTTTATTTGACGCGGCGGGCTTCGCGGCGGGTTTAATGGTGGTTGGCTTGCTGGTATGAGCAGCAGCCAACGGAGCTGGGGACGGAGGGCGGGAAGTCACGGGAGTGGAAGCGGGAACTGAGACATTCGCGGCGGGTTTCTTGGCCTGAGTGGCCTTAGAGCTTTTTCCCTTCCTCTTCTTCCCCTTTCCGACGACTTGGTAGTCGTCTTCGGAGGACGAGGCGGAGGAGAAATCCGGTTCGGGATCGGCGACCGGGACTGTCGTGTCCATTTTCTCGGAAGGAGAATCGGACGCAGCTGCGGGACGGACTATTGTTTCCGAAACAATGGCCTTCGGAACAATGGGCTCCGGCATTCTCGGAATGCCTTTGTCGGCGAGACGCGGCGAGGACGGGTAATTAGGCTCAATGGGCGCCGACTTGGGCATTCCCGGAATGACGGTGTCGGCGTCCACTGAGGCTAATGGGCTACCAGGTGCGTCGCTATATTCGGCGAACGCAGCGCGTTCGAGTTCGTCGAAAGTCGCGCCATACTTTTGTTTGAAGTACGAGTCTTCAAACAGGACCTGTCTGACAAACTTATACAAAAGTCTGTCAGCCATGATGAAAAAAGGGCCTAACACAGCTAAAAGTTAGCTGACATGAGTGAAGCTTACCTATAACCCTAACAACCTAACTAACTCCCCGGGTGGGTTGGCCCGGGGGTGTGTGGCCTCCCTGAACTTGTGCAAACAGGGAGGTGAGTACCTAAGGTGTGCCCTAAGCTTGTAAACCTGTCGCCAGTCTTATTGTGCGACAGGGCCCTATTGCTTGTAATGCAGAGTGGAGTAATAAACACAGTTGGAAAGAAGTGAAATATTTAATATATATTATTATAAAATTACACATGACATGTTTTCATAGGAAAAATAGTTGCCGAGTGACAAACAGAACGAACACCAGCTTACACATTTGAATCTGAAGTAAATTCTATAGATGGCCAGCGTTATACTTCCAACACCCCCCCATAACGTGGGCATCATGATGGCTTCATGCCATACCAAGCTGACGAGTGAACACCTCGTGCTTGACACAGCCCAGGAGCTTAGTGAACACATCTGCTAACATCTCATCCGTAGGGATGTATACAATTTCTACGTTAAACCTATCTATCATATCTCTAACGTAATGAAATCTTATTTCTATATGCTTGCTCCGTCTGTGATGAGTGTGATTTATAGCAAGCTGTATAGCAGATTGATTGTCACAATACATTACTATTTTACAACTAGTCTTCATTAGCAATTCCTTAATTAAAGCTTGTAGGAACACCGCTTCTCTACTCGCTTCGCTCAAGCTACAATACTCCGCCTCGGTGGACGAAAGCGATATGCAGGACTGTTTGTAGCTACCCCAAGATACCGTATTACCGCCGTATTTAAACACATACCCCGTGTACGACTTACGATCAGGATCTGCCGCCCAATCTGCGTCAGAATAACCCTCAAGAACAGGATCTACATTCGACTTCTTAAATACCAAAGCCTTTTGCTTAGTACCTTTAAGATATCGCAGTACACGCTTAGCTTGATTCCAATGGAATTCCGTATAACAACTGTTAAATTTACTTAAATATGACACGGCAAACGAAATGTCAGGTCGCGTAGTTACACATAAATACATAAGACTACCAATCAACTCTTGATACGGAAACTTCGTTACAACGTTATTTGTAGCATTATTACAACTCTCAATTACCGAACTAACATTAGTTATCATGGGAGACTTTACAGGCTTACAGTCTGTCATGCCAAAACGATCTAACATATTGTCAATCCGCTTTTCCTGACTAAGTTTTATGGAAGTTGCATCACGTTCTACCTTTATACCTAACATGTTTCGTACCGGGCCTAAGTCTTTGAGTTTAAAAACATTTAACAAAGAACTTTTTAACGTTTCAGCCAGACGTTTGTCATTATAGAACACGAAAAAATCGTCAACATACAGAGCGATAAAAACAATCGACTCACCTGATCTCTTAGTAAAGATACAGTCTTCTTGTTTACACTGTCTGTATCCCAAAGAAAATAAGACATCTTTTACCTTTCGGTACCAGGATCGCGATGCTTGCTTCAACCCATAAACAGCCTTTCGTAATCTATAGACTTTGTTCTCACTCCCAGGGCATATGAAACCTTCCGGTTGTTGCATAAAGATCTCCTCTTGCAAATTTCCATTCAGGAATGCTGTCTGCACGTCTAAATGATCAATCTTAAGGTTCATTTCTACTGCCAGAGATAGCAACAATCGTATAGAACAATGGCGAACGACCGGTGAAAAAGTTTCTTGGAAATCTTCACCATATCTTTGAGTATAGCCTTTAGCTACCAACCTTGCCTTATAACGTATAATGTTCCCATCCGAGTCTCGTTTAAGGGTAAAAATCCACTTATTTTTAACAACGTTCTTGTCAACCGGTTTATCAGTAAGCTCCCAAGCTCCGTGTAAGACAAAAGAATCGATTTCCTCTTTCATGGCCTTCTGCCATAACTCTTTATCTTCACATTTCAAAGCTTCTTTGACAGTACGTGGCTCTATGGGCTCTGTCACATTACACACGTTAGTTATGTTACAGGTTGTCTTAGGCATACGTGGACGTAGGTTATATCGTGTACTAGTAGAGTCTGGTGCCAATTCAGGCGACGTTACCGAATCTTTACTAGCCTCGCGTTCACACTCCAACTCAACAGGATGATTTGGTGATTCTGCAGGAACTGTATCTGGCTCCGCCTCAAGTGGATGATCTGACAACTCAGGCAACAGGTACTCTGACTCCGCCTCAACCGACGTAGTCTCCAGCATCTCCCTCTCATCATCACCTCCTGTAAGATAAATAGGTTCAAACACACGTTTTGGCCCTATTTTAGAATTTCTCCCTGGAAACACAGATTCGTTGAACACCACATCACGTGATATAACGATCTTATTGTCATCAGGGTTGAACAAACGATATCCTTTGACGTTATCACAGTAACCTAAAAAGATTAGCCTTCTACTTTTGGGGTCTAACTTTTTACGTTTACAGTCATCTACATGAGCAAAAGCCTCGCAACCAAAAACACGCAGATTTTTAAGACTTACTTTCTTATCACTCCACACTTCCTCTGGTAATCTACCAGAAAGTCTCGAGCTTGGCGATCTATTGATCAGAAACGCCGCAGTGTTTACAGCCTCTGCCCACATCTTGTCATCAAGGTTTGCGTTATACAGTAGATATCTGACCTTGTCAAGTAAAGAACGATTTAGGCGCTCCGCGGATCCATTCTGCTGACTAGAATAGGGTACCGTCAGCTGATGTACAATGCCTTTCTTTTTAAGAAAATCCGTCAACTCAGCATTAACGTACTCAGAGCCATTATCTGTTCTCATTACCTTGACTTTAGCACTACACTGATTCTCTACCAGTCTAATAAAATCTTTAGTGTACTTACACACTTCACTCTTCTTTGCAATGGGATAGACGAACACCTTCCTGGAGTAGTCGTCTAGAAACGTGAGGACGTAGCGCTTGCCTCCGAGAGAAGTAGTCGGCATCGGCCCCATGACGTCACTATGAATGAGCGCCAGCCGCGCCTCGGCCACCTGTTTGTTATGATTGGTCACAAAGGGAGCGCGGGATTGCTTACCCTTAAGACACACATCACAAACTTTCTTCTGATTATCAACCTGAAAGTCAATGTCATTAGCCACCTTCCTAAGTGATGCCAAGCTGTCAAAATTTATATGACCTAAACGTTGATGCCATAACATCATATCCTTAGACGTAGATGACGTTGTCAGATTGACTTTACCCACAGAATGAAGCCTGTAAACTCTCCCAACTTTCCTAGCATATAAAACTACTTTACCAGTTTTAAGTATTTTACATCCATTTTTATCAAAAATAAATTTAAATCCCTTTTCAGCAAGGGTAGACACAGATATTAAATTAACAGTAAGATCAGGTACAAGCATTACATCTTTCAAAGTAGTATCTATTGTATGTCCACAAGAGTTAACCGTAAAATGTACTTCACCTTTCCCTTTCACATCTAACTTCTTTCCGTTAGCAACACAAACCTCCTTAGTCGACGACTCATCAAGAGCTTGAAACCATTCTTGGCGTCCTGACATATGATCTGTCGCTCCAGAATCAATAATCCACGAACTGTCAGTGTTAAGTGCAGACAACACCATGGAAGTCGACGTCGCTCCATTGCGGTACAATTGAGGACAATCCTTCTTGCCATGTCCTTTAGAACGACACTTCCAACACCACAACTTGTTCGTACTAGCGTGTTTTGATGTACTTGAGGCATTTTTCTTCTCGCCTCGAGAGCTAGCCTTTTCATTACTACGATTCCGTGTAAATAAGCAGCCATCGCCATTATCAGCAGCACTCCCTTTCCATCTCTTATCTTGAAGTAGTTTTGTTTTAACCATATCTGTAGTTATGTCTATCCTAGAATGCTCCAGAGCCATTATCATTGGGTCATAATCTTGAGGCAACCCTTGGAGCATAATAGTAGTCAGAAATTCATCATCAAGTGGTTTCTTCATGCTACTGAGTTGTTCAGCAAGTGACAAGATCTCATTGACATAAATTTCCATGCTATCGAACTGTTCTAGCTTAATCGAGCACAAAGTTCGCAGACACGACAATCTCCTTTGCAACCCGGTGTCATCGTAAGCCTTCTGCAAGGCATCCCATACATCCTTCGCAGTTTTCGCCTGCACAATGTGAGAATAGCACGATTTTTCAACACTCAAACATAGCCTCGCTCGAGCTTTCTCCTCTCTACGAGCTAATTTGTTAGCGTTCTCACCTGAGGTTTCGTATTTTCCAGTAATACATTGCCACAAATCCTCGAATACTAGTATATTTTGCATTTGAAATGCCCAATCGCGATAGTTGATGGTACCTTTTAGCTTTTCCATCGTAACTTTCGAATTAGTATACTCATCCATATTTCGAGTAAAATAATAATATTTTCACAAAATATTTACACTTCACACATGTAGCACATAACCTATTGCTTGTAATGCAGAGTGGAGTAATAAACACAGTTGGAAAGAAGTGAAATATTTAATATATATTATTATAAAATTACACATGACATGTTTTCATAGGAAAAATAGTTGCCGAGTGACAAACAGAACGAACACCAGCTTACACATTTGAATCTGAAGTAAATTCTATAGATGGCCAGCGTTATACTTCCAACAGGCCCTAGGCCCGCAAGGGGCTCTAGTGCGAAGAGGTAGACACTCCCAACCGACACTACACTCCCAACCGACACTAGGTGAGTTGCTGTGAACGAAACCAGAGACTAGGTTTGACGAGGGAAGCCCCCAAGGCCAAGGTCCTAGCTCTCGACTCCAATGGAATGCCTCACCCTGAAGGGGTTTGGCGGGTAGGATTGGGTCACCACCCTCTTGGCTTCGTTGGCACCGTAAGGTTTCCACCAAGAACCACGAAACTGTGGTTTTTCCCTGAAGGGCAATGACACGCGAGGACGATGGAACTGTTATGGAAATTATTGTCTTGAAAAAGACAGTTTTGTTTGACGTACCGAACCAACTACGGATGTAGATGATTCGTTACTATTAGATTTACGGTGAATAGATGCCCTTATTATATTTTTCTCGTATGGCATCACCGGATGTGTGAACCCCGTACAGATTGACTAATTCCGGTTCTCTCTCTCGCTTGCTAACCGTGAACACGATGTGTGTAACTGATGTGCTCTGATATACTACATAATTATAATAGTGCGTTCTTTGTTAAGTGACGATATTATGTGTACATTTATTGTGTAAATAAATTGCTACATATAGGTTGGACTGTTTTCTGATCGCTACTGGTCCACCCCCCAAACACTGCCACGAACCACGTGCCTCATCATATTAAAAGGTTATGGGCCCAGAGAAGAGCGCATCTTGGCCTTGGCTGCTTGCTTTGCTTTGCATCTAATTAAAAGGTTCGTTGAAAAGTAATCGTCGCTTTGAGAGTGTGATTCGGTGCGCACGTGCAGTACTGCAAGCCGTGCATCATGCAACATAACCTCAGTGGGTTCGAAAAATTGGATGGTATATCTAACTTCCATACCTGGAAGTTTTCAGTCAAGAACCTGCTTATTTTAGAAGGCTTGTGGGAAGTCGTTCTTAGAATAGACCAAGCCGAAGGTCACTTGAGGCGTGATCAAAGAGCACTTGCACGCATTTGCTTAACATTAAAGCCGCATTTATTTCAATATGTACGAAGCTCTGACACTGCTAAAGATGCTTGGAAGGCTCTGCTTGACGTTTACGAAGATAAAGGCCTTTACCGAAGAGTTCTTCTACTGAGGAGACTGCACCGCGTTCAGTATTCTGAATTTTCTGATATGCAAGCTTATATTGATGCTGTGTTTACACTAGTCCAGCAGCTAGACGACATTGGGAAACACACTGAAGATGAGGAAGTTGCTGAGATTTTATTGAGTGGTCTGCCAACTGAATACGATTCTGTTGTTTCAAATTTGTCAACTGCTGCGGTCACTACTACGGTATCGAGTGAACTTGTGCGAGCCCGACTACTGCAAGAGTATTCGAGGAAGACATCGGGTGATGAAGAAAGTAAAGCTTATGTCTCCAAAAGTAGAAAAGTTATTGTTTGTGAATTTTGCAAGAAGAGTGGTCACAAGAAATCAAATTGTTTTAAATTAAAGAAACTTAAAAAGGCCAGAAAAGCCAATGATAAAGAAAACGATGATAAGACTTTTTCAGCATCTGCATTTCTGTCAAAAGCCAGTGAGTTTTATATTGACAGCGGAGCTACCAGTCATATGGTGAACAACAGGGGCATACTTCAGGACTTGAAAAAGTCAGATAACTTAATAACTATGGCTGATAATTCTAAAATTAAGTGTGAAGGTATAGGCACTTTGGAGATTCAGTCAAATCATAAGGTTAGACTTTTAAATGTTTTATATGTTCCCCAAATTGCGGCCAATCTTATTTCTGTTAGCAAATTAGTGTTGTCTGGCCATTCAGTTATGTTTAGCAGTGAGAAATGTTTTATTTTTAATGACAATGTTGGTCATAAAGACAAGTCTGGCAACTTAGTTGCATCTGGTGTATGTATTAATGGTTTGTTTAAACTTAATGGGTGTGTTGTCATGTCTGAGTGTGTAAATGTAAATGGTTTCGGGTCTTCGACTAAAAGTGGGCACTCTCTACTCCTTGATCATGGAGAGGAGCTGTTGAGTACCAGGGAGATTGCTGGTCTTCCTGCTGAATTATGGCACAGACGTCTCAGTCACCTGAATATACAAGGTATGAAAACACTGGAGAAAGTTGCATGTGGAATGCGTTGTCTATTTCAGGATGAAAAGTCACTCAAGAACTGTGTTGCTTGTCTCGAGGGGAAGTTGTCGGCCGCAGCTTTTCCTGACAGCACATCAAAAACGACGCAGCCTCTGCAACTGATCCATTCCGATGTCTGTGGACCCATGCAGGAGCCAAGCTGGTCTGGAGCGAAGTACATCGTAACTTTTACTGATGACTACAGTCGGAAGAGCTTTGCATGCTTGATGAAAAATAAGTTTGAGGTAATTAACCATTTTATTACATATAAAACACTAGTTGAGAAACAGACAGGCTTGCAAATAAAGGTATTAAGATCAGATAATGGCGGTGAATATTGCAACAACAAGTTTAGCAACTATTTAAAAGAGCAAGGTATTGTCCATCAGGTCACTGTCCCTTACTGCCCTGAGCAGAATGGGGTTTCAGAAAGACTGAACCGTACCTTAATGGACAAGGTTAGGAGTATGCTGGCAGAGGCAGGTCTCAGCAAGGAATACTGGGGTGAAGCTGTCATGACAGCTGTTTATTTAAAAAATAGGTCACCTACAGCTGCTTTGTCTGGACGAGTGCCCGAAGAAGTATGGACTGGGTCCCCAGTTGACCTCAGCCATCTTCGTGTGTTTGGATGCTTAGCATACTACCTGGTGCTATCTCAAAAACGGCAGTAGCTGGATTCGAAAGCCAGACTTTCCATTTTTGTTGGCTACTGTGACACCTGCAAAGGTTATAGACTTGTGGAGCCTTCAAATCCAAAGAAAGTGGTATTCTCACGTACAGTAGCTTTTATAGAGAATACATTTTACAAGGATTTGGGACATGATTTTAAAAATTACCAACATAATTTTGTATTTTTAAAAGATTTTATGAATATTGATGGAAATAAGTCATTAATAAATAATAATAATTTGAATAATATTGAATTGAATCCTGATAATGATATAATTGATAATAATATTGAAATTAATTGTAATAATAATGTTACGAGCTGGGTATGGGATAAATTAATTACTACCGAAGAAACAACAAATAACTTTAATACAAAACACTTAAAACTTAATCACAAATACACTACTGATCACTATTCGCTTAGATTTCGCACTTCTAGTTCACTTCGATTCGCTTCGTTGTGTAGCCAAAATCAGACTGCCTGCTCCCGCAAACACGTCGACTATTTATATGGCGATCGAACGTTCGAGAAATATCCACGACTTCCTAGAATCTTCTAGACTATTCCACAACTTGTACAGAGGAAAGAAGTAGGTACTTTATGCCCTCGGCGTACGGTCGAAATTACAATGATGTTCTTTTGTAGGTACCTACATTATTCGGGACTCGTTTTACCTACCTACCTACTATTACCTACCTACCTACCTACTATTAGGTACCTACTACCGTAACTGTAGGTAAGTACGGGTACGACGTAACACTGCCCCCTCCTTAGACATGCTCGTCCCGAGCATCATTAGCCCCGTAGTATCGCGCCAATCGGTCTACATGGACAATCTTAGGCGCACCTCGTGGACCCTTCTGTATTCGGTAGGTGACATCGTTGATCCTAGTCACGACTCGGTATGGTCCATCCCATTTTGCTTGCAATTTCGGAGACTTCCCCTTGCTCCGTACTGGGTTATGCAACCACACCAGTGAACTTTCGTCGAAACCCCTACTATTTGCCTTCCGGTCATAACGGGTCTTCATCTTCTCAGACATCTGTTGGCCGGATTGTCTGATATGCTCATAAACATCATTCAACTTGTTACGCAAGTCAATCGCATAATCTGTTACACTACGTGGAGCATCAGGGGGAGTTCCAGTGATTAAATCAGCAGGCAACCGTAATTCCCTTCCAAAGTTCGCGAAGGCTGGCGTCACAGTCGTACTTTCGTGGACGGCGCTACGGTAGGACAGAAGAAATGGCTGTATATGCTTGTCCCAATCCCTTTGTCTGCTTTCCACGACTTTTGCCAGATATCTTTCCAACGTTTGGTTGAATCGTTCCACCATTCCATCAGATTGTGGGTGGTAAGAGGTGGTTCTGGTTTTGTGGGTACCCATTAATCGACAAGTCTCCTGAAATACTTGCGATTCAAAGTTCCTTCCTTGATCGCTGTGTATTTCTAAGGGTACCCCAAAACGACAGAAGACTTCCTGAACTAATTTATCTGCGACAGTTGTAGCTTCTTGGTTAGGAATAGCGAAGACTTCTGGCCACTTTGTGAAGTAATCCATGACCACCAGGAAGTACTTGTTTCCGCTCTCACTTTCTGGAAATGGTCCCGCAACGTCTAGTGCTATCCGTTCCCAAGGGGCTCCAACGTTGTACACTTTTAATGCACCTTTACTGCGTGTGTGGGGTCCTTTTACGGCCGCACAACTGGTACATTTGCGACACCAGTCCTCCACATCATCTCGACAGTGGATCCAGTAAAAGCGTTCTCGAATTTTTAGTAGAGTCCTTTTTACCCCCATATGTCCTCCTGAACATCCATCATGGTAGAGCCGTAAAACATCCGGTACCTTAACTTTAGGGACAACCATTTGTAGATGACAGCTGTCCCCTCGAGCGTTTTCCCATTTACGGCACAAGACTCCATCCTGGATCACCAAGCTGTTCCATTGCGCCCAATAACTCTTCGTGATGGAACTCATCGCAGCCACATCACTCCATTTAGGTTTAGGAGCACCAGCTTTGATCCACTCGAAGATCGGTTTGATGTCCGAGTCATTTTGCTGAACCTGCTGTAGTGTTTCCTTCCATTCATCGCTGAGATCCGTTCTAAGCATCCTCACGGGCACTACTTCCTTAGTCTCTTGTCTGGCACAGTGCTTACAGTCTTCAGGACAAGGTCTTCTTGACAAGGCGTCTGCGTTACCGTGAGTTCTCCCACTGCGATGTTCAGTTACGAAGTCAAACTCTTGCAGTAGTTCAATCCATCTCGCCACTTGCCCTTCTGGATTCTTGAACTGTAATAGCCACTTCAATGCAGCGTGGTCAGTTCGTAATTGGAATTTACGTCCCAACAAATATTTACTGAAGTGCTGCAATGTCTTTACTACGGCGAGTAGCTCCCGTCTTGTAACGCAGTAATTTCTTTCTGGTTTGGATAAAGACTTGCTGAAGTAAGCTATCACAACCTCTTGGTTTCCTTTCCGTTGAGACAGCACGCCCCCAATTCCAGTATTACTTGCATCTGTGTCAACTATGAAATAATTTTCAGTATCAGGATATCCCAAAATAGGCGTATTGCACAGACGTTTCTTTAATTCCTGAAATGCGACGTCGCAGTTCTTGTCCCAACAGAATTGGCGCTTTTCCTCAGTGAGTTTGTGCAAAGGTTTTGCAATGTCGGCAAAATTCTTGACAAACCTTCTATAGTAGGAGCACAAACCCAGAAATGCTCTGACCTGTGTCTTGTCTTTCGGAACTGGCCAATCCTTGACGGCGACTACTTTTTCTGGGTCTGTTTGAACACCTTCCCCCGAAACTATGTGTCCCAAAAAGTTCACTTCTTGTCTGAAAAACGAGCACTTTTTCGGACTTAACTTGAGATTAGCTGTTTGGATTTTCGACAGCACTTGGTTGAGGTTTTTAAGGTGATCTTCAAATGTACGGCCCACGATGATTATGTCGTCTAGATAGACAAGACATGCGTCTCCAATCAATCCGGCGAGTACTTGCTCCATCAGCCTTTCAAACGTCGCAGGAGCATTGCACAAATTGAATGGCATAACTTTAAACTGCCATAACCCTTTTCCTATTGAAAATGCAGTTTTCTCCTTGTCCTTGGGGTCTATTTCTACTTGCCAGTAGCCACTTTTCAGGTCAAGTGTGGTAAACCACTTCATACCAGTCAGCGTATCCAGTGTGTCATCGATCCTAGGCAGCGGGTAGCTATCCTTTTTCGTGACATCGTTCAGTCGTCGGTAGTCCACACAGAAGCGCATGCTGCCGTCCTTTTTCTTTACCAGGACCACAGGAGAACACCATGGACTGGATGAAGGCTCTATAACACCGTCCTTCACCATTCCCTCAATCATGGTTTCCACCTCTTTTTCACGTGCAACTGGCAGTCTTCTTGGTCGCTGACGGATTGGTAACTCGTTACCTGTATTTATCTTGTGCTGAACTAGTCCAGTTCTCCCTATGTCAGCATCATTTGAAGAGAAAGTGTTGGCGTACTGAAGTAACATCTTCTTAGCCTTGTCCATTTCCCCTTTAGTTAAATCGCAGTTTTCCAAAAGCGTTGTCACGTCAAACTTTGGACTACGAATTTTATTTCCGGTAGGCAGATTTTGCAATTGACGCATCCAAGCTACTTCCTCGCAAGTGCCGATCAAGGTGCCCTTCTTAATCACTTGCTCCTTGTCACTTGCATTCAGTATGCGTACTGCCGAGACGTTGGTGGCCTTGACCAGAGTCCGTGCCATCTTCCATGGAAAGTCATTGTTCACCCTTTCTATCAGAACACTGCGATCTTTTTGTCCAGAATTCCGTGGTAGACTAATTGGCACAATCGTTTCTGATCTGCGAGGAAGAACAATCTCCTTCAAGCAGTATACTTTCCCTGATGGTGCACCTTCCATGAAGACTTCCTCTGAACCACATTTCAGTACTCCTTGATCAACGTCGATCTCACAACGATATTTCCGCATAAAATCCAAGCCCAAGATGCAATCGTCCACTATGTCGGCCACGATGACATTGTGCTTGTAAAATCTGTCACCCAATTTTAAATCCACCTCCTTCTTGCCTCGGACGATTATGTGCTGACCGGTAGCTGTTAGTAATCGTATACGGTCGTGATTATCGAAGTAGTCCCCAAGAAACCGACTTGCTAGGTGAGAATTGACGACCGTGTGAGAAGCTCCAGTATCCAACGTCAGTTTGCAAGGTGTTCCGTTGACTTCGCCTTTGATGGTCAGGCTGTTCCCGTCATGTGCTTGCGAGATCAAGATTCTCGGGGCTTTTTCAATACCAGCCAGCACCCGCCCCCCAGTCCTGGCATTTACTCGTTTCCCTGCTGTGGCTGGGCAGTCACTTCAGCCACCCTTCCCTGCTGATCTACTCTCGGAGCGCTGCGCTTAGGACAGCTTGACCGAAGATGACCCCTTTCTCCACAAGTGTAGCACCTAGGACTGTACCCTTGCGGGCGGTCGCGAACAGGTGATGCTACAACCTCCCTGACGCGGTGCGTTCGGTGGTCCTGCCTCACTGCCTCTACTTCTAAGGCATGGGCCAAGGCGTCTTTCAGCGTCTCATGGTGCCCAAGTCTCACAGCAGCTCTAACTTCCAAGTCACGTATTCCATCGACGAACGCTTGTACCAGATTCCCATCGATAAGTGCAGGGGCAGACTGGTATGCTTTTCGAACCAGCTTTTCAACTTCCAGGGCCCACTGCTGCAGGTTCTCGGCACTACGTTGAACACGATCCTTCAACTTAGCACGAAATACGTGCTCCAGGTGCGCGTCGCCGTATCTGGACTCTAACGCCTCCAGCAGCTGCTCGTAGGTTACATCCTTGCCGAGCGCCTCAAGAATGTTTAAGGCCTGGTCTCGAAGGCCCAAGGTGAGCGCGGTCATGGCTTGCGGTTTAGTCCATCCATTCGCCTTCATAACGGCCTCAAATTGAATTTTATAAGCCGACCACGAAGATGTTCCATCGAATGGAGGCACCTTAAAGCCCCGCGCTGAAGGTGCAGCAACTACTGAAGCCACAGTCACGTCTCCAGTCTTCAGTTCTCCCAAAGCCTTTTTCACCCCAGCGATCTGAACTTCGGCCTCTGAGATACGGTTCTCGTGCTGGTGAACCTGATCTTTCATCACTTTCAGATCTTTGCCAAAAGTTGCATGAAGATCCTTTATGAGGAGCATCTGTTCATCCTGGCGGCGGGCCTGCTCCTCTTTATCTCGCTGCAACTGCTCTTCCAACCGGCGAGCCTGCTCCTCTTGACGGCGAGCCTGCTCCTCTTGACGGCGAGCCTGCTCCTCCTTATCTCGTTGCAACTGCTCCTGTAACTGGCGAGCCTGGTCCTCTTGACGGCGAGCTTGCTCCTCCTTATCTCGTTGCAACTGCTCCTGTAACTGGCGAGCCTGGTCCTCTTGACGGCGAGCCTGCTCCTCTTGACGGCGAGCCTGCTCCTCTTGACGGCGAGCCTGCTCCTGCAGCAGCGCCATTAAAGCTGACAAGTCTGGCACCACTGATGCTGGAGAAACTCCGGATGGGCCAGCGACTGGCACTGACGTAGGCTGGACACCACCCGGTGTCTGTGTCGGAGAATCTCCAAACCGCCTTTGGTCCATGTTCTGCTGTCGCTGACTCCTGGTACGGATACCGTCCGTGTCGTCCTTTGGTAGAATTGGCATAATTTATCCCTCACTTCTGACACCAAATTGTTACGAGCTGGGTATGGGATAAATTAATTACTACCGAAGAAACAACAAATAACTTTAATACAAAACACTTACAACTTAATCACAAATACACTACTGATCACTATTCGCTTAGATTTCGCACTTCTAGTTCACTTCGATTCGCTTCGTTGTGTAGCCAAAATCAGACTGCCTGCTCCCGCAAACACGTCGACTATTTATATGGCGATCGAACGTTCGAGAAATATCCACGACTTCCTAGAATCTTCTAGACTATTCCACAACTTGTACAGAGGAAAGAAGTAGGTACTTTATGCCCTCGGCGTACGGTCGAAATTACAATGATGTTCTTTTGTAGGTACCTACATTATTCGGGACTCGTTTTACCTACCTACCTACTATTACCTACCTACCTACCTACTATTAGGTACCTACTACCGTAACTGTAGGTAAGTACGGGTACGACGTAACAATAATACTGAATTAAATAATGACTCAATGATTACAAATGATCAATCAGATTCAAGTATTTTAAAAAATGACATGAATTCTTTTTCTGATATTTCTGAATCAGAAGAGAACTCAAGAGCATCTAGTGAGACCCATGACTCATCGAATACCTCAGAGTCAGCTGGAAAGTCAGCTCATGTTGGAGGTGATGGCCGTCTGACATGTGGTGGGACGTCTGCTGGAGGTAAAGTAATTAACACAGAGACAGTCTCTACTAGGCGTAGTGTGCGTTCTACACGCAATATTCCTCCCATAAGGTACAAAGATTATGGTTGTTTTGTGTCTATGTCCTTGCATGACGGTTTGTTTGGAGAACCACATTCATATGAAGATGCGTTGTCTTCTCCATATTCTGATGAGTGGCAAGCCACTATGCAGCGCGAGTATGACTCGCTAGTCGCCAACAAGGTATGGGAAATAGTTGATAAGTCTCCTAACAAAAACATTGTTCAATGTAAATGGGTTTTTAAGGTTAAGCATGACACAGATGGTAATTTCAACTGCTTTAAGGCGCGACTAGTTGCCAGAGGCTTCACTCAGAAGCAAGGAATAGATTACAATGATACATTCTCACCAGTGGTTCGACATTCTTCAATGAGAATTCTGTTTAATATAAGCAATCAACTAAACTTAGGAATTGATCACATTGATGTGGCAACTGCGTTTTTAAATGGAGATCTTGATGAAGAAATATAATATGCAACCACCCTTAGGTTTTTCGGAACACTTTAATGGTAAAGTTTGTTTACTAAAGAAAGCTATCTATGGTTTAAAGCAATCCAGCAAGATGTGGAACAAAAAGGTACATGACTTGTTAATTATTAATGATTTCAAACAATGTAAAAATGAACCTTGTGTGTACAGTAAAAAGGTAGGCAATGACATAGTTTTACTGGCACTTTATGTAGATGATTTTTATCTGTTTTATAATAAAAATAGTAACATTAAAGTTCATCTGCAAATAGCATTAGAAAAACAGTTTAATGTAAAAAATTTAGGTCCACTTAAAAATTGTTTGGGTATAAGAGTTTCTAGACATAGACAAAAAGGTATATTATGTTTAGACCAAATTGAATGCAAAATTGTAAACCAGTAACCACACCTTTGCCTCTTAATTGTAAGTTACAGAAGTCTGAACATACAAGTGTAGAGTTGGATGATAGTGTTTATAAATATAGACAACTTTTAGGATGTCTCATGTATTTATGTGTTTGCACTAGGCCGGATATTGCCTATGCTTGTAGTTACTTAAGCCAGTTTAATAACTGTTTCGATAAAACCCATTGGCTCGCAGCCAAACATGTACTTAGATATTTAGCTGGTACAAATTGATCACTGTTTGCTTTTCACAAAGAGTGTCAATTGGAAATTGAGCGCGTACACTGATGCTGATTGGGTTAACGACGCTACTGATCGTAAATCGTACACTGGTTACGTTATAAAACTAGGCAATTCCACCATAAACTGGGAATCTCGTAAACAGAGGTGTGTTGCTCTCTCAAGTACGGAAGCGGAATACCTCGCAATAGGCGATGCTTGTAAAGATATCTGTTTTATTCAAAATTTACTTTCAGAAATAGCATTAATTGAATTGGATGAATGTATTTTGTATAATGATAGTCAAAGTGCCCAGAAGTTATTAGAGTCTAAAGAAGTATGCCATAAATAAACGAACCAAACATATTGACATTCGATATCATTTTGTCAAAGATTTAATTAATAATGGTTCTATATCAGTTAGATACTTGCCTACAGACAGGATGATAGCGGATGTTCTTACCAAATCTTTAGGTAAACAAAAACACAGTAGTTTCACACAAAATTTTAATGTGGTTAAAACTATAAAGTAATTTAATTATAGTGTAATGTGTATCTTATGTAAAAACTGTGATATAATTTTATTGACTTGTTAACTTATTAATTTATTGCAACGTTTATGTGATACCTATATAAGTTGTAGAGACTGCAGTGTAACATTTATTATATAGTGTCAATTGTATATTTTGTATCTTTTTTGACAAAAAATATAATAGGACAAGGGGAAGTATTAGATTTACGGTGTATAGATGCCCTTATTATATTTTTCTCGTATGGCATCACCGGATGCGTGAACCCCGTACAGATTGACTAATTCCGGTTCTCTTTCTCGCTTGCTAACCGTGAACACGATGTGTGTAACTGATGTGCTCTGATATACTACATAATTATAATAGTGCGTTCTTTGTTAAGTGACGATATTATGTGTACATTTATTGTGTAAATAAATTGCTACATATAGGTTGGACTGTTTTCTGATCGCTACTGGTCCACCCCCCAAACACTGCCACGAACCACGTGCCTCATCATATTATAAGTTACGGCGCAGCACCACTAAGTTTGTGCGCGAGGCGCAAACAGTAGTAGTGCCACGACTGGGTGTAGTCTGGGACTACTGATGACGTCACGAAGTCGTGACGAACCGGTGACAGCAGGTAGCGCCGGGCGGGACACAACGCAGGTAGCGGCACGTCCGTACGCGGCGGCGGTCAGGCGGCGAGTGATTGCTTTTTTTGGCAAAAAACAATAAATGTCTTAAAGTACTTATACTATCGGCGGAAAATCTTAACACCGCGATCTAGGAACCGATCTCAAAGCTAAAGCGCCATCTATTGACGAATAGTCGAACAAATTTGCCTTCGATCGCGGGTTTTTTATATGAATTGCTGTGCGGTTAGACATTCCGCCCACCAAGGACATTTTGTCTAACATTATGTCCTTCCCACGTTAAAATCAACATTCGCAATCAAGTAGTTTGAATAACCTTTACAATATGACTTATGTATATCTAACTTAAACCATTATACATAACTGTGCTTACAATTATACCAACTGTGCTTAAAACTATCACTTAATTTAATAATAACATTCTTAGGCAATAGGCAAAACACACAGCTTTGATGTTGGCCTTTTAAACATAGAACCCTTACTGCGGATTGTGACTACTCGTGTAAGGTTGTCCAACCCCGGATGCTTTTCAACCACCCTGCCAAGAAGCCACCGGCAAGGAGGTAAATTATCCTCTTTAATTAACACTACATCTCCTACGTTGGGTTCCGGAGTCTGCTTTGTCCATTTATAACGATGGTGCAGTGTAGTCAAGTATTCGCTGGACCAGCGAAATGTTGTAGAAATGTTGTTAATGACGGATCAATCCTAGATTGAATTTTAACCTCAACAACCGAATTCAAAACTAATTTGTTATGAACATCTATGCCAGTAATTGAACCCTTAGCTGATTTTTTATGTAACCCTAAAGTCTGCACAGTACGCTCCGTAACAAAAGACGCTTGCGAGCCTTGATCTAACAGGGCCCTAATCGTAAACATACTTCTGTTTTTTGATACAGCCCTCACTAGGGCTGTGGCTAGTAAGACTTGGCTCTTCCCCCCACCTTTCGAGAAGCAAGCTAGCTAGCTAGCTAGCTAGCTGCTAGCTTTATTTTGAGATTCTACTCCGACTGTGGTATGTACTTGCGTTGACAAATCTCCTTTCTCACCCTCTGACTCCTGCTCACCCTTTGGATGCAACAAGGAGTGATGTCTACGCTTACATATTTGACACGAGGCTGTACACTTACACAACCTAGCAGAGTGGTTGTATCCCAGACAATTAAAACATAAATTGTGATCCTGAACAAACTTACGTCGAATATCCACATCCTTATTGTGATCTTTACTGTTACACATTGGACAGACCTTGGCTGTATTGGCTGCTGTGTGAAATACCCTTTCCTTACTAACATTGTTTTTATTTGACTTAGTACCTAAAAATTCAAGTGCCCTATAACGGCCTGTTAAAAATTCCTTGAGCTGTCCATATGTAGGTAGCTCATCTGAATCCGTGTTACTTGTTACCTTTAGTTCCCAATCCTTTCTACTGTCAGGGTCTAGTTTTAATGTTATTATGTGAATTATTATAATATCCCAGGAAGTTATATCGATATTCAAATTTTTTAATGCATCTAAGCAGTCTGATGTTGTATCCATTAATTTCTTCAAAGCACTAGCTGACTCTTGAACAATATTTTTTTGACTGAGCAATCTTACTAAAATACAATGTGACAAATATTTTCTGTTGTTATACCTAGTCTCTAACTGAGCCCAGCAACTGTCGTAATTTGATTCAGAAATTGATATATGACGGAGGAGCTGCTCGGCTTCCCCAGTCAAATAACTTTTTAAGTAATGTAATTTTTGTACTTTATCAATAGTGCTATTTTTGTGGATTGCCGACACAAATAAATCTCGGAAAGTGGGCCTTTCGGTATATTTCCCCGAAAATGTTGGAATTGTTATTCTCGGTAACTTAATAGCTACGCTTTTTCCTTCTGAATTATAATTTGAAGATGACCCCATAGCTGGAGGAACATCACTACTCTTTATTTTATTTAATGCGGTTTTTAAATCACATTTTAAATCCAAATATAATTCCTCAGTGTTAAAATAAACTTCGTTTTCAGTGTATGGTGCACATTTTAACTCCTTACTATCAAAATCTTTAATAATTTGCGTATGTGTTAAACTAAATTGTGCCCACAATTCTTCAATACTTTCTAACCTGGTTTCTAAATATTGTACCGTAATCCTATCTTTTGGCGATTTTTTAAAATTAATTTTAGCTCTTGACAATCGAGCATAAATATCATCTTGCACCTTAACATGTGATAGCAAAGACATTTTGAAGCAAAAATTCACAAGTCGATATAAACAAGAAAAATTTCCCAAGTCCCTAAAATTACAAGTCTAAATAATTTAAAGAAATACGACTTCCAAACAGGGCTTGAAAACGTTACCAATTCACATTAAAAATAACGTTAAATAACGGTATTTCCATAGAGATACTTGCATATCGGTATGATTTGGTAGCGTTAATTTAGTAGCATAACATTATAAGAACGTTACAAATTGCGTTAAAAATTAACGGTATTTTTAATGTTATTGTGAAAATAGTGGTAACAAGTAAACGGTATATTTTGGTTATTTTATGCGACGTTGCCGTTTTCTCCAAGGCCGCGCGGGCCCGCGCCCGCGCGGGCGGCGGCGGGTGGCGGCCGGCGGGCGGGCGCGGGCGGCGCGCGCCCCTCTGACGCGCTGTTGCCATTTCGTTTGTCGTCTTCTCAACTCTCACTCACGGCCGTCGGACGCGCTTACAGAACACGCTCCGCGCTCGCGAATTATTACTTAGCTACTACAGCTGATTTAGTTTTTGTGTTTTGAGTAACGATAGCGAAAAGTTCAACATGGGGCGTAAGAAAAAAAATTTCGTCTATAGATATTTTGGAATAAATGATGACAACACCTCAACTTGTTTAGTGCCAGAGTGTAGAAAAAAATTAAAGGTACGTTTTAAAATACTTATTATCTGTAGGTACTTATGTAGCTCAGTACCGATTTTCTACCTATATGGTCGACCGCATGGCGATTATAACAATCTTATGTACTTACCTACCTATATCTTGACCTCTTATTTTTATAAAACACCCCGCACTAAACCAGTTAAAAGTCCAAATGTTATTACCATGTGGTCGACTGTAATTAGGTATAAAGATGTAATACAAGATTTCGTTTGAAGAATGAGATATTTTTGTATTTCTATTTTCTTTTTAAACTTATTGTAATAAAATAATGTTATTTCACAGTCAACCACTTCAATTGGTGCGACTATCGCCGTCGGTCGGCTACCTACTAAGTATATCTACCTAAACTACATCTTAGGGCCAAAACACATTTACACACATTACGACGTCCTTCGTTATTATTCTAAGACGACCGACGTCATAAAAAACTACGACGTCCAGGCACGTCCAGGGTCGAACGCACACATACACAGTGGTTAAAAAACCCGAATTAAGCAAAATACTTTACATAATTTCTAGCTAAGTCAGCCTTTCTGATCAGTAGGTATGTGCATAATAGACAGTCAGTCCCGCGAGGCCGCGACCTTGTACCTACCACTCATACACTAATACCTACATGTATTTTGTTTTGGCCCTTAGTTGGTTTGCGTGCGTCTCGCTCAGTCGATATCTACACAGTGTGTAAGTAACGTGTTTCTATGCGTTTCAACTAAGAAGTACCTTTAAGATGGTCATGGCGCAATATAGTGATAACAATTACGTTTAACAAAAAATACCTACTTTTTCAATAGGTAATGTTTATTATCGTTATCTTGTTAGTGCTATTTTAATATGATTATTGTTTATATAAGAAAGAAAATAAAAGGAAGATCATAAGAAAACCTGCATGAAGTTACAATACGGCGCCAAGGTCATCCTATTCTTAGTTGAAGCATAGTACCTATATTTCACCAGCTTGGCAAATTGGCACTTACTTCATATACCTCCTTGCCTGTATTTTACATGTGCATGTACATGCGAATACGCTACTA
Source organism: Xestia sexstrigata (assembly GCA_941918905.2). NCBI lineage: Eukaryota > Metazoa > Arthropoda > Insecta > Lepidoptera > Noctuidae > Xestia > Xestia sexstrigata. The sequence goes on from OW799221.2 coordinate 6,046,967, forward strand.
TTTTCTGTCTTCTCAACGTAACGTAAATTTAATTTGTGCTTTGAGTTTGCATTTGGGTTTGGATATGAATCCGTCTCGCACTTGGCTGGTTTTTATTTGAATGTCCCGTTACTGCTGGTGCTGGTGCTGTTTTAAACTGTATCACTAAAGGACCCGAGACGACAAAAATGCTGTTTTCTCTGTGTTCTTAATTCTTTATTATTGCCAGTTTGTTTTGCATGTTTTCTTTTCTATTGCAGACGCAGCATGGCGCAAATTTGCTAAAACATTTAAAGCATGTGCATAAAGATGTACATAAAGAAATCGTAGAAATTAATAATAGTCGTCAAGATCCCGATATGGCCACTAAGTCAACTACTGTATCTGACACTGTGCTTAAGGAATGCACCAACTTGGTAGCCATCCATGGTCGTCCCTTTTCAATGGTTAACTATAAAGCTTTCCAAAATGTACTATCTATGATACCCGGGAATACCAGCACTATTAACGCTATTAATATTAAAGAAAATGTGCGCTTATTGGCTACAAAAATGAGAGATGAATTAGCATTTACGTTACAAGATAAAATTATATCGCTAAAAATAGACATCGCTTCGCTTGCAACGAGAAGTTTTATGGGGATTAATTGTCAATATTTAATGGAGGGGCAGCTTGTCTTAAGAAATTTAGGAGTGATCGAAATATTTCAGCGCCATACTTCAGAGCACCTCAAAGATCTACTGGTGTACAACCTTCAGCGGTTCCGTATTGACACGGAAATTAATAAAACAATTTATTGCATTACAACTGACAATGGCGCTAACATGATTAAAATGACCAAACTCCTTAACGATATGGACAATTGTGTTATCCTTGACAGGAACATTATAGAAGCCGGCCCCAGCTCCAGCCAATGTGAAAATGAAAACGCAGATACACGTTATGATTCTGACTCAGACTTTGAAAATTCTGATTTTTATTTTGACGTTAATGAAGCATATACAGCATATACTACACAATTAACAAATATACTCAGAGCGCAGTTTACTCATATTACTGGCGAAAATGTTGAGTATAAAATTGGTATAGTAAGATGTGCCGCACATACTCTTCAGTTAGCGCTACATGATGCTTGTGATGATGTAGCCTTTTCTAATCTAATTTCGAGTTGTAGAGAAGTTGTACGACGCTTGCGGACACCACAGTTTGTGAGAATTATTAGAGAACACAACAAAAATGTACCTAAATTAGACTGCTCTACCCGATGGCATTCTGTAACTCATATGGTAGAAAGTTTGCTATCGCTGAGAGATATATGTGCAACTGATGTCCGGCTTCATTTACCTGACTCAACATGGGATACTTTGACAGAAATCCTCAAATCTTTAACACCTGCAAAACAGTTGACAAAAAAACTACAGGAGGAACAACTGACAGTCGGAGATTTTTATCTGGCATGGATGATATGCCAATTCCAGTTATCCAAAATAAAAACCAGACTGTCCGAAAACATAATTGAATCTATGAAAGAAAGGCAAAATATTTCTATTTGAAAGTGATGTTTTTATTAATGGAATGTTTTTAGACCCAAGAGTAAATTCAGTGTTGACATCTGTACAACAGAAAAAAGCAAAAGAAAACTTAATCCTACAATAATTAACAAATTTTGAATTCGAACAGATAAACAAAGAAAATAACATTAGTAACAGTAACATCAATAGTACAACAACAAATGACCATTCTGAAGCGCAGATTAAACTAGATGATTTCTTAAATGCAATTTATGTAAATAGACACGATGATTTAATGGATTTGTTAGACTTGCATAGAAATGACCGTCACGTGCTGAACAGTTTACAGGAATCTTTTGATTTCTTTTTAAAAGAGCCACTTCTTCAGTCTACAGAAAGTGTCTTGACGTACTGGGAAAGGTCACGTTATAAATTTCCTCTTTTGTACAAATTATCTACTATCGTATTAGCTGCACCAATGACTCAAGTTAGTGTAGAAAGGTTATTTTCTTCACTTAAGTTTGTAGTATCTAATTACAGATACTGCATGAAAGACGACGTCATTGAAGATCTACTATTCATACGTAGTAATAATATTTTTAATAAACTAAGTAGTTTTCAATAGAAAGCTCCAAGTTACTATTCAAGCAATTTTTTTTTTAATAAGACTGGCGAATACCTCCGGACCGTCTTTATAAGTTGTGCATTTATTGTATTTTTATATCCGTAATGATCAGGTACATAAAAAAAAAACATTTTTTTATTGATTCAAGGTTTTATTTTTAATTAAGTAATCATAATTCAACATTATAGATTAATGTATCGCTTTGATGTCCGAAATATATAGTTTTTGTACTTAAAATTGTCTTTGATTTATTTATTATATGTATTCCTATACCTTTTCCGTAAATTTAATAATCACTAGTAAATACTTTTATAGTTCACACTTCTTATTATTATTATTATTGTAAAATATTTGATTAAAAAATTAATTATTTTAATTAATATGAATGTAACATAATTATCAATCTAGATATGTCTAACTGCCTATGTTATACGTGTCTACATATTATATGTTCCAAAAGTATAGTACAGCTGGAGACCTGAGATAGATAATTCCTAGAGTCTACATTCCGTCGGTTTAAGTAGTTAACTAAATGTAAACAATCTTGGCATGTCTATTGTCTTCTAATCTAAAGGTTGGCTAAAAAAAATATCTAAAAATGTTTACAATTAGATATTTACCTAAATCAAAGTTAGGTAATAAACTAAATTTGAATAATCTATGTATGTCTTTTATACGACTTTCTTGAAATAAAAAGACAAACCAAGATGGTTTACGTTTAGTTAACTACCTAAACCGACGGGCCTAGACGATTTTCCTTAGTTTAATTTATAACAGTTTTTATGACACTAGCTTTTGCCCGCAGCCATTACCATACTTTGTAGGTTACCCTGTATATTCTAACATAAATAAGAACAAGAAAAAACAAAGTTATTTTCTACTCTCTCATAATTTTAAGTAACGATAGCTGATCACCATGAGTACCTACTTTAAATTGTGAGTTTAATCGATAGGTACCAATCAGTTACGTTATGCTAAACTGTAATCGTGTAAGCTCAGAATAGTAAAGAGAATTAAAGTTAAACACGCAAATAGTCATACGGCACAGTCTTAGCGTCGCTGCTGTCTGACACTCTTGCGATTGAACGAGAGCGACGGTAACAAAACTAACTCATAACGATAAAATTAACGATAGCGTAGATTTTAACGTTACATATGTTTAACGATAAAATGTGCCAGATATAACGTTAAATATTGTAACGTTATTTATTAGATAACGATATCTGTATGAAAAGGCTGTAACGATACCATATTTTTAACGGTATTTCAAGCCCTGCTTCCAAACCTATCAAATATTTTGCAAGTCAATTTAACAAAGATAATATTTTGAATGTTCAAAAAAGTTACGAAAATTTTACAAGTCCAGGTGAACAACAAAATTTTCTGTTTGAAAATTACGAAATTTTTACAAGTCAATGTAAACAATAATTTTTTCTAAGTGTTTGAAACTTAGAAATCTTCTAAAAATTGGGCATAGGTTCCCCGTCTGAACACAATTTGGCTTAAATCTAACTAAGTCTAACATGCACACATTAAAATTATTCTAAGTCCAAATTTTTTCTTAAGTTAAAATCTTCTAGGCAATAAAGCTCACTTTTGCTTGACACCAAATAAATCACAAAGTACTCACGTTTTTCTCGCACTATCACTCACTTCCTTCCTTACGACGTCAGTCGTCTGCAGCTTGCTTGCTGCTGATGCGTAGTTGTAGCCAACGCCCGCCAGGGGGCGCGCCGTTCTCAGCTTCGAAGCTCAGCTACTGCTGCTACTGGGATTCCGCTGCCACTTCTCTCCAGCTTCGGCGTCCACACCCGGGATTCCCCGCAGAACTTGCTTGAACTGCAGTGGCGCCCTCTGCTGGGGACGCTGGAAGCACTTCAGTGGCGATCCACCACTGGTTTCTGTGCTGATACCCAAAAACTCGGAGGAGCGTAATGTTTATGACGCTCTAATCCGGCTCGAAGGACCATGAATAACCCTCGGTATCGTGAGGGTTATAAACTGGGGGTTGATTGAAAAAAAGTACTGGTAGTGGTTACCGTATACTATATTTCGACTCGACACAGTTGATACATTTAATATCAGTGTTCCAAGATGATACAAAAAACAATAGATGTCTTAAAGTACTTATACTATCGGCGGAAAATCTTAACACCGCGATCTAGGAATCGATCTCAAAGCTAAAGCGCCATCTATTGACGAATAGTCGAACAAATTTGCCTTCGATCGCGGGTTTTTGATATGAATTGCTGTGCGGTTAGACACGCGCTTTGACGTGGAGTTGCGGACACCAGCCCGTTAAACAATATACAATACAATATGTACAGACAAGGTAGTGTTAATAATATTTTATGCTGTTTAAAGTATGGCATGCAACTATCAGTGGATTTAAGCTTAAACATCGCCCGTAGACATCTTTTCTGGGCTTTAAAAACTGTTTCTCTTTCGGTTGAATTTCCCCAGAATATAATACCGTAACGTAAGTGGGATTCTACTATGCCATAATAAGCAGTAAGAAGTGCATCCATATATATTATTGGGGATAGTGAATGTAGAGCGTATGCGGACTTACTAATTCTCTTACATAGAGTATCAATATGTGCTTTCTAATTTAGATTTTTATCTATTACGAGTCCCAGAAATGTTGTACTTTCTACTTCGTCATTGTTGTAGTGTATATTAGGGCTGATTCTAGGAATCCGCTGACTAAAATGTACAACTTTTGTTTTTTCCAAGTTTATTTTTAAATTATTTGCCTCTAACCAACTACCAACATTTTTTAAACAATTATTAAATATAAAATTATATGTCTCCTCACTTTCACATGGTATTGTCACAGTACTATCGTCCGCAAACAATGTTATTGGTTTTTCAATGCATTCAGGTAAATCGTTTATGTACAGTATGAATACAAAAGGACCACACGCTCCCCTGCGGTACTCCAAACATAACTTCACGCTCTGAGGATCGAAATATCTCTTCGCGCTTGCTAACTGGATTAATTTGACAAATTTCAGTTATTTGTTTTCGATCTTTAAGGTAAGACTCAAGAAGACTAAGTAAATTGCCTCTAATGCCATATGCTTCAAGTTTTCTTAAGAGAATAGCATAATCCACGTGGTCAAATGCCTGTGTCATGTCACAAAATATGCCACCTACAGGTATTCGTTTGTCTACATTCTGAATAACATTATTATTAAAGTCATATACGGCCATATTGATAGTCCTATGTTGTCTAAATCCTTTCTGTTCGTCACACAAAACGTTATTTTTATCAATGAATTTATATAATTCGTTATATATGTGTATTTCTCAAAGATTTTGGAGATAACAGGTATTAGTGCTATTGGCCGGTAATATTTCATTAATTCTCTATTTTCTTTCTTAAACATTGGCTTTATTATAGAAGTTTTTAAGGCATCGAGGAAGATGCCTGCGCTGATACTAAGGTTAATTATATGACTTAAGTGTCCACATATTTCCATTGATACGTATTTGAGTATTTTTGTACTAATACCGTCATATCCTACGCTACTTGTATTGTTTAAAGCCATTATTATTTTATGTATTTCTAAAGGTACATTAGGCGACATGAACATTGATTTAGTGCTCGCGTTTATTTTACAGCGTTCGGGTTTCTTGGTGTCGTTATGTTTCGGCTGAATTTTATCGATAAAGTAGTTATTAAACGCTACAGCAAAGGTATTGGGGTTTGATAGAATACGGTCGTTAACCTTAATTTTATAAATGTTTTGTTTGGGTAAATTATGCTTCGTACCATTAATAATTTGCCACGTAGTTTTAAATTTATTTTTAGATAATTTAATTTTGTGATTGTTTTGTGCCTTCTTTGTCAAATGTATATTTTTTTTGTGCAATTTTGAATAATTAGTGAATTTAGTTTTACTATCCCTACTTAGGTTTAATCTCATCTGCCACAGAAGCTTTCTTTTTCTTTAGCTACACAATTTAATTCCTTTTGACAGCCACTTGGGTTTTTTAATAACATCAATTTTGATCAATTTAATCGGAAAACACAAATCGTACAAAAGCTTGAAAGAGTCGATAAAATTACTATATGCATTATTTGGGTCATCCGTGTCGTAAATCTCAGAGAAGGTTATATTTTTGATGTGACCTATGTACCTAACTTGGCTATGTTTCCCATACTATAATCCCTTTTAGCCGCATACCAGCAGTTTATGATACATTTTGTTTGAACAGGACAGTGAAGGAGCTGTGCCGTGTGATCGGACAACGCAAATTATAGCAAATCAGTTTTGCATGGATTACTAAAATTATGCGCAAAATTGTCTATACATGTCATACTTGCCATGCGAGTAGGCTGTCTTAATGCCAATTTCAAGTTATAACTCATTAATAAATATTCAAATGCATTTGTGTGATTTTTTTTTTTTAAGCATATCAAGGTTAAAATCACCAGCAATAACAATGTTTTTAGAACGTGCTCGTGATATTTCTCGCAATATCATTTCCAGTTTTTCTAAGCAGTAGTTAAGATTATTTACATTAGGTACTCTATAGATACAGATTACAATTATCCTATAATGCGTAAGCTCAATAGCACAGCATTCAAACACGCCTGAACAAGATAAATTCGAAATTTTAGGTAATTCCTTCCATTGTATATCATTCCTGGCCAGGATGCAGCAACGGGTTATGCGGTTAAATAGGTACTTAAGTTAGAGTACCTATTTTACCGCACGTTCCGTTGTATGGTGCGTAATTTTTAACTTTCGAACAATGTATACAGGCTCCATAAATGCATTTTTTGAGCAAATGTGTTGAAAATGTTTTTTACGCAAATAAAATGAAACCATTCACTTACAGCTACTGTTTGAAATCCTACATGCTGCTAAACAAATTGTGAAAATTTGTAAAAGCACAAACAGGTCACCACTACTTGTTGTTTGTAAGTTATGATAAAAATTCGGGCTCTCAGTTCTCCATCTATTTTGTTTTTGTCTTATTACGATTAACGTATGAAAGATAAGACAAATACAAAATTGTGTCGTTTTGTGAAAAAAATTGTGCAACAAATTCGACACCAGAAAGAAAATAAAAGACTCTTTATTAAATAAGAAAATCAAGATTTTTTAAATCGATCATTATTGATCTGTGAACTTCGCAGATCAGACACGCAACACGTCGTAGGTCGTTTAAAATTTAGAAATATGAGTAAGTAAAATTTTAGATCCCCCTCGAGTTATTCATCTAATTTATAATTTAAAATAAAATAAATAAATATATCGCTGGACATTACACACAGCGCCATCTAGTGCCACACTAAGCAACGAGGCTTGATGGCTTGATTTGTTCTAAAAAATACGCTACAGGGTTTTTTGGGTTGTGGAATTGGTAAAATTCTCATTCGAAAGTACCCGTTGTATATTTTTTTGTCTTAAATTTATTTTGTATTTATTCTTCCAAGATATTATTGGACATTTGTATTTTTTTAAACAAAAGATTATGATCACCTCGTTCCCGATGCGATTCCTCAGGGAGACTTCAAGCACCGCTCCATAGCTCGCTAAATGATCTTGAATTTATGGACCAGCCGTACCGTGAGTGTCCACGTTTCGGCCCCGTAAGTCATAACAGGCAGAACGCACTCGTTGAAGACCTTGGGTCTTTATGCTCTGTAGAATACGCAGCGACAAGATCCGACGAAGTTTTCCAAATGCTGCCAAGCCCAGCTGGATTCTTCTGGTAGCCTTCCTCTCAAAGTTGTTCTTACCAAACTGTACAGTTTGCCCGATGTATATATGTTCGCGAACAAACTCGAGAGGACCACCATTGAAAACAATAGGTCCTGGGGTGACGTTTTCGTAGAATATTATCTGGGTTTTGTCTAAGTTCACCCTGAGACCAATGAGTATTGAAGAATCTACTAGGCCATCTAGCATTTGCTTCAAGTCGATACAGCCAGTATGACGATATCATCTACAAATCTCAAGGGTAAGATGTAGTCGCCGTTGATGTTAATGCCACGTCCTTCCCAGTTCAGCGTCTTAAATATATCCTCCAGTGTGTTAGTGAACAATTTCAGGGGAATTACGTACCCTTGCCTCAGCCCCCGACGCAATGGGATGTGCTATATTTACTGGTTCTCAGCACGATATATCGCTAGTCTACTTGGAACCGCTGCAGAGACTTCAGGACTGCCCAGGTTTCGATAGAATCAATAGCCTTCTCATAGTTCAAAATGCAAGACACAGAGGCCAATTATACTCTTCGGACTGTATAATCTGCCGCACTGTGTGGATGTGGTCTAAGGTGCTGTATCCTGCCCGAAACTCGGCTTGCTCCGTTGGCTGGAAGTCGACAAGTATTCGCGCTAGACGATTCATGACGTCTCTTGAAACTAGCTTGAGCACTGGAGCGAAATGAATATGTAATTCTTTAAATGGTCTTGTTCCCCTTTTTAAATAAAAGAACGACCACGCTCCTTCTCCACGTTGCTGCGGTTTTCCCAGAGAACAGGACTGACTTAAAAAGCTCTCTTAATGGAGGATTTCCTCCCGCTTTCAGAAGCTCAGTCGTTATCCCATCATCACCAGGGACTTTTCTATTCTTAAGCTGTCATAAGAGCCACCTCGATTTAATCTTGGCTGACTCCCGGCAGGTCTTCTGTGAAATGGCGGGTTAAGGATGCTCTGGAATTCTCATTTTCGGAATCAGGTCCAGATGCATACGATGCGTACAACTGGCCGTATAAGATTTTGCCTTCCAAAAGAATCGATCCGATATCTCCATTCCCCACTAGATTTAGTCAACTTCGTCAGGTGGCTTCTTCCAAGTAATTAGACGGACACAGTCGATCCCCAGTGGGAACATTAATAGGCTGATGATGATGATGATGATGATTCGATCCCCAGTTTAGCTCAATTGCTTTTTCTATTGATCGTGTGCGGGAGCATCGAAGATCGCGTCTTACCAATTTTCTAATTATTTCGCTGAGTGCCTGTCGAAGTGATGAGTGGGTTTTCACGTCGTTCCGTCATAAGCTCCAGAGTCTACTCCGAAAGTTTGGACTTCCTGCCCGTACGCTAATAATTCTAAATAATCTAATTGATAGTATTAAATAGAATTGTTGGAGCTGCTGAAGATTGAACAACTGTCTTTGCATTGTATAGAATCAATCTCTAGTATTATATAATCGCATAGCCCATATTGTGTGAGTACTATGTAAAGCTATCATTCACTGGAATCCTACGTCTTTTTTTTTTTGACTTGAATGTGCCCTGGCAGTTGAGAGTATGTCACGCTCACTCTAAAGTCTCGCTGATGGTGGCGCGTATTTCGGATCATTCAGTTCCCTTCAAAATGGTTGAATTGAATGGTGCTGATCCATGCGTCATGTTCGTGAACGGGCGCTGTCAGTTGTGACTGGTCATCTCTTAGTTGCCATGGCTTATTTGAATGTTTATTTTTGAATTGTATTTTTTGTTTTTACTATGGACACTTTTAACGTGCACATCTTGCTACATTGTTCTCACATAATATACCATCTCAACATGAATGATGTAACCAAGATTTTGTAACAATGTTTTGATTTAAAAGAGTGTCCATGGAGTTTCTTGCCCGTTCTTCTCCATAGAGATCTACGCTAGGGAATAGGCAACTACAGTTTTTATGTCTTGTGACTGGAACTGTAGCTACATTTAATTTTCATCTTTGTTTCGACAATTCAAAAGTGCCTGTAACTGGCCTACTTGAAATAAATGCTTTGATTTTGATACGCCCCATATTGCAAAAACACGTCTAGAGCTTCCTCTCTGAAGATTTCCACCATTTGGTCGAGCGCCTGGTCAATATTATAATCTTTGTAATTGTTCATTAATGAATAGAGCAAGAGCATTTTGTATTAATCAAATAACCTGAAAATACCTGAAAAACCCGGGTACCCGGTTTTGGATAAAAACCCGAACCGAAAAACCAGTTCTGAAAAATGGCCAGTTTATGATGCCCAAACTACTACTGCTTGTGACCTGTTATCAATGTAGGAGGAGAACCACCTCAAGAGGTCCCTACGGATGTCCATGTAGCTTAGCTTCTTTATCAGGGTATAGTAGTCGATGCGATCAAATGCCCTGCTATAATCTGTGTAAACGACATCGACCTGCTTACCATTATCCATAGCATCTGTAATAAAATCAGTAAATAAGATCAAGTTAGAGGTGGTAGACCGTCCTTTTAAAAATCAGTGCTGAAAGGAGCTGAACGAGCTAGCAAGGGCGGGATATAATATAACTGGTTATAGGCAATCCTCTCAAATATTTTAACTATAATGCACAACTTGGAAAAAGGCCTATAATTAGTAATCTCGGTTTTGGACCCCTTCTTATGCACGGATGTAATAAAAGCAGATTTCCATACCTTGGGGACAACACCTATGGTCAAGGACTTTAAAAACAAAATTGAGATAGGTAGGGCAATGGAAGGCGTGCATTTAATTAGAAATTTAGACGATATGCTATCAAGGCCAACACCTTTAGCTGGATCCAAGTTACGAAGTAAACCGGTCACAACATCAACATTCACTTCTATGTGACAAATGTCAGATGAAGTTCTGTTAATGTCGAAAGGGAAAACAGGAGGTGGACTGGGAGTATTAGATGAAGCGCGGTTGAGGAAAGTCCACATAAAATAGCGAAAAAGCCTCACAAATAGAATCTCCAGTAAATAATGGTTCGTTGTTATAATTTAATGTATTAGGTATATTATTAGAGTTGGAGCGATTTTTAACAAAAGTCCAAAAGTGTTTAGGGTTATCTTTAATGGATTATTGCGGTATCATCCGCGAATGTAAAAATGCTAGCATTACAGAGTTCGAGAGAGCATATGTCGCTTATGTAGATCAGGAATAATGTGGGGCCTAAAACACTGCCTTGCGGTACGCCGTAATCAACATATGCAAAGTCACTGACATGTTCACCAATGCTAACTCGCTGTTTTCGCTCTCCTAGATAAGACTTAAACCAGTCCAAAGCCAGGCCCCTTATACCAAGACCCTCAAGTTTTTTTAGCAGTATCGGTCGGGAAACTGTATCAATCGCTTTGGCTAGATCCAAGAAGACGCCGATACATTTTTGTTCTTTGTCCACTTTTCCAACGACAGAGTCAACAAGTTGGGTAACGGCGTCCTCCGTAGATCTGATAGCACCAAATCCGAACTGATTTTCGGCCAATAAACTATTTTGTTCTAGATATTTGATTAGTCTAACAGTTACTACCTTTGCAGTTACCTTTGACAGGGCGCTCAGAAGGGAAATAGGCCTATAGTTTGCTGGTTGACAGGAATCACCCGCTTTCAGGATTGGTAACACGTTGGCTATCTTCAAGTCTTCAGGCACAACACCGGAGGATATGCTCAAGTTGCAAATGTGTGTTATAGGACTGGCTATGACATGTTTAGTCTGTTTTAACATATCATTACTAATATTATCGTGTCCAACAGCTGTGCTTGATTTTAAGGTACTAATTAATTCCATTATCTCAATTTCATCTGTCGGTGTCAGAAATAAAGAATCTGGTGAGAAGTTTTTAGAGTGGCTTGTCTTATTTGCTAGTTCAATCTAAGTTTGTCCCAACCTTCTAAGCATTTCGCTAGCCAACTGATCTCCAATAGAGTTGAAGAATTCATTAAGAACATTCAATTACTCTATAGAGTTTGGTTTAATAGTAAGTACGTCTTCGTTTTTATAATCAACCTTTTTGATGTTGCAAATAGTTTTTATCGTCTCCCATGTCTTTTTTAATGTTTTATTTTTATTTTTGTGATTAGATTTTGTTCGTATTGTGTTTTTTGTTTATGCAATATATTGTTACGTCGTACCCGTACTTACCTACAGTTACGGTAGTAGGTACCTACTACTAAGTAGGTACCAGTAATAGGTAATAGTATAGGTAATAGTAGGTAGGTAGGTAAAACGAGTCCCGAATGATGTAGGTACAAATTCGCAAACTACCTACAAAAGAACATCATTGTAATTTCGACCGTACGCCGAGGGCATAAAGTACCTACTTCTTTCCTCTCTACAAGTTGTGGAATTGTCTAGAAGATTCTAGAAAGTCGTGGATATTTCTCGAACGTTCGATCGCCATATAAATAGTCGACGTGTTTGCGGGAGCAGTCAGTCTTATTTTGGCTACAGTACGAAGCGAATCGAAGTGAACTAGAAGTGCGATATCTAAGCGAATAGTGATCAGTAGTGTATTTGTAATTGAGTTTCAAGTGTTTTGTGTTTATTAAAGTTATTTGTTGTTTCTTCGGTAGTTATTAATTTATCCCATACCCAGCTCGTAACAATTTGGTGTCAGAAGTGAGGGATAAATTATGCCAATTCTACCAAAGGACGACACGGACGGTATCCGTACCAGGAGTCAGCGACAGCAGAACATGGACCAAAGGCGGTTTGGAGATTCTCCGACACAGACACCGGGTGGTGTCCAGCCTACGTCAGTGCCAGTCGCTGGCCCATCCGGAGTTTCTCAAGCATCAGTGGCGCCAGACTTGTCAGCTTTAATGGCGCTGCTGCAGGAGCAGGCTCGCCGTCAAGAGGAGCAGGCTCGCCGTCAAGAGGAGCAGGCTCGCCGTCAAGAGGAGCAGGCTCGCCGTCAAGAGGACCAGGCTCGCCAGTTACAGGAGCAGTTGCAACGAGATAAGGAGGAGCAGGCTCACCGTCAAGAGGACCAGGCTCGCCAGTTACAGGAGCAGTTGCAACGAGATAAGGAGGAGCAGGCTCGCCGTCAAGAGGAGCAGGCTCGCCGGTTGGAAGAGCAGTTGCAGCAAGATAAAGAGGAGCAGGCCCGCCGCCAGGATGAACAGATGCTCCTCATAAAGGATCTTCATGCAACTTTTGGCAAAGATCTGAAAGTGATGAAGGATCAGGTTCACCAGCACGAGAACCGTATCTCAGAGGCCGAAGTTCAGATCGCTGGGGTGAAAAAGGCTTTGGGAGAACTGAAGACTGGAGACGTGACTGTGGCTTCAGTAGTTGCTGCACCTTCAGCGCGGGGCTTTAAGGTGCCTCCATTCGATGGAACATCTTCGTGGTCGGCTTATAAAATTCAATTTGAGGCCGTTATGAAGGCGAATGGATGGACAAAACCGCAAGCCATGACCGCGCTCACCTTGGGCCTTCGAGACCAGGCCTTAAACATTCTTGAGGCGCTCGGCAAGGATGTAACCTACGAGCAGCTGCTGGAGGCGTTAGAGTCCAGATACGGCGACGCGCACCTGGAGCACGTATTTCGTGCTAAGTTGAAGGATCGTGTTCAACGTAGTGCCGAGAACCTGCAGCAGTGGGCCCTGGAAGTTGAAAAGCTGGTTCGAAAAGCATACCAGTCTGCCCCTGCACTTATCGATGGGAATCTGGTACAAGCGTTCGTTGATGGAATACGTGACTTGGAAGTTAGAGCCGCTATGAGACTTGGGCACCATGAGACGCTGAAAGACGCCTTGGCCCATGCCTTAGAAGTAGAGGCAGTGAGGCAGGACCACCGAACGCACCGCGTCAGGGAGGTTGTAGCAACACCTGTACGCGACCGCCCGCAAGGGTACAGTCCTAGGCGCTACACTTGTGGAGAAAGGGGTCATCTTCGGTCAAGCTGTCCTAAGCGCAGCACCCCGAGAGAAGATCAGCAGGGAAGGGTGGATGAAATGACTGCCCAGCCACAGCAGGGAAACGAGTAAATGCCAGGACTGGGGGGCGAGTGCTGGCTGGTATTGAAAAAGCCCCGAGAATCTTGATCTCGCAAGCACATGACGGGAACAGCCTGACCATCAAAGGCGAAGTCAACGGAACACCTTGCAAACTGACGTTGGATACTGGAGCTTCTCACACGGTCGTCAATTCTCACCTAGCAAGTCGGTTTCTTGGGGACTACTTCGATAACCACGACCGTATACGATTACTAACAGCTACCGGTCAGCACATAATCGTCCGAGGCAAGAAGGAGGTGGAGTTAAAATTGGGTGACAGATTTTACAAGCACAATGTCATCGTGGCCGACATAGTGGACGATTGCATCTTGGGCTTGGATTTTATGCGGAAATATCATTGTGAGATCGACGTTGAACAAGGAGTACTGAAATGTGGTTCAGAGGAAGTCTTCATGGAAGGTGCACCATCAGGGAAAGTATACTGCTTGAAGGAGATTGTTCACCCTCGCAGATCAGAAACAATTGTGCCAATTAGTCTACCACGGAATTCTGGACAAAAAGATCGAAGTGTTCTGACAGAAAGAGTGAACAATGACTTTCCATGGAAGATGGCACGGACTCTGGTCATGGCCACCAAAGTTTCGGCAGTACGCATACTGAATCCAAGTGACAAGGAGCAAGTGATTAAGAAGGGCACCTTGATCGGCACTTGCGAGGAAGGAGGCTTGGATGCGTCAATTGCAAAATCTGCCTACCGGAAATAAAATTCGTAGTCCAAAGTTTGACGTGACAACGCTTTTGGAAAACTGCGATTTAACTAAAGGAGAAATGGACAAGGCTAAGAAGATGTTACTTCAGTACGCCGACACTTTCTCTTCAAATGATGCTGACATAGGGAGAACTGGACTAGTTCAGCACAAGATTAATACAGGCAACGAGTTACCAATCCGTCAGCGACCAAGAAGACTGCCAGTTGCACGTGAAAAAGAGGTGGAAACCATGATTGAGGGAATGGTGAAGGACGGTGTTATAGAGCCTTCATCCAGTCCATGGTGTTCTCCTATGGTCCTGGTAAAGAAAAAGGACGGCAGCATGCGCTTCTGTGTGGACTACCGACGACTGAACGATGTCACGAAAAAGGATAGCTACCCGCTGCCTAGGATCGATGACACACTGGATACGCTGACTGGTATGAAGTGGTTTACCACACTTGACCTGAAAAGTGGCTACTGGCAAGTAGAAATAGACCCCAAGGACAAGGAGAAGACTGCATTTTCAACAGGAAAAGGGTTGTGGCAGTTTAAAGTTATGCCATTCGGTTTGTGCAATGCTCCTGCGACGTTTGAAAGGCTGATGGAGCAAGTACTCGCCGGATTGATTGGAGACGCATGTCTTGTCTATCTAGACGACATAATCATCGTGGGCCGTACATTTTAAGATCACCTTAAAAACCTCAACCAAGTGCTGTCGAAAATCCAAACAGCAAATCTCAAGGTAAGTCCGAAAAAGTGCTCGTTTTTCAGACAAGAAGTGAACTTTTTGGGACACATATTTCGGGGGAAGGTGTTCAAACAGACCCAGAAAAAGTAGTCGCCGTCAAGGATTGGCCAGTTCCGAAAGACAAGACACAGGTCAGAGCATTTCTGGGTTTGTGCTCCTACTATAGAAGGTTTGTCAAGAATTTTGCCGACATTGCAAAACCTTTGCACAAACTCACTGAGGAAAAGCGGCAATTCTGTTGGGACGAGAACTGCGACGTCGCATTTCAGGAATTAAAGAAACGTCTGTGCAATACGCCTATTTTGGGATATCCTGATACTGAAAATGACTTCATAGTTGACACAGATGCAAGTGTAAGTGTACCTACTGTGTACGTATGTATAGAGGGGTGATGAGTCATGTAAATAAAACGACTGTTCCGGCGAGCGCTAGTACACGACTGACTAAATGGATAATCATTTATTTCGATATTATAATTATATGCTTACGCACATTATTCCCCCCTTTTTAAAAAAATAATAATCTCTAATACACTTTTATAGTACGCTTACATAACAGATTGAAAACAATAAAAGAAAAAATATAAAAGGTAAACAATATTTAAAAAAAAAAAAAAAAAAAAACGATATAAAAAATCTTGAATAAAACGAAAAAAATATTAATCACTAGCACTTGCACTACACCTTTACACTTTTTTACTTGAGTTCTCTGGGACTCTGTTCACATGCCTTGCGAGCCTTGAGCTCCATTCGGATGATGGCTGCAGCTGAAGCGCATGGATACCGTTGGGAGTGGAGTCGCTTGAGCTTGTCTGCCCTCCATATGCCGATACACATTTTTGTAGAATTGACTTCTGCACTTTTTGTATAGGCAGAACGCCAATACCGCGACGGCTATGATGAAAACGCCGCCCATGGTGACTTCAGTGATAGACACGCTGGAGCCACCAGAGCCGTTGGAGGCGGCAGTTTGAGCCACCACGATTTCTTCCTTAGATCCCCAGCTTCCCATGATTTAAAATTGGTGATATTTTTTTTGTTGGTGTTGTTTTATAACGAGTGTTATTCCTTCGGTGATTTGTTGCATTGTGTCTGGACAGTATGTTTCATTTTAATTTGGTATTTCTCTATTGCTGATGTTACGGAATTGCGAAACGTACCACAGGACGTATGACGCGGCCAGAACGTGTTGTGTTCGGCGCGGTCTTGTTATTTTCCGCTGGCTCAGCACTCTTGCGTTCGTTCACGTCTCTGTTGGCATTTTTTGTGTGTGCTAAAGGTTCATTTACCTTATCTTCAATTAAAATGTAGGCTGGTTTTAGTCTGTCCACCGATACTACAGATGTTTTCCTTGGCAGTTGGATTTTGAAATGCTTCTCTTGCTTCTCTAACACTTTGTATGGTCCTTCGTATGACGGGGTCAGAGGTTTCTTAACAGCATCCGTTCTGACGAATACGTATTCACAATCTTTCATGTCTGGGTGAATAAATGGTTTGTGGGTTGTGGCGTGGTGGTTGTTGTTAAACGGACTTAGTTTTGCCATTGTCCTTTGGAGAGTCTGTGCATAGTCTTCTGGTGATGTAACTTGCGTTTTCGGCTCGATAAACATTCCAGGCAAACGTATATTCGTTCCGTATAACATTTGTGCGGGGCTGACATTTTCTTTTAAACGTAATGCCGCTCTCAATCCTAGTAGAACAAAGGGTAATTCGTTCGACCAGTTTACAGTATTACCGCGTGCGACTAGAGCAGTTTTCATTGATCTATGCCAGCGTTCAACTAAACCATTTGACTGCGGATGATAACTTGTGGTCCTGGTCTTCTTGATACCAAGTGACTTAGTTAGAGCGATGAATAAGTCTGACTCGAACTGTCGTCCTTGGTCCGTAGTTATGGTGTTTGGGCATCCGAATCTCGATATCCAGGTGTTTATGAAAACTTCCGCTACGACTTTTGCTGTTATCTCTGCAACCGGTACAGCTTCCATCCATCTCGTTCCCCTGTCGATCATTGAGACAATGTATCTGTTGCCTCTGGATTCTGGTAATGGACCAACAATATCTATGTGCACGTGATCTAAACGTGCTGTTGGTGGGAAAATTCCTATTGTAGACGAGTTGTGCCTGTGTGTCTTGCTTTTCTGGCATGCCTGACATGTTTTAGCCCAAATGCCAACGTCAGTATTCATGCGTGGCCAGAAATAATGCTCGGAGATCATTTTCTTTGATGATCTTATACCGGGATGCGTTATGTTGTGCATAGTGTCGAATACTTGTTTTCGAAGTGACTTCGGCACATATGGTCTTGGGTTCGGTTTTGAATTCTCGCAAATTAGTTGTTTTGTTCCTGATAATTGCATACTTTTCCAACTAAGGTTATTGTTGTTTAATAGCTGAGTGAGTTCAATGTCATTGCCCTGCATATCTGCTATCTCGTTCCAATCCACAGGTGTTGGACAATCTATTTGTTCGACTCGCGATAATGCGTCGGCTACTGGGTTCATGTTACCGGACAGGTGACGGATGTCTGTCGTGAATTGTGCAATGAACTCTAAGTGACGTAACCTCCTTGGTGCGATCGTTTTACTTGTGGAGTTTTGTTTATTAGTGAAGGCGTGGAATAATGGCTTATGATCGGTATATACAATCAACTCTCGTCCCTCGACATAAGGTTGGAAATGTGTTACTGCCATGTAGATTGCCAGCAATTCTCGATCATATGTGCTATATCTTGATTGCGTTTCACTCAGTCCCTTTGAAAAAAAGGAAAGAGGCTTCCAGTTTCCGTTTTCATACTGCTGCAAAACGGCGCCTACGCATGTCTGGGATGCATCTGTCATGAGCGATAGCGGGGAATCCGTTGTTGGCGACGTCAATGTAACAGCGTCGCTTAGACTTGCTTTACATTGATCGAATGCTGCTAGTGCTTCTGGAGTCCATTGTATTTCAGTTCTGTCATTTTTCTTTGAGCCAATTAGGTATTTGTTCAACTGTGCTTGATGACGGGCTGCTTGTGGAATGTTGTTTCGGTAAAAATTAATCATGCCTAAAAATCTTCGTAATTCTTGCACTGTTTTCGGAATCGGATATTTGTTGATCGCTTCGACTTTGTCCGGTAATGGCTTAATACCGTCTTTTGTAATCTGATATCCAAGGAATTCTATTTGAGGTTTACCCAGCACGCACTTTTCTTGATTGATTGCAATGCCATGTTCGTCTAACCGTTTAAATACTTCTTCTAAGTGACGTCGGTGTTCGCTGACTGAAGATGACGTCACCAGTATGTCGTCTATATACACAAAAATGAAGTCGAGTCCAGCTAAGACTCTGTTCAAGAATCTGACAAAGGTTTGACCTGCGTTTCGTAGTCCGAACGGCATTCTTGGAAATTCGAATAGACCGAACGGAGTAATCACTGCGGTTTTTTCTACCTCTTGTACTGGGATCTGATTATAGGCCCTTTATAAATCGATTTTTGAGTATATACTGGTTCCTAGTAATAGGTACGTGAAGTCTAGTACTCTTGGAATCGGGTATCTGTCCGGCACAGTGATCGCGTTCAATCTCCTGTAATCTCCACATAGGCGTAATTCACCGTTTTTCTTTGTCGCCACGAGCAATGGGCTTGCCCACGGACTCTTGGAAGGCCTACACAATCCTGTTTCTAACATATGCTCTATCTCTTTTTTTACTCTTAGATATTTGTCTGCTGGCAGAGGTCTTGACTTGGAGTAAACAGGGTGTCCGTTTGTAATGATTTGATGAACCACGTCATGCTTGGGTTGCGACTGTGTGTCGAGCGGTTTTAAAATGTTCGGATAT
The DNA here is from genome assembly GCA_941918905.2 of Xestia sexstrigata. Taxonomy (NCBI): domain Eukaryota; kingdom Metazoa; phylum Arthropoda; class Insecta; order Lepidoptera; family Noctuidae; genus Xestia; species Xestia sexstrigata. The sequence goes on from OW799221.2 coordinate 6,066,092, forward strand.
TTTGCCAAAATGTCTGCATAATCGTCGGTCAAGTTTACGGTCCGAAGTGTTGGTGTGCTTGACTTCATCAACTTTGCGTTCCTCTGAAGTCCAGTCGTACCATCTATTAAACGTTTGTTTCGAATATCCACCAAAATGTTGTGTTTTTCTAAAAAATCGGCTCCCAGTATTGGTTGTGTAATGTCAGCGACGATGAAAGTCCATCGATACGGCCGTCTCAGGTTTAGATTTAACGTCAGCGTTTTGTCACCGTATGTTTTAATTCGCGTTCCGTTTGCGGCATAGATTTTATATGTGTCGTCTATTTTTAAGCGGTTTCCTCTTGTAGGTATTGCCGAGATGTTAGCACCAGTATCAACCAAAAAACGATACCCACTTTTTCGGTCGGTAACGCATAGGCGGTTTGAAGGAATGATAGCGCTGACGACCGCCTCTGTCAACGCAGAACTTAGTTTTCCGACTGCTTTTTCCAGTTGCATGGTTTTTTACAGTTCCGGGCTCGATTTCTGTACCGAAAATGGTACTTGCATAACCAGTTTGGGCTGTCAGGCGTAATCCTCGATCTTGAGAGGGATCTTGGGCGCGACCGGCTTCGATTGCGTCTATAGTTATGACGTCCATTGCCATGTGAGTTGGCTTTTAACGCTGCTATTTCCATGGTTAATTTACTCACTTGGTTTACTAACTCAACAATAAGCTGATTTGGGCCGCCTGATACTTCCGACACTTCACCTGGTCTTCCTTCCAAGATCTTGTCTGCAATAGCGGCGAGGTTGTCGAGTTTTTGGTCCTGACTGACCATTAAAACTGCTCGAACATGATCAGGGAGTCTTGACGTCCACAGGCTATGTAGTGTTTTTTCGGCCACCTGACTCTTACGTGCCAATTCTCTCATTCGTCTCAACAGTTGTGACGGTTTTTGGTCACCTAATTCCACTTCACCTACCAGCTTTTGGAACTGCCGCTCTTCGGATTCTTCGTATACAGCAAGGAGTCTCTCTTTGAGAGCACCGTATTTATTGGTGGCAGGAGGCGAAATTATTATGTCGGCCACCTGACTTATCGCGTCTTTGTTGAGGTTGGCCAAAACAACGCCGTATTTTGCTTCGTCTCCTTGTTTTTGAGGAGCCATCATTGTCTCGAACTGGGCGAACCACACTCTGGGCATTTCGGTCCAAAATTCGGGTATCTTCGAGGACATTCCTATTGCTGCCACGTCGGTCTGCTTGAAGTCCGTCGCTCCGCATAATGCTGCCCCATTTCCACAATTTCCGCTTGACGTCATGTCTGGATAACTATATGCCTCTTGAAAACCAAAACCAGGGAGATCCGCTTGTGGAAGGCTGATTAGGTTGTGCAGTGCAGTTATCACGACACGGGAAAATCAAAAAAAAAAAAACTTTAAATCGCGGCGCGTGTTACTGATATCGGGGTCACCAAATGTAAGTGTACCTACTGTGTACGTATGTATAGAGGGGTGATGAGTCATGTAAATAAAACGACTGTTCCGGCGAGCGCTAGTACACGACTGACTAAATGGATAATCATTTATTTCGAAATTATAATTATATGCTTACGCACACAAGTAATACTGGAATTGGGGGCGTGCTGTCTCAACGGAAAGGAAACCAAGAGGTTGTGATAGCTTACTTCAGCAAGTCTTTATCCAAACCAGAAAGAAATTACTGCGTTACAAGACGGGAGCTACTCGCCGTAGTAAAGACATTGCAGCACTTCAGTAAATATTTGTTGGGACGTAAATTCCAATTACGAACTGACCACGCTGCATTGAAGTGGCTATTACAGTTCAAGAATCCAGAGGGGCAAGTGGCGAGATGGATTGAACTACTGCAAGAGTTTGACTTCGTAACTGAACATCGCAGTCGGAGAACTCACGGTAACGCAGACGCCTTGTCAAGAAGACCTTATCCTGAAGACTGTAAGCACTGTGCCAGACAAGAGACTAAGGAAGTAGTGCCCGTGAGGATACTTAGAACGGATCTCAGCGATGAATGGAAGGAAACACTACAGCAGGCTCAGCAAAATGACTTGGACATCAAACCGATCTTCGAGTGGATCAAAGCTGGTGCTCCTAAACCTAAGTGGAGTGATGTGGCTGCGATGAGTTCCATCACGAAGAGTTATTGGGCGCAATGGAACAGCTTGGTGATCCAGGATGGAGTCTTGTGCCGTAAATGGGAAAACGCTCGAGGGGACAGCTGTCATCTACAAATGGTTGTCCCTAAAGCTAAGGTACCGGATGTTTTACGGCTCTACCATGATGGATGTTCAGGAGGACATATGGGGGTAAAAAGGACTCTACAAAAAATTCGAGAACGATTTTACTGGATCCACTGTCGAGATGATGTGGAGGACTGGTGTCGCAAATGTACCAGTTGTGCGGCCGTGAAAGAACCCCACACACGCAGTAGAGGTGCATTAAAAGTGTACAACGTTGGAGCCCCTTGGGAACGGATAGCACTAGATGTTGCGGGACCATTTCCAGAAAGTGAGATCGGAAACAAGTACTTCCTGGTGGTCATGGATTACTTCACAAAGTGGCCAGAAGTCTTCGCTATTCCTAACCAAGAAGCTACAACTGTCGCAGATAAATTAGTTCAGGAAGTCTTCTGTCGTTTTGGAGTACCCTTAGAAATACACAGCGATCAAGGAAGGAATTTTGAATCGCAAGTATTTCAGGAGACTTGTCGATTAATGGGTACCCACAAAACCAGAACCACCTCTTACCACCCACAATCTGATGGAATGGTGGAACGATTCGACCAAACGTTGGAAAGATATCTGGCAAAAGTCGTGGAAAGCAGACAAAGGGATTGGGACAAGCATATACAGCCATTTCTTCTGTCCTACCGTAGCGCCGTCCACGAAAGTACGACTGTGACGCCAGCCTTCGCGAACTTTGGAAGGGAATTACGGTTGCCTGCTGATTTAATCACTGGAACTCCCCCTGATGCTCCACGTAGTGTAACAGATTATGCGATTGACTTGCGGAACAAGTTGAATGATGTTTATGAGCATATCAGACAATCCGGCCAACAGATGTCTGAGAAGATGAAGACCCGTTATGACCGGAAGGCAAATAGTAGGGGTTTCGACGAAAGTTCACTGGTGTGGTTGCATAACCCAGTACGGAGCAAGGGGAAGTCTCCGAAATTGCAAGCGAAATGGGATGGACCATACCGAGTTGTGACTAGGATCAACGATGTCACCTACCGAATACAGAAGGGTCCACGAGGTGCGCCTAAGATTGTCCATGTAGACAGATTGGCGCGATACTACGGGGCTAATGATGCTCGGGACGAGCATGTCTAAGGAGGGGGCAGTGTTACGTCGTACCCGTACTTACCTACAGTTACGGTAGTAGGTACCTACTACTAAGTAGGTAGGTAATAGTAGGTAGGTAGGTAGGTAAAACGAGTCCCGAATGATGTAGGTACAAATTCGCAAACTACCTACAAAAGAACATCATTGTAATTTCGACCGTACGCCGAGGGCATAAAGTACCTACTTCTTTCCTCTGTACAAGTTGTGGAATTGTCTAGAAGATTCTAGGAAGTCGTGGATATTTCTCGAACGTTCGATCGCCATATAAATAGTCGACGTGTTTGCGGGAGCAGTCAGTCTTATTTTGGCTACAGTACGAAGCGAATCGAAGTGAACTAGAAGTGCGATATCTAAGCGAATAGTGATCAGTAGTGTATTTGTAATTGAGTTTCAAGTGTTTTGTGTTTATTAAAGTTATTTGTTGTTTCTTCGGTAGTTATTAATTTATCCCATACCCAGCTCGTAACAATATTAATACAGTGAATAAATAAATAAATAAATATCGCTGGACATTACACACAGCGCCATCTAGCGCCACACTAAGCAACGAGGCTTGTGTCATGGACACCAGATGGACTACATAGATACTTTTTGTTTGTAAATACATACTTATAATACATATAAACATCCATGACTCGGAAACAAATGTCCATGCTCATCACACAAACATTTGCTTCTACCAGGATTCGAACCCGGGACCCTAATACCTTAGGCAGCTTCAGTACCGCTGCGCCATTCGGGTCGTTCTATATAATCTATATTGTTCCTGTAGGTTGGTGTCATTAGGATTTTTTTAGGCTTTACTGTGCAACTCATCGCGGCGTCTAATGTACTTTAAAAGACCAGATGTAATCCATTTCTTAACAATGACATCAGCACTACTAATCTTGTTTTTTTTTTTCGGATGGGAAATCATCAAATCACTCCTCTCGCTCTGGGCGGAGCAGGAGGGAGTGTCAGACTTTTACTGACTAAAACCCATCCATGTTCCTTTATCGCCCTTTGTATTCCGGGGCCACGGTATCTCTTTCGAATAGTCCCGCAACCCCGGCAGGCATCGGTCCTTGCGGACCCCTTCCTTTTGCTAACTCTCTTTGAGGCGCGCGTGGAACATGAACGCGCCGCACGGCCTGTTGTGCCATGCGAGCTAGCCCATAGCCCACCGTCCACAGGCCCGCGCCTACGGTGGCCGGGGGCCACGCGGTGGCTTCCGACGCCCGGGGCGTCTCCCGCGGCGGCCAGGATGTGAGGTACTCTCCCTCTCATGTTCCACCACCTCCTTCTCAGCATTACTGCTTCGCAGAAGGAGGTGACGGCGTCCCATTCCGTCTCGCTCCGGACCATTGCTTGAACCAGGGCCGGACGCGAGAGGTCGCCGCCGCCAATCACCGCTTCGAGGACACGGCGGTGCTCCGCCCACGCGGGGCACACCTCCACCGTGTACTTTACCGTATCCTCCGGTCGATCCTCGCAGTAGAAACACCCGGGCGTTTCTGCCGCCCGATTCGGTGCAGGAACGTCCCGAAACAACCGTGTCCGGTGAGGATCTGTGTCAGGCGGAAGGTAAGGATACCGTGGCGTCTCTCAAGCCACTCCTCAAAGATGAAAACACATGGCCTCAGACTTGTGCTATGCCACCTCGAGACCCAGTTGCCGGATCCTCTCAACGACTATCGCTATCCCGCGTGTCATGATTTCGGCCGCCGCCTCGTGCGACCCCCCTGTGCCAGCACCAGCGTGTCGTCTGCATAGCAAACCACGCTGACGCCGCTAGGGAGGTCGGCGCGCAGCACCCAGTCGTAACCGATGTTCCACAAGGACGGCCCTAGAACCGATCCCTGTGGAACACCGCACGACATCTCTCACCGGTTCCATTCTCCGCTGCGACCGGGGTAGATGACGGCCCTGTCCGTCAGGTAGTCCCCGACCACACGACGAAGGTAGGTCGGCACCCGGTGATACCGGAGTGCCTCCCTTATGCAGCTCCAGGGCATGGAGTTAAAGGCGTTGGCGATGTAAAGAGACACCGCGCAAGACAACCCCACCCCTGGACACCGCATCCTCCGTCGTGAGGTCTCTCACGCGCATGATGGCGTCCACCGTAGAGCGCCCCTTGCTTAAACCGAACTGGTGTTCCGCAAGATCCGGCCCCGTCCGCGCAAGGTGCTCGGCGAGGCGGTTTGCAATTACTCTTTCAAAGAGTCTCTTTTAGTCACATCTTTTAGTGTTGGATAGCCCATTTATCGAGGAAGGCTAATAAAGCTATACGTTATAATTATACCGTCACGCTACAATCAATAGGAGCGGAGCATCAATAAAAAATGTTGCAAATACAGGGAAAATGTATTCCTTTTGAGAGATTCCGTCGCGTGCGCTGCGTAAACAGTTAGCATAAACGGTTAAAGTTACTCAACAATCATACGTATGACGAGATTGTTCCTCTTAAAAAGATCTAAAAAAGTCCTCGATAGCATAATATGTCTATCTTTTAAGGTTGACTCACATTGCACTCTCTCTAACCGTCTCTCTCTCATAAGTGACGCAGACGAAGTTGCGCTGGTCAGCTAGTTTACAAATAATAGTAGCACAGAATTTTAATAATAACTGTTAATAATAATGGTATCTCTGATCACAACTTAATATACAGCCTTAGGAAATGAGGGAACACAAAATCTTAAAAGGTCACCTTTTAAGATTTTGTTGTTCCTTGTATTTCGAATTACCTAAAATGATTTTTAAAAACATCAATTTGAAATATTTCAAATCGGCATTAAAAAAAAAAACTGGAATGACATTTTAAACCAAAACATGGACATAAATCAAACTCATAATAAAATTCATGACATTTTACAATCTAATTTGAATAAATAGGTAACAAAAAAACGGTTAAAGATAATGCAAAACAAAACAAATATTATTAATTATCTTAATAATATAATACTAAATAACAATAATAAAAATAAATCATCTGCCTAGACTTTTCCCAATTATGTTGAGGTCGGCTTCCAGTCAAACGGGATGCACTTGAATACCAGTATTTTACATGGAGCGACTGCCTAGGGCTATTACGTAACTCTGTTGAGAGCTCGAAATGATAGTAACTGGACTCAGTGTCAATCAATTAACTGTCTAAAGGTTAGTTTCGTATTATGTATGACCAGTCGCGATCAAATATGACGTCATTGGTCGTCATCGTGGCTAATAGTCACCGTAACTCATTTTGACAAACGCTTTCGTATCGATACTTATACTATTTCGACTAGTATTTGCGTGGGTGCGCGAGCTGTGCGCAGCTCGCGGGTTTCTTGTTTTTGAGAAGTATTTCTTACCCTAATAAAATTTTGAGAATCCATAGGAATCTAAAGTTTGCTTGTCGTCGCCCCTGAGTTATGCTTCACCCACTCAACCTTCGCTCCGCTCAGGACCTACCTACCACCAGAAACGCCTAATAGCTATCTCTAACCGATATGAAGTTACAGCCCTTTCAATTTTAGGGGAGGTTGGGGAGGGGAGGGTATACAAATTTCAACGCCCCTCAAAAGTTTTAGGTAAGAACAAAAGATTTTTCAGTAGTAAAAAAGGGGTGAAGAGGGGGGGTGAAGGGGGGAGAGTGGGGAGTTTTTCGAAAAATTGGCTAACGCATTGCTCCTTTATATGTAACTGAAAAAAAATGTTCAACTTCTTAGATCCGCCTAAAGGGGGGGAGAAGAGAGGCAAGGGGGACAGTTTTGAAAATTGGTTTTTATTATTCCAATCCTCCTCTATACGAATCTGAAAAAAAGAAAGATCCAAGTCTCTTGGTTTCCTTGGGTTTTTAGGGAGGGGGAGGAAGAGGGGCGAAAAGGGGAGAGTTACTTGTTTACGAATCTGTCAAAATATACCACCCTCCCCATCCATCATCTGGGAGAACAATTATGTCAGTGAGTCAGTCGTTAAGCCGTTATATAATAGAATTATGTAAGCATAGTGGACAACAAATTGATGACAACTGAGTTTGAAGTGGCTTTCGTGAAAGACGTTACACCGTACCCTGGCTGTTAGACACCGTATAGTGATATCTACTCAATGCGATACGTAATACCAATATTATGATTTATGACATTCTCGGTTGTCATTAAAGTTTGGTGTACGACCGAAGCTTGATAGTCACTAGATATCAGAAAGATACGTAATAGGCCTACTGACCTCCACAGCTATGCCAGTGTTGGGTAATACGATACCCCTTAGCAAGACTACTTACACTAGGGTAGGCCACTCACGAAACGAATAAAAAAAGAAGACTGACAAAATAACCCTTTGCCAGGAGACCGCAGCGACCCACTTTTTTAAAATCCCTTAACGGCCATTTTCAATAACTTACCAACAGGTAACGGTAGGTTGATATCTCTGTCTGTTTGACATTTAGCTTACGGACCAAACGGACCGTTAGAAACAAAACGTCAAAGAAAAGCTTTTTTTGTTTTTCTTTGAATCAAGTGACAGGTAGGTGACGCGGACAGGATATTTCAAGCTAACTTTGTTTATAGAAACACCGTTAGCTACAAGACGCAGGCATATTAAGTAACAGTTAGGTATACGTAAGTAAGTTATAGTCACACAGTCAAATATTTTTCGTAGTTGTCTCTAGGTACACAAAACTAATCTCTCCGTGACAAACCTAAATGACTTTATTATTAATCATTTTATGTCGGTGGATGTCGAACCGGTGGACACAAAGCTACTCGTCTTCTTTTCTTTATTCACGCAAATGTTTGAAAAAAGGAAGAATTTTAAAGATACCTCCTAACTGGTTGACGATCGACTTTGAAACATTTTTGAATGGCTGTTTATTTGTTTTTTTGAAAAGAGTCGATTTTCGGGTTTTGAAAGTTCCAAATTGTTTTTATTTTATTTTTCCTTATATATTTACATAAAATATTCATATTTCACGAACGTTCCTTATAATTAAGAATATATTAACAACTAGTATTTGCGTTGTGCGCGACCTTCGTGTCTTCGTGTTTTTGAGAAGAATTCCTTATAACATTTTGAGAATCCTTAAATGAATTGGAAAATCCATTAGAGTCCTTAAAAGATGAAAACCCATAACAACCCCCTAAAACATTCTAAAAACTAATAAAAAAATACCTAAAAGAAATATTTAAAAACTCAGACCTTTTCCCACTACAAAAAACATTACCTACCACCACCGGATAGGTTTCGACGCCTACTGTAATATTTGTTCAAACACCTAATGGCTATCTCTAACCGTTATGAAGTTACAGCCCTTTCAATTTTAGGGGAGGTTGGGGAGAGAAGAGGAGGATATACAAATTTCAACACCCCTCAACAGTTTTAGGTAAAACTCAAAAGATTTTTCAGTAGTAAAAAAAGGGTTGAAGCGGGTTTGAACGGGGGGGAGAGGGGGGAGTTTTGAAAAAAAAATGATTTTGACTAACGCATTGCACCTTGTCCCAAGTCTCTCAACTTTAGCGGATACCTTTAAAAATAACATTAAAAAGCTCACAGTTTAATATTATTTATTTTTATATTATATTCTATTTCCATTATAGTTAAAGCAATGAATACCGTACTTTTTTTTGTAAGCGGAAAAAACGCCCCTATTTACGGAGGTATTTTCTGTCAAAGGACATTGACCACAACAGGAATGATTTGATATAACTTATTTTTTAAGAATCTAAAAAGCTAAAGCCACTTCAAAAATGTTGGGGGACCTCGGCTTTTTTTTTTCATAGTTAACGCTGGACATTACACACAGTACCATCTAGTGCCACACTAAGCAACGAGCCTTGTGTCGTGGACACTAGATAGTTGATATACTGCATAGATAGTTTTTGTTTGTAAATACATACTTATTAAACTTACATTTCCTTTTTTCTCCAAAACTACTAGTCCGATTTTGATGTAGTTTTCAGTTGTTGGTTCGGGTTTGATTGGTGCATGTTCTTAGATAGGTGTTACGGTGACAACTCACCAGGGGGCGCTGCAGCAAACATTTGTTTGTGTAAAACTTTTATTTTTTTACTTTTTAACAGTCGTGGGTTTTTCAAAAATTTTATTTTCACTTTTTGAAGCCCGTGTTGACAATCATAATCGTACTGGTTCAGGCTTAATATTCACAAAATGCTTTTTTGTATGACCAGAACGTGAAAGAAAAAGGAGTACCTATTTACTTAAATTATTTCATGGCGGTTGACAGGAGAATGGAAGATAAAAAACGTGTTGCGTCGACACAGGACAAGGGCAGGCGGCAGGGGGCAGGAAGTAGTGAAGACAGTTAATTTTGACCGAAACAAATGTTAAAACAATCATTAGCACACAGTGCACACAGCGCGAGAAAAGGATTCTCGCACTGCCTTTTATTAAAAGATAGCAATAGCCTAAATTAAGTTTAGTTTGCACAACAGAATCAACACCGCTGTATATTTTTTTAGTGCTAGAACTTATTCTTATTATAAACAATCAATGCGCACCTTGCACACACTTTCGATTGAATGATTGTTCAATTGTTTTGGCTCTCTCGTTCCTTAAAGTCGGGAAATCCCCGTGACCCTGACCCCACCCCGCTTGCGTCGCACGCATCGCATCGGGTTGCGTTCATAAACTCATTCAAACAAACTCACGGCGACGGTTCTTTTGATTTTAACGCTGGCTTGTTACTAATGTAAACTAAAATCCAAAGCGTAAAATAAAACCACAAACGTGAATACTTGGGAGACATAAACAATAAGTGCAACATAATTTAACAAATTTATTCTGTTACACTTACACAACAACATATTCTTTGTAGTGGAGTATCGTTCTTATAGGCATAGTAGCTTTCCGTATAAAGCAATGTCTGGTACGGTGTAGTGGGCAGACTCCTTAACTCTGAATCAAACTCGGTGCCTAACTTCAAATATTATTCAGTTCAAAAAGAGCTATCCAATATTGTACAGACGGATGACTCCACACACTACACACACCCAGCTGCGTGAGGAGACCTAAGTTAATATAGGCACGTCGCGCAGCGAAACCATACATGCATTCTCTACACTCGAGTAACCTAGACCCACACACTCAGTCACTAGGCGGTATTTCACAACACAATAACGCCCACACACACACGTCAGTTCTTTAGTCTGGAACCGGCTAGCTCTGGTAGTGGGACGGACGGGAACCACACACCCATTGTGGGTGCAACGTAGTCGGCACCTCTGTCGCTAGTCGTCGCTCGCTTCGCCTGGGCAAGCGGGGTTTCACTCGGCGAAGACGGACCGCCTCGCGCCTAGGCTAGGCTAGGGGGCCGCCGTGTATATATCGCCGCGATTCTCTCGCTCGTGGAGGCGGCCCCTAGTTGTCGTGAACAAAACAGCGTTGTGGAGCGCCAACATTTTACGTCATAGCAACCACACACTAGTGTAACGGTCACCAGATTGCCAGCCATGCCAAAGCCATGCCATGTCGTGTCGTCTTGGTGCAGCCAAAGCCACAGCCGCAGCCTCAGCCAAAGCCATAGCCATGACAACCAAGTACGCCACGGCAGCCACAGCAAAGAGAAAGTCAATTGACTAGCACGTCACGTGCGCTTGTCAACCTAACGCGATGGGCGTTACCGAGCGGCAATCCCCTCCTCGATTTAGAGCGGGGGCAAAATTATAAATAGGTCGCGCAGCGCATTTGGTAGGGAGGGGTTGACCGCCGAGGTGTCGTGAAGAAAACAGCGCTGTATAGACAGCGCTGTAGGCGCGCCTACGGAATACTCCATAGCATCTATTCACAGGCGTGCGATATTGCGGTCGCACGCCACTAGGCCATAGCCTATAGGCAACATAAGGACGGGCCTGTTTTAACAGGTCACGGTATGGCCTCCGCGGCCAGGGGGCATAGCCCCGATGCCGCCTGCCACGCCCCCTGACGGGGGCGTAGCGATATCCCCCTCGTAGTTGGTAGGGAGGATCGCCAGTGGTCCGTAGCCGAGTGTTACCTACAGCGCTGCAGACGGCTACCAGAAGAAGTTTTCGGTAAAGTGAACCAAGTTGGGGGTACTTGCCGAAAACTTCCGCTCGCGCGGATCGCCACCACCTCTGCTTTCCCTGTGTTCGCGCAAGTGCTTAGCACTGGTGCGAGCACAGGGGGAGGCACCGACGCTGCCCAGTGCTCTGCACTGTCTGCGATCGCGAGCCCACGTCCAAGCCAGAAGCTACAAAAATGCCGAAGCCCGACGCTCGAGCCGCTGAATACAAGGCTCGTATCTGGGCGCTGGAACGAACGGCATCGATGCCGAATATCGGCTTCGTGCTGCCCGAGCCGGCGCCGCCTGCCCCCCCCCCCCCCTCGGAGTGAGGAGAGGAAGGGGACCACCAAGACGAGAACCTCCGCCGCTACTAAAAACAAGAGGACTCCTGAAGCCCGGGCGAAGAGGGAAGAGGTCGGAGCGAGCCGGGGCGCAGCTGCTGGTGTGCGCGGCCCGTCGACGTCACCGGCGTCCGCGCGCGCTGCGCCGGTGCCTGCGCCGAGCCGACCGTGCGCCGCATCTGCGCGCCCGTCCACGCTCCGCCCGGTCCCTACGAACGACCCGGGGCCCCCTGCTGCCACCAAACCAGTCCGCGTGCCGCGTACGCGCGCCGCCGCGCCCGCGCGCGCAGCTGCGCGTGACTCCGCACCGCAGGGACAAGCCGCCACGATACCGTGGCGCGCGCCCACTGCGCTGCCGCGCTCTTCAGCAGCCGCCAGCCGCGCCTCAGCGCCCACAGCGCCACCTACGCGCCCCACCGCGCAAACCCATGCCGCCACGGCTGCGCGCCCTGCCGCGTCGACCGCGCCCTCCGGGGCTGCGTCCGCAGCGAGGGCTTCCAGCAGGGACCCCAGGCTGGCACCGGAAGCGCGCCAGGCTCTCTTGGCGCCACAGGTGCCCGCTTCGCCGGCGCCCCCCCGTGCCCGAGGCACGTCCCCGCGACTCACCGGCAGAACGGTCGGCATGCTCGTCGCGAGCCGGCTCGAGCATGTCGCTCGAGTCTGCAGGGTCGGAAGACTCGGGGCCGAGTGTGCAGGGGTGGCGCACACCTGGACGAACGCCGTCGCCGTCGCGGGGTTATGGCTCCGACTGCCGGTCGGAATCACGGCCTCAGCGACGTCGCCGAAGCACGGACGAGGCCGAGGAGGAGGCGAAGCGATACTGCCCGACCCGCCGCTGCAGCGCGACTGCGCGCCGCCGCGGGGGGGGAAGGTCACCGCAGGGTCGCCTACCTTTGCGGAGGCCACCCGTCGCACGCCTCCTGCCTCAACAACACCGATGCCGAAGAGTCCGGGGACGCAACAAGGGGTGAGTGTCACTAACACTGTCTCTCCCTCACAGTCAGCGGCCCCCCGGGACCTGGACAATGTAGCCGCCAGCCAGCCCAAGCCGAAGCCGCAGAAGCAGCTTAGGTATCCTCCGCTTGTGGTGGAAAAGCTGCCAGGATGGGCCTCACACTTCAGGGCCCTCAAGGAGAAGCTGGGCCACCCCCCCAGTGCCCAACCTTTTGGCACTGGAATTCGCTTCACTCCAGAGAGTGAAGTTGAATATAGGGTGGTCCAGCGCTACTTGACCGACCTAGAGAAGGAAGATGGCACGTCCTGGTTTGCATACTCGCTACAGGCGGAGCGTAGCTTCAAGGTGGCCATCAGGGGGCTGCCTGTGGACACCACCCCTTCTGAAATCGAGGAGGAGCTCCGCGCGTTGGGGTACGAGCCGGAGTATGTTCGCCACATCAAGGCGAGCCAGGGACGACCCGGCTGCGTATTTCACGCCGTACTGAAGAGGACGCCTGACGTACGCAGGATATTTGACACCTCCGTGTTCTTGTACATGAGAGGTGTCAAGATTGAAGCCTGGCGGGGCAAACGTGGGCCCGCCCAGTGCCACCGGTGCCAGAAGTGGAGGCACTCGTCGCACCATTGCCACCGACCGCTCGCCTGTGTCCGCTGCGGAGAGGGGCACACAGCGCGGGACTGCCCCCGCCCACGTGACGCACCAGCTACGTGCGTCAACTGCGGGGGTGAGCATCCCGCCAACAATATCAAGTGCCCCTCTTTCCAGGCAGAGATAAGGGCAAACAGGCGAGCGGGCACAGTCGCCGCCATTACCGCCTCACGCCGACCGGCAACGGTCCCCGAGAGGCCAACAGACGTGGCCACCACAGAGGCCCAAGGTGAGTCGCTGATGGCGGCGGCCAACGGGCCCACCAACAGGGGAGAAGCTCCCCCCTCCTCGAAGCGGCGGAGGGGAAAGAAGAGGAAGCGAGGGGGCAAGGGTAAGGGTCCCGCGCCCCCCACCGCACCTGAGGGAGAACAACCGGGCGACCTGCCTCCGACCCTGGAGCGGGCTGTGACCCCGGCTGCGGCTCCAACGCAGCCCGAGGTGAAGAAGACGGTAGGGCCGACAGCCGGCGCCGACATAGCGCGGTCCACGGCCCTACAACAACAAGAACCCAATGCCGAGCGTGGCATCGCCAATGCCGGCCCAGCCGCCGGCCCAGAAGCCCAAAAGGAGTTCACAGCCCGCGCCATCCAGCTGCTGATGGACCTAATTGGTGCCATCAGGCAGGGTCAGGACTGGCGGGAATCACACATCCACTGTAGGCGCGCTGTAAGTCGGTGCCTCTGTCGCTGGTTGTCTCCCGCTGGGCCTCCCTCGGGTAACCGGGGGTCTCACCCGGCGGAGACGGACCGCCGGGGCACTGTGAAGAAAGCAGCGCTGTGTAACAGCGCTGTGGCGCGCCTACAGGACACATACAGCAGTCACACACATGGGCGCATGTTACATGCGCCCAACAGGTCTAGGACACAGGTCCGACCAAGGGACGGGTCCGTAGTAGCGGACCCAGGTATGGCCGCCGCGGTCAGAGGGCAAAGCCCTGATACCGCCTGCCGCGCCCCCTGGCGGGGGCGCAGCGAATTCCAGTAGTTGGTAGGGAATTCTGATCTAGAACCTAGCCTAAGCCGAAACTCTGTTTGATTATAATTTATATAATAAATACCTACAATCAAGAAAATTGTTTGTCGCTATCCTGTGTTTCACTAGGCTCTAGCCTACCCAATGACGGGCCCAGGTATAGCCTCTACGGCCAGGGGGCGACGCCCCATGACCGCCAGCCGCACCCCTTGCGGGGGCGCTGCAACTACCCAACTACAGTACAGACGCCAGCACATCTATCCTTGACTACATAACTTATCGATAAAGCATTAGGTTCAAGGTAGACAGGGAAATTTTTACAGTTTCGGGTATGTTGATGTGCTGGCGTCTGTACAACATCAGAGCTTTTGGAAAGGGTAGGTACCTAAATCGGGATTTACATCATCATCATTTTGAGGTATTCAGTGGACGGTGCAACAAGGCTTTTCCACTTTGCACGCTTACGGTTGCAGTGGTAGTTAGAGAGGGTAATGGGGTGGGCAACTGGTGGAACTAATGGCGCTAGCAGCGCATGAACCAAACATCGTAATTGGTTGGAACTCTGTCAATGTTTTTTTATTTTTCAAAATAGATTGACCTCATTGGTCAGATTGGGTCTAAGCTATGGACGCGCCATCTACAATCAGCTTTGACCAGCCTACCCCATTGACTATTTAAAAATATCGACAGAAAAAAAATGTTAATTACTCTTAGATCTATCATCTATCTAGCCATTGGATACTTGAATTCAATACCAACTTACACTTACGAGCAATTTGAGTCGGCAATCAATAATATTGCTCACCATGAGTCGTGGCATCAGTAAAGGGCTTACGCTGAACATGGATCTTTAGACGCGTGGCCAAATTCGAAACTACGAGTGCAAAAAGATCCTAGCAGCACTGTGTAAACTTTATGACACAGACAATAATATCATTATAACATGTATAATGTACTCTGTGCATTATACCTACTTTTTAAAAGATAGCTTGATCCTGCTTGATCTCTGCGACATTTATTATGTCAAACCTATGTGTCAAACTCATACAACAAATTGAAGTCTAAGATTTGAGATGAAGTATTTATTACACTAATTTATACCTATAAATAGGTCTACGATATTTCGAGATAAATGAAAAAAAACCTAACAACAAACCAAAATGTCAGATGATTGGACTGCCTGCAAAATCTTTTGTGATGGAAGTATTGCAGTATATAAAAATAACGAGATATCCCAAAATAAATAAAATAAACTATTCGTTTTTTTTTTGCCAGCTGGTAACATTAATCATGGACGTCGTCGCTTGAGTTATCGGCGTTTTGTTGAAAAATACAGTAAAAATGTGTAATTAATTTGTAAATCAGGTGTTTTTTAACGTTGTCGTATAACAGAAAATGGTAACGATTGTTGACGATTTAGATTCTTTAACTTTGCAAGAGCCAATTTTCAAGGATGTCAAATATTATGTTTCTGGCGATGTCTCGGAAAGGGTAAGCTAAAAGTGTTGAAAACTTTATTTTTAATGATTTATGTGGTGTAATTAGTGAGCAGTAAAACGAACGAACTTGTTGTAATTACAGATTATGCAGTTACTTTACTCCGGTGGAGCGGAGAGTACAAAATATTTCTCTGACTATGTCACACATCTAATTTGTGGTCAAAATGCTGCAGACAATGACGTCGATGAAGCTCAGGACATCTACCAAATCCCTGCAGTGACCGAGTACTGGGTGCTTGCGTGCGCGCGCCTCAGGAGATTGGCCGACCCCAAACCTTACATCCCTCTTAAGAATAAGATATTTACTAACATTGTATGTTGCATATCTAAAGTGAGTGTTGCCGACGCTAAATCCTTGTTCGCTGTTATCACATATCATGGTGGAAAAGTAAAGTTGAACTTGGACTCTCAGTGTACTCACCTGATTTGTGGATCAGCCGCAGGAAATAAATATAGTGCTGCGCTCACACTCCCCTCTTCAAGTCTTAAGATTGTGACTCCTGATTGGGTGCTAGAGAGCATTAGGGCTAGAATACAAGCGGTGACTGATATATTTCACCCAAAGCTGTTAGTTGTCCCTCAGCCACCCCCGAAAGCAATGGATCGTATTAGTGCAATCACAGGATTTGACTTTGAGGAAGGTATTGCTAAAAACGAAGTGCCCACACAAAACATGGCCGACAACAAGGATGATAGTACACAGGCATTGTTAGATAAACTGAAACAAAGGATGCCGTGGAATCATCCCCCCGCTAGTTCAAGTGCATCGGTTGCTCCCACAACACCTATCAGTTCAATGGGGTACACATCAACCCCTATGTCCACTTCCGGTATAATGAGCAAGTCTATACCTCAAGGGATTGTCACACAAAATGTACAACAGATACAAAGCAGCCAGGCAAACTCTCCACTGCTGCAGAAGTTTGGACAGCAGAATACAGTAGTATCGCAGGCAAATATGATCCAGAATCAGCAAATGAGCATGCAACAGCAACAACAACAATACAATCAAAGCCAGCAGCAACCACATGGACTAACAGCAATACAGATACAGCAACAGAAGATGTTGCAGCAACATCAGTTAAAAATGCAAATGCTGCAACAGAATAAGCTTAGCAACCAGCAGAATCAGCAAGGATTTCAGCCTAACGTGTCAGTCTCCCAGATGTCTCAGAACTTGCAGGGGCAACTGCAGCAACATATACAGAGCAACCAGCATCACCTACAGCAGAACATAAATCAGCCTCCAACAACTATGAGTTCAGCTCAGCAGCATATTGAGAACATTAGTCAGATGTTAAGCCAGAGTGCTAACAATTTACAACAACAGCAGAATATGGCTATGAAGCAGAGTTTGAGCCTCAGCCAGCAGAGTGCTTCCCAAGCTGTGCAAAACATAGCTCAGCAGTTAGCACAATCCACCCAAAATCTTCAGAATGCAAAACTCAGTCAAAACCTGGGACAAGGACAAGTGATCAACCAGCAATTAATATCATCAGGGCAGCAGATGCCACAGCAGAACCAGAATCTACTTCAACAGCAAAATGTACAGTCTATAAACAATCAACAGCAAAATATTAATATGGGAGTTCAGGGTCTTGTGACGTCATCACAAGGGCAGACCGGTCAGGGGGTTCAACTAAACCAACTGGTCAACTCCAACCAGCAAACTGTATTGAGCCAGCAAATACAATCTGTTCAACAGACAATACAAACTCAACAGAATGCTAATGTGCCCGTTCAGGGGGCCTGGCGACAGCAAAACATTCAGATGGTTCAGGGTCAGCACCAAATAATAAGGAATCCTTTAGTTCAGTCTCGGACACCACAGAATCAGGTTATCCTACAGCAGCAGATCATGCAGACGCAGCAGCAGGCTTTGATAAATAACCAACAATCACAGTTGAGTCCTCAGCACACTATCCAACAGAGTCCTCAACAGATACTTCAACAATCGATTGGTGGTCAAGGCCAGCAACTGAACCAGACACATCACCAGATTCTCTTCCAAAAACAGCAGCTTTTAAGCAATTCTGGACAGCAACAGATAGTGCAAGCTCCGCAACAAGTTCTAATAAACCAGCATACAGGACAACAGCAAATACTTGTACATGGGAATCAACAAGTAACTTTGCAAGGAGGTCAGCAAATAGTCTCTCAAAGCCAGATTGTCCACCAAGGAGGTCAGATAGTCAATCAAGGTGGACAGCAGATTATAACACAAGGAACACAGCAGGTTTTGACGCAAGGAGGTCAACATGTGATCACTCAGCAAGGCCAACAGCAACATGTGGTGATAGCGCAATCATCGCAGCAAATAGTGACTCAATCTGGACAGCAGATTCTGGGTCAGGCTGTAGGTCAGCCACAGCAAGTGCTGACTCAAATGCCGCAGTCTCCTCAGGCAGGCGGAGGGAGCAGTATCCAGCAAATCATCACGCATGGTGGGGCACAACAGATAGTCTCACCTGGAGGTCAACAGATTGTACAGGGTGGTCCTAATGTGTCATGGCAACAGCAGCAGTATTTGCAGCAGAGGCAGCAAATTGGTCAACCTGGAACTGTAGGGCCTAGGGTAAGTGTTGAACAGATATTTTTTTAATCCAACCTGTTAGTGAACTTGGTGATACACCCCTATGTGAAGTGTAAGGCATGTGATCGTCTATATATCGTCAAGTACATAGAGTAATTTTAGAATCAGCTGAGAGATACCATTGGTTGATTCGATTCGAGATAGCCTGTCCTTCAGATAAGCTATGCGGATATTAAAATTCCATTTTTTATGTGGTGGTACACCCCTATGAAGTGTTAGGCATGTGATCGTCTATATATCGTCAAGTACATAGAGTAATTTTAGAATCAGCTGAGAGATACCATTGTTAACAGATAGTGAATTATTGCCTCATTAATCTTTATCGTCGTCTGCATTTACGTTTATCCCAGTACATAGCATGGTCGGACAAAGTATCGCCACCAGCTCTCATTAAATTTATTACTTTAAAAAACAACTTAAAAAAGATGACGGAACAATGCACATAGTAAAAATTGTTTGTTATCATGAGTACAACCACATATTTAAGTTTCGCACACTAATTACCAGTAACCCTATACACGAAAATCTAACCAAGTCTTTAAAATGTTTTTTATAATAGGCGAGACGACAAAAAAAACCGAATTAGTCCGTCAGTTAGATAATCAAAAAAATATTTGACCCGTGTATTTTCTTTTGTTACGTAAACCAAAATTGACGAAGATATGACGCTTTTAAAATTCTCAATTCGTCACGCCTAGGTATAATTTTTAGATAGTTACGAGCCCCCCCTCCCGAGTTTTGATGCGATTTATCTTTCTCAATGTTCATTGATTTACAAAAACAAAAAATACGTGTTCATTCATTTCCAATACTCTAACTGACGGACTAAATAGATTGCAATCTTTTGATACTGTCGTCATGCATATTGTACCTATGTATTTCTAATTTTAATTAAAATGTGTATTTAGAGCATGTGTACTCGATATTGTGTAAGCTGTGGTTACCTGTAATTGAGTGTGCGTTACAAGACCATGTATTCTGTAATAGTTTTAATTTATCTAAGAAATTGTAATGGTACTCATTGGTAATCCAAAATAAATTAATAAATAAATTTTGCAGTCATTAAATAATGTAATACAAGTCGTCATAATTCTTACAATAATGAGTTAACTGTTGAACATCTCTTGCTTTGATGCTTCATTTGAATATAAAATGTATGACAACATCAACAGGTATCATGGACGGCTGGCGGCGGAGGACGGCAACTGATCCACTTAGACGCGCAGACTCACGCACAGCTCCAACAGATGAAGCCTCAGGAGCGAGCGGTGTTCGTGGCACAGCTGCAGAAGCGGCGCCAGCTGTCCCTGCAGCGACAGGCCGCCATAGCTCAGCAACAGGTACGTCATAGCGACGCCTTGTGCAGGTGTCTGACATGTGACGCCTCAGAAGCGAGCAGTTTTCGTGGCACAGCTGCAGAAGTGGCACATGGAAAAAAATAAGGAACAGCAGACTTTTATGCAGCTATAGGTAAATGTGGAACTTTTTTTAACCCGACTACGCCAGAAGGAAGGTTATGTTTTTTGTGAGTATGTATGTACATATGTATAATTGTTTGGCACGCTCTGTGGCCTTAACGGCTCGATGGATTTTAGCTTGAAAGGTGTCGTTAGATTCGTATTTACTGTGAGAGTGACACTGGGAATATATAAAAAAAAAAAAAAATTAAATAATCTAGACTAAAATCATTACATCCACTATGGGTCCCGACTGTTGCAGTCAATATGTCCTGTTTCCTGAACTTGATTTTTTTGTTTGATTTTTTATTTAAAGTTATTAGTTATTTTTTACGCCGTCGGGTTTTTTAATTTTTTAAATATCTTTTTTTTATTTACTAAGCCAATCTTGGATCAAAGAAAATTTAGTTGTCAATTTGCTTCTCCTTACCAAAATTAACAATTATGTATTTCCGCAGCAACCGGGCGTTGTAGCAGGATCTCCGGGCGCCCCCTCGCCGGCCGGCGCTCAGAGCGTCACGTTCATACGTAGTCAGCTGACACCGGGGCTCGCTCAGCAACAACAAGTGCCCGTAAGTTTTAACAGTTTCAGAAATTTCAAGAGCCTTGTAGGTCTAGAGGTCGCGATTGCCTCAGCAAGAGGTCTTGAGTTTGATTCCCAGGGACTGTAGCTACACGTTCTGTCTAGCACCCTCTCTTTCTTAAACTGAAATAATTCTGCGGGCCCCCAGGTGGGGCAAACTGTCTAGAGTTTTTCC
Organism: Xestia sexstrigata; assembly: GCA_941918905.2. NCBI lineage: Eukaryota > Metazoa > Arthropoda > Insecta > Lepidoptera > Noctuidae > Xestia > Xestia sexstrigata. Next base: position 6,086,659 of record OW799221.2, read on the forward strand.
ATCGGGAGTTTTCCAGCAATCATAGTTGCGTGGAGATACTTAGTTTGATGTACAGAATGCCTGTATTGACGGCTTCTATTAATAGGCTCTGCTTCTAATAATAATTAATCTTCTTCTAATAAGAGGGAATGGGCTATAATCCACCACGCGCACCCAGTGCAGATTGGTAGATGTCACATGTCTTGGAATTTTTGGTTCTAGGACATGCCGGTTTCCACACGATGTTTTCCTTCACCGTTTTGAGAGCAGCGGTGATGAAATAAATTACACAAAGTAATGCGCCTTCTGGCGAACCCACGACTTACTGTTCGTAAGTCGGGGCCGCCACCACTGGTCTCACGATGACCACGTGCCTAGTGCCGATGGTAAATCGTACTACCTACTATTATAAATGTGAAAGTTTGTGAGGATGAATGTTACTCTTTCACGCAAAACCGATTAAACGGATTTGAATTAAATTTGGCACAGGTTTTTAACTTGGATTAGCAAAAATATACTTTTTATCCCGTTATGAAGATCCCATGGGACTATTCCCGAACACCACGCGGAGGAAGGTTTGGGAATAGGCTAGTATAAAAATAATCTAGATTTATTTATTTATTTACTCTAAACATACAAATATCCTTACAGGCTAGACCCAATGTAATAATGTATTATCACTCTCTTGTACTCATCCCAATTCATTTGGTGTCGGCGCAGCATGTCTTCTTCTTCCATACTTCTCTTACTCGTCATCTCATCAGACACCTCATTGCTTGCCATATCATCCCTTACACAGTCCATCCATCGTTTCTTTGGTCTTCCTCTACTCTTACACCCATCCACATTCATACTCAGAACTTTCCTCACATTTTACTCATTCCTCCGCATGACATACCACGATAAACGATTTTTCAATCACTGGCGCGGCGTCAGTTTTAGACTTCCTTATACAGGATGTAAACGGATCCTTCAAGAACCCGTCAACCAAGCATAAGCGAGACGACAAAAAAAAACTAATTAGTCCGTCAGTTAGATTATCAAAAAATATTTGACCCGTGTTTTTTCTTTTGTTACGTAAACCAAAATTGACGAAGATATGACGCTTTTTAGAAATTTTCTCAATACGTCACGCCAAGGTATAATTTTTGGCTAGTTCTGACGTTACGAGCTCCCACTCCCGAGTTTTGATGCGTTTTGTCTTTGTCAATTTTCATTGATCCACAAAAACAAAAAATACGTATCCATTAATTTCCAATACTATAACTGACGGACTAAATAAATTTGCAATTTTTTGATACTGTCGTCATGCCTATTCTGTACATAAAACTAAGTAACCCTACTCGAAAATTATTCGTGGGAAACGAAATTTTAAAACTCAATGTAACGCACTCAAAACATTGTGCTGATGGACGCATGTCCATCATGGTGTGTGTGTGACCTTAAGAACTAGTATTTGAAACAAAACCCTTGTGAAAATGTTGAAACTTTGACCTCCAATATAACTATGTAGTAGGTTCCCAGATGGTCCAAAACAAAAAAAATATCGCAATGACGGGGAGAACAAGTGCCTTTCGGTTTCGTTAAGGGTCTATTTACATTCTTTATGTAAAAATATATATGGTAATGTTTTGGTACAGGTACAATGGCTACAGCAGCAGGGTGCAAGGGCGACGGCCTTACCTGCAGCACAGCCCGCGCCGCCACCGCAGTCACCGGGTAAGTACTATTACGCAGGGTATGGGATAAATTAAATACTACAAAAACACGAAATAACTTTACTGAGGGGCCTCCACGAGCGAGCGAATCGCGGCGATTCAACGTATTTCTATACGAAAATATCGCCGCGATTCTCTCGCTCGTGGAGACGGCCCAAAAGAGACTGTATAGAAATATGTGGCAAGGACGAGAATATCACCGCGATCATCTTGCTCGTGGAGGCGACCCCTGAGTTCGAACCTGCGACCGTGAATTAAGTCACTAACGTTTCTACCAGGACACCTCTACGCAAAATAAAATATTCTTTCAAATAATTTGAGCACATGTTGTTTCGAGTTCGCCAACCCTGATCTAATATTTATTAGACATTAATTTTAAGGCTTTGGCCACACTGCACAACTTTGATGTGAACTCGAATGTGACCAAATATGTATAGACTAGTTGCCAATGATTTTATTTTCATCATCGTGACTCGAATTCTTCTTTGGACTATGAGGATAATGCCCGGAATCCACCAAAGCGGAGACGAGCGGAGCGGAGAGGAGATGTGCAAGATTCAACCAATCATGGGAGAGACAGGAGACGCGATGTAGATATCAGTTAATATGATTGGTCGGTTTCCGCACGACTCCTCTCCGCTCCGCTTTGGTGGAGTCCGGGCCTAAAGGACAAAAAGTGAGCCTATGCTTGCGCACTCCCTTGTGCTGAAACTTCGTTGAAAGTGGCCACCGTGATTGAAATTATTATTATTTTATGGATTGCCAAATCTAATGCTCAACTCCAAATTTAGGAAATATTATCTATCAATTTCCTCCTGCAGCAAGATTAGGCACTTATCGCTGCTTTTCCATTTTCAAACATGTCAGACTTATAAAACCCAACCAAATATGTACAGTCAACAAAAAAGTTAGGTATGCAAGCTAGCAATTTTCTTACACTATTATAATAATGCGAAAGTTTGTGAGGATCGTTTTTTGTTATTCTTGCACGCAGAAACTACTGGACGGATTTGGATGAAATTGCAAACAGATTGATTTTAACCTTTTCGTATTTATAATAGTAGTAACAAGATTGCTAACCTTCATACCTAACTCTTTTGTTGACAGTACCTATGGAAAATCCCAAGAAAACCTTTTCATATTGATCAACTGTGGAGCGAAACGTTAGAAATTTTGGTATTTAAATGAAATCTTCATACATAATGATGAAGCTCGCTGTATCGCCATATCACACATTATAATTTCAAAGCGCTATGTAGCGCTAAACCTCAATATATTTAGTATATTACTTGAACGACGCGGTGGTAACTGCTTGCACCCTTTTGCAAGACGGTTTTATAGTTAAAAAAAACGTATTTTGTAGAGAAGCGTTTGATCAATGTTATGGATGAAGAAAATACGGAGAATAATCGTAAGTTTGTTTTTTGGTGATTCTAATATCAACAGTCAATTTTAATTGTTATCAACTTAGCGGTATATAATTGTCCAACATAATAAAAACGCAATTATATAAAAACAACTGTATTTATATTAGTGTTTCAAATATGACTGATTCATTAACGCGAACAGGAAAAATCACAGTTAAGATATTTTTGAACGTTGTATAGGTATGCAGTTATCTCGAAAACGAATGTAGGAATTTTAGTGTTGTTTTAACATCATTGAATAAATTATACAATAATAGTTTTTGTGATGACAGCAGATTTGACTGAGTTATTTTTATTTAAATTAAATATTTTGTATTGAAAAGGGGTTTTTAAATTTTAGATTTCGTACCTTCTAATATTGTAAGTAATTTTACAAATAATATCTACTCTGGAAACTACGAATATAATGTGTGGTAACCATTAAGGTAGATGACAAAAAAATCTTATTAGTCCGTCAGATAGATATCCAAAAAATATTGGACACATATTGTTTCTTTTTAGGGTTCCGTACCTCAAAAGGAAAAAACGGAACCCTTATATGATCACTGTCTTGTCCGTCTGTGACCACCGATTTTCTCAGGAATGGGTGGACCTAGCAAGTTGAAATTTATACCATATACTGAGGTCTATAGTCCCTATTAGGTGTATAAAAATCAAGATCCGAGTCAACACGATAAAAGATATGGGCAAATTTAGATATTCGCGAAAACTTGTAAGTACCAAAATTAACCTTAAATTTCAACCGTTTTTTTTTTCGGACTTTTCCCCTTACTTTTGCTGTAAGACCTTGCTTTTAACCAAAATTGTCAATTCTAGGTCAACCGGAAGTACCCTATAGTAGAGACGCAACGAATATTCGGCAACTATTCGGTATTCGGCCTATTCGGCCAGTTTTTTCAGTATTCGGTATTCGGCCGAATAGTAAGTAGTATTCGGCCGAATACCGAATACATACAAAAGTAGCAAATATCTTATTAAAGGAAATAAAAAAAAGCAATTTAATCGAAAAATTTAATTATCCAACAATCATTAATTGCAAAAACAAGAATACAACATCAGTATTTTTAATAATTAAAATTAAGTAAAGGCAAATTGTGGTGAATAAAGACAAGTTTTTCGGCATTTGTTGGTAAGAGACGATTGCGCTTTTCTTCATATACAATACCTGCTTCTAAGAATAGTCTCTCACTGTAAATGCACGGTGACGACAGGTATTTTTTAACAAAATATATAAGCTTTGGGTACTGTTTTGAGTTGGTGAGTTGGTTGACCACCAGTTGAACGGATCTGCCGTACGATTAAGACGAGCACTCTTCAAATAAAACTCTAACTCATTTGCAATCGCACTTTTTTCTGTTCCCGCTGTTGGTAAATTTTCAGCAGCGACTTCGTCAAATTTCCGCCGAATATTCGGCGGCCGAATATTCTGTATTCGGCTGAGAGCGCCGCCGAATATTCGGTATTCGGCCAAATCACTATTCGTTGCATCTCTACCCTATAGGTTTTGGGTCGCAAACCTAATGGTAGTGCCCGTTGACATAGAATCACGAAATTTGGCAAAAAGCAAGGTCTTACAGCAAATGTAAAGGGAAAAGTCAAAAAACCGTAAATATGTAGTTTAATAACAAAAAAAAGCATTTGCAGTTGGAGCAATAGCCGTTTCTAGGGATCGAAGAGCAAAGTTAAGTTTGTCCTTTAAAAAGTTTACGGAACCCTCGGTGCGCGAGTCCGACTCGCTCTTGGCCGGTTTTTATCACGTAAACAAAAAAATAAGTCGATACAGTGCGTTGAAAACTCGTGTAACGTCACATTTCATTCAGTACATTTTTTACTCAAATGTGATCTTGACGCGTTTTATCTTCGTAATTTTTATTAATTTGATAAAACAAAAAACACGTATCCGATAGTTTTCGATAATCTACCTGACGGACTAAACAGAAACATATTTTTTTTAGTCAGTCATCATCCCTATTGTAACAACACCTTTAGCAATGATCAAAATTGTGTACTACTTTTGGGTTGTTACACTCTGGCCTTGGCCGATTACTCATAATGTTACTCACTCACTGAATTTTAAAATTTTTGATTTAAGTGCTTATAAATCGCAAGGACATGACGTGCATCATAGAAAATAACAATAAACGTAAAAATATTTATACAATCAATAGGACAAACAAAAAGTTAACAACTTGCTATACTTTGGCCGCATTCCGAATTACCGTGAGGGCGATATCGATGTCCCTTGAATCGTCATAGATGACGTATGACATGCGCCATCTTGCGATTACACCGACCATGCCCCAAATTAATATCACCGTGAGCGCTGTCAAAAATGACAGTTGTGTCCACAGGTTGTGTTGTTTTGTTATGAACTTAGGAGTCTTAAGAGGTTATCGTTGCATTTATGTAATTTGTAATTCGTGGTATTTTTTACGGGGTAAATCTTTGCCGGGGGCAAAATACGCTAATATAAACACTTCGACGTCATCCTTTTCATCACTGGACGAATCGTCGTTCTCTATCTCAAAATCTGAGTTATCAGAGTCAATAGAGTCAACCAAAATAACTTCCATTTTCAAAAATAGTTCTTGTGAAAAGGTTTGGTTTGAGGTTATGTTCACTGTGAACGCGTTCACGAGCGTTCCGAATTGATGACAGCTCTTAGCGGTCATAATTGTGATATCTAAATCGGAACGCAAAATATAGATGTGAGCGCTGTGAGCTATTATTTTGTAATTCGGAATGCGGCCTTTAATAAATAATAACGTCTAAAATACGAATGATTAACGTTTGAATAAAAATAAGCATGATTAGGAAAATTGTGGAGAAGCCGGCATTTTCTATATAGTCAAAAGATTGAGAACATGTGACATTTACCTACCCGCCGCCGCCGTGGGTGCGCTTACAGTCTAAATCCAAACTAATATTAAATACTAGCACGTCGTTCGCAAAAAATGTGATAGCTTGGCTAATTTGCATGATATAAATATAATTTATAGCCAATGTTACTCGCTAAAGATGTAGCTTTGTAATTGTGAAAGTATTTTTAAAATCGGTTGAGTAGTTTGAGTTAAATCGTAACAAACACACAAACATAAAATAAAATCTTTCCTGTTTATATTATTAGTTTGGATGAATGCCACAGTTAAAGTGGATGCTCCAGGATAGCCCGCGAAATTCAAATTTTCTTACTATTGAATGAATGAAAAAGTCATTCAATCGAGTTACATGTACTTGGAAGGTTGTATTGATGATTTTGATGATTATAATTCGGTAACTACAAACGCCTTACAGCCGCGAATAATATTTTAATCAACATACAACCTGGCACTAGCCTGCAAATTGCAAAAAACGCTACCCTGGTGCATCAGCCTTAAGCGCAGGCCGCACCACCAGCTAGCGAGCGAGCGATCAAACCCGACGAGGTATCGTTTAACCCCTGTTTTTTATACTTTGGATCACACAACTAACCAATCACATAGAGCGCTAGAATACCTCAAGCTGTGAAAAAGAAGCGATATTATTGGTTAGTTTCACACACATCCCTCGCTACGCATCCTCGCTTATCTCTGGTGGAAACGCAGCCTAATAAGGTAGATGCCAAAAAAATCTAATTAGTCCGTCAGATAGATTTCCAAAAAATATTAGGAAAATATTCACGATCCAATAATTTTTTGATAACTGACGGACTAAACAGAATCATATTTTTTTTTAGTCAGGTATCATCTCTATTGTCTGTCTATTAACCTTTTAACGACTGTACGGACCGACACAGGTAGACCACGACCTAGGTAAAAAACAGGATACTTTTAATACCAGCTGTATGTTCCTGTGGAATAACTTCCCACTTTTACAGGGGACAACTTCCCACTTTTATAGGGGACAACTTTCCACTTTTACAGGGGACGACTTCCCACTTTTACAGGGCACAACTTCCCACTTTTACAGGGGACAACTTCCCACTCTTACAGGGGACAACTTCCCACTTTTACAGGGGACAACTTCCCACTTTTACATGGGACGACTTCCCACTTCTACAGGGGACGCCTTCCTTCTTTTACAGGGGACAACATCCCACTTTTACAGGGGGCCAAATCCAGTCTTTCATATCCTTAACCCATAGCGTATTCCACAGGCGTGCCCAGCCCAGTGTCGACCCCTGGCGCAGGCGGGGCAGCAGAGACGCAGTTGCAACAGCTGCAGATGCAGCGGCAGCAGCACTACCAGCGGTTACAGCAGCTGCAAGCACAGAGGGACCATGTAGCACACCATGCTGCTGTTAAACAGGTATGCAGTCTTTGGAGAATCTTCGTCTCTATCCAGGTTCTTTAAAAGCATCAATGGATTTTTGATGTGAAACATTTATTGGCGCGGGTAAAACCAAAAAATGGCCTGTCGACGTGTCGCCAACTGTCAAATTGTAAACCCGGCCTGAAAAATCCCGAACAATACCGACCTGTTGAAGCAGCATAAGATCTACATATTCGCCACGGTTTACAACAAGCCAGCTGGTTTCGGGCACAGCGCTGGGTAACAATCTCGTGACTTTGAGTTCGATCCTAACATAAGGATTTTCTTTTTGTGAATCGAGACATTTTGTTTTTATTTTATTTTATGTATTTGTTTTTTATATTGACTTTTTTTAAGCATATTACTTGTACAAAATAACTTCGATGTTTCACATCTGCCAGGCGTCCCGTGATGGCTCACTTTTTTTAAATTTCCATTTTCATACTGTAAAGATCAGTTCTTACCTCTTCTTGTTGATCATGGACGCTTTAACGTCGGACATCCAGGAAGAGGCACCCTGGTGCATGCTGTTTGCCGACGACATTGTTCTTGTTGGTGAAGATGGACCTGAGATCCAGAGCAGATTGGAGAAATGGCAACAGGAACTGGAGAACGTTGGCTTGAAAATCAGCAGAAATACATGTTCTGCGATTTCGGCGGTCTCTCCAGTTCTGGAGCCATAGCGTTAGATGGCGCGCCTCTTCCTGTCTGCTCCGACTTTCGGTATCTCGGTTCACTCTTGCAAAGCGATGGCGAAATAGATCATAGTGTAAAGCACAGAATTAACACGGGATGGATGAAATGGCGGCAGGTCACGGGAACAATCTGCGACTCCCGCATTCCCCTTAAACTTAAGGGGAAGATTTATAAAACAATGGTTAGACCTGCTGTCTTGTATGGATCAGAATGTTGGGCCACAAAAGGGATGAATGAAAGGCATTTGCATGTCGCTGAGATGAGGATGCTAAGGGGGATGTGTGGTGTAACTCGAATGGATAAAGTAAGAAATGAGTATATAAGAGGAAGTCTGAAAGTGGCGCCGGTGACTGAAAAGTTGTGTGGTAATCGATTGTCGTGGTATGGGCATGTGATGCGGAGGGATGAGGAAAATGTCGTGAAGAAAGTTTTGAGTATGAATGTGGATGGGTATATGAGTAGAGGAAGACCAAAGAAACGATGGATGGACTGTGTTAAGAATATGGCAAGAAAAGAAGTGTCTGATGAGATGACGAAAATAGAGAAGTGTGGAGAAAGAAGACATGCTGCGCCGACCCTAAATGAATTGGGATAAGGGCCAGAGAATGATGATGATACTATAAAGATCAGGAGGTTTCCTCCTACCGTTCCTTACGTCATATTATCAATGGCATGTCTCGTATTGTCGGTACAGGTGTCCCCAGGAGTGACACAACACGTGGTAGGGGGCGCCCCACTCGCTGAACAACCGGTGGACGGAGCCCTACTCACTCCTACAACACCAGACCAGCAACAAGGTAAACTTTATTTGTACAATTTGACAGTAGTTTGTATTAATGTGTGATATCGTGGGTAGTTTGGTGATCTTTGTAGTTCTGAATGCTTATAGGCTTAACAGTAGAAAAATGAAATGGTTACTAACCTATAAGAAGTTTGTAATTGCATGCTAAGATTCGCATGTCTTTACTTTGCAAAGATATTACGGTCGTAATTGAAAAACGAAGAGTCAAAGACTATAATCATTATAGTACAAAGTTTTTGAATAAAGTGTGAGCATGCCAAAATATTGACTCCAAGTGATATCCCTAAGAACAGGAGACACCAATATCTACCTTCCAGGCAACGCTCTACTAGTAAACCCGAAGACGAAGACTGCTCTCGCTAACATGCTGAGCATTCGTCTGCAAGGTGGCACAGCAACTGAACATGAGCCTTCCGCAGCCGGCACCCTGCGGCTCATGACGGCGGCGCATGCGCGGCCTGCGTCCGGCGCGCCCCGCCTGCTGCTGCAGCACCCGCACCACAAGGTACTGTCGCACACAGCTACTGCACATGAGCGCAGGACGCGTCCGGCGCGCCCCGCCTGCTGCTGCAGCACCCGCACCACAAGGTACTGTCGCACACAGCTACTGCACATGAGCGCAGGACGCGTCCGGCGCGCCCCGCCTGCTGCTGCAGCACCCGCACCACAAGGTACTGTCGCACACAGCTACTGCACATGAGCGCAGGACGCGTCCGGCGCGCCCCGCCTGCTGTTGCAGCACCCGCACCACAAGGTACTGTCGCACACAGCTACTGCACATGAGCGCAGGACGCGTCCGGCGCGCCCCGCCTGCTGCTGCAGCACCCGCACCACAAGGTACTGTCGCACACAGCTACTGCACATGAGCGCAGGACGCGTCCGGCGCGCCCCGCCTGCTGCTGCAGCACCCGCACCACAAGGTACTGTCGCACACAGCTACTGCACATGAGCGCAGGGCGCGTCCGGCGCGCCGCGCCTGCTGCTGCAGCACCCGCACCACAAGGTACTGTCGCACACAGCTACTGCACATGAGCGCAGGACGCGTCCGGCGCGCCCCGCCTGCTGCTGCAGCACCCGCACCACAATATACTGTCGCACACAGCTACTGCACATGAGCGCAGGACGCGTCCGGCGCGCCCCGCCTGCTGCTGCAGCACCCGCACCACAAGGTACTGTCGCACACAGCTACTGCACATGAGCGCAGGACGCGTCCGGCGCGCCCCGCCTGCTGCTGCACCACTCGCACCACAAGGTACTGTCGCACACAGCTACTGCACATGAGCGCAGGACGCGTCCGGCGCGCCCCGCTTGCTGCTGCAGCACCCGCACCACAAGGTACTGTCGCACACAGCTACTGCACATGAGCGCAGGACGCGTCCGGCGCGCCCCGTCTACTGTTGCAGCACCCGCACCACAAGGTACTGTCGCACACAGCTACTGCACATGAGCGCAGGACGCGTCCGGCGCGCCCCGCCTGCTGCTGCAGCACCCGCACCACAAGGTACTGTCGCACACAGCTACTGCACATGAGCGCAGGACGCGTACGGCGCGCCCCACCTGCTGCTGCAGCACCCGCACCACAAGGTACTGTCGCACACAGCTACTGCACATGAGCGCAGGACGCGTCCGGCGCGCCCCGCCTGCTGCTGCAGCACCCGCACCACAAGGTACTGTCGCACACAGCTACTGCACATGAGCGCAGGACGCGTCCGGCGCGCCCCGCCTGCTGCTGCAGCACCCGCACCACAAGGTACTGTCGCACACAGCTACTGCACATGAGCGCAGGACGCGTCCGGCGCGCCCCGCCTGCTGTTGCAGCACCCGCACCACAAGGTACTGTCGCACACAGCTACTGCACATGAGCGCAGGACGCGTCCGGCGCGCCCCGCCTGCTGCTGCAGCACCCGCACCACAAGGTACTGTCGCACACAGCTACTGCACATGAGCGCAGGACGCGTCCGGCGCGCCCCGCCTGCTGTTGCAGCACCCGCACCACAAGGTACTGTCGCACACAGCTACTGCACATGAGCGCAGGGCGCGTCCGGCGCGCCCCGCCTGCTGCTGCAGCACCCGCACCACAAGGTACTGTCGCACACAGCTACTGCACATGAGCGCAGGACGCGTCCGGCGCGCCCCGCCTGCTGCTGCAGCACCCGCACCACAATATACTGTCGCACACAGCTACTGCACATGAGCGCAGGACGCGTCCGGCGCGCCCCGCCTGCTGCTGCAGCACCCGCACCACAAGGTACTGTCGCACACAGCTACTGCACATGAGCGCAGGACGCGTCCGGCGCGCCCCGCCTGCTGCTGCACCACTCGCACCACAAGGTACTGTCGCACACAGCTACTGCACATGAGCGCAGGACGCGTCCGGCGCGCCCCGCTTGCTGCTGCAGCACCCGCACCACAAGGTACTGTCGCACACAGCTACTGCACATGAGCGCAGGACGCGTCCGGCGCGCCCCGTCTACTGTTGCAGCACCCGCACCACAAGGTACTGTCGCACACAGCTACTGCACATGAGCGCAGGACGCGTCCGGCGCGCCCCGCCTGCTGCTGCAGCACCCGCACCACAAGGTACTGTCGCACACAGCTACTGCACATGAGCGCAGGACGCGTCCGGCGCGCCCCGCCTGCTGCTGCAGCACCCGCACCACAAGGTACTGTCGCACACAGCTACTGCACATGAGCGCAGGACGCGTCCGGCGCGCCCCGCCTGCTGTTGCAGCACCCGCACTACAAGGTACTGTCGCACACAGCTACTGCACATGAGCGCAGGACGCGTCCGGCGCGCCCCGCCTGCTGCTGCAGCACCCGCACCACAAGGTACTGTCGCACACAGCTACTGCACATGAGCGCAGGGCGCGTCCGGCGCACCCCGCCTGCTGCTGCAGCACCCGCACCACAAGGTACTGTCGCACACAGCTACTGCACATGAATGCAGGACGCGTCCGGCGCTCCCCGCCTGCTGCTGCAGCACCCGCACCACAATGTACTGTCGCACACAGCTACTGCACATGAGCGCAGGACGCGTCCGTCGCGCCCCGCCTGCTGCTGCAGCACCCGCACCACAAGGTACTGTCGCACACAGCTACTGCACATGAGCGCAGGACGCGTCCGGCGCGCCCCGCCTGCTGCTGCAGCACCCGCACCACAATGTACTGTCGCACACAGCTACTACACATGAGCGCAGGACGCGTCCGTCGCGCCCCGCCTGCTGCTGCAGCACCCGCACCACAAGGTACTGTCGCACACAGCTACTGCACATGAGCGCAGGACGCGTCCGGCGCGCCCCGCCTGCTGCTGCAGCACCCGCACCACAAGGTACTGTCGCACACAGCTACTGCACATAAGTGCAGGACGCGTCCGGCACCCGCAGACACTCACACAAAGTTTGGTCGTCGATAAGCTTGGTCCTGATGATGGAAGAACTTAAAAAGAGGCGGTGGTAGTAGTCCAAAGGTTTATTTACATACGACAATTTAAAAAAAAACGATTCAATAAGTACAAGACATTTCAAATTCACATAAGTATGACTCATTTTGTCTGAAAATGTATCTAAAATCCCTTCAACATAAATATGAATGATTATTCTAGAATTACCAACCAATAGAGTTGGGACCGTAAGTATGTTATACAATGAATCCTCTACTTATAACACCGCGCTAATGTTGCCATTCCTGTGCAGGTGTATGCGCCGCCAGCGCGGCCGCCGCCTGCGCGCGCGCAGTTCTACGGCCACAACCCCAACCTCAAGCTACCACCAGACCTCTTCCTGTTAGGCTGCGTGTTTCATATCGTAAGTGACTTTTATAAACTAGATAGATGGTATCCAAATCTTCACGAGTCACAGTATGTGTGAAAAAACACGCTGATAAGCGATCCACTGCCCAGTGTCGACGCGAAGAGTTGCGTCGCTCCTCCTGCTGTTGCTACCAGGTGTGGTGGCACGTTGCTCCACCTGGCTCCACCTTCAGCTCCTGAGCACTCTACACTTAATGCCCGCTGAAGGGGATGCTCTGAACAGCGATCCACTGCCCAGTATCGACGAGAAGAGTGGTAATCTGCTACCCCACGGCAACTACCACAAACACTCCCGGCTGATCCGGCTCGAAGGACCATGAATAAATATTAAAACGAGGGTCCGATCTGAATACTGGTGAGGATTTAAATGTTAAAACTAGCTGATGCCCGCGGCTTCGCCCGCGTGGATGTCGGTTATTGCGACCAAAAGTAAACGGACGGCTTATTTTATTTTTTCGATAACAACAAATATAATATATTTCTGCCAATGTGTACAAAAATTTGACAAATTATACAGGGTGTAAACAACTTCATCACGAAGCCGTCAACCAAGCATTCTGTACATCAAACTAAGTAACTTTACGCAAAAATTATTGCTGGGAAACGACTTTTTTTTGGGGTGAAAAAACATGTTTGGCGGTAGAACTCAATGTAACGCACTCAATTATTGTGCTGATGGATGGATTGAATAGTACGGGGTTCGTGGAGGTGTTTAAAGCAAAAAAAAAATACATTAAAAACTTGTATTTAAAAAAAAAAACTTGTCAAAAAGTTGGAATTTTGACCCCCAATATCTCCGTAACTAAAAGGTATGGTGTAGAACAAAAAAAAATATCGCAATGACGGGGAGAACAAGTGCCTTTCGGCTTCGTTAAGAGGTTTTTTACACCCTTTATACTAAAACCTTCCTCGAGAACCACTCCATTGGTGAAAACAGCATGAAAATCGGTGCAGTAGTTTTTGAGTTTGTCGCGAACAGACACAGAAAGACGCGGCGGAGGACTTCGTTTTATAATATGTAGTGATAAGTTTCGGTTTCGGCTGAAATGTGTTTAATTATTTTCTACCTCCATCTCGAGCACAGGTGGAGTACCAACAGTCGTGGGGCGCGGACCGAGTGGCGCGGTGGGCCGAAGCCATCCAGCGTCGCGGCGGAGAGCTGGAGCCCGTCTACTGCGCCAGGGTCACGCATGTGCTGTGCGAGACGCAGAAACATGGTGTCGTCATGCAGGTACGCACAGACTACTTGACAAGCATACTTTACTTAAAAACATAGACGGAAGTAAGGCATTTTTCACGAAAAACGATCAAAAAAAAAAAAAACATTGTCTTACAGAGTTATAGCAGTATGCGAAACGATGGCCGTTTTGTTTGAATAAGACGCATATTTCCCCCCAACTGATAATTTTTATATGCGTCATGAATTTTGTAGTTCATAATCTATATTCTTTCCGTTAACTTATCAGGCACTACGCGACGCGAAACGCTGCGTGACCGCGTATTGGCTCTCGGACGCCATGCTGCGGCGCGGCGTGGTCCCGCCGTGGCACGCGCTGCACCTGCCCAGCATGTACGCGGCGCGGGACCGGCCCGCACGACACCACCGCGCCGCCATCTCCGGCTGGCGGGACGACGAGCGGGACCGCGTCACCTTCTGTGTCGAGCATATCGGCGCTAAGGTACCGTGCGACACACTTATAGTCACCAGCATGTACGCGGCGCGGGACCGGCCCGCACGACACCACCGCGCCGCCATCTCCGGCTGGCGGGACGACGAGCGGGACCGCGTCACCTTCTGTGTCGAGCATATCGGCGCTAAGGTACCGTGCGACACACTTATAGTCACCAGCATGTACGCGGCGCGGGACCGGCCCGCACGACACCACCGCGCCGCCATCTCCGGCTGGCGGGACGACGAGCGGGACCGCGTCACCTTCTGTGTCGAGCATATCGGCGCTAAGGTACCGTGCGACACACTTATAGTCACCAGCATGTACGCGGCGCGGGACCGGCCCGCACGACACCACCGCGCCGCCATCTCCGGCTGGCGGGACGACGAGCGGGACCGCGTCACCTTCTGTGTCGAGCATATCGGCGCTAAGGTACCGTGCGACACACTTATAGTCACCAGCATGTACGCGGCGCGGGACCGGCCCGCACGACACCACCGCGCCGCCATCTCCGGCTGGCGGGACGACGAGCGGGACCGCGTCACCTTCTGTGTCGAGCATATCGGCGCTAAGGTACCGTGCGACACACTTATAGTCACCAGCATGTACGCGGCGCGGGACCGGCCCGCACGACACCACCGCGCCGCCATCTCCGGCTGGCGGGACGACGAGCGGGACCGCGTCACCTTCTGTGTCGAGCATATCGGCGCTAAGGTACCGTGCGACACACTTATAGTCACCAGCATGTACGCGGCGCGGGACCGGCCCGCACGACACCACCGCGCCGCCATCTCCGGCTGGCGGGACGACGAGCGGGACCGCGTCACCTTCTGTGTCGAGCATATCGGCGCTAAGGTACCGTGCGACACACTTATAGTCACCAGCATGTACGCGGCGCGGGACCGGCCCGCACGACACCACCGCGCCGCCATCTCCGGCTGGCGGGACGACGAGCGGGACCGCGTCACCTTCTGTGTCGAGCATATCGGCGCTAAGGTACCGTGCGACACACTTATAGTCACCAGCATGTACGCGGCGCGGGACCGGCCCGCACGACACCACCGCGCCGCCATCTCCGGCTGGCGGGACGACGAGCGGGACCGCGTCACCTTCTGTGTCGAGCATATCGGCGCTAAGGTACCGTGCGACACACTTATAGTCACCAGCATGTACGCGGCGCGGGACCGGCCCGCACGACACCACCGCGCCGCCATCTCCGGCTGGCGGGACGACGAGCGGGACCGCGTCACCTTCTGTGTCGAGCATATCGGCGCTAAGGTACCGTGCGACACACTTATAGTCACCAGCATGTACGCGGCGCGGGACCGGCCCGCACGACACCACCGCGCCGCCATCTCCGGCTGGCGGGACGACGAGCGGGACCGCGTCACCTTCTGTGTCGAGCATATCGGCGCTAAGGTACCGTGCGACACACTTATAGTCACCAGCATGTACGCGGCGCGAGACCGGCCCGCACGACACCACCGCGCCGCCATCTCCGGCTGGCGGGACGACGAGCGGGACCGCGTCACCTTCTGTGTCGAGCATATCGGCGCTAAGGTACCGTGCGACACACTTATAGTCACCAGCATGTACGCGGCGCGGGACCGGCCCGCACGACACCACCGCGCCGCCATCTCCGGCTGGCGGGACGACGAGCGGGACCGCGTCACCTTCTGTGTCGAGCATATCGGCGCTAAGGTACCGTGCGACACACTTATAGTCACCAGCATGTACGCGGCGCGGGACCGGCCCGCACGACACCACCGCGCCGCCATCTCCGGCTGGCGGGACGACGAGCGGGACCGCGTCACCTTCTGTGTCGAGCATATCGGCGCTAAGGTACCGTGCGACACACTTATAGTCACCAGCATGTACGCGGCGCGGGACCGGCCCGCACGACACCACCGCGCCGCCATCTCCGGCTGGCGGGACGACGAGCGGGACCGCGTCACCTTCTGTGTCGAGCATATCGGCGCTAAGGTACCGTGCGACACACTTATAGTCACCAGCATGTACGCGGCGCGGGACCGGCCCGCACGACACCACCGCGCCGCCATCTCCGGCTGGCGGGACGACGAGCGGGACCGCGTCACCTTCTGTGTCGAGCATATCGGCGCTAAGGTACCGTGCGACACACTTATAGTCACCAGCATGTACGCGGCGCGGGACCGGCCCGCACGACACCACCGCGCCGCCATCTCCGGCTGGCGGGACGACGAGCGGGACCGCGTCACCTTCTGTGTCGAGCATATCGGCGCTAAGGTACCGTGCGACACACTTATAGTCACCAGCATGTACGCGGCGCGGGACCGGCCCGCACGACACCACCGCGCCGCCATCTCCGGCTGGCGGGACGACGAGCGGGACCGCGTCACCTTCTGTGTCGAGCATATCGGCGCTAAGGTACCGTGCGACACACTTATAGTCACCAGCATGTACGCGGCGCGGGACCGGCCCGCACGACACCACCGCGCCGCCATCTCCGGCTGGCGGGACGACGAGCGGGACCGCGTCACCTTCTGTGTCGAGCATATCGGCGCTAAGGTACCGTGCGACACACTTATAGTCACCAGCATGTACGCGGCGCGGGACCGGCCCGCACGACACCACCGCGCCGCCATCTCCGGCTGGCGGGACGACGAGCGGGACCGCGTCACCTTCTGTGTCGAGCATATCGGCGCTAAGGTACCGTGCGACACACTTATAGTCACCAGCATGTACGCGGCGCGGGACCGGCCCGCACGCCACCCGGCTGGCGGGACGACGAGCGTGTTGTGTTGTACAATCATCGCCAATTATTAAGTTTATGCTTTCTTATTGTCTCAATTCTTACTCGTTTTCTTTCTTATTCGCAGCTTACACCATACATGACGCGCGACAACACAGTCCTCATCTGCAAGCGAGCGGAAGGCAACAAGTACCGGCGTGCGCGGGAGTGGGGCATCCCCGTGGTCACGGCCGCCTGGCTCACCGACCTGCTGCTGGGCAACATGAGCGCGCTGTCACAGGTCACCCACTAACTAATACTATACAGGGCAGTGGGGCATCCCCGCGGTCACGGCCGCCTGGCTCACCGACCTGCTGCTGGGCAACATGAGCGCGCTGTCACAGGTCACCCACTAACTAATACTATACAGGGCAGTGGGGCATCCCCGCGGTCACGGCCGCCTGGCTCACCGACCTGCTGCTGGGCAACATGAGCGCGCTGTCACAGGTCACCCACTAACTAATACTGTACACACCGTGCATAGTAAAAAGACCCTTAAAGAAGCAGAAAGGCAGTTGCTTTCCCAGTCATTGCAATCCATAATCCATATAATACCATAAACACAATTGACAATGACGTACCAAAAAGGTTTGAAGGCTAACTGTATTTTGTGGATTTAACTTCTGTGAAGTAGTAAAAGTTTGGTGTTTCCTACGTTACAGTTATCAATAACAATTACTGCGTATCAAGACTTCCTTAAAAACAAATTTCTGCGAGTTTAAAAAATAAAAGACAAATTGTTTCGTTTTGTTGTACAGATCGAGAACGCAAAATATCAACAGTTCAACTTGACGAGTCCGTTCCGCATGGACTACAGCTTAGTGTCACATTTAATGAGTAAGTTACATCCATACTAACATTCAACAACAGCATTCTCCTGGCGTTACCCCAAATTATTTCATATTCATATTCATTCATATTATTATTTGGGGTCGGCGTAGCATGTCTTCTTCTCCTCCCGATTCCTCTGTTACTCTCCATCTCTTGTTATATTATTACTTGATTATCTAAAGACTTATTTCAAAGTGTTGGGCAGTTCTCATAGTCGTAACCTTCGAGCTTCAATGAATCTACTTCTCCAAATTCCTTCACACTAGGCTTTATGTCTAATTCTTACGTTATCTCTAATATAAAGCTCTGGAACGCGCTACCTTTTGGCATTAAAAAAGCTGAAAGCAAATTTTTCAAAAAGTTTTTCATAAGAAAAACATGGCCAGATATCGCACAGGACAAAAAAAAAAAAAGTTCGTAATTTCAATTTAAGTCAGGCTAAATAGCTCTCAATTTGAAGTCTAGTCAAAATAATTATTATTAGGTTTCTCGTTATTTTCTTTTTAATTGTTGGTATTTGTTAAAATATCTATTAGTTTATTTTATCTGTATATAATGTGTATTAGTATCAATGTATTTAAATTCTTGTTAGCAAGAAGTTAGTTTTTTTTAGACATTATTTTGTACCCTATCACTATGTTTTCCTATTTAACCCAAAGGTTGACTGGTAGAGAATGCCTTGTGGCATTAAGTCCGCCTATGTACCACTATTGTACATGAAGTTTAAATAAATATATCACCTCTAATATTCTTGTCTAAACAGTGACACAGTTATCAGGATTGTTTTACACAGCCCCTACATTTAATACTATTTTTACCATTGCCACTCGACAAAGGGCATTTTATTCATCGATAACAGTCAATAAAACTCTATTTTACTCAATGAATTAATAAAAACATGTTGAATTTGTAACATTACAATAAAACGTACCAACAAGAATGTAACACTGAATTTCGAAAATTGCTTTGAGAGATTGACCAAGGGCTTACCTTTCGACGCACGGAGGAAACTCGGTATTTAATGAATTAGTGGTCACCCACCTATCCACAGACCGACCTTGGTAAGCGTGGCTTAACCTTGAAGATCGACCCGTTTAGTTTTTATTATTAACCCACGAGAAATATAAATACTATACTTCTATTTATTTTCTCGCAGTTAATGGTAAAAAGAAGAGTACACAACTCGTGAAAAAAAAAATCATCTCGGTTCTTGTATCCCTCGTTCCGCTGAGGATTCTACTCTAGAGTCCTTCGCTGCTCTCGGGATTCAACTCTTGTTGTATAATCTACTATTTTGTCATCCAGATGCGTGGAAAATGCCGATAAACATAACCCAGGAGTCTCACGAGCGCGCCAAGCGGGGCGCGGCGGCCGCGTGCGTGGCGGCCGGGGGGCGGCGCAAGCGGCCCCGCCTGTCGCCGCCCCCGCCCCCGCCCCCGCCCGCCCCGCCGCACGCCCCGCCCCCGCTGCACCTGGCCCCGCGCGTCGCCTTCTCCGCGCTCACGCCGCACCTGCAGCACAAGCTGGCGGCTATAGTCAGGTGGGGAAACTATTTATTCGCACTGGACAATCTGTACAAGTAAAACGAACAAAAAAAAAACAAAACATGAGGCCAAATAGGTCCTAACTCGACATGGAGCGACAGTATGTATAAATCATACATACATACAGGGTGTAAACGGACCCTTCACGAAGCCGTCAACCAAAAACTGGTGTCGAATCTGTTGTGCATAAATTAAACTTAATTCAGGCTATTGCTATCTTATTCGCACTAAAAATCATAGCACGGCGTGATATATTGAGAATTTTAAAAGCGTCGTATCTTCGTCAATTTTGGTTTACGTAACAAAAGAAAAAAATACGTGTCAAATATTTTTTAATAATCTAACTGACGGACTAATTAGATTTTTTCAGGACACAAGCCTAATGAAGGGTGCACGTAAAAACATGTCGACTAAAAACACGGTGAAGCGCAAGGCATAAACTAGTTTGACATCTCTAACTTAGTTCATAGCTATAGCCGTCCTTTTCTCGCACTGCCTTTTAGTAAAAGATAGCAATAGCCTAAATTAAGTTTAGTTTGTGCACAACAACAGAATCGACACCATTCTGTAAATCAAATTATGTAACTCTTCGCAAAAATTGTTGATGGGAAACGACTTTTTTGAAAAACCACGTTTTACGGTAAAACTCAATGTAACGCACTCGAAACATTATGCTTAAGCTTATTTAGAGTAAAGTTATGACCTTATAAACTAGTATTTGAAAAAATAAAGGGTGTAAATAGACCCTTAACGAAGCCGAAAGGCACTTGTTCTCCCCGTCATAATTTTTTTGTTCTACACCATACCTGGGAACCTTCTAGTTACGGAGATATTTGGGGTCAAAGTTCCAACTTTTGACAAGTTTTTTTTAAATATAAGTTTTAATGTAAGTTAGATTTTCACTTTACACACCTCCACGACCCCCGTACTATTCAATCCATCCACCAGCACAATGTTTTGAGTGCGTTACATTGAGTTCTAGCAAAAAAACATGATTTTTCACCCCAAAAAAAAAAGGCGTTTCCCGGCAATAATTTTTACGTAAAGTTACTTAGTTTGATGTACAGAATGCTTGGTTGACGGCTTTGTGATGAGGTCTTTTACAACCTGTATATACTCACGCATCTTTCCGAAGGGGGTTGGCAGAAACTAGTCACCTACTACGATCCGTGTTGGTCACAGGCGGTGTGCGATGAAATCCGTACAATATATATTTTTATCGTTTGTGATCGAATATAATCGTATATCAGTGGATTGTAGGAGAAAACTAAATATTCAATATACTGTCCTACCGACTGTGTGAAAAATGGCATGGCTAGAAACATGTGTCTACTGAGAAGATGACTGTAGAGAAGTGTGCGAAGACAAGATGGAATATTAATTACACGCGAAATTTTGCCAAGTATAAAAATGGTTTTAAAAAACCAATAAATCTACTAAGTATCACAAAAAAAAACTATGGAGTATTTTAATAAACACGATATTTTGGTTACAGCTCCATTAAAACTGAAACGGATGAAAACGCAAACCATATTTACGAAGACAATCAAGTTAACTAATCAATATCCATTTTGAAATAGGTTATTGTCCACAATTACATTAAACTGACACTAATAAATAACTATTTAGTGGTAAAGGGTTACATTTGTTGTAGTCTTAGGTCATTTGTTTGTTTGGCGTAACAGAGGCCCTACTCACTAACGTTTCGTCCGTATATTCGGATCTATCCGTCTCTCTCGCGCATGTCTGCAGATGAGTGCGAGTGAGAGAGACGGATAGATCCGAATATACGGACGAAGCGTTAGGGAGAAGGGCCTCAGTGTAGAACGTACCGTCGTCGTAGTACTTAGAAATTAATTATGTAGGTACCTACTAGATAATATAAAACTAACTATAAAGGGAAATCATTTGTACTGTGGTAATACAAGTTGGGAAAAAAAGAAAAACTTAATAGGGTAGATGACAAAAAAAATCTAATAAGAGAAAAAAATATTGGACACGTATTTTTTCTTTTTTCACGTAAACAAAAAATGAAGACGATACATTGCGTCGAAAACTCGTGTGACGTCATTCGAGTACAATTTTTACTCAAATGTGACGTCACAACCCTCCACTTTGACACGTTTTATCTTCGTCAATTTTTATTAATTTGATCAAACAAAAAACACTCGTATCCAATGTTTTTCGATAATCTAACTGACTGACTAAACAGAATCATATTTTTTTTAGTCAGTGTTCTTCCAAAATCAGAAGTAACAGCTAACGTAATAATTTTAATGTTTATAGGCAACTAGGTGGCCTCGTGGTCTCGTCAGCTGCTGAAGCGACCCACCTCGTGATGGACAAACTGATCCGCACATGCAAGCTCATCAGCAGTCTCGTCACCGTCAAACATCTGCTCACACCGGAATGGATCCTCGAGAGCCAACGGCTCAACAAGTTCGCAGACGAAGCCAAACACGGTCTTCGCGACGACGCTTTCAACAAAATGTTCAAATGTGACATATCAGAAGTACTACTGTCCGGAGAAACGAGGAAGAAACTCTTCGAAGGAGTCACATTCTTCCTCACACCGTGCGTCAAACCGTCCCGCGGCGCTCTCACTGAAATGATAGAGCTATGCGGAGGGAAAGTCGAGAAGAACCGACGATCGTACGTCTCCATACAAGAGATGCATAATCAGAAGAATTACAGTTACTTGGTACTCACTGTACCGAATGATTTGCATCTAGTGTACTATCTGTTGCAGTCGGAAAAGACTTTAAACGTTGTTTGTAGTACGGAAGTGGTGCTAACAGGTATTATGCGGCAAAAACTAGAAGTCGAAGAATTTCTTGTCAAAACTGACTAGAATATACTTACTAAAGTACGTCTTTATGGAAATTAATATTAAGTATACGGATTTTTGTCTATTTACAGTTTTATGTGTGTGAGCTATAAAGTAATGACAATATTTAAAAGTATTTATCATACACGAGGTTCCATAACAGTAACATTGAAAAATGTTCTGAATTCTTGAAGTTTTTTGTTATGAACTGTTTGTTTTGACTATTGTCTGCATTAACTATTCAATTAAATTATATAAACTGATTACGATTTAAATACACTTCTAAATGTATAATCCTTTATTTTGGAATCTCTGTTTTTTGTATTCATTCTCTTGTTAAAAATATGCATTTTAAGTTCAAGTTCTATATTTTGTTATTTTTTTTAAAGAATAATGCGTCATGCATGACTTAACTTTTAAGGAGAAGTTTTTAGATATATTTTCTGATTTTGTGTAAATAGACGTTTCTAAAGGTCTGGACCAAGATGTGTATAAATTAAAACAAAAAGAAAACTTAAGAAGTATATTAAAGTTCGTTTTTAATTAACAAAGTGTTTAATTTAAAATAAATTAGCGGGCCGTCCAAACCAGTGCTTTGCCTGCTATGTTCGTACGAGTGAAATGTACTGTGGTTGAGGCTTGTCTAAACATGAACTTTTGATCCGAGTTGAATATTTATCGCTAGCATTTTGCTCGTGACTTCGTCCGCAAAAATTTTGTTAACTCGGATAATAACCATGATATAGATAATAATAATTAATAACCATGAATAATGTAGGTACCTTTCTTTCTGCCAGTGAAAGATTTTTTTAATACACTTCCTCGAAAACTGGTTCTTATCACACTACGATTAGGTTCGATTTTTTTCATTTTCCACCACTTGTGCGGAAATGAAAACAGGGTAGATGGCACCATAAAACAATAATTCCAAGACACCAATCTCTAAAAAAAAGCACTTTATTTTGGGCCTGAAAACCGATTTATTTCAATTAATTGCCAAATTCGGTTTTTAGTTGCTTTGAAATCAATAAATTTTAATGGTTGAGTCACTGAGTTGAATAAGTGTGAATATGGAATGAAGATCGTCTTGGATTCTCGTTGTTAGCTAATCTTAAGTACGTACAATGAAGTGCTTGTCTTGGCTCTTTACTTCCGTACGGTTCCACCTTGGAACCTTGAAAGTATCGGGTGCTGAGTAAACAATTTCCGCATTGCGAGGTCGATCGGCCGGTGCCCGCGCGTCACGGAGTGCAGCGTCGGCATTCAGCTGTTTCCCTTACGCAGCAGCGTGTAAGTCGCGATTCGGGGTCGTAGGTACTAGGTAGCGCTGCGCGTAACAAGCTCTTAAAAAGTATCTCGATTGGTGTGTCATCTACCCCATTGCCATAGATAACTATACCAAATGAGTCCAAGTTCGTTCAATGCTTATAGTCGGAGGTGAATGTTTTTTTTTATTTCGGCAAAGCAATAATGCGACTTTACGGCGTAAATATTTTTGGAATATTCAAATTGTATTTATAAATAGAATATAATAGATAAACATGATTATTTAAAACTAAATTTACACGCACTTAAAATTGTGTTCTAAATTCAAAAATATTACTAAAAAAACTATTTTTTATATTATGCTGTTTAGCGGCTTCATAGGTACCTTTGCTTCTCCTGCAACCTGGCGAAAGCACAGCGCAGAGAAAAAAAGAAAATTAAAATCATAGTTTCCTAATAATTCATGACAAAAATATTTTTCCTTCTTTTATTTTATTTCTTCAAATGTGTATTGAAAATCGTCGTTTGATACACGTGGACATTTGTTATTGAAGTTCTCTACTCAAAAACACCCTCGCCTACGGCTCGGGGGTTAATTCCGCTTCGGATGCAATAACAAACTTTCTCCACTTATATCAAAATGTACTATTTTAGAATTACCTCCTACATACAAACTTACAAATACCTATTTATAATACTATCATAGATTAAGAAGTTTATGTAGGTACGTAGTGTAAAGTAAGCACTTTAATAAATTCGTTCATGTGGCCACTACCACAACCTGCGTCCCGAGTCGATATACGTACTACAAGCTATAAGTACTATAGAATACCTGTGCTCATGCCCAAGTGAATCGAAGGGAATAAAGGCGAAAGATTTAAAACTTGCAACGCGAAAAAACGGTCGTCGTTACTCGTTGGCCATTTCATTTCCTCGGTAACACCCAAAATCCTGAATTTCGATATTCCGATTATCAAAAGTCCGAATTTCATAATAATTCCGAAAAATTATATGTCTATTATTTAAAATCCCGAAATTCATAATTCCGAAAATCATAAATACGAATTGTTTGTTGTCCGATTTTCATGTGTCCGAAGAATCAAAATAATGTTCAATGGATCGATACTAGTCCGAAAAACAATATTCCGATACTTCGAATAAACTGCTAAAATTGTCCTAAGTCTTGCTAGCTGGCATGAGGAGCGTAGGCCGAAGGCGGAGCGACGACATTTGTGACAGAAAGTGGGTGCATAATGTAAAATGAGAGCGTAGCGAGCGCGCGTTATGGAGTCGTAGCAGGTTGGTTCTAAATTTGCTTACACCTCGAAAACGGTGCGTCCTATCGCAAAAATAAAGAGAAAATTGCCATCCGCGTAATACTCAACATGTAGGTAAAAAAAAAAATGGATTCGTATTTTGTTTTGTATTATCAATAAGTCGGACTATTGAAATTCGGTATTTTGAGAATAGCAATTAAGAACGTTCGGAATATTGAAATTTAGGAATTGTGAAAATAGGATCCTAATGATATAACGTAGTTTTTAGATTCGGAATTTTGAACCATTCGGTATTTTGAAATTCTGAATTTTGACTTTCGAAATAAAGTTTTTCGGACCTAATAGATACTGTACTACCCCATTTCCTCACAAAGTAATATGATTGTTTATCACGATAGCTAATGAATCGCCGTACTTACAAGTTTACCGTTGAAAATAGCAGACAGAAAAAAGAAAAAATAATAATTAGATCTCCACATGGTTATCATATCCTATCCTAACTCCTAGGTACTACTAGGAAGTCCGAAGCCGCGATTAAAGTAACTTGTAGCAAGTTCCAAACTGTCAGAACATTGGAACTAAAAATAAAAAGATAAAGTGTATAATTTAATTTACGGCCACAAACTTCGTTGTAGTGATTTTCGATAAGTTTCCTTTATTTTATAAATTTGTTGGAGTCATTTGTTCATAATTTAACTGACTAAAAATTATACTTAAACTTTTGCTATGAGTATAGTATCTACTTACGTGTTTATTATTCTTTATAATGATTGTGTGAGTTTCTAGAACACGAGATTTTATATATTACACCATTTGTATCGACGGCGAAGTGCCAATAACTCCTAACTGACAAAGTCAAAAATTTACACAAACTAAAAAACGTTTAATTTCTTAATAAATTAAAAAAGATCCGGCAAAGAGCGAGTCGGACTCGCACAACGAGGGTTCCGTACAAACTTTTTAAATGACAAACTTAACTTTGCTGTTCGTTCCCATGAAACGGCTATTGCACCAACCGCAAGTAATAAGTTTGTAATAGTAAAATCGCTTTGTTGTTTGGGTTTTAACTACCTACATCTTTACGGTTTTAGATTTTTCCCTTTACGTAAACTGTAAGACATTGCTTCTCGCCAAATTTCGTGATTCTAGGTCAACGGGAACTACCATGTAGGTTTTCGACCCAAAACCTATAGGGTACTTCCGGTTGACCCAAAACTGTCAAGGACAAGTGAAGGAAAAAAACCGAAAAATAAAAAATGTTGAAATTTAAGATAAATTTTGGTTGGAGTGTAGTCTTAGGGGCGCTACGGCGCGAGGACTTAGAAAACTTTTGCCAAAAAAGTGTTATTTTCGCAAATCGTTTATTTTCTCAATTCTATTATATAAAACACCTAAATATAAGGCTAAAAGTGTCTTGGTGTTTTTTGTCTCCGACCAACCGTTTGTCGTAAAAACAATGTCGAACGGATCCCTATGTTAGGTTAGGTTAGAACTGTGACCAACTACGCGCGAACAGAGCGAGCGAAGCGAGTGGTGCCGCGGCAGCAGCCGGCGAGCGCTACCTCGGAATTGGTCGCGAAATTGTGCCATGTATTTTTTTCATAGTGCCCCCCCTAAGACGCGATGACCTAAATTTTGGTACTTACATGTTTTACGCCTTTTTTTATCATGTTTACCTTGATTTTTATACACCTAATAGGGACTATAGACCTCAGTATCTGGTATAAATATCAACTTTCTAGGTCCACCCGTTCCTGAGAAAATCGGTGGTGACAAACGGACGCACAGACGGACAAGAAAATGATCTTATAAGGGTTCCTTTTTTACCTTTTGAGGTACGGAACCCTGAAAAGTAACTAATGAAAGTAAGTAGCTTATAATATAATACTAACAATTTAAGCTTTATAATGAGGAGTTAATGCCTTTTATTAGACAAGTTTGTGTAGTTGAGAGGTATTACCACATTTTAATTGAATGCTAAGGAGATTTCACTAAAACATGCGAATAACGCCTTTAAATTCAAAACGTTATTTAAGTGAATTTCTCGAAAAATGCCATAAAAGAGTTATTGGCACTTCACCGTCTATACTAGATTATTCTAATCTATTTATCATACTCTTTGGTCTATACTGTAGACCACAGAGTACATTGTACTATATTGAACTGTAGACTGGTGCAGAAACAGAACGTTGTATTCGTTCGGAAACTTAGTTAAAATAATTTCGAATAAATTCCAGTAACTAAAGTAAAAACAAGTTTTATGTTAAGCTGTTTCCAGTTTTATTACAACGCGCGTGCATGAAATATTGAATGTCAAAATTAATTATCCTTTTCCCACCTTTTTTATGTTAATAGAAGGCAAATTTCTAAACGAATATTATTTGAGTCGAAATAGTCATGGACCTTGGTATCAATTTTTAATCAACTGTGTTTTCGATCAACAAAATATTGTTTATAAAGTTTCATCGCTGTTTGATTATTAATAGTAGCAGCGACATTTGCAATCAAATATCTTAATTATAGAAATACACGCTCGGTTTTATAACTGTTTCGTACGGTCGAACAAGCTATTTGATTTACAGTTTAACCCACAAATTACATTGTAAAATGTAAACCAAATAGCTTGTTTGACCGTAATAGTCTATAGAGTCTAAGTGTAAGTAAAGTGTAACATAATACAATAAAAATACTAAACACTGATGAGCGTTGCGATTTAAATTCATGCACACCGATGCGTTGATTAGCGTGGACTGGCGAGGGTGACCGAGGCCAAAGAGCGCATCTCCCACGCTCGAAGGAGGTGGCGGGCGACGCGGCGCCGGCGGCGCGACTCGGCGTGTCCAGTTATTAGCTGCGCAGCTCGTTGGACCTCGTCAACGTTCGGAGCGGCCAATCTGTAGGTATCGTAGACAGTATGTAGGACTATAGCCTACAAGTCCTTGGGGTTTGCTGAATAATAATAATTATGGTTTTGGTCCAATGAAATCAGACTCAAATAGCAAAAATCGATTTTGAGTATTTGCTCACTTCACAATCGATTGAGCGCACAGCACTGCACTGCACATCCCTAGTATTGTTACGCCCCTTTCGTCGTGTCAAAAGTGCGTTTGCAAGTTTTAATTCATTTTCTTACTGTTTTCTTCTATTTAAATTGTTATACTGTTTTCAAGGAACAAAATTGAGTTTCTCATAGACGTATTTCTGTGTAAATTTACTTTTGTATGAGTATTCGGTGCCGCAAACTGGCTGTCAAATTCATCTGATATTATCGATTTTCTAGGTCGGGTGTCACAAATATATAGATTTTCCTCCATCAGAGTGCAGTAATATTAGAATAAAAAGCTTCTAAGTAGTCAAGATGACCGATTCAAAGTATTTTACGACGACAAAGAAGGGTGAGATATTCGAACTAAAATCAGAGTTGAACAGTGACAAAAAGGAAAAAAAGAAGGAGGCAGTGAAAAAAGTAAGTTCTATTTAACCATCCTATGAAAAACCACACTCTTAGCTAGATTTTGGTATATAATTGAGCAACGATTACTTAAAAAATAATATACTACAGCACTCCAAATGCATAGCACAGTGTCATCATGTCCAAATTGATGACAAATCATCTGTCATTGACCATTCACAACAATCATAAAGCCAACCCATCATAAAAATTCTAATTTCCTGGTTAGCCCATTTCTGTTATTTTTTAAAGATTACATACACTTTGAAAATGAGCAGCTTTTTAATATGACTGTCTGGTTTTGCTTATGAACTCTTTTTTTATTTTACTTTTAAATAGACTATGGCAAAGCCAAATGAAAGGGTTATGATTGGAATAGTCAGCTGTAATAGCTACCCTATCCCTACCCACAATTTATGTTTATTTTTCTTTGAAGCAACATTATTGTTGGGGGTACCACATACCAGTGTTGTTTGGTCCCACCAAAGAGCATCGGCCTTACATTCCCAATCGTTTTTACCATTTGCTTTGATGCCAATCATTATCTCGTCACACGACATACATGCATTCATAAACTCATGTCATTTTCCCATGGGGGTAGGCAGAAACTACACAATGTCATTTGTTAGGAATCTGACATACTCCTTGCGTCTTTTCCACGTTCAACACAACTTTACCAATAACTTCTTTATTAGGTAATTGCCTCAATGACCGTCGGCAAAGACGTGTCGGCACTCTTCCCAGATGTGGTCAACTGCATGCAGACCGACAACTTGGAGCTGAAGAAACTTGTCTACTTGTACCTGATGAACTACGCTAAGTCTCAACCTGATATGGCTATCATGGCTGTCAATACATTTGTCAAGGTATGTACTGTGGTATAATACATAGTTCGGTGTTGAGTGTGTGTGTGCGGGTTTATTCGGGAAATGTTATGTTTTGATTATAGGCGTTTGAAATGTTTTGTTGTGGTGTGATATGATTGTTCAGCTGCAAGTTATAGCATAGCACTCCTATACAATAAACTTCACACTGATTTCCTGGAGTAATTTGTTTAGTAAGCATAGACATTGTAGTCAGATATATTTCCATTTCTAGACAAATGTTCGAGTAGTTTTTAATTTAGACGAGTTTTAATGGTCTTTTTAAAATTTCTGAAGTTACTGCTTAAATTTATGTCAGTATATATAGCCTAGATACGGTAATACTTTTGTTTATAAAGCATAACCTTATCTGAATATTTTTCCAAAATGTTTCATGTTACTAAATTCTGAATAATATGCATGGGTTGAAATTTTTAAGAAATTCTCATCAAATAAGGGGATTACAAATTCAATATTACTAAAAAATAATTATAGAATATTCATGATTACTTGTCTTAGTATATTAAAATTATCATAATATAATAACTACTATTTTGTAGTTATTTTGTGTGTGACATGTATTTTTTATCGTTTTTTAATGTCTACTGTACCTATAATGATGGGTGGAAGGATCTACCAACATACCAGCTTGTTAAGGTAACAAAATGATCCAGAAAAACCAAAATCAATTCATCTGATTGTAGATTTACACATTGATATTGAGAAAATATTGAAATTTTTGTAAAAATCTTTGTTTTAAAAATTTTTGGTAATTTTTTTGTGGAATTTCTGTCAGACAGCAAGTGCTTTATTTAAAGGTTTACTTAGTAATTGAATTTTTAAAATTTTGTTTTGCACTCATTTCAGCTCATTTTAATTTTCATTCTTATTTATTCTGGTGTAAAAAAACGGGGAAAATAAGCCACATTTTGCAGATAGAAAAAAAATAAAAAGAAATTGCAAATTACATAAAATTAACTGAAAGTAAAAATAGAACTTATCAAAGTACTTTGTTTTGTTTTAATACTCTTCCACTATCTTTATTTTTAAGAACATTATAAAATATCTACAATAGAGAGATCCATCTAGATATTTTTTCTGAATTCAAACCGCAAAAATGTCTAACAGAAATTTTCCACATTACAAATAAAATTAGCACTTAATATCCTGACGAAACCACCCTGCATGCAATAGGAAAATTATACAATTGCATGAAATTTATATCACAATATAAACCAAATATTTTATACTAATCTAACCCTATCACTGGCACAAGAAATGTGTAAATCTACATTATAATCGACAACCAGTAACAAAAAAAAAATGTATGAAAATGAAATCCATGCCTCATACTTTATTATGAATAGAAGCACATCGGCTATTATTATATAACTATATTATCCCATATTTATTATGCAAGGGAAACCATTTAGTCTGCCAAGCAAAAGTAAGAAGTCTATAAAAATATATTGGTCTATAAATTGTGTTAAACTATTATATTACTGTTAAACTTACCTCCTACATGTTAAACTATTTTGTATTTGAACAAAAAAAGTGTGTTAAAAAGACATACAATCCCTACTAAGAAAAAGTAATAAAATTAAAAACATCACCTGAACTAACTTTGAAATTGTTTCAGTATTTATGAACTTTTGTAGGTCATTAACGAAGTTCCTTTGTGTTTTATTTCCAAAAAGCTTACAGACTTACATTTTTAAAAACAAAATGTTACAAGAAATTTTTGGCACACAAAAAAGGTTTCCCTTACAACGCTTCTAGTAAAATTGCTTCAGTATGATTGATGTGTTGCTTCTCTTTTCTTTTTATACACAATACCGACACAAACCACGTTGAAACTGCAGGACTGTGAGGACTCCAACCCTCTGATCAGAGCCCTAGCGGTGAGGACGATGGGCTGCATACGAGTGGACAAGATCACTGAGTACTTGTGCGAACCGCTCCGCAAGTGCTTGAAGGATGAGGACCCTTATGTCAGGAAGACTGCTGCCGTCTGTGTTGCTAAGCTTTATGATATCTCTTCAAGTATGGTGGAGGATCAGGTGACTATTTATTTATTTAAACTTCTTATTTTAGTTTTGTATGTTTATGAAGCTGCAGTCATTCCACTGAAACAGTATTGATGACGTGATTGACTAATTATGGTAACATCAAACTGTGATTTTTAAAGACTAAAAAAGTATTAGTAGTGTGTAGTTTTTTGTAAGACTAAAAATCATATTGTATAAGTAAAATGCAAGTGTAATTTGAACGTAAATTCGCGTTTATTGAAAATAATTAACAGAACACGTCTACACAGTGGGGAAGACGATCTGGAAGGGGTTGCCATAGCAAACCCACAATATAATAACAACTTTCAAATGTTGCTAGGGTAAAAGTAAAAATATTATAGAAAAAGTACATTTTAAGCTAATGTTCATATTTGATTGAACATAGTTGGGCCCGAGGGCAGAATGGATGACAAAAATGCTAATACTTAGTTTTAAAAATGTAAACTTAAACAGTATAGTATGACTCTATGTAAGTAGAGTATTAAAATATAACATTTGGTGAATGCCTGTAGTTTCAAGGCACTCTATTAAACTAAAGAAAATAACAAGTAGGTATCAAGTTTTCAAATGTTAACATCAATTTAAAAAATTAGTTTATAGGTAGAGGACTTAGTCTTCTATAAGACCTTGTATAGGTTTTACTACCTATCTTGACCTCAGCCACTCTCACCCTGCCATCAGATCCAGGAAAAACTTTTACTACCCGGGCCATGGGCCATTTAAGCGGAGCAGTATTATCTGATCTTACAATTACCAGATCTCCTACTTTCAAATTAGGATGTGCATCAATCCACTTAGGCCTGCTCTGAAGCTGGGTAAGATAATCTCTTGACCAAGCCCTCCAAAAATCCTGTTTCAATTTAGATAAAATATTCCAAAATTTTAAATAATTTACATTTTCATTAAAAAGATCTACTTCAGGATATGATGTCATTGCTGTGCCAATGAGAAAATGGCCAGGGGTCAAGTAGTTAGTATCAGAAATGTCTGATGACATAGGAAGCAGAGGCCTCGAGTTGAGGATAGCTTCAATTTCAGTAATGACTGTGTAGAGACCTTCATAGGTAAGACAGAGATTGCCAACAATTCTTTTTAAGTGGAATTTTAAACTTTTGACTCCTGCCTCCCATAGTCCTCCGAATTCTGGAGAGTAACTTGGAATAAATTTAAAATCTATGCATTTTTCTAGGCAGAAGTTTGTTACATCATCTTTGTGTGTTTTGGAATTACACAGATCATACAGACCTTTCAAAGTATTGGATGCACCTTTAAATGTGGCAGCATTGTCACAAAAAATACAAGTAGGTAATCCACGTCTTGCAATAAAGCGTTTGAGAGATGCCAAGAAAGCCTCAGTAGTGAGGTCAGTAACCAGTTCAACATGAATGGCTTTGGTAATAAAGCAAACAAATAGGGCTACATAAGCCTTTGATACTAGTGGCCTACGTATCCTTGCAATCTTTATGTTGAATGGGCCACAGAAGTCTACACCTACAGTCTGAAAGGGTCTTTCAGCAGTGAGCCGTTCTTTTGGAAGAGAGCCCATGAGTTGCTTGGCAGCTGCAGCCTTCACTCGATGACACTTGACACACTTATGCACCACTTTTTTCACTTCCCTTATACCACTGATCAAATAATATTTTTGCAAGAGAGAGCTAAGAACCAACTTAGGGCCTGCATGGAGAAGGCGAATGTGTTCTCTCTCAACTAGCATTGACGCAATGCGTGATGACTTGGGTATGAGCGCAGGGTGTTTCTTTTCGTAAGGTACATTTGCAGCATTTTGTAGACGACCTCCTACTCTGAGAATGCCACCTTGGTCTAAGAAAGGATGCAAATTAGCTAAGCTAGACTTGATAGTTTTGTTTTTAGCAAGAGACTCTATCTCATTTGAGAGATGTTTTCTCTGAGCTGCTCGAATTATCACATTTAGTGAGTTATTTAGCTCTTTGGGAGTCAACACCCCATAAACCTTTTCAAATTTATTAAGGCAATTACTTTTAAACCTCAACAGGAGAGCCACTAACCTCTGCAATTTATTAAGATTTGAATATTTTTCAAAGAGACTAAAATCTGATTCTTGTGTGGTACAGACATTGGCTGTAGCGTCGTCGTTACTTGTAGGGATAGTGTATAGCAAATCAATATTTGTATATGGGTGCTTGAACTCTACATTTGACAAACAAGTTGGTCCATGCCACCATAACTCACTTGACTTCAGTTTTTGAGGCTCTGAGCCCCTGGATAATAAGTCTGCAGGATTGTCGGCCGATCTTACATACGACCACTCAAACTCTTGTGTCATGTTTTGTATAAGCTTGACACGTTTTGACACATAAGCATTGCGAATGTCTTTACGCGAAACCAACCATGCCAAAACTATTTGTGAGTCACTGTATAAATGAACTGACAAGGGAAGCTTGGTTTTCAATGTATGATAGACTCTACCTGCCAGTTGAGCCAAGAGGAGAGCACTGTTAAGCTCAAGCTTGGGAATAGTCAAGGATTTTCCTATGGGAGCGACTCGTGACTTTGAACACAACAAATTAACACTGACAGTTGTGCCCTGTTCATCCAAAACCCGTAGGTAGAGGCAGCATCCAAAGGCTCTAATAGAGGCATCTGCATACCCAATTAACTCTATGGATTTGAAGCCTTTGCAAGATAAACCCCTTGGAACAGTTATTGTTCCCATCAGATTTAAATTGTCTATAAATTTCCACCAGTATTCAAGTTGGATCTGTGGCAGCGCTGTGTCCCAACCAATTTTGCTGGACCACAGCTCTTGCATGAACAATTTTGCGATTACTATTATGGGTCCAATTAATCCTAGTGGGTCGAACATTTTGCCAATGTAGCTTAAGATGCTTCTTTTGGTCATCAAATCAGTTTTGTTACTGACAGGACTTGTAAAAGTGAACTGATCGGGTATGATATCATATTTCAAACCAAGTGTTTTGATAATATTGCTTTTATTGATATCAATTTCCTCAAAATACTTGTCTTCACTAGGGATGTCATCTAGCACTTCGGGTGCATTTGAGCACCATTTATGTAGTGTGAAACTAGCCTTGCTTAATAGTTCTATTAACTGCCTTTTTAATTCAATAAGTTGGCCATAATCATCAGTTCCACTTAAAACATCATCAATGTAAGTGTTGGAACGCATGGCTTGAGCAGCTAATGGATAGGCATCTTCATATCGCTGTGCCAACTCGATAAGACATCTAGTTGCTAAATAAGTTGAAGCCTTAAGTCCATATGTAACCGTTTGCAACTGCAAGCAACTAATGGGCTTGCTTGGATCCTCTCTCCATAAAATATTTTGAAGAGAAGTTTGATGTTCATTAATATAGACTGCTCGGAACATTTTTGTTATATCGCATACTAATGTATAAATATAGGTCCTAAATAGGACAAGAATATCAAAAAGTTCATTTTGAACAATGGGCCCATTCAACATAACGTCGTTGAGAGAAATTTTATTTTTTGATTTCATGCTGCCATTAAATACAACTCTGAGCTTTGTTGTCTTGCTATTTTCATTTAAAACAGCATGATGTGGCAGGAAATACACAGGGCCATTTTGTACATCATAAGTACTAATGTCGACTTTCTTGGCATGTCCCAAGGCCAAATATTCATCGATAAACTTTTTATACAATTGAAAATAATTGGCATTTTTTTTAAATTTATTCTCCAGTGCGAGAAACCTCTGCAGAGCTACAGAAAAGGAATCTCCAAGCTGCAAGTTTTCTAAATCAGCAACAAAAGGCATATCTACATAAAACTTATCATTTTTAATCTGGACTGATTGAAGAAAAATATTTTCAGTTTTTTGGAACTCAGCAGAGTGGTTTTTACATTTCTCAGAAACATCAGGCATTTTTTCACTCAGCCAGAACTGTTCCATCACATTTTCTAGTTTTTCAGAGTCACAGATAGCAAAGTTTGATACCAGAGTTTCATCTGAACTATGCGAATTAGACACAGTCCCCCCAACAACATACCCAAATAAGGTGTTTTGCAACACTGGACCATTTACTAATTTAATATGACCATCCAACAAAATGTTGAAATAAATGTCAGCTCCTAAGAGAAGGGAAATTTCAGCTGGCACATTAAATTTGTCATCTGATAGGTATATTCCTTCTGGCAGCTTATAACTTGTAGGATCAATATATTGTTGAGGTAACTGTGTGGTAATTGCATTTACCACATTACATTTCACATCAAATTGCAAGTTCTGCACTGGAGAATGAATCACAACATTCACATATTTATTTATTGTGTTATTTCTATTGCCAATACCAATAATATTGGTAGATTGAGCCATAGGCTTCAAAGACAGTTTTGTCATTAAAGAATTTGTGATAAATGAGGCTTGGCTGCCGCTGTCAAGCAATGCCCTTACAAGTAGTTCACGTCCCTTAACATCAAATAATTTAACTTTTATAGTAGGTAATAATACCTGTGTAGTGGGACTACTTGTATGCAGAGAGACCGTTTGCTCCTGATCTGCATTGCTACTCCTATGCAACAGAGTATTGTGGCCCTTTTTACAAATTTTACACTTAAAGTGGAATCTGCAGCGTCCTTTGTGTTCATTGAGACAAATTGTACACAATTTGTGATTGTCAATAAACTTGATTCTATCAACATCTGCTGCCATTTTAAATTTTGGGCAATCAAACAATAAATGATCAGCTTTATCACAATATTTACATATTTTAATGAGGTTACTTTTGGTGGCAATATTGCTCACCTTGGAAGACTTTTTGAAGATACTCTCATGAGTGCTTTTGTCTCCGCTTTCTTCAAGCGCATTGGCGCGTTTCTCTAAAAAGTTGATAAATTCAGGTAGTGTTGGTAAGCATTCGGGATCCTTATCTAATTGGAAAGCCCGGTTAGTATATGAATCTAACTTTTTACTTAAAACACAAATGAGCAACATGTCCCATTTATCGATGGGCTGCTTTAAGTTTTTAAGAGCATAAACTTGTTGCTGCACTTCCGAAATAAAAGACCTCAAGGAGGCCGCAGTACCCCGCTGCATAGATGGCATTCCTAAAATAATGTTTATGTGATTGTTTATTAACCGTGCCTTATTATCATATCTCTTCTTTAATAAATCAATGGCTTCCTTGTATGACTCATTTACAAGTGGCAGGTTTATAATAACGGCTAATGCTTCATCAGATAAATACTTTCGTAAATAAAACAATTTTTGAACATCCGAAAGTGATTTGTTGTTGTGAAAAACAGCAGTAAACAAATCCATAAATGGCGTGTATTTGGTAAAATCTTTGCCAGAGAATGCTGGAATTTCTATATTGGGTAATTTGGAAGATGCTACATTAGGACATTTAGATACTTCAGACTGGGTTAACAGTTTCAAACTCGAGTCTAACTTTGAAATTATGTAGTAATATTTTTCTTCCAATAGCTCAACCTTTTCAGCATCCTCTGGACAAAAAGACAAAATGTCTAATTGTACACTTTCATAACTACGCATTGTACTGATTAATTTGTCTTTACGGGCTTGCAACATTTCGACGGAAGAAGAAGTTAAGTTAATTGGATCATTCACAAAGTTTTCTATCCTAGTCACAGTACCTTTTAGCTGTCGGCGTTGTAATCGCAACCTGTTTAAATCCTCCGCCATGGTTTACCGAACGTAGGTAAACAAACCGTATATGCCGCACAATAACACAATAAGCCGTAACACTGCACTTTGATTATGGAACGCACTTTTTAGTTTGTAAGCCTATAGAATAGACGTTGTTTCGCGAAAAGCGCTGCTGCCTGCTTCCCAGATTAACTTTCGTCGATTTGTACGACACCCAAGTTCGGAGCTGGGGTGATGCTATTCCTAAAGCCGAAACCACATGGCGATGCACTTTGCAGTTTAAAAAGCCGCAATCTGTTGCACTGCAACGTAACTCGACGGATATTACGATTGTTCACGTAGAAATCGGTGTTTATTTACGTTCTGGGACTTCTGGGCGCAAATGTCGATGATGTTGACGACTGGACAACTGACGGATGACAGCTGTCACTGTCAACTTGATGACAGTTACCGGAACGCAACCGCAAAATGGCCAACCTGACGAAGCTCGTCGTGTCGTCACGGCCAACGCTCAAACACTCCGTCCGTTGCAAAAATGGACGAGTTTTCCAAGACACCCTCACTTGAAAAGATTAATCGTCTACAATTAAATTGCAGATTTGTAGTGGGATCTCGTCGATAATCTCGTAGATTGTGTTTCCTTGATGATCCGAAGCTCCTTTTTCGTCCGTAATACGAGAAAATAAGCTATTTCTCGCAGACACTTGGCGGGTTGCGAGTGCACCGGCAACCGATGGCACGCACACAAACCGCGGAAAACTATCGAAATCACCGATATTTCACTGGCTAAACCTTGAAGGACCAGCACTTGCATGTATAAGTAAAATGCAAGTGTAATTTGAACGTAAATTCGCGTTTATTGAAAATAATTAACAGAACACGTCTACACAGTGGGGAAGACGATCTGGAAGGGGTTGCCATAGCAAACCCACAATATAATAACAACTTTCAAATGTTGCTAGGGTAAAAGTAAAAATATTATAGAAAAAGTACATTTTAAGCTAATGTTCATATTTGATTGAACACATATCTTTGGAATAACTCACACCAAAAAATTAAGTACGGCAATTTCTCATGAAACGTGAGGTCAATTTTCATAACAGTCAGTCAGAATCAGTATCTCGTAGACTGGAATATCCACATACTGACCCATTTAAAATAAATACACTTTATTAATTACTGAACTTTCTATTGACAGGGTTTCTTAGACCAACTGAAAGACCTGCTGAGCGACTCCAATCCGATGGTAGTGGCCAACGCAGTCGCCGCTCTCTCGGAGATCAATGAAGCCAGTGTGTCAGGACATCCTCTTGTGGGTGAGTAGAAAAAGTCTAAAGTTATTTATTCAAACTAGCAGCCCGCGGTATCGCCCGCGTCCAGTTTGATAATTGTCCCAGGGGATCATACAACTGACATAAAAATTATCCTATGTGTTAATCCAGGTTATAAACTATCTGTGTGCTAAATTTCATCCAAATTCGTTCAGTAGTTTTTGCGTGAAAGAGTAACAAACATACACATACACATACAAACTTTCGCATTTATAGTATTAGTGTGATTAGGCTGTTAATCAGCACTATTCGAACGTCATAAATTACATGAGACAGCCCACAAAATGGCCGCCGTTCGACACATTTTAATTAGTGGTAGCTGGGGAGAAGTGGCAGAATAAACTCTCCAGCAACACATCTCTCAGTTATCAAGTCGAAGAGTCCTAAGGAGACAACACAACTCTCAGTTATCAAGTCGAAGACCCCTAAGGACACAACACAACTCTCAGTTATAAAGTCCTAAGAACTTGGAGACATTAAATTGTAGAGGGCTATTTTAACCGCAAATCTTAAAAGAATTAGAAGTAAGGTCTTTCTTACTACTGTTATAAATAAAATGGGAAAGTTTGAATTGACGGACGATTGTTACTCAATAACGCCAGAACGGCTGAACGGATCTGATTGAAAATTTGGCACAGATAGATTGTAGTCTGGAAATTTTGAAAAGCACATAGGCTGCTTTAAAGAAAAAAAAAACTCCTCACGCGAACGAAGTCGCGGGCGACAGCTAATTTAGCAATATATTTTGAAAGGATATCCTAATGATATCCACCAAGACATTATATAACATTTATTGATTGCTAACTGCTGAGACGGCAATTTTTTATAAAGCCGACAGTGTAAACGTAAGCTTATTAGTCGAAAGTTTCCAATAATGCAGAGCATTTTTGGTCTGCATCCAAAAGTGCGATAATTACCACAAAACTTGCCAAAATAAACATAAAAATAAAATGAGCAGTGTGCATGTCGCAGCCAATTCGTATAACACGTAAAGGCGCGCCGGATTGAAAACGTAGCTGTTGTGTAATGCAGCGTCTTCACGTTCAGCCGGATTGTGGTGGCGATACGTTCGACAAAGCGGCGTCCAACGTTTAGCTTTATTGTCAGCAAGAAGAAACGACCGAATAAAATACTGATAATTCCGAAAATCAATACAAAATTTACTGACGTAATGTTTTTCCGCCAGCTTAAATTGCGTTTTAACCTAAATATTAAATAAATAAACCAGGAATAAAAACAACGTGAAGAAAAATATAAAAATGTATAAGGCGTCCACGTAGCTCATTGGTACACCTAATACATTGGTATTAGGGTGACACAATCTGCAGTCTTATCACTAAAAGCGCTCATTTCAAGACCTTTGGTTGTAGCACAGGGAGAAACATTAATATTGATTAAGTTCATGTCTAAACTATGGTATGCTTACGATGCTCAACGCGCTCGTGGAAATGAACCCTGGATTGGACTTGTTTGCTGATGAATGGAAGACGATAATGTAAGAATGTTTGTGGTTCTGTGAGAAGACCGAGTGAAAGGATTATTTAATTTAGTGTTAAAGGCTTATGCTGTACTAAATAAATAATAATGGTGTCCACAGAAATGAATGCCCCTACCATAAACAAGCTACTGACGGCCCTGAATGAGTGCACGGAGTGGGGGCAGGTATTCATACTGGACGCGCTTTCTAACTACTCTCCGCGTGACGCGCGGGAGGCGCACTCCATATGCGAGAGGATCACGCCCAGGCTGGCTCATGCCAATGCTGCTGTGGTTCTCTCCGCTGTCAAGGTAAATATACTTAACAAGTTTGGTGCTAAAATATGAAATGGTCCCATTTACATCTTTAGCTTCGTTAAGTATGTATTCCTTAAAAAAAAACTGTTTAGCACAAATTTTACCTGATTTTTGGCCATTCATACTACACTCATAACTTGTAAAAGTAAAGAAATGATCTTGATAGAAACCTTGCACATGCAATGGGAATTCTAAATGACAAGTATTTATTTCACAAACTTGTTTAAGAAATTTTCGAACACAATTTTTCGGTCAATGTTACCGCAATATAGGCGGTATGAGGTGCGCGGGAGACGAGTTGTGGGGGTCGGGGTGGGGTGAGACGGGGGAGTTGAAAGAAAATCGCCGCTGTGGCTCTGGATGAAACAACAAGCTTTTCGACCATGCTCGCGTTGACGATAGACGGACCGGGAAGGGCCCCTTTTAATGTTTTTTCCTTCCACAGGTGTTGATGAAGCTAATGGAGATGGTATCAGATGACACGGAGCTGGTCAGCACGCTCTCCCGGAAGCTGGCCCCTCCGCTAGTGACGCTGCTGTCTGCGGAACCGGAAGTGCAGTATGTGGCCTTGAGGAACATCAATCTGGTTGTGCAGAAACGGCCTGAGATTCTGAAGCATGAGATGAAGGTTTGTGCCACGTATGTTTGATCAGGCTGCCATAGTGTAGATCCTTGATGTAGCTGGCTGTTAGCCATGAATATTTTGCGGCAATCGGTATTCGACAATTCGGCAATTAAAAAAAAAACGGTATTCAAACGAATGTTGCTTACTCGGCCGAGTACCGAATATGGAAAGAATAAAAAGTTTAAATTACTCAAAAATGTAAATATTTTAATCACAAATTATTACATTTAACACTTAAAATATATCGTTGGCAATGGCAAGTTGTGATTACGAAATCAATTTTCTTGAATGCAGCTTTTTATTTATTTATTTATTTAAACTTAATGTACAATAGTGGTACATAGGCGGACTTAATGCCACAAGGCATTCTCTACAAGTCAACCTTTGGGTTAAATAGGAAAACAGTGATAAGGTACAAAGTAATGTCAAAAAAAATATTTTTGTTAACGAGAGTTTAGCTTTTTCTACCTACTATCTTGCGTCTAAAAATAAAGTCTCACACTTCTGTCATGAGATTATAGGTAAATATTAGCGAATCCTGTCAGGATCATACATCCATGAGTGTGAACTGTGAACAGCGTGAGTTTATCAAAATATGGATGAACCACAAATTCTCCTACAATAACTTCTTGCATATTTCCAGGTGTTCTTCGTGAAATACAACGATCCA
The DNA here is from genome assembly GCA_941918905.2 of Xestia sexstrigata. Classification (NCBI taxonomy): domain Eukaryota; kingdom Metazoa; phylum Arthropoda; class Insecta; order Lepidoptera; family Noctuidae; genus Xestia; species Xestia sexstrigata. The sequence goes on from OW799221.2 coordinate 6,127,995, forward strand.
ATCTACGTGAAGCTAGAGAAGCTGGACATCATGATAAGGCTAGCGTCGCAGGCTAACATCGCGCAAGTGCTGGGCGAGCTCAAGGAGTACGCCACGGAAGTGGACGTGGACTTTGTCCGCAAAGCCGTCCGGGCCATCGGCAGGTGTGCCATCAAGGTAGGTGATGTTAGGATACCTTCCTGCGGATAGGCAAAAAGCTTTTAGTTTGGGCCCAAATATTTCAGGGGTCTTGTGATGTTTATTTAGGTCTCCCAAGTCTCGTTTCATTTACAAGCTTTTACAATGTGATAAAACCTAAAATGGGGGAAAATAAAAGCATTTGTGTTCATATTCACAACACCAAAACGTAAACAACAGCTGTTTTTTTCTGAGGTATTAGGCTGGATTTTCTCAATCGTTGTCCGGATTATGATAATATATATGACGAAGTTAAAAGGGTTCCTTGTCAGGACTATGGAATCCTTATTATCTACGTGCCAGCAACACTAATAAGAAGATCTCAGCCTATCCTTGCGGGGATTACAGGCGCAATTTATTATTGCCTATTATCAATTAGAGTGAGAGCAGCGGTTTCCCAGTGGTGGCGGCCCCGACTTACGAACAGTAAGAACCGAACCCAGTTCGAACCCAGACAGGCGCATTACTTTGTGTAATTTATTTCATCACCACTGCTCTCAAAACGGTGAAGGAAAACATCGTGAGGAAACCGGCATGTTCTAGAACCAAAAATTCGAAGACATGTGACATCTACCAATCCGCACTGGGCCCATCGTGGATTATAGCCCATTCCCTCTCATTGAGAGGAGGCCGTGTCCCAGCAGTGGGAACATTATAGGCTGATGATGATGATTATAAATTAATGTAACACTCATTCTCCCCCAGGTGGAACCTTCAGCAGAGCGCTGTGTCTCAACCCTCCTGGAGCTGATCCAGACTAAAGTGAACTACGTGGTACAGGAAGCCATCGTGGTGATCAAGGACATCTTCCGGAAGTACCCCAACAAGTACGAGAGCATCATTAGCACGCTGTGCGAGAACCTCGACACGCTGGATGAACCGGAAGCGAGGGCGTCTATGGTTAGTTGTAGAGGATGTGTTACAACATTTTACACAATTGGGTATAGTTAGTTGGTGCCAGTTAAGATGAGAATAGCGGTCATTGACCCAGCTACGTTTATAAAACTTCTTAACTTTAAAAACCAAAAATAAGCCTGTTCAAGTCTGGAATCGTCATCTATCGTGATCTTCAACATTTTTTGTAATGAAAAACGATACATGGTTTCGTACGAAGAGATATTAGAGATAGAGCAATGACCGCTATTCTCATCTTAACTGGCACCAACTATAGATGACAAAAAATCTAATTAGTCCTTCAGATAGATTTTCAAAAAATTATTTGACACATTTTTTTTCTGTATGCGGGTTGTTGACCTTTAATTCTTACTTATCTGGCAGAGACTATAGTCTTTCGAGATACCGCCAAGTGATTGATAATCTCTTCACGAGACCAGCGTATGGGCCTATTTCTTGGCCAAAGATTGCATTGCCATCCAACATGGCGATGCTGACTTCTGGGCACTTTCCCCATTGACAGCGATGCGGAGGAGTTTTTTGCCACCATACAATACATTGATGTAAAAGAGTGTATATAGAGTTTCTTGCCAGTTCTCAATAGAGATGTACGCTTGTCTCGCCAGAGGTCATGGGCGGGAGAGAAAGCAGCGGTGGCCCAGTGGTGGCGGCCCCGACTTACGAACAGTAAGTCGTGGGTTCTAACCCAGACAGGCGCATTACTTTGTGTAATTTATTTCATCACCACTGCTCTCAAAACGGTGAACGAAAATATCGTGAGGAAACCGGCATATCTTTAGAACCAAAAAATGTGACATCTACCAACCCGCACTGGGCCCGCGTGGTGGATTATAGCCCATTCCCTCTCATAGAGAGGAGGCTGTGTCCCGGCAGTGGGAACATTATAGGCTGATTATGCTTTTGCATGGGTGGGCGCGTATACGCTTGAAATATATTAATGATACAGTTGTGTTTTCTATTCTAGGTATGGATCGTAGGTGAGTACGCGGAACGCATAGACAATGCTGATGAGCTGCTCGACTCTTTCCTCGAAGGCTTCCACGATGAGAATGCACAGGTACTATTTCATCTGACATTAATAACTACAAAACTATACATTGTAGAAACATGAATTTAGTATAATTATTTAGCGTTTAAAGTCAGCTCATTCTAAGACCTTGAGTTTGCATCGGCGGGGGAGGGGCACTGCGTAGAATGCGCTCTCGCTGGATTCTATTCAGTATAACTCACGACTCACACGTGATAGTGCGGTGATTCTTTCGTGTATTTACAGGGTTCATTTAGATCAATCGATTTAAATAATAATACATGTGACTTGGACGATATTTGTAGCTAAAAAAAAACCAACAAGTGTAAAATAATTAATTAAAACCGAGAAAAGGCAAGATATTGGGGTTCAAAGTTCCAACTTTACCACAAGTTTTTTTTTTAAATATAATTATGCTTTTAATGTGAGATTTTAACTTTAAACACCTCTACGACCCCCGTACTATTCAATCCATCCATCAGCACAATGTGTAACTGAACATATCCCCCAGGTCCAACTGCAGCTGCTGACGGCAGTGGTGAAGCTGTTCCTGAAGCGGCCGGCCGACACGCAGGAGCTGGTGCAGCATGTGCTCAGTCTGGCCACGCAGGACTCCGACAACCCTGATCTTAGGTGAGGCGCGGTTGTTATACAAATCTACAGTTGCATACAGGGTGTAAACGGAGCCTTCCTTCACAAACGCTCATCTATCTGACGGCACCAACCGCCACTCACAGGTCCCCAAGTCACTTTGTCATACCAGCGGGCAGTTTATCTCGGTTTGTTCACGATTTTAGCGAATGCCACGAAGGCGTATTGACTCGTCTACACGGCCTGGTTTTTTTTTATTTTTTTTTATTTAAACTTCTTGTACAATAGTGGTACATAGGCGGACTTAATGCCACAAGGCATTCTCTACCAGTCAACCTTTGGGTCAAATAGGAAAACATAGTGATAGGGTACAAAATAATGTCTAAAAAAAACTTTTTGCTAACGAGACGGCCTGGCCCGGCCCGGCCTGGTTGATACTCGTAGTAGCGGATTATCTTAATGGCGGTGCGGTTTGGTAAGCGGGCGGCGTTCGACGGCGCGACACGACCACACGAGCCGGGAGTTCTAAACGCACTCGTCTGTGGCGTCTAACAGGGTATTTGACAAAAAAATCTTATTAGTCTGTCAGATAGATTTCCAAAAAATATTGTTAATTTTTGCGTATGTTTACTTAGTTTGATGTACAGAATGCTTGGTTGACGGCTTCGTGAAGAGTCCGTTTACACCATTTAGTATTAGTGTGATAACAAACCAAATAAAGATAATCATTTTAAAACGAGTCCACACACGTTACTCGTGCAGGGACCGCGGCTTCATCTACTGGCGCCTGCTGTCGACGGACCCGGCGGCCGCCAAGGAGGTGGTGCTAGCCGACAAGCCGCTGATCTCCGAGGAGACGGACCTGCTGGAGCCGACCCTGCTGGACGAGCTCATCTGCCACATCAGCTCACTGGCCTCCGTCTATCACAAGCCGCCCACTGCTTTCGTTGAAGGTACGCAGGTCCCCACAGCTGGGACACGGCCCACTCTGTGAGAGGATCCACACGGGCCATCAGCGGGTTGGCACGTATCATTGGTCTTTGGTTTTAAAACGAAATTATACAAGGTGCAGTTTTGCATCCTAGTCGAAATTCAGGAGCTTGTCACAAAAGACATAAATAATCAATTTATATTACAATACCTGGTCAATAATTAATAAAGCTGCTATTTTGAATTGTTTAACTTTGACAGTATTTCAGAATAAGAACACGAAGTAATAAACAGAATCACCCATCGCGCGACATGTCGCTGTGTGCGTTTATTTGTGTGTGAAAGCGCGTTTATAAGGCTAGTAACAGACGGGCTGCGTTTTATTACGGGTGGTTTACACTTACCGATTTCCGTAAACAAGAGAAAAAAGCTTACCGATTTTATTATTGATTCGGGTTGAGAATCACTAGCATAGATATCTCCTTGAATTTGACCAGGATGAAAAGCGACACCTTGTATGAAGAAATGACTTTTATTTTTAAAAGGTTAAAAATACTTTAACACGTGAGAGAATATTTTACATTGTAATACGTATTTGAAGGATTTAATCTATTTTGACTGTCTTCTCGGTATAGTGCTACTTCTGATCACAAAATCTTGGTTTCGATTCCCAAGTCGAGCAAAGTGTTATTAGAAATCTGGAATTTCTATGTAGCTAACAGCAATAAACAAACACTGTTTTAAGCGTTCACGGTTTAAAACTAAACTTATACCGTCACTTTCGGGATATATTCCGTGATTGTTCATCGTTTTGAGCTCCTTAGGGGCCGCCTACACGAGCGAGCGAATCGCGGCGATTCAACGTATTTCTATACGAAAATATCGCCGCGATTCTCTCGCTCGTGGAGACGGCCCAAAAGAGAGTGTATATAAAAATGTGGCAAGGACGATAATATTATCTCGCTCGTGGAGGCGGCCCCTTAAGCCTCGGTCACACACGGCGATTAATCGCTTCGAATGCCTACTCGCCGCGAGTATTCGCTGTATGTGACAGGCTATTTGCTGCGAATAGATTCAGTCGCCGCGAGCTGAATTCGCCGCGATTTCAATTGAGCTTGTTCAATTTTACTCTCTTTGTGTGACAGGGTACTCGCTGCAAATAGGCATTCCGCAGACGCCATTTAGCAGACATTTTGAATTTGCGCACCAACAGACTGTCGAAATTCTCGTGTAGCACTCGCTGTGTGTGACAGGCAGACAGCGAATTGTCGCTGTGTGTGACCGAAACTTTAGTGTCGAGTTCCAATAGTGCGCGTAGTAAAAGACAAAGAAAGATGGTAGACAGATTTGTCTGCTCCTAACAATTTATTTACCATCCACCCGCATTCTGCAGTCAACCCAAATATCGGGATCTCAAAACAATAAATAAGTAATCAGGGAAGATATCCCGTCAGTGACAGTATAAGTTTAGAAATAAACAATCAGGAACTTGCTTTCGTGCATTGCTTAAATAAATCAACTTAGCTTATCGGAGTCTACAGCAGGCCCCTTATTCAGAACGCTTCGATTCGATTTTCGATTCGGAAAGTCGTATGTCTATCTTTTTTTGACATTACGAAATCGAGCGAGATGGACATACGACTTTCCGAATCGAAAACCGAATCGAAGCGTTGTGAATAGCTATGCAGAACATAGGCGTCTCTCAAACTGCGTTACAACACTCGTCCTTCGCCCTCCGCATCCAGTCGGATCTTTTAAATTCGTCTATGCATTGTTTCATCTTTTCTCTGCCTAACTACTACACTAACATAACAAAATCAGCAGAAGTGTACCGATTATTACACCCTCATTTCGCCATTTTATATGTTTAAATCCCATGTAATATGGGGGCCTATTGCCATCGACTGGTTACAAATCCAAGCTTCGTGGCAGCTACTGAGAAATTTCTTATTGAAAAACCCAATAACATTTTGCCCGAACTGGGAATCAAACCCAGGAGCTAACGCTCAGCAGTCGCGCTTGCGAGCAGTAGACCAACTCGGCAGTGAATACAATGTGTAATAATAAGTAATGCGCGTGCGCAGGTCGCGGCGCGGGAGTGCGCAAGTCGCTGCCGGCGCGCGGCGGGTCGGCGACCAGTGATGACGTCAGCGCCACCACGCAGCCCACCGTCATACCCAACCAGCTGCACAACAATGTAAATATTGAGCTTTATTTATTTATTTACTACATGGAGGACTGTAGCTAATAAAAACAAAAAAAGAAAATAGGGTATCGACGTACAAAATCCATACTAAATTCCTTTTATCTAGAAAGAGATAGAAACGAAATTTTTATTTGCCGATTTTGGTCTTGTTTTCACTTTTTGTCATTATTTTTATAGTATTTTTACATTCCGTATCGAAAAAAAAATACGTATTCCTAATTACAAATACTCACTATAGACTTATAATAATAATCTATGGTGTGAGCACAAAAAAAAAAATTAATAAACATTATAAATGTTTGGTTTGTCTGGAAGGAAAGGGCATACCAGACTTAAGGCGACTACAGGAGTTAAATTAGCAACTCTATTTGTGGTGGTTCGAACTTCGTTTGAAATATTGTTAGAATAGTTCTAATCAGCTAGCACTACAAAGCGGTTGTTACGTCAGTCACTGCGGCCGAATAGTGCGAAATAAGTGGTTTTTTGCGATTTATTTTATTGATTGGACTAAAAAAATAAAACACTATCATGCTAATATGTTGCTTGTAGAATTATTTTCCAAATTGATCGCATGTATTTTAGTATGGTTTTTACTCGTTAAAATAAATTTTTAGAGATAAGTTCGTGATTTTTTTATCGAGTAAAATTAATTGCATTATGTTTTTACAACACTATCGTACTAGCATATATCCTGAAGAATATCATATATTGTTCTGGTTTTGTTTATTGCACTGAATCATATGCATTTTTGCATTATAAAACTCGCGTTTAGCTCCTGTAGTTCCCCCTTTTTTTTTTTTTTTTTTTTCGGATGGGAAATCACGGACCCGTCACGAAGCCGTCAACTAAGAATTCTGTCAAAGTAACTCTACGCAAAATCAATGCTAGGAAACGAAGTTTTTTTTTTGGTAAATAATCACTGCTTACGGTAGGATTAAATGTAACGCAATCAAATCATTGCGCTGATAGACGCATTGTAAAGTACAGGGGTCAGAGGTGTTTAAAGTTAAGTTATAACATTACAGACATGTATTAAAAAAAAACTTGTTTAAACGCTAAAACTTTGACCTCTAATATCTCCGTAACTAGAAAGTTCCCAGTTATGTTTCGGAACAAAAAAATTACCGCAATGACGGGGAGGACAAGTGCCTTTCGGCTTCGTTACGGGTCTTGATTGCACCGATTAAAACCAAAGTGACAGCCAACTCCTTGCTGTTTGGTTTCGATTATAGCCCATCCCCTCTCATTGAGAGGAGGCCGTGTCCCAGCAGTGGGAACATTATAGGCTGATGATGATGGTGTTGACTTCATGTTTTTAATTGCAGACCCCCGTCAAAAAAATTAAGACATAAAACCGTTAATGATGATTTTAAGACCAATCTTTGCAATTATTTTCTATCGAGCCGATTTCGTCCAATTATGTGTCGAGTCGGTCCACGTTCTTTGAAATATGATGAATATTATACATATATTTTTTTGATGTGCTAGATCAAATATTTTTTCTTAAAAAAACTATAACATCAATTTCAACAAATTTGGTGTTGTCAGCCCCTTAAATGGCGAGAGAATGACTACACCAGCTTATTTGTGTCAATAATATCTAAGAGTTGTATGATGACTGTTTTGCAGGAGTCCCTTATCGGCGACTTGCTGTCTATGGACATCGGGGGCCCCCCTCCTGCGCCTGCGCCGACCTCCAACCTGGACCTGCTGGCTGGCGGACTGGACGTACTCGTGAGTTACATCATGTTATCCACTAGCTTGTGCCAGCGGCTTCGCTCGCGTGAAGTTTGATAATAGGGTAAACGACAAAAATAATCTAATTAGTCCGTCAGTTATATCATCAAAAAATATTTGACCTGTATGTTTTCTTTTGTTACGTAAACCAAAATGAAGAAGATACGACGCTTTTAAAATTCTCAACACGTCACGCCATGGTGTAATTTTTAGTGCGTTCTGACGTCACGAGCCCCCACTCCCGAGTTTTGATGCGTTTTCTTTTTTATCTTTGTCATAGATTTAAAAAAAAAAACACGGGTGGTAGTCGTTGATCCCGGCTGGTCATATATAGTTCTTTGGCAGTTGAATGGAATAGGGAATTACACCCATTATTTAAAAGTGTCTCAATTAGATTCTATAGTGCTAATGTACCACTAAAAAAATCACAATTTTTTTATTCAATCGTTAAGTGCCATAAAATAGAATAGAATACTCTTAATTATGTACACCATAAAAATTACAGAAACAAATGTAACACATTTTACAAGGGGTGACACAACAGACAGTCTTATCGCTAAAAGCGATCTTATAAAGACCTACCTGTGGTGTACCATTTACATATATACAATAAATACATACATAAAACATATTTCACTGTTATAAATAGATACAATATTTTTTTTATTATCAAGAAAAAAATGCATTTAAATTATGCATTTTCAAAATTCGCGCGTAATTTGGCGAAAACGCCGGACCAGCGGACGCCATATTGCTCTGTGGTCGTGACGTCAGTTGGCCTGTGTAAACAAACCTTAAACAAACTAACAACTACACTACTACTACTACTATTAACAACAACTTAGAAATGTCAACTGTCAACTTCAAATATCATTGAGTAATGATATTTGAAGTTGACAGTTGACATTTCTAAGTTTACATAGCCGTAGGACGTAATAACATGGCGACTACTATTTATGCGTTAAGAATAGTTATTTATGCAACTGTTGTATAATGAGGGGTATTAAAACACGAATGTGGGTTCGCCTCGTGTGATAATAGTATCACATGAGTGTTTTAATACCTAATTATGTACAGTTGCATACAAGACTATCTACATCCATGATATGAATCCTCCATAAAAGGTTCTGAAACCATAGGTTGTTGTAGTGTTGTAAGAAGTCTATGTAAATTCATGGAAAGTTGAATTGCTGAGTATTTAATACAAACAAACCATGTATAGGTAATAATATAATTATTTACATTTTGGATTGTACAATTATTAAAATACACAAAGCTTATATCACTCATTTTTGTAAACAACAAAGTAATGCAATACTAATATCAAACAAAAATAGCGGGATTCGACTTGAATTCGAATTAACCTATAAGTTTTTTTTTAAATTACGGCGCTGTGGTAGTGAATCGCACGTGCTAGACAATGTTCTTTTTTTAAAACGAGTTGCATAATGAAATTTAGTACAACATTATAACACCCGTTTGGATGTTATAATGGTTATTATGACACTGGCTGTTTTAATGTTGGCAATAAGCTAACTGTTTCAGATACTTTTATAGAGGATTTATAGCATGGGTGTAGATAAACAGATTAAAAAAGCTGAAACCTTTGAATTGTATTTTAAAATTTAGTTTGCTATTTTATGAACTAAAATTAACGTTTTCCGAATGCTTTTTGCCTAAGCTATCTCAATAATATATTTTGAGATTTTTTCTCATATAGAGTAAATACCCTAATGAATTGTTTATTGAAATAATAGAAATACAAAAAAGTAAGTAAGTAGTAAGTTATTATCAAGGGGTATGTTTATTAATCAGTACTAACTGGGTTGTGGAGGTCAGATAGGCAGTCGCTCCATGTAAAATACTGGTATTCAGCTGCATTCGGTTATAGTAAAAGTTGACCCCAAACATAGTTGAGAAAAGGCTTGGCAGATACCTTCGAGAAATGTGGGTGTACTATTGGTTTAAATGTGTCTAACCCTACGCGATTACAGGCGTGATGTTATGTTTTGTAATAATATACCATCTCAACATGAATGATGTAAAAGTGTGTTTTGTAAAAAAAAAATTAATTTAAAAGAGTGTCCAAGGAGTTTCTTGCCTGTTCTTCTCCATAGAGATCTACGCTAGGGAATGGGCAACTACAGTACTTTCACAGTTATTATGTCTTGTGACTGGGACTGTTGCTACATTTAATTTTCATCTTTGTTTCGACAATTCAAAAGTGCCTGCAACTGGCCTACTTGAAATAAATGCTTTGATTTTGATTGATTTAGTACAATATATCTATATGTTATGCCTTTCTCCAGCTGGGCGGAGGTCCCGAGCCCGCGACTACGTCGGGCACCACAGGCCTGCTCGGAGACATCTTCGGCGTCACAACGGCCCCCGCCTCCTACGTGCCGCCCAAGCAGTGCTGGCTGCCGGCTGACAAAGGAAAAGGTTCGTTAAACATACGCCGATAAGGCTCCGAGTCCTATAGCTACAGTGTCAAGAGTTTGCCCGTGTAGCAGTGCAGCACAGTCCGTCGCCGCACCGGAGCTCCGACAGCTCAGCGCATCACCCTCCCCCCGCTTCGTCCCTCGTCCATCGATCCGTTGACACGTCGCGTGCGACGGCTCAACGCATTATGTGCGTGTCACTTATAAATATATGTAAAACGACGCAGCGTTGACGCTGCGACGACGCAACACAATGCACAACGAATCAACTCCTTTCTAGCCATATCATATTTCAAATAGTCCATCCATCGTTTTCACTTCGTACAGCTAGTCAGACCATTTTTAATATTCATACCTCCTAATGTCGTCATAAATACCTTTTGTTGATTGTGATATTATGTTATATTTGTCGTCGTAATCTTGCAGGTCTCGAGATCTGGGGCACGTTCAGTCGTCAGAACGGCCAGCCGCGCATGGAGATGACCTTCACTAACAAAGCGATGCAGGCCATGAGCGGGTTCGCCATACAACTCAATAAGAACAGGTTAGTTACATTGTAATACTATTGTACCACAAAATTAGTCTATAATGAAGCAGGCATGCTGAGCATGCTGACCATTCTGACTTAAGAATGGGTAAAAAAAAAAACAACGCTTCCAAATTTCCAACTTTTGCTGTGTGTTTCCCCAGAAAAATGTTTCTAAAAATATCCTGAAAATGCGAACACAACATAAAAACAGCCAAATCAATCCAGCACTAATTTAATTTGTATAGATGATTCAATATTAGACAAAAAGTCTCAACCGATATTTCTTCTTGACGACTATCAAAACGGCGAAGAAAACCATCGTTAAAAAAGCGGACTCTCCTAGAATCGAAAAATCGAAGACATGAAAGTCGGACAACCAGTCTTACCAAGTATCGTATTACCCAGTACTAACTGGATTGTGGAGGTCTACCTATCTGGCAGTCGCCCTATGTACAATACTGGTATTCAGTTGCATCCGGTCAGACTTGAAGCCGACCCCAACATAGTTGCGAAAACGGTAGACTGACAAACATACTAGCAGGTTTCGGTAGTTTGCTATCACATTTTAGTAGTAGTATATCAACTATCTGGTGTCCACGACACAAGTCTCGTAGCTTAGTGTGGCACTAGATGGCGCTGTGTGTTAATGCCCAGCGATATTTATTATTTATTTATTTTGCCTACGGACGGTTAGAAACAAAACGTCACAGAAAAGCTTTCTTTGATTTTTCTATGAATCAAGTTACAGGTAGGTGACGCGGATAGGATATTTCAAGCTAACTTTGTTTATAGAAACACCGATACTTTCGAGCGTAGGAATATAACTAACAGTTATACGTAAGTAAGTTATAGACAACGGCCGCTAGTCCGCCTATGTACAGTTGTGGTCTTTTCCGCCTGATCAGTTAATTTTTTTTCGCTTAAATCATTCGGAGGCTTCGAGCCACGCCCCCTCAAAGTTTACACCTATTAGAAAAGCGTCAACTTTGGCGCGCAAAATAACAATAACTCGTTTGGCGTGCGTCGTCAGTGCGCTCGGCCGATCGGTATCTTTTCATTCATTATTTCTATACAAAGTCGACAGGGCGGGGCTAGAGAGCGTTTCTATGTTGTAAGTGCAAGCAAAAATTAGCTTAGTAGTGGTCAGGCGGGAGTGTCCTCGATAGTACAAGTACTGTAGATGAAGTTGTAACAAGTAAGCATGTTGTAGTTTCGGCGTGTTCCCGTCTGGCGGGCTCAGTGTGGGCGCGGTGGCGGCGGGCGCGGCGGCCGACGGGCCGCTCGCGCTCGCCACGTCCGGGCCCGTGCAGCGCATGGACCCGCTCAACAACCTGCAGGTACACATTGAGCGCTGGGAATAGGGATGATGACTGACTAAACAAAATATGATGCTGTTTAGTCCGTCAGGTAGATTATTTAAAAATATTGGGAAACGTGTTTTTGTTTTATCAAGTTAATAAAAATTGACGAAGATAAAACGTGTCAAAGATCATGAGTAGGGGGGACCTTGTGACTTCACATTTGGGTAAAAAACGTACGCAAATGTGACGTCAGATGAGTTTTCGACGCACTGTATCGTCTTCATTTTTGGTTTACGTGAAAAAAGAAAATGTGTCCAATATATTTTGGAAATCTATCTGACGTACTAGATTTTTTTTTGTCATTACCCTATTCGACGTGTCTCCCAAATCTTTTCTTCAAACACGCATCCTCGAATTCGCGTTGCACACTTAACTCTATTCTTGGTATTGTGTGTACGTTCTTAAAAATATTAGTTGTGTATTTTATTGTACACCAAAATTGTCACAACTCATTTACAATATTCTTTTATTCTTGAAACCGTGGAGGTGGCGAAGTTTTGGTCAAAAAATATATGAAAGCTATCGTGCCAAAGACACAAATAAGTAGAATATATTAATATGGCAAGATAGCATTTTATATCAAATTTTTTTCGTTTAAAAAAAAATAATAAAAAAAAAACATATTATTAAATTCCCTATTTCCCCGACAGGTGGCGATAAAAAACAACGTGGATGTTTTCTATTTCGCGTGCCTCATCCCTGTACACATCCTGTTCACTGAGGACGGACAGCTGGACAAGCGAGTGTTCCTCACCACCTGGAAAGAGATCCCCGCCGCGAACGAGGTCCAGCACACGCTCTCGAACGTCACCGGCAACGCAGACACCATCGCGCAGAAAATGACCCTAAACAACATCTACACCATCGCGAAAAGAAACGTCGAAGGACAAGATATGCTCTACCAATCCCTAAAACTCACAAACAACATCTGGGTACTTCTAGAACTAAAACTACAACCTGGAAACCCAGAAGCAACACTCAGCCTCAAGTCCAGAACTGTCGAAGTCGCGTCCTGCATATTCCAAGCGTACGAAGCTATCATAAATTCGTAATCTCACAGATGTTTATGTGTATATGTTGGTCTAAGAAGTTATGAAAGTATTCCTATGTAAGTTATAAAGACTTGTAATATGTAAATTCCATTAAAGATGTATGATTATGGTTGCGCGGGTTTCTAAGAGTCGGGTGAATAAAATATCAAAATAGAAATTAAAGCTACATTATATGTTTACGCAGCTAATTTACTCTGGTTCTTAATCAAATTAATAACTAGAAGCAATTAATGAAATCTAAATATTTACATTTTTGAGCAAAGAGATTAAAAATGAAATTATGATTGTATAGAATGTTCTGGACTCTGCTGTAAGTGTGCGCGTCGTATGTTCATTATTATTATTATTATAGCTGGCAATGTTTGTGAAGCAAACGCTGTATTGTAAGACGTTATAATAAATTTATGTTATACGTATTACTTTGTTTTATTACAACTCAGGATCTTTTTCACATCATCTCCAGAAATTCAAGAAAAGCACAGCAAGTCTTGAGGTTGGACTTTCTATGAACAGATCCAAAACCCAGGTCATGTCCAAAAGTAAGAAACGTAGGGTCGAGTGTAGTGTAGTCGTATGTGTTGCGATATGTCGGATGTCACACACATGGCCATGGACAGCATACATGGTCCAGATAGTGTCTTTTAAAAATGGCAAGACAGAAATAGAAAGAAGAGTCCAAAATGCTTGGAAGTCCTTCTGGGCCCTAATAGAACACATGAAGAGAAGCCTTTCAATAACGCTGAAAAGAAATCGACATGTGCATCCTGCCCGTCCAAATCTACGGTCCGCAAAGTTGGTCACCTACTGAACAACAGAAGTCCAAACTCAAGATTTGCCAGCGGGCAATGGAGCGCAGCATAATAGGTGTTAAGCAGACAGATCGCGTAAGAAACACTACCCTGCGCTCCATTAAGATGTTTGAGTAAAAACAGCCAAGCTGAAGTGGGAGTGGGCTGGCCACGTAGCACGAATGCGCCCAGAGAGATGGGCAAAATGTGTCACTAAAAAGAAAAGATTGGAATGTATCTTTCGATCACTGGGATATGTATCACTCTTTTATATCTTTTCACATCACCTGCTCGAAAATGTCAAATTATATGTCAAGCAACCTTAACCTAAAGTGAGTCATTAGTGGCCGGGGGCACAGCCGGTCAATAATGTTCTACTGGATTTCATTGTGACCCGCTGGTCAATAATGTGATTTGAATTTGGAATCTCACATGCTCAGCTAAATTGGCAGTATAGTACTAACAAACACCCTTTGGTGCCAGAAAGAGGAAAGCTATTCTCGATACCCTTACTACGCGTGGATGATATTCTCGATTTCCTACAAAATCATAACGACTGCTTCTTCATATCGTTGCCATGTTTTCGAAGACATAATATTGTAAGAATAATTAGATAACTACGAACCATTTTTTAAAAGGAATGGGATAACATTAAAACTGGCATTAATAATAACAAATACCGTAACGCGCCGTAATACCGTAATAGTTGTAACATTAGTTAATTTATTTATTCTTACTGTTTGTTTATTTAATAAATACTTTGTTTTTCGTACTATGGCTATTATTTTCTCACAGTAGGTGTAAAAAGTAGAGTATCCTCCTCTGGGCTAAAGGTGTCTTTGCCTTGGGCTAGCTTGAATCTCGAGCGCAATGAAGGATTCGGGATTTATATATATATATATATATATATATAATATGACGCCCGTGACATAAGACACAACTTTAGCCCCTCGGTGCATAATCTACTATTATATCCTTATGTATTAGTAGCTCAGGCTCGCGCGACCCGCAGCGCATTGCACTGCGCTGCTCAGCGTGGCTCGCTTCGCTCAACTCAATCCAATAATCAGTAAGAGCGATAGATAAGTAGCTATAGCTGTTTGCACTTTGCTTGATCGTTACAATTAGGTATCTTCCTGATTTATTTGACTACTGTTTCTTCCTAGATATACTGTATCGGATATTTTGTTATGATTGATAAATGTTAAATAGGCACTCGAAAAATGAACTTAATTTTTTAGTTTAATAATTAATTTAACCTATGTAGGATAGGTATTGTTTTTATTTGTTTGTAGAAAATATATAAGTATGTATTATATAATAGTCTACTGATTTCCCTTCATACCTATGTCAAAGTTGAACTAATGAAGCAAACTGATATTTTGTTTAATTTTGTAAATCGCAAATCTTTTTTTTTTTTTTTCTATCCTGCCGTGTAAGTACGTAGGAATCGATTCGATAAATCTGACAGTTATTCTCGACAAAATGAGTTGTTATCTTTGTTATAATACTAAAAGACATTGTTTTATGACCGAAATTGTTTGCATAGTTTACTTTTTAAAGGCAAAGTACACGTATAGTTAAAACAAGTTTAATACTTAATGTTAACGTTCCGCTATACGACTCGCACCAGTTATAGAGTTATCAATTTACCTTTTTGTGCCGACGCATCTCAGTTTATAATGGTCAAATATCTCACTCTTCTC
The DNA here is from genome assembly GCA_941918905.2 of Xestia sexstrigata. Classification (NCBI taxonomy): domain Eukaryota; kingdom Metazoa; phylum Arthropoda; class Insecta; order Lepidoptera; family Noctuidae; genus Xestia; species Xestia sexstrigata. The sequence continues at coordinate 6,143,455 of OW799221.2, forward strand.
CGTCTTGAGAAAGCGCGACAGAACATTTCTAAATAGGGAGGTGCGAAAGAGACGTCTGGACTTTCCGTCGCCGCAGCGCCGCGCCGTGGCCGTTCGGCGAAGTTTTAATAAAAAATAATAATTTGTTTACGAGTGCCAATCGAGCGCGATGTGGTTGCGACACAGATAGAAACAGACGCCGTGAGTGAATGAGTACACACTGATATAAACAGTGATTGATGGAAACGGATTGATACGTATCTTTTTTATCTATCTCTCCCAAGTTACCCATCTCTTACCGGCGACGAAGGTTGTGTGACGATCTGATCTCGTTTGCGGGGCTAACATGGGGAGAAAAGGGAGGCCTTTGCCCAGCAGTGGGAGATTCAAAAAGCCTAACAAAAAAAAAAGAATCTTGTCCATCATTATACCGGGCGCAAGTCTTAAACTATGGGCTGCTACCCTGCTACTGAGGTATTTCTGAGCGACAGAAAAGGATAGGAGTGTGGAATAGTGCAATCCCTTGCTGCCAGACGAGAATCAACTCTTATTCTATTAGTATAGATTTCAAGATGGTATTAGCTGTGGCCTCGGTTTTATATTTAAACCACAAAACTCTGAGCAAGTTTTACAAAATAAAAACAGTCACTAATTTCAGTTACTTTATTAAATAATTTCATTTTACAACCAGTATTGAATGCAGTAACGTTTCATCACATAATAGTACATACCATTAATAGACAATTTGATAATATGGTTACAGACACATAGACATAATACGTATATATAGACTGAGTAATGGAGACACAATTACAAGATACACTACAAAGGAGTACATTTTAATAATCAGCTAGTGTATATATTAAGTCACTATAAAACAAACCAGTCGTGAAGGAAGTTAAAAAAACATGTTCTATGTACCTATCAGATATGTTCCAAGTCAACTATAAAGCAACAACTCATTTGTAACAAATAAATCATAGTTTAACAGTCTGATTACACGAATATTACAAATTAAATAATAAAAATGTATATGCCATCTAGTTATTTACAAAAGTTAGCTAACTAAATAACAAAGAACTTAATATTATTTTGTAAGTTACACGCCACTAGGCCGTCTAAATACTGACTTGCTGGCCGTTCGCCGCGCGATCTCTAACCGATAATAATTAATTTCCTACAAAAATCTACGCTAAATAAATTAAAGTCCAAGCCTAGATAATGGCGCCGATGTAGTACTCAGAAGCTCTTTAAAGATATTTTTTAAATCTGGAATGCATTCATTTTTATAACCTGGCAACACTGCCCAGGACACCGGCGCCATCTGTTACTAAATACACTGAATTACCTAAAATATTTATCAAACGCGTTAATAATTTCATATCAAAAGCTTTTCTATGAATACATAAGATTCGAATGTATAATCGATAAATGTATGACGTTCAAAAAGTGTAATAATTATTGTTTTACTGAGCAGTCTAATTTAGGAGCCATCGTTACATTTAATTCCAAGCGTCGAGTACTATTGCTAGGCTGTATGATTGTATATAATCATCGCTGGTATGGGGTGCTTGTTTAATTAATGAGAGAACAATATCATTCGCACTAAGGAGTCTCTGATCTCACACATTTACATTTTCTGTCACTTTTTGGCACCTGTCATTGACGTCGTTTGACAGCGGTCATTCTTCTTCGTCATTTCTGACAGCTGTCATTCTTTTACGTCATTTCTGACAGCTGTCATTTTTGACAGCTGTCACTCTTTTTCGTCATTTCTGACAGCAGTCATTCTTTTCCGTCATTTCTGACAGCTGTCTTTGTCATTTAGACAGGTGTCAATGTTGACGTTAGCTTTGTTATTCAGTCGAGCACTGTATGCGGCGCGGGCGGGTTGCGGCTGCAGAAGACTGCGCAGAGCGCGGGCAGTGCGCGCGTGAGCAGGCCGGCGCCGGCGGGCTGCTGTTATGCGAACGACTCCTTCGTGGGGCTCATCTGCTTACTGGAGCCCACGCTCGAGCGGCTCTCGCGGCCGCCCGACGAGTGAGATCTGTCGGGAAAAGATCGACATAACAAAATCGGTTTAGAGTATTTACTAGCTATATGGCTCCGAATATCACTACCCATTTAAAAAGTTCTTTCTTTTTATTAGATAACAGAAAAGATCATTCGCTAACTTTGATGATTCTGGTTCTTTATTGGCCAAACACTTTGACTTACAGAAGAAAAAAACAAAATTAGCTAAAGAAATATCGCTTACGTTGACTTTAATATAATTTTTGATAATGTTTAAATATCGATACCCAATGTGTCTGCAGAGTTTTCCTAGCTAACTTACTCAGACTTTGTAGATTATATAATTCTGTACATAATAATAGTACTTACTTCTGTGTATCTAGCTGCACGCTGTTCCGCGAGGGTGCCGAAGGACTCAGCTTGTGGTTGGCCAAGAACGTGCCGATCGACTCGTCCGAACTGTAACTGTCGTTGTCGCTGGGGGAAATATCACAACATTAGGCATCTAATTAGTTGCATACATAGATATATATGTTACACTAGATTAGCAATTATCGCGCCAAGGCGTTGCCACGGGCATATGACCAGGGTCATATGCGTAGCTTATGTCAGTTCAGTGTTCTGTTTGACGCAGTACCGAAGTGACACGCGACAAAATATGGGCAAATGCGTAGTGAAACAGTGCGATTCAAAATCACAAAAACATAACAAATTAATCGGAATAACTTTCCACACGTAATTTTATTGTTTCTGTGTTTATATATTGGTTTATATCACCGTAAAACACAATTATTTCAATGAAATTTTTGAATTTTGACAATTAGGTTAAGTGTTACCATTAATAACTTGTTTTAGTTTCCCATATTTGTGGGAGAGTTTTGTAATTGATGAAATAAGTGATTTTAATATTATTTAATTGTTTTAGATTTTTTAAATGTTTTTTATATTGTTTTAATATTGGAATATTTAAAAAATGTAAATAATAATAATATTTGTATATAAATGAATAAACGAAATGAAAAATATTCAAAAAGAAAATGTTTTAATTATTCCACTAGATAAAGACGTCTAATACATCCAATAAGAAATACATAAATACAATTTTAAAGTTATTTTAATCAAATGTTTTTTATGGCTTTCAAAATTTGGGTAAAATTTCGCATGGGTAGGCAACCCCATCCCGCCATTGCAAGTTGATATTGCCGTCTTTGTCTAATCAAAGCGACGGTATTGTTCTTGCGACTTGTCTAAGCGAGACAGACATGTTTACTTTTAAATGTTTGTGGTTTCAAAGCTACGTCGTCGCGTTTGAAAAGTGGTTACACTTTTTCGTCGCATTTTATTGAGGTTCGCATCTCTAGTATATTTAACTCAATGGTTGCATAGTAACAAGGAATTAACGTTTCTTCACTTGAAATTTTTGTTGTTTTTTTTTACCCAGCCACAAAGGCTTCGAACCAAACAATAGTAGCTTAGATAAGGATACTTTACAGTTTGACAAAGTACTTAAAAAAAAATAGATGAGTAAGTTAAGAAGGAGATGGACGTACCAAATGGATAGGTTCCGTCCAATGCGTCCGGTCAGGAAAGACGGTCAATATGCGTAAGTGAACGGTTACCTGTCGCTATCCCTGGAGTCCCCCGGACTGGACAGGTCCCCGGCGATGGCCTGCTGCAGCGCGGCGGCGCGGCGTGCGGCCAGGCGCGCCTCGTCCCGCGCACAGCTCAGCTCGGCGCACGCCGCCGCCTGCGCCGCCTCCGCCGCCAGCTTAGCGCGCGCCGCCTCGCTGAGCTTAGCGGTTACGGCGCTGTTCTCTTCTTTGAGTTCACTGTGGGGAATAATGTGTAAAAGAAAACATGTTTTAAGGCATTTTATTCATCGTTAACAGTGTATACAACTCTCTTTTACTCACTGTCGATAACAGTGAATAAAACGCTCTTTTACTTACTGACTGAATAAAAACATTTTGAATTTGGAACGATAAAACGTGCTGACAAGATTATAACACTGAATTTCGAAAATTGCTTCGAGATTACCTTTCCGATGCACGGAGAAAACTCGGTATATAATGAATTAGTAGTCACCCATCCACAGACCGACCTTGGTAAGCGTGGCTTAACCTTGAAGTTCGACCCATCATCTTCCTGCCCTTATCCCTTATACTTGGGGTCGGCACAACGAGTTTTTTTCTTCCATTCTCCTCTGTCAACCGTCACTCCATTGGCTGTTATTATTAACCCTCGAAAAAAATAAATACTATACTTCTATTTATTTTCTCGCAGTCAATGGTAAAAAGTAGAGTATCTACACAACTCGCGAAAAAAAAACATTTCAATCTCGGTTTTTGTATCCCTCGCTCCGCTCAGGATTCTACTCTAGAATCCTTCGTTGCTCTCGGGATCCAACTTAGTCCCTCGAATTAAATTCCCTTTTTTTTTCACTTGTTGTATAATCTAGTATTATTTTCGTTTGACTGACCGCAGTTGCCTGGTAAGCTTGCGCACTTCATCAGCGGTGTGCAGCTCCCGCGCCCGCGCAGTCCCCAGCTCCGCCGCCAGCTGCTCGTGCGCCTCCCTCAGGCGGGACAGCTGGCCCTCCAGCCGCCCGCGGGCTGTGGCCTCCAGCTCCAGGCTGGATTCTAATTCCTGAACAGAGAACACTGTTTTAGATGAGGTTGAACGAAAACCGAGAATTAGGGTCGTATTTGTCAAGCTTATTGGCCCATCGACCGTACTTTATTCGAACTAATCGAGTTAAAAAAAAAATGTAATAACCCCTAATCAGGATGTAACAGTTTTCTGTCATTCAATATTTTATTTATGACACTCGCTCAAACAACGTTCACAGCGCTGTGCCAATCGTTGGCTGCTTTGCTAAAGGAAGATGCATTCTACGAAAATTGTTTTGTTTTTTTTTGTTTTTCTCTTCCACCATAACATCATAATTACCTTATTCCTGAGCTCCAGGCGCCGCTCGGCCTCGGCCTGGCCGTGCGTGTGTCCGGCCTCGGCCTGCGCCAGCGCCGCCGTGAGCTCGGCGAGCTGCGCGCGCGCCGCCTGCGCGTCGTCGGCCGCCAGCTGCGCACGCGCACACGCCGCGCGCGTCTCGCTCTGCGCCGCGCACAGCGCGCTGGTGCTGGAGCGGTACTTCTTGAGGAGCTGGAAGGAGAGATAGTGGGTTAGTTTGTTACAGCTGTACGTGGCTAAATAATAACGGCATACAATTAACGAACCACCAGATTTAGCAAAATGTAACGGCAAAAAAATCTTTTTTGATTACCAAAATTTGTTAGTAAATTGATCACCAAAATTAATCTCCACTTTATCGTGAAATTAGAACCAAAAATATTTTTTTTTAGTTTATGACCACCAGAAATTGAACTGTTATGCTCTTGCATCCGAGTCGAGGGAGACCCGCTCGACGGAGCCCCGCCTACTTCTGAATGGTTTATAAAAAAATTAGCAAAACTAGTTTGTCATCAACCACCTCATTAAAATCCCTCCTGATCAGAAGGCAACATATCCAACAGCGCAAAACGTGTAATGCGCAGTAAGTCTAATTAGCAAAATGTCCATGTAGCTAAACGTCTAACTATCAGATGGTCTGTATAGCAGAACATGTACTTCGGACTCGGGCATGAAGGGTTCAATATAACATTAGTCAAACCGAAAAACAATCATGTTTATTGTATGGGAGTCCCCTTAAACATTTATTTTATTCCGCTTTTATTATATTTTGTTATAGCGGCAACAGAAATACATCATCTATGAAAATTTCAACTGTCTAGCTATCTATAGATACAGCTTGGTGACAAACAGACGGACAGTGGAGTCTTAGTAATATTGACCCGTTTTTACCCTTTGGGTAGAGAGCAGCGGTGGCCCAGTGGTGGCGGCCCCGACTTACGAACAGTAAGTCATGGGTTCAAACCCAGACAGGCGCATTACTTTGTGTAATTTATTTCATCACCACTGCTCTCAAAACGGTGAAGGAAAACATCCTGAGGAAACCGGCATGTCCTAGAACCAAAAATTCGAAGACATGTGACATCTACCAATCCGCACTGGGCCCGCGTGGTGGATTATAGCCCATACGCAAAATACGCGCTTTGACGTGGACTTGCGGACACCAGCCCGTTATACAATACAATACAATACAAAATACCCTTTGGGTACAGAACCCTAGAAAGGTACTTTTAACGTGCACATCTTGCTACATTGTTCTCACATACGAGTAATATACCATGTCAACATGAATGATGTAACCAAGATTTTGTAACAATATTCTGAATTAAATCACCATGTAGTTTCTTGCCCGTTCTTCTCCATTGAGATCTACGCTAGGGAATGGGCAACTACAGTACTTTCACAGTTTTTATGTCTTGTGACTGGGACTGTAGCTACATTTAATTTTCATCTTTGTTTCGACAATTCAAAAGTGCCTGTTACTGGCCTACTTGAAATAAATGCTTTGATTTTGATTTTTGTACTGCCACTGTGAGCAGTGCATATGCGTACCTCAGCAGCTTCTTCCTCTGCATCATCTAGCTGCGCCCTAGCGGCTGCAGCATCCCTGGCCGCGCTCATGGCTCTCTCGGCGGCATCAGCTCGGGCCCTGCTGGCCTCTTCAAGCGCCGCATTCGCTTCCGCCGCTTCCGCTTCAGCCGTCTGACGGGCTTTTGTTGCTGCTCGGACTGCTAGTTCCAGGTCTTCAACCTAGGGTCAAAGAGTTGGTGGGTTGAGATTATGGTGGTAAGATTGTGTTTTGAAAATAATTGGGTGGAGTTTAAAGTTTACTGAACGCAAGATGTTGATAACTAAAAATGTAATACACAAAAAAAATACATATGTGTGATTTCAAATTGGCAATACTGTTTATACAGGATAAAATTTAGCTAGCTAAACTTTACAAATGTCATCAAATCCAAAAAAAAAAGAAGTATAGTTTGTTTTATCTCGTTTAAATATCCCTACTTAAAGAGAAATTGTTTGTAAGTTTATATCTAGGGGTAATCTTCAGAACTGCTGCTCCTCCGATTCCGAATTATTTTCCTCTAACTGGAAGCTACATTATGAATGAATGTCATATGCTACATTTAAAACGTTCCCGTGGGTTAATTTCCGTACATAACGGGAGCGAAAGCTAGTAACGTACATGAAGTTTCGCTAGCTATTTGACCCTTAGTAACACAAAGTTGTACAAAAATAAAGTTGTAATAAATAAAAGTCGTTGTTATTCCTTGATGATCTTTTTCATAACAACAAAATTATAGTTTTCGTAAGTAAGCCAGCGAACTTCAGGCTTATGACGATAATTAGCAAGTGCCTCATACCTGGTTCTTGAGTTGTCTGATCTGTGCCTTAGCGCCGCCTTCCTTCTCCTTCTGTTCGAGCATGCACTGAGCGTCGCGCAACAACGCGCGGTATCTCTTTAGGTCCCTGCAAATGAAGAGCATTTTTATTATTGATTTTACAAAAGTCTCACTTTAATACGTCTTACTAACTCTGGGCAGACAGCCCCGTTAACATCTTCCTAATTGGTTAATCTTTTCAAGCTCAATAAAAGTTCATGATGCGACTTGACAATAGAATAGAAATATCCTTTATTGTTCACCAAAACTGAAACACAACTAAAATACAATATTGCTAATTTTATAATTATACATAAGTATATATATGTCTTATCGCTGATAGCGATGCAACAATGGACCAGACCATATACCAGAGCACCTTCAATACGTTTAGTTTTTCTACGACTTTAGCTTAAGCCTTTAGCTTGAGAGTTTAGCTTAAGCCTTTAACTTAAGACTTTAGCTTAAGCCTTTAACTTAAGACTTTAGCTTTTAAGCTTTATGCCAATCTTGTCCAACGAGATTTTCTTTCTTGATAGCTTCTGTCAGTTCAGTACATTTTATGACTTTTACATTATCGTCATCGCTTACAGAATATCACTTTACCTAGGCCCTCAGGTTCTAATTTCATGTCACATTAGATATTAACTTTTTCTGACTAGAATGAAAGTGCTCAACCCCTACTTTCTTTACCCCTTAAACCCTACAGTAGTAAATTACGCCCAAAATTCCCGAAACTGTTACCTCTTAAGTCTCTGCACTAACTGTGCCTGTTCATGATTCTCTGCGCGCGCGGTCTCTTCGAGCGCGGCGAGGCGTCGCTCGAGCTCGTGTCGTTCTCGCAGTAGTAAGCTTCGCTCTGAATGCTCGCTCTCCAGTTGACTTTCTAGCACTGAAATGATACAGGTTAGTTATAATGCCTTTTTCGACAAACTTTACTTAACAGCACAAAAGTTATCCTAATTCTAAAAGCTAAACTAATATTTAGCATAATAAGGATTCTAGATCGGCGGACTGCGTACCTATTCTAATTCCAGCCTGACCATGGACTTAAACAAGTGTAAAAAAGTTGAGGGACTACGGAAATCTCTAGATGCTCTCATCACGAAGCCAAACATCTGGTTAGCTTTATTAGCTATATTCTCAATAAAGGTCCAGATAAAGGTCATTGATATAAGATAACTTTTTAATTAAAAATTTGAGACAATAATTTATATCATTTATAAACAGATTAAACAATAGAGGTCCTAAAATTGAACCTTGCGGTACTTCCTCCTGATGTGTCGAATACAACTAGACTCAAAGCCATTAATTACAAATTCACAACCTCCTGGGTCATATTTGTTGTGTAACAGACAAACCAGCAAAAGAGAACCCCGTGGATATCATTGTATCTTATTTTATTGAACAGTAGTCAATGATCAACTTTATCAAATGTTTTCTGAAAATCTGTCATAAAAATCAGTCAAAAACAGAACAGTTGTGTTGTAAATATTAACAAACAACAAGATCATCTTTAACAAAACCATGATTGGCTCCTTAATTAAAACACGTCGTATAAACGTATAAATCTCAAAATGAACCATCCTTTCAAGAGTTCAGAAAATAATAAAGTCGGCGTACCTAATACTATCAATCTAGCAAAACAAATAACTGCTTACTCTTAAGTTTCTTGGCTGCGTTGGCTCGTGTCTCCTCCATCTCGTCGTCTCGTGCGGCCGCCTCCAGTCGCGCTTCCTTGCGTTGCTGCTCTAATAACATCTCCAGGCGGAGCTTGGAGCTTTCCAGCAGCTAGAACAATGAAAAAGAATAAGATCGTTCTTGTTTGGAAAGTTTGAAAGATTACTCGTCGGAATGCTGTAAATTCAAAAGTACTACTACCCATTACTACAGTCATAGCAATTTTTGTCGAATAACCGATAGCCGTTGGATCGGCAGCTTGGAAGGAGCTTATGTCACCTGTATCTGTCCGGCCAGTTCATCCAGCTCTTTGTCCCTCACTCGTTGCTTAAGACCCTTCTTGCTCCTTCTGATGGCAGTAACCACATCACCTCCCCCCTCGTTCCCTATCACCCTATATTAAGTCCCTCACCTGTATCTGTCCGGCCAGTTCATCCAGCTCTTCCTCCTGGTCTCGTACTCTTCGCTCGAGGTCGGTCTTGCTCCGCCTGAGGGCAGTGACCTCGTCGCCTCCCCCCCCTCGTTCCTCCAGCTCGCGGGTCGCGGCTGCTAATCGCTCTTCTTTCAGCTCCAGTTCCAGACGAGCTTCCTGTTGGTAATAATGATATAAGAAAAATTAATAATAATGGTATAAGAAAATATGAACAGTAAGTGAGTAGCAGAATTTGTCTATCTTTGTTATGTCGGGAATCCTACACCGTTATAACCACTAAAGTTTCTGAGGATGTTAGTTGCTTTTTCACGCAAAAACTGCTGTACGGATTTTGATAAAATTTAAAGTAATACAACTATGCATCACAAAAACTCATAATTTAAGAGGGCGAAGTCTAGTGTTGAAAAATAATTGACTTGTAAAGGTCAGGTGGCATCTGTCATTAATATAAAGGGTGTAAAAAACCTCTTAACGAAGCCGAAAGGCACTTGTTCTCCCCATCATTGCGATATTTTTTTTTGTTCTACACCATACCTGGGAACCTTCTAGTTACGGAGATATTGGGGGTCAAAGTTCCAACTTTTTGACAAGTTTTTTTTTAAATACAATTTTTTAATGTAACATTTTTACTTTAAACACCTCCACGACCCCAGTACTATTCAATCCATCCATCAGCACAATATTTTGAGTGCGTTACATTGAGTTACCACAAAATATGAATTTTCACCCCAGAAATAAATACAGTTTCCCAGCAATAATTTTTGCGTAAAGTTACTTAGCTTGATGTATACAGGGTGTTTGGCTTATAGACCGACACAATTTTTCCAGGGATTTAGGAGGTCATTATCTAGGTTTTACGCATACACCCTATATCTTAAATGTCACGGTTGGTTACATATGTTTTTTTTTTGTTAATTAAAAATATACCCAAAATTTTCCTTTAATTCCAAATAACTTTTTCGTTTGTGGGTGTAATGGCACAAAATAAATTTTGTTGCATTCTCCAAAGTCTTGTAAATCTAAATAAATCTTTGTTTGATAGAACTGGTTTCAAGAAAATTTCATACGAGCTACCAAAGTTATTTCGTTTTTAAATGTATGAAATTTGTATAATGCTTGGTTGACAGCTTCGTAATGAGGTCTTTTACACCCTGTATACAACTATTTGAACGGTAACCACTGGTAGCCAACTTCATCAAAGGTGTTCTTTACAATCCGTTCTGACCTGGGACTTTCTCGGCCAAAAATGGATTATGCTGGTTACATGAGAGTATCAGAAAGCGCAGCACTTGGTGTGCTGCGCTTTCTGATACTCTCATGTAGCCGCAGCTTTAAACTACCCTAAAACTTAAACAGTCATGTAATGCAGTCTCGATGACATTATCAGTATTATCAGCATACTCACAGAGAGGCTCTGTTCGATGGCGTACTTCTCAGCATGTGCCTGTTCCCGCTCTCGTGACAGTCGGTCCTTCGCGCTACGTTCGCGTTTCAGTTCCTCCTGGGCCGCTTGGAGCTCGCCGTCGAACTTGCGTTGTCGCTTCTCCAACAAGTTGTTGCGACATGTCTGAAATAAATATTTTACTTTAGATTTTATTTATTTATTTATTTATTTATTTAAACTTCATGTACAATAGTGGTACATAGGCGGACTTAATGCCACAAGGCATTCTCTACCAGTCAACCTTTGGGTTAAATAGGAAAACATAGTGATAGGGTACAAAGCAATGTCTAAAAAAAAAAAAAAAAAAAAATAGATTCCGTTACCAACTACAGAACGCCACCTGTTACGATCCTTACATGCATACTTCTTTTGCTCAGACACCAAACTTGTCTTAAAAGACAAGGTATCAAATTCAAATTACGAATACTTAATAAAATTCAGAGGAAAAATAACTTTCAAACGACTATAAGGTCTCATTCTAGTCTGGCCACGGTCTCAGATGACCCTCCGCTAAAAAGCAAGATTCTTGTCTTACCTGTTCATCAAGCAGTGACCTGAGGTCGGCCATATCGTTGGTCAGCTTCTGCAGCTTGCGTTTCCACTGCGCAGCCACCGCTCTCTGCTCCTCCACTTCTTCGTATGCATCTTGTACCTTGGGACGAGGAAACATTCATAATAGGTAATAATGGGTAATGTGTTGTTGCAGCCTGATGAGAGGTAATTTTAGCAAGATTTTAGTCGATTTTATTCTCCGGAATACATTTTACGGAGTGATCATACTTATCGACGCGATCGGCTTGAGCCGATCCCGTATCACAACATTAACTGTCACATTTAGTTCGAAGTAGTATCGAGTCGCGTCGTCCCTAAAAGAGGCTAATGACGTCTTTTATTGCAAAAATTTTGAGCTTTTACTGAACGGCTTAAGCAAATTCGCGTCGAAAAAATTTTTGACAAATTACCGCCGAAAATGATGTTGATCTCATTCATTAAGTTGTTCATATTTAAGTGCTTTTTCAACATTTCTGTTCTGTCTTCTTTGTACCACGTTCTGAACTAGGCTAGTATCAGTATCGAAACTAGAACTCCGAATGAACACCAGTCTGTCTAAAATTCGATTTCGAGGCAAGATTCATGCGACTAAAACAATAGACAAACGGTCTTCACACGCACGAATTTCAGCATTTTAATTATTTTCCATTTAATTTTTTATTCAACAAAATAACAAGTAGTAATGACATTTGAAAGTCAAGAACGAAATTAAACGATCTACCTTGTCTATCGCCTTGTCATCGCTTTAAGAAAACAACATAAAGTCTAATTTACTATATCTACTGAGGTTAATAACAACACGTGCATGTAATGCTACACACGTTTGGCTCAGCCACAGAGAGTTAACGATTTTAAAAAGAGAACTTATAGAGCGCGCATTGGGAGGGAATAATGACATTCAAACATTTTCGATTTTGACACACGAATACTACCTGACCGACTTGTTACTAAGGGTGAGGCCAAACGAACGTAATTTGAATTATGAGTCGCGTAATTTACGCCACGTTTTCATACGAAAGTCTGGTTTGTGTCACGTGACGACGAGCCCATTCTATGTATGAAACCGAATTTACGCGACTCACATAATTACGCTCGTTTGGCCTCACGCTAAGTAGTAACAAGTTTAGTAGTAGATTACGATTTTCTTGCCCCGTCTATTGATCGTAAATTTTTAAATCTTTGAGTTCGGCACATCCTGACTGTGTTGTTGATAAAGCCTAGACTCGAAGCAATTAATACATATATTCGGCCCTCATTCGGGTCGTGCCGATCAGCTTATTCCGATCGTCATGTACGAGTCGAGTACCATCGCTGAAACATGTTCGGGTCGTCTCGGCAGAATTCGAGGTCAGCCGACTGGTTTTCTAGTAACTGAACGTACATATTATATCCTACATTTTGCCGCCCAGACGAATCATACCAACACCAGACATGCATTGTGTGTGTGCAACCCTAAGGCTGCGGTTCCACTGAAGGGGAGCGAGGCTACGGAGCGGAGAAACGGAGAAATATTAACTAATAGGATTGCATACTGGAGTGGACCTGAGATTTTTTGCGATCCTATTGGTTAATAATTCGCCGTTTCGCCGCTCCGCAGCCTCGCTCTGCCTCAGTGGAACCGCAGCCTAAAACTCGATGAGTCATCCATGTAAAGAGAAATTACTCGCTAGGCAAAATGTAGTCAGCTAATCTGTGACCGAATTAAATGCCAATTTGTTAAAAGTAGATTCGACATGTCGCAATCGAGTTACGAGTTATCAGACCAATCAACAAAGTGTAGAGTGTTAGCGTTGAATATGACATCGCGCCTGTATACCTACGTGTAGTACACCCGTGTTTCGCCAGATATCAGATATGCTTAAGTCTATGTTATTTATTTAAACCAGCGAGGCAGTCACAAAGTTATGCTATGACGAATAATCCGGGTCCAGACGTGTGCAATGCGTAATGTAAGATTACGTGTAATTTAGCGTCAACAGTGTGGACGGCACTGCGAGCGCATTTGTGTTCGCGCTAAAAACCGACAGCCGACGGACCACAGAGTACATTTTATATAGCTGAGAGTGCACACACAGAATTCGCGTTACATTTCGCGATGCGTTACATTTCAATCGTGAAATGTAACGCATCGCGAAATGTAACGCGAATTCTGTGTCGACATTACATTAAGCGTTGCACACGTCTAGACCGGGCTTTATAGTTCTCCATTGAAGGTCGAATCATAAAAGTTGTCGATTTTCCTTGCACCCACAATAATAACATTTGGTTATTATAGCAATGCGTATTAAAACGCGATGGATTACGAAACGTAACCTGAGCCTCGCCCGTCCGACGTTGGACCGACGCCAAACCTTACCGATTACAATATAACAACTAAATTATTGTACCTACTATCAAACATTCTCATAATAAAGTGCACTAACCTCGGTTTCTTCTTCCATTTTTTATTGGCGTTTTTTTTTTAATATTGCGAAAATTTTCGTAGGTTAGAATTAATTACGAGTTGAGAATGTCAATGCCCTTTGGCATTTCATTAAACATTTCGTAGGACTTTATGAATAATCTTGCAGCATATTGGATTACGAAGATACAATTTCAATCTATTAAATAATACTTTGATTCACTTTTATACACGCACACAGAAATCATGAACTTTTTTTCAATGTACAGGCGTTTTAAATTAATTTATTCCAAGTTTTAACTTTAATTTCTGACGAAACAGTCTTTTCGTTTTAACTTTCGACAGTTAACGCATGTGGGCGCACTACGAGTATACACTCCACTTTCCTTATAAATCGTCTATACACTAAACTAAATTGTCCGTTCCATTTGTCCTTACTGGCCTCAATAATGTAAATGATGACACAAAGCAATTAAAATTCAGCTCTATCAGCGGTTGAAAGCATTCACTTCGACATAACACATTATTATTATCATTTTTAAAGCATAAAGTTAATAAACTACAGAAATATCAACCTTTTATAGACAGTTACACTTTACAATTTATCACAGTAATATTTCGTCACTTGGCTTTCAATACTTAAAAATATTTAGGTACATGTACGATATTGTGGGTTAATATTTTTGTTGCGAAATGTACGATTATGAATCACTTTTCGAGAAAAACACAAGTGAAAATAGAAAACACTCATCTAAAAAATTTAAAAATTCGCTGTTTGAAAAATAAGGCCAAATAATAATGTTTTTTTTTTCTAAAGAAATGTATATTCGTGTAACATATCGGATAAGTGACCGAATAATGACGATAAAGCAGATGATATCGGGATCTAAGGTGTGCTATCAGTTCGGAAGAGCGGGCCAAGGATGCTGAGATATGTCGAGATAAACACAAATATTGTAAACCTACAACACGGTATAGGCCTCTTTATTTACTAACTATATTATGAGAGCTGACGCAACTTAAAAAAACATATACACAAACTTTCGCCTTTATAATATAAGGTGTCTTTAATCTATTCATACACGAAATCTATCATTATGACCAACTTTTACTATGGGACGAAACTCAGAATCGCGAAAAAAAATCAGCTGTTTCCCTATCATACGTTCCCTTAACTTGTCAAAATGTATGGAACAGCTGATATTTTTTTCGCGATTCAGGGTTTCGTCCCATAGTAAAAGTTGTTCATAATGACGACTGTATGAATAGATACACCTTTTAATAGTGTGATGGAATACTTTTAATGTGTTACAGTGATTTGTTAAAAGATGTTTCGGGAAGAAAGATAATATAATAGTAAAAGATATACGTGGTAAATTATTAAGAACGTTTCTAAGCGTATTTGCGGAACAATTTCAATGTTTTTTTCTTTTCATTCAGTATTTATGCAATATCGAGATTAAATGCTTAATTCCAAGAACACTTGAGTAAGACGAAGAAAGAAAGAAAGAAAAAACATTTATTAGCCCGCACAGGACAAAACACAAACAACCAACCAACATAAATACAAATTCTGTTAAGACATTGAAAAATTAATCAATTAATCAGATTATCTACGATTACGATTAATTTCAATATGCAATTACGACTGCTACTGAATTCCGATCAACAGATAAAAGTATAATCAGTCTGCAATGTTGGGACGTGTTCCAAATAGTACACGCACATTTCGCTAGTTATGGTTAAGTCCCATTTTATAGGGGGCGAGCCTATTGCCATCAACCGGGCACAGACCCAGGCTCCGTGGCTGCTACTGAGAAATTCCAGATTGAAATACCCAATAACACCCGACCTGGGAAGCAAACCCAGGACCACATGGTCATGCAGGAGTCGCGCTTGCGACCTTTAAACCAACGAGGCAGACACGATAACTTCTCCCATAGTGAGTTTACGCACATCCGTGTTTCTACAGGCTGTAATTTTCACGAAGCCGTCAACCAAGCATTCTGTATATCAAACTAAGTAACTCTACGCAAAAATTATTGCTGGGTAACGACTTTTTTTTGGGGTGAAAAATCACGTTTTACGGTAAAACTCAATGTACCACACTCAAAACATTGTGCTGATGGACGCATTTAATAGTAAACCGGTTATGGAGGTATTTAAAGTAAAGTAAAAACTATCATTTGAAATAAAAACATGTGAACAATTTGGAACTTTGACCTCCCAATATCTCCGTAACTAGCCTACTAGTTACGGAGATAACAGATTTCCAGAACAAAAAAATTATCGCAATGACGGGCAGAACAAGTGCCTTTCGGCTTCGTTAAGGGTGTATATTATAAATGAGTCGTAAACGATACAAAACAAATGTAAGTGCGTATTAATAGACTACGGTAACAGGCAGGTCAGGTAGCACTTAACGTACGTTTGCCAACACTAGGGCAGATGGCAACGTGGCTGCGTCGCGGTCTAGGTCATGGATACTCACTAAAAATACTTTGACGGTGCCTAATAATGTTATTTAATGCGAATTTGTAACATTTTGCTGTTATTTGGTTTTGTTACGACATTTCAAAACATCACGGCTGTTATCCCCGGAGGGTTAGGTAGTAGTTTATCAATAGTACACCCCCACATTTCGTCAGTTAAAGTCGAGGTGATGGTATTATGGCTTTAAACCGACGAAGAATAAAAGACTCCGGGCTATATCGAGAAATTCCTGGTGGAACAACCTAATAGCACTTTACTAGACCTGGGATTCGAACCCAAGACTGCCTCATCAGTCTAATGATCGCAAAAGCCATTACTGAGCTTACATTTACAGTATTAAATAAGAGGAAATTGAATATTCTACAGAACATGACGTCTAGCACAGTATGAATAATGGTGTATTTCTACGCAATAACATTTCATTGAGAGTGGAACGGAACACACAAACAAATCGCCCCCGTCCCGCCTACTGTTTGACGCGCAACTACATACCTCTCTCCTTTCTTTTCTGATATCATTTTTTTTTGTTATGTCCTGTGTGAGTCTAATATATACTTTTCTTTCTTTCTTTCTATTATTAAACCCAGAGCTTACTTATCTATCTTTTTTGTAAAAATAATAAGATAATAAAAAAATATACAGGGTGTAAAAGACCTCATTACGAAGCCATAGGCATGACGACAGTATCAATAATTGCAAATCTATTTAGTCCGTCAGCTATTGTATTGGAAATTATATATAATAGTATGGACACGTATTTTTTGTTTTTGTAAATCAATATACATTGACAAAGATAAAACGCATCAAAACTCGGGACTGGGGGCTCGTGACGTCAGAACTAGCTAAAAATTATACCTAGACGTGACGTATTGAGAATTTTAAAAGCATCATATTATCTTCGTCAATTTTTATTTACGTAACAATATTTTCTGACGCAAAAATTATTGCTGGGAAACAACTTTTTTTTTTTGGGGTGAAAGATCATGTTTTGTGGTAGAACTCAATGTAACGCACTCAAAACATTGTGCTGATGGATGGATTGAATAGTACGGGGGTCGTGGAGGTGTTTAAAGTAAAAATCTTACATTAAAAACTTGTACTAAAAAAAAACTTGTGAAAAAGTTGGAACTTTGACTCCCAATATCTCCGTAACTAGAAGGTTCCCAGATATGGTGTATAACAAAAAATGATTGCAACGACGGGGAGAACAAGTGCCTCTCGGCTTCGTTAAGAGGTGTTTTACACCCTTTATATTTTCTGCTTATCGTTGTTGCAGGAAGATAACGAATTTAAATAATTACAATTAAAAAAAAGTATACCTTTACAACATTCCTTTAGGAAGTATATTATAAAAAAAGGAAATAAACAAAAATCTAAACTGATTACAGAAACCTATTTCCTTGTTTTGTGAATAACATCTTGAACATCAACCTAGGAGGCAGTTGTCTGCTTAATCGGACTACTCAACTATTCTACGTAATAGACCGAAAGATAGTCAGTTTCCAGGATATTCGTTTCTGAATCTTCACTACTATAAATGAGTCTGAGAATGCAACAGCACTTAATTTTAAGAAATTAGCAAAATTCTGGGCAAAATACAGTCATGACAGTAATCGGTGGAACAGCTTTCTTCGCAGGGTGACTTATAGCAAAATCAAAGCATTTATTTCAAGTATAGGCCAGTTACAGGCACTTTTGTATGGTTGAAACTAAGTCAACAATGAAATGTAGCTACAGTCCCAGACACAAGGCATAAAAAAAAGCGATTGATGAGGCCTATGTCCAGCAATGGACTGCTGATGCTGATGATAAAGGTCTGAAATATTCAATTGCAAGGAACGACCTTATCTCTGATTGAATAAAATCCGATTACACAGTACAGACATAATTATGTCTGTACTGTGTAATCGAACGCGTGTGTCTAATAAGACCGCGTTAATTGTTACACACCCGTTTAGCAAGAGACAGGAAAACGTGGAAATCTTTAGAGGAGGCTAATCTTTGTCGACAGACAAGCTGTTTCACAGAAACATCCAGTTGCCTAATATTCAAATGCAAGTTAGAATTTAATAAATCAATTTAGTTTTTTTAGTACTTATTATTAATTGTAAGGAAAGAAACAGCAATAGAGGCATTTTTTTTATAATTGTATTGTTTATATAACTGTGTGTATAGTAAGGATCTTTATTTTATGCACTTCAGATTCCAGAGAATGACTTCTTAAAGTTATTTCAGTTCCAAAATAATGTATTAATGTTCAGTTTCAATGACAAATTCTTTGCGTAAAAATAACATTTGCACGTAGGCGGGTGTTGATACTGTTTTACGGAAACTCTTCATAAAACAGAGGAGATGATCACAAAAAAACATGTTTTGTGATTAAGTAACCGATATTTTTAAGAAAAATATACCGCAAAAATCAGCTGTTCTGTACATTTGCATTACTCCACCGAAAAAAAATATGGAACAGCTGTTTTCGTCGTTGAAAGCTGTCATTCTTTGACAGTTGTGTGACATGATTGTATATAACAAGACCAAGTAACGTAGTGTGATAATTTGATAAACAATAAATTCCCCTGTTTTTTTTTTTATAAATTGCAATGCAGCAACAAAATTTTCACAGTTTTACTCAGATTATTTCAGTATTTAGTTAGACAAATTTCATCATCAGCGATTTAATCAGATATTTATTACAAACTATTTAAAGTAGGTTAAGTTTCTTATTTAAATTCTTTTTCATCCTTGGTTGAACAAAACATTCATAAAAAAAAAAAAAAGCATTGCGTATGAAATACCACTTTGAATTCCATCTACACATTTTCAACATACGAGTATTTCCTAACACTGAGCCAAAAAATATTAATCAGCTTTTTAATATGACCTACAACACTAAACCTGAAAGCACGATAATGCAGTTTTTAGGGCCAATAAACGAAAGGAAAGCAATGGTTGAAATAAAAACCGGAAACATACAACTTGTTTACAATACACAAGCTATGGTATATGTTCTATGGTTACTCGTCATTGTACTCTCAGCCTAGGTACAGTTCTGCAGAAACTTACTAACTAGATACGTGCGTATTGTGAAGAATCGTTTTCGATGATAGGGTTATAATAAGATTTACAATTTGTGTTGAAATCATCGGTAGCAAAATGGAAATGGCTGTTTTTAAAACGATGAAATAAACCATCGTGAGGGATCCGTTACGTCCTATGATGGAAATGTTCGAAGACATGTGACCTGCACTCCGCGTGGTGGATGAATATAAACATAACATCACGCCTATAATCCACGTAGGGCTAGACAGAGGTGTACCCATTTTTCGCCAGTTATGTTTAAGTTCCATGTATAAGGGGCGAGCCTTTTGCCATTAACTGGGCACGAATCCAGACTCCGAGGCTGCTTCTGAGAAATTCCTGAAGGAAAAACCCCAATTGCACTTTGTCCGACCCGGGAATCAAACCAAGGACCTCATTCTCAGCAGTCACGGTCCAACTCAAACTCAAATTCAAACTCAAAGCATTTATTTCAATTACACCATTACGGTACTTTTGAATGTCAAAAATACAAAAAAAAACAAAGCTACAGTCCCAGTCACAAGGCATAATAACTTGAGAAAGTACTGTAGTTGCACATTCCCTAACGTAGATCTCTATGGAGAGGAACGGGCAAAAAACTCCATGGACACTCTTTTAAATCAAAATATTGTTACATCATTAATTTTGTGATTATACATATATGTGAGAACGATGTAGAAAGACGTGCACATTAAGAGTGTCCAGAGTAAAAGATTAGAACAAGGCAGTCGAGGGATCTAGATAACAAGGTTAAAGTTAGCTTTACCTATTAAGGCGGTTCCCCGAGCAAAATTAGCAACTCTATTTGTGGTGGTTCAAACTTCGTTTGAAATACTGTTAGAATAAAGTTCTAATCAGCTTGCACTACAAAGTGATTGTTACGTCAGTCACTGCAGGCCGAATAGTGCGAAATGAGTGGTTTTTATTCTTTATAAAATCAAATTTACGTCTTTTGGAAAAAATAAAACGACAATTATGTTCATTATTAAATTGTGTATCCATTAGTATAAGTAACAAATCAAAATAATGGTTACTTTATGAGGAGTAGCATTTTATAAATCATTATTTCTCATTTCTGTAGTTTCGTTGTGAGGGGATTTATTAAACATTAAGCTACGTAAAAAAAAAAAACGACAATTTTGGAGTCAAGAATATGTAGTAATTTAATGTATTTTTTATTAGTTGGTATTTCTTTTGGATAAAGAGGAGTAGGCTCCAAAAAACTGCTCGTTCAAGGTCATTTGCTCGGGGAGGCGCCATAAAGTATTTTGTACTATAGCTTTATAACCAGCCTATGGTAAATACGAAGAACAAATGAAAGTGTACCAAAAGTAGACTTTAGTTTTAGCACACGAGTTTTCAGACTCCGAAGCAGTCATCGATTCTAAGAAATTGCACCTAACAACAAAAACTGAATAAAATCTACACGTCTACCTACCATCAAAGGCTGATCAATATAAGT
Organism: Xestia sexstrigata; assembly: GCA_941918905.2. Lineage (NCBI taxonomy): Eukaryota > Metazoa > Arthropoda > Insecta > Lepidoptera > Noctuidae > Xestia > Xestia sexstrigata. The sequence continues at coordinate 6,164,341 of OW799221.2, forward strand.
TCAGCGCTACCCGAGATTAGCACAGACAGACAGACAAACAAACATTCTTAATGCAACAACTGTTGATGTTGCTGACGAAAGTAGGCGAGTGTAGAAATAGGATAGTTATTTTAAAACCACGGAAACACTTTCTAGGTTAAATGAAAAGAAATACGATTGATTTGGCAAAATATGGCGATTTTATAGGAAACACGGTGAGTGAAATATAATGTAGAAAGGATACCGGTATATCTTAGAACCAACAAGAATTTGTGTGGTATTATTACTGCCACAAAAAAACCCGACTGCGGAAAAATCACACTCTAATTAATTCGAGGTTTACAAGGTAAAATCGACTCCTCCTATTGTTAAAGTTGTTTAAAATGTAGCCTATGTTACCCGGGCCATAATAAAGAATTTTATTAATTGAAACATATTTTTTTTTTCGTATGGGAAATCATCAAACGACTCCTCCCGCTCTGGGCGGAGCAGGAGGGAGTGTGAGACTTTTGAGGAAGTGTGAGACTTTTACTGACTAAAACCCATCCATGTTCCTTTATCGCCCTTGATGTTGGGTTGATGATGCCCTTGCGGACCCCTTCCTTTTGCTGAAATCTCTTTGAGGCGCGCGTGGAACGGCCTGCCGTCATAAGACGGACGGACGGCGAGCTAGCCCATAGCTCACCGTTCACAGGAACGCGCCTATGGTGGCCGGGGTCCACCACGTGGCCCCCGACGCCCGGGGCGTCTCCCGCGGCGGCTGGGACGTGAGGTTCTCTCCCTCTTACGTTCCGCCACCTCCTTCGCTAGCATGACTGCTTCGCAGACGGAGGTGACGGCATCCCATTCCGTCTCGCTCCGGGCCATGGATTGAACCACGGCCGGACGCGAGAGGTCGCCGCCGCCGACAGAAACAATAGATAGACTGTGTGAAAGATGATATGGCGAGAAAGGGGTGAAATCTGAGGTGACGACAAATAGGGAAGTATGCAAGAAGAAGACATACTGCATCGACCCCAAATACATTGGGCTCCGGGCAGGAGAAAGATACATAACCAGATGAAAGAATAATACTTTTTTGCGAACAATATGCGCGCAACAGCTACAATACGAGTACTAAAACACTAAAACAATAGTAGAGGATGTTTTGGCGTGTTCCCCGTTAACCTATTTATGTAAACATGAACCATTCAACGTTTACTACTTCCGTGCAGAATAGCAACATTGTCTAGAACTTACTGAAACTCGTTCAATAAAATTATAACGTCTTACGCAGTGGTAAGAACATTTCTACCAGAAAATACTTATGGGCATTTATAATTAAATAAATAATAGTCTCTATCTAAGCAATACTCAGGAGAACGAAAATTTCTAGAACGTTAACCTTGGAGTTGTAAGGAGCGAATACAATTTCAACACAATGATTCCACTGCATGTGTGAGGACCTGTTTGTTTCTTAACCACTTGTATTAAAATAACATTAATAACTCTTCGAATGAGGACAACATCGAAACTGACAGTTTCGACGATAGAATACGAAGCGTTTTTGATCCGACACGCTTATTTGCCATCACATACGATCCTTCAGTTGTAGTTTTTTTTCATCATTAAACTATTTAAAGAAGTGCTACACCACTAGATAGATTCGCCTCGCCTGCCCTTCAACTGGATCCTAGACAAATGACTTTGAAAATCGATTTCCAAGAATTACGTCTATCTATAATGACTTTCAATGGGATTTCTGTATCCATCATCATCAATGCTGTCAGTTTGTGTGGTCGAATCATCTTGTGGGGCACGTCCCCGTCACTCCCCGTGCTATTTTCTTAGTTTATCTATCTACATGTCTAACGCCACAGAATCCTTACCTTTTTCTCCAACTGCTTCTTAACGGTAACGAGCTGTTCCAAGTCGTCCTCATGCTGCCTGCGCAGTTGAGCCCGTAGCAGCTGCAGTTCCCGATGTGCTCGTTCGAATCTTCGCTTGTACTTGTCACCGGAGACTCCGGCGTCGGCCTCGGAACCTTCGGAGTCTGACGGCTCATTTCCGCCGCTGTCTGCAGAGCGCCAGTGGAGGAGCTCGAGTTCCAGGCGTTCGGAGGCCTATGGGGGAAATATTTGGAGTTAGTTAGTGTCGTCAACCAAGATGGTCATAACTTCTATACGACTTTCTAGATTATGGTGTTTAACATGCTGTAGGTGTTTTTGAGATCTTTTGAAGTTGTGGGTTCAAATCAAGGCGAGTACCAATATGACTTTTTCAATTCATATGTTCTTTCTAAGTTTATCTTGGACATAACAGACATCGGTGAAAGAAAACATCGTGAGGAAACCTGGACTTATAATTAATATAAGTCTGAAATCGCCAACCCGACTTGAAGCAAAGCAAGCGTGGTGATCAACGCTCGTGCCTTCTCTGTACGAGAAGAGGCCTTTGCCCAGCAGTGGGACAGTTATAAGCTGGTATTAAGCGCTGTTTAGAGTTTGGGAGAGTAAGGATTTTTTGATTTTTCGCAAAGCCTAGAATACATTTTAAATATCACCAATAAAGCGGCACCAAATAGCACCAATAACATGGCGGTCGGATTAAGAAATAAAATTGAACATTCTCGTTAACCTAAAGATCGAGTGACCGAGAATTTTTGATTTTACTTTGTTGTGTGACTACAACAAAAATACATTATTATCATCAACAGATCAAGGAGTTATCTGTTGTATCAGATAAGATGAAGATTTAAATCATGTTATCGGAGACTGCTGGTTCAGAAACTGCAGATAGCAACGACTAGGTATTTGACACGATAAAAGATGTAGTGTTTTATTAATGACCACACAAATTTAGTAATAGAGCAGCAGTAGCGAAGTATCAATTTTAGTAAGAGATAAGCCGGAGCACATTTACCTTTAATGTGATTATATTATTTGTCTATAGAATACTGTGTGCCATTCTTCAAAGCGAAGCCGGTAAGAATCGAGTTTTATGGAACCTTCGCCACCGCAGAGCAGATCTGATAGTCATTTATATTCAGATCAGAATATCACGTCATCTGCTCGGGTACATCAAGGTTCATGAAGAAAAGTACTAAGGAATGAACCCACCTGCTGCAGCCGCTGGTTGTTAGCCAGCAAGTCTCGGTTGTCGCGTTCGACGCGCAGTCGTTCAGCTGCCTCCGCGTCCGCCCGCTCTGTGGCCAGACCCGCCGCCGCCCGCTCCTCCGTGAGCTCGCCACCGACTTCTGAGAGCTGGAGACAAAAGGTACATTAGTAAATTGTGTACGAAAACAAAAACATGTTAGAAGTCCCAAAAACATATCCTTAAATTCGGGAAAGCTACAAAACGTATGCATGAAGATGTGGACGTATCCTTAGTGTTATTGGGTTTTTCATCTGGAATTTTCTTGATAGCAGTCCGGAGACTGAACCTGTGCCCAATTGATGGCAATAGGCTCGTCCCTATTACATGGGACTTTAATGTAATTCGCGTTATGTGAGTGTACTACGAGTACTTATTAGAAACACTTCCGCGTAATTTGAGTGTACATTAGGTACGCCTCCTGCCTAAAACTTCAGGCGAACTGGCGTAATATTATGTTTAGACCCATCCATATCGAATAGTAGACATCTTTTGGCAGTTATACTAGTGAATTTGTTTTCCTTAATTCCACGGTTAAATTTTCCGCAACCTATCTACTTTATAAGTCAAGTCAAGAAAGTCCAGCAATAAACCCATGGCACATAAACTAATTACGTACAACCGCCTACTATTGGAACTGACATGAACAACACTATATAATTAAGTCTTTAGACAGAAATTCTGACACGAACTAGCCTTAGAACGTCAAGTCATTACAATTTACATATTAATTGTCAACACGGCAAAATGTTATTAATTATTTCTGTTAGTGACGCATATTGTTTTAACGGTATCATTATTGTTATTTCAAGTTTCAAACACCAGTAATCATGGTTATTACGCCTATGACTAGTACCTAATTGATGGGCCTCGAGGCCATAAATTCCGATTAGATGTCTTGAGGTCAACCGCCAACAGTGCAGAGAAAGTATTCACGTTTCCTATTAAATACATTACACAATTATTAAGGGCCTTTACCCCTTCAAATGGCTTAGCATGATCCTCCGTTACGCCTAAAATACTGCAGCATTAATTTTGAAATAAATATATAGTAAAGTTGAGGATTAATGCTAAGTATTATGTGTGACGAAAACACGATTCCATATATAAACTTTTCTCGATAGAAAAAAAAACCAAAGTTACCTCCAAATCGAACAATAAACAGCTGGTATTCAAAAAGCACTTCAAATTAGACCATGAAACTTTGCATACTAACTGAACTAACTATAAAGCAGGTCTTATGTGTATTACTTTTTAGTCCAATCAATAGATTTTATGTAAATCGCAAAAAACCACTAATTTCGCACTATTCGGCCGCAGTGACACGTAACAACCGCTTTGTAGTGCCAGCTGATTAGAACTTTATTCTAACAGTACCACTTTAGCAGCAGCAGCACTTTATTCTAACCACCAAAAATAGATTGCTAATTTTAGGGTTAGAAGGGCCTTAACATTACAAAATATTAACTTTAGATGCTATTCAAACAGAATAGTCGTAACATACAACAACAAACAAACAAACAACAACAGCCCATAACGTCCACTGCTGGACATAAGCCTCTCCCACGATGGGAGGAATTTGCCGTAATCTCCACGCTTGGCAGGCGGATTGGAGATCGCAGTGATGAAAGACTAACAGAAAACGCTGCTGCCCATTCTCTGGTCTACGGAGGCGCAAGGTGTTCTGCCTCAGACATTAGTCGCCTTATACGACACCCGTGAGTGTAATGGGTTGGTTCTATTCTACTCTGCCGGATACCACACGGCTCAACATAAACGATCATTAAAGTTTTTCACCGACAGTGTAAACGACGCGATACGGTGGCCAATATTAAGTACCAACATAAATAATAGCAAATAAATGTCAGCTATGAAAAGCTTTAATGATAGACCATAGCCAAGATTTCCTGTCAAACCACAACACGTACAAGTGTTGAAAATATTCCATAGATAGACTATAACTCTATAGCGAGAAATGGTTTTACTTAGAAAGTAGGTAATTGCAGTGTTCCTAGTCGTTAGCAGTTAATTCCTCACTGCCACGACAACCACTGTGATTATATCATAACAATAAAGTAACAGGTCACACCTAGCTTATTAAGCGCCACAAACGATAATTAGATCGTCGATCCTACACTTAAGTAATCCATCGTTAGTCTAAGTTATCGGGACGATAATCATAAGGCTGAATGAAAATTAACTAAGCAGCAACATTTCAAACATAACAGGTTAAATTTGGAACGCACTGACGCGCGAGTAGGTGGCCCAACCAACGTATTAACTGTCTGGCGAATTCGCAACGCGAGCAACCTTTAACTCTTGCCAAAAGCGCACACAATTCCTACAAAAAAAAATCAACAAACGAAAGAAAAAAAACAGCACGTTTCCTGTTTCAGTTTGAGTGACAATGTCGTAATACTCCGCTGACGGACAAGGCAGAATCTCGCGAGAGACGTCGCCGTAGAGAAGTCAACAATGAGAAAAAAATGTTTTGGCAAGCGACGCGCGTGCGGTAATAGACAGCCAACTGCCACAGTTCCAAGCGCCACTGGTAGCCCATGAAACTATCCCAAGTAGCCGGCGATAATTTATTACAGTGTATTGGCCTAATCTTTACGAGCATCGCGAACGCTTTGGAACATTTGTACTATGATATCTAGAACTAATCATTATTTAGTGTGAGTCACCTCGTCCATTTCGGAAACAGTAGTTCGGTCTTCCGATATCCCGCGACTGGATCGGCAGACACTGCTGGCTCGGCTGCCACTCCGGCTGAACAGCGTGAAACCCTTGATCATGATGTTCGTCGCTGACTTCGATCTTCCAACTTTCTTCTTTCCATTGAACATCATGTCAGAGTCATCTTTGTGTCCCAGTCTTCGCCATTCATCCATTACATGGTCAGTCCTCTGAAGGAAACTATCGATCTTACTGCTCAAGTAATTGGAAGACGTTCCTTCTTCCATATGAGCTGCTACTGGCTTGAATTTCTGCCGGATGGGTTGTCTATTGCATCCGAGCACGAATGACATGTTAGCATCAAAAACAACAGGGGCCTGTTCTCTAGATCTTAGTTCTTTTAAATCTACGCGTTCAGACATATCACAGGTTTGAGGGTACATTCTTCTAGGAGTAGGCGTCCTGCTGTATAGAGTGGTGTTCATGCTCGATGAGCGAGATAACGGAACGTAGGTCCCGTTGCTGCTGCATGTCGAGTACTGGCTGGCTGAGCTACGTACGCTGCTGTACGAGGACGGGCTCGGAGACCTCGACGTCAATAAATTTACAGGCACGTGTCTTTTAGCAAGTTCTGCTATCGAGCCTCTCTCTACGGAAGCAGTAGAATTGCTTCTTCTGTAGGAGGGGCTCGGTGAGCGACTCACTAAGTATCTTCCATTATCACCACTGGGCTCATTAATAGTTCGGACCTCCTTCAGAGGTTTAGTCACAAAAAGTTTCTTGCCATTCAACAGAGAAGACGAGAGCTTTGGAGGTACTTTCTCATCGAAGTCAATAGGCAGCGTCTTGGACTTCTTCACCGGCAGGATGGGTCTGCTCGGCGGAGCTTTAGGTGGTTTCTTCGGAGTTGTATCCAGTATTGGTGGGGAGAGTGGTCCGTTGAAGTTTGGCGGAAGAGATCCATTTCCATTGATCGGCGGAGAGAAGACACCGTTACCGTTGGTTACACTTCCATTTTGTTCTGGTATTTGTAGCTTCAGTGGATTGGAGCCCGTGCCGTTGCCGGTGGCAACGGCGACCGGCGCGTGCGGCATTTTCGTTTAGGCTGTTCGCTTGCGTTTCCTGTAGCGGAAGTGTCGCGAACGTTGAAAGTCCAGTGCCATTTCACAGTGATCCGTTGCAGTTTTATTGTCGCGAGCGTTACGGGATGCGTCGGGACATTAGTTGGAAATAGAACCGGCGCGAGAGGGCTCCGCGGACGCACTGCGCCGGCTATCTCGGTCGCCGGGCCGACGACGCGGCCGCTCGACTATTTTAGTTTACTTAGATGTCGAAGTGCACGCGCGGCTGACACGCGCTGGACCTTCAACATTCAGTGGACGTTCGGGTACGAAGCCAATGACAACATTCGTTCGTCCGAATGTCCTGTTCAAACAGTCGCAACGCGTTATCAATCAGAGCTAAATGTATCGTCGTATTGTATAGTTATGATAGTCAAGAGCAGAAGTAGGTCAATCGATGCATGTCAATAGATCAGAACCGCAGTCGTCAGGACGCCTGCACAAGAGCAGCTGAGGAGAAGCACTGAAAGCCAAGCTTTGTTTGTTATACAGGAGTTTCAAGCAAGTGCACTTTATCAAATCAAATATATCAAATCAAATATATATTTATTTTGGGACAACTGGATCCAAGGGTTAGATGAACAAAACTTAGAAACTATTGTTAGTACTTAAATACAATTACAAAGGACAACACTCATCATCATAATAACATCTAAAACACATACATAAAAAATACCCCTGTGCTGAGACACCCCGCCCCGTCAAGATAACCAATAGGGAGATACCTCCCTAGAAATCACCAGACGAACGAAATGCCTCAACACAGGTGCACGAACCTCTTCAGCTACAGTTTTTTTTATGAACACGCGAAGAAAATTTGCATTTTATGTAAAAGACTGGGTACTAACGGCGAAAACGCTGACGCACGTCATAATATCTTTAAATACATAGGTATAACAAATACGACAAGAATATCCAAAAACGGTTACGCAAATAGATACCAAGCAGGACTCCGGAACATGTTTTTCAACATCCAACACTCAAAGATTCAAAACATCTTCATTATAATCATAATAACTGTCGTCTTGACGCACATGTACTGAAACAGTAACTGTTGGCAACTACTGGACTAAACGTTGGCAAGAAAATTGATAAAATAGTGTAAATGTACATAGCATAGCGCCCAAATATGCATCTTTTGGCAAAAACAAGGTGTTCACCAAACTTGCGCGCACGCAGAATCCAGTAGCAATTTGTTGTGTAAACACAAACACTCTGACAGGTGGGGAAATGCTAAACTGTGTCAAAATCTGTTTTATATAAAAGTGAGAAGAACTTTCAAGGCGTAATGGCGAAGAATAAAGTACAAAAACAAGACAAAGCATCTGATAAGTAAGAAGACATAATATCGTTAGAAAATTATATGACAATCAAAAGTAACACATTTTGCTTGCAGACTAAAATATTTTTTGCGAAATACCAACGAATAAATAAATTCACTAGATAGTCAAGTAACGAAACAACAATTTTGAATTAATTCCCAAAGATGTAACGTCAACAAACCGGGTGACGTCAGTTAGCAACAAACCCAGGACGTTAAAGCTCTGTCTAACAGAATAGAAATTAGAATAGACATCCTACACTGTAAACCTAGATTCGTTTCCAGTTACTGAAAGCAAGATGGCTAATTATTTACGTACGGTTGTTCCAGATACATTGACACATTACTGTAGTTTCAATCGTGTTTTTACGTTACAAAGTAATTCATTGGTTACTGATGAAATATTTATTTCTGGTGTATAAGAAAATGAGGCAAATGTAGTGAGGAAAGTTTGAGTATAAATGTGGATGGGTATAAGAGTAGAAGAAGACCAAAGAAACGATGGAGACAAGAAAGGAGGTGTCTGATGAGATGACGAGTAATAGAGAAGTATGGAAGAAGAAGACATGCTGCGCCGACCACAAATGAATTGGGATGATGTATAAGAAAATGTAAATGAAAGAAAATCGTACATAATAAATACTAGCACTGGCAACAATTTTTAGAAAAAAAAAAGAAAAAGTTTTTTACTCTGTGCCGAGAAATAAAGACTTAATAAGAATGTCAGTCTGCAGTAACCCATTTGAACTTAGGATTGAAATTACTTGAGTGAGACAATACCTACATGAAAATAGAAATCTACTACAGTGAAAAAATAAAGCTGTAACTAGACTTATGATATAAAGATATAACATTATAGAATCATCTGTATAATTATTGTGATTTCAAATGTATCTGTGTATTCATTGTTGAATATCCGAAATAAATAAATGTACCGATGAAAGTCTCAATTTCTTCTTTCAACTCTCCTAAATCTAATACAGAATATACTGCCGGACGAAAGCTAAAGGGCTCGAACGAAAGCTGTTCCAATTTCAACCGCAACGTCTATCGGTCAGATGTTCCAATAAGAAATAAATAACCGGCCAGCCACGTCTGCCAATGCGTCCGCTTGATGCAATCCGTTCCGCAGTAACAATGCTGACAATTGCGCAACCATAGACTATAATGGGTTTTTAATCTGCTTGTGAAGAAATTATGAGGAAGGAAATAGATTTTTGAGAGTTGCGGTCATCTGATAGGTAGGTTTGTGAAGAAAAGTAATGGCAAAGAATTTTAACAATCGACAAAATGTGAATTGTGATTTCCAAAGTAACTTCTAAAGAAAACGAATTCAAAATATTTGAAGTCTGTGCAACGATCGATCGACCCGAAAACAAAAATAATTACGGTTCTATGTAGCAAACGAAGACATAACTGAAAATGAGCGCTTAAAAAGTGACGATGTTGACAATTTACCAAAACATAAATCCATAATTATCTCGAAGATTTATAAAAAGATAGTTACGCAAAAAAGAAGAGTAACTCCGACATAACAATATTACACAGCAAACACTAGTAAATTAAGAAAGTGATTCAGCGAAATCAACAATACGATGTCACACGCTCTCGCGACAAACAAAAAAAAACTCGATAAGTAGCTATACAATTAAAAGTGTTTCCAATCAACTTGTACAGAACATCGATCATCTTTTTATTTGTATAAAAAACCTTATTAAAATGATGTTACTTGTCTAGTTTCAAGTCACACACATTCACTTGTTCGCTATAAACTCGTATTGTGCACATGGCCCTTTTGGCGTTTTAATGACGTTGTCAGCCAGGAGGGAGCTGGTGGTAATCAATTGTGTAATAGTATAGGAAAAAACAAAATGGCAGCGTTGGTTCCGACTATGGCCACGCGCTAAAATAACCATGCAGCACTTTACGGGGTGGAAAGAGACGATGAAAAATTTCTATGTTTGGGGGTTCCAATGATGTACTGAATACAGGTAACCGTTTTCGCGTCGCGCGTCGGTGTCTCTTCTACGGTCGGGTCTACCCCGTATGGTTCAATGTTTCGTACGTTTTCGCGGGTTTTCGCGGGAATCGCGCGCGCTTCTCGACAATTCGAAAAACTGAGCGTATAATTTCTCTTTTTCGAAATGGAACGTTATTTTAAATTTAGATTGGAACAGGATTTATGGCTCCGAAATACATCCTATAAAAATATGAGAGCTTTAATCGGTTGAATAGATACGCATTTTTATTCAGTGTTTTTTTTCGTGGTATATTAATATTTTTATGGAAGATATTTAAAATACTTCATAAGTTTTTCAACCACTTACACGCATAATGTATTTATCATCATCATTTTATTCATGATTTGTGTAGCGTTATGAGCTTCTTTCAAAGTCCTAATATCTTCTTTATGATAAAAGTATTTATTTTGAATTAAATACATGTATGTTATAAAAAAAAACATAATTCATCTGGCATAACCTAAATACATACTATGAAAATTCTTGCAAAAAATAATATGTTTCTTCTTCAAAATCTTTCCGGACACTTTTCACGGATATTCCAGTTTTTGCACAGCGTAAACAGAAAACAAATACAGCATGAACGCTAAACATTGATTTCAAAGCTTATTCCTGGAGTAGTGTGCATAAATCAGGGAAATTAGGTCATTCACGACTGGCAACACTGACGGAGGCGAGTTCAAGCGATGTTTTGAAATATTCATTAAAAAGTTTACAATGTTATATTAGTATGTTGACGGGAATGACACGGCCTGGTTATCGACGAAAATGTGCGCGATGAGAAATTTAATATTGGCGTAATTTTTAGGTAACTTATATTATTAACTAGACTAGTTAAACTCGGACGCTGGTATTGTATTTTTAATCGGCTCACGAAATCTTGAGAGTTTTTGGGCCGTTTACAATCTTTCAGCTTTTGAGTTCAAATATTGAAATTATGTTCTTATTTTCGAACTAGAACATTCCAAATTACTTTTCTCGCTACCAGAGCTCATAACTTTTACTCGTCAGTAATAAAACCAAGTAATTAAAATGAAACCGCTCATGCATTGACATCTCAATTCAAAACAACAGCTGTTGCTTTAAAATATACAAAAAAAAGAAAACACAGACATGGCCGCTTTTGAGATTCTTAATTCAAATTTTTCGCGACTTTGCAATGACTGAACATTCCGGGAGAGGTTGATGAACTTTGCAAAGACAGCTGATTCTTCATACGATTTGCGATTATCTTATAAATGTTCAGTAAATATGGAAATTAGTCTATAACAATGCATGCAGAATTTTTGTAGTTTTATCGCGGGACATCTGTCTGATTTCTATCGTCTACTTATCGTTACGAGACCATCAATGTTGGCTTTATTGTCAAGCTTGAAGAACTATTGATTTGTCTATTTTTAGGTTCGTACCGTTCGTACAAGTAGATCAAAGATGTGTTGAAAAAAAGTACTTGAATAACATTTATGTAAATGTTATTAGGACACAAATAATGCGAGACTAATATTTTAGATATTATTATTCACTCACATTTAAGAAGCATTAATAATTGCGGCAACATTATAAAAAATTTGGCGGAAAATACTTAAAAAAAAAAACTTATTTTTATGTTTCACCCATTCAGCGTCCCTTTGCAATTGTTAAAACGTGCCAACTTTTTTATTTTATTCTAACCTTGGTGTTGACAATATCTAAAACTGTTCTGATTTCAAATGAAACTTTGTTTTTCATTGTCAAGGAATCCATCGATAAGCTTCATTGATCTTTTTAATAGTGACATTGGATAAATATCTTTTTATTAGTACGAAATAAATTGTTTCATTGATTTACTTGCTGTGATTAGTATCGGTATTCACGTACCTAAAAAATAGTGCTGCTGCATGGTTTACGCAATTTGTATGTATATTTGTTATTTTGTGTGCAATAAAGAATAAAACGCCGCCATTTTGTTTTTCAATTTTATTTCCTTTGAAAAAATCACAATTGTTTATAAACAACACCTTCACAAAGGTCAGAAACGCGCCAAAATAAACATACTTACTGCACTATACCTCACGAGTAGTTTTTGAAACTGTAACTAATGATCAACGTGGTGCATTAATCGCCAGCATTGACATATTTTCTGTTTAAACTGATGAATTACTAGCTATTTTGAAGACAATCAAATCAGTCATGAACTCATGTTCATGACTGATATTTGATTGTCTTCAAAATATTATATAATATAATAATATAAGAAATTTAATTCTTACCTATAGTGAAAACTTAAAAAAAAAACAAGTTTTAAAATGAAAAGAAGAAAATTAGTTTTATCTATCAAAATTGAGAGTTTTATACTTTCTTGTCACTTCGCTGGTAAGGCGATCCTGGCTGCAGGATCAAGTCATGTCTGAGATAAAAATGTATTGTCACCAGAACCAAAACTGTGTGCAAAATTTCAGCTCAATCGGATAAAAAACAAGTGGTCAAAAATGGTTTGCAAATTTTAAAGCGGACAACTTACCATACATACAGACGAACAGTGGAAGATAAATAAAAGCTTGTAAAAGCCATATATTTGACCGTAATTCCAAATAATGACTAGAGAAAGGACAGTGTAACACAGTGTTACTATAAACATGATCATTGAATAAAAAAAAAACAAGCTCACTAGAAAGTTATCGAGCAGTTCAAAGCTGAGCGAGTTGAAAAACGAATTCTTTTTTTCAATAAGTGTTGTCTGTGGTTATGTAATATCAGCTTTTCAAACAAATACCGGTGTTCGGCATTTAAAACCGCGAATGCGTTTTTCTTTGAGGGCTTTCGTAGTATACAAGGTGTAAACGGACCGTTCACGAAGCCGACAGCCAAGCATTCTGTCCATCAAACTAAGTAACTCTAACGCAAAAAATATTGCTGGGAAACGACTTTTTTTTTGTGGGGGTCAGAAATCAGTTTCCGGTAGGACTCAATGTAACGCACTCAAAACATTGTGATGATGGATGTATTGGATAGTACAGGAGCCATGGAGGTATTTAAAGTAAAGTAAAAACATTAAGTCTAGAATTTAAAAAGAAGTTCGCCCTATCTGTACTAGACATTAAACAACAGGTTTGTTTACAAGCAGCATCCGTATAGGCTGGGTTTGGACCTATCCTACCTGTCTGAAAACCCATTTTTATAAACAAACAATTTATTTCAAAGTAAGTGCTCACTGGACGCCTGTCGAAGGGAATCGCCGTTGCGGCAGACCGCGACGAACTGGTTGTGTGACGATCAGTAGGCTAATTCACGTAACTAAATAAGTGCAGTTGCAGTTAAGAGTTTCGATCAAAACAACGCTTTTCGTATTCTCTACCGCTGTCAGACACGCTCGCGTCAAGTTCGCGTCACTTGAGCGCAATAACGGCATTCTACTGTTGCGCGTCTTTGGTGCGTGCTTCGGAACGCAACATGATCGGTATTCTACTAAGTAAGAAAAAGCACTAAAATCTGTGCTGGGGTATTATTTTAATATCTTAATTACGTCATATTCATTGAAATGTAATCGATTCTATTCGATTATTTAGTGAGTAATCTTTTTTCTCTCATATGGCCACACCATAACTAAGTTTGGTAGAGTTTGGTTGTCGTACAGTTGACGTGCAGTTCACGCGCAGCTTACGCGCAGTTCGAAGATTACAAGAATACCGTTTATCACTCGAACTTGAACTTAACTGCAACTGCACTACAACTTCATCGGCGCGTCATAAAATTACGTGAATTAGCCCTCTGATCTCGTTTACGGGGCGAATATGGCCAACTGATATCGCACAGGACAGAGAGGTTTGGAAGGAGAAAGGGGAGGCCTTTGCCCAGCAGTGGGACATACAAAAAGGCCAACAAAAAAAAGTGCTGTGTTCTTGAATGGCCGGAGTACTGAACTGTCCTTATCTAACACATTCGTGTTATTGAGTGCCCGACTGCCCAACAGATAGAATACAAGTATATTTTCGTCTCGGTCAAGGAACCGTATGGAGGCCGAATTTGAATTATTTTTTTAAATCTCTAGGTCAGCCACAAATTCCTGACATTTGTAACTTTTTTTTACGTAATTAAATTTGTTTTGAATGCGAAAACATTTGTTACAATTCATCAAAGTTACACGCTAATTAAAAATAGAAATAAATAAAAAATGGCGCTAAGGGCCGCGAAGGCGACACTATCTCTAGGGCAAACAAGATTTAATATAAACGTGGTTACATAAAAAAATACCAATCGAATTGAGAACCTCCACCTTTTTGAAGTCGGTTAAAAAAAAGAGAAAGACATTAATAGCACGTCAAATTTAAAAAGAAATATTTTGCTTTGACAAAAAAAAACGCATAAATTAATGGTCAGTTAAAATTTTACTTACGTACTTACATGCATCTTACAAGTCCATTAACATTAAGATTTATTTTATTTTAAATACACTTTTATCCTTTACTCTGTTGCGGCGACTTCTAGATTTCCTTTAGTATTTTATCTACGTAAAGCTATAAAAGTTAGTCTTTTGTTTATGGTTATGCGCAAGAACACCACGAAAGAGTTTTTATTACGACTATACCGGCTGGAACATTACCCGAGTCTATTTCACCACACAATAAAAAGTTTTAAACACATTTGAATTTTGCCAATCAACCTTATTTCGATTGATTGCTGTTTTAATTAACAAACTGTTTTTAATAACGAGTAATTATTTTATGTATTCAGAAGCATTTCAAACAAATCAATTACAAAAAAAAACGCGCCAAAAAAACTGTCAGTGTCACCAAAAACTGTCATTTACTTCACTTTTTTTTTAAAGCCAGCTGTTGTAGGCAAATGTCACATAGAGACTGCCAGTGGTTAAGCACGCGTATCCTGTCCCAAGGTAAGCAGGACGGGTGCTAGGCCAGTGGGCGTTTCGTTCCTCACCAATGATCTTCATAACAATTACTTTGCATTGTTTTATTTGTCATCAAGCTACCGGTCTTATTGATGCCGAGATAATTCATTTAATTATGGTCTTTAGCAATCTTTATAAGTTGAAAATTGTGAGAAAAGTAGTGAAGGATCATTGTTTGGTAATACAAAATTAACGTTTAAAGTGATGTCTGAGACAAAAATAATAGAGTTTAAATATAAGGCCTTTTTTATGTAGATGACATACTACAATCACGCAACATTATCAAACCAACCACAAAAACATACAATTTTTTTTTTTTAATATTTCTACAGACGAAAAAATACACACCATAGATAATTTGACAAAAAAAAATGCAGTGGCTAGTTGCACAGATAACATGAAACCTTAATAGCAACATTTGGCGTTTGTCGGACAAAGATAATAAAAGCTGTCGATCTGGTCAGGCCGGATACGACCCTTGTCTTTTACTGTGGGAGAGCCGAGCTGATGTGAAGGTATAAAGGTGGACACACACGACCGAAACGAACAGTAACTATAACGAATTTAAAAAAAAAAAAACGATGTATAGATTATACTCATTCTGTCATAATGTCTATTCTATCTTTTTGTTTCTTTTATGTCCTGTGTGAGTTTAATAAACACTTTTTCTTTTTTTCTTTCTTTCATTCTCCGTCATTAGTTAGTGAAACTCCGTAGACGTGATGGGTATCATTGAGTAAACATAATATCAGATCAATCACCAAAATACTACTAAGCATTGACTGTGTAGACTACAAAACTTGGTTTTGACGGCTTTTGAACGCCGTTCAGATGTAGGTACTGATCGCGTTGTTTCATTGGTGAAATTAGCCCTTAGTTAACGAGCTATTAAAATAACTATCATTATTAATTGTACTATTGTAGAACAAAAACTACACACATTTGTTTTATTTCGTAAACGCCCATAAAATAATTTTAAATCAAATCCAAGTGGGCCATGGACATAGATCACATCGTTCGCCAAAAACCAAACAGTTATCGTTACGACAGTTAACAAGTGACTGTAAGTCTAGTTTAATTAATGGCCGCCTATTGACTAGAAATACTGTTACGAGTTAAAGCAGAATGTTAACAATACTATATTAATGAACTAATTATAGATAATTCGATAAATATTAGACAAAACCAACTCTTAACAATTAGAACTTAAGAGCGGATTACACTGATGAAATTGAACGCGATCAACACATCTAAACCGTGTTCAAGAATCGTCGGTGTGTCAATATTTCATAGTAATTATGAGACTGACAGCTAAAATAATTAATTCTGAAATTCACCTCAAATAATTAATTCAAGGAGTTTTTAGTAATACTGCAAGGAAAAGGACCCATCTCAAAAAAAAAAACACAAACAGCGCCCTCCTGTCAATGTCATCCAAACGCCAAAAGAGCCATGTAGCACTAAGTTTCATGCAATAGATATATAGATACACCTAGTTACCTAGATATGAAAAACGTGATCAATTAGACACAGATTGCGTTTGAAATCTACACGTGCGCGTAAATTCTACTTTTGAAATTTCCTTAATTCTCTGTTTTAACTGCTTTTGAACCAAACAGAGCGTCAAACAATATCGAAGTAAATTACACGTAATTTGGGTGCTCTTGGTTCAATTACCAGAAAAGAGAGGCGCCCCAATTTAAATCATGTTTATGATGTGTATATTACTATAGTCAGAAGCGTGAAAGTCTGACAACCAGTTTCTCCAAGCTTGATACCCAGTATCTGAGTATCTGGTCAGATAGGCAGTCGCTCCATGTTAAATACTTGTATTTAGCTATATCCAGTTAGAATGGAAGCCGACCCCAACATAATTGGGAAAAGGCTAGGCAGATGATGTTGAAGAGCAAGAGCATACTACTGTGAATATCAGATACATTTAAGTAAATAATTCAGAGTAAATTTATACAAAGTCAAAACTATTCGTGTTCATACAAAACTGAAAAGTTCCAATCTGTGTTCAGTGTTCTTTAGAAACTTTTTGAACCATAAATACGCTTAATCTTCATCCTAGATCTTTCCGTTTTGACTTCATTGATAAAATTATTTAATTTTATTGGGTTAATCAATAGGAATTGGTATTCGTTCTGAAAATGACTAAATAAGTACTCCTGTTTGTATACAAGTCTTTTGGCGCTTAAATGACATTAATTAACGCCGGACATTAACACACAGCGCCATCTAGTGGCACACTAAGCAACGAGGCTTGTGTCGTGGACACCAGATAGTTGATATACTACATAGATACTTTTTGTTTGTAAATACATACTTATTAGAAACATAAACATCCATGACTCGGAAACAAATGTCCATGCTTATCACACGAACATTTGCTCCAACCGGGATTCATTTTACATTGACAGGTAAACATTTGTAAAATCGTTCCATGAAAAGCAAGATGGCGGAGTTGGTTCCTATTTTGGCCACGCAACCAAATGGTCCTTTTCCAAATATAATTCGAATGTAATCTCGAGTGAGTCCGCCTTTACTCCGATAACTTTTTACAGCAGAATTGAAATGAAACCCGTTCTTGAATAAAAAACCCGTAGCTGTCATTACAAGAACTTTTGTTTTGGTAATCATTATTTTTATTATAAAGTAGTAACCTGTTGCACTGGTGTTCATTGAAATATTGTCTCGAAGACGAAATTGTGCGGTTGATTTTATGTTCTGAGACCAAGATTGAATAGTCAGATGTTTTAATTAGTTTATATTTTTTTTAGGTATTTGGCGCCAACGAGGTCGGCCTAGAAAGATGTGGCGAAATGATCTGGACGTGTATCACTAAGGCTGGTTCGAGGCGAAGAGTACCAAGAAGGATAAGGGGATGCCTTTGCCCAGCAGTGGGACATACAAGACTAAACCCCTCCTCTCCAGTTTCTATGTTTTTAACATAGGTACCAGAACATGATTAAATAATGCTAAACAGCCGCTCGGGTCGATCTTTAGGTTAGGCTTTGCTTGCCTGCATTACAAACCGGGATTCCTCCGTGCCTCGGAAAGCACGTTAAGCAGTTGGTCCCGGCTGTCATTTGCAGATCTTTGACAGTCGTTACAGGTAGTCAGTGACCCAAAAAGTCTGATAACCAGTCTTACCAAGGTGTGTATTACCCAGTACTAATTGGGTTGTGGAGGTCAGATAGGCAGTCACTCCATGTAAAATACTGGTATTCAGCTGCATCCGGTTAGACTGGAAGCCGACCCCAACATAGTTGAGAAAAGGCTACGCAGATGTTGAAGAACAACACGCCTTTTTCCCGCAATTATGAGGAAGGCAGAGAGGAACATTGTACGGTGTACCATGTTAGCTTTCCAATGTTCCATGTAGTACGGTGCGAGCAGCGGTGGCCCAGTGGTGGCGGCCCCGACTTACGAACAGTAAGTCGTGGGTTCGAACCCAGAAAGGCGCATTACTTTGTGTAATTTATTTCATCACCACTGCTCTCAAAACGGTGAAGGAAAACATCGTGAGAAAACCGGCATGTTCTAGAACCAAAAATTCGAAGACATGTGACATCTACCAATCCGCACTGGGCCCGCGTGGTGGATTATAGCCTATTTCCCTCTCATTGAGAGGAGGCCGTGTCCCAGCTGTGGGAATATTATAGGCTGATAATGATGATGATGATGTAGTAGGGGGCGAGCCTATTTCCATCAACCGGGCACAAACCCTGACCTGAGTTTTTAAAATGAGTCCATATTCACTCTAGATTTTTTTCTCTCTCTAGATTTATGATCATCTCTAAAACCGATAATAATTAAGATTAACCCAAAAACTCGTTGACCGCGACGTTCAAAACAAAATGACTTCGTTTTTTAGAGCATTGAAATAAAAGATGGGTTTTACCGACCTTTGATTTTGTTAATAAAAACTAATTTTTAACTAGACAAAACACTTCGTCAACCATTAGAAGTGCATAAACATCACGCCTATAATCCCCAAAGAGTTAGGCAGAGGTGTACCTAATAGTACACTCGCATTTAGCCAGTTATGTTTAAGTCCCATGTAATAGAGGGTGACCCTATTGCCATCAACGTGGCACAAATCCAGACTTCGTGGCTGCTACTGAGAAAGTCCTCTTGGAAAAACCCAATAACACTTTGCCCGACCCGGGAATCGAACCCAGGACCTCATGCTCAGTAGTTGCGTTTGCGACTACTAGACCAACGAGGCAGTCAGTATATTGAATCGGTATCTACTAAATACTTTCTCCGGAAACTGTAGAACACGCACTAAAGAAAATAACAAGAAACTTTTCCTAGAAAAAGAGAAAAAAAAAAACCGGTCAAATGCGAGTTGGACTCGCGCACCGATGGTTCCGTAGAAACTTGTAGGTATTTTGTTATTAAACTACGTATTTACGGTTTTTAATTTTGTTCCTTTACATGTGCTGTAAGACATTACTTCTTGCCAAATTTCATGATTCTAGGTCAACGGGAAGTACCCTAAATAAATTTTGGTCCCTTCATAGTGTCGAAGTATACGTTTTTTGCGGCATAAACACAGCCGTATCTTTTTTTACGTAGGTAAACTTATAAGTTTGATTCTTTCACAGCTTCAAGGGACTGTAGACCTGATTATATATGGTTTTAATTTCAACTCGATACCGCCACGCTTTCCCGAGATAAAGCCTCTTGACAGACATACGGAGAACAAAGTGATCTAATACCGTTTTTTTCCTTCTGAAGTACGGAATACGGAACCCTAATAAACAAGGGAAAATCAGCCACTTTTCATACTAACCTTAGACTCGAGCCGTTCCGACTCATTCTTATAATGCGTCCGTTCACTTTCCACCTTGTCCAGTTTTGTCCGAAGGGTTTCCAGCTCATCCTGTAGAAGAAACAACGCTATAAGAAACAAGATAAGGTTCAATATTGTTCAGCTTAGGTTATAGTGTTAGAAAACATGCGCTTTCTGTTTGTATTCATCGATTTGTCTGTGATTATGGATGCTGTGACCCGTACGGTTAACTCCTCATTTGTTTACTTAACTTGGTAATGTTTCATTATAATATTTACTTGGGTAAGTAAGTAATGGATGGCAGTGTGAAGTGCGTTTTTAATTGATAGGGTATTTTCTCTCCTGCCGGGGTTGCAGGACTGTTCGAAAGAGATACCGTGGCCCCGGAACACAAAGGGCGATGAAGGAACATGGATGGGTTTTAGTCAGTAAAAGTCTGACACTCCCTCCTGCTCCGCCCAGAGCGGGAGAAGTCATTTGATGATTTACCACCCGAAAAAAAAATATAAAAGGGTGTTTTCTCTTACAAAGCTTATAATTATATGTACTTGTTATTGATGGACAAGTGCCTGCCAGTAGTTACATAAAAATATAATATTTTATATTGAAGCTACATCTGCCAACAAACTGCTTTACAGTTTGGCAGAAGTAAAGATTTATGTTTTTTTTTGGATGTCACCACGAATAAACGCTTTTTCATTTCATTTTTTTTTCATAACTGTCTTTCTCTTCTTTGAATGCACGAAATATTAATTATTTTTAAATTAATTAGATAGTTTATAACCTGGATGAACACATAGGATAGGAATTTTCATCACGGTAGTACCCGGTGGTACTAGCTTCTGCCCGCGGGTTCACCCGCGTGAAGTTCGATAATGTCCCATGGGATCAACATTTTTCCAGGAATGTTAGAACTGAGAATTAAAAAACAAACATGGCATCGAATGTTTGAGCTGTGCGCACGCGTCGCACCGTTGAAGATGTGTGACAGAGCAGCGCGGCTTCGCGTGTCGTTGACGGTAGTCGGAGAAAATTTGGACCAACTGTCACAGGTGGAATTTTAAGTGAAATTTATATTGATTCTAGTTTTTCTATTACGGTTTTGGATTTTTGTGCATGCATTGTAAAATTACTAAAGAGAATGTCTTCTAGAGTTTGCGTTGTCAAACACTAATAATATAATAATATGATGATAATATGTGGCTGTGCTTAGATCGGTGTTAGGGTTCCGTACCCGAAGGGTAACCAACGGACCCCTATTACTAAGCCTCCGTTGCCCGTCCGTCCGTCCGTCTGTATGTCAGCGGGTTGTATCTCATGATCCGTAATTGATAGACAGTTGAAACCCAATAACACTTTGCCCGACCCGGGAATCGAGACACACCAATAAAATCGTCATCAAAATATAAATCTAAACCCATAAGGGCCAGCCCACACTCGACCGCAAACTTCCGCAACATTACGCACGTTGCACTACCCACGTTAATCGCACGTTTGATTTCTAATCGCATAATCCGAGCGGTAGATACCATGATTATCGACCAATTAGAGCGAGCCAGCGAGTCTGTCATACATACTGTTACACCATGCGGAAATGGCGGAGAGAATGCGGGTAAGAACGTGGTGTGCAGTTGAGTGGTGTTAGGGTCTTTGTACACATAACAGGTGGCCTACCATGACGTCTTAAAGCAGGAACGTTTTAATCTTGTTCCAGTGTGGGTAAGAGACGGAGCTATAGAGGACGTCTAGCGCCATCTCTTTCCCACACTGGAACAAGATTAAAACGATCCTGCTTTAAGACGTCATGGTAGGCCACCTGGTCTTTGTATACTTTCCGTCACATCAGATTATGAGACGGAAGAGAGGATGCCCTTGTGCTTGCGGATACACTTGGCATCATTCTCCTACCCTTATCCCAATTCATTTGTGGTCGGCGCAGCATGTCTTCTTCTACCATACTTCTCTATTACTCGTCATCTCATCAGACGCTTCTTTTCTTGCCATATCATTTTTAATACAGTCCATCCATTGTTTCTTTGGTCTTCCTCTACTCTTATGTACACCACAGTCATACTCAAAACTTTCTACACATAATTTTACTCATTCCTACGCACATGCCCATACTACGACAACCGATTACCCCACAACTTTTGTGGTATAAAATTTCTTGTGTGCTATAAAATTCCTTGTGTGCTATAAAATTCCTTGTCTTATGGCTAGTCTCCCTAGGTGGGACGGCATCGGGCTCGGTGGAACGACGATCTTCGCAAGGTGGCTGGCAGCCACTGGTTGAGAGTTGCCGAGAATCGAGTTGAGTGGCGAGCGATAGAAGAGGCCTATGTCCAGCAGTGGACTGTTGTAGGCTGATGATGAGGACTAGTCTCCACTGAGATTGGCCGCCGTAGACGAAAACGGTTAAGAGGATTATTTTACTTGTCCGTTTAGTTCCCTGTGATGGTAAATACAGGTTGTAAAGGGAATTAGGTATTGTTGGTGTGGAAGTCATTCTAGCGTTTAAGAAAAACCTAGTCTGAATGTCAGATACAGGCAACAACTTAAAAAAAAAACATCGGTTGTCCCATACATTGGGTTGACAAACTATTGTAATTCTTCATGGGCTCGGCAGCAGATGTTGGCACCATGAAGAAAGCTGCTCAAATTGTTTGTACCACATCTTTTATGACTAAATTTTTCTGATACAAGCTGACAGTGTGTACCAACCCTAACAGAGGAGATTACAAGAGATCTTACAAATTAATAATACATTAGGTATTATTGGCATTAACTCACGAGCTATGTTATAGAGTTCTTGCGATTAAAGATTACAGTGGAGCGGATGTTGGTTCCGCGTGATTTGTTAAGACAATAACATGATCTCTTTGTACAGACGACAGCACATCAAGCAACTACAATCTGTCAAATTTATTTAATAGATCTTCAACTTTATTGTTAAAGCGTTAGGTTCAAGGTTGATTGGGATTCCCAGTTGGTAGCTTCATGTACAAGGTGTACTACTTATTTCTTTAGATCATATACTAACCGCAGTACTACACCATTCAATGGCCTGCCTGAACAGTAGTAAGTTAACAATACAATAAACAGCACGTATTCAACAACGCGTTCTGCCCTATTTGTTGTACCGACTAGTTTGCATCACAACTGTACACTGAAACGTATTACTGTACTGTGGTTTAGGGAGCGACCGGACTTAACGACGAGGAACCCGCTTGAGCCGATCAGTATGCTTAGTGACAGTTTTTTTACGTTCTGTAGGCTAATTCACGTAACTAAAGAAGTGCTGTTGCAGTGCAGTTACAGTTAAGTTTCGATCAAAACAACGCTTTTCGTATTCTCTACCGCTGTCAGACACGCTCGCGTCAAGTTCGCGTCACGCGAGCGCAATCACGGCATTCTACTGTTGCGCGTCTTTGGTGTGTGCTTCGGAACGCAACATGATCGGTATTCTACTAAGTAAGAAAAAGCACTAAAATCTGTGCTGGGGTAATATTTTAATATTTTATTAACGTCATATTCATTGAAATGTATTCGATTCTATTCGATTATTTAGTGAGTAACATTTTTTCTCTCATATGGCCACATCATAACTAAGTTTGGTAGAGTTTGGTTGTCGTACAGTTGACGTGCAGTTCACGCGCAGCTTACGCGCAGTTCGAAGATTACAAGAATACCGTTTATCACTCGAACTTGAACTTAACTGCAACTGCACTACAACTTCATCGGCGCGTCATAACATTACGTGAATTAGCCCTCTGATCTCGTTAACGTTTACGAAAATTTGTATGGCGCTGGGCAACCGTCACCTAGCGTCGTAATGTGCGCTTAAAGCAATGATTATTTTGAATACTCGAACTCGCACTCCATACTTGCCAATACTCAAAGTTTAGGTAAATTAATTTGCATCCGAATATCCGATCCCAAAGTACTAATAATACTCCCACATTTCACCAGTTATGTTTGTATCCCATGTAATAGGGGGCGAGCCTTCAACCAGGCCCGAATCCAGACTTAGTGGCTGCTACTGAGAAATTCCTGATGGAAATTACAATAACACTTTGCACGACCCGGGAATCAAAATCGAACCCAGGGCCCCATGCTCAACAGTCGCGCTTGCGACCACTGAACCACTCGACCAACGAGTTAGTTAAAACATGTTGCACATCTGAGTGACTTAAAGCATCTGGTCATCCAAAGGTCCTGGCTTTCATAAGCCACTGGCGGACGTCACGCGGTTTCACCCGCGTAGTTCCCGTTCCCGTGGGAGTACGGGGATAAAATATAGCCTATGTTACTCGCTGATAATGTAGCTATCCATTGTTGAAAGAATTATTCAAATCGGCCCAATGGATTTTAAGTTTATTCGTTACATACTTACAAAAATACAAATCTTTCCTGTTTATAATATTAGTTTAGATATAGAATTATAGACTAAACAAATTACACTTTTAGTAAAGGTTGATTGAGTAGCTTGTCTTTGTCGATTTGATTTCATGTTATCAAAGACTAGCTGTGCCCCGCAGTTTCACCCGCCGTTTCTGACTTGTTTTCTTTTTGCTCGGCTCCTATTATAGCCTTCCTCGATAAATGGGCTATCCAACACTAAAATAATTTTTCAATTCGAACCAGTAGTTCCTGAGATTACCGCGTTCAAACAAACGAACAAACTTATTACTTAACTTACTTAACTTTTATTAATTTGTATAGATTCAACTGTGAACCTGGTATCTCCATATAAATCGTCATACACACATAACTTTTTCCACTCCCAGATAAATGCGGAAACGTCTCATAGAAACGGAACAATCCATACGACATCACTACGGCGCGCCTATTCGGATCGCGATAAAAACTGCATAGCTATCGTTTATGAGCGACGTGTAGGTACAGTCATCAGCAACAATATGAATTCACTTTTCATTCACACAGACTTTCGGGCCACTGACTACCTGTGACGGCTGTCAAAAAATACATATCAATTATTAAAAGTAATTTTCTCCTACAAATTAATTGTATGCTGTTACGAAGAAGTAGAACGGCTGATTAAGCTATTTAGCTGCGACATAATAAATATTGGTGTTCGTGACTGTACTAGTATCAGTTCCGCTATTGAGTACACAAAAAGAACAGTTATATATTAGTTCCCATGGAACTGTTATGTGTGATGGTGAACTGATAATGGGATCCGTGTGTGTTGAGAAACGTTGCTGTGTTGTTTGGTGGGTGGTGATGGGGTTATGTCTGCCCATATGTGTTACGGTAGGAGATGTTGTTCGTAAAAGAATTTAGTTAGGGAGCTGGGCTCACACAATATAGTTGAGCAGTTTCCACGTCAGGGTAAAATCAACAATGTTAAAAAAATTAAGAAATATAAGTAAAAGCGACTTTAAAAGCATGTCTAGTAGGTCATAAACAACGATCTCGTACTGTGTTTCTTGTTGAGCTAGCCGTAATTGGAGATCGCGGTGCGTCTGCGCAAGACGTACCCACTGATACGGCTGGCAGAATGTTCTACAACAGTAGGCGTGTTAATTCGTTCGTTACTATTTCTAATAGGCGGTTAATCAATTAACTTCGAAAGGAGAATACTTCGAGATTTGCAATCAAAAAAACTTATGCAGTAAACCTAAGCATTTGACATTTAAATGGTGATGGACGGGGAAGTAAAGAAGACCAAAGAAAATACTTAGGTATGGATTGTGTTGTGAGTAATGATCCTGAACAAAATTTATTTTTTTACATACTTACAATTTTTTTATAAATTATATCATATGTTTTATTATGACACTATAATGATAACTGTTAAGTTTCTTCAAAATCCGTTCAGTGGTTTTTGCGTGAAAGACTAACAAACATCCATCCATACATCCATCGTCACTTACTTTCGCGTTTATAAAAGTAGTAAGTAAGAAGTAAATTAAATGACATTATTTGTACTGGCTCGCGCAAGCGCATTCGCGTGGAAATCGCAAACGATTACAGTTGACCGCGTTCAGCGCGTCGATGCGGTCGTATACATTTTTATAGGGAGCAGGAAATTACTATAGAATAAAACAAGCGTTAAAGGCACGCAGGAAATTGCTCAAATCTTGGTGAAAAAGATTGATTGCACGAGGATAACGTATAAGGATTTGTGGGATACTGTAGCACAGGATATTACTGCGCAACAGAGACAGTAAGATTTTTATTACGAAATTGTACATACAAGCTTCATGCAGACGAAGGATGTTTTTTAATCGACATTTATTTATTTATTTAAACTTCATGTACAATAGTGGTAGGTACTTAGGCGGACTTAATGCTACAAGGTATTCTCTACCAGTCAACCTTTAAGTTAAGTTGGCTTTACAAGTTTCCGAGTAATAGTCGACCAAGTTATAAAATGTACTTGGATAACATATTTCCCTAAACATAATTTATCGGAGCACAGGTTTTTCAACTACAAATTGTAATTTTGTTTTTTATTATTACAATAAAATACTCGTTCGGAGGTAAATCCTCATATTTTGATGGGCAACTACGGAACCCTACATTGTGCGTGGTCCGACATGCACTTGTCCGATTTTTCTCCATCCCTCATAGTTTCAGGTCTGGCCATCCACTCCCACTTGTAAAATCGATAATCGCAGTTTCCTGCAAGCTCAAAATGGGTTCAGTAGTTTAGTCGCGTAATGTGTTTAACAGGCTTATCCAATAATTTAGTTTATTAATTGATAAGAACAATAACTAAAAATTAATTAACCAATCAAATCGAATCTCATAAAAAAACTTCTTATGAAATCAGATAAAATATTCATAGTCCGATTAAATAACTGTTTATCAATCTATTGACAGATCAAGAGAGATCAAATCATTAAATCAGATCAATATTAATAGAGTTTTTTTAATCTCTCGCTAAAAATGTCATCAATGTATTCGTTTTTGCGACTAATTTCTATTTGATTATCGATTTTATTTTGCAATCAGTAGAAATACGGTATAGGAATCAGTAGCAGTCCGACAATCACACCACTATCACTGCTTCGTACCACTTACTTCCACTAATATCTTGCAATTCTACTGTTTCGTACCTAATAAATCAAATGCAATTGATTTTCCTGCTGCCGCTACTTCCAGATGTGTTTACACTAGGGATGTTACGGAGCTTCGATTTCAACTCCGATATGTCGGAACTTTCGATTGATCTTACACCTCCGGTTCCGACTTCGGTTCCGATACTTTTAAATCGGATGTTTTATTCGCAGATCCACCAGGTTCAGTAGCCAGCAAACAACTTTTTAGTGGTGCTGGACTAATGTATGACCCGTTATGAAATAGATTGGACGGAGACAAAGCTGCAAAGCTATTGTTTATTAAATATAATTTGCTTCTGGACTCAATTAATTTGATTTAATTTGCTAACTGTTATAAAAATGTGATTATTTTTATTTGTGATACCTTTAACATATTATAGGTTTTTTATTGAAATTAAAGAGGCTGACTCATTAACGTTTGTACTATTTTATTTTATAAAACACACCAACACACCTTTATTCTGCCACCATCTCCGACTCCGCCTCCGACTCCGATTCCGGTTCCGACTCCGAAAAACCAAAATTTTAAAACTCCGACTCCGATTTCGGTTCCGATAAAACCACCTCCGTAACATCCCTGATTAACACCGTGTTCCGAAGACGGATTTTAGGCTAAGAATAGAATATGGATTAACGGGAGTGGCCGAGAATGGAGTAAAGTGGCTTGTAGTGGTAGGACTACTAGAAGAGCTGGTAAGCATTTGTGCCCAATTGATGGCAATAAGCTCGTCCCTCTTATTACATCGGACTTAAATAAAACGTGAAACGATGGGTGTACTTTAAGTACGCTTCTGCTTAACCCTTTGAGAATAACAGGCGTGATCTTATAACGTTATGGTATTGAATTATTCCATTACACAGTAAATAAGAAAAGTTTATAAAAAAACTACGAAATCCGATCAACATGAATTTCAGGCGCCTAGTGGTTTTTCAATCAGTAATACGCATGCTCGCAGCGAGTTAGTATTCAAGCTTTGAAAAGGCGCCTTATCCACTACTCAATACTCAATTGTTTATTGAGTTTCATAAGGTATTACAAGGATGGTGTTATAAAATAAAATAAAAAGATCATTATGGACCTTGTTGGGCACAACAACATTAGGAGAGAGGAAGACAGAGGAAGAGGGCTTAGTAGCAATTCAATATGTAGTTTTATTATAAATTATTAGATGTATTAAATCGGGTGTATAATTATGAATATTTATACATATTTAAATAATTAATTAGATCTGTGTTTAAAGGTATAATATTCTTAGAGGATTCATCGGCCTAAAGAGCAGGGATATCGCACGATCGTGGTGACGCAGCTAATGGAGGGGGCGACACAATATAAGCGGTCCGCTCTCGGCGCGTGTACACTTTTGGCTCGGAAGCTCGGATGCGACGGACGTTGAGTGCGCGCTGTAGTTTTTAAATTATTTCGGTGTTTTTTTTTTAATTGTGTCGATTTGGTGATTTGTTATTTAAAAATAAATAGTTCTAAATTGTTTTTGCTTTTTAAAAATTAAATGAGCTTCTGATCTATAAGATCAGAAGTGGGATTCGATTAAAAATACACGCGACTTTGATCGTTCGCCATCTATTTTTTAGTGTGTGTTTTAAAATAATTTTGTTGTTTCGTTTTAAAGTAATTCCAACCACGTGTTGTGTTTGAAGTCGTGTCTTGGATAGTTTAAACACAATTTAAAAGTAACTCACCACGTGTTAATTATTTTATCGGTTCTGGTGCGTTTTAGGTTAACGCCCACGTGTGTTTGTTTTTAGTTTACGTTATTGTGCTAACTGCTTTTTAATCATGTCGGATCGCGAGTGCACGCCGCGTGAAAATTCGTCTAAGCGTAATTCTCGCGACCACCGTCGTAAAGAGTCGCGTAGCCGTCGCGATGATCATACGAGGCGTCGAGACCGTCATCGCGAAACGCGTAGCAGATCCTCTAGGCGTCGTCGCGATAGATCAGGAGGTTTCGAAAGTCCACGTAGTAGGCGCCGTGATTGTTCTTATGGGCGTCGGGACAGCCCTCGCCGCAACCCTTTAAATGAAGTGCTTGATCGGTTGAACGCTTTGGAGGAACGGTTGGCTCCAAATGCGATACAGACCTCTACTCCAATGACGTCGCATCCGTGCATGAGGAGCTACACACCGGCGCCAGTATCGGCGATAACCGAGGTACCTGTTGCCAATAAGGAAACACGTGCTACGGGGACCACCGCCATCGAGGCATCGCGTGAGGCTGACGCTGCGGACAGGATTGTGGGTGCACTTTCATCCCTGATTCAAGTAAGATCGAACCATTACTATATTTCTAATTTTGATCCCAGTGTCCATGACTTTGACGTGTGGTGTGCGGAGGTAGATAAGGGGCGCGAATTAAGCCACTGGGGCGATCGGGAATGCCTGGGACGCATTGGTGGTTGTTTACGTGGTGATGCTAAAACGTGGCTTAACGATTGGGTGACCAATGACCGAACGTGGACCAATTTTAAGGCTGAATTTCGGTCATTGTGTCCGCGTGAAGTAGATATGGCCACTGTGCTATATGACGTGATGAATACGAATTCGAACAAATTCACCACGTATGCAGAATATGCCCGAAAGTCCTTGTTGCGGTTGAATATAGTCAGGGGGCTTTCCGATGAACTGAAAGCTGCCATAGTGATTCGTGGCATTTCTGATCCCCAAGTTAAAGCCGCGACAACCAACGCTAAACTACAGTCAAAAGATCTGGTAGAATTTTTGTCAGTATATTTGAAACCTAAAAGTGCACCTACTACTGCAAACAATCCTGTTCGCACGGCAAACTCAAATAACCCTGATCCGCGTAAACGCAAGGCACCTGCGCTATATGATCGGTTGACTTGTTTTTCGTGTGGAGATGTAGGCCATAAACAGGTTCACTGTCCAAAAAAGTCGGCTAAGACCGGAACAAATGGTGCAAATTCTCAATCGAAAACCGATGCAAACTCACAAACAACAAAATCGGTTTCTAAACCCGCTAAAACTTGCAGTTATTGTAAAAAGACTGGGCATTCTGTTGAGACTTGCTTTAATAAAGAACGCGCGGAAACAAAATCAAATGTTAAAAATAAAACAAGTAACGTAAATTTTTGCTCAGAGTCACCTCCGGACAAAGCAACGTGATGTCCGCAGTTATTCAAAATGTACCTGTTGATGTCTTAGTTGATTCCGGTTCTGATATTTCGCTTATATCTGATTCCGTGTTGAAGCATTTTAGTTTTAATAAAATCCCTACCTATCGCCGTATGCGAGGTATTGGAAGTCAGGATATAGAATCCACTTCATTTATTAATACAATTATCGAGTTTCCAGAACTTTCTTTGGAAATAGATTTGTATGTGGTCTCCCCGGATTGCATTCAAGCACCGATTTTGATAGGCACAGATGTTTTAAATCGCAGCGGGGTTACATACATTCGAACGAATGATTCTCAACGCTTGATTAGGGTCTCACATATACATAATGTGTCAACTGTAGAGTTCGCTAAGATAAGAACGCCTTTGGTTGGCGATGAAAAAGAGTGTTTGATGGCTCTGCTAAATGAATTTCCCGATACTTTTACCACTGGGACAGCGACATCTACAGTTAACACGGGTAGTATGGAAATTAAGCTGAGCAGTGATATTCCTATCAACTATCGACCTTATAAACTCTCTGCAGATGAAAAACGCCGCGTTCGCGAGATAATAAATGATCTGTTAAG
Organism: Xestia sexstrigata; assembly: GCA_941918905.2. Classification (NCBI taxonomy): domain Eukaryota; kingdom Metazoa; phylum Arthropoda; class Insecta; order Lepidoptera; family Noctuidae; genus Xestia; species Xestia sexstrigata. Next base: position 6,195,090 of record OW799221.2, read on the forward strand.
TAAAGGCGTGATCCGTGAGTCGCAGTCCGATTACGCGAGTCCTATAATCCTTGTGAAGAAAAAGGACGGGGCTGATAGGATGTGCGTCGATTACCGGGCTTTAAACGCTGTCACTATTAAAGAGCGATTTCCGTTACCGCTGATTGACGACCACATTGACAGATTGGGCAGTTTTAGATATTTCACAAGTCTTGACATGGCCACAGGTTTCCATCAGTTGCCAATGAAGGATGATGACTCTATTAGTAAAACAGCATTCGTAACGCCTGAAGGGCATTACGAATATTTAAAGATGCCTTATGGGCTCGCTAATGCCCCTATCGTTTATCAGAGAGTCATCTCCAAAACTCTGAAGCAACTTATGGATACTGGAAAAGTGTTGGTTTTCATAGATGATGTGCTTATCATGTCCAATTCTGTCAGTGAAGGCCTAAAAACTTTGCGTGAGGTATTAAAAACACTAACCGACGCTGGATTTTCAGTAAACCTCAAAAAATGTACGTTTTTGGACACAGAGCTCGAATACCTTGGTCGACTTATTGGGCATGGTCAGGTACGGCCGAGCCCAAGTAAAACTGAAGCTCTAGTTAAGTCACCGAAACCCTCTAATGTAAGAGAGGTTCGCCAGTTCCTGGGATTGGCCGGCTATTTTCGCAGGTACATAGCAGGCTATGCCTCAAAAACCGCTTGTATCGCCAAGTTGCTCAGGAAAGGCGAACCTTTCAAATGGGGTGCGGAACAAGACTTGGCACGTGACTATGTCATTAAAAGTCTAACCGAAGAACCCGTTTTAGCAATTTTCGATCCCAATCTGCCTACTGAGCTCCATACCGACGCCAGTGCTATCGGTTACGGTGCGATTTTAATGCAGGAGCATGAGAGAAAACGGAAGCGAGTTGTCGGCTATTTCAGTAAATCCACACAGGGTGCAGAGTCCCGTTATCACAGTTACGAACTCGAGACTTTGGCAATTGTTCGCGCGTTACAACATTTTCGGCACTATTTAATCGGTGTTAAATTTAAAATAGTAACCGATTGCAACTCTTTAAAGTTGACCGAGCGTAAAAGGGACCTGTTGCCACGTGTGGCACGCTGGTGGATCTACATGCAGGACTTCCAGTTCACGTTGGAATACCGAAAGGGTTGCCTCATGCAACATGCAGACTTTTTGAGCCGACAACCCGTTACTGTTCTCCAAATACAAAATCCGCGAAATTGGGCGAAGATTGCTCAGACGGCTGACTCTGAAACTCAAAGTTTGATGCAAAAGCTGAGAGATGGTCAGTTAGATTCCACACGGTTTTTAATTAAAAACGATTTGTTGTACTATAAGTATGCGGCTACTGGTGAAGATTCTCGCTACCTTTGTTTTATTCCTAAAGGTCATAGACTTAGTTTGTTAAGAGTCTTTCACGATGAGCACGATCATATTGGAATAGATAAAACTACGGAGCTTATATTGCGTCATTTTTGGTTCCCCGGTCTAAGACCTTTCATTAAGAAATATGTCGGTCACTGTATTGTTTGTTTGTCCCACAAGAAAGTACCTCGAACTCCTAGCCAACCGATAGAATCGTGGACAAAGCCTGAAATACCGTTTTCAGTGATCCACACCGACGTTCTTGGCCCCCTAACGGAGTCAAACGGGTTCCGGTATATACTCCTCGTAATAGATTTTCTCCAAATACTGCCTCTTGTACGCCCTATATAGGCAAGATACTGCCGAATTGAAACGCGTATTTTCAAATACTATCTCACTCTTTGGTACGCCGTCAACAATCGTTTGTGACCGTGGCAGGATGTTTGACAGCGCGTCCTTTAAAGACTGGGTTGCGGAGTTAGGCTGTGACATACATTTTATCACGCCGGAAATGCACCGCGAGAACGGGCAAGTCGAGCGTTACTGCCGGACGGTCCTCAATATGTTGCGTATCGAGGTGAATAATAAGGGTGCTCAGTGGTCCGACGCGTTATGGAAGGTACAACTAACCCTGAACATAACAAAGCAAGCTACGACCCGCACCTCGCCTCTACAGTTGCTGACTGGTGTCGAAGGCACAACCCCAGTCCTGAGATCATTGGTGCGAGACGTCGCTCTGAACGGCTCTCATTCTAACCGAGAAGCGCTCCTTACGTTGAGGAGACAGAGGGCATCTGAGTTGCTTGCTGAAAATCAGCAGCGACAAGATGCGTATGTCAATGAGCGTCGTCGACAGCCACGAACATTTGCTGTGGGCAGCTTTGTGTTTGTTAGCAAGGGATCGCAAAGCACTGGAAAGCTGGACTCCGGAATGCGCGGCCCCTATAAGGTTGTGCAAGCGTTGCCGCATCACCGATACGAGCTTGAGCTAATGGCTGGTTCGTACGGAAAGAAGACTCAGACTGCCGCAGAACACATGGTTCAGTGGCGTGGTGAGTGGACCCCGGAGGCGTGTGAAGCGTTCTTTGGTATTGGTGAGTAATCTAAGCGGCCCCGACATTGTGGCAGCGTTATTACTCACAGTCCCGACAATGTGACTGTTTGCCCCGACATTGTGGCAATTTTATTTTGTATAGCCCCGACATTGTGGCTATTTGCCCCGACATTGTGGCAATTTTGTTTTATAGCCTCGACATTTGGCTACCTGTTTGCCCCGACATTGTGGCAATGGCCTCGACATTATGGCCAACTGGAACCCCGATAGTGGTTGCCAGGCGATGTCGTAGTTGTTTCAGTAATGATTGAGGTCCGGAACTCTTTCATTGGTGATACAATTTACCAACTACTGCCTATTTTGGTACAATTGCTAGTAATTTCACTACAATAGGCAGTTAAAAGATCAAACTTTCAGAATACCTCATACAAGTCTTGGCTTTATGTTTTAGATGACGAGGCTACCAATAAGGACCAACCCGGTGAAGACCAGGCACAGAACTTATCTGTAGAGGAGGGACCAATGCAGCAAGAGATGTCAGAGAGCCAAGCTGACGAGGTCGTTCAGCTGTCAGGAACGGCCGTCTTAGAGGATTCATCGGCCTAAAGAGCAGGGATATCGCACGATCGTGGTGACGCAGCTAATGGAGGGGGCGACACAATATAAGCGGTCCGCTCTCGGCGCGTGTACACTTTTGGCTCGGAAGCTCGGATGCGACGGACGTTGAGTGCGCGCTGTAGTTTTTAAATTATTTCGGTGTTTTTTTTTTAATTGTGTCGATTTGGTGATTTGTTATTTAAAAATAAATAGTTCTAAATTGTTTTTGCTTTTTAAAAATTAAATGAGCTTCTGATCTATAAGAATATATTATATTAGTATTTTTTATTTATGTAATGCAGTAATGTAGAATAATCAAGACAATTCTTATAAAATTATTTAAACTATTTTCATTATTATTAAATTATATTATTGTTGATAAAAATACCTAGGTATATTGATTTATAATAAAAGGCTGATAATTGCATGGAATAGCACCAAAAACATGAAGTCATAACAAAATCAAGAGAAATTTTATCAAGGTACTTCTATTTTCAAATAACGGTGTCAATGTATTCACAGATAACTCAATCCGGGTACTTATGTAATTAGATTCATGTTGGTACGCTCTGGCTCTGGCTGCTAAAGAATCAGATTTGGGAAACGTTTTCCCACTTAATAGCGTTTTAGTTTTTAAAATAGATCGAAGCCATGGTTTAAACTTAAAACAAACCCAAATATATGAGACGACGTCGTCGCAACGTGCGACGTCTTATCATCGAAATTTACGACGTACCATGAGCTCGGACGAAATCTGCTCATGTTTAAAATAAAATCCCGAACTCTAACTCAAACTCAAACTCAAAGCATTTATTTAAATTAGACCATTACGGCACTTTTGAATGTCAAAATTACAAATAAAAAACAAAGCTACAGTCCCAGTCATAAGGCATAATAACTTGAGAAAGTACTGTAGTTGCCCATTCCCTAGCGTAGATCTCTATGGAGAAGAACGGGCAAGAAACTCCATGGACACTCTTTTGAATCAAAATATTGTTACAAAATCTTGGTTACATCATTAATTTTGAAATTATACATATTATGTGAGAACGATGTAGAAAGACGTGCACATTAAGAGCGCACGATGTCCAAATTTCTTTACCACCCTTAACGAATCATCGACACGAAGAAGAAAAAGAATTTTCTATTGGTCCGCACAAAGAGTCACATCGTAAAAATCGCGACCCAACGTCTTGTCGTGAAAACTGACGATGCACTCCTCTGCCAATGACGAAAGAAATGGATGGACCCAGTTTTTCAGTGTTGTATCATAAATAGCTGAACCTTGGGTCACAGCCTGGGTATAATAATAATCAAAAGTCGACAATCAAATGCATTCCGTACAGTTGTTCACCGTGCTAAGCACCTCGTTTAACCGGGCAATATAAAACCCAAATTAAATACTATGACTATTTCAAATTCCCAACGAGTAGCTTACTAGTACTTCGGACTGAAGTAAATGAGCGATCGGTTTTAACTTATATGGGGCTTTCTACATTTCCCAGCAATAATTTTTGCGTAGGCTTACTTATTTTGATGTACAGAATGCTTGGTTAACGGCTTCGTGGAGAGTCTATTTACACCTTATTTACATATAAATTCAAAGTCCTGACTGACTGTTACAATAAATATCAACGCACTGCCCAAACCGCTGCTGGTTGGTTATCCAAGTAGTAAAAATAAAATCAAGAGTAGCTAACAACTTTATACTTTGATCTCTGTTAATGTTGATTGATAGTAAGGACTAAATATTTATTCACAATGAAACTCCATTGTCGTTAAAATATAATGTTCGGTGTTAACCAGATTTTATGATGTTTTTAAAAGTTTTCAGTTAATGGTGTAATTGCTTTTATTTTGGGATGGGTTTATTTTTGGACAAAGGAGTCGAAGAACGACAGTAATAGGTACAAAAAAGGAAGCATATCATTATGTAATGTGCTTAAATAGATAACTAGTTAATGAACGAGGTTATAAAGAAAACAAAGTTACATACAAGAAACGCGCAAAAAACATAACCCTTCTTGGCAGTCAGGTAAAAATCTGAAGTTAACACATAACTGGTTTTAATTAGATCTTTGATTTAGAAGACTAGCATTTACCTTAGTTTCATTGTTACAACACAATGCAGAATTACATGTAACAATGTACGTATGATGCCATTATCGCGGTTGTATTACAGCAATCTTTCGAATGTAAGTGTAACACCATCTTACGATATTATGAAGAGCATTGTAGAAAAATTTCAGAAGTCCAGAAGATTCTTACATCACCGGCTTTGAAGACTACTCTTGGTTCTTTATACTCCCAACATAGTCGTACTAGAAAAGGTGTTATAATATAGGGCGTAAACTGAACCTTCAGAAGCCGTCAACCAAGCATTCTGTACATCAAACAAGTAACTCTACGCAAAAATTGTTGCTGGGAAACGACTTGTTTTTTGGGGTGAAAATCACGGTTTTACGGTAAAACTCAATGTAACGCACTCAAAACATGTGCTAATGGACGCATTTAATATTAAACGGGTTTTTATATGGAGGTATTTAAACTAAAGTTATGACCATAAACAGTTCTAAGTTTTTTTTCAAATACTAGTTGTATTTGAAAAAAACTTAGAACTGGAAAAACTTGGAACTGTGAAAAAGTTGGAACTTTGACTTCCAATATTTCCTTAACTAGAAGGTTCCCAGGTATGGTCCAGAACAAAGAAAAGATCGCAATGACGGGGAGAACAAGTGCCTTTCGGCTTCGTTAATGGTCTATTTACACCCTTTATAAGTTTGAAGGCTCTATTGATTTCAGTATCTGTGTGTATGTCTGTGGCATCACAGCTCTTAAAGGAATGGTTCGATTTTAATGGTTTACTAGGGATTAGTTTCAGGAAAATCTGATCAGACACACCGAAGCAAGTGATAATTATACAATACGCACATGAATTCGAAAAATCAGAAGTGTGTGTTTTGGGTTCGAACTTGAGACCTATATGACTTAGCAGTCTGACTGTTGGAGTACCACTGGGCTATCAGGAGTTACAATAATGGGAAAGTGGAAAGCCAAATCTTGTGCGGAGTTAAACTTTTTTCCTTCACTTTAGATTGCCCCAGTCATCTTGTTAGTTCGGTGACCCATTTCGACCAGTAAGATTAGAAGCAGGAAATCTCTGGTAGCTGTCGCATTGTGTGGGTTGCGTATGATAACCTGCGACCGGCTGCGTGGGTTCCGTTACACTTTGCAGGGCAAAGTGCATCTGGTTGTTGAGACGATGATAAGAGTTTATGATGTTTTGGTATTACAGAAGAAGGTTTTTGAGAGAATAACTTATCAAGATTGGTAGGGGAGCTGATTGTCCTGGGTCCAGGTTTCAGTATCGTGACTTTTGATTCACGATTTTTGGAGAAGACCTGACTGAAGACTGCGTATCGGTGAGCATAGTATGTTGGAGGAGCTTATGACTAAATAATAACAGCCGTTCGGATCAATCTTCAGGTTAAGCTGCGCTTGACTAGGTTAGTCTGTGGGTGGATGACCACCTATTACATACCGAGTTTCCCCCGCGTTGCGGAATACACTTTAAGACGGCTGTCATTTGTAGATTTTTAGCAGGTAGTCAGTGTTCCGAAAGTCAGACTACCAAAAGGTGGGGTATTACCCAGTACTAACAGGTTTGTGGAGGTCAGATAGGCAGTCGCTCCATATAAAATACGGGTATTCAGCTGCATCCGGTTAGTCTGGAAGCCGACTTAAACATAGCTGGGAAAAGGCTAGGCAGATAATGATGATGAGTGTGGGATACCCCTCAGCTAGAGGGAGTGACGACTAACGGCCATTTTCAATAACTTACTAACAGGTAACGGAAGATTGCTATCTCTGTCTTTTTAACATTTAGCTTACGGACGGTTAGAAACAAAATGTCACAGAAAAGCTTTCTTTGATTTTTCTATGAATCAAGTGACAGGTAGGTGACGCGGATTGGATATTACAAGTTAACTTTGTTTATAGAAGTACCGATAGCTACTGACGTAGGCATATTAACCAACAGTTATACGTAAGTAAGTTATAGAAACGGCCGTAAGTCCGACTTGATGAAAGGCGGCGGACAGGGTGATGTGGCGCAACCTTAGAGGTCTACCCAGCAGTGGACTGGACGTGGATAGGCTCAGTTGATCAACTCAATGTTCACAACGGTATGTTTTGGTGATTTATTGGTTATGTTATTCTTGTTAGAAGATTTGGCATTTACATAAATTCAGAAGATTCATATTTCAGAACCTGCATGCGAAGCTGTCCGCGATGCAATTTGGGTTGTTCATGGCAGCTATGAAAGACATGCATTCATTTACTCCGTTAATTTCTGATAGTTGGTTTAATATGGAAGCAATCTATCAATATAGCATTACCAAATAAACCTAATAGACGTCGGTTTCCTTTGATCTATTAACTCAATTTCCGCAAATTAACTGCTGAACCAATCATAATCCAAGCTGTTTTCTCACACTTCAATAACAACAATTTGCACTTTCAAAATTCTCCCATTCCATTCATCTCCAATTAGGCGAACAGACGTTTTATGATCTAACGCAAAACTTTTATCATAATACCTGTAATAAAAACAATTTTGATAATTGCTTTTAGAGTTAGCGATGTGAATGAATGGAGCTGGTATAATTTTGGATGAAACTTTTATAGAAATACGTGCTCCATCTAAATACCTCATCCGTTCTTATTGAATTCGGAGGTGGAAACTGATAATTAAATAAGTACAAGATGCCTGGTCACAACAATCACAATCTCGCATCTTTTGAGAATAACAGTGATTTTCACTAATTGAATTGAACGAGATCAGCACAGCCAAATCCACCTGATCAGTACAGCTAAATCACGTGTGATCAGCACAGCGAAATCAGGTGTTCACAGCGTGAATGTGGAGTCTATAATAAGGGCGTCCCACGGATATGCCACATGGCGGGAAAGTACCTTGAATATTGTAGATGGAACATTTTACTGAAAGAAGACATTATTTGAATTTAATAAACAATTTAAACTGCATTTATAGATATTTAAATAATTACATGGTTGAACCGGGAATTGAACCCGTTACACGAGAAAAATAATCATCCGTAGCTTTATCATACCGATCGAAAGGCTTCATCATAAGGATTATTTTTTGCTAAGCTAAATAACATAGTGTCAGAAATAAAAGGAAGAACATGAAATTTTAACATTTATAATACAAAATTAATCAATTTATCAAATGCTCAGATCTAACCCTGTTAGATTTTTTTGTTTACGTAAAAAAATTAGTTTACAAGAACCAGTATGAAAGTGTCCACGAGCAACAAGCAGAAGTTAGACGTATTATTGTAAATATTCACCACAAAAAGATCAAAAAATTGACAGGGAGCGAAATTATCAAAAGAGTGCAACTTTGTATTCAACAGGAAGGGACTCATTTTGAGCATTTGATAAATTAATTAATTTTGTATTAAAAATGTTAAATTTCATGGTCTTCCTTTTATTTCTGACACTATGTTGTTCAGCAAAAAATTATACTTATGATGAAGCCTTTCGATCGGTATGATTAAGCTACAGGGTGATTATTTTTCTCGTGTAACGGGTTCGATTCCCGGTTTAACCATGTAATTATTTAAATATCTATGAATGCAGTTTAAATTGTTTTTTAAATTCAAATAATGTCTTCTTTCAGTAAAATCTTCCATCTACAATATTCTAGGTACTTTCCCTCCATGTGGCATATCCGTGGGACGCCCTGCTGTCTGTGTCATCATTGTTATGCAATTTTGACAAAGACAGGTCTTGATCTCGTTTTAGTTGTGCTGTTGATCGCGTTAAGTTTCATTAGTGCAAAACGCAATTTGGCTAAACTTAATAAGATTCATTTGGCAAGTTGATTCAACTTTTCAACAAGGTCTGTGTTTTTTTACGAGGAGTTAAGATCCACTGCACCATCAGCATCACTTCAAATTGAGCATCCGACAGTAATGTCATAGTCTCGCATCGGGATTTGCTAGTTAAAATGAGATAAGGTGACGTCGGTCCGGTGGAGTGCTTAAAGGTGTGATTTTTACGATAGATACTTAAAATTTTAGCATACGAGTACCTGTGCCTGCTTAAGCCGATGCTCAGTTCGATGTACAGCCAGCAACGGCGTAACTCGCACAAGCAACCGCCACCACGGCCAATCCCGCACCGCAAGGAACGCGCGCACGTTGCGTTGCACGCAGCGCGCGGCCGTGTGTTGCGTGCGCAGGCGTTGCGCGCGCCGCCTCGCGAGCAAGCCGCGGGCGCGCGCTTGCAGGCGCACGAGCACCCGCGCGAGTGCGGCGTCTCGACGTGCATCCAGCTCGCCGACGACGCCGCCGCGGAACATAATCTGTAACAAAGGAAATTGTCGTTAGATAATTCTGTTTATTTACGGAAAAGGCATGCATCAGAGAGTGGTTTATTAAGTTCCAAACAAATTTGATGTTTTTGTTATTGATACGCTGGGAAGAAGATTAGGGACAAGTAGGTTCCTCATTCACTACAGGGTAATTTAATTTGGAAACTTCAAAAGATATAATGTTCTTTCTAGTTTCTAGTCACTCTATATGACTTGGACGATAAGCTATTCGTTTAAAAAGTGCCATGAAGTGTCCGTTCTCAGAAAAACAAAGTCTTTGTGAAGTTCTGTGAAGATTAATAATTTTGGAGCCCCAGAAAAAGTTGTAGATGATGAATTGCATAAGACTACATATAAGAGAAAACTTTTGTCAATTGTTTCCTTAAATAACAATTAGTAAATCTTCGAAATATTGAAATCATGATTTACAGTGTCTGGTTACATTCTTATAAACATCTAACATGGAGTGATTCATTTACGTTAGGTTACTATCAACATGAACACTAAATACATAACCGCATCCCAGGACTATTAACATTCTATTATTATAATATCTCCGGACTTATTACAAGACAATTTACATTACAAAAAACACAGTCAAAGTGGACAACAGATAGTAAATTCTTAATAACATCAATATTACGTCTTACATTCCGGTTGCATTTGATAATAGTATGATAAGATTTTAATAGAACTATTTGTTAACTGTGATACGAAAACGTAGTTTCAACAAAATATTGCTGAAAAAAGCGCGCTACATTAAACCGAAATACCAAAGAAGCCATTTGTCGCTGGCAAAAATGTCAATTGAATTTTAGATAAACTCATCCCTAGCCTTTTCCCAACTATGTTGGGGTCGGCTTCCAGTGTAACCGGATGCGGCTTGAATATCAGAATTTTACTTGGAGCGAGCGACTGCCTATCTGACCTCCACAACCCACTTAGATCCTGGGTTATACGAAACCCCTTGGTAAGGCTGGCTGTCAGAATTTCGGGCCACTAACTGTAACAACTGTCAAAGATGTACAAATGACAACCGGGACCAACGGCGTTACGTCTTCGCTGAGGCACGGAGAAAACTCGGCATGATACCTATAAGTCTCGTATGGGCATCCATCCGCGGAACAACCTAGGCAAGAGCAGCTTAACCTAAAGATCGACCCGAGAGGCTGGACTGTGAGTCACTCATCCATGGGATACAATACTGTGTGATATCTCGCAATGTACACGATTTGTCTCTTCGAGTCTTCATAAAGCACGACAGAAACCACAAAAATATTCCACACCAGACAATAACAATAGTCATTACAAATCCATCACTCTCGAACATTTTCATGTCAAATTCGCTACAGCAGCTGAAAGCCCGCATACAGTATAATTGTACCTCGGCGCGTTAGAAATGAAAGTCAATTTTATTTATGTAACACTTCAGGCCATCACTCTCGTTTTTTTTTTCATCAGAAAGATCGCCTGCGCAAGTGTAATTATTATGTTAAGCTGTAATGTGTGTGTAGTGTGGACATACAAACATAACCCCTTAATAATATTACTTTAGATATCATACAATAAGAGTCTCATTTTCATACTCAAACAAACACACATCTTTCTATAAACTCATAAATAACCACATAAATCAATCCCAACTGGTCCACAGATTCCATAGCCCATACCAAGCTGTCCACCCATTAACAATTGACCACAATGTAGTGATGTCTATGGCCATTTATAGACGTGGCCTACTTATGGCCCAAGTATAATGGCACCTGTTATTGGAGCAAGTGCATAAGATGGACGTGAATGGCCAGTTTAGACTTACACAGTGGTTGCCATTTGTGAAATCGTTGCGAAGTTCCGGCCTGCGGTTTGTGGGGTAAAAGTTTTACCTGAATTTGAAGTTTTAATAATAAAATGTACGATAAAATGTGCTCTTTGTATAGACGATTAAGATGATGTATCCTTTTGGCAATTCGACTTTTGAGTGGACGAAAATCTATGTCTTCAAGTCGGTTTTACCCTATCAGTCGTCTTGCTCCAGGATATGATGTCCAGAGGGAAAATTTAGGAAGAGGAGAACATTCAGTGCACCCGTATTCCACCAATTATGTTTAAGTCTCTGTAATAGGAAGCGACTCTATTGCTACCAACCGGACTCAATCTGGACTTCAATACGAGTTACTGACAAATTCCTGATGGAAAACCAAACAACGATGTCCGATCTTTGAATTGATCGAAAGACTCCACACAACCCTGGACCAATAAAGCAGTCGAGGCTTAAAATCACTAAAAACTATACTTTATTACTTATGTTTAATTAGAAAGGGTGTAAAACACCTCTTAACGAAGCCGAAAGGCACTTGTTCTCCTCGTCATTGTGATATTTTTTTTGTTCTACACCATACCTGGGAACCTTCTAGTTACGGAGATATTGGGGGTCAAAGTTCCAACTTTCTGACAATTTTTTTTTTTTAAAATAAGTACATGTTTTTAATGTAAGATTTTTACATTAAACACCTCCACGACCCCCGTACTATTCAATCCATCCACCAGCACAATGTTTTGTGTGGGTTACATTGAGTTCTACCACAAAACATGATTTTTTACCCCAAAAAAAAAGTCGTTTCCCAGCAATAATTTTTGCGTAAAGTTACTTAGTTTGATGTGGTTGCACCCTGTATAGCTAATATTAACACCACGCCAATTTATCATAGATTCGAGCTCCATTCACCAACGCGACGCATCGCACGATATCAACTGAGACTATCATTATTGTTTATTATTCTCTTGCTATTGAAGTGTCCGTTTTCATTGACTACTAGTAATGTAATTAGGTCATTTGATAAGTGGCTAGCTTGATTTACCAATTTATTAGAGGTTAGTTATTGTTGTGGAGACAATAGGTAGGTACGATCATGGACACTAACTGGAGAAATTAGTTACGATCTTAGACAAACAGAAATTATATATTTTTATATGTTTATATAAATAAAAATAAACAGGTTTGTCTCTTGTTAGAAGAGGCTTTTTTTATCGGATGGGAAATCATCAAAAGACTCCCGCTCTGGGCGGGGTGGAAGAGAGTGTCAGACTTTTACTGACTAAAACCCTTTCATGTTCCTTTGTGTTCCGGGGCCACGGTATCTCTTCCGAACAGTCCCGCAGCCCCGACAGGCCATCGTGAGGAAACCGGCATGTCCTGGAACCCAAAACTCAAAGACATGTAACATCTACCAATCCGCACTGGGCCCGCGTGGTGGATTATAGCCCATTCCCTCTCATAGAGAGGAGGCCTGTATCCCAGCAGTGGGAACATTATAAGGCTGATGACGATGATGATTCTTCATGGAAAAACCCAATATCACTTTGCCAGTCGCGCTTGCAACCATTAGATCAACGAGGTAGTTTTGAGATTAGTCGTTACGAAATAAATCACACAAAGTAACGCGCCTGGCTGTTTCGAAGACAGAACCCTCGACGAGCCACTCGTAAAGCGGGACTTTGATAAAAAACAAAACATGTACACATCACACTATCTTACTACTAAATAAATGCGAAGCTTCTGTCTGTTACTCAATCACGCCAGAACGGCTGAACGGATCTGGATGAAATTTGTAATATTATTAATGCGAAATTTTGTATGTGTCTGTTTGTTACTCTTTCACGCAAAAACTAATGAACGGATAAGGATGAAATTAAGCACACAGATAGTTTATAACCTGGATTAACACAAAGGATACTTTTGATCCTGGTAGTATGATCTCGTGCGACAATTATCGAACTCGACGCGGGTGAAGTCGCAGGCATAAGCTATAATAACACCATAAACAAGCTAGTCTACAACCTTTCCCTCAGCTACCAACAAACAACTTTTCTCGTAGTTATCTCGAACACAGTTACAGAAAATTATTTCTGCAGTTATGTCCATATTAGCTACAGTGGATAACTGGGTCGCACCGGTGCACTGTGCATCTGTGCATCTGTGCATCTGTGCTTGTTTGTGCACAAGCAATGCAGCTTGGGAGATAACACTATCTTTTATGATGAACTAACGATTTGCTGTTCATACTATCTCGTCCTCAATTACATGGGACTCGAACATAACTGCAAAATAGGAAATGTAATCCTACTGATATTTATAAATACTTATGCGAAAGTTTGTGAGGATGGATAGATCGTTGTTACTCTTTCACGCAAAAACGACTGCCCGGATTTGGATGAAATTGTACACACATAGTTTATAACCTAGATTAACACATAGGATATTTTTTTGACAATTTTCGAACTCCACGCGGGCGAAGCCGATGGTCACCTCTGTCTAACCCTTCGAAGATTACAGGCGTGATGTTATGTTGGGTACTAGCTCAATTAAACTGATATCAGACGCTTAATTTATCGTTCATCTTGTACCCCCTCGTACCCGTTGTATGTTTTACTTTATTTTGTATCTGTAATTTTAATGGTGTACATAATAAAGAGTATTCTATTCTATTCTATTCATCTTTGCTTTCATTCAAAGTAACTCTGAACTTAATATAATGTAGAATCAAAAGTGATAATCACGAAATTATCTAAACTTAAAGCATATCCAAAAAATTAATTCCTCACATTCATCTTTCACTCGAAGTAACTCTGAACTTAATAATGAATCAAAAGTGAAAACCCGAAATGATCTTAAAGAGCATAATATCCTAAAAATAAATAATGTTGCTCCCAAACCCAAACAAAACAAAATCATTTTCTATTTTAAGTAAATAACATTTAATGAAACGAGATTTCTCACAAAGAGAGGAGGCCTGTGTCCCAGCAGTGGGAACATTAATAGGCTGTTGATGATGATGAATGAAACGAATCAACGGTCATCAAGAGAACATAATTATCACTTGAAAATCGTGAAAATGCGCATACATTTCGTGATTCACCAGAAGTTCAGGGTCTTCGCGATTTTAATTATAATTACAGTAAATTAAACCAGTATTCCGACCATGATGAAGAAGACGTATTTAACAAAAAAGGTTTAGATAATTATTTAAAAAACAGGAGATGCGGATGTGAATCCAGTTTTTTTTACGTTTTAAAATGTGTTGTGGGTTTTTGTAGATATTATTTTATAGTTTTGAGGTCAATTCTTGGTTAAAGAATATTTCGGAACACACAATAAAAAAAACATTAAAAATATAATATTACACATTGCCAGTTTTCTCCACAAACTATTTTATTTTCTCCAAACGAGTGAAATCTCGAAACAATTAATTTTATTAAATGGTAATATTTAATAGTATCAATTATGTAATTACTAATTGCTCACGATACACCGTCAAAGAATGCCGCCTGTCTGAACCAATAAGCCTTTGACTATCTCAGGGTTTTCACTTTTAAGAGAAAATATACAGATATAATAACTACATTTATAATCGACGAAAAGCTTTTAAGCACGTGTTGAATTTTAGTATTTGATTGTATTTTTATTTTTTTAATATATTTTGGAAAATAAATGTCGAAAATCTTTGTTCTTCACTGTATGAAAAGCTTCTGTTATTGATAATAATATTTCTTCTATCAAGCGTTTGCTTTATTGTTCCTAAGTCGCAGGGGGCGACATTATTGCCGTCAACCGGGTACAATTTCAGCAGATTCTGGAAATCTGTTTAGATAGGCTTAAAATCTTCTTTTCAAAACCTCACAGTCAGCCCTACTTTCTGCATACGTGATTGCGCCTAACTTTCTATGTCGGGAAATGGCACAGGAAAAGTATGAGTTAGTCGTTTGTTGTAGAAAGCCATCATTTCTTTAAGTGCCTACTACTCGCTAGTTTGAAGGGTGCACTGAGGTAGAGAAAATAATAATACAAGGTGACGACGACAATACGCAGTTTAATTTATTGTCGTATTGTCGGCGCTACCCTATAAGTGGAAACTTGTCATTGGCCGTCTTCTACAACATATTACTGCCTACTCTGCCCTGTATTTAAGCTGTAAGTTTTCTTAAAACATATAAAATAAAATAGCTTCTATAGCTATGGGTTTGTAAATTCGTAGCTTTCCATAAAATTATTTATAGGTAGATACGTAAGTAGTGAAGAAGTTATTGACGTAATGGATGTGAATGAGACAATGCAATTCTTGTGTATGATCAGAAGCCAGATAAGTGAAAGAATGATAACGATGACAACTGCCAATGATCGTAGATCAAGATGCAAGCGATCAATTAATCAACATCTAATTCACGTAAAACGAGAAAAAAAAAGATTACGCCAGGCAAAGAATTGCCAACTCATAAACCCGTTTAACAAAAGCACCTTCTGCCTTCATAAACCAGATACTTGCAACATCGCAACCAGTAATCAGCAATTATCTGTTAACTATTATAACTGCATAGGTACCTCTAAACGCACGTAAGCCCATGAACTAACTCGTCTTCAGTCGTAAATGAGGTAACAGACTAGCAGTCGACCGTTTGTAATAAAAACTGTTTGGAAACGAGAATATTATGGCAATGAAGATAAAAAAAACAATAGCGTTCCAATGCTGGCGTAACCGTCACTTTATGCGGCAACGATTGACGAAGAAAGGAGTTGTTAAGTTAAACATTAAATATGAAATTAAATGATGGGATAGCAGAAAAAACTCTACCCAGTAATGAGATAAAGCAGGCAAAAATCTCGCCGCCAAATATTGATCGAAGGCCAAATGGGTCGATTGATTTAGATTGCCATCGTTGTGCTCAGAAATCTCTCTCAGAAATGGAATATTTTAACAGACAGAAGGTTGATTTAGGAGCAGTACTATCCGGTTGACAAATTAGCATAATAACGACAAAAGGTGACTAAAAGAAAAGTCTCTAAGTAAACTCCAAATAGGACGTGAAGTAATGAATAGAACCTCACCAAGTTATGACGAAACTCTAACATCCGATCTGCAAAAGTCTAGCCTTTCTCCAAATCATCTAGTTACCTATCTAGAATCTAACGTTTAGATAAGAAGCGTAATGATATTCTCCGACGCATTACTAGGCGCACATAAGTCGGAGCACGTAAGGCGAACCCGACTAACTAACGATGCGATACGGTGTCAGCATATCAACACGTCTTCGGATTCCGAGAAATAATAGCATACGATGGTGGTTTCATGTGTTATCATTATAATTGGTAATTTCGATGTGACACTTTTCTTTGGTTACATTACAGATAAGCTGGGTAGAAAACCAAAGCAAGCCAACAAGGCTTGCGTTGGTTTTCTCTAACTGTAGGTATTTGTTATTTTGTATCATCATCATCAGAGTTATGAAAGATGCCACCAGAAAAATCATTTGTTCAAGACGTTAAAATGTTATCGATTTAAGAATCGACTCTTCATGTGACCAGAGGGCGGGCCTATTTTACGGCAAAAAAATCAGCATTGCCATCCGACGTGGCAATACTGCCAGGCTTCTGGGCACGTTTCCTGTTGACAGCGATGTGGACGAATTTCTTGACGCCCTGGTGGCCTACCATGACGTCTTAAAGCAGGATCGTTTTAATCTTGTTCCAGTGTGGATAAGAGACGGAGCTATAGAGGACGTCTAGCGCCATCTCTTTCCCACACTGGAACAAGATTAAAACGATCCTGCTTTAAGACGTCATGGTAGGCCACCTGTAACCGTTTTGATACTTGTACATATTTTTATTACTATTTTAGAGTTGTAGTTTGTATAAAGTGTAAATAATACTGTTATCATCTAAGAATTCATGTTTTCGTTATTGTTGATGGAAACTGTACCTTGCAGAAGACAGAAGTAGAATATTCAATTTAAAATTCAGATAGATTTTTAGCAACGACATGACCTCCAATATTTTTGAAGATGCCATTAAAGAGGCCGGGTTTTAAGTTTATGAGCCCTTGTATTGTCTGGCGTAGATTTTAGTCAGCCATTAGTACAGAGAAGAGAAATAATCTGAAATACTAAACATATTCATTCAAAAAACTTAACCCTGCATCTAATCTGAACACATCTCATCTCTCTAACACATTAACTATGCAATTAATTCGCAGATCAGAAAAGCTAAAGACTCAATAATCTGCCTTTATTATTCAAATTAGCAGTAATAGAGAAAACATTCCGTGGTTTCTAGTCGCCAAGCTGGCTGGGGGCTTCGAGTTTCACTTCTGGCTGTGCACAAAGAACATAAGAGTACTATTACGGAATTTTCATAGGGTAATCATCATTGAGATCTTTGAGAGCTCTTATATCGATGGCACTTGTCGTTTGCATATTATTAGTCTTTAGTATAACTTCGAGAAGTTATACTATTACTGTCTTTAGGTATGTCCGTTGTCGTCACACTACCATTGAATTTACGTTTACTATGAAACTGTTTAGTGCATGAGCATGTAGTTTTACCTTGTTTGCAAGTGTTTTTTCTATAATATTTTGATATTGTCTCTGAAGATAGTACCTAATGCTTTCGAAATAGGCAGTTCTAAGTCTGAATATTAGCCGTTTATCTCCGAAGATGGAATAGCTAAACTTTACCGTTGTCAATTTGATGTCCGATGTCACAGGGTGAGCATACCTTTATTTATTGAGGACAAGTCCGGATTGCATCTCAAAAATGTTGGACTGTAAACCTGTACATAACTTAGGAGTTACGATCTTAGACGGGCCTTTTAGCTACAAAATTGGCGATGAAGACTGATATTCCCGTTTCAACATTAGTGGAGGAACTACTGCTCATATTTCACAGGAAGTGTTCACTGAGGAAGATTCATCATCTGCATAGCTTTTTCCCAACTAAGTTAGAGGCGGCTTCTAGTCTAACCGGATACAGCGGAATACCAGTATTTAAATGAAGCGCCGGCCCATCGGACCTACACTGGGTAATACGATATCCCTTGGTAAGACTGCTTGTCAGAATTTCGGGCCACTATCAACCTCTAACGACTGTCAAAGATTAAAAAATGACAGGGAAAACGGGGTCTGGATTAACGTGCTTTCCGAGGCACGAAGAAATTCATCATGTAATGGGTGGTCACCCATCCACGGACCAACCTAGGCAAACGCGGCTTAACCTGAAGAATGACCCCGAGCGGCTGTTATTATTTAGCCACCCACGAGCTCCTCTATACAGTAGAAGATTAAAAGGCAATAAGCAAGATACTGAGGAAAACTCGACATGTGATTTAAAATTGGAGGTTAAATATCCAGCAATGAACAATGAACTTAAGACAGTGATGATAATGATGATAATCAACAGCAATATCAAGTTACTTTTACCGAAAACAAAAAAAAAAAACTTTGAAGTACTCTTACCGAAAATGCCTTTACAGTTTTCGGTGGTCATTACCAATCTCACGACGCTCAATTGTCAGGAGTCGTCAACCACGCGCGACCACCTGCTGCTCTCAATTTACAGGCTTGTCATTACGGGCATTGTCAGGTGCCGCCAACATTTCGTAACCACGTTTTGAACGAGTTTTATTATTTAACGTTTTTATGGTGTCGCTTCATTATTCTGGCCGTAACGTGAAATGTTATCAAATGTTCGGAAATTGGGTCGCTTTTATATATTTTTTTTTATTTCATAATTTGGTCCTGGTTTTAGGAAGATTTTTAGAAACAAGCTTTCGAATTGATTCCCAAATATATATTTTTTAAATTATTTATTCGGGAAAACAAGCAGTTACACTATGACATAAAACTGCATTTTTCATTATCTTGATTTAGATACCGATTGCATCTTTCACTAAAATAATATTCAATAGTTAAAGAGAATACAGCTGACTACCACCATTCTCATCATCAACAAACCTATAATGAAAGCAGCAAAAGAAAGTCTAATAATACTAGAAATTACTGTGAAATAACCAAGGTGTTGCTTAAACACGTAGTTACGACTGACAGTTATATTACAAATTGCATAAGTATTCACGCACATAAATTGACACATGCGGCATAAAAGTTTCTACAACCATAGACAAACAGAGAAATGTCAAACTTTGACACTTCCATATACGACCTGTTCAACTATGGCGAAATTCAAAATTAGGTTTATGATTTTATGTAGAATTTTGACTATGAGAATATTTTCTGAACAAATTGTCTGCTATTTATTACTCAAACAATGTCTTGCATGTCAAAAGCTACTTAGAATGTACCCACGTCAAACAACAGGTTTAGTTTTTAGTCTAACACAAATTACATACAATCAAACTTTTTGTATGAAGATGACAATCTTACTTTTGGCATAAATGGCCAATCAAGACTCATTATGTCCAGAATTTTATACAAAAACATTAAAATTGTTGTTGGGCCCAGTTTTGAGCAACAAAGACCTCAAAAAGATTAAGCTGCCACCTCATTTAATGTTTGAAATGAATAGTCTACATAAATTAATATCAAAGAATAAAAGCAGCTCAATGAGAATCAGTGTTTCCTTTCATAAACATGGTACATCGGCCTATTACTTAAAGAGAGGTCTCTGACCTAATAACAAGCCTAAATTAATCCTATTTCAAACGCTACCAATGAATCATACGAGTAACTCATACTTTGAAGAATTGACAGAGAAAAAAAAAGTTCTATAAGACTTATACAAGGCAATCATGTCTGTAGTACCTAACAGCTATTGTATCGATAATAGACTTTCTCGAACTTACGGACGAAACGTAGATACTAGCCGACATATTAATTACTTATATTGTAGAAGCCGGCCCAACACAAACGCAAATATAATTACCAACGGTGATTGATACACTTTTCAAATAATTACAACACGAGATAAAAAAGTGAAATCGATATACAATTGATACTGTGAGAATGAGTTTCTGAAAATAATTACATATTTCTTTTAGAATAGAACGCCCTATAAGTTTTCATCAGGTATCAAAATAAGAGCGAGGCAAGTAAGGAGCTAAGGAAAAAGAAAGAAAAAGGATAAACATGAAAAACAAAAATGATCAATAACGATATTAACATAAAAGACGACTTCTTAAAGCCCCAAGAACAAATGGCTCCCGGCCGCTTGGTTCTTTCAACACCGAGTGCGAATGCGGCGCTCCGGACCAAACAATACCCCACCTGCTGGAGTGTCGAAGGAGTCCGTTTACGTGCACTCTCGACGACCTGTATAGCGCCTCTAGCGCTGCAATATATATAAAAATAACAGTGAATAATAGGACGAAGAAGTATTTTCAAATACTAATACAAATTCAGTGTATTAGTATATCTTCTTACATTTCGCCAGACTTCGGATAGGCAACGTCTCAAACAATTTCGTAAATAATCGATCATCGTCTGTGATGCAGTAGATGATATTGCAGATGATATTGTGTTGAGAAGAAATCTTGAACTGGCTTTTGTTTCAAAACTCTCAGGCGGCCCAAATCACAATATTTGGACACAGAACTTATTTTCATAACCTCATAAGACTGAGAAACTGTTTAATTTTAAGTTCTGAAGTGACTCAAGAATTAATCAGATATGTTATTTATTTACATAGCAACTTGAATATTATTATTGTATGTTTCATTTCATTGTTATTATTATGTAACAAAATTCTGTTATTGTTCCTCGCCTTAAGTTTCGTAAAACACGGAATCAGAATCATAATGATTCAGGAAGATATGTTTTAATTTACCAATTTGCTCTGTTCATTGCAGAATCATAAGAATTTTAACGGTATTGATGCTTGGCGCATTAGTACCGCTAGAAATCGCATACTGCATGCAGAGCTAACACGTGAGGGCGACGATCGATTAACTGAGCAAGCGAACAGGGTATTAGTGAGAATAGTATGTTCAGAAATACATGTTTCATAATTGTGATGCTTAAGTAAAGTTCAAATTGCAGTTAAAATCGATGATCAGCGAACAGAGAACACAAAACTGAACATAGCTTTCAAACCACAAAACCATTTGTAAATGAGCCATTTAAAAACAACTTTTATAACGATCCTTTTGCAGTTGCAAATAGTTTCATAGGAAATCTGATGTATTAACCACATGTCTAGACAAGTAGAATGAAAGAGCAATAAAAGGTCAAGAAGAAAAGGAAAGAACTGATTAACCGCGGAACCGGCACACATTCACGAGGGACGCGACACGCGAACATGAAACAAAATTAAATGTTAATATTTGTAAAGCAAATGCAGGTACCGTTGACATGAACTGGTATTAGCAGTTAGTATAGGAAATGATGTAGAATAAAACAATGTTTATACTTGATTTGCCTGTTGTCATAACTGGTGTTTGAAAAAAGAATAGGATTTTATTGTTTACAGTTGTTTTCGCTTGACCTTTTGAGTTATCGATAAAGCAAAACAAATAATCACAACAAAGAGGGAAATGTCAATAAAAATAAAAGAAACGTAAAGAAAGTAAACCTTTACTCCGTTACGTATTGCAAAGACGGATTGAGCAATACCAGCGACACTAGCCAATGTTTTAGTCGTTTTGATAGAAGGACAGGCTTTCCCCTAAGCGAAAGCAGTACGTGATGAGCATATCCCGGTATCAGATGCCAACAACATGACTCGAACCTAACTTAACGTCTAATTTGAAAGCAATCTTCGAAATAGAAGACGTGACTAAATAAATCGAATTGCTGAAGTCTGGCGATGAATTCGTAGAGATGTTGAAAGTTGAATGGAAAGATCACCTTACGGAAACGGTCATCACTTTTGTACTGTGTCACATTCAACTGGTTACTCCTCAATTGGTTGATTAATACGTCACATTTTTGACAACGCCATTTGCCTCGTATAATATGATAAAGTTCTGTTCTGTGTAAGTTAATGTTTTCGTGCTATGGCAGATCAGAGATACATTTGAAGTTTTGAACGTACAAGTGATGAGGAACACAAAAAAAGATTTTAATTGGGTTGACTGAATTTGTGTTGTGAATGAATTAATGTGAAAGATTAAACGAGACGTAAATCTATTTCCCATCTAGGTTTATCCATTGATAGATTTAGGTCTTCGACCAACAAATGAAGATCTGTAAAGCATTAAACTAGGTCAGTTGTGCTGTAAAGTAATTGAGCTGTTTAGATAACTCGTTTTCCCCCATAAAGTGAGTCATTGCTTACAATTCAGAATAACACGTTTTAAATTGTTACGATTCAGTTAACTTTGATCTACATTGTATCCAAAAACAAGATAATCATGATCATTGAAGATATACTCATCAACGATATTTTACGATTAATAATTATAGAATGTGAAGCATTAAGCGCCGCGTTTATCAGTAAAAAGTCTTTATCGATCATAGGTGAAACATCTACATCAATGAATTAAAGATAAAACCTACTCGTTAATTAAGAACCATTTAAGAGCAGTACATACAAGGGATTCCGACAATTTATGCATGTCTTGTTACGCCTCTTTGCCTTTCGTGTGAACGGATCTTCAAAGTCTTTTCATGCCTAAGTAAAAACTATTTATGTGTGTGAAAACCACAGTGCTTTGGAGTTCTTGACTTTTGATCTTACAGAGGTCATGACAAATCAACTGTAGTCTGAGGTTAGCGGCTTCATTGAATCATCTTAAGCCTTTGAGTCATCTATTTCATCAAGGAACTCTTCAACGAGCTCTATATTTTCTTCAGTATCATGGAAAGTACACAAAGTGGACTTGCACGTAATATTTGCTGTCACATTGTGACGCGAGAAAGTCGAAATCGAAAGTGACGACTTTTTTATTTACAACGCATCACGCCAGGGTAAGGTCTGCATTTAAAACTTGGAAAGCTGTTGTTCATATGATGCCAAAGTATGGCGATCCGGGTGTCGGAAAATAGTATGCAGTTGCGCAATTAGAATTACTGCATTTAAATGAGTCTTACAGAAATCGATAGCAGCCAATATCAGTGTATTGTTACGGGTATAAAAGAAATTTAAATTAAGTTTTGTCTAAAGTCTGTTGTGGTCCAAGTTTACTTTGAGCTCAGACTTCAACTTTGTTGACCTCGCAGCAAATTATATGCGAGAAAAAATAGTGTCGAATAATATGATAATGTCTAATCTGAATGTAAATGACCGGCGACATTTGACTTTTGATATTGAAAAAATTTAGGTGAACAGTTTTGGTCTACTTTCAACGAGAGAACAGAATATAAGTTAGTGATGAATATGGAAATTGTTTATAAGCTATTTTTTTTTTTTTTTATATATTGTATATTTTTGTATAATATATTCGATGTTCATGGATTTTATTTTGTCACGGCCACGGCCGCGGCGTTGCAGTTCGTAACAGGTGTAGGTATTTAAAGTATAAATGTACTTCAAATCATACGTAATCGACTTTACCAAAACATAAATCTACTCTCTAACCGCGTTGCCATAATAAGCAAGACGCGAGTCAAGTAACAGCACACACAGCAGCAGACGACATGAAATAATGACCGCAAGCATTTGGTGAAAGTAAAAGCGTAAATAAATCTGGCTCCAAAATTGACCCCTGTGGTACACCTGGCTGTTACACTGCCAAATAAATCGCCAAAGCGTTCAAAATATAATTATTACAGTCCATTTAAAGTCCATATTTACGTGTCCTAGAATCCGAATGGGTCTAATTATGTAACCCAAGCATTACGTCGAATTTTCAAAAGAATGCGTTTGTTCTTCGTTAAAGAATTACGCAATAAAATAAACGCAACAAATCATCGCTTTATGCAAATAAAACATTATCATCGAAGAATGTTGGAGCTTACATAATAAGATTTGCTGTTTGACACCCTACAAAAGTCTTTGATTCCGTCGTGTTACTTTCGTCTGAACATTAATCAAGAACGATACAAAACGACGCACTGTTAATGCATAAATTCATTTATTATGTCGATGGAATAGAGAAATCAGTAGCGATAACATTAAAGACTATACCGGCGGTACTAATAACATCTCCATCGTTCGCAACTTTAATTTAAATGCCCCAATGAATATTAGATTTATTGAATAAAAATAAAACTAAATGACAATAATTTATAGAAATATGTGAAAGTTCAGGTTATTAAAAAGTCATTCCAATTCAAATCAAACGATGTTGTTTGGGTCATTGATGCGAATACTAATAACGTGCAATTTCTTCTTTAGTTGTAGTCATTGCATTCACAGTTAGTCGTGCGTATTTTACAAATATAGTAAGTTGTTACGTTGACAAAATGGTAAAGAGGTCTTCGACCGTTGCTCGGTAATATTGATGGGAGTGCACCGCGCACAGCTTTCGAGTCTATATCTTGTTAGACTAGTCAGCATGAGCGGAGCAAGATTTAATATCGTTGGCGATCTAAATTGTAGCATGTTTGCACCGAGGGTGTGCGGATAAGCAGCACCTGTAATTTGTTGTTATCGATATGTTAACAGTGTCGTACCTGTTCGTCCACTTTCGGAACGTCGGTGGCGCGGGTACCGCTAGCGACCTCGATGCCGCGCCCGCTTCGCCTTGCGGGCCGCACGGGACATACGCTCTTCGCATTCTCCGACAAATCTATCCCAAACTGCTTGGGACCGTCGAACACTTTGAAATCCACCTCGTCCACGCTACTCACAGGACTCAAGTCGTGCACGTTATCAAACGCTACGTCGTTATCGTGCACGGCGTCGTTGGAAACATGACCCGAGTCGTCGCTGCAATCTGAGTGGGTATCGGATATCTTCTCGTCAGTTTGTTTGTGTAGAGCTAGCTTCTCGATCTGCGAACATGTTTTGGAGTCGTCCCTCGACTCGACGTATTTAACTTGTCGACCGACGAGTGTGCTCAAGTGGTTGTGGAAAGTTGTATTCGCTACGCATAACTCCTTGTGCACCGGTGGGATCACTTTACAGTTTATAAACTGAGATGATTCTGTTTTCAATTCTTTAGCCGTTTTCAACTCCAGTTTTTTCACAATAGACTTAACAGGTGACAGTGTCGAATCGACTTCCTCCGATTCATTTTCATTTCGTTTGGGCTCAGGCGCAACTACTAAATCTCTTTTGTTAATCGTTCTGTGCTGTAACTTGGCTCGCACAGCGTTTATTTCATCGGAGTAGTCTTTCAATGTTGTTTTCGATGTCAATACTGTTCTTTTAGTGTCAACCGGCTCTTTCTTAGTTTTATCGTTTTGTCTTTTTACGTCGGATTTAAGATTGAGCAGCGACTTTTGTCTTATTTGTTTGCTTCCGTCGGGTTTTTCGTTGTTTTTTCGCGGCGCAAGCGGTTTCTTTTTCTGAGCACACTCTCTGGCCTGGTCTACATTACTTAGATCAACCGGAGTGGGAGAAAAAAGCGCTCTAGTGCTGCTGAATTTGTTATGCGACATTTGACTCCTTATCACTGGGATCTTACTAGGAGAGCCCGCGATAGAAGTTGTAGACTTGGTTCTCTCTAAGCCGGGTGAAATCACATATTCGTTTCCTATTTCCCACACGCTTTTTGCTTTCTGCATTTGTGATTTTGGGGTCTCTTTACTTTCTAAACTAATCTTTATGTTTAACGATCCATTATCTGTACATGTTTTAGGTTTTGTTTTCTTTGGGTCGCTCACTTTTTTCTCGACTTTTTTCATTACTGGTTTCGTTTTTGATACAACCGGAACGGGTGTCGACGGTGGATTAGATAAAGTTTTCTTGAGTATTCTCGTTTTTACATCAAGTTTTTTTAGATCTTCTGCTTTGAAACAGTTCGGCCGAGACGAGTTTTTTGATGAAATTTTATACGTAGCATACTTATCAGGATTCATCTTGTCATTGGGTGGTGGCGTAGTCAGCGGCACCAGCGGAGCGATCAACTCTTTTCCTCGCATGTCGTCCAGATTCCAAAGACTGGTTGTTTTGTCAATGGAATTGTTGCGTGCTACTTTATTTCTGGTTTTAGAATCACTGTCCGGGTCCGAATTACTTTTCTTCAATATACAACGTGATTCAATTATGCTACAAGTCTTAGACTTTTGTAATTTAGGCGGAATAAAATTATTCTTTGTAGCTTTCACATCGGAAGTAAGTGACGTGCAAGTGAATTCCGATAAGATTTTATCGAAAGATTCTAAAGCCTTGGTTAATTTAGTTTCCGCACTAGTACCGACCGGAGGTAAAGACTCGGCTTTAAGTATAGCTACGTTTTCATAGATCGAGGAATATCCTTTAGTTTCGTCGAGTAAATGATCTCGCACCACATTATTATCGGCGGCAATGTTTACGTTTTCGTACACGTGCTGCCGCGGCGACGCACTCTCAGTCTTGGTATTCACAACAGAGTCGCTAATATTGACTTTAGTAACAAACTTTTGCACGTTATCACTATTAATTTTCACGGGTTCACTGATCCTACGCTCGAGGCAGGCGGCGATCGCGGTCACTTTGCTACCCTTGTGCTCGGGTGCAGGTTCTGGAGCAACTGAAAAAGTCCTGTAGAACTTTTGAAGCGCGCCCTGTTGCGCGGGAGGGGCAGAGGGAGGGTGCTTCTCGGTCGGCTTCTGTCCGCCGAATATGTTGAATACTTTCACTGCGGGCATGTCGCGAGCCCGGCGCGCGGGAGCCGGTCGCGGAGCGTGGATGCGCGCGCGCTTCACGGCGAGCGGCGTGCATGTGCGCGCACCGAGTCGCTCCACCGCGCTATCAGCGTAGACAATAAGAAAGTCAATGTCACTTCAGGCGCCCAGCAGACGTGACAAATCATCCATAATGAATGATCGACAATACAGCTCCGATTGATGACCGCTTACGACAACCATTTACATGACTTATTCGCTTTGATTACATTCAATTAAACAACAACAGTTTAAAACAATACTCGTCGAGACGATTTACAGCGCTATTTGCAAGATGTCAATTATCAAAATCGATCGCGTTAGCATTTCTATATTTATGAATTAAATGTTATGATTGATAAATGGCAGATATTTAAGAGGAAAGTAAGCCAAGCGTCTTCGTTAAAACCAACCTACTATTTTATGTAATGAGCTTACTTTCGTGAATAAAACCAGTTATGTTAAATCCATAAATCCCAATAGAAAGTAGGAATGAGGTTGTTTGGACAATGATGTAATTGACCGACAAAAGTTAATCGTGCACGCAGGTCGTATGTAAAAAGAGGTTGCAAAAACATCTGAAATGTGAAATGCTACTGAGAAATGTAATACGGGTAACCTAATTAAGTAAGAACCCGGTTTCCCGGCAACCAAACACGTGTCGTTGATGATTGCTTTAATGTCGCCGAATGCAGGCCGATGTCCTAGTAACGTGATACGTGATGTTATTTTTAATAACGAAATTAGACTATTTATGAAACACTATACGTAAATTCAATTAAGATAATATTTTGACAGTTGAAATGTAAGCTGGAAATGCGGGAGATGAAAGAACAGTTAATGCGTTTGAGCAAAAGTAATTTATAATGTTAATTATGATGATTACTATTTTTACGAGGTGCAATCTTTTCTGTATATGATACAAAGATCGATGTGCAGAAGTGTGAAAAAGGCCCATACGATCAGCTTTTGATTGCTCATCGGGTTGTTATAGCGATGTATGGGCTGGCAAATTTTAATAAGCAGAGAGAACCTGCTTATTAAAATTCCGCCAACGCAAACGCAACCAACTTCCTCTGATTTTCATATCTGACTAGATGAGGTTAGCATTCAGGTCTGCATATTTGATACTAACTAGGATGAAAAGAGCCGTAAATGTGCTTTATCAGGTCCAAAGTGTTTATAACGAACGGTTCAATAGTTAAAAAGGTGACAGACAGAATTACCTACTTTTTTTTAGTATGGATAGTGAGGCTGCTAAAAACCGACCAGCTAAGCCTGTTCCCAAAACTAGTCGTTTACGGAAGTCAAGTTTCGCAACATAATCTGCAGCTAGCGGAAACCGTGCTCATATTTTCCATAACCGCCAGTTACTACAGCTGTATGCCGAAGAATTTAGCGATGACTAACCGATCTGATGTAACACTACAGGTGTAGAACTTAAAGTCTTAAACACACCCAATATTACGGAGGCAGGTCGTTAAGAATGCAATGTGACGTAACGATGAAATACTTATACTTATGTAATATATTATGTATGACAGTTTTGTGAGACTGAGTGTCGGCAGCTGAGGTCATTGACGGATGTAGTGGCAGCAAACTATTTCATCTGAGGCTGAAAGTGGTATCAACGAAATAAGTACGGAAAATTATAATTTCAGGAATATAACGTTAGATAACAATTGTGAGATCATAATTGAGGATAAGGCCCTCATCAAAAATGATCATGACCAGTTCTCAGTCCAGCGAAAAGCAGAAGCTCTTGATTAACCAATTTGAAGTGATCATGGCCTTTTCTTTAAAGAAGGAGGAGAAGTACAACTATGGAATCGATCTACAACACAACAATCGCACAATTTAAAACCGACAGCAACATAATACAGACTTAAACGTCACTACTTACATCTCTTAACTAACATATCAAGGAAACCACACGTAGCTTCGATTCTTTCATATTATACACTGAAACTGGAATACTAATGCCTATTGCGTAACATATTATGACAGTGTCCGACTGTTGGTCGTACGAGGTCGTTGACAGATGTGAAGAGCTTTGTCTTACAACCAAGTCAATGATCTGTGTTGGAAGACTCAAAGGTGAGAATAAATTTTGGGAGGAATGGAACATTTTAGAATTTTAAATGTTTGTAACGAAACATTTTATATTTTGATGAGGTAGGGAGCAGAAAAAGAAAAAGGACAAAAAGAGTGGTGTCATTTAAGTGGTAATGAATTGAGAGGGAGAGGAAGACCAGAACGAAGATACTAAGAAAAAACGTTTATTCATCTCCACAAATTACATCGTCATATAGATTAAAGATATATAGATGGATTGAAAGATAAAGGAGTAAATGATAGACAGCGTGACGGTTGACAGTGATAAAAAACCGGCCAAGTGCGTGTAGGGTTCCGTAGTAGCCAGTTATATTTTAGATTTTGTTATTCAATGCAAGTCTTCACCTGTTATAAACAAGCAACTACTCCATCTTAGTCACTTTAAAAGTATAAAGGATTTATTCTGAGGATTTTGTATTTGGTACAAAATTATCCAACACCCAAGTTCAACGACTGTTACTGCTAAACTAATAAAGTTATCTTAACCACTATAGTTTTCCTTTAAAGTTAAATGCACTATCATTATGATTTTTTAAAGATTTTTCAATCTAGAAGTTTAGCTTTTAGAGGGGGGGGGGGGACACGCCCTACTGAAACAAAATTGTGCACTTTAAAGCTTAATATTTCGTGAATGGAGCATTAAATCGAAAAATAGTATTAGCAACCCCTAAGTCATTTTAAAAGACCTATCAACGATACCCCACACAATGGGCAGATGACAAAAAAAATACATTTCATTCACATCTAAAAAAAAATATTTTACCACTCTTTTGGCGTAATTGATATACATACCCCTATACAACAGACAGACAGATAGACAGACGAACATGACGAAACTATAAGGGTCAGGACTACGGAAACCGAGTCACCCCAAGTTAGGGCGTATTTCGTGTATACGCTCTAACATGGGACAAAAGAGCGAGATGTTGCTGGTAGGGTAGGCCAAGATGATGCATTTACAAAAGTGACGTCAAGAGTACGTACAAGAGTGTCGCAAGTTATAATAAGA
This sequence comes from Xestia sexstrigata, assembly GCA_941918905.2. Classification (NCBI taxonomy): domain Eukaryota; kingdom Metazoa; phylum Arthropoda; class Insecta; order Lepidoptera; family Noctuidae; genus Xestia; species Xestia sexstrigata. The sequence goes on from OW799221.2 coordinate 6,225,097, forward strand.
GAAGAATGGTGGAGAAATGTGGATTAAATCAATAAGCAACTGAACATAAAGTTCATCAAAGTTTGCTCAAAGATTATGTTAGAAAAACTTACCTGACTCACCCTCCTCTTTTTCACTTTGGTTACGTGTTTCAGCATTTTTAACAATGATACGAACCAAACAAATAAAACTATGAATGCACTGCAAATTTACATTTACAAATTTACACACATCAAAAGTATCTAGGGATCAACATATATTTTTGCAATAACTTTTCTCCTGATTGATATTAATTAAAATTTTCTTTAAGGATTCATCAAATAAAGTGTTTTCGTTTGTCACAGTAACGATAAACCAAGTCACCTTTGCATTAATAAAGAAATTTGCCATTTTCCTAATAAAGGGATTTTTGACATTTGAACCACTAACATTAAAGTTCGAAAAAAAGACTGAAATAACAGTTTTCTTTAAAATTTTATTGGGTAACTTAAACAATTAATAATCCGTGTTTCTACCGCGAACACTAACAACACAAGAACATCGGTTTGGCATACTCAAAATGAGTTCATCCAAATCACGCTGTGGAATGGCCGCCCATGTTCGTTGCAACAACAAAAAAAGGTCTTCTTGCGACTGGATACCCTCCATATTCGGCAGAGCTCTTCTCTGTAGCATATCCCATGCATGCTCAATCGGGTTCAAGTCTGGCGACTGAGCAGGCCAGGGCAGGACATTGATGTTAGCTGCGGCGAGAGTCTGTCTTACAACTCTTGCGGTGTGCGGTCGTGCATTATCATGCATTAACTGAAATAAGGGACCGATTTGCACTTGTAGAGGAACGATGACGTCTGATACAATCGTCTCAGCATAAATTTGAGCGTTGAGGTTGCCTCTGATCCAAATCAACTCAGTTCTTCCGCCGATCCAAATACCCGCCCATACCATGATGGTTCCACCACTATAAGGATGGACTTCCTGGCAGGATTTTAATCGCTGTTGGCGTCCAGGGGTTCTCCAGTGTCGTATACGTCTTGTATCCGGTCTCATACCAAAACGAGACTCATCAGAAAAGCACACGAAACGCCATTGTTCTTCTGCCCAATTTCTGTGTTCAAGAGCCCATTGATATCGAATCCTACGATTGTGCATTGCTATAGGTGGTACCCGTAGCGGTCTTCGGGAATGAAGGTTCACTTCATGCAAGCGGTTTCTGACTGTTTGGTCGCTAATTAAGTTCCCTGAAGAGTGATGAAGCCTCACGGCTAACATCATGGCGGTTATTGTTGGAGCTCTTCGAGTTAAGATTTGAATGTATCGGTCTTGTCTCCGTGTGGTGCAGCGATACCGTCCTCCATGGCGCTCAGCCACGGTACCAGTGCTTCGGTAACGTGTCCAAAGTCGACTGATAACACTCTGACTTGTATTCAGAGCTAAAGCTACAGTACGTTGCCGGGAACCAGCTTCTATCATTCCCACGGCTCTGAGCATTTCTTCCCTGCTTAAATGACGTCGCCGCTCCATAATAACGTTGGTTTTAATCAGTAGTAGGGAAACAGTAGCACTAATAATGTCTTCAATGCGTTGTATGTTTTTATTGGGAAAATATTGACAGCTTATTTTCATCTTTTACTCGAATTTGATTGAGAGTTCCTGATTCAAATTATGAAATGCACCAAAAAGGATCCATATAAATTTATAAAATCATAAATTTATTACAAAGCCACATCTCAATCTCAAGAAATCCGCATAAAAATGCTTGATCCCTAGACATTTTTGATGTGTGTATTTGGAAAAGTGAACACTGAACGTTAGTCACAATGTTATCAGCTCATCAGCATCAGCAATTCAGTACCTCATTATAATAAAAATATATTTGATAAGAGCCCCAGATCTTTCTAATAACGAATGAATGACCAACTGCAAATCATTACATGATATTATTAAGTATTGAGATGTGTTGTTAAGCGGATAACAACCAATATAATTAAACAATTTGATGGGAAGATAAACATTCATTGTACTCGAACTCGAACATAAACAACAACGGACAATTAACAAGGTAAACAACTAGAGACTGGTAAGGACATAATAAAAACCGAAAACAATAATGTTTAAGAGATCTTAGTTTCTGAGAAGCAGGCCGGGCTTTGGGTTTCGTGCCGGTTGATGGCAATAGGCTCGCACACGTGGGACTTGAAACATAACTGGGGAAACTTGGGTATACTATGGCAAACCTCTGCCTAACCCCTCTGGAAAACAGGCGTCTTGTTATAATCTTATAGGCACGAGGTGTCATAAAAAGTATTTTATGTGTTGACCGCAGGTTATAAACCATCTGTGTTTCAAAATTCATCTAATTCCGTTCACTATTACACACGGAAACTACATAGTACACATATCGAAATACAAAACACTTATAACCTAACACAGAAAATAACTAAACCAGATACAAAAACACACAAGCAAGCAAGCGAAGTGGAAAGTGTTATATTTCTCACTCACAGTAAACCAAGAGAGACGCACAATACACGGGTGGTACTTAAAAATGTGTGACATTACATGACAAGTAATTACCGTGAGCCGTGACTGACGGCCGTGAAGAGAATTAGCTCGAGAATCATGTCAAGATGCCTTGAGACCCGTCCACATAGGATGGAGCGAGAAATATAAAAATATATGTGTTTCATGGTGGATTCTTGGGACTTCGTAGGCCCTGGCTAAAAGCATGCATGTAATTTCTTTGTTTTCAACGAGACGCAAGTTTTGGTTACTAATCAAGTCAACGCTGAAGATTCTGTAATCATATTATATCTGACTTTAAAGCATGAAAATTTGTAATTAACACACAGACGATGTCGTGGAAGTGGCCAAGTTCTGGTCTAACATAAATACTGCCTTGCTAGAGTTAGCAACTTTCGTGACAGAAGGAAGAAGAAATCATAGAGACTTAGACACAGTTAGCGATACACGAGATATAACAAGCACATAGAAGCAGCTTGATTCAATCTTTGGCTAGCTAATAATCTATCCTTCTGTAATCAATTGGTTGAAAATATTGCTAACCATGACCTTTTGACCGATGAATGTGTTCCTAAAACTCAATCTACAGACTCCATCTTACAAGCCAATCATCTCAATGAAACTCAATCCAGTGTAGACGTCGCCTTGCAACTAATAAAGAGATCTAATAAAGACGGACTGGCCGTCTGGTTGACACTTAATTGTCGACAATCGAATCTACAACGACACGTCACACTTTGCAGCGACGAAACGTAATTGAGGAGAATTATGATGGACATTGCAATGTTCTGGTTTATTTTTCATGCGTGTTATTTCTTTGGATTTTTTTGGGATAATTTATTTAGTATCCTGCTATTATCCATTTGCCACGACATACACGCCCAACTTACACGAGACTGGCTACACGGGCGTACTACCAGTGAAAGACGTTGTTAACAGCATGCTACTTCTCACTGTGTTGCTAGAAGCATAAGTACCATTTCGCAAGTCTCAACATCACCCGAAGCTGTGAATGCTGTAGCAAACCGGCTTGTCTTTATCTCTATCAGCAACATTTCATGAAATTCTTTCGTCCTTCTCTATTTAATTGATTGTTTTAGTAGCTATGCTAAACTCTGTTGTATTGGCGTGTTTATTCACACAAGCATAATAATCTATCCAATTTGCTATAATGACATTTAGATTGACGAGGCTAATAAATATCATGATTGAAAGAATCAGGTCATCAAGTAAAAAGATGATATAGGAGATTATTTTCATACTGTCTTATTTATGGGTCACTAGAAATTGGCGCAAAATGTTCAAAGTAATAACGAAAGTATGTTTATTACCTTCACAGCTTTAGTCAAAATATTGACATAACATCTTTTGCATAAGATCATTTTGTTTTCTGTCTAGGTCGTCTTCCAGTATAATCGGATGCATCTGAATACCAGTATTTTACATGGAGCGACTGCCTATCCGACCCCGACAACCCAGTTAGTACTGGGTAATACGATACCCCTTGGTAAGACTGGTTGTCAGACTTTCGGGCCACTGACTCACCGCTGGCCCAAAATTGATGTATACTCTTATACAAATGGTACCAAAACTGTCACTAACCCAACTTTGCTACTAGACTTAAACAAAAGCGGTCTAATGACGTCGCCCTGAGCTAACAGAGTGCACTATACAAATACAGTCCTTGCATCGCCCGGAGTGTTTCCTGTCCTGGTGCCACCGAGCAGGCGACCGTTAACAAATATCTGGAGGCGGTGCAAGTGATAAGATGTTGACTTCGAGTTACACTTTATGTGTATATTAGATTATATGCTTGCAGTGGAGTTTGGTCACATGATTGCAAAATTGCGATGCCTTTTAAATTACTCCTCCATTCAAACATGATAAACTTTGGAAAAGTTGTGGATGAAAAAATTATAAGTAATGGAGCATTATGGACAAAGAAGACATGTTTGATGGAAATTATGATTTTGTGGATGCAAAAGACTGATTTAGGCGAAAACGAAATTGACACTATTAAACAACAATAACCGATTAAATGATGTTTATTTTGTAAATAGGTTTTTACAAACACTTTAACAAGTCTTTTTTATAACTAGATGGGGCCGGTGTTTCGTACCTGACTACTCTGAGAAGAAATAGCCGAAACAAACTCACCGAGGCCGTAGTTCTTTTAAGGTCCAGACATAATTTTGGTCAACTCACGTGAGGACTATGCAGATTCTGTCTGAGATGGTCATTTGAAGATGAAATCAAATTTGTGTGGTTCTTCCACACAGATTTGAGTTTTATTAAACAGAACTACAGTGACTCTTGAAGATTACAAAATACAGGATTTGCAAAGGCAGCAGAAGCAGAAGACTTCCTATTATCGAAGTAAAAACAGAAATAAGTAAGGCCATAAAATAAATCTTAATGTAAAAGCTTGTACAATTGAATTATGTAACAAGAAAGGAAGTCATGGTGGTGGAGACAAATATTTGAACGCACACTTTAACAGGCAAATAACATTTTACTCGCTTAAATACATATAACGACGTGGGTCGACGTTAATCTCGTTTAGAATATTGCAGTTCTACTTTATTATTTCTTTTGAGACAGATAAAGACACTTAAAACTTCTTTTTTGAAAACAGGTTCCATTAGAAGCTCAAACTAATGGGAAGGAACTTTTTGAAACCCGTTTGTTATTATTTGTTAATGTAATGCATTTTGTTAAGACAAAGTTACTTTCGTTTCGACATACTGCAGCAATAGATGCAGTATCTAATTTGAATGGACTAGGTAGACCGATGACCAGGTGAAGGTTGCGGGGATCCGCTGGATGCGAGTCCCACGGGACCGGTCAATGTGGCGACACTTGGGGGAGGCCCATGTCCAGCAGTGGACGTCTTTCGGCTGAAATGATGATGATTCAAATGCCCTCGGATGCTTTCTTCAAATTCAAAGCCATTTCAAGTTAGTGGTTGTCAGTTTTGTGGTTATGATCGCGTTATCAAACTAACCATGCATTTATCCGCTTTTATGGTCTACATGGTCACTTACATACAACACAGCATAGTATTTCCTATGTATATGCTTCTCAAGGTATCATCTGCCTAGCCTTTTCCGGACTATGTAGGGGCCGGCGTCCAATCTAACAGGACGCAGCGGAATACCAGTATTTTTAATGGAGCGACTGTCTATATGACCTCCACAACCCAGTAATTACTGGGTAATACGATACTCTTGGTAGGACTGGTTGACAGACTTTCGGGCCACTGTCAAAGGTCGACTAATGACAGCCGGGACCAATGCAACGGCTTAACGTGTTTTCCCAACTTTCATACTACAACAGCCCATAACGCCCACTGCTGAACATAAGCCTCTCCCATGATGGGAGGAATTTGCCGTAATCTCCACGCTTGGAAAAGAAAACGCTGCTGCCCATTCTCTGGTCTACGGAGGCGCAAGGTGTTCTGCCTCAGACATTAGTCGCCTTATACGACACCCGTGAGTGTAATGGGTTGGTTCTATTCTACTCTGCCGGATACCACACTGCTTACAACTTTCATAGTTCCCATGAAACCATGAAAGTGCTAGTAATTCGTTTCCAAGCCCAGAAAATAATTAAACGTTTTTGCTGCCTGTGAGCACCCGCTTTTGTACACTGAGTATCCCACGGTTTTCACTGAACGAAAGCGATGCCGTAAAATATAATAGGCCATGAAAAACCATGGTGGAATGCTGCCACGGTAGAATTAACTTTGATGAATACTCATGTTGTGAATAGATCCAACAAACATTTTCAATTTCAAATAAAAGCTGGATTTCATTTAAAAAAAAAAAGAAACTTGTTGGGTAAGTAGACGAGGTCCTAGTGATCAGACTAAACGCAAAAAGAAACAGATTTTTTTGCTTGTATAGCAATAAATTGGTAAACTTGTTTTAGATCCTGGAACTAGTTTCAGAACTTTAATAAGATAGTGTTTACAGCTTAGCAGGTCTATTATTTAGATAGCTGATGGTTGCAATAAAGCTGTCTTAGATAAAGCGCAGGATCACTTCTTTTAATTTTTGTCTGTCTGTCTGTTTGTTGCAGCTAATCTCCGAAATGGCTGCACAGATTTTGGCGGGACTTGAACTGGCTTAGAGCTTATGTTATCAAGAGTTTCTTAGGCTATATTATTTTAGAAAAAGGATAAAAAAATCCCTAAAAATTGGTGTCGATTCTGCTGTGCACAAACTAAACTTAATTTAGGCTATTGCTATCTTTTTCTCTCTAATAAAACGAGAAAGAGACGGACGTAATTTAGAGCTGTCAAATTTAATTCGAACTAATATTTCCATACAAGAAGGGTGCACGTAAAAACATGTCGACTAAAAACACGGTGAAGCGCAAGGCATAAACTAGTTTGACATCTCTAACTTAGTTCATAGCCTGCTATAGCCGTCCTTTTCTCGCACTGCCTTTTAGTAAAATATAGCAAAAGCGTAAATTAATTTTAGTTTGTGCACAACAGAATCGACACCATTGTTAACAAAATTCGATTCAAATAGGCCAGTCATATTTTCATACTAATTTCACGCAGACGAATGTCGCAAGCAACAGCTAGTAGTGCATAAAATCTTCTGCAGTGTGGTAAACATCATCGTTTTAACAATCAGTCTCTTCAAAATCATTTAAATCTATTGTTAAAAGCAAAATCGCACGCAATCGCTCAACTGTGATCTTCGCACCATTTCTAACAACGACATCAATCGCTTAGAAAAGCATCACTATGACCCCGGTTCAAGCACAATTTGTGAGCAATTTAGCACAATGAAGATAATCCATTCAAATGATTGTCAATAGAGACCGTACCACGGCTTTTGAAAGCGACAATTTTGCTCTGTTATTTGTACATTGCTCGTAGAGACAAACAAGAAAACATTTGAATATGATATGGCTCACATAAAATCATATTATGCAATATGCAAAAATTACATTAATCAGCATCTATCTAGCCTTTTCCCAACTATGGTCGGCTTCCAGTCTAACCAGATGCAGCTGAATAGCAGTATTTTACATGGAGCAACCTCCTATCTGACCATAACAACCCAGTTAGCAATGGTTAATACGATATCCTTTGGTAAGACTGGTTGTCAGAATTTGCATAATTTATGATTATCTTAACTGGTCAGGTTGATGAAACGCATGTGACTAAGAGAATGATGAAATAAAATGGTGATGAATGGAGGATTAAATTATCTGTCTAGCCATCGACTATGTTGGAGGTAGTTTCAGATCTAAACGGATGCAGCTGAATATCTGGAATTTACATTGACCCCGTGAGCGATACCCATGACTTTCGGCATCTGTCCACCCCGTAATGAGCTAAAAATAACCGAGACCAACAGCAACGTTTTTTCTGTGGCACGGAGGGCTTTCGGTATGTAACGAATGATCACCCATCCAAGGACCGACCTCCGCAAGCGATGCTTAACCTAGAACATCAACTCTTGCCATGCGGCTGGTATGATTTTATCTGCGAGCCTCCTGAAACTCCTACTACTAAGTTCACAGCAATGTATACGAAAGCAATCGTTTGCTCCAAAAACTCGTTGTTGATAAATTGCAAGTATCTCACAGGTTGTTACTAGTCAAGCGGTGGACGGCTATCAGATAGATTTATAAGCATTGATATCACAATGCCGCAGTTTACAATTTGTTATTAGCATTTGTAGTAATAATTCTGGGTTCGTTGACATGGGAACTAAACTGGGGATTTGATTTATCTTGTATCTTGGGTTGATAGGATTCTTGTTGCAAGCTTTTGAGGTCCTGGGTTCGATTCCCAGTTTTGCAAAGTGTTATTGGGTTTATCCATCAGGATTTTAGGAGGAATTTCTCAGTGGCGGCCACGGTTTCTGGATTGGCCTAGTGGAAACGGACCCAACTTACCGTTTTAGGTCGTGAGTTCGATCCCTGACAGGCGCGTTAGGTACCTACTTTGTTGTGTAACTTGCGAAAGTAATTAATGTCACCACCAGAACTCTAAGAAAATCGCGAAAAAAAACATCGACCAAAATATTAGTGATTGCATTTTCTATCTGGAATTCCACAGTAGTTAGTAAAAAAAAAAAAAAAAAAAAAATTAAAAATTAAAAACAGTCAGACAGTCCGGAGTTTGAATTTGTGCCCGATTAGTGGCAATCGCTCTCTATTATGGGATTACTACATAGCTGGCGACATGTGGGTGTCTACTATTAGGTAGGTACGTAAGTACACTTCTGCCTAACACTTCGAGGATTACAGGCTTAATGTTATGTAGGTGCTAATAACAGCCGGGAACCAGTGATGACATTCTCCTTACCTTATAATGGCTGTGTTACTCTTATAAGTAAATACCCCGTGTACCGCTATTCCTTAGGCGTGGTTTAGACAGAAGAGACATGGCGAGGACGTGTAGCGGTATGGCGGATAATTTATTAAACCTATAATAAACTTAATAGTTATGTAGCATAGCGTCGTTTTTTTATGGAAAGAGAATTGCGCCCGCGCTTCCAGGTGACGTAACCGCCACCAGGTGACTCGCTCGATAAAAACGACGCTATGCGATTTAACTATTAAGTTCATTTTAGGTTTCTTTGATTATTTCTAAGAACCGAGAGACGAGCGGTAGAAAGTTATCGCGTGCGCTCCCGGTTCCGTCTCCGTAACCACTGTCCGTCCGTAAGGCATACAATTGCATTAATTACTGGTGTTTTTATACTTTGTAGCTGGTATTGCTACCGACAGATGTGTTTATGAATATTTGAGTTGATACGGAAATACCTAATAAGTTTGTTGTTTATGAGAAAATTATTAAGGCGGTTCCCCGAGCAAAATTTGCAACTCTATTTGTGGTGGTTCAAACTTCGTTTGAAATACTGTTAGAATAAAGTTCTAATCAGCTTGCACTACAAAGTGATTGTTACGTCCGTCACTGCAGGCCGAATAGTGCGAAATGAGTGGTTTTTATTCTTTATAAAATCAAATTTACGTCTTTTGGAAAAAATAAAACGACAATTATGTTCATTATTAAATTGTCTATATAAGTAGTCTATTAGTTTATGTAGCAAATTAAAATAATCGTTACTTTACGAGGAGTAGCATTTTATAAATCATTATTTCTCATTTCTGTGGTTTCGTTGTGAGGGGATTTATTAAACATTAAGCTACTTAAAAAAAAAAGAAACGACAATGTTGGAGTCAAGAATATGTAGTAATTTAATGTATTTTTTATTAGTTGGTATTTCTTTTGGATAAAGAGGAGTAGGCTTCAAAAAACTGCTCGTTCAAGGTCATTTGCTCGGGGAGGCGCCTTAAGTTTGTTGGAAAGTGAGGCAAAAGAAGTAAGTATGTAAAACAGATTCTATAATATTTCAGCTATAGGAATAATCGTGATTATTTAGCCACGAGCTCCAGCTCGTGGCTAAATAATAACTGCCGCTCGGGTCAATCTTCAGGGTAAAGCCGCGCTTGCCTAGGTTGGTCCGTGGATGAGTGACCGCCCATTATATACCGAGTTTCCTCCGTGCCTCGGAAAGCACGTTAAGCCGTTGGTCCCGGCTGTCATTTGTAGATCTTTAACAGTCGTTACAGGTCAGTAGCTTAAAAGTCTGACAACCAGTCTTACCATGGGTACCGTATTACCCAGTACTAACTGGGATGTGGAGGTCGGATAGGCAGTCGCTCCATGTAAAGTACAGGTATTCAGCTGCATCCGTTTAGACTGGAAGCCGACCCCAACACAGTTGGGAAAAGGCTAGGCAATTGATGAGGATGATACTCGTATATGTAAGTAGTAAGTTTGACCGGTAACCTGCGTCGTTCCACTGCCAGGAGTGCCAGGGATGACCCTAGGACTTGTAGTTCATTCAATCCAGGGCAAAAATGGATCACTGGTCATTGCTTTTGTGTAGTTCGTCCTGTCACTTCTACGACGTCTGCCGCGACGCCCTGACTGTGTCAGGGCTTGACATAGAGTTTGAATAGTATTCGATTTTGTTAGCAGAGATAATTAAAATATTGACTAGAATTAAAGCCCATTCCGTCTCATAGAGAGGAGACCTAAGTCCTAGCAGTGCGAACATTAGAACCTGTTTATGCTCACGCGATTAGAAGTTAACACCACAAGTTACTATAATTTATTATATATGTTTCAGTAAATATAAAGAGTAAACAATCAATTTACATGGCCCTAGCCTGCTTTAATATCCTACTCATATTGATATATTGTTTATGTATGGGTTACATACTTAAGTAATGACAGCACATTGTTTGGCTTACTGAACAAAAATACCAAAGCTACTAATTATTATTGTAATCATTAAGTACAGTCACAAAATGACTCATTATCATTATTTTGATCACCCTTCTAAGTTCACCAGTGACTCACTATGTTCATGTAAAAATAATGACTCTTGACTCAAACAAAGGAAATAAACACTTCCATACAAATATTTTAAATATGCAAAAGTGACTGTGTCTGTCTGAGCTTTGTATGGATGCCTCGGTGCAGAAAATGGGTAAATTAAAAAGGAAGTTTAAATATTATGTACGATACAGGAGTTTACAGGACTTTTTCTCAATTAGGTATTTATTTTTTATGCATATTATTTTACATTTATAAATATAAAAAAAATATTTACAGATTAGACATCAAATTTTGAATATTTCCGAAATCCGCGGTAAGGCTCTGACCAGTGAATTTAATGCTTAACTGATAAAAGTTTCTTCGTCAGATAAGGCATTAGAGACCACAAATCATACCTATTGCTTGTATTTTTATACTTCTAAGTAGAATTTGCATAAACACATTTCAGTCTATCCAGATTTATGCGTGGCACGCACGTTCAATGGTTCTATGTGGACGCGGTGCATTATGCAGGTATGTGCGAGAAATTGATGAGTGTGATATATGTCTGCTGATTTCTTTTTTAATCAATGTGGGTATTCAACTATTCATTGCTACAGGTGACAAATGAAAATATTGTGATGGAGCTTAATTCCAGCGCTAATCAAAAAGTAAATTAAGCACAATTGGTGGAGCATCGATCGTCACAGGGTGGCTGCATGGTGGTCATAACTGTGATGTTATGTTATGCCTCTCCAATCTATTTATTTCGATTCTCATGTGATGGTGAGAATCGAAATGAATAGATTAGAGAGGCCTTTGTATGAAGGGGATTGCTGTAGGCTGGTGATCAGAATGATGATAGTGATTTTATTGGCTATAAAGATATAAATTAAGTAGGTGATTCTAGTGTAAGAGGATTGTAAGGGACCGGTCAATGTGGCGACACTTGGGGGAGGCCTATGTCCAGCAGTGGACGTCTCTCAGCTGAGATAATGACGATGATGATAGTGTAAAAGTACTTGTAAAGAGTACTTGAAATACAAGATTTAGGCGGAAGCATACATAAAAATCAGAAAAAAGAATCAGACATTGGAGTTCAGCAGTTTCTGCATACCCCTAGAACAAATACTTTGTTTACAAGCAGGATTAGTCAAAGAAACTTGGCCATAACATATGGAACAAAATGTAACGCTATTAGGGTACAAACTGCTACAATTTTCCTTACACAAATAAACTAAATGAGTGTTCGCCATTTCCAAACATACACAACAACTAAAGAGTTTTAAGATGCGGTTTAAAGGGCTTATTGACCCTCTAAGCCGCATCTTAAAACTCTTGAGTATACAAAAATAATGACTGTCGAACAATGTGAGCTCAAGTCGAGGTACAAATTGCTTGCTTTACATAGGTACCTTTTTAAGAAAAAAGTCTTGTTTTGCATTCCTTTAATTTATGTACTTACATTTAAATACTATGGAATAGTATTTATGGGTGGATACGAGAACACATCTAAAATAAAAATAAGAAATAAATAAGTGCGAAGGATGATATGACAAGAAAGGAGGTGTCTGATGAGATGACGAGTAATAGAGAAGTATGGAAGACGAAGACATAATATGCTGAGCCGAAATAAATAGGCTAGTTTCCACCATCAATAAATTGCAAATCTATTTAGTCCGTCAGTTAGAGTATTGGAAAATAATGGAGACGTATTTTTTGTTTTTGTAAATTAATGAATATTGACAAAGATAAAACGCATCAAAACTCGGGAGTGGGGGCTCGTGACGTCAGAACGCACAAAAAAATATAGCACGGCGTGACGTATTGAGAATTTCAAAAGCGTCGTATCTTCGTCAATTTTTGTTTACGTAACAAAAGAAAAAATACGTGTCAAATATTTTTTAATAATCTAACAGACGGACTAATTAGATTTTTTCAGGACACAAGCCTATTGTTATAAGGGTAAGTTCATGATGAGGATGGGTGGGTACGGAACAAAGTTTAGGACTTCTTCGAAAGAATAGATTTTACCTTCAGGGTGACATCCATGTTAGCAGTCGTTACGGGTAGTCCGAAAGTCTGGCAACCATTCATACTAAGGTATCAGGTATCGTGAAATGGGTTGTGGAGGTCAGATAGGCAGTCACTTCATGTAAAATTCGGGTATTCAGCTGCAACTTGTTAGACTGGAAACCGAGCCAAGTTCGAAAAAGGCTAGACATATAGGTCAATCAGGGGAAATCAGGGCGGACAAATTGCGAACTCATGTCCGGACATCCGAACTCAAAGGGTGTAAATAGATCCTTAACGAAGCCAAAAGGCACTGTTCTCCCCGTCATTGCGATCATTTGTTTGTTCTGGACTGTACCTGGGAATATTCTAGTTGCGGAGATATTGGAGGTTAGAGTTTCAACCTTTTCACAAGTTTTTATTTTAAATACAAGTTGTTAATGTTGTAACTTTACTTTAAATACCTCCATAACTCTTGTACTATTTAATGCATCTATCAGCACAATGTTTAGAGGGCGTAAAACTGATTTTTAAAGCAACCCTGCATACATTTTGCGTAGAGTTATAGTTCGGTTCGGTTCGGAAGTTAGCTGCGAGTGACGGTCTGTGCAGAAATAACGCTTTTAACTTTATGGCGATTCGGAACATCTAATGTAAAGCTGCGCAGACAACAATTTTAGGTATCAACGGGGCGCAGATGACGCATCGTTTTGTCTGTATAATGCGCAGACCGTCACTTGCAGCTAACTTCCGAGCCGCCATTGAGTTTGAACCGAACTAGTTTGATGTACAGAATGCTTGGTTACGACTTCGTGAAGAGTCCGTTTACACCCTGTATAATGTGCTAAAGTATTTTAGCCGGTCCGCAATCTGTACGTATTTATTTATTTATTTAAACTTCATGTACAAGAGTGGTACATAGGCAGACTTAATGCCACAAGGCATTCACTACCAGTCAACCTTTGGGTCAAATAGGATAGCATTGTGATAGAGTACAACAAAAATAAATAAGAAAAATACCATTTTGCAAGCATCAATTAAAAACACATAAATGGGTACATACTAATACATATAATATTTATGCTAAAATAAACTAATATATACTAAAATACATACAAATAGTCCGAAATACGAGAAACCCTATAATAATTACTACGACACTAGTAATGACTAGAAAGTAATTTAGACTGACTTACAGGACGACTGACGAATCAGTATGACCGAACATTATTTATTATTCACCCTGTCAACAGTAATTAGATGGCCAGTCTGTCCGTCTAAACGGGTGTTACTGGTATTTGTAAGCGGTTCGATTCCCGGTGAGAGCAAGCGCCTATACGGCTGTCCGAACCATTTTCACTGACAGAAAGTTACTGCATGAGTTAAGGTACTTGTGGTTTGAGGAAGTGGTTACCTTGAGTTTATGAGAAGTGATTGGTGAGAATATTACATGCATAAATAAAATAAAATACCATAAACATACAACGGTTGTAATCCCCGGACGGTTAGGCAGGAGGTGTTTTATACTATATTTAGACAGTCATGTTTAAGTCCCATATACTAAGGGGTGAGCCAATTGCCATCAACCTGACACTAAACTCCAGGCTGTTATCGAGAAATTCCCGTGTTACCTAAATGAAACTTTAAAAAAGACTTGACAGTTTTCTGGCATGCTACGATCTGTTTTACATTTCTGGGAGACAAACACTAACTAAATAGTAATAAATTGGTAACACAAAAATTGCACACAACACATACCAACCATATTTAGAACAATCACCAAATTCACGAAACATTTCTAATTGTCCTTACTAAAACACCATAAAACTGTCTAATTAATATCACATGTTCGCAACTATCATTGCATAATCTATGAACAAGTAAAATTACTACATACCTAAACAACTTTCTTTTTAATTGCTGTAACAATGTATTGCATGTAGAACCTAACGTCATCTATCGGTAAGCGGTGGAACTATGACGTAAACAATCGAGTTGGCTGAAAAGTTTGCGCGCGCCTATTTGACAGGTAAGACCACAGACTATGTAATAGACAATGCAGTATTGTACGCGGTATCGTATTCAGCCTTGCTATTGTGGAATGAGGTTTTCACCTTGGCTCCTGGCCATTGAGAAGGACAAGAACTTTTCATTGTTCACGGAATTTGACTCGAAATTGTTATGTACTTCCTATTTATATCAAGGCCTGAGAGTTTGTCATTGTGTTTAAATTATTGAATGAAGGAAATCTTATTAGTGATAGTTCTCATTTGATTCCATTGATTGGATATCAGGACCAATCAGAACCCATCGCGTACCTGGGACACAAGCCTTCCTCGAAGAGAGATGGTGCGGGTTGGTTGATGTCGCATGGCTTCATTTTGGTTCTATGTCATGCCGGTTGGTGGTTTCTCTATGATGTTTCCCTACACCCTTTTATATTTAATACCACAGACAAACGCACTCCCACAAAGTAATCTTTAGAAATGGCAGAACAAGCACTTGAAAATAAATTAATCATCAACCTGTTCTCTCCTACATAAAGAGTTAAGTTACAACTCTTGCGCAGCACTAAATCACATGTAATGACGTCCTTATAACTACTTTCTAGACTTCTACGTTCAGAATATTTAGGAGTGGTCTGTCCCTCGCCGTACCATCCCGATTATTTATACACTTTCACAGATATCGCTAAAATTTTACACTGACTAGTATTATACAGGGTGTAAACCACCTCATCACGAAGCCGTCAACCAAGCATTCTGTACATCAAAATAAGTAACTTTACGCAAAAATTATTGCTGGGAAACGACTTTTTTTTTTGGGGTAAAAAATCATGTTTTGTTGTAGAACTCAATGTAACGCACTCAAAACATTGTGCTGATGGATGGATTGAATAGTACGGGGGTCGTGGAGGTGTTTAAAGTAAAAATTTTACATTAAAAACTTGTATTTAAAAAAAAAGTTGTCAAAAAGTTGGAACTTTGACCCCCTATATCTCCGTAACTAGAAGGTTCCCAGGTATGGTGTAAAACAAAAAAATGATCGCAATGACGAGGAGAACAAGTGCCTTTCGGCTTCGTTAAGAGGTGCTTTACACCCTTTATATAGAGGTGAATGTGACCTTATATGTTGGTCATGGCTTAATAACAGCTGTAATGATTAATTTAGATGAAAATCACACTGATATACCAAAGTGTATCGTACCAGTAACTGGGTTATGGAGAACTGATAAGCTGCCACTCCATGAAAAATCCTGGTTTTCAGCTACATTTCATCTAGTTAGACTGAAAGCCGACCACAACATAGTTGGACAAACGGCAAAGTAGATGATAATGATGCGACCTGGGATAGGATATAGTATACTTTTTGTCCCGGTAGTCCGTACCCGTGAGATAATTTCCGCGGGCAAAGCTGTGGGCGAAAGCTAGTAAGCATATAGTTAAAAAGGAGATATACTTGTTTGTACAGGAAGGGAAATTTTAATGAGACACTTCGCATGTGTCACTTTTATGGCACGTTTGTTATTTAAAATTACTTTATGTCTTAATCTTGGGTTTCCTTAGAAAGTAGTGCCGCCAAATATGACAAAACTATACTTAAACAGTTCTGGAATAACCAGGATGAAAGTATTGGCTACTTCCCATTTGGTAAACTTCCCATTTCGTAAAACTCAAACTGTACCTACTAAAAAGTTGCGTTTGGTAAACATTATACATTTCATACATATAGTCCCATTTCGAAAACATTTCAATATTTTTTTGTGTTATATCCCATTTGGTAAACTTTCAGATGAAATGGGTACAGTCAAGTAAAAAAAGAAAAACGAAACTAATGATAACATTGTCATTTATTTTGTTAAATATTTTTAATCACAGGTACAATAGTCGGATTATGTGTACGTATGCCATTTACACATATTGATATTTAAAAACAGAAATAAAAAGTGGGGTGTACAAATAACTTTCAAAAAATTTAAGAAAAATCACAGTTCGATTTGACTATTTCGATGACAAGTTTTATTTTTTTAATAACATAAGTCAATCTAGATGCGAAATCAACTTATATAAAAAAACAATAATCACAGATTTGGTACTATCTTTTTATGTTAATGTACATTAACATAAAAAAATACATACGAAATCAACTACTTATAAAATATAAAAATAAACAGTCACTGATTTGGTACGTTAACGTAAAAAAATACATACTAAATCAACTATAAAATATAAAAACAATAATAATCACAGATTTGGTACAATAACATAAAAAATACATGCAAAATCAATTTTTAAATATAAAAACAAATAATAATCACAGATTTGGTACATTAACATTAAAAATTACACACAAAATCAACTATAAAATATAATCACAGATTTGGAATATTAACATAAAAAATTTACTACCTACACTACAAAGTTAAAAATCAATAAATAAATTATAAAGTGATACAAGCAATTCTTGATAATTCGTTCAAACAATTTTCCAATGATATTTTTCCACTTTTGTAATCGCCGAGAATATTGTTAATTCGTATATCATTTTGGATAGATTTTTTTCTTCGTTTTGATATACTTTCTCCATTATTATAAAAGCTGTAAAAAATTGTTATGATTAATTAAAGTAATAATGTATAATTAATTTTTATCATATGTGTCGCCTAAAAATACAGGTCATTGAAACAAAAATATGTACCTTTTCAGAAGATTTTCATAATGTTTAATATTGCCTGATATCGTTTCGAAAAATAAAAGAATTGATGGCCTTTTTCCAATTTCACTATTGAAACTCCAATTCCAAGATTCCATGAGGTTTGTAGTGCGGTGTCTTTGTGCGTAGCAGCACCAAATATTCATCATATCTTCATTTTCCAACCACTGATCCACAAAGTAATCATTGAATTCAGTTATAGCTTTTTCTTCAAAACTGTAACAGAATTAATTCGTTGAAGATTATGATACGAAAAACCATATATTACCTAGTTTCTAACGCATAAAAATGGCTGTAGAAAATGGCGGTAGAAGAAATATCCAGAACTAAACGCGTTCATTTCAATACTGCAAAATTAATTTACCTTTGACTCATAACGTATAGCCATCCATCGTTTATGTCTTCTTTTGGTAAATGTGCCAGAGCCATACATAGTTTGACGTGATAGTGAGATTCTTCATGTTGTAATAAGCCAAGAGATTTTGCCTTTCTTAATAGCGCTCTGCCAAAGTGAACAAAACACCCCTTAACAATTATGTTTGGAAATGTCTTTTTAATTGCATTTATTGGAGCTTTTTCGAAATCCAAGGTAATAATATCGGCTGTCCACTCTGGTAAATGAAATTTTAGTTTGTAAAACAGTCTTTCATATGTAGTTTCTTCTTTGTTTGTCAACACTGCATAAAAAATAGGTACAATATTTGTCCCAGTTTCTGTACTTCCTATGTCTCCGTGTACAACGTATAGTTGAAGAAACGGCTTTGCACAACATTTGAACGTTCCGTCCGCAAAGTAGTGACGGACGTCATTTAAATGTGCAATTGCACTCTTTGAACCAAACACAATCATTCTATTTTCACCGTCAATCTCATCAAACAATAAATTGTCTTTAAAACGGTCAGGAATCACGATTTCTGTAGAGTTAGAGTGCTGAGATTTTGTGATTCCTAGTTGTCTATTTCTGTGTCTATACAAACTGCTTTTAACTTTGTCAAAATTTGGTAATTCTTTAATAATTTCATAACCATTATCTTTCAGCTTTTTAGTACATTTCCTGTATGTAGCTGGAATCGGCTTCAGATCTTCACATATAGTTTGTTTACATTTTTCGATGGCTACTTTCACTTCATTTTTTTCAAAATTCGGAATACAAGAACTGCAGTGAGCATTTTCTCTTAATACATGGCTTCGATTTGAATTCAAAGTTACACTTGCTGAACATCCATCTTTTCTATTAACACAGCGCCACCAACTTGAGTACTTATTATTTTTCTGTTTATAATATTGATGCCCAGCGCGTAATAAAATTTCACCGCCTCGTGTACTATTAATAATTTTTAAATTCACTGCACCACTAGAAGATCCCTCACCCGACATTGCAACGACCTTGCACTATACATAAAACGAGTGAACTGATAAGTTAAACCCGGTAATAGATATAATTTACGTATACTTACTTATGTCTATCTCATTCACACCTTTTGTTTAAAACGATGGTAAGGACAATAAATCCCTACCTGAGAACCCGCTCGGTGCTTCTTTTGCGGGAAAAGCACGTGGTATTTTTAGTAGCATCGTGGTATTTTTACAGACTTTAATACGTTTTTTTTACTTCTTCTTGATCAGCCATTCTTTTTGATGGTCGAGATACTATCTCAAGACTGAAGCATTTAAAAATATATACATCTCTAATTTAATACTAATTTGACACTGACTGTACCGTACAAAAATAACAATACTAACAAAGTTTACCAAATGGGATTAAATGTATGAAGTAACGAAATGTTTACCAAACGCAACTTTTTAGTAGGTACAGTTTGAGGTTTACGAAATGGGAAGTTTACCAAATGGGAAGTAGCCAAGTATTAATTACTGAGGCAGGTTTACTGAAACAATGTCTGGGATTTTCTTCAAAAGAATAGTCTAGATACTACCCAGCAATATGTTATAATTTTTATATTACTACTTGGACATTTCTTCAGAGGTAGTCTGATAGGAATTGTCGACAACATCTAGATTATGTAAAGAATGTGACGAGAACAAGGACGGATTTCGCCAAAGAAACTGAACGCGATCAACGCATCTAAACCGCGTTTATGAGCTGTCAGTGTCATCATTATTGTGGAATATTGACATTGACAGCAAGGAAGGAGCTCGTGGCTAAATAATAACAGCGCTCGGGTCGATCGTTAGGTTAAGCCGTGCATGCCTAGGTTGGTCTGTGGATGGGTGACCACCCATTACATACCGAGTTTCCTCCGTGCCTCGGAAAGCACGTTAAGCCGTTGGTCCCGGCTGTCATTTGTAGATCTTTGACAGTCGTTAGATAGTCAGAGGCCCAAAAAGTCTGCTGACAATCAGTCTTACCAAGGGGTATCGTATTAACCAGTACTAACTGGGTTGTGGAGGTCAGATAGGCAGTCGCTCCATGTAAAATACTGGTATTCAGTTGCATCCTGTTAGACTGGAAGCCGACCCCAACATAGTTGGGAAAAGGCTATAGGCAGATAATTGACATTGAAAGCACTTGAAATTCGAACTTCGCCCAAAGTGATTTAATATAATTTTGATTAACAAAGACAACAACAACAAGACTTTCGGGCCACTGTCAAAGGTCGACTAATGACAGCCGGGACCAACGCAACGGCTTAACGTGCTTTCCCAACTTTCATACTACAACTACTACAACAGCCCATAACGTCCACTGCTGGACATAAGCCTCTCCCATGATGGGAGGAATTTGTCGTAATCTCCACGCTTGGCAGGCAGATTGGAGATCGCAGTGATGAAAGACTAACAGAAAACGCTGTTGCCCATTCTCTGGTCTATGGTGGCGCAAGGTGTTCTGCCTCAGACATTAGTCGCCTTATACGACACCCGTGAGTGTAATGGGTTGGTTCTATTCTACTCTGCCGGATACCACACGGCTGATTCGACTTGGTAAATTGATTCGGCTTAACAAAGAATTAAAGTTAAATTACGCGAGACTAGAGAAACTTGGTAACAAACATACGGCCACTCCCATGTATAAGAAAACCTTATTTATTATACGTACAGGGAATTCCATCAGATACCTGGCTGGTTCCGCGTCTGCCAGTTAGGCTGATAAATTTGTTGTCAGTGCCTCCACCGCTTATAAGGAATGACGGGCGGCCATTTTAGAAAGTCCTCCTTTCTTGAGCTGTTTTATGTTTTACGGTGAAATTATTTATTTCTGAGATAAAAATTGTAATTAATTTATGCATTATTGTTAGATCGAACTTAGTCTAGATTGTAAACTATTTCGGAGTTTTAATATTTAAGTAGTCTAAAAGGTTTGTTTTAAATACCATGATCGTGTTTTCTATTTTGAAGTCTTGATTTTGTTTGTATGTATTTTGAAGAAGAAAAGTCTGGCGTTATAATACCTATCAATAATTAATTACATGGAATAGTTCTGCACCTATTTAATCAGAATCTTTTAGACGAAGGTGTTTTACAAAATTCGAGCCAAATTATTCGGGACAAAAGTTTGTATTTTTGTATTTTGAAGTTCGTAATTGTTCGTCCGGACACAAGATTGTAATAAATTATTATACGTTTGACGATACGTTGGACTATTAAATACGCTATTTATTAATATCATAGCTGTTCACAAATCAATCTAAAGATTTAGCGGTTTTATAGCATTTAAATTGAGGCTAATAGCTTTGTTTTCATTAAATAATATTTTTTTGTAACTTATACACTTTTCTATAAACCCCAATGAGTCATGTCTAATAACAATGATATAATAACCCAAATCGACGACCAATGTCTCTAACTGCTTTCAATAAACAGAAAACATCACATAGAATATCACTATCCCTATGGGGACGCGTGAGACATAATCTCACGCCTTATATAAACAGCGAAAAGCGCTTTGACTATCAAAAGTAGCACAAGTGCAAAATCTACATTGTTTTTAGGGTTCCGTACCCAAAGGGTAAAAACGGGATCCAATTACTACGACTCCACTGTCCGTCTGGCTGTCTGTCACCAGGCTGTATCTCATGAACAGTGATAGCTAGACAGTTGAAATATTCTGCTATAATAACAAATAATAAAAATTAAAGGGAGCTCCCCTACTACGATGTTACGGAACCTTTCAGCGCGAGTCCGACTCGCACTTAGCCGGTTTTAGTATACAAAACCAGGAATTAATCAAAAGCCACGCTCTCGGGTTCCTGTAGGAATATACAATCGAGTTTGAATCCTTGGAGACATTTCCCATGAATACTTTACGAACGTAGATGAAAAAGAAACAAGCCTGCTACCTGTAGTCATTTTGAGAAGTGGTCATTTTGCGACAGAGCCATTTATCCATCAGGAATGCCTTAGAAGCAGCCTGGATATGGATACTGTGCCCAGTTGAAGGCTCGCACCTTATTACATGGGACTTAATCATATATGGCCTAATAACATCAGTCGGGGATTACGAGCATTATGTAGAGTTTAAAATAAATAACAAAATATTAAAGCCCAGTTTTTAAAGCGTCTTGCCTCGCCAAGAGTCGGCGAGCGACTGGCGCTCGGTTCTCATAGCGCGCGCAGCACACCGGTCATTGACTCCGCATCGCGAGTTTGTATACAGGTTGATGTTTTATTTCGTGGTGATCGTATAACGCGACTAAATTGAGAAGTTGTGTTACTACTTGAGTAGGTTTTACCTTTTAAGATTTTGAAACAAATGTAGTATGTAAGGATCGTAGCAGGTGGCGATATGTAGTTTCTATCAATTCCTATGGGAAGAAAAAATATAATCATAAACTCCCACCGAGTTTATAACTTTATGTTATGTACATAGTTTTAGTTTTAATTAGTTCAACATTAAATACAAATTTGTTGCCTTACCCATTGGTTCGAACTCTCAGAAAATCGAAACTTCTTTGGTGTACTCGTAGTAAGCCCAAAGAGTATTCATCTATTTAGTTAGTCTCTAAAATAAGTGCAAAAATAGCCAGAACAGGAAAACTGTGTTTACGTTGTAAACTTGTAGTTCAGTCAATTCTAGATATCTTTGCACTTCCCACATATAAGTAAAGTAAATTTGGTAGTCATGCGCCAGATCTCTCTCCGGTCGTGACGAATTCCCCTCTCATCGGGCTATGAGAGTAAGGGACGAGATAGTGGAGCTATGCCAGACACATTTGTGCACTATCATATTATCAACGGCCAGCCTCCACTGGGATTAGCCGCTATGTCCGGAATTAGGTCTATTTCCCGAAGTTAATAAGTACTAATGTTAAGTTTTATACCCAAACCAAAAAGCACTATAACAACTACATACACAAGGCTCATGTTAACTCCGACGAGTGAACCATACTCCGTCTCCGCCCGAGGGCGAGCCAGAGCAAAAACATGGCGACCGTGAAGTAATGCACCCACGTTAATGCTAATCTTAAGTTGATTACCCAAACCAAAAAGCACCATAACACTACATACACAAGGCTCATGATGATTCAGATGATTGTTCCATGCTCCGTCTTCGTCCGAGGGCGAGCCAGAGCAGAAACATGGCGGCCGTGAAGTAATGCACCCACTCCGGGATCGACAGCTCGACGGCAGCAGTGGTGCATCTGTGTGAACGATGGACGGCCATGATGGGAGATGTTGGCTGTCACATGTTACTTGTGGTATGCTTTGGTTTAGTGTGTTGTGTGGTAGGTGTAAATACATGTTTTTCTGTGGTGTGAGGTGTTGAAGAAAACGTTTTCTGAGGTAAAAATTAGGAGTCAAAATTCTGTGTGAGCAATAATTATTAAAATTTTAAAGCAAATGTTTATTACTGTAACTCTTTTAGAAGTACTTGCTGCTTACATTTTTTTAGACGATTTTATTAAAATTGCATTTCCACAAAAAAAACAACTTTTAAGAGACATTTCAATTTATCCGGCTAATACGTCTACCGACATAAAAACACCAACCTGTAGACAACGACAGCTGTTATACAAGAGTAGAGGGGAGGGAGGGGCCACACTAGGTGGGAGAGTGAACTATCAACTGTTACGTCAACGCCATCTTTCTTTCACTCCGCTTCCGTCAACACTTCGCGACGGACCGTTTTATGACAGGTGCTATCTTTAACGATCATCACGCAAGTCCCTAGCAAACAACTCACATTGACAGCACCTTTATTTTGCAGCATTAAGGATGGTTTTTGTGTGACTACTGATGTGTGGTTGAACGTAAACGTAATTGTTGGCAGTTTGCGGTATTATGAATGGTGTAGGAAGTTTGTAGGAAAATTTGTTTACGAAATTGTTATGTAGGAAGAGTAGCTCATGGCACTATTAGGACTTTTAAGAATGATGCAATATCATATGTAATACACGTAAACTAAGAACATAAATCAAAGTAAGAGCATAAATCTGTACAGTACAGACTTAAATGCCGAATCGAACAAAAACCGGACGCAGCTGAATACCAGTACTTTACATGGAGCGATTGTCTCCCCAACCCAGTTAGTACCGACTGGGTACTTAATACGATACCCCTTGGTTAGACTGGTTGTCAGATTTTTTGCTAAGATTTCAGCAACAATCCACGTAAAAGCTAAATTCCCAATATCATATCTGACCCCGCAGTATGTTTTCTATTAAAGATACTTCAGAAACTGCCTCTAATAACGACTTATCATCGGATAAAGTTGGACAAGCAACACATCCTTGCGGCAACCTGTCTTACTGACATATCACATGATCTTCACGTAAACACTAAATCTTGTTAACAGAGGGATGGTTAGCAACAAGTTTAACAGTGAGTTACATCAAGATAAGAGAGAAAGGGGAAAGGTAAGTGAAGTAACTTAAATGAAACGTGACGATAAGACTTGTGAAGTTGAGACCATCTGTGCAAGGAAAGTCAAGATGTACGATTAGAGTCGTTAAAGTACAGGTTTTAATGAAAATTGTAATGAAGACGTGGCAACAGAACTGGAAAGTGTTCAGAGAAAACCTGGAAGTAACAGGTCTGAAATCGACAACATTCAGTGAGAAAGCGCCGTGATCAATGTTCTCGTTCTCTATCTGTTTGCGACGAAGCAGAGACAAATGAGGTTTACTCCGGATTTTATCGTAGAAAAACTGCGAGTCGTGCTTCTGCAGTTACATTATCAACATTAGATCTATGATTTCTTCAACTGCTTTAATTTTAGATTAAAATCTGGATGACCCAAATATTTCACTGATAGAAAATTTCGGAGGTCTACATCTCAATTAAAGAGAAAGCGTCATTGTTATAATCAATTAAAACGATAATAACGGATGAATCATTTAAGAACAACAATTAACTACGTAAACATTTGTTATCTAAATTAATAATTGTTCTGATTTGATAGATTGAAGGGACGCCGTGTTTTTAGGCTATAAATCAATGCCATTGGTTATAATCAAAAATGTAGTATGGAGTATGGTATGAACAAACAATTATAATTAGGAGTACGTCATGACCACCCATCCAATCTCCTAGACGAAGTGTCAATATATCAGCGTTGATGATAATGAAAATGTCAAAAATGTATTGAATTGACACGCGAACGACAATCTTCTGCAAAACTCTATGATTAACACTGAAAACGAGATAAATAATAAACAAAGTAAATATCCCGTTTTAATCATAGGGAAAGTAATGTCGATTCTGTTGTGCACAAATTGCTATCTTACTAAAAGGCTGTGCGAGAAAAGGCCGGCTATAGCTATGAACTAAGTTAGAGATGTCAAACTAGTTTATGCCTTGCGCTTCACCGTGTTTTTAGTCGACATGTTTTTACGTGCACCCTTCATTTGTATGGAAATATTAGTTCCAACTAAATTTGACAGCTCTAAATTACGTCCGTCTCTTTCTCGTTTTATTACAGAGAAAAAGATAGCAATAGCGTTAATTAAGTTTAGTTTGTGCACAACATATCGACAACAATTGTCAACTTAAAAACTTATTTCTCTTAAAGTCTCGACCTTCTTGGGTTATAATTACATTGAGCTCAGTTCAATATTTACGGCAAAATACCATATCTGCACTGCAAGTACGTAGCAATTGATAACGATCGAATCGATACGATTCGATAAATCCGACTTTTCGATTGGTTAAAAACTCATTTTATCGAGAATAACTGTCAGATTTATCGAATCGTATCGAATCGAGTGCTACGTACTTGCACTGCTGAATCGGCTATGCTATTTAACGTAGTCTTTTTTTATTGGGAAAATCCATTTGGATACCCCCCGTCTGGGGCGAGCGGAGGGTTATGTCGGACTCTAACCGACTATGAACCCACTGTTCCGACTTGTGTATCCGGGGCCCGTGATACAAGACCCTATGTACATTCACGGGCACCCCCAAATTCGCGCGCCCGTTCGTGTATTTAACCTAGCCTAGATTACTGCATTTAACAATATGAGATGTAGTGGTGATCCTATCTACAGTTTGACAAGCAATCTACTGCTAGATAAGCTCAACACGCATGGTAGTGACAAATAATAACAAGACATTACGTGTCCCAGATTTGGAGAAATCTTGTCAAAAACCGTGACATATGCCATGTAACGGTAGTGCAGGCCTTCTCAAAAGAAAATTGTAATTTCCTTAACGAAAGTAGGAAAGTAAGCATGAGCAAGCAGGGTCTGGTGTTCACACATCTTAAAAAGTGACAACGAAAACACGGCCGTAAAAAGATACTAATATGTGTTAATTTAGCCTGGATACCACAGAATAGCTGCTAGAGGAGCTCGTGGCTAAATAATAACAGCCGCTCGGGTCGATCTTTAAGTTAAGCTGTGCTTGCCTAGGTTGGTCTGTGGATGGGTGACCACCCTTACATACCGAGTTTCCTCCGTGCCTCGGAAAGCAAGTTAAGCTGTTGGTCCCAGATCATATATATAGATCGTTGACAGTCGTTACAGGTAATCAGTGGCCCAAAAAGTCTGACAACCAGTCTTACCAAGGGGTATCGTATCACCCAGTACTAACTGGGTTGTGGAGGTCAGATAGGCAGTCGTTCCATGTAAAATAGCGGGTGGTATTGATGATGACCAGTTGTTGATGATGACCACAGAATAGCTGATCGAGGTGCAATAAGAAGACATGCTGCGCTGGCCTCAAATAAATGATTATAAAGATGACGCGTGGCTAAATAATAACAGCCGAGACGATTTTCAGGTTAAGCCTCGCTTGCCTAGGTGGCCATAGTCACGAACTATGGGTGACCACTGACCACATATTACATACCGACTTGCCTCAGAATGCGCGTTAAGCCTTTGTTCCCGGTAAGTTGTCAATTGTAGAAATTTGACAGGTTCAATCAGTGGCTCGAAAGTCTGAAACCACTCATACCAATGAGTATAGTATTAGTACTAACTGGGTTGTGGAGATCAGATAGGCAGTGGTATCCAGCCCCAAAAATTACTTAATCTTATAAATTATTAATTCATTCACTGGCAAACAACGCATTGCTTAAACTGTGGCATTAAAAGCATACATATTTACACAAGTGAACGCATTTTTCAAAAATTAATTCGATAAACGGATTAATTTGGGAACGAAAACTATATAGAAGTTCGTCTTCTGCTGATAGGAAGCCCCATAGCTCCCACACCGCTTGCAAAATAATAAATTGGCGCCAAAGAACTTGAGAATTAAGTTTATTGTGATCGTGAAGGTAAAATTGATTATGTAACTCAACATTGGGGTTACACAACGCCAATTTTATAATCGCATTCATTCCACACTGGGTCAATTGCGGGGAATAAAAGATGTACAGCATATAATTGCATCATTATTTTAAAGGTCTTTTATGTGATGACGGCTCATACGTTGTGTCATTCATAAAATGTTGTTCATTTATCGTATTGATATGATTCGACTTCTCAATGATAACTTTGTAAGTCACGAACTGACATTTTGCGGAATTGTGTTTTTAACTTTTTTATTAAAATTTAAAAAAGATAGAAGTTTTATAGGTCTTTTTTTGGAATTTACAAGATTTAATCTGTTAACATTATTTACAAACTGTAACTCTAAAATAGTAATAAAAATAATTATGTAGGTACAAGTATCAAAAGGTTACAGGGCGTTCAAAACACGCACAATGGTTCACTTTAGGGACAAACTGCGGAAACCAAAACCCCGTAAAGAAGAAAGACGTCAAAAAATTCGTCCATACCACAGTCAACATGGACTTACCACGTTGGATGGCAATGCTGATTCTTTGGCCAAAAAATAAAAAAAATAAAGTTTTTAAACTTTATCTACATTCTTCATCTTTTTCATTTTTAAGAAAATGATCTATTGTTTACCTACACGGATCGTATACAGTATTTTTTTTAACACTCTGTACCTAGTTTTTCTATTGAAGTGTATTTTTTCTCCACTTGATTGACACGCGTCAATCCGAGTTCTGTTGCTAATTTGTAGTGGACAGTTACAATAAAACAGGTGCTGTAATATATAGCCTACTGCCCACCGGTTCCGTCTGACAGAACGAAACGTGCCTTTTACTTTTTCAAAATGGCGCCCAGATAATGAGATAATCCTCAACTTATTATGTAAATTCAAGAGTTTTATTGACTCAAGTACGCAGTAAAAGATTTATAGCTAAGTCGCTTTTAATTAGAATTGTAAAAGGTAATTTATATAGCAGGAAATTAAGTTAAATGCTGATTAATATTGTCTTATTAAAGAAGACAGTTCACACGGCTTAAATTTTTTTTCAAGTTCTTTATCTTCACATCATTAGTTGACTTTACTTGTTTTTTTAGTAAGTAATGTGTGGTTAAGAAATTCCGTTGAAATTAATTAACAAGACATTGAGTTTTTGATTTATAGCCAATAGGCATGACGACAGTATCAAAAAATTGCAAATCTATTTAGTCCGTCAGTTAGAGTATTGGAAATTAATGGACACGTATTTTTTGTTTTTGTAAATCAATGAATATTGACAAAGATAAAACGCATCAAAACTCGGGAGTGGGGGCTCGTGACGTCAGAACTAGCTAAAAATTATACCTAGGCGTGACGTATTAAGAATTTTAAAAGCATCATAGCTTCGTCAATTTTGACTTACGTTACAAAAGAAAAAAACACGTGTCAAATAATTTCTGATAATCTAACTGACGGACTAATTAGTTTAGTTTTTTTTTGTCGTCTCGCCTATTGTCAACCCTGCTCTCGAAAGTTAGGAATTTCTTACTTGGGACACCTACACGTAAAATAACTTACTTATAAAGTATCATGGTAGCTCAAAAAATACGATAAGACTTATTTATGGGTTCTTTATTATCACGACTCTATTACGAGTTTACGACACGACTTTATTTTAAAAATAAGATGAAAATCCTTCAAATTAAATCATCTTACTACAATTAATGCGAAAGTTTTGTGAGCATGGGTGGATGTTTGTTACTCTTAACTACTGAACGGATTTGCATGAAATTTAGGACACAGATAGTTTGTAACATGGAATTAACAGCTCTACGGCTAACGGTTTTTTAGTAAACTGATCCCACACCGCGGGATCAGTCGACCTAATGAATTTTTGAATTTATCAACTGACCCCGTTGACCAATTTTATGATTTGTACAGTCAAGTAGAAAAGTTTCGTGATATTTACATACTCCTTTTGTTTCGTCCACGTCAAAACATATGGTCATAAAATTATTTGTCAAATTCTAATAACCCAACGTATTCTTTTTTTAAATATCACTTTCTTCAGAAAGCATAACATTATTAATTCCTAATTAGCACACTATAATCCATTAATTTTCATATCATGATTTATAGTTTTATAACTTCGCTAGTAATTTCTAAATTCGTCACTATGATTACAGTGAGTATAAAATGCTAATATTGAAAACTATTATATTACGGAATATACTCGAATTTGGTCAAAATAAGGACGATTATAGTAAGTTTTAATCGAGTTTATAATAATACAACAACAGAACAGTGTTCTTCAGTGTTCAGTGTTCATGTTCTGTTTTTCTGTGGCCACCTAAAAAAACGAACACTAAAAAAAATGCTGACACATATTTTGAAAGGAGATTAGTAGGTGGAGTCGTTCATCAACTCGTCCCACAAGCCTATGGCCCATTTGGGACGAGTTGATGAAAATCAAAATAAATAATATTTTCGTTTTGCAACTCGTCCCACGTTTCTTTTTGTGTGGAACTTTAAACTTTATCAACGTTAGGTACAGTTATGAAGACAAGATTATGACAATAATTTTTTAAGAATTTTTAATTCAAACAAATTTATAAGGTACCTTAGAAAAAGTACTAGGCTAACATAAATGAAAGAAGGTAATTCCTCTACGAAAATTTTCGGGTCTTCCATCATGGGTGTCGTTTCCATGGTTTTTTGGGTCGCTGATCACGAAAATGAGGTCAAAATGAAAATCCAAAATACCTAGAAATCATTTGTCAAAATAAGCATTTGATTTTTTTGACTCAAAGTAGGTAGGCACTTGAAAACGGTGGTAGCTGGCAAGTAGTTAAGTGGTTTCGAAAATCTTAGTCAAATTCAAGTGGTTTTGTAGGCTACGAAACAGTTTGCACGATAAAATTGAACTTTTATGACAAAGATTTTCTAAATAAACCTACTTACAAGTTAATAGAGAATTATTTTTATAAACGTTATGATTCCACCCACGATAACCATTCAATATAAATAGAATGTGTCTCTAAATCACCCATTAAATCAATAATACGTCCCAATTCTACCAAATTATGCAAATAAACGAAGATTTCTCACCATTTCCAAGAATCTATCAAATTAAAAAAAGATGTAAAATCGTAAAATTATACGCTGTTTACGGTAATTTGCATAGCAGATTCCGTCACAAAAAAATATAGAAAATCGAGAATTTTCTGCAAGCCTCGTTGCATATTCATGAGCACTTGACATCCAACTAGCTAGCCAGTAGTTTTGGCCTAGTGGCAAGTTATTCCGTTTATTTGAGAAACTGTACTTATGAAGAGCTTTCTACAAATATAGAAATTCGACGCCCTCAAGATCGATATTTGTACTTTTAAAATTATTTAATCAATCGTAGTCTCACGTTTAAATAGTAAGGTCTGAGAAACGCGAAGGTACTCGTGATTTTTAAGATGGTCACTGGTCATACATAGGTATTTAAGTATGTTTACCGAGTACCAGTACCTACTGACGATTTGCTGAAGCACCTACCTACATGTCTTTCACTTGAATTAATTGTAAAATTCTTGAATGTAGTTATGTGAAGTAATACATACTTATGTATGTGAGGTTTGAATGCTTAGTTAGACTTTTTGTCAGCTCTCAATAGTCAGTAATTGCAGACTTTAATTAAGGATTCAACATCGAACATTTCTTATACCTCATTTCAATTTATTTCTAAACATCTGATTATAATTGCAATTAAAGATAGCAAAGAATTCATCGATCCGAGTGGGAGTGTACTTTGATCAAATTGTTTTTTTTTGTATTCGCTTTCTGCCAAATAGTCCTATTAAATCGATTCTGAATTTCGTTGCTTTGCGAATTTGTTTCAATGCCTTCGAACTTACAGAGCAGGTTACAGGGTCGCTATAGTCAGATAAGACACTT
Source organism: Xestia sexstrigata (assembly GCA_941918905.2). NCBI lineage: Eukaryota > Metazoa > Arthropoda > Insecta > Lepidoptera > Noctuidae > Xestia > Xestia sexstrigata. The sequence continues at coordinate 6,256,277 of OW799221.2, forward strand.
ATAAATGGTAATAAAATCCCATTCAAATGAAATAACGTATTTGAGTTATAATTATTATCAAGCCGTAATTTAAATTAATTCCGTAAATCTTCACCACTCTATAATTTGTAAGATCTATGAGGTGATTTAAAACACTCACTATTTCTGTCGATTCTCTTGATATAAAACATGTTTTGCTGTTTTTAGGCTACTACCATTTATACCGATCTATCCTATCATCAATTAGCGGCAACGTGAACCGTGTGAAGGAATCGACACAAATATTAAGGTTTTGGAAAGTTTTAATTATATTTTTGAGAATGAATCAAATACTAAATAAACGGTCTGAGATTTTATTGTAGGTATTCTGCTCGTAAGAAAAAAGTAATCAAATAATATAAGTGTGCTATGAGCAGCGGTGGCCCAGTGGTGGCGGCCCCGACTTACGAATAGTAAGTCGTGGGTTCGAACCCAGACAGGCGCATTACTTTGTGTAATTTATTTATCACCACTGCTCTCAAAACGGTGAAGGAAAACATCGTGAGGAAACCGGCATGTCCTAGAACCGAAAATTCAAAGACATGTGACATCTACCAATCCGCACTGGGCCCGCGTGGTGGATTATAGCCCATTCGCCCTCATTGAGAGGAGGCCGTGTCCCAGCAGTGGGAACATTAATAGGCCGATGATGATGATGATGATGATGCTATGTTTATAGGGTCTAGCTAGTGCCAAATTTTAATAAAATTACTTAGCTAGGGTGTTGGTTGTGCCACTTCTTCTGCCCAGTTAAAAGACTGGGAAGTGGTAAAGGACGGGCGTTTTGGGGAGCAGTGTTATTGTCATCATCATCATCAATTCAGCCGAAAGACGTCCACTGCTGGACATAGGCCTCCTTGAAGTGTCGCCACATTGACCGGTCCTATGCGACTCTACCCTTATTGTAATTTTACGTTAATGAATGACTTTTGATTCAGATATACATAAATCGTAAAAAAACAATCCAGACTTTCACACTTTCATTCGGTCAGATTATGAAAAAAAATATATAATCGAAAATAACAACCTTGTAGGAGATAAAACATCATCAAACAAATTCGCGGCATTCAAATTCATAATTGACATTCAGTATAAACTATAACCTTGGCAGGATTATTAAAACCGTGAAATTCGTTTTTTCTATAATAGTAAAACTAGTTTTTGCAACACGTTAAATTTATAGGGTTATTAGACGATAATAGCAAAGCTAAAATGAGGGTAATGTGTTTTCGTACCTACTTTGTTTGCACGCATTTTGTACCTAGACTAGCACCGGGTAGATTATCTAGACTAGAGTTTAAATTTTTAACGTATTAGATGATAGAAAGATTAAATTGTGATTGTGATAAATTGAAACAATTAGACAGTTCTAATTAAGTAGCTCTTAACATTAGGATACGGTCAAAGGGGTATAAAAAAAATGTGAAAATTGTGAACGCGGCTCCGGCTCCGTACACTAGTCTCTGACAGACAAAGTACTGAATTAGCTGTTAATGTGGTACGACCAAACTGACGAATGATTGGTATGACCGAACCTTTACCAAGAAGTAAATCTAAGTAAATTAACATTCAAATCGTGCCTTTTATGACAGTACATACAAAACTTTTGCCTCATGAGCTAGAAACGGCGTAAACAAGTAAGTAAACAATTACTAACATTAGCATACCACTTCTAACTTGCTCTAGTTTCGGGGTCGAGTTCATGCGACAGTTACTAGAGCCGTGAAAACGAGGCATGTTTGTGTACACAGTATCGCACACGCGTCTAGTGAACTACATTGACAGTATTAGTAAATAATAAAGTATACATATGTATAGTAGTGTATTTGTTGTGGAATGTTGACTGTGCTGGTCAGATAGTTATTTTTTTTTTTGTTGAAATGACTTTTGCGAGTTGTATTTCTCGTGACAAAGTCAAATAAAAATATCATAAGTTGCAACCTAAAAACTTAGAATTAAAAACCGGAACCTGGACCACTCTTTCAAAGGGGCGGGCCGCCCCAACCCACAATTAAAACAAATTACTTTAAAATTGATACATTTAGAATTTTAGACACTTATAGCAATTTTAGAATTCTTATGATCCACGATAAAAAAATACCTACTAGGTATAATTATAGGGCGTAAATTATTATAGCGACACATTACACTTTTTTTTTAAGTGCCACGCGATTAGGGTTGTCAAAATACGAAAAAAGAAGATTCGAAAGCAGTTACTCGGTTTGTCACTAAAATAATTATGATAAATTCAACAGCACAGCGACATTTTTCTACAACTAAAAACGAACATTATTGCCACGACTGCGCGTTTAAAGTCAAGCTTTTCCAATTAAAGTCACGTTATAATGGCAACCCTGAAGCACGTTAAGAACTTAATTCCGATAATAAAACTTTAAAGTACCTACTGGCAAGTAATGGAGGCCATATTAAGAGAAAAAATCACTACTTATCATAATAATATTTAGCTTTTGGGTTAATTATAATAATTTGGCGGCGGCACAAGAAGTAATATCAACCACTTAGTAAGACTTGAAGGACGAAAACCGCTCTAACGGCTTTGAAATCTGAAAATATCAAATCATGACCATATCATCATCATCATCATCATTCCAGCCGAAAGACGTCCACTGCTGGACATGGACCTCCCCCATAAGGGGGTTTTTGCCATAATCGCCACGCTTGGCAGGCGGGTTGGCGATCGCAGTACGGTTGTTACAAAAGCACAGAGAACGCTGCTGCCCATTCTCTGGTAAGTGCCTTAGTCGCCTCTTGCGACACCTACGGGAAGATATGGGATGGTGCTATTCTTTACTTCCGACACCATACAGAATGACCGTATAGTGAGGCAGAATAGGGTACCTATTACACCCATTTAAAAAAAAAAACTCAATTAGATTAATTAGTGCTAATGAACCACTAAAAAATTCACAAAAATTTTATTCAATTGTTAAGTGCTATAAAAATGCATTTAAATTTTGCATTTTCAAATTTCGCGCGTAATTTGATGAAAACGCTAGACGCAGTGGACGCCATATTGCTCTGTGATCATGACGTCAGTTGGCTGTGTAAACAAATGCAATGTTATTAATTTGATGTTGACAGTTGACACTTCTAAGTTTACATAGCCGTATGACGTAATGACATGACAACTACTTTAATGGTGTTATGAAACAGATTAAAAAGCTGAAACCTTTGAATTGAATTTTTCGTTTCCGTTTTCGCTTTTTGCCTAAGCTATCTCAATAAGATATTTTTAGATTTTTTCTCATATATAGTTAAAATACCCTACATACTGGAGAAATGTTTAACTCCCATGTAAGAGGGGGCGAGACAATTGCCATTGCCAAGTTACTAAAAAAACCTGATGGTAAAACAGTTACAAATTGCCGAACCTGGGAATAGAATCCCTGACTACCTACATACTCAGCAGGGACTACTTAATCTTTGGACTTAACATAACTAAACCTGTCGGAACGCGGATCCACGTCAAAACGAAATCACGCGTGTTTTTTTACCCGACTGCATGGTGAGGGTTGTTTTTCGCGCGTATCTTGAATGTTTCTTTATAAACTCGTATGATCCAACCAAACGCGGCTGGATGGATTTCGGCGAGTAAGGTATCATTAGATTTGTCTCAAAAACCCAAGTGTCCTTCCTTATAAAGGAGTTTTACTTAAAATAACAAAATTTTGGATATTTGGCGCTAAATATTGCAAGGCGTAATTTTTTTTTCCCAAACCAAACCTATCGAGTAGGGTATCAAAATAAGGGAAATTAACATAATACAATTTGTAGTCGGGTTTTTTATACTTTTAATTAAATGTTACTTGTTTTAGATAATTTTAGGTTAGTTCGCTGACCCACGTTCTCCGGTTCCCGGATACTAAAGATTAATCAACGAAGTACCTAGTCTAGAATGGACATGTACACAATTTTTGGTCATTAGTCACTGTCGATAATTCGATACCCCGTGGCGCCAGTAATTGACTATATTAACATGTTTTAAAATCAATTTATTTTGTCTTATCTCTCTATCATTCAGCTCTATTTGTCTATCGTATGAGAAAAGAAATGAGATAGTACATAGAACATGTTTTGCGTGGAAATACGTAAACAGCGATGTTTCACGCCAAAAATAAAAGTCTTTTCCCAGCAATAATGTCTATGTACATAATGTTAGTTGGCGTGATGTACGAAATAAAGGCAAAGGTAAAGGTTGACTGGTAAAGAATGCCTTGTGGCATGAAGTCCGCCTATGTACCACTCTTGTACATGAAGTTTAAATAAATAAATGAATAGATGACGGAAATGTAAACGTAATGGATCTTTTTACACCCTTGTGTTATATTGTGCAATTATATAACATACGTCCCTAAACTTCAAATTATTGCAAATCTTATCATGCCGTATCTTGTAGAATTACTACTGTGTCTACAAATGTGTGAACTCGTATATCAGGAACAAAATGTTGTATTGGTCTGATAAAATACTATAAATACGAGAACGTTTTGCAGTTAATATCGAGAGTACAAAAGAATATGATAAGATCAAGACAATATATTAATAGACCAGGGTCTTGAAATTGCCGTGTCGACGGCGCGTTCGTGTTCCACGCGCGCCTCAGAGTCAGCAAAAAGGAAGGGGTCCGCAAGGACCGATGCCTGCCGGGGTTGCGGGACTGTTCGAAAGAGATACCGTGGCCCCGGAACACAAAGGGCGATGAAGGAACATGGATGGGTTTTAGTTAGTAAAAGTCTGACACACTCCCTCCTGCTCCGCCCAGAGCGGGAGAAGTCATTTGATAATTTCCCATCAGAAAAAAAAAGGGTCTTGAAATTCCGGTTTTCAAATAAAAAAAACCATAGTTCCGGTTCTCAAGTCCTTAAATACTATGATGATCTCAGAACGTAATACTTTCCGTTTCAAGACAATAGATTGTAAAATAGACTTAATTTTTTTGTTGTCGTCTTGGTTTGTGTTGTTATTAAAAACGCTGCAGACTTAGTCTATTGTGTCGTCATAACAATAGACTTTTAATAAAATCTAGACATTTTCCCACATATTAGCAAAAAAAATATCCAGATATTTAGCCAATAGCCAGAATCTTTTAAAATAGCTGGTCAAGTTTTTGACGACCCGAATAGCGTAGCGTTAGTGAGGCTGCCTTAAGTTCTTAGAGTCCCGGGTTCGAATACCGGTTGGAGCAAATGTTTGTGTGATGAGCATGGAGATTTATTTCCGAGTCATGGATGTTTATATGTATAATAAGTATATATTAAGTTTGTATTTACAAACAAAAAGTATATATGTAGTATATCAACTATCTGGTGTCCACGAGACAAGCCTCGTTGCTTAGTGTGGCACTAGATGGCGCTGTGTGTAATGTCCAGCGATATTTATTTTTTATTTATTTAAGTGCGAGTAGAACTTGCACACGAACGGTTCCGTACCACCGTATTAAGATCGGGGAAAAATGCCCCTTTAATCTTTAAGTAATTAACTTTTATTATTTGTTGTTGCAGCGTCCATAGTAATATTAGTAATACACACTCTGTGAAAATTTCAAGTGTCTATCTACGAGTATAAAATATTCGAGTTCAAAATATACAGCTTTCTGAAAAAAGGGGCGAACGGGCAGACATCGAAACCTTAGTAAAAGAGAACAACCAACACTTTGGATACGGAACCCTAAAAATGGCCAGATCACTTACTTTTCATTATGTTTTATATTATGAATCACGTTAAAAATTTAAAATTCTTAAAATTGACTTTATGGTTATAACCTTAGAGACCATTTTAAGAATTTTAATTATTTTAACATGATTCATATTATGATTCTGATAAAGCAGCCATTTTAAGCCCCCAGAGGACAAGTCTCGAGATAATGTCAGAATTGAACTTTAGGATCGGTATTTCAAACTGTTAGCACTTTGGCAGTTTTTTTTTCCATTCATCGCAAAATACATATTATGTAGATCGGATAACAGACACTGACAGACGCATTAAAGTTTTTGTACTAAGTGTAAATTAGGCTGTCGCCGAGCATTACTAACGGTCAGTCACACGGGCGAAGTTTCGGACGGAGTAAGAGCCTTATCACACTACAGGATTGCGAGCGGATTCAAAGCGGAGCGAATCCGCTCGCAATCCGCTAGTTAAGGGCGAGGACAAACGAGAGTAATTTTGTGAGTCGCGAAAATTCGGTTTCATCCATAGTTGGGCGCAATTTATGTTCGCCGCGTGACAGAAACCCTGACTTTCGTATGAAAATGTGGCGTAAATTACTCGACTCATAACTCATATTACGTTTGTTTGGCCTCATCCTAACTTTTTTGTCTCATGGAAGTATCTGTCTGGGGAGTACAGAGAGTTATGTCGGATTATTACCGACTAAAACCCAACTGCTCTACTTTGAGTCGGGAGCCAGGAAAATACAAATACATCCACGTGCACCCCCGACTGAAGGAAGTCACCCTAGAATCATCGAAAAAGTTCACACGTCAAAGTCAAGTACAATGAATGGTAATCAATTTAGATTTTTGCATAGTTTACTAGCGATTTACGCAAAACAAAAACATGTTTGTCATTATTTCTTTATATGTTTTATCAGTTTTAAGCTGCTATAAATAAATAAATAAATAAATATCGCTGGACATTAACACACAGCGCCATCTAGTGCCACACTAAGCAACGAGGCTTGTGTCGTGGACACCAGATAGTTGATATACTACATAGATACTTTTTGTTTGTAAATACATACTTATTATACATATAAACATCCATGACTTGGAAACAAATGTCCATGCTCATCACACAAACATTTGCTCCAACCGGGATTCGAACCCGGGACCCTTAGAACGTAAGGCAGCCTCACTACCGCTACGCCATTCGGGTCGGTCTATGCAATAGACATGCATGATGCATCCATGACCATGCAACAGACTAAAACGTATTAAGCGACAAAGTAATAACGCATAATTGGCGCATAAATGCATACGCATGCATTACCCATTATTATGCTATTGCTTCATGTTAAATAATGATCTTAGATTACGTCTTTAGCGCCTATGACCTATTCATTAGGGTTTCCCCTAATGAATAGGTCATAGGCACAATACAAACTTACATACATGGCAAGTATGGCAACTTAAGAGTTAAAGATTGTGTCAAGGGTTATAGGCAATCTTTTGAGAGGTTTTCCATTGAGCTATTCCAATTCAAAAATTCATTAGGTCGACTAATCCCGCGGGATCCACCTGTGTGGGACCAGTTTACTAAACACCCCTACGTATAGAGAAGACACTGAAAATCTGTGCGCAGTGCGGGGCGCGCGGGGGGCGGCTAACCCCGTATTTATAATGCTGTGGCGAGCAAGCGACTGAGTGAACTGCAGCCGGCCGACCACAGTTGAACGGAGCACAGATTTTGTTCGCGCTGTCTTCTCTATACGTAGTAGTAATAGCTCAATGAGGTTTTCACGGTTTGTTAAAGTGGCTCCGGCCCATCTCGTCAGTTTCATTGAAACAAATGACATAATTGACTTATTCTTAGGAAATGAAGATGAAGAGTGAAAATCTGTCTGTCTATCCAACCCAGGGCTGTATCATTTTAATAGACAATAGATAGCCAGTGGCAATTTCAACAGTACTATACCAAATATGCAAATCCTAGCATTGAAAAAATGAAGCACATAAACTGTTATACTTTTGGCAGTAAGAAACCTTTAGTGCGCGACTCCGACATGCACTTGGCCGGTTTTAAAACACTCAACCCCTATATAGAGTCACTGCGACGGGACGGAACTCGCGTGAAGGAAATAAAAAAAAATGTGTAGTACGCGCGTGTCGCTTGACGCAAGTCCCCGTAGCAAGTCGCATCGGCTAGGGTCGTGATTCGTGAACAGAGCGTAAGCGGGTTATAGCGGACGATTGAATTTTCTTTGCTACCGAAATCGCGTGTAAAAGCGTACACCCTGCACTCTATGCCCTGAGCTATAAGGTTGTAAGTGATCGACCGTCAGTGAGCGCGGTAGTACATCATTAGACATCCCAAAGCATTCTCTCTCTCAATGAATCTCTGTGATGGATTGAAACTCGGTACCTATTGATAAATCATACATCATACTCAACATCGTTTGGCTTGTTACATGAATTAGTTTCGATTATTTGCTGATGTATTTAATGTTTAAATGTCTGTGAACACGCTAAGGTAGATCTATCACGCATCAAGGCTGTCACGCAATGGATTTAAGAAGATTTTCATAGTACTTGTATCTTGTACTGTTTTAAATCTTCACTTTATGAAGCGGTTACGTTTAGGGGTTTATCTTCGGAACTGCTGATCCGATTGCGAAAATTCTTTTACTATTGGGAAGCTACATCATCCCAGTGCCATAGGCTATACAGGGTGTAAACGGACCCTTTACAAAGCCGTCAACCAAACATTCTGTACATCAAATTAGGTCTATTGCAAAAAAGATTGCTGGGAAACGACTTTCTTTTTTGGATTAAAAATCACGTTTTACGGTAAAGCTCAATGTAACGCACTCAAAACATTGTGCTGATGGACGCATTTAATAGTAAACGGGTTATGGAGATAAGACTTTAAAAACTAATATTTGAAAAAAAAAGTTGGAACTTTGACATAACTAGGTAGTAGGTTTTCAAGTATGGTCCAGAACAAAAAAATGAGACGAGGAGAACAAGTGCCTTTCGGCTTCGTTAAGGGTCTATTTACACCCTTTATTTAAAACGTTCCCGTGAGATAATTTCTGACCATAATGCGAGAACGGTATGGAGACGGGTAAATGCTAGTCATACTTTTAAGAAAAAGTAGCCATTTCAGGCCCCCGATGTATGAACGTGGACGAAGCAAAAGGTGTAAATGATAAATGATGTTTATTTTGCAAGTAGGTTTTTACAAACACTTTTACACGTCACTTTTTAAAACTAGATGGGGCCGGTGTTTCGTACCTGACTACTCTGAGAAGAAACAGCCGAAACAAACTCAGAGGTCATAGTCTATTTTGAAGTCCAGACATAATCTTGCTCAATTCACATGAGGACTATGCAGATTAGCGTCTGAGATGGTCTTTTGAAGAAAGAACCACACAGATTTGAGTGGACCTGTCCAGTCATTGCAAGCATTTGTCAGTTATCGTGTAGCTCGACTTATTACTCAAGGAGCTCAACGAAACGACGAACAATACCAAAGAAAGGACATTTGGGTAGGTCGCTTATAGTACTCAAACTACCAGACAGTTGTGGCAAAAAATAAAAATGTGACCCACATGGTCCCCACATTCACAATAATCAAATAAAATTAATAACAAGTACTTTTCAAAATGAATGTAAATAAAATAATAAATAAATAAATAACGGGCTGGTGTCCGCAACTCCACGTCAAAGCGCGTATTTTGCGTGTGGCAGAATGTAAATAAAAATCACAAAAATCATTAAATGTCACAATGATAATAAAAAGTAGAAAAAGAAGGTTTTTGCAAGGATCCTAGCATATAGCCATCTGTATAGTTTCAGCCTACACATCTTGCTTGATTCCTAGTACCTATAGATGCCATTTCCGCTTCACACACATAACTGACCAAACATATTCATATTTGAATGTTATTTATAGTGTTAATAACGCTAACCATATAATTTAAACAAATAATCGCATGGTTACAAAACGTTTTTTATTAATGACAGGTTGATTAATAGCATCTGAATGCGTTTTCGAAGTAATTAAAGAAAACAGATGCGGGCGTAGCTAAAGCACGCCAGGAATTTAATTTCTACATAATTATGTTTATGCTGGTCCAATCTCATTTCAATTTTATCAAGAAAAAAATGTGTCAATTGAGTGAATTATTGCCCAAATATAAATGAAATCCGTGTTCATCTTTCGAAAGCCATGCACCCAATCCACAATCTACCCAATCTTAAATCTAAATCGATTAATAACTAATTGATTAAATATGTTGAATGTTGCATGTTTGGTGGCCAATAAATTAAGGGCTATATATCCCTCAAATCGCTTAGCATGATCCTCCGTTACTCCTAAAATACTGCAGCATTAATTTTGAAATAAATATATGGTAAAGTTGAGGATTAATGCTAAGTCCTATGTGTGACGAAAACACGATTCCATAAACTTTTCTCGATAGAAAAAAAATCCAAATTTACCTCCAAATCGAACAATAAACCGCTGGTATTCAAAAAGTACTTAAAATTAGATCATGAAACTTTGCATACTAACTGAACTAACTATAAAGCAGGTCTTATGTGTTTTATTTTTTTAGTCCAATCAATAGATTTTTTGTAAATCGCAAAAACCACTCATTTCGCACTATTCAGCCGCAGTGACTGACGTAACAACCGCTTTGTAGTGCAAGCTGATTAAAACTTTATTCTAACAGAATTTCAAACGAAGTTTGAATCACCACAAATAGAGTTGCTAATTTTAGGGTTAGAAGGGCCTTAATAGACCTTTGGGTATGACAAGAATATATATGACAAGAATAGAGGAGCTCGTGGCTAAACAATAACAGCCGCTCGAGTCGATCTTTAACTTAAGTCGTGCTTGCCCAGGTTGATCTGTGGATGGGTGACCACCCTTACATACCGTGTGAGTTTCCTCTGTGCCTCTGAAAGCACGTTAAGCTGTTGGTCCCGGCTGTCATTTGTAGATCTTTGACAGTCGTTACACCTGTAACGACGTTTCCCAACTTAGTTGGGGTCGGCTTCCAGTCTAACTGGATGCAGCTGAATACCAGTATTTTACATGGTGCGACTGCCTATCTGACCTCCACAACCCAGTTAGTACTGGGTAATACGATACCCCTTGGTAAGACTGATTGTCAGAAAATTTGGGCCACTGACTACCTGTTTCGACTGTCAGAGATCTACAAAGGACAGCCGGGACCAACTGCTTAACGTGCTTTCCAAGGCACGGAGGAAACTCGGTATGTAATGCGTCGTCACTCACCCACAGACCAACCTAGGCAAGCACGGCTTAACCTAAAGATCGACCCGAGCGGCTGTTATTATTTAGCCACGAGCTTCTCAACTTACTACAACCATTACGATCATTTTCCACACTTTCAGCCACTGCCTAACCACTACCGAAATAACCGTATCGATTACCTCACAACAATTTGAACTGAGTTTACTTTTTGTCAAGAAAACCACAGCGTTGTTTGAGTACCTTATTACCAGTTTCCTACAATATTACTGGACCCAGTCTACCATAGCGCAGGCTATTATTTCGTATAATAGGTCCATTCCATATGACCTTAATTTGTCACGATGATACGATTTTTCACTGTTGCGAAGAAATTACCCATTGTTGGGAATATCCTATTACTGTTCTGGCAAAATAATGAAAACAGTAATCAAAATTATACCGATCTCGATTTATTTGTTCGAGATTTTTCAATGGTTTATTGACTTGTGCTCGCGGCTTCGCCTATATAGAGTTTGGAGATCGCACGGGATCGTATTTCCGGAGTAAAGAAAGAAAGAAAAAACATTTATTAGCCCGCACAGGACAAAACACAAATTAAAATGGTTAAATTAACAGTACAGCTAATAAAAATAAAAATAAATTAACAAAAAAATGAGAAGAAAAAAAAAACATGAAATTAAATTGGTCCTGTACTAAGCCAAAAGGCCCCTATCTCAGCATGGTGCTGTAACATTTAAAAAAAAAAAACGTCACAGCGCTGGAGTAAACAGTATCCCATGTGTTGTTAGTACAGGTTATAAATTATTAGGCACGGAAGATATCCCGTGATCGTATTACGTTTATGAGTGTGAATATTCCAAAGCAATTATGACATTAGCTTTGAACGCAGTTTATTTATGTGATGATCTCGTTCAATTCGCTTTCTTCTGTAGTTTAGGCTGTGCGTTATCTGATACTCACGAAATGGTTGCGGTATAAAACCAGGATGTACCATTGATATCATCATAGATTCATCGCACGCCATTCAAACGTCGAAATGTCTATCTTTGTCATAATTATGACGTTCTTCGCAATATTCCTCCTGACAGGCGACTGATATTATGACAGATGATGAGACCTATACCCCGTTAAATTGTATTGTTACAATAGATAATATTATTTTACATAGATTCCAGACACTGAACTAACTCTACATGCTTGAGAGATATTTCTCGACGGCGTGGTTTGTTTGCGTGCTGTTTCTGACTTTTATTTTGTTTTGCGTTCTGTTTCTAAGTTAATTATTGTAATTGGTGTTTTACCGTTTTAATTGACTATTAATAAATAAATATCTCTTTTTGGCAAGTTTGCTCCATTGTTGCTAAAGTGAGATAGTGAACTAATGCGAGCCTAAACTTTTTGGATAAGAATGAAAAAAAAAAACAAAGTGAAACTGTTAGAAAGTTTTATTTAAAAAACATGTAAATAAGTTCCTATATGATCTTTCAAGAAGGAAAAGAAGCCTATAATTAATTTAATTAAAACGATGTAATTTGCAAACAGTAGTTTTATTTGAAACACCATTTTGAATGGGTCTGCAATTTAACGCCAAAATATTATTTGATATGCCAGAATATGTATAGGATTAATATCTCAAAACGTAGCTAGTGTGTATCGCTTGAAGTTGGGTTCCGTATCGCTTATTTTCAATTTTACTCTAATAGTAAGACAGCACACACTACGTATAAGTAATTTTTCAGTTTAGTAAGGGCTACCGTACACTATAGACAAGACTGTCTTTAGAGAGACAATTACCTTACTAGTGCGAGCGAGAATACATAGTCTGTCGAGAGCAGCGGTGGCCCAGTGGTGGCGGCCCCGACTTACGAACAGTACGTCATGGGTTCGAACCCAGACAGGCGCATTACTTTGTGTAATTTATTTCATCACCACTGCTCTCAAAAACGGTGAAGGAAAACATCGTGAGGAAACCGGCATGTCCTAGAACCAAAAATTCGAAGACATGTGACATCTACCAATCCGCGCTGGGCCCGCGTGGTGGATTATAGCCCATACGCAAAATACGCGCTTTGACGTGGAGTTGCGGACACCAGCCCGTTATACAATACAATATACAATACAATACATAGTCTGTCTAGCTTGCACTAGTAGGCTAATTGTCTGTCTAAAGACTGTCTTGTCTATAGTGTGCGGTAGCCCTAAGAGATTTAGCGAGATAGGCAGACGACATAGTTGCCATCGGGGGAAAAACCTGGATGAAGCACAGGAACGTGGAGATTTTCACAAGAATAGAGGAGCGGGTGAATTCAGGCAGTGGATGATGCTGTGATGTGATATGTTTTCTTATATAAATGTTATTTGTATGGTGTACATAACAAAAATACACATTTATACAAGGTGTCGCTTTGCATCCTGGTCAAATTCAAGGAGGTATCTATGCTAATGATTCTCGACCCGAATCGATAATAAAATGGGTAGGTTTTTTTATTATTATTTACGACTAGCGGACGTCACGCGGTTTCACCCGAGTTGTTTCCGTTCCCGTGGGAGGACGGGAATAAAATATAGCTTATGTTACTCAGTAAAAGCGTGGCAAGATTTTTTAAAATCGGTTGAGTAGTTTTAGAGTTAAATCGTAACAAACACACAAACAAAAAAATCAAATCTTTCCTCTTTATAATATTAGCCCTGATGGCCCTATAAATCAAATCTTTCCTCTTTATAATATTAGTATATAAAATCGGTAAGTTTGTGTAAACCGTGTTAAAACGCAGCCCGTTTGTAAATGGCCCTATAACCGCACCTTCACACACACAAATAAACGCACACAGAGCACACACGCTATGGGTGATTCTTCTATTACTTTCGTGTTATTCTGAAATACTGTCAAGTTTAAAATAGTAGCAACTATATTAATTATTTGACCGGTAAACGTAATTTAAATTGATTATTTATGTCTTTTGTGACAAACTCCTGAATTTTGACTCGGATGCAAAACTACAACTTGTATAATTCAGAAAACCGAAACCACTCATTACTGACTGACCCCTGAAACGGCAAATCCGGATCGCAATTAACTCTCAAAACACTTCAGGGGAGATCTTTTTTATAATAATCGTCAGACTCGTTACATGCAGCTAGCATTGCTAGCATGCACTTGAATGTAAGTAACTTGCGGAATAGTAAAAAATCTATGATATTATTAGCTGTAGTCTAGACTTTGAGAAAGTACCTAGCCGTCTGCGGTGTGGGTATGATTTATTTTTATTTTGACTCTGCACCCACGGTACAGTTATCAGATGTGGTTATTTAGATTGTCTGGTGCACTAGGTTAAGCTAACTACTTACTATTAAGGTACTAAATTGCTGATATTTCTATTTTTGAGCGGAGTTTGCGAATTGGACATTTTGCGAAATGGACATTTTGCGAATTGGACATTTGCGAATTGGACATTTTGCAAATTGGACATTATTCGACTGCTGGACATTTTGCGAATAAGACATTCTGCGCCTAAACGGTCTCCCAATACAGGCATTACTTGCTTAAATGGAGGCTTCAATCACTAATGCTGTTGTAAAATACTTATGCTGAAGAAATAAATAATTTTTGATTTGATTTGATATTTTGATCTTCGTCATGGGACATCTACCAATCCGCACTAGGCCCGCGTGGTGGATTAAAGCCCATTCCCTCTCATAGAGAGGAGGCCGTGTCCCAGCAGTGGGAACATTATAGGCTGATGATGATGAATTGATGATCAGGTACTTACCTACTTTAAAGTAGAACCGACAGGGTAGCTCGCGAAATTCAAATCTTACGTTTTTTGCTATTTGCAGATCAGTGACTGATTGTATGTTGATAAAAATGGAGTCGCGCAATTAATTTAATTTTTTAATTTAATTTGTACAATGTACTCTCACAATTATACAAGCTGTTTGGTACAAAGAACCACACAATTGTTTTGAGAGTTTTGTATTTTATACCTTAACATTTTTTTTTAGATCTTGGAATCACATAAAACGTAGATAACAACAAAAATTACTGCGCTCAGTGTCAAAAACAAATGATGTTTAGGGATTTACAATTTCGCGAAAAATAGAAAATAATATCTCAATTACCGTGGCACTTAGACATAGGTTATGTGAGGGAAAACTAGGATATGAACGTATTTCCTTAGAAAATTGTGTCGGTCGTTCAAACACCCTGTATATTGATACTATTAAGCCTGTCTACGGAACTAGGTTAAATGGACAACAAATGTTTTTATTCGGTTTCGTATTGAACACATAGTTACAAACATAACAACAGAAGATAGATGATAGATGGCATAGGCACTCAATCACCAATTAAAATCAACATCCTAGATTTTATATTCAAGTCAATTTATATCGTATGACTTCCATCTGTGGTTTAGATCTTCACAAAAAACATCTACTAAAAAGATCATCTCTACCTATCAAAATTGAACGCGTTTGCAAAGTTTTATGACCGCGCTATTAAATACTACAGAGTTCTTTCGTGAGGAGACGATCCTGACTGCAGGATTAAGTATTGTTTGTCATAAAACAATATTATCACCAGAACCAAAGGTGTCTGCAAAAATTCAGCTCAATCGGTTGGGGGAAACTGGTCTGAAATTCAGTTGCAAGATTTGACCAATACATACTAACAAACTACAAAGCAAGTTGAATAAAAGCTTATAAAAATATATCTCAATTCTCAAAAGCTCTTATGTCCGGGATCAGTTGACTAAAGAGCCGTTTTTACGAACAAAGCCACCACTAAATAAAAGCACGCCTATACTGTTGGATTCTCGACGTTCAGCGCCGACAATGATAGCGTAGATAGTGACGTAACCGTCGGACTGCTAAATCATAGGCCTCGAGTTCTCTAATTTTTCGGATTCACGTGCGTATTGTATAAGTTATCACCGAAGCAAGTGCTTCGGTGAAGGAAAACATCGTGAGGAAACCAAACCAGCATGACTCAGATATTTCTTGACGGCATGTAAAGCCAAAGTCAGGGGCTCTGGGCGGCATAAAAACTCGGACACCAGGTGTAAGGCACTACCCACACGATAAAGAAAAGATTTTTTATTTAATTTATTTAAACCACACATACAGCTATTATCACAGGTTATTGTACCTAATACAATAGCGTAGTTATATTTAAAGTTACAATTAGTTAGTTAGTTTACCAAGACTACAATTAATAATAAAGATAAAGCGTCGACAGTTGAATTTCGGTTAGCGTTAGTGAAAGCAGCCTTATTTAAACTCGGTTTAAATCACACGGTAGCTAATAGATAACCTGAATGTGTCGATACCTATCCTGTCTGTCTAGACTGCAGAGGTTCCCAACCTTTCTTGGACCAGGGACCACTTTGGTGTCTTTATTGTTAGCAGGGACCATACGGTCCTAGATATACATGGACACCGACTGGATTATATCTAGGGGGTTGAATCTTTAACTCACACAATGCAAAAAATGGAAAATGGGATGGAAACCTTTGAGGGATACAAAAGCGATCGAAGTGAGCTCGTAAATTTTGCAATCATACATATGGAAAAAGAAATAACTTAGTAAGTACTTAGATTTCCAAAAAAAATTAGCACCTCGCGTCTGAAAGATTCAATTAGGTTGGGTTGAGCCTGCATCTTCTGCGGAAGTTAAAAAGTACGATTAACATTTCAGTTCTTCGCGGACCATATTTGAGGCTCCTGCGGACCACCGTTGGTCTGCGGACCATAGGTTGGGAACCACTGAGAGTGTCTAGAGTTCTAGACTGTATGGGGATCATTGATCGTGTTAAACTCGGTTACATATAAACCGTTGGTTAGTCGTGAATGTGGTCCTTGGACCTTGGGTGACAACTTTCAAAATGTCGACCCGGTCGTAGGATACTCGACTAGTTGAGTTAGTTTTGTATGACAATAAAGACACAATATTTTTTATAGTTTGACCGTTAAAGTCCAAGGACAGTCTATATTAAAATATTGCCTTTACATGTAAGCATGCAAGTAGCGAAGATCTAGCTATAGAATTGCCGTCATAGCTTCAAAAACATAACGCCTGTAATCCCCGAAGGCTAGGGTCGAGGTGTACCTTCAAAACACCCACATTTCGGCAGTTATGTTTGAGTCCCATTTATTTGGGGGCGAGACTGTCAGTAAAAAATGATCTGGATATATTAAATATATTCAATGAAAACCTGTTTGCACCATTTCACACTCAATGTTAACAAAAGTGACGCCTACGCAGCCTACTGACAGTTACCTGACTATTGTCAAACTATACCCACTGACCGCGTGTTAAGATAAATGCTGCGTCATGCTACGTTTGACTATGCGTATGCGCGTCAGCTGTCAAACAAACGTTGTCGTAGACAGTGGGTGTGACTGAGACTATGTTGAGTATAGATCAAACCGGTACGGATAGGTCGCGAACATGGCTCCGCGGAACATTGATACCCCATCGGTATACTGAAGTAAAGATTTGGTCTAAATAGTATGTGCGGACCGCTGCTGAAGGAGCTGTAAAATTAGGTGAAGCCCGCACTGCGATAAAAAATCAGTGGTTTGTTGTGGTTTGATACAAATAGGACGTGAACTTGAAAATCGCGAGTACGTGTTGGTTCTGAGCGAGTAGATACTCCAAGAAAAGCGATAAAAAATTGCGCGATTTTTTATCGGAGTGAGCTTAGCCTAATTTTACAGCTAGCCGAGCGTGACGTCTTAAAGCAGTATTGTTTGATGTTATTCCAGTGTGGGAAAGAGATGGATCTAGACAGGATGTCTAGCTCCATCATCAGGACTTTCACCAGCATAAGCATAGCATAAGCCAATCCACAATTGCCAATCCACAATTGCCAATCCTTCTATATACTCGAGCAGCCTATGGTAAGTCTAAGTCATACCCGGCGGGCCGCCAATGTCATTAGAGTACAGTACAACAACATATTCAGGATGCTGTCGCGGCTGCCTCGTTACTGCAGTGCATCTGCAATGTTTGCGGAGGCACGCACAGACGGCTTTCATGCGATTATCCGCAAGAATGTTGAGAGACAGCAGTAACGGTATCTTGAAGATGATTGCTTCACGTACTGATTGCCCATTCCGGCAGAGATGGATGAACATCATGTTGGGACGTTAGATGTCGGCAAACTAGCGCAGGAGTCTGTTGGTGTCTGGCGGAGGCTTTATAGGGATGTAGGTGACGTGTCTGGCTTGCCGATTGATTGTTGTTTTTTATTGTTCATTTTATATTTTTTTAATTGATTGTAGTGTTATTTATTTTGTTATTCAATTTTATGTTATTTTAGAATTAGATAATTTAATAATTGTTTATTTTTTTATGATTTAAAATAAAAATAATCCAGAAAGTCCCTTTTCATTTTGAGTTATTCCACTATTCCCCCCTGAGAGTCTTCCTCAAAAACTGAACCATAATGTTGTAATAAAATAAAATAAATAAAATGTTAATTATTTTCATTTTTATCAAGAACTGAACCATAATGTAAAAAAAAAAGAATGCTAATATTATATAATTATGAATGTAACATTTATATACATTCGTACAGATTGCAACTAGAACTATTTAAGGTGTATCTATTTCAAGGAAAACTAAATTTTGCGGAGTATATTTAAAAAAAAAAACTTGACCCACAAAAATAAATATTGGCTCCTTATTTTGCAACATAATAAAATCCAAAAATTTTAATGATAATTATTTTAATTTTTATCAAAAACTGGACCATAATGAAAAAAAAAAAACAAAATTGAGATGCTAATATTATATTATTATGAAAGTAAAATTTATATATGTCACCGGAAATGTATGAAATCCGTCATTGTATACAATTCCTAAAATAGATAGGAAATGTATGATATATATTTTTTAATATGTATTTTTCCTAAAATATCTATACATTTCCGAAAGAGCGATCGGAAATGTGTTACATTATTGATGTTCTTAGGGAGGAATATTATTTTTTATACCGACTTGGGTTTTTTAAACCATTCAGAAAACCTACCAATCAACCTCAAACAGACAATAAACCAACCCAAATTTAAATCTAGTTCCCACAGAATTCTGAGTGTATTCTGTGATAGGTGGGATAGCCCCATGCTGGCTCACTGGATACGGCTGCACACGTAGGCGTAAGTCGTTTCAATTTTGTATATATATATAATGTATTTTTTTTTTTTACTAACATTAGGTTAAGACTTACTAACAACAATAATAATAATAATTTTCTCAAATTGTAGGTACTAATACTTATGCAAACAAAAAAAATGCTACCAGTTAATAGTAAATTTTGTATATATTTTTTTTCGTTTATTAAAACATAATAAATAATTCGTAATGTGACGTTAGGGACTTGCAATTTTTACACCTAATATATTTTAAACCAACAATTAATTGCTATATACAATAAATTGCTTTATTCAAGAAATACAAAAATCTTTTTAATGATGGTCAATGACCTTTCACAATAATGGTTGTAGCTCCATTATGAAGGAAAATATCAAAACGGGTACCAACTTCTGAAGCTTAAGTTATTTTTCACCTTTTTGTGTTTTTTGAGGTCGGTAAAAATGAAAATGGTATGTCCGAAACTAGGGCAAAATATCACACTGTGCTAAAACAAACGCGAAACAATGAGGGATTTTCTTTTTAGCTCTTCCCTAGTCGCTGGATAGATGGCGCTGAACTTAGTACGTTAATGCAAGGAACGGAACCTAAAAAAACTGATTTTAACAAAGCGCGAGAAAACTAGGTTATATTCGGAAGGATAAGCAAACGAAAGTGTCAGTCAACGAGTGAGTGACGTGACGCAATGTTTTTTTTTCCAAGCGTTTTGGCTTTGGCACCAACTATCGTAGTCAGTTCAACGCCATCTATAGGGTTCTTGGAAACTAAGTTTTTTTTTTAATACCTCAAAAAGAAAAACATCTCATTGATTTGAATTATTTCGTACTAAATTCAAAAACGACCATTGTTTTTAATTTCACTTTTGGCCTTCCTTTCATTCTTCTCGGCATAACAACTGAGGAGATGGACCCCGATATGTTTTTGAAAACAAAATGGCTTACAAACACAAATTAGGTATATTTATAAAAACAATCTTGTCTAGGTCTGATGTGTTGTAGACTTTTTGACAAGAAACGATTCCTACAACCAGTGTCAAAAGTAGACAAAAAAACGTCGCCTCGCTCGACGTTGTAGACTTTTGTCGTTAAAGAATAGAAACCTTTCTTTTCCACATGTCAAAACATCGCCATGCTTAAGACGATAGAAGTCTTTCGAAAATCTGTCATTTATATCATTTTGTCGATTGTCAGTCGACAAAACCCGTTTCCACGGCGGCCATGCTACGCAGGCTGGTGTCGGACTTAAGATGTAACCAAGATTTTGTAACAATATTTTGATTTAAAAGAGTGTCCATGGAGTTTCTTGCCCGTTCTTCTCCATAGAGATCTACGCTAGGGAATGGGCAACTACATGTACTTTCTCAAGTTATTATGTCTTGTGACTGGGACTGTAGCTACATTTAATGTTCATCTTTGTTTCGACAATTCAAAAGAGCCTGTAACTGGCCTACTTCAAGTAATTGCTTTGATTTTGATTTTGGGCCTCTGACTCGGCTTACATTATAATTATTTCATGCATATTGGCCGACTTATCACTATGTTTGCGGGCGAAGTCACGGGCGAAGTGCTAGTTGTAAAACAAGCACAGTAAATGTTTACTAACAGTAGGCCATCACATTATAAAGAGACTCACAGCATCTTAGAGGCAAGTATTGCGCATGCGCAGCTCAGCCGCAAAAGGTTAATCCGAACAGGTTATCAAATGATTCTACATAAGTATAGTGCATTCGCAATAGTAGCGAACATGAATACGATCATAAATTGTATAATTTACTTACTAATATAATCTTAAGTTTCATTGGCAGACAACCCTAAACCGCTGGGTCTACAAGCATGCAATTTTGTTGGAGAGTTACATGAACATAACATCACGCCTGTAATTTTTGAAGGCTTAGGTAAAGGTCTACCTAAAAGTACATCCACATTTCGAAAACCTAATAAGACTTTGCCCGACTATCGAACCCAGAACCTCTTGCTAAGCATTCGTCTGCGCAAACTCACGATCACGATAGAGTTAAAGTTTAAGGTGAATGCTCCAACCAGCCCGCGAAATTCAAATTTTCTTACGTTTTTTACAATTTGCAGGCCAGTGCTAGGTAAGTGTAGAAACAAAAATAAAAAAAAACAGAAAAAGACATTTCTACACCTTTATGAACTTGGAGGGTTGTATTGATGATTATAATTCTGTAACTACATACGTCTTACCGCCGCGAATGATATATTAATCAACATACAACCTAGCAATGGCCTGCAAATTGCAACAAAACGTAAAAAAATAATAATTTCGCGGGCTTTCCTGGAGCATCCACCTTAAAGTTACATCTTAGGACTTTGTGTCTGAACAATGGACATTTTATATTATATTTATTCATCCAATCATTGAAAGTTCGTCCGGCGGACCCTGAACATCTAGCCTTGCCAAACTTGGCTAATTATTTCAATATCTTATCACAATTTCATAACAAAAACTGTGATACCACTTGTGTCGACACGCCTTGATGAAGAGGGCAGGAAATAAATACCTCTTTCTAAAATACAAGGTTTAAAAGGATCCTTCACGAAGCCGACAACCAAGCATTCTGTCTTTCAAACTAAGTACTTAACCCAAAAATTATTGCTGGGAAACGCCTTTTTTATTGGGATGATAAATCACGTTTTACGGTAGGACTCAATGTAACGATTGAATAGTACAGGGGTCTTGGAGGTATTAATTTTTTTTTTAAAGTAAAGTTACAAAATTACAAACTGCTTTTAAAAAAACCTCGTCAAAAAGTTGGAACTTTGACCCCCAATATCTCAGGTATGGTATTTATCAAAGACGGTTATCGCAATGACGGAGAAGACAAGTGCTTTTCGGCTTCGTTGGGGTATTTTTCACCTATTGTATTTCCTGGTGAAAATACCATAACTTAACGTAACATCACCTTTCGATTTCATCTTTTCACAAAGCCCCGACAAAAAAGCAATTTCCATAAGCAAACAATCTATTACACCTGGCTATTGTGCTTCACAAAGGGCTCATATAGATAGCTACTTTAATGGTATCATTCGTAGCAAATTAAAAAGAAAAACTTGAATAGAGTGACCAAGCTTTGGATTTTTTCTTTGGCTTCAACGTCAAAAATTACGAACTTATTTAACACCTTTGCGGGACGAGGTTTCTAAATTCCTTTCTCACTTTCGTTATATGAGGACACTCCCTGACGTCTCCAAGTTCCGCCCCGTATAATTGAGTTTATTGACACAGTGTGATGAGGTACATAAAGTTTCTTATGTGTGTAAGCTTATGCTGAGCCACAAAACCGTATCTCAAATAACAATGTTTTTTCAGCTGACAGAAATCATGACAAGTTACTGATTGGTTGTCACTAAGTCGTCATGGTTTCTGTCAGTTCTCGTTGAAATTTTGGGCAACCACTGAAAACAGCGAGATAAGCTTTAACAAGACAGGGACACAAAAAGTCAGCAGATATTATGATCAGACGAATCATTTCCTTTATGTCAATCCCCGCAATGTCGATTTCGAAACAAATGCAATCTGTTTTAAAAAGTTGACGCTTGACCTTGAGGTTGGTCAAGTCAAGTACCTACCTACACAAAAAAGAAGTGAAACTCTTTTATTCACAAATAAATTCATTTTTCTTTAACACAAATTATAACTTATTCTAACAGAGGAGCACCAAGGCTATTTATTCTCCAAAAAGGACTGAAAAAGTAAAAAATAAAAGTGTAAAAGTTTTGTCTGTAAATTGCGGACATCCTTATTTCACAACACAAATCCCGTCTTGATCTGTCAGTCTGGCTAACCTACTCGGAAAATCATTAGAATGTCTAAAGGTAATCAAACGGCGATGAAGCAAGAGAACGTAACCCATCAATGTATCAATTTCTAATGACAATGCAATGTAAAAAAGACAAGTAATAATATCAAAGCCTTTTGATAGTGCCAAGACAATAGCGCTGTCCAACCTTCTGCGTAACTGGCCAATAGAAATCTAATTATTGTAGTTGTGTCAAAAAAAAAAAAAAATCGTGTTTACGAATCTTCTTTTGAATAGGTTTCGGTGAAAGCTCGTAGGTAGGTCCGTAAACCGAACTACCAACTGTCAGGCGGTTATCCTCCATAAAAAACAATATGGAGGACAATAAACTTTACAGATTCGCGCCCGAACGGTCGTCGAATCATCACCTCATGAGGATGCTCCGTAGAGGGCGAAACAAGTGTCGAGTACAGGTTTTTTTCTATAATTGGTGCCAGTTATGATGAAAATACCGGTCATTGCCCTTTCCCTAATATCTCTTCCAAAACAAATAAACCATGTATCGATTTTCATTACAAAAAATGTTGAAGATCACGATAGATGACGATTCCAGACTTGAACAGGCGTATTTTTGGTTTTCAAAGTTAAGAAGTTTAATAAATGTAGGTGGGTCAATGACCGCTATTCTCATCTTAACTGGCATCAACTATAATTATTGCTTTTCCTGCTTGTGCATATCTTTTCGGGTGGAAGCTCCGATTCTGGCCTAAAGGCCTGAAACATATTTTCGCGAAATTAAAACTAAATATTTTGCGTGACATTTAATGTCATGTATTTTTGCAAAGTGACGGCTGATTCTAAAACTTTTTTTAACATCCTGTTCCTCTTACCTCTAACATTATTTCTGATAGGAAATATTGTAATAGGTAACCGTCCTACCTTTCCTAAGACGGCCTTAGTTTGCTTTAAGGGTACAAAAATAAAAACTTAAAAATGTGGGTAGGCATGTACTTGGTCGTTGCTAGAATAAAAAAAAAAACATTATTCGACTAGTAAATTTCTAAAAACAAATAAAAAATCTGTTCTATTCCACAGCATATTTACTTCACTCAATAGAAAGCCATGTGTAAATCGGATTACCGGTACGTACTTTCAGTGAAAATAATTGTGAAGCAAATTGACACCCTACGACAATAAGCCGTGTTTTAGCCATTTCATACAACAGTCAAAAAATGACAGTTGTCATTTAAATATGCGAACTGTTTGAGTTGGTAATGTATTGGCTTGAGTATTAATTCCCTGACCATACATGAGCAAATAGCTCTAGTGAACGGTTCTAATAAATATTTGCTGAACTATTTAGAGATGCGTGTTTCCACTTAGCAGGTTTATAAGTAGACTGCTTATGAGAGATTTTATGTATGCTTAGTAATGTGAAAACTCTTTGAATGGATTTTACTTATCCTATACTCATAAATGAGTTATATGCTCATTTAATTTGTAATTTAATTTGCAATCACGTTCTCGAAAACTCTAACGATTTCGATGAAACTTGCAATTTAGGGGTCGAAAAATCGATCTAGCTGGTCTCATTTCTGTGAAAATTCGTTTTCTCTATTTCTATTTCCGAGAAAGAGGGTGGCGTTCTGCAGGATCTGTCTACACATATATAAGAAAAAACATGTTTATCTGGTATACCCGGTTCCCGGTCGTCTTTTTTTCTTTTTAAGTATGGAATATTTAAGAAGAATAAAAGACGACCGAAGACCTTAAAAAAAAACTAAGGGCCTATTCTGTTTAGAATTATAGTTTTTCCGATTCACGTTTAGTACAATACAACATTATTGTATTGATTGTACTAATGAGATAACTAGCTTAAGAGCATAGGTACCTAAATTATTAATCTTTACAAATATTATAAAGAGGAAAGATTTTTTTGTTTGTTTGTATCGAATAAGCACCAAAACTACTAGACCGATTTTAACCATTTTTCCAAAAATAGAAAGCTACATTATCAGGAAGTAACATAGGCTATAAATTATATTTATATCATACAAATTAGCCGAGCTATCACAATTTTCGCGGACAAAGTCGCGGATGATTGCTGTAGTATACTAAAATACAAATGTGAACAAACCGTATAATTTTTGTTACCATTAAACAAACGTAATTAAAGAAAATCATAGAGTAAAGGTCAAACGTGTGTGAAGACGTGGTAATTAAAATCTGTTGAATAGGTACTTAGTAATTCCCACACAGCAAAAAGTTTAAAGCTATAAATAAATAATTAAAGCGTATGTTTGATAAAAATAATTAAAACCAGTTATATTTTGTTTGTTTTATTGTGTTTTGTTTCAAACGTTTCATTAGTCAAAAAAAAACATTAACGCTAGTATCTACTTTTTATAGAGTTCACAGTGTCTACGTTCAATGAGAAGTCACGTGTTTTCAGATGAATTAAAAAAAAACATGCTTTTTTTATCAATGAGACTAAGTATGAGATCTTGGGTTCGATTCCCAGATTAGGCAACGTGCTACTAGGTTTTTCCATCAGTAGGTAGACAATTTCTCAGTAGCAGCAACGGAGTCCGGATTTGAGCACTGTTGATGTCAATTGGCTCGTCCTCTATTACATGGGACTTAAGGTGAAGCGCAAGGGTAGCCCGCGAATTTCTAAGTTTCTTACTAGTGACTATTTCATGAAAAATTCAATTAATGGTTAAATTTTATTGATGATTTTAATGATAATAACTCTGTAAAACTATATTAGTAACGGTCGTGATTAATATTTGATGTCATGGATTCGTTTTTGTCACTGGTTGTCGTAAATAACAAAGGCGAAATAAATCACATCACATCATAAAAAAGTAAAACGTAAGAAATTTTGAATTTCGCGAGGTACACAATTGTTGCAAAATCCTTCCAGAAATAAGAATTTCTGGAAGAATTTTCCACCAGTTGTGTCAAAATGTGATGTATTTGTTGTCATAAATAACGAAAGTGAAATAAATCACATCACACCACAAAAAAGAAAAACGTAAAGAAAATTTGAATTTCGCGGGCTACACATTTGGTGCAAAATCCTCCTAGAAATTCCTATTTGTGGAAGGATTTTGCACCAGTAGATAGGTATTTGCAATAGGCATTAGGTAGGCATTTGTATTTTCAATTTGTAGATCAGTGTCACATAATATCATAAATACACTCCTCTGTATATAAGATATTATTTTTTGATGACCCGCAATAACAGTTGACACAGACACAAACTAAGATGTAAACAAACCTATCGAACCGAGCGAAACGGTCATAAGTTATAATATTTATGACAACATTTAAAATTGTATTTTAGTGACCTTTCGTCTTCAGTAACAGAAGTTGAAATTCAAGTTTACAAACGAGAAGAGATACTGAAAACCATATCCGATGACCTGTCAAACATGGTATTCGTTGTTGTCATTAGTTGACATAAATAACAAAAGCGAAATAAATCACAGACATGATATTCTTCGAAAATCGAAAACTGATGTAGTATGTGAAAGTGACATTTCATCACTTTTGACAAAAATTGCCAGTAAATTTACTAAGTTTGAAACTATACTACTGTGAATACAATGGCCATACAGCAAGAAATTCTACTCCTAATAACTTTATAAATGCAAAAGTTTGTGAGGATGGATGAATGTTTGTGTTTCACACAAAAACTATTGAAAGGATTTGGATAGAATTCAGCATACAGATAGTTTATGACCTGGATTAACGCATAGGATACTTTTTATCTCGGTAGTATAATCCCGTGGGTGCGGACAAAGCCGCGGGCATTAGCTCGTAATAAATATACTTGTAGTACAAGTGACGTAAAACTCCTCTAGAATGGTTTAAAAGCAAACAAATAAAAGGTGTAAAACACCTCTTAACGAAGCCGAAAGGCACTTGTTCTCCCCGTCATTGCGATATTTTTTTTGTTCTACACCATACCTGGGAACCTTCTAGTTACGGAGATATTGGGGGTCGAAGTTCCAACTTTTTGACAAGTTTTTTTTCTTAATACAAGTTTTGAATGTAATATTTTCACTTTAAACACCTCCACGACCCCGTACTATTCAATCCATCCATCAGCACAATGTTTTGAGTGCGTTACATTGAGTTCTATCACAAAACATGAATTTTCACCCCAATAAAAAAGTCGTTTCTCAGCAATAATTTTTGTGTAAAGTTACTTAGTTTGATGTAGAGAATGCTTGGTTGACGGCTTCGTGAAGAGGTCTTTTACACCCTGTATATTAATACTAGCTTCTGCCAGCGGCTTCGTCCGAGTAAAGTTTGATAATTGTCCCATGGGATCTTCTACCAGGATAAAATATATCCCATATTTTAAGCCAAGCTATAAACTAACTGTGTGCAAAATTTCATCCAAATCCGTTCAGTAGTTTTTGCGTGAAAGAGTACCTAACAAACATCCAAACTCACAAACTACCGCATTGATTATATTAGTAGGATTTGTGGGTATAGTATAGTCGAACTCGTAGTTTTGTAGTAGGTAAACATTCGACATTTAAAGTCAAGATGTCAATGAATAAAAAAGAAGGCAAGGTAACATGAAACGTAATGTACTGAATACCAATAACACTAAGAATATTAATCAAGGTGGCAACTGGTCTCTAAAAAACATAAAAATAACAAGTGGTTGTATTTATAATTTTTTTGCCATTTAAATAAATGTCAAACGAACTTTAATGCATTTTTTTTATATCAATGTCATATCAACCAAAAAGTTAATACCCCTATTAGTATTTTGTTTATCATAATTCGTTTTCTGTATCTGTGCTTCTATACTAATATATTTTTATGGACGTAAAATTTGTTTATAAGTTTGTATGTATTGGATAATGTTTGGAACTACTGATCCGATTCCGATAATTCTTTCACTAATGGAGAGCTCCATTATCACCGACTGTCATAGGCTATATTTAAAGCGTTCCCGTGGGATAAATTCCGGCCATAACGCAAGCAAAGCCGCGGACAAAATCTAGTTCGTAATTATAGGGGGATCTTTAGGAGCTTGAATAACATTGACAGGGATACCCCCTGTACTAACCACTTAAAAACCCGATTACTGAATAAAATGTACCTTAAGTTACCCGGGCTATAATAACGAATCGATTAAAGTTTTAGGCGCTACGGTGAAACATACGTAAATACAAACATACATACATAATTACATACATAGACTGCTAAAATCATAACCCTTCCTTTTGGCTTCGCCGTAGTCGGGTAAAAAACAAATAGAAAGCTACATTATCAGGAAGTAACATAGGCTATAAATTATATTTATATCATGCAAATTAGCCGAGCTATCACAATTTTCGCGGACAAAGTCGCGGATGAATGCTGTAGTACACTAAAATACAAATGTGAACAAACCGTATAATTTTTGTTACCATTAAACAAACGTAATTAAAGAAAATCATAGAGTAAAGGACAAACGTGTGTGAAGACGTGGTAATTAAAATCTGTTGAATAGGTACTTAGTAATTCCCACACAGCAAAAAGTTTAAAGCTATAAATAAATAATTAAAGCGTATGTTTGATAAAAATAATTAAAACCAGTTATATTTTGTTTGTTTTATTGTGTTTTGTTTCAAACGTTTTATTAGTCAAAAAAAAAACATTAACACTAGTATCTACTTTTTATAGAGTTTACAGTGTCTACGTTTAATGAGAAGTCACGTGTTTTCAGATGAATTAAAAAAAAACACGCTTTTTGTGTTTTTTTTTAATTCATCTGAAAACACGTGACTTCTAGACTAAGTATGAGATCTTGGGTTCGTTTCCCAGATTAGGCAACGTGCTACTAGGTTTTTCCATCAGTAGGTAGGCAATTTCTCAGTAGCAGCAACGGAGTCTGGATTTGATCACTGTTGATGTCAATTGGCTCGTTCTCTATTACATGGGACTTAAGGTGAAGCGCAAGGGTAGCCCGCGAATTTCTAAGTTTCTTACTATTGACTATTTCATGAAAAATTCAATTAATGGTTAAATTTTATTGATGATTTTAATGACAATAACTCTGTAAAACTATATTAGTAGCGGTCGTGATTAATATTTTAATCAACATACAACCTGACACTGATCTGCAAATTGCAAAAAAAAAAAGTGTGAATATTTTAATTTCGCGGGCTACACAATTGTTGAAAAATCCTTCCAGAAATAGGATTTTACACAAGTTGTGTCAAGAAGTGATGTATTCGTTGTTGTCATTGGTTGTCATAAATAACAAAGGCGAAATAAATCACATCACATCACAAAAAAGTAAAACGTAAGAAACTTTGAATTTCGCGGGCTACACAATTGTTGCAAAATCCTTCCAGAAATAGGAATTTCTGGAAGAATTTTGCACCAGTTGTGTCAAGATGTGATGTATTTGTTGTCATAAATAACAAAAGCGAAATAAATCACATCACATCACATCACAAAAAAGAAAAACGTAAAGAAAATTTGAATTTCGCGGGCTACACAACTGGTGCAAAATCCTTCCAGAAATTCCTATTTGTGGAAGGATTTTGCACCAGTAGATAGGTATTTGCAATAGGCATTAGGTAGGCATTTGTATTTTCAATTTGCAGATCAGTATCACATAATATCATGAATACACTCCTCTGTATTTATGATATTATTTTTTGATGACCCGCAATAACAGTTGACACTTAGACACAAACTAAGATGTAAGCAAACCTATCGCAACGAGCGAAACGGTCCTAAGTTATAATATTTATGACAACATTTAAAATTGTATTTTAGTGACCTTTCGTCTTCAGTAACAGAAGTTGAAATTTAAGTTTACAAACGAGAAGAGATACTGAAAACCATATCCGATGAGCTGTCAAACATGGTATTCGTTGTTGTCATTAGTTGACATAAATAACAAAAGCGAAATAAATCACAGACATGATATTCTTCGAAAATCGAAAACTGATGTAGTATGTGAAAGTGACATTTCATCACTTTTGACAAAAATTGCCAGTAAATTTACTAAGTTTGAAACTATATTACTGTGAATACAATGGCCATACAGCAAGAAATCCTACTCCTACTAACATTATAAATGCAAAAATGTATGAGGATGGATGTATGTTTGTTACTGTTTCACGCAAAAACTACTGAAAGGATTTGGATAGAATTCAACACACAGATAGTTTATAACCTGGATTAACGCATAGGATACTTTTTATCTCGGTAGTATGATCCCGTGGGTGCGGGCAAAGCCGCGGGCATTAGCTCGTAATAAATATACTTGTCGTACAAGTGACGTAAACCTCCTCTAGAATGGTTTAAAAGCAAACAAATAAAGTGTGTAAAACACCTCTTAACGAAGCCGAAAGGCACTTGTTCTCCTCGTTATTGCGATATTTTTTTTGTTCTACACCATACCTGGGAACCTGTTTGTTACGGAGATATTGGGGGTCAAACTTCCAACTTTTGGACAAGTTTTTTTTTTTTTGATACAAGTTTTTAATGTAAAATTTTTACTTTAAACACCTCCACGACCCCCGTACTATTCAATCCATCCATCAGCACAATGTTTTGAGTGCGTTACATTGAGTTCTATCACAAAACATGAATTTTCACCCCAATAAAAAAGTCGTTTCTCAGCAATAATTTTTGTGTAAAGTTACTTAGTTTGATGTAGAGAATGCTTGGTTGACGGCTTCGTGAAGAGGTATTTTACACCCTGTATATTAATACTAGCTTCTGCCAGCGGCTGCGCCCGAGTGAAGTTTGATAATTGTCCCATGGGATCTACTACCGGGATAAAATGTATCCCATATTTTAAGCCAAGCTATAAACTATCTGTGTGCAAAATTTCATCCAAATCTGTTCAGTAGTTTTTGCGTGAAAGAGCACCTAACAAAAATCCATACTCACAAACTACCGCATTGATTATATTAGTAGGATTTGTGGGTATAGTCAAGTCAAGTCAAAATTATTTATTTGCAGTAAATGTGGTACAAAAGATAGTAAAACTAATATGTAGTGCAATGACACATTTCGCCATAAAATTGGAATGCAAACATTAAAGAATTAGATGCTAATTTCAAAACAATAACTGAATGTGAAACAAACATTAAATTAGGTAACTAAGCGTATTCGAAGTTACTCAATACAAAACAAAATTTTGCTGTTAAACACTAAAACCAAACAAAGAAATTGTTAACAGAAGGAAAATAATAGGAAAATAAAATATTTTCTAATATACAAACACAACAACATATTATTATAATTTAGATAATTCTCTACAATACATTCCGGTAATGGTAAGATTGACAATTAGATTTTTTGAGAAATTCAGTTAAGGAATAAAAGCTATGTGAAATAAGCCATTTTTTCAGATTTTTGCAGAATTTTCTGTACGGAAGATCAGTAATAAAATTTGGTAGAGAGTTATAGATGAGTGGAGCCATATATACACAATTACGTCTAAATAATTCAATCCTAGGTATAGGCATGGTAAATAGATACTGTGTAACGGTACGTTTATTAATATTATTTTTCAGTTCAAAAAGTGAAGAGTTCGTTTTGACAAATTTTGCAATTTCATGAATATAAATACAAGGAACTGTGAGAAGGTTGTGTGATTTATACACTGGTCTGCAAGAATCAGTCCAGATTATAGTCGAACTCGTAGTTTTGTAGTAGGTAAACATTCGACATTTAAAGTCAAGATGTCAATGAATAAAAACGAAGGCAAGGTAACATGAAACGTAATGTACTGAATACCAATAACACTAAGAATATTAATCAAGGTGGCACAGTTGCCACCTTGATGTCTTTATAAAACATAAAAATAACAAATGGTTGTATTTATATATTTTTTGCCATTTAAATAAATGTCAAACGAACTTTAATGCATTTTTTTTGTATCAATGTCATATCAACAAAAAAGTTAATCCCCCTATTAGTATTTTGTTTATCAAAATTCGTTTTCTGTATCTGTGCTTCTATACTAATATATATTTTTATAGACGTAAAATTTGTTTATAAGTTTGTATGTATTGGATAATGTTTGGAGCTACTGATCCGATTCCGATAATTCTTTCACTAATGGAGAGCTCCATTATCACCGACTGTCATAGGCTATATTTAAAGCGTTCCCGTGGGATAAATTCCGGCCATAACGCAAGCAAAGCCGCGGACAAAATCTAGTTCGTAGTTATAGGGGGATCTTTAGGAGCTTGAATAACATTGACAGGGATATCCCCTGTACTAACCACTTAAAAACCCGATTACTGAATAAAATAAATAAATAAATATCGCTGGACATTACACACAGCGCCATCCAGTGCCACACTAAGCAACGAGGCTTGTGTCGTGGACACCAGATAGTTGATATACTACATAGATATTTTTTGTTTGTAAATACATACTTAATATACATATAAACATCTATGACTCGGAAACAAATGCCCATGCTCATCACACAAACATTTGCTCCGACCGGGATTCGAACCCGGGATCCTAAGAACGTAAGGCAGCCTCACTACCACTGCGCCATTCGGGTCGTCTGTAAAATGTACCCTATGTTACCCGAGCTATAATAACGAATCGATTGAAGTTTTAGGCGCTACGGTATAACATACGTAAATAAAACAATAAAAACATAAATAAAAAAAAAACAATAAAAAAAAACAAACAATAACAAACAACAACAACAATAACACATACACAACAATAATAATACATACATTGACTTCTAAAATCATAACACTTCCTTTTGGCTTCGCCGTAGTCGGGTAAAAAATGGCGGCATTAGTTTTAGTTCATCCACACGTCACAAGGTCAAAATAATAACATTCGTCTTGCAGTCTAAACAAAAGTCACTCAATAAAATCATCAGCAACTTTATCTTCGCAATTATTGTTAATTGAATGTTTTCAATTAGCTATCATTGTAAATTGATGTTTCAATTAATAGCTCGTAAATTCTTAACTGTAATTCTACCAGGTGTTAAGTAACGTGTAGTGTTGCAAATTGTTATGGCGCTTGAATGATATTGAGGCATTGGGCGCTGTAGGTGAACATTTCTGGAAAATAGTTTTGAAAAAAATAAAATAAGTTTTTTTTTTTTACTCTTTTTAGTTGTATAGTTGCTGCCAGTTAAGATGCATACTGAGGCGCTGTAGGTGAACATTTTTGTAAAATTGTTTTTTGAAAAAAAAAAAAATATATAGGTATTTTTGGAAAAATAAGTTTTTTTTTTTTTACCCTTTTTAGTTGTATCGTTGGTGCCAGTTAAGATGTCAATAGCGGCCATTGCCCTTTCCCTAATATCTCTTCCTACGAGCCAAAACAAATGAACCATGTATCTTTTGTATCTTTTTTCATTAGAAAAAATGTTGAAGATAGATGACGATACAACACTTGAACAGGCTTATTTTTGGTTTTTAAAGTTAAGAACGTTAATAAATGTAGGTGGTTCAATGACCGCTATTGACATCTTAACTGGCTGCAACTATAGACACAAACTATTGTCATCAATCATCTATCATGGCGGGCTATCATGTCATCAAAATAGGCCAGAAGAAAAAATACGTATTAAGTAAAGTTAATATATGGGACCAACGCGGGGGCTACCTCTACCGAATGAAAAAAAAAATCCTTCAATCAAAATCAATGGCCCAGTAATCACGAACTAATCGGTATACATACATGAAATAAAAAACATTCAGGTTGAAATACATAACCTCCTCCTTTCATAGAAGTCGGTTAAAAAGCTGGCTGCGGCGTTATTTCCGAATTTGACCACACGCCAAAACATCCATGTAGCATTCTAGTGTTGTGTGTTTAGTGTTACATACCACAAGTAACATGTGTAGTTGTAAATATGTATTAACTTACATAAATAAATCCAGGTTTCCTTCACTATTCATGGATTGTTTACTAGAATAAGTAACACTAGATACGTTTTCATTGACATTATTCGGGCGTAAATTTTACAAAACTAATAAGAGTTTCAAGCACAGGTATATAAGACAAAAACTCTTTGTGCATAGAATGAAATTTTCATGAAAATCTGAAAGCTCTACCTGAGCTTTCAGATTTACAAAACAAAACAAAACAAAAATCATTTATTTGCATAAATAAGGTACCCCCTTACCCCCTACGCCACCCCCTTTGGTCAAAGAAAATTACCCGTGAATAGTGAGGGAAATCACCCTGAATTTTGAAAAAAAAAAACCTTTACTGATCATATTATTGCACACATAAAAAAAAAAAACTTATCTATGCATGGTCACTTTGCCAAGTGACCATGACCTCACCATCAGGTAAACATATTAAAACGAATTTGAATTAATTAAATCATGCAAAAAATTAAAGTACAGTCAGCATCAAAAGTATCTCTCATTTTATTGATATACCTAATAATAAGAACGCTTTTTGAAAAAAATATTTCTTACGGATTATTAATTGAACAATGATGCTGACTAATATAAACTAAACCGGGCAAGGTCAAGTACGATATGATCTGTCAAAGTTTTCAATGTCAGTGTATTTCGATATAGGAATGCTAATACATACTTCCTAGTATAGCACTCGTCGGCGAGTGCCCGTCCACTTTGCCTGGACACATGTAGAGCGAATCTCACGCCAATATACGCCAATATCACCAACATAGTACCCTCACACTTCACTTAGGCACAGGGACGTTTGGCACAAATGTTTGTCACCAATAACCAAGTCAAGTTACTATGGCACTAATTTCTGTTAATGTAGCACTACTTTTAGTCAATGTAGCACTAAATAAGTTACTATAACACTTTGTTTAGGCACCGTGACACTATATTCAGGGACCGTATGACCAAGTTTAGTCACTGTCGCGACTAAAATCACTTAAATCCGTCCAAGGCCCCACTTTGACTTATCGTTGACCCAAAAAGGTTTTATATAAGTCGGTTGAGCAATCCAAGTATTACGTTCTCTGTATATGGCACTACTTAATGCTTGCACTTTTAAAGTAGCTTATGTAAGTCACAAAAACTTTGGCACTTGTCAATAAATATCCTAGACCATAAACTAGATTCACTCTTTTAAATGATCTTAATAGTCACTATATTTCAAACTTTATAGTCTAACACATCACAAAATAATTAATGTTTGTTTAGTTTTGTTTGTTGTGTTTATATTTGCGACTAAGTTCTAAATATAAACCAAAACATATAATTTAATGAACTAAACTTGTCAACTAAAACCTCCTCAAAAACTTATAACTTCCCTTTCAAAAAAAAATCGGGAAAGAAAATAAGGATGTGTACTGATAAGCCTAGCTTCCTTATAGAAGGGAAGTCGGCTATCGAGGAAGTGTAGAGCGAGAGCGAAAGTGCGCGTGATTCGTTTGCGCTGCGGTTCGAGACTGCGGCGCGCGCGCTGTTCGAGCCCGCGTAACAGTCGGTGTTCACGTAACAGCGACATTATACATGCATAAGACTGAGATGCTTAATGTAGGGATGTTGGTTAATCTGCGTGATTAGCAATCATTTGAATGACAGAGCAAAAATATACAGTTTTTGTTGTTAAATAGATTTTGATTATATTTCATGGAGAAGATATTCAAATAATAACTTAAGTTTTAGTTTTATTTCGCCACCAGCTGCTCTACAATCATTTAGCTTATGCATCATTAAATGCCAGGATCCTTGGTTTTCCCAAGATATTATTGAAACGAAATAAATTTTCAGTATTATAAAGTAGACATTAGTCAAATTATCATAATAAAAGCGTTTCACTTTTTGTTTTATGTGTACTTTTCCAACCTCGTGGTCAAGTGTCATTTGTTTCACGAGTCGACATAAAGGGATTCGACTTAGAAAAAAAAGAAAAAAAAGGTAATGATTCATATTAATATATTTATAAGGTATAATTTGAATTATCTTAAATGTTAAGCCCACTGCCAATTCTTACAGATTGGGAATAGTTTTTTTGTCTTATAGTATAAAAAGACGAATAACAAAAGGTATATTTACAGTACAAGACAGAAGGGAGATTACTCCCTTCTGTCTTGTGTTCCTTTTAGGAATGCTTACATGCATTAGCATGTAAGCATTCCTAAAAGGAACACTCACCTGTTTAGTGATCTTGTTCAGAGAGGTCAGGTCCTGAACCAGATTTACCTACAAAATGTGGGCGAAGCAAAAGGACAAACTAGTAGTCAGTACTGGCGTTCTAAAGTTAAAGCCTACCCCATGCGAAAGAGGCGTGAAATTATGTTTATGTAAGTTTAGAATGACGTAAGGTAAGAGTAGTCTGTGTTTCAATTATGAAGTTATTACCAAATTTCTTATCGCTACGACTACCTATTATCAGGAATTCAGAAGTCCATGCTAATTATTTTGACTGCAATGCACTCAAACAATAGGCACAGAGGTATCAAATACGTATGTTTTAGACAGTGTTAATTAATGTAACCTAAGTCAAAAGATTGAATGCTGTGACATAATATCAATTTGAAAGTTGGCTATTCGATTATTTTTTACCGTGACATCGATTTTAGGAACTATAGAGCACAATGATTGTATTCGAACACTGTAAGACTCAGATTCTAACAAAAAGTGTTAGACTGAGTCATAAACAGGCATTGTGTTAAAAATAGAAGCATGATTATTTATTTTCTCAATTCAGAAAAGAAAACCAAAAAAAAAACACATAATATAGAACTAGTCTAGCTTCGTTTTCAATCTAGAACTTTTTGTAAAATTCATATAATATAGAACTAGTCTAGCTTCGTTTTCAATCTAGAACTTTTTGTAAAATTCATATAATATAGAACTAGTCTAGCTTCGTTTTCAATCTAGAACTTTTTGTAAAATTCATATAATATAGAACTAGTCTAGCTTCGTTTTCAATCTAGAACTTTTTGTAAAATTCATATAATATAGAACTAGTCTAGCTTCGTTTTCAATCTAGAACTTTTTGTAAAATTCATATAATATAGAACTAGTCTAGTTTCGTTTTCAATCTAGAACTTTTTGTAAAATTCATATAATATAGAACTAGTCTAGCTTCGTTTTCAATCTAGAACTTTTTGTAAAATTCATATAATATAGAACTAGTCTGGCTTCGTTTTCAATCTAGAACTTTTTGTAAAATTCATATAATATAGAACTAGTCTAGCTTCGTTTTCAATCTAGAACTTTTTGTAAAATTCATATAATATAGAACTAGTCTAGCTTCGTTTTCAATCTAGAACTTTTTGTAAAATTCATATAATATAGAACTAGTCTAGCTTCGTTTTCAATCTAGAACTTTTTGTAAAATTTATATAATATAGAACTAGTCTAGCTTCGTTTTCAATCTAGAACTTTTAGTTAAATTTCAGAAAGTATAGCTTTCGCCAGACAGCCTAAGATCGTCACGGGGAGTTAGGCGCATCCGACACTATCAACAAAACTGCCAGTCACTCCAACCTGAATAGGTTTCATTAATGTCTAGAAAACATAGCGCATAAAAAGAGCCAGAGAAGAAATACTTTTATCTCTTGAACGTATCATTTCAGTTCAAGAAGTCTATGGGCGGCTTTCGCCTCCTTTTAAATTGACTCTGACTGTATTATTGTATTTCATGTAGGTATAAGTATTAACCTAATTAATTTCGTACTTCGTAATGATAAACTTCCGTACCAGAATGGCCAATATTCTTTATAGAATGGCAGGATTTTGTCTTCGGTAACTTTTAAGCATAATTTCCGATGCATATGGCTCAAATGCACTTACCCAGATCTAGATTTTATTGTACACTAGCGAACGGCCCCGGCTTCGCACGGGTGCAATGTAGAATCTATGCATGTATATGTCACAGTCAAAACTCTTAATCAGTCAAAACTACTTTTGACTGGTGAAAACTAGTCCAAACTACCTACTTTTGACCGGTGAAAACCATTTTAACAAAAACTAACATTTATTAAGAAACTTATTAGGTTGCTAGGTTTTTTTTGTGACCCATAAAAAAAAACATCATTTAATTCTAGGACTAGGTAATTACAAATGCACGAGACGTTCTAAAACAACATATTTTTAATGCAGAAAACGCATTTTAACTTCATATGGGTTTTGACTGTAACATATACATACATAAAAAACTTCCTCTTGAATCACTCTATCTATTGCTGAAAACTGCATTAAAATCCGTTGCCCAGTTTAAAAGATCTAAGCATACAAACAGCGAGAGCGACTTTGTTTTATACTATGTAAAAAATATTTGCCAAAAAACAATTACCATCACCTAAAAACAGCACATGAGCAAATACAAAAAAAAGTTACTAAAAAGTACAGAGGCATATAAAACAGTTTTAATATTATGCAAGCATGCATCTGTGCAACACTTTCAGAGCAATTAAGTTACAAAAGTTACGAATGTTAGTGTCCCATTCACATCCTGTGACCTTCACAAAAGGTGGCATATACCTACTTCGTTGGTATTGAAAATATGATGCATACTCGTGAGATATAAAGGGTGTAAAAAACCTCTTAACGAAGCCGAAAGGCACTTGTTCTCCCCGTCATCGTCATAGCGATATTTTTTTTGTTTTACACCATACCTGGGAACCTTCTAGTTACGGAGATATAGGGGGGCGAAGTTCCAACTTTTTGACAAGTTTTTTTTTTAATACAAGTTTTATAATGTAAGATTTTTACGCCCCTCCACGGCCCCGTACTATTCAATCCACCCATCAGCACTATGTTTTGAGTGCGTTACATTGAGTTCTACCAAAAAACATGTTTTTTCACCCAAAAAAAAGTCGTTTCCCAGCAATAATTTTTGCGTAAAGTTACTTAGTTTGATGTACAGAAAATTTTGGTTGACAGCTTCGTGATGAGGTTGTTTACACCCTGTATACAAAACAATGGATACATTAAATTCAAGGTTGATTAAAAACAGAAGTTGTTTTATGTTAAAAAAAAAAAACTAAATACGTGCGGCTGTGGAAGATTTTTCAATAGACCGCACTGAGTGTATTATTGCATTCTTTTTTCGAACAGATTCATGTCATAATATGATTGTCATTAGTAACCTTTTCACAACTATGTTGGGGTCGGCTTCGTCGGCAGTCTAACCGGATGCAACTCAATACCCGTATGTAACATGGAGCTACGCCAATCTGATGGTGATGTCAAATCAACAAATTACTTTTTGAGTTTTTCTACAGGATATTCTCTTACATTATAGACAAACACACAAACCGGCTTATAAACATAGTAAGCAGGCATCTTTTGCTAAAAAGAGACAGGCCAGGTTTTCTGAAAGAGAAACCGGACATATTAAAAAAATAGTTTTTTTTAACGTCTTCGAGACTATCCTATACATAATATTCTACCGTTTGTTAATATTCTTTTTTTCTATGTCATAATTTCACATCTAAATTACTCACTCAACTTCAGATAGGTATATGGACTTCGGCATAAAATTTTGACTATTCACAATGACTAATCAAGAAGTATTCAGTGTGCAAAATGATGCAAAAAAAAACAACAAAAATGGACCGTGTGGTAGTACGACTATGTACTAAGATGCTTTTGCATCTGACCACACGAAATTGTTTTTTCCTCCTGAATCCTGAATTGTGATTGGATGAGACTTGTAGACCATTAGTCAGAAAACATGGTAACTACAGTTAGTAAAAGTATAATGTAAATAGCAAAAGAATACTTTTAACTTTTTTGTTATTAATTTTATTCATAACATCTGCCAACAACAACTTCAAGATTCCATTAAGTCAGTCTTTTATTTTTAATGTCAGAAAAAGTGTTATGTGTATATTGATTTGCAGTCTGTAACAATTTAACAGTGAAGACTTCCGTGAATGTTACGTTTTTTGTTCGTCTATTTTATTAGATTTAAATTCCTTCAAGGAATTTGCCACCATTTGTCTTCTATCGCAGTATTATTATCATATTTTTATATAGTATTTAGTGCGGGAAACTTATTCATATTGATGGTCTGAATCACACCCTAAAATATGACCCCACCTGTCTGATACATCCTGTTTAAGAGCTGGTGGTACAAATAATAAAAAAATAACATTATAGACACCTACTTCAAAAGGAGTAAAACCAAAACCAATCTGACAAACTTATCGATCCAACCAAATATCATTATCAAAGACATATTTACGAGCGCATCGATATCAATCCAAAGAGTCATTACTGAGGAGTCAATTACAATGACAGACTGACTGTTGTATTGACAACAAAGTAATGAGAGAGAACATAAAATTCGTCGATCATTATCTAGTTAGAAACGGTGGACTCGATAGGTTGTTCCTACCATTTAATTGTTGAATCTTATCGAAGTAATTAACAATGGATTTCTTTATTAAGATACTTCTGATATAATAATAAAGAACAATGGCTTAGTAGCCAAGAGCCTGTATCAAAATCTGAGGAGGCTCTCGTAACGCAGCTGGATCAAGGGCTTGATTCAGAAAGCGGCACGCCTGGACACGGCTCTTATTATTAGGAGGTTCCTCTCTCTGGAGCCCTGACCCTGTTAGCATGGACCCTGTTTCCGATACCGGTGGGCTACATTTTTTTTATATTTTTAAATGTTTTTTCATATCCAGGGTGTACACAACCAAACATTCTCTATATCAAACTAAGTAACTTTACGCAAAAATTATAGCTGGGAAACTGCTTTTTTTTTTGAGGTGAAAAATCATGTTTTGTGGTAGAACTCAATGTAACGCACTCAAAACATTGTGCTGATGGATGGATTGAATAGTACGGGGGTCGTGGAGGTGTAAAACGTGTGTATGGAGGATGAAGAGTTCCACATGCACCCTGTTCCTAATACTTCCATGTTTTACTGGCTGATTAGTTCAGCTGCAACATTGATACATTGACCACATAGCTAAGGATTTACTTTTATTTGCAATTCTAAATAGTCAATCTCAGAAGTCCTTGAGCGAATATTATTTGAAGCCAATTTAAGAACACGCGAGATTAGTTATTTATATTAGTTTTACCTTGGTTTGTAGACACAGCTGGTACATGCGTAATTACCTGTAAATAAACAGAATTAAATGTTAATAAGTGTCGTAAAATGCAACATTGTAAGGTTACCAGCAGATTTCACCGTTGTTTCTGAACGGGATCAGCATATCTAAAATTCTAAAGAGAGTTCAGTGTCATGATTGCTGGTTTTCTGTTGAAACTTGGATCGAAAGAAATTGTTGGGGTTAAAAATTAAGGGATAATTGCGTAAATCACTCACAATCCCTACAATTTTGTCAAATCAATAATATTCATTGCGTTATTTAATTTTGTCTATGTGAACATAGACAAAAAAATATCATTAAAAAAATATCTAAATTGGCAGCCACGAGATCGAGAA
Source organism: Xestia sexstrigata (assembly GCA_941918905.2). Lineage (NCBI taxonomy): Eukaryota > Metazoa > Arthropoda > Insecta > Lepidoptera > Noctuidae > Xestia > Xestia sexstrigata. The sequence goes on from OW799221.2 coordinate 6,297,550, forward strand.
AGCAAAGACTAGGTATTGGTAATAGAAGACTAGACGAAGTGGTCAAAGGTCATCTTTGCATAGCATCTTTTTCTTTAAGTAGATAGTATAAAACAAAGTCGCTCCCGCGGTCTGTACGCTTAGATCTTTTATACTATGCAACGGATTTTAATGCAGTTTTCAGCAATAGATAGAGTGATTCGAGAGGAAGGTTTGTATCGTCGGTAACGTCGTCGGTTGTACCGGACGGGTCGCTAGTTACTAAATGAGTTACGAACGATATCTGACAGTAAAATAACAGCCATAGAAACTTATTTTAGGCTTCCCCTTTACTATGAGACTTAGATATAATAGGCATGACGACAGAATCAAAAAATTGCAAATCTATTTAGTCCGTCAGTTAGAGTATTGGAAATTAATGGACACGTATTTTTTGTTTTTGTAAATCAATGAATATTGACAAAGATAAAACGCGTCAAAACACGGGAGTGGGGGTTCGTGACGTCAGAACTCGGTAAAAATTATACCAAGGCGTGACGTATTGAGAATTTTAAAAGCGTCATATCTTCGTCAATTTTGGTTTACGTAACAAAAGAAAAAACACGGGTCAAATATTTTTTGATAATCTAACTGACGGACTAATTAGTTTTTTATTTTGTCGTCTCGCCTATTATCAAAATGTGAGTGTACTATTAGGTTCACCTCTGCCTAACACTTCGGGGATTATAGGCGTGATGTTATGTGATGTAAATTTAAAAATTTAAAAAATGTTTTTGTGATAATTACCAGAGTCTTCACATTACAATGATTAATTTCAGGTTACGGTTAAGACAGATTTAAAACTACCGACTTAAACTTTGAAAGAGTAAATAAGTACATCTTTGAAGCTTAATCAACGTATTATAATTTATTCATATGTACCGTTAGCAAAAACACATTAGTCTGCGAATAAAATTATTTACGCTATAAACTCTGTATTGTTGGTTGCAAAAAATATCATAGATAATTTTATATTTGTAATGATCGGCGTGATTTGACGAAACATAAAGTCGAATGCGAGTGAAATTCATATTGTATATTTTATTGGAAAATACGCCTTTGAATGGTGTAGCTGTAGACAATCAGTAGTGTGTTCATAAAGTGATAATATGGCTTAATTGGTAGGAATAGTTAGCCGTGTGGTATCCGGCAGAGTAGAATAGAACCAACCCATTACACTCACGGGTGTCGTATAAGGCGACTAATGTCTGAGGCAGAACACCTTGCGCCTCGCGTAGACCAGAGAATGGGCAGCAGCGTTTTCTGTTAGTCTTTTATAACTGCGATCTCCAATCCGCCTGCCAAGCGTGGAGATTACGGCAAATTCCTCTCATCATGGGAGAGGCTTATGTCCAGCAGTGGACATTATGGGCTGTTGTTGTTGTTGTTGGTAGGAATAGAAATCTATACCTAATTCAAAGAATCAAGGAGATAAAATGTTCGTTATTCTCTGAATTTTCATAGGTAAAAACCCAAGGCGATTTATAAAACAAAAACATCATCATAATATCAAATAAATAAATATCAAAAATCAAAATCAATAAAGCAAAAAGCAAGCAATATCTAATAAATTATTCTGCAGACCACACGCTTACAAAGATGTATGAAGAAAGGAGGAACAGTTATAACAAAAAGCAGGGGTCACCAAAGCGGTCACAGATATCCATCCATTCACAATTTCTTCTGTACATTTAATTATTGTAGATAATTACTGCAAGTTTGCGACCTCTGCTCTTGATGATTAGTGGACGATGATTGTTCAGTAATTAAAGTGTTGGAGAAAGCATTAGTTTTTAATGTCAGTCATTTCGAACAGCTATCATTCATACATACTCGTAAGCGTTACCTTTAGACATGTTAACATTGTGCGTTTTTATTAGACTCCACCGGTAGAAAGATTACTGGAGCTTTTAATAATTAATTTTGGGTTACGTAGCATGATATCTACACCACGTTCAAGAGCTGTCACGGCTTAGGGTTCTTACAGACGAGCGGCACGTTGACAACTGCAGAGAAACTGCAGCCGTCGCCGTCGTGCGGCTCGTCTGTAAGAACCCTTAGATGTGCTGATTACGTTCAGATTGAATGGTGTTTCCTCACGCTATTTTCCTTCATCACTTCCTTCGGTGAAGAAAAACATCGTGAGGAAATCGAACCAGCATGCCTGAGATATATTTATGTAAAGCCAAGTCAGAGGCTTGGCCAAGCAGTCTCGACAAAATCGCTAACTTTCAATTGCTAATTACTAACGAATAAATTCGGTTGCAATGATGATGCTCGCGAGTAACGCAAGTCTCTACATCCAAGATGCGTTTCCCGCAAGCATCATTTTTGCAACCGAATTTATTCGTTAGTAATCAGCGATCGAAACTTAGCCATATTATCGTTATCTCTGTCGAGACTACCTGGTGCATAAAAACTCTGACAGCAGGTTAGGCACTAAATAAACACACGAAAAATAAAGAATGGTGTAGTCGGCCCTAAGTATACCCTCACATCAACTCATATCATAAATGTACAGTACCGGCACGGGTACCGGGGTCTAAATACCTACATACATAAACTCACGCATGGGGGTAGGCAGAACCCAAAGAACGCGACCTGCTAGATCCTTACACACACGTTCTGCCTCGTCCAAGTTCATGCATCTTGTCATACACGCAGGTTGCGAGTACTACGCACCTGACCTTTCTGAAGAACCTCACCAACTAGGTCAGTGTACCTATGTCCTTCTCCTCCCGGCGTTGCCTAAATATGCCAAAAAAATTATAAACGTTCAGAAAGAGATTGCACACAGGTTTATGTCACAGAGACAACTCTCTTTAAAAACGAAGTTTTACTTGAAACTTGATGTGTAATTTGTTCCCACAACCATGAAATCAGGGTAACCATTTTGACGCCTGAGTAATGAAGGGTTGGGTTGTAGAAACGTACATTAAACACTAACAATAAAAAACTAACTTATTTTAAATATTTTGTTCCAAAGAGGCGTTATAAGAAAAAAAACACGAAATTGCGAGGTTTACTCGTTGAAATTATATGTTTCCCGTTCGCTGCTAGAAATAACAATTACTTGTTACAAATAGTTCGATTTCTCAACTTCAATAATAATAAAGCGAATTTTAGTTAACTTATTTAGTAATAATCATTCTCCCGATGCATGTCCAATAACTGTATTGATCTCGAAGATGAAAAACCGACTTGTCGTAGGTCAAGACGTTTCATAACCAAATAGTGGTATATCCAACAAAAAAAAAAAACAAATGATTGCTCACAAATTGACCACAAATAATTCTTATAACAGGCACTTACGTTAACACGTACTGACTTTAACCACAGTTACGCGCTTGAGACGTAGGAAAGTAGCACTGAGGTAACGGAAACGGAATTCCGTGTGTCGTGGACCATAAGTAACTGCATTATAAATCAGCCTATGGCGTTCCCAGTTTCCCAGGGCTGGAGGTGGACGTAGAATGTCTTCGAATTTCTAGTTTTCGGACATGGGCGTTTCTTCACAATGTTTTTCTTTACCATTTTGAGACTTGAGTGACTACATAAGAGGAAGTCTAAAAGTAATGTCGGTGACTGAAAAATATCTTGGCTTAAGAATGGATAGTTCTCTATCGTGGACTGTTCACTTGGATCATATAAAAACAAGGCTTATGTCATTACTCGGATCCCTCCCAAACATAGTTCAATGTATTCCAAATATATTGCGCCACACCATCTATAACGCCTTAGTAAAATCTCACCTACTTACTACTAGGTATATCTGGTTAAAATAATGGGCAGTGCGGCTAAGACGAAGCAAGCAAGTCTTCAAGTATACAGACTAATTTATCGTTTACTAAAGTGAAACAAGTAATCCCACGTAGCACTCGCCGAGCTAGTTTTCTGATTTTACCGAAAAAAATGTTAAGGAGCACAATTGTACAACAAAATACCTTCATGTCTCATCCAATGCATTCAAAACTCTATTAACTGAATATTTGATCACAAATAACACCCTTCCTAACATCTGAATGCACTGAATGGGTGTATCTAATAAAACTAATAATTATCATAATTGCTACCGTGGTCCGTGACGTCTGTGACGAACTTTAAATACCGGATAACTTTTTTATCAGTTTCCAAAAAAAATGGGTGTATTAGGTGAACGGAGTAGAAGCTTATGGCATACCTAGTTTTTTTTTCTTTTTTCTACAGCATAGAAAAAAATTGATCCATCATCAAAAAACGCTACAAATTTCAAGTAAACTTTTCATATTAGGATAAAGAAAGAGAAATTTTGAAAAAAAACAATAAAAAATATCGAATTTCAAATCATACGCAGTACGCGTACAATTTGAATTTCGAAATATTATGAGTTTTTTTTTTTTCGAAGAAAAAAAAGTGAATCTGCCATTTGCCATTTTTTTTTCTACTCCGTTCACCTATTATACCTCTTTTTTTTTGGAAAGTGATAAAAAAGTCATATAATTTATTTTAAGCATTCTCATGTACTTTGACTTATTATTTTTTTTGAGAATAAATATCTTTAAACCTAAACCTAAAAGTTATCTGTTAATCTGTTATCGAGGTATGGACATGTGATGATGAGTAAAATGTCGTGAGGAAAGTTTTGAGTATGAATGTGGCTATTAGAAGTAGAGGAAGATCAAATAAACGATGGACGGTTTATGTGAAGAATGCGGTAAGGCTAGAACGGTGGTGACTACAGAGATGATGAGTAATAGAGAAGAAGACATGCTGCGCCGACCCCAAACAAGTTGGGAGAAGGCCAGGAAAATGATGATAACTTCCACTTTTGCATCAGTTTTACAAGTTATTCACCACTCATATTAACACACATACCTACATCCACACCTCATATATTTAAGCTCACCAAGAAACCCTCGCATTTTTAATGGAACTTTATCTGTATAACAGTGACAAAAAATAATGTCCTAATCCTAGATGGATGTGAATGTTAATGGCTGAACACTATAACTTGAGATACAGGTTCCCGCATACTCGCCTAGTTCAGGGGGTAGTGTCAAAACTCTGCCAACCTCGTTATAACCACCACAGAAAAAAAACAATTGTAATAATTTCATGTAGGTACCTACTAAATTCTAACTTTATACTTAATGGTGAGAATTTAACCATTTTTATTTAATTTATTGTATCTTAATTTAGCATGCCTGCAAAGAACCAAACACTAGCATTTTAAATAAAACGCGAGTCATTACAATTAATTAACGCTGCTCCGAGTGAGAGTCACTTAGATTATGTAAACATACAAAAAAAGTCTGTCTAGCTAGACTAGACGATGTATGGAGGATCCCGAGCCGTGACGATGTCGTTACGAAGTTAACAAACCCCTTTTTTCCGATGGGAAATCATCAAATGACCCCTCCCGCTCTGGGCCATGTTCCACATAGCCCTTTGTGTTCCGTGGCCGCGGTACCTCTTTCGAACAGTAGGAAGGCATCGGCCCTTGCGAACCCCTTCTGGTGCGCTGACATCTCTTTGAGGCGCGCGTGGAACACGAACGCAGACGCTGGACTATTTGTCCGCCAGACAGCTTTAAAGACCGCTGAAATGATTACTGTCCATTGGATGCCGCGTATTTTTTCATCCTTTGATAGACGCCCGTGTGCGACGGTGGACAAAATTAGTCTATCGTCTACTCAGTGCGCAAGTGTGTATTGCAGTATGGAGTTTCATAGAAATAATCCTAACGGTTACAGTTGAGGCTACATTGATCCAGTGCTTTTAACTACGCGTTGACTTTTTTATCGGGTGAAAAATCAAGTTTCACGGTGGGACCACTCAAAACATTATGCTGATGAATGCATTGAATAGTGCAGGAGTCAAGGAGTTCAAAGTATAGTTAATAAAAAACTATTTATAAAAAAATGATACTTTGACCGCCAATATCTCCGTAACGAGAAGGTTCCCAGGTATGGTCCAGAACAAAAAAAAAGCAGATCGCAATGACGAGGAGAACTAGGGGTCTTTTTACGACCTTTATGTGGATTCGGCTTCATTGGTGGTCCGTGTTTACGTTGACGTTAATAGGTTAAGTTAAAATACACAGTTGCTCGTAAGTAAATAATTGAGCGTTGTTAACTTTCTTAGACGTAACAATCAATCATCTTCAAAACTGACAACTCCGTCTGTGTCCGTAATATATTTAACAGATAACCAACAGTTGAGATAGTGACCCTGTCAAATTTAAAGAAATAAATTCATGCCGAAACCTTACTCAAATAACTATAAGTACTTGAGTTCGACCTTGTAGGGCCTCGTTTCTGTCAAGATTCGGTCAAAGCAGACGCGGCGGGCCCCGGATTCTGTCTAATAATGAACTGATGTATCCGTCAATGTCACTGCGTCGACAGCCGATCCGCAATCTGACCGTACCGAAACTAAATGTGTGACAGTCACTATCTGAAGCTCATAACTTACTTGCACAGTGTCACAAAGGAGCTTGGTCAAAATGGGTGTAAGTCAAACAGAAATGAAATAATAATAAATCATAATATCTCATATATTATGTTCACAATATGCTCACAACATGTTCTCCAGTTCATTATTCCGACAAGTTCTAAAGTCGCCGGAAACCAGAACTACGGCCAATTAAAAGGCTACAATCGCCTGTATATTGTCGAAGATCATTTTAAAATTGAATACATTGTGCTAAAATTAAGTACACAGTAATGAATCCGAGCCAGGCCGAGGAGGTCCTAGAACCAACTGAGGACTTTAGAGGCTGTTGTTTTTTTTAAGGATTTTGTTATTTATTTAGGCCATTAGACACATTGGCTTATGGGACGTTAAACCGACACCAACGGTTTGCGATCTGTCAGAATCCAGTGTCCATTTATTTATTTATTAATTTTTATTATAAATAATTTACTATACTGCCGCGTTCTAAGAAGATCTTCGTGAAGATAATCGCTTGGTTTTGCGTGTAACACGCTCAGTTATAACCGCGAAAGCTTGCTGTGTCTGACATACAAACCGATATTGTAAAACGACTCTTCGTCTTACTTGGATCGTTGATTCAAAATCCAGTTAGGAAGATTAGTCCTAGGTGAACCCATATACAACACTATATACGATACGAATTACGACACGAGATTGGCCTTGACTTTGGCAAACTCCTTGCCCAACATTTGGACACGAACACAATTTTTAACAGACATTTCATTCAAGCCAAATTATTGCACTAAATGAAAAAGAATAATAGTGTGTAATTTTCGTAAAGAGATCACGAACGGCGATAAGATTTTATTGCACATAAATATGTAGTGAACAGCTTTACCGTATACCTATTACAAGTTAGACTGCCTGCACTGCAGTCATACTAGACTTGTTTTTAGACATTACAAAATGTTATTGACCCAGACATGTATCACAAACGAAAGTACATACTAAGGCACCTGACTCTGCCGACGGGATTTTCTTACTGAAAAAACGTATGATAGACAACGTTCAACGGGGCAGTAAAGGGAACTATCTTAACCGTTACAGTTACGCGAAAATGGTCTTAGAACACTATCCGTAAGTTTTCGTGAAATTTTGATCACCATTCACAGATTTTCTAAAACAAATAACAGTTAGCAAGAAAATCGCCATTTTAACAATACACTTTTTTTATGCCATTCGATCCTGTTTCTAATACTGTTAAAAAAAAAAATATTTGACCAACCCAGGTTGGAGTACTAAAAAAGTCAGAAATTGCAAAAAACTTTTCCCAATAAGTTTTTAGTTTGATTTTTACCAAAAATAATGTTTTGATGCCAATCGATCCTGTTTCTAATACTGATCAAAAACTAACTACTTAACATACATTTCAACTCGATACCTCCACGCGTTCCTGAGATAAAGGCTTTTGACAAATAGACGGACAGACAGACAGACGGAAAACAAAGTGATAATTTAAGGGTTCCGTTTTTTCCTTTTGAGGGACGGAACCCTAAAAAATGAAATCATTTCTCTTAACCGTTCATAATTCCGTTTTAAACTTGAATCTAGTTTTTGAACTAACCTAGAAAATATTAGTTACTACGAGTACGTACCGAACCAGAATAAACTATCCATTAATTCTTTAGTTAGATTTTTTGTGCGCTTTATAGTAATTTCAACACAGATTGCGAGAATTTAACTGTTATTTTCTGCAACAGTCTGCATGCTAATGTATGATTAATGCACTAATAAAAATTAAGAGCACTAGGTAACCTTTAAGACATGTTTCGGACAAACGTTTCACTTAAGGCTGGTAATTCACGAACAGTTATTACATTCAATAAAGGGTGTATATAGTCTATATTAGAAGGGTCTATATTATAGACGAAACGCACTTGTTCTTCCCGTCATTACGATCATTTTTTTGTTCTACACCATACCTTTCCCAGGTATGGTGTGGCTTCTAGTTATGGAGATATTGGGGGTCAAAGTTCCAACTTTTTCCCAAGTTTTTTTTAAACACGTTTTTTTTTTACTAAAATTCTTTTACTTTAAACACCTCCACGACCCCCGTACTATTCAATGCATCCATCCACAGGCACGACGTTTTGTGTGCGTTACAATGAGTTTTACCGTAAAACGTGATTTAAACCCCATTAGTCATTTCCAAGCAATAATTTTTGCGTAAGGTTACTTAGTTTGATGTACAGAATACTTGGTTTACAACGTTGGAATGTTGGCTTCGTGAAGGGTCTGTTTACACCCTGAATTATGTCTTTGACAGTCGTTACGAGCAGTCAGAGGCCCCGGAAGTCTGACAAGTGACTACCACTCTTACCAAAGGATCTTGTGGTCGGCTGATACTCCATGCGAAATATTTATATTCAGCTGTATTAGGTTAGAATGGAAGCCGACTACAAAAATTGGGGAAAGACTAGATGATAAGTAATGGGGCGAACAAAGCATTTCCGTTCTGGCAGCTTCGCTTCCTACCTCATCATCACTTCACTTCCTACCTCAGCATGCAAGCAGTCCACTGCTGGACATGGGCCTCCTCTGACTCTCAACCAGTTGCTGCCAGACACCCTGCGAAGATCGTCACTCCACTATGCCTGAGGGCGTCCCACCTTACGTTTGCCGATTCGCGGTCTCCACTCAAGAACACGTCTACCCCAAGACCCCAACGGTCATCGGTTCTACGGCAAATATGACCGGCCCATTGCTCTACAGCTCACTTATTCTGTGGGTTTCCTCGCCTTGCTCCCGTGGAATATCAGATTCCATCCATATATCGTTCATCAGACATGGTGAAATGCAGCATTAGGGAGTGAACACGCTCATCAACCCGGAATCGCTTTTATGGCAAGGACGAAGAGGCTCAAGTTGAGTCAGTTGAACATTGTGATCGCTTATTTTTTAAGGGTTTCCAGGAATCTCTTAGTTGTCCTTGTCACGGCTTATTTGGATTCATTATTTTATTTTTGAATTGTCTTTTTTGTCTTTACTATTGACACTTTTAAAGTACACATCTTGCTACATCGTTCTCACATAATGTACATCTCAACAGGAACGATGTAACCAAGGGTTTGTATTGTAGCAATATTCTGATTTAAAAGAGTGTCCATGGAGTTTCTTGCTCGTTCTTCTCCATAGGGTTCTACACTTTGGAATAAGCAAATACAGTACTTTCATAGTTATTATGTTGTGTTGTGACTGAGACTGTAGCTTCATTTTATTGTTGTGTTTGTTTCGACAAATCAAAAGTGTCTGTAACTGGCCTACTTGAAATAAATGCTTTGATTTTGATTGTTTTGATTCATTTTAAGGCTTAGCAACATTGAATTATTCTAGTTCAGCCAGGTATCTGCCGATCGTGTATTACCAACCTAACATAATTCCTGCGCACATTCTACATTGATAACATCAATACATGTAGGTATGTAAGCTTTCGCGAAAACGGATAACGCAAGCGAAACGAAATAGCAGTAAAAGTTTGTCTTGAAGTAGAGATTATTATCTAAGTAATTATTGGTTGAAGTTAAATTACGGAAAATCTTTGGCATTTTAATTGTAAACATGATAGTAAAATAGTTGCTTTTTTGGAATTTACACGATTTAATTTAAATGATACAGAATGTTTAGTCCTCGATAGAACTTTTATTGTAAACAAGAATGTATGTCATGTGGTATACTACCACTAAAAACCCGACTACTGTTGAAGTCGGTTAAAATGCCTATGTTACGCGGGCCACAATAACGAATCGATAGACGCCTTATTCATCAAAATCGGATTAATAGTTTAGGCGCTACAGTGGAACATACGTAAATACAAACATACATACATAAGACTGCTAAAATCATAACCCTGTCTTTTAGCTTCGCCTTAGTAGGGTAAAAAAATAGAGTGAAATTCATACTAACATTAAAATAGGAAATAAACTTTGTTTTTGTTATCTTTTCATGCCTTAAGGCTGATCGGATTTCAATGAAATTCGTGACCTGGGGTAGGGCAAAGGTTAATAGCCTTTTAATTGGTTTAGTAATAGCGGTAATATGCGATACTCCCCGAATACTGCGCGGGCGAAGTCTAGGGGAAAAGTCAGACAGCAATAAAAATTTCTACGCAACGCTTTAAAAACCATTGTAAGTTATATTTATATCTGATGAACCATTTCTATACCTAAACATTTAAGGTGAAATTTTCCGCCCACACAAACGAGTACAATATCGTTCTTTTATAACTAAATTGGTAGTTAATTGCGAAGAAATTTATATTAATTGATACACACAACTATAAATAACAATCACTAGACGGCATTTTAATGTAAATTTGATTTTCTTTTACATAGAAAATGTTAACAAAGAGCTTTGCCTAAAAATAGCGTTGTTTGTGTATATACTCAGTAATTACCGAGTTGTGGAGATCAGATATAGGAATTCCAGTTATATTGGAAATCGACCCCGACATATTTGGAAAAAGGATAGACAGACAGATGGCGATAAAACACACCGGCCATCCATAAACTTCTAACTGCACGCAGAGCAACGCTGTTAGGCGACAAAGGAGACGGTGAAAAAGAAGAAAAATGACAAAGAAAAGAAGATGGTGGAAGTCCCCAAACAGTGGTACGTACTTACATGTGGACAAAAACGTACGTACGTACCTACTATACCTGTGTTACAGGTTTGGTACTTTGGTTACATCTTGCATGCTAATTTTTGAACTACCTGCATATCTTTGAGGGCGGGAGGGTGGTGTTAAATTAAATTTGAATATTTTGAATAACTTTTAATGTCATGGATTTTCGCAAAGAAACCACGGATTGTATTATTTGTATTTACAAACAAAAAAGTATCTATGTAGTATTATATCAACTATCTGGTGTCCACGACACAAGCCTTGTCGCTTAGTGTGGCACTAGATGGCGCTGTGTGTTAATGTCCAGCGATATTTATTTATTATTTATTTATTTATTAAAATATTCACGGAAAAACCTGAATGAGGCTGGCACAGCTATAGGTATGTGGGGATTGGCACGTGAAAAGAGAGGCCTATATCTATAGATGCGGTGAATGAATTCAGGCTGTGGTTAATGATGGTGATGAACGACAGATTCCACAACTAATCTTAAGAGTTTTACAGTACTTACTACTTACTACTAAGAAATAGGCTTGTGTCCTGAAAAAATCTAATTAGTCCGTCAGTTAGATTATCAAAAAATATTTGACACGTATTTTTTCTTTTGTAACGTAAACCAAAATTGACGAAGATACGACGCATTTTAAAATTCTCAATACGCCGCGCTGTGCTATAATTTTAAGTGCGTTGTGACGTCACGAGCCCCATTCCCTAGTTTTGATGCGTTTTATCTTTATCAATATTCATTGAATTACAAAAAAATACATGTCCATTACTTTCCAATACTCTAACTGACGGACTAAATAGATTTGCAATTTATTGATGGTGGAAACTAGCCTATTGTTACAATGCGTGCCATATGTACCTATGCCAAGCTAAACTGGTCACTTTGATCATGTCTACTTAAATGACGTACATTAATTATATTATCATTATCATTTGCAATGATAGTAAGCCAAAGTTCGCGCGGGCGCTCGATTTTGGACTTTCAACTTTGAGCTGAGAGTTGAGGTTCCAAAAGAATCTTCCTCTAGCGCTTTTAAGAGCGTGCTGTTCGATTTTCAATTTTAATGGCTGAACGGAGCGTTGAAAATCCCATGTGTAATTAAAACACGTAAAAAAAATTATGATAAATTCTATTGAGTATTTACTGTTAACAGTCGTTGTTTAAATCTTCATAAAAGTATTATTGGCGATTTTGCATTGCCAATAATCATCAGTCTTGTATGTGGGTGATAAAGAAATAAACTTTTAAGTATTTTGACAAGCATACTTCGTCATTAACTCAATTGTAAACACGCTGTTATAAAGAAATATATGAAAACTGTTTAAGTTTAATGGGAAGTCGATGTCTAGCACCACTATCGATAGTGTAATAATAAAGGGGTAAATAGACCTTAACGAAGCCGAAAGGCACTTGTTCTCCTCGTCATTGCGATATTTTTTTTGTTCTACACTATATCTGGGAACCTTCTAGTTACGGAGATATTGGGGGTCAAATTTCCAACTTTTTCACAAGATTTCTTTCAAATACTAGTTTTTAAGGTTTTAAACTTTAAATATCTCTATAACCCGTTTATTATTCAATGCGTCCATCAGCACAATGTTTTGAATGCGTTACATTGAATTTTATATTAAAACGTGACTTTTCACCCCAAAAAAAGTGGTTTCCTAGCAATAATTTTTGCGTCGAGTTACTTATTATGCTTGGTTGACGGCTTCGTAAAGGGTTAAATTTACACCCTGTATAGGGTGCTGTTTTGGTAAAGCCAAAGTCTTAAAAATATGTAATAGGTACTGCTTTTCCTCCCAAATGAGCATCTACCCGACGCCAGCGGATCCTAGCCGGCGGAGACACGCTAAAATACACTTCGTGCCAGCCCCGTGCGCGCTCAAGATCAATGGGATAGTCATTGGTGTTATACCTGCACGGAGCATGCACGTAAGCCAAGATGACATCTGCACCCCTAGCCAAGTTGACAATCTACAATCGTTAACGCTAGTCGAAAACTATTCAAATGAATGGGAATGACATCATCTCAACGTTAAATCACGTGATCAACACTTGACAAAGGAATAGAAAATTCGTAGACAAGTTTACATCGTTCAAAATGATAGAATAGAATGTTATCGTTTCTACAATGTTGATCGCTAAACTCTTTGGTAGGAACGCTCACCATGGATTAAAGTGTAGGTTTTTTCTACAGACATTAGAGAACGAGCGATCGAATCAGTCGTGTCGACTTGGCTACCAATCTAGCGCTTTCTACAATCGCTTACGCCTAGATGTTTACGATTGTAGAAAGAGAATCGATACGAAACGTTTGTAACTTGGCTAGGCCTGCTGATATCGTATTACGATCATGCTTCCTTTGACCTCTTAGCTCTTTTAGCAACTATGGTTTCGTATTTAGCTCTGAATCTCTGATAAACCTTTAAAAGACTAATTAGAAGACACAATAGTTAAACAATTGACCTAAATCTCCTGGAGATTTAGTAACGGACGGAAGATTCAGCTAACTTATAAAAACAAATTAGAGGTTCATCTATCATCAAATTTAAGAGGTTCATCTAATAAATTGTTCGCATGTTTATTCTAATTAGTACTACTTCTGCTAATACTTATCTACAGTAAGATCATAATTTTAGATCGAGCACAAAAAAATGATAATTTCTGACATCTGAACTTACTGTGAAACGAAGCATAATTTTGTACCATACTAAAATGAAGGAGAGCGTTTATCTAAATAGAAATTTAGGTTAAAATAATCATTCTTAAAAAAATACGGTGCGTAAAAATCAATGATCCGAAACGTGGGTAAGAACTGAAACAGCGGACAGCCAGCAGCCGGAAAAAAGGTTATTTAACCCACCCATCATTACAAACAACTTTTACTCTGGGACGGACCCTGAAATCTCCGAAAATCTAACGATTCATGTGTTTCTAACATTTTGACTATTTTGGCTCTTCTAACCCTAAAATTAGCAACTTTATTTGTGGTGGTTCAAACTTCGTTTGAAATTCTGTTAGAATAAAGTTCTAATCAGCTTGCACTACAAAGCGGTTGTTACGTCAGTCACTGCGGCCGAATAGTGCGAAATAAGTTGTTTTTTTGCGATTTACAAAAAACTATTGATTGAAATAAAAAAATAAAACACATAAGACCTGCTTTATAGTTAGTTCAGTTAGCATGAAGTTTCATGATCTAATTTCAAGTACTTTTTGAATACCAGCGGTTTATTGTTCGATTTGGAGGTAACTTTGGAATTTTTTTCTATCGAGAAAAGTTTATGGAATCGTGTTTTCGTCACACATAGGACTTAGCATTAATCCTCAACTTTACCATATATTTATTTCAAAATTAATGCTGCATTATTTTAGGAGTAACGGAGGATCATGCTAAGCCATTTGAGGGATTTATAGCCCTTAAGTGAATTCGCATTGTATGTACAATGTTGGTCCTGTAATACCCAACTCGAAAATAAGAAATACATGACAGCGGTTTTTTTTAAGTTAGACTAAAATATTTTAAATGCGTATACGCTACGGGTGGTATGTACTAAAATTAAGAAATACTAATAAAACTCGTAAAACTCGTCAAAACCTTTGCAAGGTGGCAAAAAAAACTGACTAATTTATATCTATTATGTACTTACCAAACTGTTTTTTTTTGTGATTCTTACATATTTTTCCTTAAATTGCCTTCACCAAAAATGTAATTGCAGAACATAAAAAGTCTGTGTAAAAAAAAGCCTAAGTATTTTATCGTACTAACCTCAAAAAAAAAAAATGTATGCTGATAGTATAGGTACATAATTTACATATTTATATATTTTTACACTACCTACCTACTTATTATATTTTTTCGCAAACTTGACTTTAGTGCAATTTCCTTATCCATTTACTTAAAACCAAGATAAAAATAAAACTCAACCTTGATTGCCTTTCGCATTTAGCCACGCGTCAGAAAATTGCCTGGCTAACTGGACATACAAATAATACTATAAATCTGTGGTAATACCTACTCTTCTTAAAATTAATGAGCAAACGTCTACACAAATAATTAAAAATTAAGGTGTCTGTTTGTATTTTCAAAATAACAGCTTTTTACTGAATGCATGAAAGTACAATTTTCAATTTTTCGAAATTAAAATAAACCTTATTTACTTCATAAAACATTAGCTATCAGCTAGTAAAATCCCCAGTCCAGCCGTTTCGGAGATTAGCCGGAAGTCCGGAACAAACAGACAGACACAGGCAAAAAAAATATTTGTTTTTATTTTTTGTATTATTTTTTATTTGTTTTGTACGTTACACTGAGTCTAACCGTAAAACGTGATTTTTCACGCAAATAAAAAGTCGTTTCCCAGCAATAGCTTTGGCTTCTAATAGATTTACCTACTTAGTTTAATGTACATAATGCTTGGTTGACGGCTTTGTAAAGTGTCTGTTTATACCTTGTTTTTCGATTTACGGTACATTTCCAAATGAAAACAAACGCTATTTAATGACACATGAGAATAGACGAAGATTAATGTATTTGTTGTCAATATAATATTCTAATCACATTATATTGTTTTGAAAGTCATCATGAGTTCAATAAGG
The DNA here is from genome assembly GCA_941918905.2 of Xestia sexstrigata. NCBI lineage: Eukaryota > Metazoa > Arthropoda > Insecta > Lepidoptera > Noctuidae > Xestia > Xestia sexstrigata. The sequence goes on from OW799221.2 coordinate 6,313,269, forward strand.
TTTGGACAAACCGGTATAAATGTATAATTTGCAGACGCTGCTCCGGACACCGAAACCTGATAGATAATAACTGAAGCATCTATCTGTCTGTGGCGATGACTGCAGTCGATTCGCAATCTGTCAAGAACGCTTTACGCGATCGTCATTTTTTAAATAATATAATATATATACTATACTATAATATATATATTTAAATAATATAAACCCACATTTTTACACTACACGAGAAAATATACAGTCAAGATACACATTAAGTCATCAAAATAGACTAAACCTACCAAGCTCTAAGCTAAAAATGCATTCAACAAGTACTCTAGTCATGTCAATGAAAGTTTATAATAAATTGCCTGAAATAATTAAAAAGGAACAAAAATTTAATTCATTTATAAATAAATTACAACAATTTTTATAATATAAAAATTTTAAATTACATAAAAAACATTTTTTTTATTTTAAGTATTGTAACTTTTGTATTACTAACTAAATAGAAAAATTCAAGCTCTCTTTCTCTCACCTACTTTGCTGTGCCCTTACAGGGTCCATATTTATGTACCTAGCTTTAAGCCCTTTGTAAGATCTTTTATACAATATGGAATGCAAAATAAATAAATATAAATTCCTTGTATCCAACAAGGTGCAACCGTCACCTAGAACTTTTTGCTCCAACAGTCTGTACCCGGCATTATACAGGTACAGGCGTTTATTGTGTTGTTGTCGTCGTTGTATATGAGCTACGAGTATACATCTAATAAAAAGACGAAAAATACACAGACTGTTAAATCGTATTCGTTTTGAAAATGTATAATATCTCTTTCTTCGGGAACTAGCCAGACCTGCATAGCTATTCACAACGCTTCGATTCGATTTTCGATTCGGAAAGTCGTATGTCTATCTCGCTCGATTTCGTAATGTCAAAAAAAGATAGACATACGACTTTCCGAATCGAAAATCGAATCGAAGCGTTGTGAATAAGGGGCATGATAAGTCATCATATTTTTTTAAATAAAGCATCAAGTACTAAGCTCATTACAGATTGGTTCAAGGTCTAATGTGATCGTTATTTGTTTAGTCCCTAGAATCAAAATAGGAACAACAAGTCCCGCAACTTATTTCATAAACTCTTTACCCAGCAAAAATACTTGGTGGACGGCTTCGTGACGGGGCCGTTTACTCCTTGTATATTTGATTCACGGAACATTTAATGAAAACAACTGCAAGTCATTACGAACTAATCCAATGTGAAGGTTCAAGAAAAGAATTGTAAATTAAACATTATCTAATCAATCGAATCGAATCGTATTGAGCTTGGAAAGTTCTGGTTTTAATTAAGAGACGTACAAACGGCAGGTGATAAGATCGACAGGCACATTTAAAGTATTGATCGATAAGTTTGTACCTACGACTTCTGAATGGAATAACTTCTATTGTAATATAGACATTTCATTTAAATCAAATTAAAGATGAGTTGTCTATATCCAACTACCTACAGATTGCTGTGGTGACTACTTATGTTTTTTTTTTTGTTTTAAGAACAATAGGTAACTAAAAATTGTACTCGAATATACTCTATTCAGATAGCGTTGCTTATTACTCAGGCTTATTTGTTAGCAGTATTTAATTAATTAAATTTTGGTTTATGAATTACTTAGATGCTTATCTGACGAAAACAAGTTTTGTAGTTCTTCGTTGCTGGTTTATTTTTACTAAAAACATCTTTTTTACATTTGGCTGTTTGGCGTGCTCGTTTCTGAATTCCAATACATTAGAAAATTAATTTTCATTAAAAACCAGTATATTCTCAAATTTAAATTTTATGAATAACAAATACCAATAACTTTCTAGGTTAAAAAAGGAGAATTTCTAAAATGTTTGCAGTGTGACAAATAAGAACCGGCTTTAAATGTCTAGAGCTAACCCAATAACCGAACATGTACTAAATTTAAAAAGTTTCTAAAAATAATTTCAATAGATACTCGAGCAAAAGAAATCTAACGGTCTAGGCAATTTAGGTTTCTTTCGGCTGAACAATTGACAACTGTGGGCGGTTCTAGAACTTAGATACAAAAGTATAACTAGAATGATGACTCAGGGCCAAGTTCACTATTAAAATAGAACGCAACCTAAACTGCGTTCAAGAAGTGTCAGCATAGCAGTTATAGCCTAGTGATGTAATCGTCGGACCACTAAGTCATAGGTCTCGAGTTCGAACCCAAAGCACGCACCTCTGATTTTTCGGATTCATGTGCGTACTGTATAACTATCAGTTGCTTCGGTGAAAGAAAACATTGTGAGGAAACCAAACCGGCTTGTCTGAGAGATATTTCTTGATGGTATGTAAAGCCAAGTCAGAGGCCTATAGGCGAAATAAAAACTCTGACACCACGGTAGGCACTAACCACACGATTAAGAAGAAAGTGTCATCCTTGCTATGGACTATTGACGGTAACAGCTCTTAAACGCGGTTTAGTTGTGCTGATCGTGTTTAAATTGATTTTAATTTGTACTAAGATATCTTTTACGAGTTTATAGATTTAATGAAACCTTTCATAACATTCATAGCATTCTTGAAACAAGGACGGCGGTTTTTGCAAAGTCTTTTTAAACGACATAGAGTCAAGGAGCCAAGGAGTATTTCGAAGAAATGATTCAGAATGCTTAGGTTTATTTATTTAGAGGTTAGTAGCATAGTCCACAGATTATGTAGAATAAAATGAAATCGTTTAGTGTACGATAATTATATTCCTGTGACAGTTTATGATTGGAAACGAAGTGTAGTCAAAGCATAGGTCTTATTTTTAACAGATTACCAAGAAGGTTTTATAATCGCAAGATTAAAGGTTCGACCAAATCGTTACTGACAAACTGCGAACGCAGCTCCGGACACCGGACTACTAACTACTTACTTACTAGAATGTGATACAATCTAGGAAGTGTATTTTTACCCAACTACGGCGAAGCTAAAAGGAAGGGTTATGATTTTAGCAATCTATGTCCTTATGTATGTTTGTATTTACGTGTGTTCCTCCGTAGCGCCTAAACTATTTATCCGAATTTAATGACTAAGGTTTCGAATTGCCAATGAAAGAAAGAAAGAAAGAAAAAATATTTATTTGGGACAAGCACAGGAACTACAAAAATAATAATAATAAGGAAAAAAAGAATCTTAAACTAAATAATAAAATGAAGAACTGTGCGAGGCCAAAAAGGCTCCTATCTCAGCATGAATCGATTCGTTATTATGGCACGGGTAAAATAGCCTAAATTGTAACAGACTTCAACAATAGTAGTGGTCGATTTTATCTTGTAAACCCCGAATTAGAGAGATGATTTTTTTAGTCGGGTTTTGTAGTGTTTGTAATGTAAGTTGTAACCCACACAAATTCTTGCTAATACCTATTAGCTGTACCTACACTACACTACCTACACCTTTTTTTTCGGATAGGAAATGACTCCTCCCGCTCTGGGCGGAGCAGGAGGGAGTGTCAGACTTTTACTGACTAAAACCCATCCATGTTCCTTCAATGCCCTTTGTGTTCCGGGGCCACGGTATCTCTTTCGAACAGTCCCGTAGCCCCGGCAGGCATCGGCCCTTGCGGACCCCTTCCTTTTGCTGACTCTCTTTGAGGCGCGCGTGGAACACGAACACGCCGTCGACACGGCCTGTCGTCATGAGACGGACGGACGGCGAGCTAGCCCAATAGCTCTCCGTCCACAGGCAACCGTAGGCGCCTCGATCGATTCCGTCTCGCTCCGGACCATGGATTGAACCAGGGCCGGACGCGAGAGGTCGCCGCCGCCGATCGCCGCTTCGAAGACACGGGGCACACCTCCACAGTGTGCTCCACAGTGTCCTCCGGTCGATCCTCGCAATAGAAGCACCCGGGCGTTTCCTCCCGTCCGATTCGGTGCAGGAACCTCCCGAAACAACCGTGTCCGGTGAGGACCTGCGTCAGGCGGAAGGTGAGGACGCCGCGGCGTCTCTCAAGCCAATCCTCAAAGAGGGGACTTATCGCCACTATTGTGGCGTGCCCTACACTACCTACACCTAGTTTTGTATTAATAAATAATGTTGTGGCAACGTGTTGCCACAGTATAAACTGTGGTGTTTCCGTGTCTGACATACCGCTGCGCGCTGTTAAGCCCGGGATGGCTTGTGTTGGTATGCTTATATTTTTTCAAAATTGTTTGTCACAATGTTTTTTGAATAAAACAAGATTTAAAAAAAAACAGATACTTAATGGCGAAACAGGCGCAATTCTCTTTCCGACAAAAACGACGCTATGCGACGTAACTGTTAGGTTTCTTTGTATCTGTCCGTGAACGAGGTCCGCAGCAAGACCGCAATTTGTACGATCGAACTTCGCCCACCTTGACTTTGCTAAGCTTGTCGCGTTCATTAAGAAGCTCATAATTCATCCCTGCCTCTATTATGACATTTCGGAATGCAATAAATTATTGAGCAGTTATTTATTCTCCGATTATAATAAGAATGACAACTAGTACAAATAAATCATCGTTAACATTATTTACTGTGTCAAAATTCTTCTCTAAAATCTGTTTTCTTGACAGTTTTTATTTCACCTGTGTTTTATAATGTTGTCGTTTGTATGTAGGATGCGTAGATAAAATAAGAACTAGAGTTGCTTTCACATTCAGAATTCAGTCATAAAGTCATTTACTATTATAACTGGTTTACGTAACACGGCATACAATTTTATGAATATTTTATAACATCTAACGTGAGCGTGTGGTCGTTTTGTTATATTTTTTATTGTTATTTGAAAATTTTATAGATGATGTTATTTAAATACGTACCAATGTTATAAAGAAGAAAATTTGTTTTACTTTAATTGTTTGTACCGAATAAGCTCCGAAACTACAGGACCGATTTTAACAATTTTTTCACAAATAGAAAGCTAAATTATCAGGAAGTAACTTAAGCTATAAGTTATATTTATATCATGTAAATTAGCCGAACTATCACAATTTCTGCGGAAGTCGCTAGTTAAATGCTAGTTAAATTTATTTAGCGCGAATTTCAACGACGAATTTGAACGCGTTCAGCACACGTGAATTGAAGAGCAGTGAGTAAATAATGACACTGAAAGCTCTTGAACGCAGTTTAGATGATGTCGCGTTTAGTTTGAGTGGTGAAATCGACCTTTCTTGCAAAAATATTCTGCAATCTAAATGATTAAAGCGCTGGTTTTGCATGGCGGAGTGTGCGTTGCCTGCTCACATGCTTGTTCAATCATGACTTGCACCTGTACAGAATAGCAAGCTCCTAAAAGTTTAGTTTTCAGGCTTGCAATGGACCCATTGGCAGCAATCAATTAGCGACCTTCTTGCTACGAGAATAATGATCACTATGACAGTGATACAAGTTCAGAGGTAAACAAACAATATTGTAAACGGAGGGTAAATACTTAAAACCTAACACGTTTTGGATCTAAGCAACGTTTATTACAGTTCTTTCTGCCCGGCTCAAGCCGATTCTCCGTCGATAGGCGTGGCCACTTTCTCCCTCTCTAAGCACTCCCAAAGCTTGGCAGATTCTTACCCAAAACTGTTAAAAACCGGACAAGTGCGAGTCAGATTCACGCATGAAGGGTTCCGTACCATCTAAGTAGGGGAGCCCCCCTTCATTTTTATTATTTGTTGTTATAGCGGCAACAGAAATACATTATCTGTGAAAGTTTCAACTGTCTTTATAGCTATCACGGTTCATGAGATATAGCCTGGTGACAGACAGACGGACAGTGGAGTCCTAGTAGGGTCCCGTTTTTACCCTTTGGGTACGGAACCATAGAAAGTATGTGTAGTATACAGCATCATACTGAGTGGCAATCTGCGTGTCGCAGTCATGACGTGCAAGCTGTTAGCTTTTTTTATTTGTTCCGTCCTGTTGAATGTATAAATATACACACATCAAAAAAAGTTTGCGATAACTTTGAAAAATCTAAATCTCTTTTGTTACGGTAGATTATATTATGATTTAATTACTTACTCATTTTTTTTATAATAAAATATTTATTTATTAATTTCAAACAGGGTATTTCTATTGAAAGAAAACACACAACAAATAATTTTTCTTGATAAAGTTTAATTTAAAAAATGATATCAATTTATGCTAGTGATCACAAACTTTTTTAATATATATCTTTTTTTTATTTTTGGGAATAACAGTTGCTTCGGACAAATCCCTGATGGTGCAGGTGCACTTGCACAAATAGCAGGAGTCAGGACAGTAAGTAGATGGGACATTGTTTGTGTGGATCCGCAGTCACATAGCGCCGTTTAAATAGCAGAGATCTGGTCGAAGCTTACGTAAAGGAATCATCGACACCAAGAAAAGGAGAATATGAAACAGAAATCTACAAAATGTTTACAAAACGATGAATCGCCTCTTTATGCAAAACAATGATCAGACTCGGCCTTCATAGTGATACGTACCTAATGTTATTATAATAACGCGGTCATTAGCAAGTATAATAAGTTCATTTTAGTATATAATATAATATGTTTGTTATATAACTTTACTTCATGTGCATTATATCGTGCTTAGCCTAAATTGCGCAATTGTTACAGCACGAGTTTGTAAAAGTTGGCGTTTCCATTCACTGGGCATTTCTTTTTAATTTATCATGTTATGGTCTTGTTATTTTTTGTACGATTTGTTTTAGTTAACGATGCAGCCTGTAAAGTATGCTTCTTTAAAACTGAACTAATGTTTGTAAGATTCTTTTCCCACTAGAACGAGAAACAGACGTTGTTTTAAATACGTTAATGAAAGAGCTAAACGCGTTTAGTGATTCGTGGTGCACGTGCACGGGACTAAGTTTTTTTATTAATATTTTTTTGGGCCTACTCTTGACCTCAATCTTGTCTCGAGGACAAAGATGAGGTCGCCGATGGAACGAACTAACCCAAAAGAATAGGTTGAGGAATAATGCTAAAATAGAGTTTTAGTACCTACTCAAGTTAAAAATCTCAATTGAAACACCGGGTAATATGTGTTCGAAATAAATAAATATCACTGGACATTACACACAGCGCCATCTAGGTACCACACTAAGCAACGAGGCTTGTATCGTGGACACCAGATAGTTGATATTCTACATAGATACTTTTTGTTTGTAAATACATACTTATTATACATATAAACATCCATGACTCTGAAACAAATCTCCATGCTCATCACACAAACATTTGCTCCTACCGGGATTCGAACCCGGGACCCTAAGAACGTAAGGCAGCCACACTACCGCTGCGCCATTTGGGTCGTCCAAAGATATGTCATGTCATTGTCAATGATGTCAATTTCATAATGTCAGTTATGTGCACAGTGTTGTGGTGACAGTGGACAGGCGAAAAATCCTCTACCAAACATTGAGTCCGTTTTCAAAAATGAAATATGTAAATAAATCTGGTGCTACTTTTCTACATTAATTGACGTTCTATTTCAAATAAACGAAAATATTAATTGTTAAAATATTTTATCTAAGGAAATGGGTACTTCTACCTCAAAGACTAGTTTCCCAGTTTTTATTTAAACGTCAAGAAAACTTTTTACACAGTATCATTCATTCATTTTCGTAGTTCATTCGAATTGAGGAAAAGAGAACGAGAGACCAATTTGCTGCTGTTTTAGAAAAAGATAGCACATAACCTTTTTTTTTATAATTTTTAAGATATGCATCGTCAATGTTTATTTCATTATTTAAAAAATAAGTGTATAATTACAGCTGCACAAAATTACGGTGTATTGTTCGTAACAATATAATGTCCACATGAATTTGTTAGAAGTTAAGGTGGATGCTTCAGGGTAGCCCGCGAAATTCAAATTTTCTACGTTTTTTGCAATTTGCAGGCCAGTACTAGGGTTAATGTTGATTACAATATTATTTGCGGCTGCAAGACGTATGTAGTTACAGAATTATAATCATCAAAATCATCAATACAACCCTCCAAGTTCATAAAGGTGTAGAAATGACTTTTTCTGCTTTTTTTTTGTTTCCATGTATGTTTGGGATCAATAGAATCCAAACTATATTAGTAGTCGTAAGAGTAGTTTTTTTTAAGTTCCATTTGGCTTTAATCACATAGCATTCCTATAAATTATATTACTATATGAAGTGCTGGACAAAGTTGCAACAATAGTTTTAAACAGGCACTTTTCACATCCAAATAATTGCACCATCTTTTTCAGGAACTCGACTATATTATGGGCGGAGCTGCCGCCTGGGAGACTGTAGACTCAACAGATGCGGTGTGCCCTAAATGTGGACATGGTAAAGCATTTTTTATGCAACTGCAAACTCGCGCGGCTGATGAACCAATGACTACATTCTATCGCTGCTGTAATCACAAATGTGGACATAACTGGCGTGATTAAACTTTAAAGACTTAATAAACATTGTGAGAATATTAAATACCATCCGGCATCCAAGTATTTAATTTAAGACTTGTGCTAGATTGAGTACGTAGTAAGGAGCTCGTGGCTAAATAATAACAGCCGCTCGGGTCGATCTTTAGGTTAACCCGTGCTTGCCTAGGTTGGTCTGTGGATGGGTGACCACCCATTACATACCGAGTTTCCTCCGTGCCACGGAAAGCACGTTAAGCAGTTGGTCCCGGCTGTCATTTGTGATCTTTGACAGTCGTTACAGGTAGTCAGTGGCCCAAAAAGTCTGACAACCAGTCTTACCAAGTACTAACTGGGTTGTGGAGGTCAGATAGGCAGTCTATGTAAAATACTGGTATTCAGCTGCATCCGGTTAGACTGGAAGTCGACCCCAATTATACTTGGGAAAAGGCTAGGCAGATGACGCTAGATTGAGTACGAATTTCTTCCAAAAACTTAATTTACTACATAGTTTTTTATTTAGATATAAAGGTGCTACACCTAAAATGAAGATAGAAATGATGGCTCCAGTAATATCAAGCTCTGAAGACTTGGCTTGTGCCAAGGCAGCAGAATTCTTGGGCAAGGGACAAGTCATAGCAGTGCCAACCGACACAATATACAGACTGGCATGTAGTGCCAACTGTCCAGAAGCTATAAAAAAGTTGTATGCAATCAAAGGCAGGGATTCTGCCAAGCCAGTAGCAATACATGTGACATATGTATCAGATGTCAGAAAATGGGGTGAAGCCAATCACCTGTCTAATGATCTCCTCAACCGCAAATATTTACCTGTTGGATGTTAAAAACAAAAAAATATCATGAACGATGTCCAAGAGCGTTGCCAATAAGCAATTATATGTAGCCTTAAAATTCCGTAGAAAAACTATAAAATCAATACTTTTAATGTCAATGTTATGAGAACGTGACCATTTTGAAGGAAAGCCTTGGTTTAGCATTGATGGTGCAACCGGGTGTGTACAAATCGATTCTACTGTGTAGGCCATAACCATTCCCATCTATTTTATACTAAAATGATAAAGAGGTAAAGTTTTAAGTATGGTGTAGGAGGTAATCTTTGAAACTACTCATCTGATATCACAAATTATTTCTCTGGTGGAAAGCTACAGCATACAATATAACCGCTTATCATAGGATATGTTTCGACGAAGACTAGTCATGGGCAAAAGATAGTCTGTACTAATATAAAAGAAAAGATTTTTTTTTACCGTTTATTTGTACCGAATAAGCTTCGAAACTACTGGAGCGATTTTAACCATTTTTTCACCAATAGAAAGCTAAAATATCAGGATGGATTATAGGCTATTATTATGTTAAAAAAAAATTGAGATCGACACTGACGCGGGTGAAACCGCGGGACGCAATTAGTTTATAATAAGAAGGTGGGTCTTCTTTCTCGTGTGGTTAGTGCCTAACCTGGTGGATGTCACAGTTTTTATGCCGCTCATGGGCCTCTGACTTGGCTTTACATGCATTCAAGACATAACTCCCGGGCATATCGATTTCCTCATGATGTTTTCCTCCACCAAAGCAAGTGATCATTATACAATACGCACATGAATCCCAAAAATCAGAGGTGCGTATCTTGGGTTCGAACTGGAGACCTATGACTTGTCAGTCCGACGGTCACACCACTGGCCTATAACTGCTAGAAGGTAGTTTGGGAGTGTGATGAAGTTTGTAGAAAATCGGGGATTTGAACCTTCTACTAACATAACCATACCTCGACCTGTAATCCTTGGGTTTATGCAAAGGAGTACTATAGTTGCTACGTTCAATTTTAAAAAAAGACGCATCGCCTCTAATTTTTTTGGTATTTCCAATAACATACACAATAAAAATTAGCTCTAGACGAGTAACTAATAAAAATGTCAATGTACTATCTCAGTTCAGTAATTTCAACCAGCAACATAAATTAGCCTTAACTGGAGCATCATCATAGATTTAAAACGACAAATACCTACTTTGAAACCTGATATACAATCTTGAAAGCTGACTGTAAATTGGTAGGTACCAAAACTAGGTAGTCTATTTGGTACTCCCTTCCTTCTCCAAAAGTTTTTAGTCCGAAAATCATTATCCATAACACGTTTGCTATAAACTTCAGTAACCATAATTTTCAAAATCCCCAAATTTTGTTTTAGCTTTACTTCTAAAACTATTCTGTCATAATATCGAATACTATAATAATTGAATCTCCTAATTTTACATGACATAAAGTCATTTCTGTCCTAAGTATTGTAATATATGTGTATTTTTTTTTTCTTTGAGACAAGCCCGCCACACTGTTCCCAAACCACTGTAACTCCTGAAAGCCAGAATCAACAGTGGCGACCACCAGAAAAGCGCCGAGACAATGAAGCTCGACGAAGTCCCAGAGAATGAATTTAACTGTCTTGGATCCCGCAACGAAATTAATCAGAAAAGTATAGTGGAGGAGTAGGAAAAATCCGTAATTTCCACTTCCCTCCATTTCAGCAGGAGACAGAACGAAACAAGGCCAATAGGCACAAAGGGACGTTTACAACTGGGATAGGCCCAGTTGCCTAGCACCACGGATAAATATTAACGTGTGCTACCTTGGTTTGGTCTTAGAGAGAAATTTTTCATTCATAGATCATATAAAAACTGTCGGTGAAAAAGCTAAAAAGAACTTTTATGCCTTAACGAGAATATCAAAATCTACGTGGGGTCTGTCATTTATAACTTTAAAGACCATTTATGGGGCTACTTACTTGGGGTGTGTGTGCTACGGGGCACCTGTCTGGGCCGATAGGGCCACCATAGGAGCGGCACGACGTAAATTGCTTCAAAGCCAGCGTTTGGCTTTGATATTCTTATGCAAAGCGTATAGGACGGTTAGTACTGAAGCCTTACCGGTACTTGCAGGTATACTTCCAGTTGATCTTGAAGTGCAGCGACGGGCTGCAATGTACTATAACGCACGTGAGACCGCGGACGCAGACTTTTTAACCCTACGTGACCGTGTTAAGATTGCTAGATTATTCAAACCACAGACCGACGTCTGGGAGGAACTTTTGTCTGAATGGCAAGGTAGGTGGGATAATTCCATCAAGGGCCGACACCTCCACCAGTTCTTTCCATCCGTTCGTGAACGGCTGGCCAGGACATGGTTGGAGGTTGATCACTGTGTTGCCCAATTTCTCACCGGTCATGGTAACTTTAAGAGTAAATTATTTTCCTTCAAGCTTGTTGACTCGCCTTTTTGTCAATGTTCCACATCTGACTGCGAATATGAACAATCAGCACATCACATTTTATGGGAGTGCAGTCTTTGGCAGAATGAACGCAACATTATGTTGGATAGTGTACAGGTTACATCCGGAGTTATTTACTATACAGACCTTGTGGAAACTAGAACAAATTTCCGTGCGTTCAAGCGTTTTTGCCATACCTATTATTGGAATCAAATATAACAACTCACAACTTAGGACCCAGTAATATATGTGTATTATTTCGAATGTTCATTTATAAATTTTAAGTCCTAAAACAATTGCTAAAAGTTAGGTTTTAGGGAGAGAAACGAATTGCTGTAAATCCGACTCCACGTAGTCATGTCTGCCCTACCCCTAAAGTGTATTAGAATCGAGTAGGCGCGGAGGGGTGATGCGGCTCGCGAGTTGAGGAGCAGGTGGTTGTAACACTCGCCGTGGCGACCGTTAAACACATCTGCGACGATAAGCTCGCGTGGGACCGCCGCCGGAGCCTTACAGCACCGGAGCCCTGCAGCACCGGAGCCGTGACAGACACCATGCCTGCTGCATGTTGCTTGCTCGCTTGCATGCATACTGTATGCGTGCTTGCATGCAGCATGCCTGCTGCACGCTTGCTAAATGCTTGCTGCATGTATGGTGTATGTTTGTTTGCATTTTTGCGTGGTCTTACAGAAAAATAAAATCCACATAAATGTTCATAACAGTTGATTATGAACATTTCAACACACAAATGCGTATGCCAAAAGAAGATTCTAACTATGAACTTTCTGCGATATGTTGGTTCTAAGTACTTTTTAAATCTTACAATTTTCATTAGAGCAATATTTAATAAAAATTAAAATGTGTTGTGTTGAGAGAAGTTCTTAGCAAAAGCTTAATAATAAAAAAGCTTAGTTTTAAAAATATTATTAGGATCAAAACATTAAATAATTTGAATTTAGGATTTATAACTATTATTGAAAACCGTTTTAAGTCTTTATTATATTACTGATTAAGTAAGTAAGTAAGTAATCATTTATTCGTAAACATAGGTAATAATTACAAAAAGATCTTGAAAAAAAGGTACCTAGTGCGCTATGTTTTGCCAATTGACATACAAATTATTATAAAAAACAACGATTATTATGATATTCTAAATTATTACATTAAATTAAACTAAAATAAAATTATGAAAGTATTATAGTACCATATATGATTGTATTAACACATGCAAAAATAAGTTAAATTTCATTATTCGTAATCAATTCCTTTTCATGTCAAGATTTTAATAAGTCAATTATTTACACATGCAAACAAGTTAAATTTCATTATTCATAGTCAATTTCATTTCATGTCAAAATTTAAAGTCAATTTAATTCGATTAGAGATAAATTTAAGATTAATTATCATATAAATGTAAAATATTAAAATTCATGTCATACAGTTACAGAGATTCGTCATTAAGAAACTCGTCTAAAGTATAATAACATTTTTCAAGCAGTAAAGCGTTAAGCGTTTTTTTAAACTTTTGCAACTGACTGCAACTGATTGTTATATTTATCACAAACGGGTTAGGGCATATTGTATTTAGGGATTTCAATTTTATGGCATGTGATATAAAGTTCGGGTAAGTTATCATTCAGACAAATGATGATAAGTAGGACAAAAAGAAATATGGCACTGTATAAAAAAGTTAGGTAACACGATACAGAACCAGTGTATCTTTGTGTTCTAGATATTAATAAATTGTAATACGGTAACCGCAGTTTAGAAGGCGGGGCGGCCGCCATAGTTCGATTCTCAATTCGAATTTAAATATCGATAATTCGGCCAGTGACATCTGTCGATTTCGATCCATAGATAAAATTATACGCAATAATCGCGCCGTCGATCGACTGAGATAGAAACTTTTTGCTGTGCCCTTTGACAACTTTACTGTCATGTGTCAGTTGAAAGTTTTTGTGGGCAGAGTAACACTGACACGTTTATGTTATTCGGAAATCAAAACTCAGCTGTTTGATTATATTTGTAAATGGATTTAAGGTACTATAGAGAGATTATAAGAAGAAATATTTTAGTAAAAAGTTGAGCCCATGTCTCAGTGACCACTTAAATAAAAATAAGTGAATAAATTACAAAATATATCATGTTATTGAACAGAAATACTTCGAATTTACTATTAATAAAACTATTAAATAAAACAGCAACCTACATTAAACAACACAAGTTATCTACATAAAACATCGCGAATCAATTTTCCACTACAATAAAACCAACCAAACAAGGCATTTGAATGGATAAAGTTTTTGCAAAAAGGCAGCTGACAGTCAAAATTGTATAAGATATAATTGAAACAAGCAGTAGAAACTGCTTTTTGTCTAGTTAGAGAAGCCACTCACTAGTTAAAAAATGGTGATTACGAGTCGTGATATAAAGAGAATGTCTTCGTTGAATCACGATCAACGAAGCCAAGAATAAAACTAACAACAACAGTACAACAAAAACCCGAAAAAATTTTGGTTAACACAAGATGTTACATAATGTTTTGTTTTAAATACTCGAAGACACGATCACGGCTTTTAGTTTTCATAGTGCCTTAGTCACAATCATAAATAATCAAAGATATTCGGACTTTATTGCGCAAGCCGGAGCACGAACCAACTCATACTCTACCTAGTAGAGAAGGGTAAATTTTTGTAAGAGGTAAACCGGAGTACATATCTTTAATGTGATTATATTATTGACTGTACCATTTTTCAAATGGAATCCGGTAGGAATCGAGTTGTATGAAACCTTTGCCACTGTACTCTACTAACAACGGCAAACTGATTGCTGTCTGTAATAGGGGAACACCCAAAAACTCTACTAAAAAACTAAATTCCGAATTTCTATATTCCGATTATCAAAAGTCCGAATTTCATAATGTATGTGTGTATATGTATGTGTGTGTGTTTGTTTGTTGTCCGAAGAATCAAATGTTCGATAGATCGTTAGTCCGAAAAACGATATTCCGATACTTTGAATAAACTGCTGAAAATATCCTAAAAGTCTTGCTAGCTGGCGTGAGGAGCGTAGGCCGAAGGCCGGCGGAGCGACGACGACATTTGTTACAGAAAGTGGGTGTGTAATGTAAAATGCGAGCGCAAAGCTAAGTATTCCAACTTTAGACAGTTCTAATTTCAAGCAATTATAGGTACTAAACTACAGAATAAAAAATCGTATCTTAAATAATGACTGAATGAATGTGTTAGTCTTAAATGACTTAATTTGCCCTAACCTAACCCAACCATCTAAGTAACGTTACGTACAGTCGTGGTCTTTTCCGCCTGATCAGTTAAAAATGTTTTTGCTTTTATCATGCGGAGGCGCTGGGCCACGCTCCCTTAAAGTTTAGGCCTATTAGGAAAGCGTCAAGTTTGGAGCGCAAAATAATAATAACTCTCATTTGGCGTGCGTCATCAGTGCGCTCGGCCGATCGATATCTTTTCATTCATTATTTCTATACAAAGTCAACGGGGCGGGGCTAGAGAGCGTTTCAATGTTAGAAGTGCAAGCAAAAATTAGCTTAGTGATGATCAGGCGGGAGTGTCCTCGATAGTTCATAGTAAAAGTGTTTGTCGTTGGGCATCTTACAAAGTTCATCACAATATTTACATGGCGTTAATGGCAACCTCCAAGCTCTTTTATAGATAGGGATCCATACAGAAACCGCTTTGTTGTACAAGAAAACACGATATAAGTACTGGACGCTTACAATTTCTAACTACTATTCAAAATAAGAACATAAACATACTTTCTCCAATAGAAACAAAGTAATTTTGGAATAAACCAACCATATAATTAAACTAACTATACTTACATTCCTAAAGATACAGACAGAACAACAAAATAATTGCTCCTCTAAAAATAGAATGATAAAAACACGGAAGTTATGTATCGCTTATCATTTAGCATATTTAATTACAGTTTTACGATTTCATATTTCACGGTTACGACTTTGCCAAAGACATTTTAGTAGTATTTCAACTAGGTAATGCATTAACACGAATTTTAAGAGCATATACATATGTTTCATGTTACAGGAGCTCGTCGTGGCTCAATAATAACAGCCGCTCGGGTCGACCTTTAAGTTAAGCCGCGTTTACCTAGGTTGGTTCGTGGATTGGTGACCACCCATTACATACCGAATTTCTTCCGTGTCTCGGAAAGCACATTAAATCGTTGGTCCCGGGTGTCATTTGTAGATCTTTGACAGTCGTTGCAGGGAGTATTGCCCAGTTAGGGTTGTGGACGTCAGATAGGCAGTCGCTTCATGTGAAATACTGGTTTTCAGCTGTATCTGGTTAGTTTGAAAGTAGACCGCAACATAGTTAGGAAAAGGCTAGACAGATGACGATGATGTTTAATGTTACTTGCGAGTAAGTCGGGGTTGTGGCATCGGGACGATTGGTTACGTTTGTTGTAGTGGAAGTTATCAAAAACATTTGTTGACAACCAAAAAACCCGCGTTGGTTTTGCAGTTTCTACAAAAACGGCCTAGTTCGTTCACTGGATATCTTTCTACCGTAACTCAAACCTTTATGTCATTAGCATAGACAAAAAAATGTCGTTTTTAAATACATAGTTCTGATGATGTGTCATAAATTCTGAGGAAATTATTCATTGATTATTCTAATTTCACTGTTCATGGACGCATGGGGAGTTTTTATGGTTTTGGTTGGACATTTCATATTATGTAATACGAGTAGAAACCTACCAGCAAGCATACATACAGAGGCCAAACGGTACTGGCTTAGTTTTTTGTGTTCAATTTAGACCTTATAGGTGAATGTTTGCGAGACTGCAATATTATTACGATGATTTGATTGATCGACTAATAAAAATTTGATTGGCTTTTCTAGGAACAAGATAATGATCATGCATACCTTAGTGACTTTTGGTTCCAGATAATATTAGTTGCAAGCACGTATCCAAACTGGGGGGAGACAAACATTGAAACAACCAAAAAAAACGCTGTAATAACTGGTACTATACTTTACGTACTTTGCAGTGGTATTCGGAGGGGGAGGGGGGATAAAACCAACTACCCCAACCCCTGTATACGTGCTGATTAGTTGGTGTAATAAAGGTATAACTTTCGTGTTACTGTTCTACTTTGTGCTCACATATAGAAACAATACATAATATGTAATATCTAACTTGATTTGAAGAGTATGCTGCTTGCCCGCGACCTTCGTCCGCGTGAAATGATTATAAAAATAGTAGGTAAGTACTTCCCTATTTAAATCAGATAATCAAAAAATAAAACGGCGTTGTGGAGTGACTAAGTACGCCAGCTTTCGTTATAAAAGTTCAAACCCATTTAAAAACTTCAAAACTGCATAATTTCTTACCTTACAAGTATCACTGATTTCTATGTTGCACTATTATCCTCCTCGTAGGTGAATTACGAAATTAGCGAGATTAACAAAAACCATCATGAATTTGATTGCTGCGATTAGGGAAAATTTCAAATTGGACAATCGTGATGCATGAGAAAGCCCTCGCCTAGGTTGTGCCGACCGCAAATAAATTAGGATAAATGTAGGATTATGAATTTGATGATGATGAGCAGAAACCAAATTACCTTTGCCAGAAATGAGAAACAGGTTTTCAGATTCTAGGTTATGCATGTAAGCGAGACCTTGGAAGGTAATCATTAATGTCAAAGTATTCTCTTAGGTTTCTTAAACCCCAAAGAACCATACAAATCGGAAAGCGCTCTCCACTTGTCTAGGAAATAAAACGTTTTTGGGACTCGTGTTTTAAACATCCGTAGTCTTTTGTATTCTATTTATGTAAATCTTACTATCCACTTTCCGTTTGCTTATAACAAGGTGTTATTAATTTAATAAATAAACTTATCTAGTGTTTTTTCTGCTATTACCACCGAAGATACCGGTAAGATGTATGTGTATGGAGTATACGTTATCTATGAATCATGTATGCTGTTCTATTGTATTATCAATTTCAGAAACTACTTAGAGAAAGGCGTTAATATTCGCGTTTTGTTGTGAAGGACGGTTTTTGGTGAAAATATTGTGTAAATTGCTGCACCTCCGCTTCCAGAGATCCGCCGACAGTCGATAACAACTCGACTTGGAGTCAGGCGGTGCCGACACGGACCTGGTCAAGTGCAGTGCTCATTCATCATTAATGCTGAAGATAATTATGCTTCTCGAGATAATTGTGATTTATCAGCTAGTTAGAAAGGTAACTGGTGCGCAATGTCCTTCAATTTAAATACCAATGCTACAATAGGGTAGATGACAAAAAAAAATCTAATTAGTCCGTCAGATAGACACATATTTTTTCTTTTTCCACGTAAAAAAAAAATGAAGACGATACAGTGCGTCGAAAACTCGTGTGACATCACATTTGAGTTAATTTTTTACTCTAATGTGACGTCACAAGCCCCCACTTATGATCTTTGACACGTCTTGTCTTCGTCATTTTTTATTAATTTGATAAAACAAAGAACACGTATCCAATATTTTTCGATAATAAACTAACGGACTAAACAGAATCGTATTTTTTTAGGGTTCCGTACCCTAAAAAAATACGATTCTGTTTAGTCCATTAGTGTCCGTGTGTCAAAGATCATGAGTGGGGGCTTGTGACGTCACATTTGAGTAAAAAATTAAGTCAAATGTGAGGTCACACGAGTTTTCGATGCTCTGTATCGTCTTCATTTTTTGTTTACGTGGAAAAA
Organism: Xestia sexstrigata; assembly: GCA_941918905.2. NCBI lineage: Eukaryota > Metazoa > Arthropoda > Insecta > Lepidoptera > Noctuidae > Xestia > Xestia sexstrigata. The sequence goes on from OW799221.2 coordinate 6,331,660, forward strand.
GAAAAAATATAGCCAAATGGCAAAAAACGGAACCCCTTATGGATTCGTCATGTCTGTCTGTCTGTCTATCCGTCCGTCCGTATGTCTCAGCCACTTTTTTACGAAACTATAAGAACTATGTTGTTGGCTTGGTAAGTCGATGTATTTTGTGAACCACATTAAGATTTTCACACAAAAATAGAAAAAAAAACAATACATTTTGGGGGTTCCCCATACTTAGAACTGAAACACAAAATTTTTTTTCATCATACCCATACGTGTGTGGGGTGGGGTATCTATGGATAGATCTTCAAAAATGATATTGAGGTTTCTAGTATCGTTTTTATCTAAACTAAATAGTTTGCGCTAGAGACGCTTCCAAAGTGGTAAAATGTGTCAGGGGGGGGGGGGGGCCTGTAACTTCTAAAATAAGAGAATGATAAAACTAAAAAAAAATACGGTTTGAACGAGATCTAGTAAGTAGTTTTTTTTTAATACGTCATAAATCATAAACCGCAATTTACCTTTTTCATTCAATAAAGTTTGTGCGGAACCCCCGGTGTGCGAGTCCGACTCGCTCTTGGCCGGTTTTTTAGTCAGTCATCATCTCTATTCAAATACCAATGCTATAATTCCTGAAGAGAGGTTGCAATCATTCCTTAGAAGGTAACTTTTCAATAGACTCGCCCCCTACTTTATCATCTTCATGACCTTGTCTCATGTCACTTGTGGTCGGCGCAACACGTTTTTTTCTTTCATTCTCCCTGTCAACCGCCACGCTATCCTTTACACCTTTTTCCTTTTTATCACTCCTTAAGTGGGCTCCACATTCACGCCGCGAACAACTGTCAAATTCGCGCCTGTAATTTAGCTGCGAAGTCGCCGCGTAAAAACATGTCCCTCGTCCACATTCGCAATCGTGCAGTGCACAGTTTAGTTCGCGCGCTCGTCGAGAATGGACGCCGAATGGGGGCTATCGCGCATACATTCGCCGCTAGAGGCGTTCGTGTAGAGTAAAGTCTTCCAAAATGTCAGATGTCATACAGTGTTCGCGCGTTGCGTGCTTTTTTACACGTATTTATACTAATACTCACGATTGTGTTCTAGACTGAGCCATTCCTGATTAATTATGACTTGAAGATTTTAAGTAGCAACTTAGGATCTTATTTGTTAGTACTTGGAGGTAGAATGGTTTTTAAATGTTTCATGCTTGCTAATTTTAGGGAGAATATTGTAAATATGTATCTGAAGTTTTTAACTTAACTTACCTAACTTAACTTTTTACTTTTTAAGACTTTATTGGTACTGTAAAGTATAAAATAGAATTATTGACAAGACCTTACTCGACAGTCGCGCCATCTGGTGAGCTCAAAAACGATAGCACCCATTATGTAATGCTATCGCTGTGACGCTATCCATTTGGCTCACTACAATTACGTGTATAAAAAAGTTTTTTTTTTTTTTTTTATGTAAAAGACGATGATTGTGGATGATTATTTTCATTAGATTTACTTTTTTTTTAATTCAGTCATTGGAATAAAATATACGTGATGATAAATGTTAACTTTTTATTCGGAAAACAACGACAAAGTTGCAATACTTTATTAATTTGTGAATAGACTTGTAATGCCTCTACTATTACCAATCTACTATTATCGATGTAAGTAGGGACCGAAACCGCAAATAGGATAAGATTACAATCAAGATTAAAATTGTATAATCAACCAGTAATGTCGCGGACGAATGCGGTTTCAAACCGCAAGAGTTTTTACTTTCTTTTATGGATAATGATACACATAATTGTTTTACGATTTAGGCCCACTTGCACTACCAAAAAGGGCCCCATCAGAATACCAGCGCCGTGTCTCTGTGCCTGTGTCTGTCCAATGTCCCTGCACCATGTTAAGATAAGGTCTTTTAGCTTCGTACAGTGCCAAAAGGTAAATTAATTTAATTTTATGTTTTAGTTTTTTTTACTGTTTTTGGTACATACTCTGAATTTTAGTTTTGTTTTATTATTCACTTTTTATTCGTTATTGTTTGTCCTGCGTGTGTCCAATAAATACTTTTTATTTATTTCTTTCACAAATCACTTGTCTTAAAGATATCGGATCAATTTAAAGTCTACCCGGCCGGCCGGTTAAACTGGAGCAGAAATATCATTATGTCATTCATAAAAGGTATTATGTAAAATTGTTCAATTACCTACATAAAAAAGGAGGAGGTAGATTTCGAAGAAGGTTCCACCCATATTTATTCTGGAAATTCAGAGGCTATAATTAGCTAGCCACAGCTGCGCTGGCCGATTTTTTGTCAGTATTATTTTGTTTTTGTTTGCAGTACCTCCTTTATGAATACGTCAGATGCCAAAAGACTTGGTCGTCATAGCAACGACTTTGTTGTTGGTTGTTAAACGGTTCAAAAATCTTCCAAAGGAAAAAAGTTATGGCTAAAAAACAGATTTTCGAAAAACCGCCCCCTCGCCGCCCCCATGGACGAATTCCGCCCATTCACGAACCTAAGTTTTGACCCTTTCGATTTTTGGGCCAAGTTTGAAAGCAATCGGTGCATAATTGCGACCTGTAGACTGTGGCTAAATTTTGCTTGGCGCCCCCACATACATACGTATACTTATATAAACTTTTTAACCAGCGGTTGATTTGGGCTCTAGAGGTCATAACTAGCTAACTATGGTGAAATTTTCGGAAAACTGGACTTTAGGTGCAAGACCAATAAGTGGATTTTTTCTGACGAAATCTACCTAATAGATTTTTTCTGACGAAATCTACCTAAAATACTTCGATTTACGTTAAACTTGAAATAATAACTATAATTAAGTAGGCAGGTATTACAGATTTTGCATTTTGAGATTTTTTTTAATGGACCTGTGAGGAATGATACGAGAAAAAGGATTAAGTAAGTAAATTAAAGCGTGACGGTTGACGGTTGTTTCTTCACTATAGGTACTCGTATGAACTGATGGACGCTACCGAAAGCGCCAAACTAGTAGTTTCGGGCCGACACTATTTAGATTGCCATCGACACTCTAAGAAGAAAAAGGGCAATATTAATCGTCTACTCCAAATAAAGGATGACGCACGCTGAACCGTGCCGGCCGGACCGTCCGTCCGGCCGTCTCTATCCGTCTCTCTCACTCGCACTCATCTGCAGACGTGCGCGAGTGAGACGGACAAACGGGCGGACGTTAGAGAGCTTACTCTCTAACGTCCGTTCGTCCGTCGGACAAAATGCATGGTCGACACTCTGCTCAGACCCGCCACGGTCTAGCGTGAGACAAGCTTAACATGGAACACGAGCAGGAGATGAGTCAGTATATTATAGTCTAGCAGTTGCCTACGAATGGTCCCATAGATTATTAACTCTGGAATGCATACGCTTGCGTAAAATTGAACCATAAATATAACTGCAAAAGACAAACATTCATCAGCATATATATATAACTATAACCATATATATATAACTGCAAAAGACAAACATTCATCAGCATTGCCTTCCCAAACTAAATAAAGCAATTTAAAATCTGAACGCCCCATAACCAGCCAGTGAAATCGCAAGCACTGATGTAACAACACAAAAAAAAACATAACTTGACAAGTAGGCCAGCATCATTCCACATGACACTGAACAAAAGGCAAAGGCGAGTGAAAGAAGGCCGAGAGGCAAAGGCATCGACATACAGAGCCAATTCGGGACATGTTCGGAAGTATGACAGTGATGTAAAAAAGTAATAATAACTGTTACGTTGGTGTTATGTAATGACAGCGGTTTGTAAATGGAATGAGTCGTTAGATAGGTGTAGTTTTCTTGTTTGTTTATGGTGAAATTGATGACCGTTTGAGCAACTTGCCTATTGTAGATTTTATTGATTACTTGGGCAAATAGTTTTCCTTCGAAATGATTAGGTAAGTGTCAAGGCATATAACTCTTTGACGATATTCGTCCGTAAGTATTGCTGATAATGAAAGCCTACAAAAAGCAAACTAGCTAAAGATTCAGCTACTTCCCTTGGTTCAAAATGATACTGATAAAAACTGTTTCCCCAGCGAGCCTGATTTAATATAAAGGGTGTTAAAAACTTCTTAACGAAGCCGAAAGGCCCTTGTTCTCTCCGTCATTGCGATCATTTTTTTGTTCTATACCTTGGAACCTTCTAGTTACGGAGATATTGGGGGTCAAAGTTCCAATATTTTGACAAGTTTTTTTTTTAAATACAAGTTTGTATTGTAAGATTTCTACTTGAAACACCTCCACGACCCCGTACTATTCAATCCATCCATCAGCACAATGTTTTGAGTGCGTTACATTGAGTTCTACCACAAAACATGAAATTTCACCCCAAACAAAAAAAGTCGTTTCCCAGCAATATTTTTTGCGTAAACTTACTTAGTTTGATATACGTATTGTTTGGTTGACGGCTTCGTGATGAGGTTTTTTACACCCTGTATGTACAACAACCACGTCTAACGTCGCCAAAATTTAGAAAACCGGTCGGCGCTTGATTATTTATTTAACTTAACATAACATAACTTCACGCCTGTAATCCCCGAAGGATTAGGCAGAGGTGTACCTAATAGTACACCCACGTTTCATGTAATATTGGGTGAGCCTATTGCCACCAACCGGGCACAAATCCAGGCTGGGCTGCGTGGCTGCGAAATTCCTGTTGAAAAAACCCAATAAGCCCGACCCGGGAATCAAACCCATGACCTCATCCTTGTCAGTCGCGCTTATTCAACCTAACTTCTTCTCTACTAGAGGCATCATTCTTCTCATCTAAGAAGTGCATTTCCAGCTAGGTATGTCATCTGTCATACATACCACCCATCGTCTGTGCCTACTCTTATAGCCATTCAAAGAGTTCAGCTAGTAACCCATTGACCCAAAGCACCACCTACATTCTGAAGTATCCTCAACCACTCGTAAGTACTAAGTCCGATCGATGTCATGCGTTCACTTCCCAGTGCAACGCAATGGGCTAAAAATCGCGCGGTAACTTGCGCAATGGCAGCTTTCACTGGCGCATGCGCAGAGGCGGCGCTCGACAGATAATAGAAATTGTAGCGTGCGAAATGTAACAAGATTCGATTTAAATTAGGTAGTGTTAATTTTTTTTTTAAAGGAGATTCTTTTGATCTTGGTTTTAGGGTTTATTTTCGGGCAGTACTATTTTAGGGTCTTTCTTACTTTATCGTGTGGTAATTTTTTTTGTAAGAAGAATTGCCAAACTTAAGTGGCAGTGGGCAGGGCACATTGCTCGCAGAACGGATGGCCGATGAGGCCGAAAAGTTCTGGAGTAGCGATCGCGAACCGTAAGACGTAGCGTTGGAAGGCCTCCCACTAGGTAGACCGATGACCTGGTGAAGGTTGCGAGAATCCGTTGGATGCGAGTCGCACGGGACCGGTCAATGTGGCGACACTTGGGGGAGGCCTATGTCCAGCAGACCCAGCAGTGGACGTCTTTAGGCTGAAATGATGACGATAATGATTTTTTTTTGTTGTGAGTCGCGGAATTTAGGCTGCATTCGGTTTCATAATAAAGCCCTGTTTGTACCACACGCGACGCAAAATGAGTTATTGGTCAAAATTGGAAAAAATAAGACATTAGCTACAAGGCCAAACCTCTATCTGTAGTATCTTACACTTACACTTCACCCAAGAGCCTTATTAAAAATATTAAGACCGTATTATAATTAAGCTATTAAAGTTACAAATTACTGTATAATTAACTCGTTATCATCTACGAGTATAAGTATCTTGGAAATTTATCAGCTGTCCAAAAAATTGTACACAACATACAAGTATTAAGAACATCCGTGAAGCCATTACACTCTCTTAAAAAAGTACACAGGTGTTACATAAAAACCGGTCGTGTCAGTCGGACTCTCGCATAAAGGGTTCCGTACCATAGTAGTAGAGAAGCCCCCTTTAAGGCTCTTCTAACCCTAAAATTAGCAACTCTATTTGTCGGTACAAACTTCGTTTGAAATACTGTTAGAATAAAGTTCTAATCAGCTTGCACTACAAAGCGGTTGCTACGTCAGTCACTGCGGCCGAATAGTGCGAAATGAGTGTTTTTTTGCGATTTACAAAAAATACATTGATTGGACTAAAAAAGTAAAACACATAAGACCTGCTTTATAGTTTGTTCAGTTAGTATGCAAAGTTTCATGATCTAATTTCAAGTACTTTTTAAATACCAGCGGTTTATTGTTCGATTTGGAGGTAACTTTGTTTTTTTTTTTTCTATCGAGAAAAGTTTATGGAATCGTGTTTTCGTCACACAAAGTACTTAGCATTAATCCTCAACTTTACCATATATTTATTTCAAAATTAATGCTACAGTATTTTAGGCGTAACGGAGGATCATGCTAAGCCATTTGAGGGGGTATAGGCCCTTAATTTTTAATTAATTTTTATTAAAGTGGTGTGGTAGTGTAAAAACAGAAATAGTAGAAACTGTCTACCTATTACGGATCATGAGACACAGCCCGCTGACAGACAAACGGAATGGACGGACGGTTACCCTTCAGGTACGGAACCTTACAAATTTACCAAAGGGTTATTAGCATTTAATGCGCATGATTACAAGGTGAATAGTGAAGAAAAGTAGCGCCATTAAGCTAATGGATCCGTGAGGCGTCACTCTCACTTCGTATAGATAATCTTTTATTTGTAAAAACATACTATGGTACAATTTCAAAAATAGATGATACAAGATCAAGAATGTTATTTGTTGGATAACAACTAAACAAGTGAAAGCGGTAGGTTGTCAATTGTTTCTTCGTCTCCAGAGGGTCCCGACTAAAGGCCGTTTTCTATAACTTACTGACGTATAACTGTTAGTTAATATGCGTACGTCTCGTAGCTATCGGGGTTTCTAAAACAAAGTTAGCTTGAAATATCCTTCTATCCGCGTCACCTACCTATCACTTAATTCATAGAAAAATCAAAGAAAGCGAAGATAACGCGGCCCGTAAGCAAAATGTCAAACAGACAGTGATAGCAACCTACCGATACCTCAGTAAGTTATTAAAAATGGCAGTAAGTGACACTTGATTCTAATATGATAAAAAATTACAAAATTGGTCTAGTGATTTAGTGAGTGAGTAGATTCCCGGGCCTGGCAAATTGTTAAAGGGGTTTTCTATCAAAAATGTCTCAGTAGCGTGGCTGCTACTGAGACATTTTTGATAGAAAACCCCTTTTCTTCTCCCATATTCTTCTCTACTCTATATAAGATTCATATAAGAAATCTATTCTAATTCCTCTGAGATTTTTTTCTTTTACTGTTTGACCGGCTCAAATCGATTCTGCGTCGTTTAGCTTGGTCACTAAAGGGTAAGGCGCGATCCAACCGACCGGACCAGACTCCGGGCAAGAAATAATATAGGTACTGAAACAACTGTCAAAGTCCGGATTGTATTGTGAAGAAACGTGAGAAACACGTTATACACACGCACAACACACTATAAAAACACGCGGAGCAGTCTTTGGAGACTGTCGACATAAGTGAAAACTAAGTAACTTGTGAATTGTATCGTCGAGGTATTAGATTATTATTTTTGGTTTGTAAAGAAGCGCTTTTTTTTGTTTGTTTTCTCACCGTTTTAACCTTCCCTGGACTACGACAAACATTTCAAGACTAAAATCAACTAAATCGGCCCAGCCGTTCTCGAGTTTTAGGGAGCACAAGCGAAAGATAACGCGAGGGATCTGACGCAGAATGTCCCATTCGCAAAAGGTTCTATTAAAGCGTCCCATACGCGCAAAGTCCCATTCGCACAATGTCCCATTGACGCAGAATGTCCCATTCGTACAAAGTCCCATTGGCACAATGACCCATTCACACAATGTCCCATTCGCATAATGTCCCATTTGGGAACATGACACTATTTTTACAAAATATAAATTAAAATCCATTTTTGGTATGCATTTTTAGAATCGGTCTATGTACCCCAAAAAGTACTCGGCTGGCATGAGTTCAAGGTAGGATTCATGATTTTGTTGACCCGATTCGAAAGTGCTCAACGCGCCTAAAGAAGTTTTCACTTCAATAATCTTTTTCTACCTTTAGGCACTGTCTTCTCCACGTCAGCTGACATGGGTCTTTAAATGCCTACTGCATTAGATGGTAATTACATACATAATTACACCTTCTATTAGATTGCATTCTTTTTGTTATGATTGATACGACATGTGCTATGCCTATTTTGGAGTTGTGGCGTAACGTAAATCGAAAGTTGGCTACCTATTATTCGATGATTGATAAGTAATTAGGTAGGAACTTACTTTCAAGATCATTTTTACGTAGTCAAAGGTCAAGTAAGTACTTGCAAGTGGGGTGCGTGTGCGAACATAGTCGACAAAGCTAAAGGAGTATGTTTAAGAATGTAGCATTCATAGAAGGTGGTGTTCTGTACTTACTACCTCCCCCAAACAACGTGTACTTTATGTCTTGAAAAAGAAAGGAGTATTTGTCATTTGCCTAAATGAACATAAATTATTATGTAGTATCCTACAGGAGCCCCTAGTGGGACTGCATGTATTACTAATCCTATTAGAATGTGCTGTTATCAGAGGAGGTAACGTGGATATTAATTATAAAGCTTAGCAACCTTTAGAGTGGTTTCGCACTGCCTCCGATCCGAGCCGATCCCGTACCCGTGAAAATACAATATAAAACAAAACCGGATGACGGAAGCCGGAACTAGTGCGTAAACTACCATGACATATAAATAGTTCTATGACTACTCCAGACCGGGTTCGGATCGGATTCAGATCGGACGTAGTGTGAAACCGCCCTTAAGGTTCTGATCTTCCGATTACGGAAACCGGACACTATCAGATGTAAGATCATCAAAGTCAGAGTCCGGTGTCGCGGTGTCGGTGCGCCTCCGTAATTTGTCCGAAGAGATAAATAAATAAATAAATATCGCTGGACATTAACACACAGCGCCATCTAGTGCCACACTAAGCAACGAGGCTTGTGTCGTGGACACCAGATAGTTGAAATACTAAATATATACTTTTTTGTTTGTAAATACATACTTATTATACATATAAACATCCATGACTCGGAAACAAATGTCCATGCTCATCACACAAACATTTGCTCCAACTGGGATTCGAACCCGGGACCCGAAGAACGTGAGGCAGCCTCACCACCGCTGCGCCATTCGGGTCGTCAAGATGACAGAACCTTTAAGCTGCGTTTCCAACAGAGATGTGCGAAGTGGCTGGGCGATGCGAGGATGCGTAGCGAGGCTGTGGAACGATGTGAGCGTTTCCACAAGAGATGTGCTAGGCCGCTGAGCGGTGCGACGATGCGTAGCGAAACTGTGGAACGGTTCGCAGATGAGCGGATCGAGGATGTGTAGCGGGCTCGTTTTTCGCTCGTATCCGTGACTAGCACACATTCCTTGCACATATCCTTTATCCTTCCCTTGTTTTGTATGTAAGTATAATGTGAGTCTGTGTAAAGGGTGTAAAAATACTCGTTACGGAGATATTAGGAGTTCCAACATTTTCACAAGTTTTTATTTTTTATGTTTTTAATTAAGATTTTTACTTTAAACACCTCCACGACCCCCGTACTATCCAATACATCCATTAGCACAATGTTTTGAGTGCGTAACATTGAGTTCTACCGTAAAACGTGATTTTACACCCCAAAAAAAAATGTTGTGTCCCAGCGAAAAAATTTTTGTAAAGTTACTATTAAGTTTGAAGTACAGAATGCTTGGTAGACGGCTTCGTAAAGAGTCTGTTTAAACCTTGTGTATTATTGTACGTACAAAAACCTCGCTCCATTGAGCCGTTTTCACTAGACCTGCGTTAAGGTGAATGCTCCAACCAGCCCGCGAAATTCAAATTTTCTTACGTTTTTTGCAATTTGCAGGCCAGTGCTAGGTTATATGTTGATTAAAATATTGTTCGCGATTGTAAGACGTATGTAGTTACAGAAGTTCATAAAGGTCGAGAAACGATTTTTTCAAGGTCAAAGTCATTGCTAGACCTTTATGAAATTGGAGGGTTGTATTGATGATTTTGATGATAATAATTCTGTAACTACATACGTCTTACAATCGCGAACAATATTTTAATCATCATACAACCTAGCACTGGCCTGCAAATTGCAAAAAACGTAAGAAAATTTGAATTTCGCGGGCCACCCTGGAGCATCAGCCTTAAGCGAGGGTGCGTAAATGAAGTGTTTCTATTGGTTCTTAACAAACACATCTCTCGCTACGCATTCTCGCACACATCTCGTGGAAACCCAGCCTTAATATTTCCCACAGCTCACGAGACCTTTTCTATCGCTAGCTTAAGAATATTTTCTATTTTATTATACACTACTCGTAATATGCAGATTAGCTTTTGACAGTCATAAAACATAGTTGACCGACATAAAAACGTACTGGGAGGGCTCTCAGAATTGAGCCGGTCAAACAGAGGTAATTAACATACCTATACGCAAGTTCTTATAATTATTTGGTAATAAAATACTTAGCAAGTAGTAAAAGGAGAAAATGTGAAAGATATAAATGTATTTCCTGTGTTTTCTAAGACAAAGTCGTATAGTATGTGATGAGAACTTGAGTAGGTTCGTTGTTTGGGTCAACTCTCTTTTACAGCACCTCATCGATTTTATTATCATTATTACCTTTTATAATAAAACTCTTAGGCACTTGGATACAAAGAAAAACGCCGTATTTTTTCCCAATTCCGATTCCTCGATAAGCAAGCTAAGGTTCAATTAAGAAAAATCATCCATCAACAACATCATTCTGCTGCCCTTATCCCAATTCATTTGTGGTCAGCGCAGCATGTCTTCTTCTTCCATACTTCAGAAAAATGCAAAGATTTAAGTCTAGAGAAAAGTCCTCACTCTGAAGAGCCGGGATGTGCGACCGTAGATCATCAACATTCTCCTGCCTTTATCTCAATAGGGTAGATGACAAAAAAATCTAATTAGTCCGTTAGTTAGATTATCAAAAAATTAGACCCGTATGTTTTCTTTTGTCATGTAAACCAAAATTGACCAAGACGGAAGATACGATGCTTTTAAAATTCTCAATACGTCACGCCGTGGTATAATTTTTAGTGCGTTCTGACGTCACGAGCCCCAATCCCGAGTTTGATGCTTTTAATCTTTGTCAATATTCATTGATTTACAAAATCAAAAAAATACGTGTCCATTATTTTCCAATACTCTAACTGATGGACTAAATAGATTTGCAATATATTGATGGTAGAAACTTGCCTATTTATTTGTGGTCGGCGCAGCATGTCTTCTTCCATACTTCTCTATTACTCGTCATCTCAGCAGACACCTCCTTTCTTGTCTCCATCGTTTCTTTGGTCTTCCTCTACTCTTATAGCCATCCACATTCATACTCAACATTTTTCTCACTACATTTATTTGACCATACGGAAAAAGAAATTAAACTTTTATCACCTTTGACAACGTCAACCAAAATGCTAGGGATGATCACTGTGATTTGATAATAATGCACGTCAGATGTACATCAGAGGAACATACTACTTATAGCTAAAAACCTTAAAAACACGCTTCTCGTACACTTCTCAGCAAACCCTTTCATTTGATATCCTTATCATGGGAATGCATAAAAAAAGAACTAGTCCGCCATCTTTGAGAGTCCGCCATATTGGATTTAAAATGACGTCTCTTAACCTAACCACGCATTTTCATCCAAACTAAACATGGATGCAAAATTTTAGCGCCATCGGAAACCGGGAAATTGGTCCTTCTAAGATTTTTTTACATACACACAAGTGAAACTAATAAATTCGTGTTAATATAACTGAGTGTGTTCGATAGTAGCCACTGATACGTCAAACGAACTGTCAAAATAAATGTCACCAAAAATTTACATAATAAAGTTACGTCACAGCAATGTCGCAACGCATGCTCAGGCAATACATCAATAAAGGCAATGAATGAAGGTGTTGAAGCTATGAGCTATTAATTATATGGCACGCAATATTGCTCGCCGTCATTACACTTAATGATCTGTGAATTTTATATTGTTAGGTTAGGTTAGGTGACCGGCGGGAAGGTATCACCAGATGTATGACCGTAGACAAAGCAAAAGGAATTTATAAGGAATTTGCAGTTTCTACCAACCTTCAAAAAACGTGCGTTTATGTGTAAGTTGATCGAAAAGTTTAACGATGATAGAGTTTACGTATAATCATCTGCCTATCATCATCTTTTCAGCCGAAAAACGTCCACTGCTGGACATATGCCTCCCCCAAGTGTCGCCACATTGACCGGTCCCGTGCCACTCGCATCCAGCATCCCCGCAACCTTCACCAGGTCATCGGTCCACCTAGTGAGAGGCCTTCCTAGCCTGTTCCCAAATATATTGAGGTGGTGTTCCAGTCGAAACTAATACAAATGAGTACTAGTATTTTGCATATCCCCTATCTCTGTGCCAATTTTTTATCTAGATCCGTTAAGCCGTCCTGGCGTGATTGAGTATCAAACATCCATCCATCCATCTAAACTTCCGCATTTATATTATTAGAGATGGGTTTCCAGATGCTCTATGGAAAGACTAGTAATACATTGACACTTGACTAGTATTACATGACATTTGAGTGAAAAGTCACACATTTTTCTGCTAAAAACCAGACCTACCTACTTCACAAACCTCAACTTTACATTATGGTTGCGTATATTACAGATGTTTATCACAAATATTCAGTTTGTATGCAGCTACTAGCCCCGGTTTGAGCTTGATTGAGGTGCCACTTTTGACACCAAACCGTAAACAATTACGATAAAACTATGTAACATTTAGTAACGTCAAAGATAATATGAATACGGAAAAAAAACTGCAGTTACTGGATTCAATTCCCAGGTCGCAGCAAAGTGTTATTGTGTTTTTTCTTCAGTATTTGGCCACCAAACGAGGTCGAATTCAATTAGTCAGCGAAACTTCACTGACGTGATAATGTATCCGACTAAAAATATCGTAATACGATGTAGCAAAAAAAAAAAAAAATTGTATGAGATTCGATTTAAATAACCACACAAAACTCTTGTGTATTCATATAATTATATTTATATACTAATATTATAATTTATATGTAAAATTTATTTCTACGTATTGACCTAATTCTAAAAATTCTTTCACTGGCAGATAGCTACATTATTCGTGGGTGATATAGGCTATAATAGTACATTTTGTATTAAGGACGGTAAGTAAGGAATTACGATCGAGGCAGTAGAAGCCCGAAGTCGAAGATTGAGGGCTTTCTGAGTCGAGGTTCGTAATTCCCGTACCACCCGTGATACATACAATGTTTTTCATCACATTTGCGAGTAACTAAATAAAATTATAGGGCAGAAAAACTTATTACTTCAAATAAAACATTTAAATAATTATGAAATACAGCTCTACACAAGTTAGCACAACTAATATTACGAAATTCGTGATTTTTTTCCTAAGGCCTAGGCTTTTAACCCACACCACAGATAATACAAATGTTTCGTTCAGAAACATTAAGGGCAAATAAGTATACAGCCCTGACGGTGTAAAAGTAATATGTAGCGAGATTGCAATAAAATTCCTGATAAAAAACATTTTAAGTCAATTTTTCTGATGTAAACTCCTTGCTTGAACTTGAACCTGCATGAACATGAACTGTGTGCAGTGCTACAAATTAAAAAAAAAACTTATCGACCTCCTATGGCTTCATGGGAAGAAAAAGGGTCGAGCATTTTATACGGGGCATTGCGGCCAAGTTAACCTGCATGTTATGATACTGGTTACGTGTAAGTGTGACGAAAAATATACTCTTCTTCTTTGCGTGTCGATAGACTCAAATAATACCCGACCAGTATATTGCCACCTGCACAGCTGTCGTTGGCTTCGTTTAAATCCTGGAAGGTGCAGGATGGCCAAGAAAGGGGTCGGGCATATCCTGCAAAGGAGCTCCACACTGACATTGTCTTTGGGACGGGTCGATGATACCCCATTTCGTCAGACACTCAAATAAATTATATTTATATAATCCATATTAGTCAAACTATCACAATTTTAGCGGACGACGTGCTATAGTTGGTGCCAGTTAAGATGAGAATAGCGGTCATTGCCCTTTCCCTAATATCTCTTCGTAAGAACCAAAACAAATAAACCATGTATAGTTTTTCATTACAAAAAATGTTGAAGATCACGATAGATGACGATTCCAGACTTGAACAGGCTTATTTTTAGTTGTCAAAGTAAAGAAGTTTAATAAATGTAGGTGGGTCAATGACCGCTATTCTCATCTTAACTGGCACCAACTATAGTTACAGTATAAATACTAAGACGTACATACCTGAGTGAGTCCGAGCCTGTAGCTGGTGACGTCCAGGTCCAGGGTCAGCAGCATGTCGTCCACGACCTGCCTGTCGGAGACCGCCGGCTGCTGCACGCTGTCCGAGTCCGACACCTCCGATGTCGCTAGCAGGCGGTACCTGGGGATCCGTAAATAAAATAAATATCGCTTGACATTACACACAGCGCCATCTAGTGCCATACTACGCAACGAGGCTTGTGTCGTGGACACCACATAGTTGATATACTACATATATACTTTTTGTTAGTAATTACATACTTATTATACATATAATCATCCATGACTCGGAAACAAATGTCCATGCTTATCACACAAACATTTACTCCTACCGGGATTCAAACCCGGGCCCTTAAGAACGTAAGGCAACCTCACTACCGCTGCGCCATTCGGGTCGTCAGTATTGGGATGTTATAGACTGATTCTGTTTACATCGGCTTGAGGAGAATGAGCTTTATGCGCATGCAATAAGAGCGAAAAGGACGTCTTTCGATACAGTTATACAGGTGACCAGTGACTGTAGCATAGACTTAAGGTCGTCATCTGCCTAGCCTTTTTCCAACTTTGTTGGGGTCGGCTTCCAGTCTAACCAGATGAAGCTGAATACCAGTATTTTACATGGAGCGACTGCCTATCTGACCTCCACAACTCAGTTAGTACTGGGTAATACGATACCCCTTGGTTGTCAGACTTTTGTGCCACTGACTACCTGTAAACGGCTGTCAAAGATCTACAAATGACAGCCGGGACCAACTGCTTAACGTGCTTTCCGAGGCACGGAGGAAACTCGGTATGTAATGAGCGGTCACCCATCCACGGACTGTTTTTTTTTTTTTTTACACAATAAGATAACTTCTTAAATGTCATGATAGCCCAGTGGTTAAGGCCTCGCCTCTCATGCACGAGGTTGTGGGTTCAAATTCGGGCAAGTGCCAGCCAGTATGATTTTGTCAATTCATATGTATTTTCAAAGTTTGTCTTGGACATCACAGACATAGGTGAAGGAAAACTTCGTGACGAATTTTGGACTTATAATTAATATAAGTCTGAAATCGCCAACCCGTCTTGAGCAAGCGCGGTGATTAATGCCCAGCAGTGGGACAGTAATAGGTCGGTATTATTATTATAAAAATACACAAAGTTGGTCTTTTTATGTCACTGTGTTACTGTGTTTCGGTCTCATACCTGAAAAAATCACAGTATTTGGCAATCTTACCTGCGCGCGAACTCAGAAAGCGGCATGTGTTCCGGGAAGCCTTGCTTGTACAATCTGGCTGCATCCAGCAGTTGGAAACCGCGGAACTGGGGACAAACATATATTTTTAATTCAAAATCAAAATATTTTATTAACCAAAGGCTTACATGGGCACTGAAAATCTCCCACCTGGACATGAGTTGCCATGGCTGACCTGGAAGTATTTAAATAGACTCCGGACCCTGGTTGGCGGCAACAAAGAAAACCTGCTCAGGTGGATATTCATTAATGACTCTGAAGTGTAAATGTGGTGCTGTTCCACAAACGATGGGGAACTTAATATCGTGTCCTGCGTGTCCTGTTGTTTGTTCACTACAGGAACTGATAGACGCTACCGAAAGCGCCAAACTAGTAGCTCAGTTCTGGGCCGACACTATTTAGATTGCCATCGACACCCTAAGAAGAAGATAAAGGCACTTAAAATGGTGCACGGTCTGGGTGGGTCGTTTCCTATAGAGAAGAACAGGTAAGAAACTCCATGATAACTCTTTTAAATTATACGAAAATATTAATGATATCAGTCCTCCTGGCTCTTGGCCGTTTTCTGTAATAGCGGCCAATCGGCCATCTCAGCAGCGACTAGCCATCTCAGCAGCGACTAGCCATCTCAGCAGCGACTAGCTATCAACGCGGTCTGAATTTGTGTCAAGTTGATGGAAATCAGAAGTTGATGGCGTTCTGGAGTGGCGACCGCGAACCGAAAGACGTTATGTTGGAAGGCCTTCCACGAGGTGGACCGATGACCTGGTGAAGGTTGCGGGGACCCGCTGGATGCGAGTCGCACGGGACTGGTCAATGTGACGACACTTGGGGGACGCCTATGTCCAGCAGTGGTCGTCTTTCGGCTGAAATGATGATGATGATGAAAATAGCTAGTTGTCCACTATGTCCAGCACTGGGCTCTGGTTACCTGGGATCGTAAGAGCGGCACGTTGACGTCGTCCACGACGTCAGTGGGCTGGTTGGTCAGCAGACAGCACACGAAGTGCACGCCCGCAGTGCCGCAGCGACGGAGAGTGTCCACTATGCCGTCGGCGACGAACTTAGCTTGTAGTGCCGTGGAGCGTCGCTTCATGCCGGCTGTGCCTGGGGGATAGACATATTTATTATTACAAGGGTTGTACATCAAAGTTTTCAAACAGTTTTCTTACAATATATCGAATCTTCACTAATATTATAAAGAGAAGAAGTGAAGGATTTGATTTTTTGTTTGTGTGTTTGTTACGATTTAAATCAACAACTACTCAACCGATTTTAAAAATTCTTTCACCATTAGAAAGTTACATCATTACCGAGTAACATAGGCTATAAATTATATTAATATCATGCAAATTAGCCGAGCTACCACAATTTTCGCGGACGAAGTCGCGGGCCAAGTGCTATAATATATAAAAATCTCGTGTCACAGTGTTTGTTTTCGAACTCCTCCGAAACGGCTTGATCGATTTTTATGATTTCTTTTGTGTATATTTTGTAGGTCTGAGAATAGGTCGTTGGCTATTTTTTATACCATAATTTATATGGCAGAACAACGTTTGCGGGGTCAGCTAGTTAATAGATAGATACTAATTATTAAAAAAAATATCATAGTTAAGTGTTCAATTTCGGGCAAAGTTCATGAAACGAAGGCCAGTTTAACCCATAAGGATAATTTCGGTTAAAATTAGAGTTACTTCATTTTACACACTTCAGTATGTATACGTTGAGAAGTGAAACGCGGTGTCTGAAACGACTTGCATCGCAACGTAGTGCATCAGGAACGCGTGCGACACTTACTGGCGTATCTATGTAGTATATCAACTATCTGGTGTCCACGACACAAGCCTTGTTGCTTAATGTGGCACAAGATGGCGCTGTGTGTAATGTCCAGCGACATTTATAGACTACCTCCTTGGTCTAGTGGTCGCAAACGCGACTGCTGAACACGAGATCCTGGGTTCGATTCCCAGGTCGGGCATAGTGTTATTATTGCTGGGAAGTGACTTTTTTTTTTGGGGGTGAAAAGTCACGTTTTATGGTAAAACTCAATGTAACGCACTCAAAACATTATACTGGTGGATGGATTGAATAGTGCGGGAGTAGTGGAGGTGTTAAAAGTAAAGTTCTTACATTAAAACCAGGTATTCAAAAAATAAAAAAAAATATATGAAAAAGTTGGAACTTTGACCCCAAATATCTCCGTAACTAGAAGGTTCCCAGGTATGGTAGAGAACTAAAAAAATTATCGCAATGACGGGGAGAACAAGTGCCTTTCGGCTTCGTTAAGAGTCTTTTCACACCCTTTATAACTGGCGAAATGTAGGTGTGTACAAAGTGGGTCCACCTCTGCTTAATCCTTCAGGGGTTACACTAGTGATGTTACTTCAGGACAAGTTGTCATAGTAGTTATCTGAGGTGAGGGTGCGTCGTATGGAGCTGGCGCGTCGCAGCGTGGAGGCGTCGCCGATGGTCTGCGACCACGCGCTGCAGCCGCCCGCCCAGCCTGACATAGTAGTTACCTGAGGTGAGGGTGCGTCGTATGGAGCTGGCGCGTCGCAGCGTGGAGGCGTCGCCGATGGTCTGCGACCACGCGCTGCAGCCGCCCGCCCAGCCTGACATAGTAGTTACCTGAGGTGAGGGTGCGTCGTATGGAGCTGGCGCGTCGCAGCGTGGAGGCGTCGCCGATGGTCTGCGACCACGCGCTGCAGCCGCCCGCCCAGCCTGACATAGTAGTTACCTGAGGTGAGGGTGCGTCGTATGGAGCTGGCGCGTCGCAGCGTGGAGGCGTCGCCGATGGTCTGCGACCACGCGCTGCAGCCGCCCGCCCAGCCTGACATAGTAGTTACCTGAGGTGAGGGTGCGTCGTATGGAGCTGGCGCGTCGCAGCGTGGAGGCGTCGCCGATGGTCTGCGACCACGCGCTGCAGCCGCCCGCCCAGCCTGACATAGTAGTTACCTGAGGTGAGGGTGCGTCGTATGGAGCTGGCGCGTCGCAGCGTGGAGGCGTCGCCGATGGTCTGCGACCACGCGCTGCAGCCGCCCGCCCAGCCTGACATAGTAGTTACCTGAGGTGAGGGTGCGTCGTATGGAGCTGGCGCGTCGCAGCGTGGAGGCGTCGCCGATGGTCTGCGACCACGCGCTGCAGCCGCCCGCCCAGCCTGACATAGTAGTTACCTGAGGTGAGGGTGCGTCGTATGGAGCTGGCGCGTCGCAGCGTGGAGGCGTCGCCGATGGTCTGCGACCACGCGCTGCAGCCGCCCGCCCAGCCTGACATAGTAGTTACCTGAGGTGAGGGTGCGTCGTATGGAGCTGGCGCGTCGCAGCGTGGAGGCGTCGCCGATGGTCTGCGACCACGCGCTGCAGCCGCCCGCCCAGCCTGACATAGTAGATACCTGAGGTGAGGGTGCGTCGTATGGAGCTGGCGCGTCGCAGCGTGGAGGCGTCGCCGATGGTCTGCGACCACGCGCTGCAGCCGCCCGCCCAGCCTGACATAGTAGTTACCTGAGGTGAGGGTGCGTCGTATGGAGCTGGCGCGTCGCAGCGTGGAGGCGTCGCCGATGGTCTGCGAC
The DNA here is from genome assembly GCA_941918905.2 of Xestia sexstrigata. NCBI lineage: Eukaryota > Metazoa > Arthropoda > Insecta > Lepidoptera > Noctuidae > Xestia > Xestia sexstrigata. The sequence continues at coordinate 6,350,832 of OW799221.2, forward strand.
CACGCGCTGCAGCCGCCCGCCCAGCCTGACATAGTAGATACCTGAGGTGAGGGTGCGTCGTATGGAGCTGGCGCGTCGCAGCGTGGAGGCGTCGCCGATGGTCTGCGACCACGCGCTGCAGCCGCCCGCGCCGCGCGCCCAGCCTGACACGCGACCTATCTCCTCACTAGGAGCGAGAATAAACAGAAAATCAGAATCTATTCAAATTGTAGTGTATGTAGATATCAATTATCACACTACAAACCGATAACAGTATTGTCACGTTGCCTCGGGCGCGCACGTCGCTCGGTTATAAATACCAGTCCGAGTGGTGGGGCGGTCAGTCATTGTCAGACTGTCGGCCTGCACGGTGGTGTGTTGGCGAGTCCACTAGTGTTTTTAAATGTGCTTATTTTACACAAATAAATAAAATTGAAGTGTCCGTTTGTAATTTCAAAATAACAGCTTTTTACTGGATGCATATGAAAGTATATACGCTTATTATTTTTAGGTCGTTTTTTTTATAGTTATTTAAAAAAAAAAAATAAACAGTCCCAATAGTTCCGAGTTCGATAATCGAGTTTATGGCTTTCGATTCCAGAACGACCTAAAATTAACAGTGATACGGTACATATAAAAAAAAAAAACATTTTTTAACATTTTTGTCTGTCTGTCTATTTGTTCCGGCTAATCTCCGAATCGGTTGGACCATTTAAATAGAGATTTTTTTTTTATAATAATTTCTAGTGGACGAAGTTAGCGGGCAACAGCTATAGTCATAAATATTTCTTTACAACCTGTCTTTTACTCAAAAACCTTTTGACCGCCATACTAACATTTATGTGACAAGCAAGCGCGTGCCCTGAACGCCAAACGACACAAATATGTGACAAAATGATAGGTCAAATTGTTGCTGGTCGTGGAGGACGCACGCGTGTGTTTATGCTCTATATTATGAATCTTATTAAATGAACTCATGAAATGAAAAAGTCCTAATTGGCTACTGCAGTTGATGCCCTGTTGATCACATGTGGAGGTGTGGGTCGATTCAGATTCTGAAAGTCGTATGTCTATCTCGCTCGTTTTCGTAATGCCAAAAAAAGATAGACATACGACTTTGGTCTGTAAAGTCGATATCGTATTTGGTACACTAACTAGAGTATTTATTTTGTTGACTTATTTACATAGGATAAAATCACTTTAATTTTATTATACTTCCTTCGCATTATTTTTATTCTTTACTTTTTATTCGTTTTTTTCGCCATGGGTATTATTTTCATTGTTTTCAGGATCGCCAATGTTGAAAATGAGGTCAAAAGAAAATTAAAGATGGCGCCCATTAATTTTTTTAGTTTTGTCTTTATGGGTGTCGTTTTCGTGGTTTTTGGGGTCGCTGATAATGAAAATGAGGTCGAAATGAAAATCCCAGATAGCACCGATGAAAATTTACGGTTTTTTTCTTCATGGGTGTCATTTTCGTGGTTTTTGGATAACAAAAATGAGGGCAAAATAAACAGAAAAAAATAGAACAAAAAAAAATACCTATTCACATATTTTTCCTCAGCTTCCCCTGACTCAATTTTCACCCTTCGCCACTGCAGTGGCAAGTGGCAGTGGCAAAGGGGGAAAAAACACCCACCCACCCATTACCCATTTTTTTAGGAAAGTGATAAAAAAGTCATCCGGTATTGACTGGCTTCAAGTCATTGCAAAAGAAAACTTACTTCTGACTCTCTTGTAGTAAGGTCAAAGACTTCTTGGTAACGGGGTTTTCTCGGCTCGCCTTCACCCAGCCAGTGACATCGTACAGAACTGGGTTGGTGCCCTGGAAATAATTTCATACACGTTACAATTTCATCTTCATCATCTTCCTAACCATTTTAATAATTGTACAATCCAAAATGTAAATAACTATATTATTACCTATACATGGTTTGTTTGTATTAAACACTCAGCAATTAAACTTTCCATGAATTTCCATAGACTTCTTACAACATTACAACACCCTATGGTTTCAGAAGCTTTTACGGAGGATTCATATCATGGATGTAGATAAAGTCTTGTATGCAACTGTAGATAATTAGGTATTAAAACACTCATGTGATACTATTATCACACTCGGCTTCGCCTCGTGTGATAAACCCACATTCGTGTTTTAATACCCCTCATTATATAACAGTTGCATAAATAACTATTACACGTCAAGAATTAAAGCTTTATGAGGTTTTTTTTTTATCATCGGGCTACGGGACTGTTCGAGGGCTGCGGGACTGTTCGAAACAGATACCGCGGCCCCGGAACACAAAGGGCGATGAAGGAACATGGATGGGTTTTAGTCAGTAAAAGTCTGACACTCCCTCCTGCTCCGCCCAGAGCGGGAGGAGTTATTTGATGATTTTCCATCAGAAAAAAAAGAGGCTTTTAAGGCTGCCTGTCCACTAAAGCGGAGCGAGGCTGCGGAGCGGAGAAACGGTGAAATATTAACCAATAGGATCACATAAAATCTCAGCTCCGCTCCAGTATGCAATCCTATTGGTTAATATTTCTCCGTTTCTTCGCTTCGCAGCCTCGCTCCGCTTGAGTGGACAGGCAGCCTAAAGCAGCAGGAACGCTTTTAAAGTCCTGTCCAGTAATCTTGGTAAGCATAAATGAGGAACAACCGATAAGGAGCTCGTGCCTAAATTGTAACAGCCGCTCGGGTCGATCTTTAGGTTAAGCCGAGCTTGTCTAGGTTGGTCGTACGGACGTAGGTCATTACATACCGAGTTTCCTCCGTGCTTCGGAAATCATTTTAAGCCGTTGGTTCCGGCTGTCATTTGTAGATCTTTGACAGTCGTTACAAGTAGTCAGTGGTCTGAAAGTCTGACAATCAGTCTTACCAAGGTGTATCGTATTACGCAGTACTAACTGGGTTGTGGAGGTCAGATAGGCAGTCACTCCATGTAAAATACTGGTATTCAGCTGCATCCGGTTAGACTGGAAGCCGACCCCAACATAGTTGGGAAAAGGCTAGGCAGATGATGACTCGCTCTAGAAATATGTCGTATGACAAGCCTCGTTGCTTAGTAGCCATTGTAAATAGAAGCTTATTGCTATACAAATAGAGTGTGATCTCACCTGTAGATGCTGCAGCACGAACTGCCTGGCGTGGGGAGCTTTCTTGATGAGGTAGTGCGTGTGGCTGGGAGCGCCGTAGTGCGACATGACTCGCTCCAGGAATGTGTCGTCCGAGGAGCCGGGGTACATGGACTCTTCGTCTAGAAGCCTATGGGAAATTATTTCATGATTACTCTAACAAGTTTCAAAATTAAAAAATCTAATTAGTCCGTCAGATAGATTTGAAAACAATATTGGAAACATTTGTTTTTTCACGTAAACTAAAAATGAAGACGATACAGTGCGTTGAAAACTCGTGTGACGTCACATTTGAGTACATTTTTTACTCAAATGTAATCACAAGCCCCCACTTATGATCTTTGACACGTTTTATCTTCGTCAATTTTTATTAATTTGATAAAACAAAAAACACGTTTCCAATATTTTTCGATAATCTAACTGACGGATCAAACAGAATCTTATCTTTTTAGTCAGGAATCATCCCTATTGTCGTGCTGTATGGATCGAAATGCTGGGCTGTGAATAAGATGGATGAAAAAAGATTGCATGTAGCGGAGATGAGAATGTTGAGGTGGATGTGTGGTGTGACAAGAATGGATAAAATAAGGAACGAGTATATTAAAGGAAGTTTGAAAGTTGCGCCAGTTACAGAAAAGTTGAAAGGGAATCGACTGTCTTGGTATGAGCATGTGATGAGCACGGGAGAATCGTATGTGACTACAAGAGTGATGAATATAAATGTTGATGGATGGAGAGGGAGAGGAAGACCAAGGAAACGATAGATGGATTGTGTGAGGAGTGATGTGAAGGAAAAACGTGTAAATGATTGTGTAGCGGTTGACAGGAGAGAATGGAAGAAAAAAACGTGTTGCGCCGACCACAAGTAAGAAGAAAGAAGTTTGAGAAGCTTTCTGAACTATTCATCGTTAAAACGAATCTCAAATTGGAGACTTGAGACACCATTTGTTAAGTAAATTACTCTGGAACAAAACAGAGTGGAGACATCATTCTGAACAGCCCCAAAAAAAAATTTCATTTGTAAAAAAAACTGGTTTTGTTTTTTTTACCCTAAGGGTACCTAGGTACTTAGTACTAACTGGTTTGTGGAGGTCAGATAGGCAGTCGCTCCATGTAAAATACTGGTATTCAGCTGCATCCGGTTAGACTGGAAGCCGACGTAGTAAAAGGAAAAGGCTTGGCAGGTGATGTCTAAATTTATCGAGCGGAAGTCATCGTGCAGATTTTGTACGTTTTGCACACGTGTGAGAAAATTGTGTTTATTTGGCATTAAAAACACCCTAACAACTTTACAAAATAAATAAACAAACAAAACTAATAATGCCAAACGGGCCTTAGCTCAGCATAATGCCAGACAGATGGCAACACAAGGTGTACCACCTGACGCTGACTTTCAGCTGCAACCCACGAGTGCCATGCCATACGCACGAAAATATAAACAATCAGATATAAAAGTCTAAAATATTTTGCACAAACGCCAAAAAGAAAAGAATAATGTCATGTCATGGGACATTTAGAGTAAAGTTTGTTTCATTTTATTCCAAGTTCATCAGGACTACCTACAAAATATTAGTACTTGTAGTCGTGCTTACCATAGTAATCCCCGTCGGTCGCACTCCCGCAGGTCAGCCTGCGAGCTCCGTACGATCGTGTTCTGTGGAGCTTTGTCTAGCAGCTCCACCATCGGGCCGGGGTTCACTGTCTCTGACAACCAGTCTGAAATAACAGGAAAATTTAGTAAATAATAATAATAATAATAATAATAATATAATGTAATGTAGTATGTGTGTGTGTGTGTAATGTATACTAGCTTAGGCCCGCGGCTTCGCCCGCATGGAGTTCGATAATTGTATTTACGTATGTTCCTCCGTAGCGCCTGAACTATTTATTATTTTGATGAATATAAAAGGCATAGCTTATAGGCTTCATTTTAAGTGTCTTCAACAATAGGAAGATTCGATTTTGCCTTGTAAACGCCAAATTAGAGAGTGATTTTTAAGTAGTAGAGTTTTTTAGTGGTGGCGCGTGTGTCGGTCATTCAGTTCCCTTCAAAATGGTTGAGTTGAATGGTGCTGATCCATGCGTCATGTTCGTGAACGGGCGCTGTCAGTTGTGACTGGACATCTCTTAGTTGCTATGGCTTATTTGAATGAATTATTTTCTTTTTTGAATTGTATATTTTTGTTTTGTTTTTACTGTGGACACTTTTACGTGCACTTCTTGCTACATTGATCTTACATAATATACCATCTCAACATGAATGATGTAACCAAGATTTTGTAACAATATTTTGATTTAAAAGAGTGTCCATGGAGTTTCTTGCCCGTTCTTCTCCATAGATATCTACGCTAGGGAATGGGCAACTACAGTACTTTCACAGTTTTTATGTCTTGTGACTGGGACTGTAGCTACATTTAATTTTATCTTTGTTTCGACAATTCAAAAGTGCCTGTAACTGGCCTACTTGAAATAAATGCTTTGATTTTGATTTTGGTTGTAAACCACGCAAATTCTTGTCTTGTGATATAAATAAATATCAGCATAGTTCGTACGTAGCGGTACAGATGTCGCCTCAGTGCGTCAAGTTCATCAGGAACGAGCTACAGATCCAATAATAACATACCTTCTTCAGCTCCATCGTCAAGCGTGATCCCTTCCTGTGCGTATCGCTCTCGTGGTGCCACCAGTAGAGCTTCGTGGAACATCGCTTGCAAGCGCTCCTAAGAAACAGATATAGTATTCATTAGTATAAACACAAACAGGCGAAAGTATTAAAAACCCCCTTATATTATTGAGTACTAGCTTATGCCCGCGGCTTCGCCCGCGTGGAGTTCGATAATAGATAATATGCATAAATTACAAAACTCTTTTTATTTATGAAAAATGCCTTGTATTAGTGCCTACAAACATTGTGGTACACTTGTTTAAGTTTCTAATACATCACTTATTTTACAATTTATTGTTTTATGTAGCATATTTTTTAGTGAAACGGAACGCACTCTCAAAACGCGAAAGAAAAAATTAAAAAAGTTTTTAAAGTTTCACTAAAATTTTATAATAATATTGTTATTGCAATTTTTACTTGAATAAAGCACATGCAATTAGTAAAATTATTTTATTAAGGCCAAAAAAATTAGATGTAAACAAGGCAGATTATGGATAATGACGTCACATCATGGCCGCGACAGCTATGGACATTTGAACTGTCGTAGAAAATTGCAGGAGTTTAATATTATTTTTGTGCGACAAGCAGTAGTTGAACTTAACTTTTAATACTTTTCTTGGGTAAAACTGTATTTTATTGATTCAAGTGAAGAAAAACTTACGTGCATATTCCCTATTGTCCCACGGAATCATACTACCGGGATAAAAAGTATCCTATGTGTTAATACAGGTTATAAACTATGTGTGTGCATTTTATCCAAATCCGTTAAGCCGTTTAAGCGTGAAGGAGTAACAAACATACACACATACAAACTTACGCCTTTATAATATTAGTGTGATTCCTTCAAACCCCCTATTGCTAATAACACCGTTGCTGGCTCAACTGGGCAAATGCCTTCTAAGCACCCTTTTGTCTGTTCCCCCGGTGTATCGATCTCTCATGGTACGAATCATCACCTTTTTTTACAGGATTTTATTTAACTAACAATGTTTTTATGTTTGTTTAAACATGGTCAAATCTTGCAACTGAATTTTAAAACAGTTATCCCCAACCGATTGAGCTGAATTTTGCATACACGTTTAGTTTGGATGACAATGCATGGTTAGCTAAGTGACGTCATTCTAAATCCAATATGGCGGTCTCCCATAGATAATGGACTAGTTATTCTTAATTAACCTCCATGATATAGGTATCTAAAGGGGTTTACTAAGGCCGCGTTCCCACTTTGTCGTAACGACAGATAATCGTGTAGTTTAAAGTGTCGTGGCTTGTAAATGGAGGTGTTCACATATAGGACGACGCGATTACTGTCGTCCACGATTATTGCCAACTAAAAACCAACGATAAATTAATCGTCACGACACAGTGGGAACGCGGCCTAAAAAGAAAATAATGACGTCACATTTATATTTTAAAAGCTTGTTTTCAAAAAATTAATTTTTACTATAACCGTGTTCTGATAATGGAAATACTTACTTGTAAATAGTTAGAAAGTAGTTTCGAGAGCGGAGCGCCGCTCTGCTGTCCGGCACACATTGGGTTGTCAGCTCCCGGCGTGTCGAGCAGTAGGATAGATGCGGAAGTCCTGGCTGAGGTCGATAGACTCCTGAAATGGTCAAAAGAACAAATAATCTTATAAATGTGTAAAAAACCTCTTAACGAAGCCGAAAGGCACTTGTTCTCCCAGTCATTGCGATCATATTTTTGTTCTGCACCATACCTGGGAACCTTCTAGATAGGGAGATATTGGAAGTCAAAGTTCCAACTTTTTGACAAGTTTTTTTTTTAATACAAGTTTTTAATGTAAGATTTTAACTTTAAACACCTCCACGACCCCCGTACTATTCAATCCATCCATCAGCACAATGTTTTGAGTGCGTTACATTGAGTTCTACCACAAAACATGATTTTTCACCCCAAAAAAAAAAAAGTCGTTTCCCAGCAATAATTTAAGTTACTTAGTTTGATGTACGGAATGCTTGGTTGACGGCTTCGTGATGAGGTTGTTTACACCCTGTATAAGTACGGTAGAGAACTTACCTGTTGACTAGCGCAGCGACAATATTGAATGTCTCGTTGTACAGTCCGGTGACGAACGCGTCCACGGCCTCTGTGCCCGACATCTCACGCTCGTTCGATGGAGAAGGCGTCCTGAAGATGAGAATATATTAACGCTATGAGCATTGAGAATTCACGTTAAGAATTTGGGGCGCATACGGGTCTGTGAAATATGACCTTATCTATTGAGATAATACCCGAGGGTCCACATGATTGTCTCACAAATAGAAGCTGGTCATAAATTTCTTGCATCTCACCAGATTTCTATTATATTATAATTCTATTATGGCTTTATATTATGCCAGAGTTTTTAGTGAGCGAAACTCCGCAGACCTGATGGGTAATCGACATCTGAACATAATAAATGAATTGAATTTGATTTTACATATTCTTTCTTGGGGATGTCTATCTGCAGTGGACGTTTTTAGGCTGAAATGATGATGTTGCTGATATTCTTTCTTACCCTTTTTATCGGATGGGAAATCATCAAATGACCCCTCCCGCTCTGGGCGGAGCAGGAGGGAGTGTCGGACTTTCACTGACTAAAACCCATCCATGTTCCTTCATCGTCCTTTGTGTTCCGGGGCCGCGGTATCTCTTTCGAACAGTCCCGCAGCCCCGGCAGGCATCGGCCCTTACGGACCCCTTCTTATTGCTGACTCTCTTTGAGGCGAACGCGCCGTCGACACGGCCTAACGTCATGAGACGGACGGACGGCGAGTTAGCCCATAGCTCACCGTCCACAGAACCATATACAACACTATTTTTTAGTCGTTTTAATTACTTTAAGAGTGTCTAGTACTCATGAAAATAAACAACTGAAAAATTGACCATTTTCATGAGTACTCGACGTCCTTAAAAGTAATAGGCTAGTTTCCATCACAAATAAATTGCAAATCTATTTAGTGCGTCCGTTAGAGCATTGGAAAATAATGGACACGTATTTTTTGTTTCTGTAAATCAATGAATTTTGACAAAGACAAAACGTATCAAAACCCGGGAGTGACGTCAGAACGCACTAAAAATTATACCACGGCGTGACGTATAGAGTATTTTAAAAGCGTCGTATCTTCATAAATTTTGGTTTACGTCACAAAAGAAAAAAATAGGAGTCAAATATTTTTTTTATAATCTAACGGTCTAATTCGATTTTTTTCAGTACACAAGCCTATTAAAACGACAAAAAAATAGTGTTTTAGATATTGTTACCTTAGATTAGAGTTGGGTTGCGGCGAGGTAGGCACGGTGCTGAAGACGGCGCGCGCCAGCTCGTCGGCGCCCAGCCCCAGCAGGCGCGCGGCGCGCTGGCCGCAGCCCGCGCTCACCCACTGCTGCTTCGTGCCGGACCCTGGCAGAGCTGGGGACCATACTAGATTATACAACTAGTCAAAAAAAGGGAATTTAATTCGAGGGCCCAAGTTGGGTCCCGAGAGCAGCGAAGGATTCTAGAGTAGAATCCTGAGCGGAGCGAGGGATACAAGAACCGAGATGATTTTTTTTTTCCACGAGTTGTGTACTCTACTTTTTATCATTGACTGCAAGAAAATTAATAGATGTGTAGTATTTACTTTTCTCGTGGGTTAATAATAACAGCCCATCGGTTCGATCTTCAAGGTTAAGCCATGCTTACCAAGGTCGGTCTGTGGATGGGTGACCACTAATACATTACATACCGAGTTTTCTCCGTGCGTCAGAAAGTATGTAAAGCCCTTGGTCAATCTCAAAGCAATTTTCGAAATTCAGTGTTGTACTCTTGTCGGCACGTTTTATTGTTCCAAATTCAAAATGTTTTTATTCACTCAGTGAGTAAAATAACGTTTTATTCACTGTTATCGACAGTGAGTAAAAGACAGTTTTATTCACTGTTATCGATGAATACAATTACTTTTTCGAGTGGCAATGATAAAAAAATATATTTAATGCAAACCTAACCCTAAGCAAATCATAATTTCCTTAAGAATAGAATCCTTCCTAATCTTACTAGAATCTTGAGTGCACTGATAAAATGGCTTCGTTTTAGTCGAGCAAGTATCCCTCACTGCACTCAGGATTCTAATTTTACCTCCCTCATTTCGCTCAGGAGTTAACCCAGGAATCCCTCGCTACGTTCGAATCTTTCAATACATCCGGGAATATATAATTGTGCATACAACATGCTTTATGCCATTGGTGAATACTTTTCTATTTTACATTAAAATAGAACATTTTTAAGACTTTTTTAGACAAATATCTTTAGTTATCTACTTAGTACTTCCAAGCTCGTAGTGCTGTGCTGGCGCTGCCGCTGCGGCTGCAGAAAATCTCAAGCGGCGTAAATATAAAAAACTTTGTGGGAACTATATTTTCGAGCCGTTTGGGGTTGAAATTCTGGGCCCGTGGGGTCCGAGTGCCCATAGCCTGTTCAAGGAAATTTCTAAACGCCTAGTTGACGCTTACCGTGACCCAAGGGCTGGCTTTTACCTTGGCCAGAGGCTAAGTGTTGCCATACAAAGTGGCGACGCGGCCAGTCTCTTGGGCACATTACCAGCTGACAGCGTTGAGGAGCTTTTTTCTTTTATAGTTTGTTGTTAATTTATTTATTTTAGTTTCTTCATAGGTTTTAATTAATTATACAGAAAGTAATACGAATGTACATACGTATTACTTTCTGTGTATTGAAAACTCACCTTTAACAGCCCCCGCCCACCCGAGATGACAGATAGCGGCCATAATCTTCCAGATCGCCATCTGTTCGTTTTCAGTGACGGCCAGCAGCTGCAGCGCTTCCTTCAGCGCCGAGAACTCAGCGGGAGTCTCCGCTTTTTCAGCGGAACTCATGAAAGGGTTCGGAGTGTTGACCGGTGATTGGTCGAAGAGGAGCTCGCGTCGTAGGCGACCGTCGCAGCCGTGGTACAGGCTGGAAAAAAAATAAGGTATTTCTTTTAATTTTTGAACATGAACTAATCGAAACAAATTCTTATTTACACTTAAACACATGTTAACTCTACAGGGTCAAATTCAATTAGTTAGCGAAACACTATAGATATGGGTGTTGATATCTAAACAAGACAAATAAAAATGTGAATGATTCGATTGTTTTGATAAAGGATGTTTTGATATCTTCCTAACACGAAAAAAAACTTCTGATTTCGAAAAAGAACGGAATTTCTAATATCATACAAAAAGTAAAAACTACGCTACTTGCGATAATAGACCCTAAAAGTCATCATTTAAAAAAAAAAGATTTTCGTGTTGATATAACTGTCGAAGTTCAGGATGACACTCCTGCTGGGAGTCTCGCTAGCAAATTTAAATTGTGTCAAACAAAATGTAAGCCGATTGGCACAGTACTCACGTATGCAGAGCCCTGAGAGGGGCCTGGCCGGGCCTCAAGTCGGGTAGCAGTATCTGCACCGACGCCGCCGCTAGGGCGCCGCCACCGTCGAAGTCCAGCGACGTGAGAGACACGAAGCGAGACGCGTGCGCGTTTGATCCGGTGCTGTGAACAGATGAAGTTGTGATAACAATAGGGAATATGCAAGAAATTCAAAACTTTATTTTTTTTTCCTTTAAAATGCCTTATTTAACTTTCAATACAACACTTATTTTACAATTTAATATTTTATGTAGCGCGTGTGAGCACATTGCTCGCAGAACGGATGGCCGATGGGGCCGCAAAGTTCTGGGGTGGCGACCGCGAACCGGAAGACGCCTCCCACTAGGTGGACCGATGACCTGGTGAAGGTTGCGGGATGCGAGTCGCACGGGACCGTTCAATGTGGCGACATTTGGGGGAGGCATATGTCCAGCAGTGGACGTCATTCGACTGAAATGATGATGATGACTGTCTATCTGCCCTCTACTACATAGTTACTGGGGTATACGATACCCCTTAGTAAGACTGGTTGTCATTGGGGATAGGGCTTCTGACTACACGTAACAACAGCCGGGAAAAACGGCTTAATGTGCTTTTTGAGGTATGGCCGAGTAAAATTAGACAATAAATACTTATCAGGTGAAACGAAGTTTATAGTGGTCGGTTTTTCATGGGACGTTTTTTATTGAGTTTCTACAGGAGTTTAGAAGTAAAAAAAAAATTCTATTTTACTCTAGGAACTCAATAAAAGAAATCCCATGAAAATCCGACCACAATAAATTTCGTTCCACAATATTGTCCAATTGCACTCGACTAGTATGTTACGGGCTGTAATGGATGGTCGCCCATCAACAGTAGGACCTCGACCTTGAAGATTGACGCCCAGTTACGTAGCCAAGAGCCTCAAGCATCGTTCATGTTCATTATTACTTACCGTGTAGATCCAAACAGTTGCAGCACATCGAAAGCGGCATCCAATCGTTCGGGAGTCAACTTCGATCCCTGTGCGGGGTATGCGCTGGCGAGGTACCAGATGCAGTGGCGCATCGCCGATGTTTTTCCGGAACCGGACCTGTGGGTAAGTGAAATCAAATAATTTAAGTTTGTGTATTTAGGGACTTCATCACGCCTATAAACCCCGAAGAGCTTAGCAGAGGTGTGTTTATAGTAAATCGTCATTTAAACTTGGACCATGGATTCTAGCGTATCTTTATTATCAAGATTATCTAAGAAAATAATCTATGAAAGTTTTAATTTAAAAAATTGAAAGACAATCTTAATTTGAAAAAAATGTCTAGAGCTAACCATTTATTCTATTTAATTTCGTTTTTTCACACACATCTATAAATAATATTAAAAACGTGTTCAAAGTGATTAGTTTTATAATTAATTTGCCAATAAAATATAATCCAAAAATAAAATATTATAAAATATAAATTATTAAGCGACACTATTTGACCTTGAATGTCCTTATTACGTATTTAAATGGCGACCGTTAATTCCTATTGCCATACAAATGTTCTTCAAAAAAAACGAGAAAACTAAAAATATACTCGACATTTAAATATCGATAGGCCCCGTTCCCACTATGTCGTGATGATTAATTTATCGTTGGTTTTTAGTTGGCAAAACTTGTGGACGACAGTAATCGCGTCGTCCTATATCTGAACACCTCCATTTAAATACACAACTCAGAACTCTTAAAACTACACTATTATCTGTCGTCACGACAAAGTGGGAACGCGGCCTTACGCTTATTATTATTTGTTAGGACTATATGACAATTTTACGGTATAAAACTATTACCAAAGAAAATCTATCCTTGTTTCTTGGAAGTTAAAATTCAAATTCCGCTATGCCAGATAGTATTATGATCCGATCTTGAAAACTAATTTCCAAGTGAACTGTTATAATTATAAGTCCATATTAAAACAAAATGGTTGTAATAGATGGCGCCACGCGATAATTTCCTAAAAGAAGATAAATACTTCAACGAAAACGGTTATTAATGGTCTGTGATTAGCATAGTTTATTAATTGTTTGTAGATGTTGTTAATTATAGGTTTGGAAGTTAGTTTTGTTGTCTGATAAAACGATCTATCATGAAATTAATAAAAATACCAAATTCAGCACAAAGTTTCAGTGCATTACTTTAGAAGTTTAGATAAAAGCCCGTGCCTGCAAAGGCAACGGACCGGTCTGATGATGACGGTTTCGTGACGGTGCAAAGGTGCAAACGCCGTCAGCGAAGCTGTAAGAACCGTTCCGGCAAGGCTCCTGTGGAGCCCAACGATAAACTGCGCGCCGCGAAGCCGAACACCCCGGTGTACGGTGTGTCCTCGCCTACATTACACCACTGAGGCTGAGGACATCGAGGAGTACGTGCGCCAAAGACTGAAGTACACGCCAAGAGTACAGCTTCTAGAGTCGCGCCGCAACGTCAATTTCAAGGCGTTTGTGGTGCGTATACCAACGTGTATGCTCCATCTGGTGTTGGAAGAACGTTTTTGACCGCAGGATGTGGTGTTCCGTCGCTTCCGCGGACAAATTCCACAAGTATGCACAAAACATCGTCCAAGTGAAGTGCTACTAACAGTTTTTTAAATTGCTTTTTCTAACAAAAAATTGTTATTAGTATGTATTTTTAGGTTAAGGTATTTAACTATGGGTCTTTGTTACCTGTAATAAATGGTTTATTATTATAATTTTGTAGGTGCGCCCTGTGTCGTAATAACATATCAAAAGGAAATAAATTTATTTTTTATACCCGTAAATGATTAACTTATTTTTTAACAATTAATTACTCCACTGATAGTAAACAACCACAACAATATCATTATAAACAGAAGCACTTGTGAGGACAATACATAGTTCTTCGAAATAAAAACTTTACTGAAATTACCTAATTCAATTAATCTGTAGCCTTGTCTGTTATTAAATTAACTGAACATTTTAGAGAACAAACTGTATTATGGCAATGTGTATTTACATCATTAAAACATCACGCCTGTAATCCCCATAGGCACAAGGCAGAGTTTTAGTACATCCATATTTCGCGGGTTATGTTAAAGTTCCATGTACTAGGGCGCGAGCTTATAGCCATTTACAGGGCATAAATTCAAACCCAAGTCTACTACTAAGAAATTCCTGAAGGAAAACCTAAACACTTTGCCCAGACTGGAAATCGAACCCAAAATCTTACACTCGGGATAACACAAGATCATCGAGGGATTTTACTATTTTAAGTAGAGCTACAATTGTGAACATCAGAATGACTGGCCAATATGACCGATCTGCTTTAAAATATTACTAAAATCTAATAAATTTTTGCTACTATTTGATATATTTGTTTAAATAATTGGTACCTAATTAATAGCTGAGAAAATGAATTTAAAAATTGGGTAGTCATTCTGATGTCAGGATGACTCCCCACATTTAGAATCTCAACGGAAGAACTCAAAAATTTCAATTTGCCTTTACAAAAATGTAGTACCTATTTGATACCTAAACATATATTTTTTCCAGATTTTTAGGGCAAAGAATAAAGAGATATGATTGATGAAAAAAAAAATATACGAACCTGCCAAGAAATACGATAGCCCGGTCTCTTCTTGAAGCCAGCATACAGCGGTGCGTTGACTGAGCTGCCGCGAACACGTGAGGCGGCATGTCATCAGCTCGACAGCCTCGGAACATTGCTGCCACCTGGAGATCAACCAATTGAAATGATTTAGGGGGACACTTAAAGTATGATAAGTCATTATCATTTTCTGCCCAGCCTTTTCGCAATTAAAGGATGTAAAAAGACGATATTTTTTTTGTTTTAGAGTTTTAGACCATACCTGGGAACCTTCTAGTAACGGACATATTGGGAGTCAAAGTTCCAACTTTTTGACAAGTTTTTTTTTAAAAGCATGTTTTTAATGTTAGAACTTTACTTTTAACACCTAGCACCATGTTTTGAGTGCGTTACATGGAGTTATACCGTAAAACGTGATTTTACACCCCAAAAAAGAAAGTAATTTCCCAGCAATAATTTTTACCAAGCGTTGCTTAACCTAGAGGATCGATCGTGCAGTTTAGCGACAAGCCCCAAAAATTACCTACTATAAAAAAAAAATTGTGTTATTTACCTTCTCAGTATAAATAGGAGAGCTGCGCTTGGGTGGACCAAGTACCAGGAGAGCATGACCGGCGCGGGCATGGGGCAGCCCGGCGGCGTATCGCGAGCGCAGCACGTTGAGCGCGCCGCATTCGTTCAGGCAGCGCAGGGACGCTATGTCCTCGCAGCGTTCTAGTTGCGGTGGGTTCGCCTGGAAAATAAGATTGGAGGTAAGAGTGTGATCATATTGGATTATCATCAAGGGATCGGTTTCAGAGACTGGTTTTTCTTCATTCCTTATTTTTTCAGTGTTATTTTCTTTGGTAGAATCGTGGTCGTTCAGTACTCGTCATCGAGTTCTGCGGACAACAATTTAAAAAAAAAATGTATATTCCTGCCTGCCTGTCCTAATAATTTAGGAACGGTGGCGTCGCATACTCGCATGGCAAAATTAAAAACCTTTTATTCAAACTATGCTGTGAATCAATAAGGTCTATCTATTCATACACGAAATCTCATAAGGGGTAATTGTACTCATCATTATGAATAACTTTTACAATGGGACCAACAGCAAATTGCGAACATATTGTAGGGAACAGCTGTTTTTTTTTCGCAATTTAGGGTTTGGTCCCATTGTAAAAGTTGATCATAATGATGAGTGATTACAATGACCGGTCGAAGTTTATCGATATCGTCCGAAAACACGGTGTATTTATGCAGAACACTGATTTAGGCTATGTTTCCTGTCATCTAGCTATCCCAGACAACTAATACGCCATAGAAGATAAAGGATTGCGCGGACGAAGGACTTTCTTCTCGAGCGATCATCACGAATTTTAAGGGACCAAGCACACTACGCGGCCACGAATGCAGAAACTTCGACCACGAAGAAAGTTTGGCCGCACGACCGGCCGTCCGACCAGTATTGTTCAAGATAGAAAGAAAGAAAGAAAGAAAAAGGTCTTGGCCGCAAAGCGCGTGAGGTCCCTAAATCTGTCGTGTACGTGATGCGCTTTTGCGCGTTAACCGCAGGCAACTTCCTGTACTTTTGTGCTGTCCTGTCAATCAATGTTCTTGGTTATTAAGGGACTTTTTTACGCGGTTAGTATTTTTAGTCTCGGGTGTGCTTATCAATGCAACTGTAACCGATTTATTTTGACGGACAAAATAGTACCCCGACAAAAGTCCTTTATTTGCTTTAAAGAGGCTCGATTAATTATCTCCTACCTTCTCCAAATCATCTTCATCAACGGTAAGATTCTCCCCAGTTTGCAGCACCCGGACCTTGGCCCTGCCGGCGTCTGCCTCCCCATCCCTGACCACCGCCGTGAAGCCTCCGCGGTGAGCCAGCCACATGTGACCTGCTTGCAGCCATTCCTTCTCGCATGCCAGCTGCTCTTCGGATTTAGCCTGTGGAGAAGAAAGGGGGTTGGTTAATATTTTGTTGCGAGTTAGAATTCAAAACAACATGGTGACACGCCCAACGGAGATGACGGGATAAGCTAAACTCCTCTATAACAAAGAGTAATCCTCGGAAGCCTTTTGTCCAGAGTTAAAAAAATTACTCTCTAGTTCGAGAGGCAGTATCCCTCCTCTCTACTGTCTGTCTTTGCCCTGCAGCGAAATATAACTGTCATAAGTGAATAAAACAGCGAATAAGGACTCATCGCCTCGTTATGGTTCGATCTGCGCGACTCGACACCGCGTCTACCAACATTATGTTCTTTCTGACCGGCTCAAGTGTTTAGATTTCGATTCCGCGTCGATACGTGTGGTCACTCCCTAACTCTAACCGCCACGTTAGCTTACGTCACGAGTGCGCCGTAGGAACTCTATTACATGTAGCGGATAACAGCTTTTACGACAAACTGCGCTCAAGTGCTAACGTAATCACTCACACAACTGGTAGAGATTATAGGCGTGTCTGGTGGGTAACTAAAGAGTTCAAATAAAAGTGAATATTAGTTAAGAACAGAAATGCCTCAAAGGGAGAACAAAATTGGAAATAGCCAAGCAGCTTCGATTGTTCCCATTGCTGAGACACAGGCCTCCTCAATTTGAGAGAGAGAGGGTCGCACAACACGTGAGTCCAGCGCGAAATGATAGATACAAGCGTCTTCGGAATTTTGGTGCTAAAAAGTGTTAATTTTTTTTAATGTTGTAGAAAGAAGTTCCTTCCAGTTTTACCGGATACAGCTGAATACCAGTATTTTACATGGAGCAACTGCCTATCTGACCTCCAGAACCTAGTTAGTACCGGGTAATACGATACCCCTTGGTGAGACTGGTTCTCAGACTTTTTGGGCCTCTGACTACCTAACGACTGTCAAAGATCTACAAATGACATGGCAGCCAGGACCAACGGCTTAACGTGCTTTCCGAGGCACGGAGGAAACTCGGTATGTAATGGGCGGTCACCCTTCCACACACCAACCTAGGCAAGCACGGCTTACCTATCGATCGACCCGAGCGGCTGTTTATATAGCCACGAGCTCCTCCGAAAAAATTAAGTGTATGCAACGATTAAAGAAATATGCATCTATTATACGAGCAATAATGTAGAAATAAATTAAACAGCGCAACCCCCATCCAAATCCTCACATCACGAGAGGAAAACATTTAAAACCTGCTAAGTACGTTCTCCAAGTACTTCTTAAGGAAAGTGTTGTCGGCATTAGTTAGCACGAAAGCTTGTAATTTTCCACCATTAGATTGTTAACGCCGACTTGAAACTAGCTGGGACAGTAATTGTAGGGCCCAAGTGTCAGTGATGGCCGATAATGAGCTTCAGTAAAGGCTTTTATTGACATTTAGTTTAAAGTGCGCTTGTATAAAGAAGAGTTATGGATTTAGTTATAGAATAGATTAGTTGGAGATGTTATAGGACGACGGCTTTCAAGATTGTAACAACATACGGAAATGAAGTCTCATGCAAAAAAATCTGATGGGTCATAAACAGGTAAATACAATTAATATGGACCTATACAACCGTCACCCACACTACAAAATGTACTAGGAAGTCATAAGCCCTGCCTACACTACGACAGGTGTATTTCCGTAATTATAAGCCCAATTGATCGGTGGCTATTACTAGGTACAATTAGGAAGATAAAGAATTTGGATCGCATCACAGCTAAGGTTGCCCGTAGCCATACGACTATGAGATTCGGGATTTGCCCGGTCATGTTTGGCTGTTTTGACTCCGAGGGAATTGTTTAAGAAAAAAGTAAAAGTTAAAAATTACTGAAAAAAAAGCTTAACAAACACAACAAAGTGAAAAATAACTTTAGCTTCAGAAGATTTCTGTGTGTTTAATTCAGTATCTTTGCCACTGACTTCTGAAGGTAAAGTTATTTTTCACTTTGTTGTGTTTTTGAAGTCGGTTTTATTTTTGCAAAAAAGTTTTTTATTCAACCATTTTTAGTTGTAATATCTTATACAAATATTAGCCATACATTTATTTTAACATAACATAACATCACGCCTGTAATTCCGAAGAGTTGGGCTGAGGTGTACCCAATAGGACCTACACCCACATTTCACCAGTTATTTTTAGGTCCCATGTGATAGATGGCGAGCGCTGGCGCAAATCCAGACTCCGTGACTGCTACTGAGAAATTCCTGATGGAAAAACTCAATAACACTTTGCTCGACCTGGGAATCGAACGCAGGACCTCATGCTGAGAAGTCACCACCACTAGACCAACGAGGCAGTCATTTATTTCATATTGGTAACAATACATGTCATGATAATAGGCTTATCCCCAATAAAATGGAACCTAACAGACCGAACTGTCAAAATGTGGATGTACTGTACACATCTGCATACCCCCTCAGAGCATACAGGCGTGATGTTATGTTATGATTTTGTGAAAACAACAAACATCCAAGCAATTGCAGCAATCAGGACCGATTTGCTGTCTATAATTGAATAGTTCCATTGCATATCTCCGAAGATCACCATCAGATCTTCACCAAATGTAAACGGGACCACCGCGAAGTAATTTTCTTCCAAACAAAAAAAGAATCATCGAAATCGGTTCACAATTGGCGAAAAAAAGTCTGAACATACACCTTAAAAAAAAATTTAAAAAAACCAGACGAATTGATAACCTCCTCTTTTTGGAAGTCGGTTAAAAATAGGTACTTTCAGCAATTTCTCTAAGTTAATTTACTTTCCGAATTCCCAGCAGATCATTAGCAATTCTACTATAATGTGAAACTGAATGAATCCAAATTCCCTGTCTAAAACAAAGATTTAAGTTGAAAACTCAATAAATATGAGACGAAACAGCAAATTATTTCTTTTCAAATATGCTAGTGACAATTTGACATTGAAATGAGTAGACATTTGAAGAATTGTAACGTGATTCGTATTATTATCCTAATATACACACATCAACACGGTCTAGGGATATTTCATACTCAATTAAATAACTCGAAAAGTACTGGCCGCATTGGAATCTTTTATACACCGATTTGTTTGTAATTTATCTCAGACTAATTCCAAATTCAAATTTTTGAAAATACTTTTGTTTCGGTGGCATAAAAATGTCTTGATGTCTATGAGAGGGAATTTTCATTTGTGCGAAATTTAGAAAACAATACGAATTACGTTTAGTTACAGTTTTTTTTTTCATTTTTAAACAAAAGATAAAGTTAAAATTGAGGTATTGTAGCCATGCAACGCCGACATTTGACGAGGGCGGAGATGTTACGAGCTGTGGGAATGCTGGAAGCTGGATCTGTTCAGCGTAATGTTGCTGAGGCCATAGGGACCCATCAAAATGTAATTTCAAGATTGTGGACACGCTATCGTGCCACAGGTGAAGTAGCGGAGAGGCACCGGGGGCCAAGTCGCATCACTACCCCCAGACAAGACCGATTTTTGCAAATTAATGCGCGAGCACAACCAAATGCAACGGCGACTCAATTGGTCCAAAGGGTGCGAGTGGAACACCAAGTGCTTGTGAGTGACCAAACTGTAAGAAGGCGACTGCATGAAAGCAATCTACGCTCTCGTAGACCACTCCGGGTCCCACCTTTACGGAGAGGCAATCGTGGACGACGATTAGAATGGGTTCGGAACCACGTGGACTGGGGCCGTGACCAATGGTCCAATGTGCTGTTCACGGATGAATCCAGGTTCGGCTTCCATCCAGATTCACGAAGGACGCGTGTTTGGCGAGTTCCTGGACGATGGAGCCGTCTCCAGAACCCTCAGGAAGTTCACCCATACCAAGGAGGAACAATTATGGTTTGGGCAGGAATTCGTCTTGGAGGACGGACGGATCTCGTTTGGGTGCGGGGCAATATGACGGCAGAACAATACGTCCAACAGGTGCTGGGGCCCGTAATCTTGCCCCACAGAACACAAATGGGGCAAGATTTCCTGCTCATGCACGACAATGCCCGGGCACACACGGCGAGAACGGTAGCAGCTTGGTTACATACACATAATGTTAGGGCCTTAGACTGGCCTGCTCAATCGCCAGATCTAAATCCCATTGAGCATGCGTGGGATATGCTGCAAAGAAGAGCTCTGAAGGAAGTTCCTGAAAATCTGGCTACAGAAGATCAACTTTTTGCGCACCTCAGAAGGACATGGGACAATATTCCGCAGCAAGACATTGACAACCTTGTTCTGAGCATGCCGAATCGTTGCCGATGTGTTATGAACATCATGGGCCCTTCTCAGACTACTAACTTCAAGTTTATAAACACAAATTAAATGATTTTTCTATTTTTTTCAGTTTTTACTCACAAATTAAAAGTTCATTCATATACGGTTTCCGTCTATGCTTCATTTTTTTTCCATAAAATCCTGAAATTTTAATCTATACCTTAACCATTATTAAAAAATGGTAGAATATTAAATAACGTATCTTTTAAATATATACATGTCATATAAATAATTTTACACATTGATAGTAATCCGCTTTTTTAAAAATATCCCTAGACCGTGTTGATGTGTGTAGTTCTATCAAAGTGGCCATTTTAGACCCGCAGGACTTTTCCAATTTCAAAATGGCGACCCGCAGCAATCTTAACAAGATTATATTAAAGGACGAGGACGAGCGATTCATTTGACATTTCGCGCGCCTGTCATTTCGTAATTGACGATTACATCTCCATGTTTAAACATAGAATCTGATGGGAGCGGCAGCGTTCTGTCAAATGTCATGTTTACTGTACCAACTATTGAACAATTATTTGTTTACTTACTCTAAGCAGTGCGCAAAAGTAACTTATTTTGGGCATTTTGGGAAAGATACAAGAACAATATATGCTTAAAATATAACCTTTTCTCTTTTTGATAAATATCGAATACAGGAATAAAATAACAAAAACCATGAATTCAAATGAAACTATGAATGAATCTTTATAATTTTAGCAATACCAGAGTTAACATTACGAGGATAACATGCTACAGATCAGGTATGCTACATAGACACGAATGAAGCCGTTCGATTTGACGCAAGTTAAATCCCAACCTTAAATTGAACCAGCGCTGTGAAGTTTTTTTTTTTTTAATTTTACAGCACCATGCTGAGATAGGGGCCTTTTGGCTTAGTACAGGACCAATTTCATTTCATGTTTTTTTTTTTTCATTTTTCAGTTGTTTAATTTTTTTTTTATTAGCTGTATTGTTAGTTTAACCATTTTAATTTGTGTTTTGTCCTGTGCGGGCTAATAAATGTTTTTTCTTTCTAAATTCCCACGATCAAATATTCGTGGTTCCGATGATATTCCTAACTTCAACACAACACAAACTTATGACAAAATCATAACTTAACAAATACCAATTACTGAACAATAAATCTGAAATTACGATACGAAAACAATTTGAATTTCATTGCGAACTACAAGCTACTGCTAATAAAATAATGGGTAACAAACTTTGCAAGCTGATAAACAATATAGAAACTTATAAACGTTATATTTTAGACTACGAAACTGCCAAAATATTTAGGGTTTGACGAAAAATGTGCACTTCGCAAAATGTGCACTCATTTTGAGTAGCAAAATGAGTGTGAATTTTATCACAATGGGTCAAAATAAAAACCTTTTCCTTACAATAGTTTTTTATCACGATTTTTAGCACGAAACCAT
This sequence comes from Xestia sexstrigata, assembly GCA_941918905.2. NCBI lineage: Eukaryota > Metazoa > Arthropoda > Insecta > Lepidoptera > Noctuidae > Xestia > Xestia sexstrigata. The sequence goes on from OW799221.2 coordinate 6,373,239, forward strand.
ATAATTGATAGACACCACAATTTCCGTCACGTGCACATTTTACGAAATGCATATTCTGCGTCAAACCCGATATTTATTACTCGAGTCCTATTACGGGCCTTCCATCACCTCTATTTATTTCAGTGACGAAAAGTGACCTTGCTTAACTTCATTTTTTTTCCATGATGAAGTGAGATTTAATTTATTGCTGGAAGAGCTGTTGGTAGCCCCCCTGAATAGCCTACTACTGATGTTGTAAGGTTTAGTTAGACGAAATAAAAACACTACTAACAGTTTGTAGCACTTTCGAAAATATAAAAGAAAGTTCAAAGTGCAAAGTGAGGAAGTCGTTTTAGAATAAAGATAGCTAGAACACTATTTAAAAGCTCAAGATTCAATTGAAATTAAATCTTTGAAGAATCTTTTTAAACGCATCTTGGTTATATAGGCTTGTGTCCTGAAAAAATGTAATTAGTCCGTCAGGTATATTATCAAAAAAAAAATTGACACGTATTTTTTCGTTTGTTACGTAAACCAAAATTGACGAAGATACGACGCTTTTAAAATTCTCAATACGTCACGCCGTGGTTTAATTTTTAGTGCATTGTGACGTCACGAGCCCCCACTTCCGAGTTTTGATGCGTTTTACCTTTGTCAATATTCATTGATTTACAAAAACAAAAAATACGTGTCCATTATTTTCCAATACTTTAACTGACGGACTAAATAGATTTGCAATTTATTGATGGTGGAAACTAGTCTATTCTTCGAAAGTGTTCAACACAATAAATTGTTTATATTTGTGTAAGTAATGTTTTATATTACCTTATGAAGTGTTTTATAGTATTACTAGCTGCGCCCGCGGTTTCACCCCGCGTGGTAATTATAAAAAATACACCTACGGGTATAAAAATAGCCTACGACCTATTCTCAGGCCTACCAATTTTCTCTACCAAGTTACTTTGCCACCGACTTCGAAGCTAAAGTTATTTTTCACTTTGTTGTGTTTTTGAAGTCGGTTTTATTTTCTACAAAAAAGTTTTTAATTTTTCCATTTTTTGTTGTAATATTCTATACAAATATTAGCTATACATTTATTTTAACATAACATAACATCACGCCTGCAATCCCCGAAGAGGTGGGCTGAGATGTACCCAATAGGACCAACACCCACATTTCACCAGTTATGTTTAAGTCCCATGTGATAGGTGGCGAGCGCTGGCGCAAATCCAGACTCCGTGGCTGCTACTGAGAAATTCCTGATGGAAAAACCAAATAACACTTTGGCTGAGTAGTCGCCACCACTAGACCAACGAGGCAGTCATTTATTTCATTTTGTTAACAACACTTAATAATAATGGTAATAGGCTTATCCCCAATAAAATGGGACCTAACATACCTAACTGCCGAAATATGGGTGTACTGTACACATCTGCATATACCCCCTCAGAGCCGCGCACACAGACAGGCGTGATGATATGTTATGATGTTGTGAAAACAACAAACATCCAAGCGATTGCAGCAATCACGACCGATTTGCTGAAAAAAATTCAGACGAATTGATAACGTCCACTTTTTGGAAGTCAGTTAAAAAAAAAAAAAAAAAAGTCAAGCTGCTTTGGAGGAGTTCGATAACAAACACTGTGACACGAGATTTTTACATTATTAGAAGATGAGTCTGGGAAATGGGATAACATATCTTGATGTCTATTCAGCTTTTTGGTATATTTATAGCAGTCTTAAATGGCTGAGACGCTTCTAAGAGCTTGTCCTTCAATAAGTTTACAACAAGAAAACCCAACATACATCGTCATCCTACATCGCAAGTTATTAAAATGTCGTAAAATCAGTATTCAACAAAAACTGTAGTGTGACCAGTTTTAACATATTAGTAATTAACAAAAACACGTCCAAGTATATGGAAACTGCTTAATGAATAGTCAGTACATAATATTTAAGTATGTACAGGTCATTGTTTTTGTTAATTGTTTACTCTTGAAGGTTACCAAAGTCATGTTTTATTAGCTCAGATCCCTTTAGTTCCGTCAAACGCACAAAAATTAGACTTTTTGGGAAATTAACATTCTGGGAAATGATCATTCTGAGAAATGGACGTTTTGGGAAATGGAATTTCTGGGAAACGGACATTCTGGGAAGTGAACTTTTTGGAACCGTAGAATTGGACATTCTGAACCTAGACGATAACACAGGGTAGCGCCACATCAAAAACACGGAATTATACTACACACATCAAAAATGTCTAGGGATCAAGCATTTTTATGCGGATTTCTTGAGATTGAGATGTGGCTTTGTAATAAATTTATGATTTTATAAATTTATATGGATCCTTTTTGGTGCATTTCATAATTTGAATCAGGAACTCTCAATCAAATTCGAGTAAAAGATGAAAATAAGCTGTCAATATTTTCCCTATAAAAACATACAACGCATTGAAGACATTATTAGTGCTACTGTTTCCCTACTACTGATTAAAACCAACGTTATTATGGAGCGGCGACGTCATTTAAGCAGGGAAGAAATGCTCAGAGCCGTGGGAATGATAGAAGCTGGTTCCCGGCAACGTACTGTAGCTTTAGCTCTGAATACAAGTCAGAGTGTTATCAGTCGACTTTGGACACGTTACCGAAGCACTGGTACCGTGGCTGAGCGCCATGGAGGACGGTATCGCTGCACCACACGGAGACAAGACCGATACATTCAAATCTTAACTCGAAGAGCTCCAACAATAACCGCCATGATGTTAGCCGTGAGGCTTCATCACTCTTCAGGGAACTTAATTAGCGACCAAACAGTCAGAAACCGCTTGCATGAAGTGAACCTTCATTCCCGAAGACCGCTACGGGTACCACCTATAGCAATGCACAATCGTAGGATTCGATATCAATGGGCTCTTGAACACAGAAATTGGGCAGAAGAACAATGGCGTTTCGTGTGCTTTTCTGATGAGTCTCGTTTTGGTATGAGACCGGATACAAGACGTATACGACACTGGAGAACCCCTGGACGCCAACAGCGATTAAAATCCTGCCAGGAAGTCCATCCTTATAGTGGTGGAACCATCATGGTATGGGCGGGTATTTGGATCGGCGGAAGAACTGAGTTGATTTGGATCAGAGGCAACCTCAACGCTCAAATTTATGCTGAGACGATTGTATCAGACGTCATCGTTCCTCTACAAGTGCAAATCGGTCCCTTATTTCAGTTAATGCATGATAATGCACGACCGCACACCGCAAGAGTTGTAAGACAGACTCTCGCCGCAGCTAACATCAATGTCCTGCCCTGGCCTGCTCAGTCGCCAGACTTGAACCCGATTGAGCATGCATGGGATATGCTACAGAGAAGAGCTCTGCCGAATATGGAGGGTATCCAGTCGCAAGAAGACCTTTTTTTGTTGTTGCAACGAACATGGGCGGCCATTCCACAGCGTGATTTGGATGAACTCATTTTGAGTATGCCAAACCGATGTTCTTGTGTTGTTAGTGTTCGCGGTAGAAACACGGATTATTAATTGTTTAAGTTACCCAATAAAATTTTAAAGAAAACTGTTATTTCAGTCTTTTTTTCGAACTTTAATGTTAGTGGTTCAAATGTCAAAAATCCCTTTATTAGGAAAATGGCAAATTTCTTTATTAATGCAAAGGTGACTTGGTTTATCGTTACTGTGACAAACGAAAACACTTTATTTGATGAATCCTTAAAGAAAATTTTAATTAATATCAATCAGGAGAAAAGTTATTGCAAAAATATATGTTGATCCCTAGATACTTTTGATGTGTGTATTTGGTCACAGTAGACAACTAGAGTACTAGACACTACGTAGAGTGCCTTCAAACCGGCAGGAATCGGCTTTTTACTACTATGGTACGTTCGACAATGGTTGGAACACTGATTTCAGATCCAGAGAACTTATATATCTAGGGTACTAGCACACTTTTCAAAATGTTTCTTATTGTCTCATGCTACAATCAAGAATTTAACACATAAATACTTATGTATTTGCAATAAAAAGATGTCGTTTTGGTCCAAGGCCATAAAACATCGATTAAACTTCATTAGTTATAGAAAAACTCATAAATTAAACCACATTAATACATAAAAACTCTTTAAATATATAAACTAATAAGTCCAAAGTCGTATTTCATAGTAAAATTAGAAAGAAATCAACTTTGAGTATCATTAATAGACTGAGAGACATTCGTTTTGTTTGATTTTGCATTTAATCTAAGAAACAAGAACAGTTTTATTTATTGTATATTGTATTTTATATGGGATAACTTAAGTGTGAATCCATTATAATATTTGATTACGCTTAATTTTATTTTATTAGAGAGCGAGAGCAGCGGTGGCCCAGTGGTGGCCGGCCCCGACTTACGAACAGTAAGTCGTGGGTTCGAACACAGACAGGCGCATTACTTTGTGTAATTATTTTCATCACCACTGCTCTTAAAATAATGAAGGAAAACATCGTGAGGAAACCGGCATGTCCTAGAACCAAAAATTCGAAGACATGTGACATCTACCAATCCGCATTGGGCCCGCGTGGTGGATTATAGCCCATTCCCTCTCATTGAGAGGAGGCCGTGTCCCAGCAGTGGGAACATTATAGGCTGATGATGAATTTCATTTTATTAGAAAGATATAGTGCTTTTAAATGTGTTGTTTTTCTTTTTAGGGTTCCATACCTCAAAAGGAAAAAACGGAAACCTTATAGGATCACTTTGTCGTCTGACGTCAATACCCTATATCTCGGGAACGCGTAGGGGTATTGAGTTGAAATTAAAACCATATACTCAGGTCTACAGTTTCTTGAAGCATTAAAAAAATCAAACTTCTAAGTTAACGTAAAAAAGATACGGCCGTTTATGCCGCAAAAAACGTATATTTCGACACTCTCAAGGGAATCAAAATTTAAAGGGTACTTCCCGTTGACCTAGAATCAAGAAGAAGCAATCAATTTCTTTCAAACAGTCATGTAAAGGAAAAAATGTGAAAACCGTAAATATGTAAGTAGCACCAAATACTTACCTACAAGTTTATACGGAACCCTCCGTACGCGAGTCCAACTCGCACTTGGCCGGTTTTATTTTAATGGATATGCTATGTTTAAAATATTCAAACATAGCTTTTCCATAAACAGATGTGCTTTCTTGGGGCGAATTTTTGCGAAGACGGTTTCACGATTTATAACTAAACTTACACTGTCTCTTACGGGATATCTTCCGCCGTATTTTTCAATCATTAATTTGTCATTCCGCGATCATGGTGCTTATAACAGCGTCAAAATGTCGGGAGCTCACAATAGACGAGACGACAAAAAAAAAACTAATTAGTCCGTCAGTTAGATTATCAAAAAATATTTGACCCGTGTTTTTTCTTTTGTTACGTAAACCAAAATTGACGAAGATATGACGCTTTTTAAATTCTCAATACGTCACGCCTAGGTATAATTTTTACCTAGTTCTGACGTCACGAGCCCCCACTCCCGAGTTTTGATGCGTTTTATCTTTGTCAATATTCATTGATTTACAAAAACAACAAAAAACGTGTCTATTAATTTCCAATTCTCTAACTGACGGACTAAATAGATTTGCAATTTTTTGATACTGTCGTCATGCCTATTGTTTAAAATCACGGAAGATATTCTGTAAGTGACACTGACAGTGTAAGTTTGCTGTTTCTGAACAATTTAGGATAGCTGTATCGTTTGGTGTAATTTTTGCTCATTGTACCAATTTTGTGGAAAAGCAAGATGGCGGCACTAGTTCCAATTAAGTTCACGCACCAAAAAAATCAAATATTTCTCCTGTATTGCACAAAACATCAAAGACGATGAGTGATAAACTTAAAAGTGAAATAAATAGTAAATTCAAATGGTTACAATGTAAAGTTATGGCCAAGGAGTGTGCCGATTTAATTTTAGCCTCCGGAAACTTGAGCGTTCCAGTTGGCGGGTGGTACATTGCTTCACCCATGTGGTACAGAGCTGATGCATGCTTTGTAAGATCTAATGTTGGGATGGGCAATTGGGCACCTATTTCATGAATCTATGAATGGAAATGAAAGAAGTAATGGTAAGTAATATACATGGACTACATGGCGTAACATGCTAAACACAAGACCCCTTTTCTTTTTCTTTTTTTTTCGGATGGGAAATCATCAAATGACTTCTCCCGCTCTGGGCGGAGCAGGAGGAGTGTCAGACTTTTACTGACTAAAACCCATCCATGTTCCCTCATCGCCCTTTGTGTTCCGGGGCCACGGTATCTCTTTCGAACAGTTCCGCAACCCCGGAAACACAAGACCCCTGCTGTAAGTTAAGCAAAATATGATTGGCGACCGTAACACGTATGTGGTTACAGTATAATCATTAAAATCATCAATTCAACCCTCTAAGTTTATTCAATCTAGTATCTACACTAATAATATTTTAAAACCTTCTTTCCCCACGGAAACACGGAAAACCACCAAACCCACATTCCCAATCCACCTTCTCTAAACACTACTTGGGAGGGCAACCCTACGGCCTATGTATGTATTTGGCCACAATTTAACGGCCATTTTATTGCATCGCAGGTGTCTGTATAAACACTGTTTACGTTTAAGGGTGACCTACTGAGCTGTTGAGCACATCTGTCCGTACACGGAACAACATTAGGAGTTACGACACGTGACTCGTTGTTTGACGCGGATGTGGTGGTATACCAACCGAAATAGATTTTACTGGTAACATATAGGTGGGTTTTAAAATGGGTGTAGTAAAAGATTGTTTTGTATGAGTTTAATATTTATAATAATATGATAAATATTGCATAAATGATGGAGCAACGGGGCGTCTGAAGAGTTTAGAAGCACAAAACGGCAAAAAATGTTATCAAAGAATTAAATCGCTAGGTTCATTATACCGTGTCTAAAATGACCACGTTTGTTTGACATAAGTATTCTCGGTCCCTCACTTAACCTGAAAATCGTATCTTTCGTTCCACGCGATCCTTTCGTGTGTTATAAGTATGTAATGTAGCTGTGTCATGTAATGTTTGTAACTAGCAGTCCTCTCATTTATGATTGTATGTTTATCATCTTTATTTGTTTGCTGGTCTTGTGTTTATCATCTTTATTTGTTTGCTGGTCTTGTGTTTAAGCTTCAACAGTTCAGTTGCCGTTAATTTCGCCATTACTGTTATCCGGCTTGTGACAATAGCCAGTCAAGTCATAACTCCTGTCTGGCAGACTAACGAGAATCTAAATAGAATAATTGTGCGTTGATGAAATGATTTCTCTTGTTTCGTCGTATTGAAACATGAAAGATGTCTGTCTGCTTGATTTAAATTGTACCTTGTAGCATGACTTGCAAGGTACAATTTTCCTATTGAAAGCAAAGATTGAAATCATTAGATGTTCCCAAAGCAAAGAGGTATCTCGTGCATTGCAGTGATGTGTTTGTTACCTGCAGTACATTCGTACATTTCTACAGCTATGCGGCGGCGGCGCGTGCGGCGGGCGTTAGACGCTAATGAAGCTGTAACGTCACTAGTTGTATACAATAATACCTATCAAAAATATGTACAAAACACGTCTATAAATGGCGACTCACGAGTTGCAGTCATTAGGGCACGAGTCAGGAGTCACGGCCGCACAACAATGCATGTTGATTTCAACGCCAGCCATGCATTTGTCTCTACTTTGGTGCTTATTAAGAGATGGAAACAGTGTTTTTGTGTTGTTTTCGCGATTTAAGAGTAGGTGTGCTTATTAAAAATAATGCTTAGAGTGCAAATGCACTTAGTATACCTAAGTATATGGTAGGTAGTAAATGTTTAAATAATGCAACCCGCTACGAACCACAAAATCGTGTTATAATACTTTTTCGGGATAAGAGCGACATATTAATAATAACCACAACCACTTTTTCGAAAAGATAAAGCAATAACTTTTCCAAACTTGGAATAAAATATTTTGAACGGAAAAATAATATGAAAACCTTGTTTGGCCTGTATCCAAAAACTGAAGAGTTGTTACGATAACAGGGTAAAAAGCGCTGTTATTTAACCTGAAAATCCTCTCTAGAAATGGGCAGAGTTCCAATACAATTATGGTGATGTCACAAGTGCTTCCATTCTTATTTGCGAGATAATGATAAACAAAGAATATGTCAAATGCTTATCTATGAGTGATTTTACCAAGAAATCTCCATCCTTTCTTTTTTTTCGTGTAGTTGGTCCCTAACCTGGTGTAAGAGTTTTTATGCCTCTGACTTGGCTTTACATGCCGTCGAGAAATATCTCTCAGGCATGCTTGATTTCCGCACGATGTTTTTATTCACCGATGCAAGTGATAAATTATTCAATACGCACATGAATCTAAAAATCAGGTGCGTGTCTTGGGTTGGAACTCGAGACCTATGACTTGGCAGTCCGACGATCACACCACTATAGTCTCCGCCAGATAAGTAAGAATTAAAGGTCATTGCATAATTTCTCTGCGTAGGTACCCCGACAATACATTATGAATCGTTATTTATGACTAGAAAAAGTCAAGGATCACGATAAAGGTCGTTTCGGGACAAGTTTATGACATTCTTACTGTTTTCGGAATTATGTATTTGAATAAATGTTTGCGGGTTAATAACCTTTAATTCTTACTTATCTGGCGGAGACTATAGGATATCACTCCTGAATATTCATTTAAAATGGTAAGATGCGACGGCATGGCTGACAGGTATTATTTATTGCACGAAATTGATACCGGTTTAGCTTTTGTCAACTTTAAAACAATGAGAACATTATGTAACCGTCTCGTGATATGATGTCTCATTGACCTTCGTTCTGGTAAAACATACAAACCTACATCAACATTTCTCCCATTTACCGAAGTAATTGTAATAATTTGCATAGACATCGCTTATTAATTTTAAATCTGTTCGAAGCATAGACGTATTACGTTATGAATGTTCCGTCAGTGAACTCGGTATTATATCCATCACTCATCTGCAGACATGCGCGAGAGAGACGAATAGATCCGAACATAAGGACGAAGCGTTAAGGAGTAAGGCCTTTTTTCCAGACCGAGCAAAATGAAATACATACTTTATAAATCTAACTTACTACATAAAAAAATTCTTCAGAAGGCAGATGCCAGTATGAAGAAAGTCTTAACTACATAAGACCATCATAAACTGCTTAACGTTTTCGCAACTACGATGGGGTCGGCTAGTAGTCCAAACGGATGCCGCTAAATGTCAGTATTTAACAAGGGATATGTTCGCAAATAAATAAATTAAAAAAAATACAAATATAGATTCAGTCAGCCACCCGCCCATAAGACATTTCAAAGTCAAGCCAGGAAAGCAAGACATTAAAATCTGTAGCGAATATTTCAGTTTTGATCTAGTTTATCAAATGCCTAACTAAAATCCAAAACCGACTTATAGTACAGCCTATGACAATGGTTGGCAGTATCAACTAATGTTAACACTAGTCACGCCAAACAACCGGATTCTGGGCTAAAGCGTACATTTCAGGAATTCCAAGTAATCTACTAAAATGCCCGCAGTCCAGATCGATTTATGTTTGAACAAAAGGAATTTGAAACAAATGTGCGGATAGTATTTAGATACCGATGCTGGTAAGAGACATTCGTAAACTTTGAATTTCTCTGAGGGAAGATATTTTGTAAAATCATAAGCATTGACACCTCCTCTTATATTTCGTCGGTGAAAACTATTAAACAATAGGCTTGTGTCTTGAAAAATTCGAATTAGTCCGTCAGTTAGATTATCAAAAAATATTTGACACGTATTTTTTTCTTTTGTTACGTAAACCAACATTGACGATGATACGACGCTTTTAAAATTCTCAATACGTCACGTCGTGCTATCATTTTTAGTGCGTTGTGACGTCACGAGCCCCCACTCTCGAGTTTTGATGCGTTTTATCTTTGTCAATATTCATTGATTTACAAAAACAAAAAATACGTGTCCATTATTATCCAATACTCTAACTGACGGACTAAATAGATGTGCAATTTATTGATGGTCGAAACTAGCCTATTGTGTGATAAGTGGCAACAAAATGCCGCATAAGACGACTAATAACATAAATCAAATACCTAAGTAAACTGGTGACGACGGCAAGGACATTTTTTGTGCCAGTTTCAATTATTACAGCCTTCTTCATAAACTAACGCGTTTCAAACATTGTTTCTCATAAGAACTACGTAAACCATAAACATACTTATCAAAATGATCTGGAACTATCGTACGCATTGTTTTACATTCATTTATTTATCCTCTTCACTTCATGTAGTTACAATAGTGGGTTTATTATTAGTGGTATAAACGGACTTAATGCCTAATAAAATTCATTCGTCAGAGCATTTTGTCATCTATTATGTAGATTTTGACTTTGTAACTTCATCAGAAGCTGTTAATCTATTTCGTAATAATGCTATTCATGGTATAAAGTGCCGCTCACAAGGAATTTCGTTCATCGAAAGCACAATATGCCCTGAAGCTATAAAGCTAGTACTGCAAATAGATTTATATTATTATCTACGCCTATTTACTATCAATCGTTATCTATGACTTTAGAGTTAATGAATAAATACTAGTATATTTAGATTTTACTGTTTCCCATAAAATTGTATTGCAAATTGAGCACGATTAAAGTAATTTCAAATTATGGGGCTTTGTGTACTTTTAAGGGCTGTTCCGAAGATGGTTAGCGACAGGAATATTAATTTAAGGGAAAAATATATTTTAGAACACTTAACCGTAGCGCGAGAAAAGAGTTCGGAATTGGGGGAGGTCTTTGCCCAGCAGTAAGTTTTTATTGAGCAAAACAAGAAACGTCTTAGATATAAAACAACTCAGGAATCTTTGATAGTATTGAAAGTACAAATAAAGTTATCACGTAAAAAAAAACATTATCAACAGCTAAATAGCAGTCCGGGTAGAATTAACAAGATACCCTCAGTAATTGACAAGCCACGCATCAATGATACTACAAATAAAGGTCTTACAACCAAAGCACCGACAAATCACCACTTTCGAGAAAGTCTTCAAACTTGTCAGGGTGCTATTACTGGTAACGGCGGCGACAGTAATGATCTTAGTAATCTCAATGTGGCACAGGAAACCGATAGTTATCGATCTGTTCATGCTACTAGTAAAGTAGTGATATTCGAGCGGGTGAGGCTACGGTTGGTAATTATAACAATGATTAGTAGGATAACTCTAAGTGTTATGTAGGACGTGGAAAGTTGATATGTAGATGTGGAATAAGTTCAAGGGCGAAAGGATTTTGATGTTTGTCAAGAGAACCTGGCTTGAGGTGACGTACGATAAAAGTATTAAGAAAAAATAATAATATAGAAAACGAGAAAAAACATACAGATTCGACTCAATGAGGGCAACTAAGCATTGTATTATGGCCCGTGTAGTTCTTACAAAACTATTGATGTCACACCTTTTCTTACAGACTTTATGACCTTGAGCACAATAAAGACACAAATTATCACATACCACGAAACTCATAATGTAACAATGAAAGTAATGGAGGCGTTACAAAAGTGCCAATGTTCACACATGGCAATACTAGTAACACTGGGCACTGTCGTGATTCGGGAACAAATGATGAATTAACATGGCCATGTGATAGATATGAAGTAGTTGTTGATGGAGTATCAATTTCGTGTGTATCGGGGGAAAATGTAGATAAAATCGTTGGGTATAGAGGCAGTAATTGGTGTGATAAAGGTTATATAGATTACTAGCTGTTGCGACTTCGTTCGCATGGAAATTTTGGAGTGAATGTATAAGTAAAATAACTTGGCCTACCTATATGCTATTCCAGACTATAATCTATCTCTGTATCAAATTTCACCTAGATACGTTCAGCAGTTCTGGCGTGATTGAGTAACAAACATCTATCATCATCAACGTTTGTGAGTATGGATGTATGGATGTTTCTTACACTTTCACGCAAAAACTTCTGAACGAATTTGGACGAATTTTTGCACACAGATAGTTTATAACCTGGATTAACACATATGATACTTTTATCCCGGTTTTACGATTCCGTGGGACAATTATTGAACACCACGCGAGCGAAGCCGTAGGCATAAGCTAATCTTTATAAAAAGAAGAAAATTACGCACATCACCCGTATCTACGTTTCTATCTATCTTAGCCAACCGTTACACAATTTAACAATTTTATCCCCATTAGAAAATCGTTTACAGTCGGTTAACTGGCCATGGCAAGCTATAAATCTTTGTGAGTCGACAGCCGATGGCATTTAATTCCCCCATTTAATGGTGAATTTATATAAACGTTTACATTATTATGTTATTATGTGTGTCCTTTGCGATCATTGCATTCTAGTGCATGGCTTTATTAACATAACGTATTTTATCAAATGGTTAAATAAATAACATTGTGTTTTACTTAGATTTTTGTTGATGTAGTTAATTGACAACCATTCGAAAAGGGTGAAGGAAAACATAGTGAGGAAACAAGCAAGTCCTGGAACAAAAATGTGAAAACATGTGACATCCCCCATGACCAATTTTTACAGAGCGGAGGCCTTTAGCAGTGGGAACGTTATATGCTGTTCATACTGGTAGAGAAGACCATAATTTCATAGCCATTTCCAGCAATGTGAACGAGTCGTTATTTTAGCAGTTGCACCATAATTCTGAAATGATTGCTTTGCCAACGTCACCAGAAGCTAAGTCATCAATGACGCATATGTAATCAAGACGACTGTATGTCTGTATCATGACGTTAAGATCAAAAAAAGAAGACATCTACAGATGATAGTGATAAACAGCAGCCTCTATAAAGACTAACGTTACTCAAGGGATGCAGATGATCACGCAGAAATAAATTAGCAGTGCTCAGAATTATCAAGTACAAACACTCCAAATAACCAACTAAGAAAACATTGTAGAACGCAACAAATGATTGAATAATGAGTTTCACTTTCGTTCTTTTACTAAAACTTTGTGGTTTTCAATCTCATACAATTCTTTCATTATAATTCAAGACTTGACCAAAACCATTCATTACACCTGTATCACCATTCAAAAACCCACTATGCATACCTGAACGCTGAGATTCCATCACGTATCATAACGTCTCCATGACACACGACGACGCCCAAAATGGCGCCTGTTTTGATCGATACTACATCGGATTAAAGATGATGTGCCTGACTATAATCCGTGATAGTTATTGATTAGCTATTATTTATATTATAGCTGCCAAACATATCTAGCTCAGTTGCAAGTACAACGGTTTGAATTTGTTGGGCCTGTGCAAGTCTTGAAAATACAAAAATTTGGACATCTAATGAGCCCACGTCAGAGGCCCCATACTGAGGAGGGGTGTCCAATTAATGGGAACAGTATCTCTCTCTCCCTCTCTGCATCATTGCAAGCTGCGGTTTCGTGTGTCGTTATCCGATTAGCGTGTAAGTTGCAACCGTGGAAAAGCTCTTTTTTTTTTTTTTTGAAGAATGCGTTTTGCCAGAACAGAACTTCGTTTCTCAATTAGTAAAATATGAATCATACCTTCATAACTTCAACGTTATATTTTGATATCGCTAAGATGGTACAGTTTTTGGAACGAAAAAACAATCATAAAATTCCCAAAGCTTCGGCCGATTTAGAACCGGATAATAAATCAAGCGATTTGTAAAAACATAGCAATAACTTACAAAAATAAAGTATGTAATAAACTAGATGAGATCCTTCTTAATGGGCCACCACCATTTTTCTTTCAAATACAATAAAAGCCTGTAAGGTAAACGCGGGTGAAGTCGTCATGCCCCCAATAGTCGACAATTAATCTAAAAACTTGTATATTTTTTTCTACTGAACTTAAAATGGGCCGGTTTATATGGAAGCATATTGTTGGTAACATATTGCACAATTGAAATGACAACACTGAGTTTTAACAGATATGGCGTCGGAGATATGTTAGTCGAAACGTGTGTGCCCTAACAAAATCGTTTTTTCGTGAAGTTCAGCTGTCAAACGTGAAACTCAGCACGTGGTTTTGTGTTTTGATTTACATAACTCCAGTGGGGTCTGCGGTAAGTTTCTTTGTTTAATGAGTTAGTTAAGTTTATTTGCTAACGATGTAATATGCAATTTGGAATACTTTTAACATAGAAGATATTTTTTTTTAATGAGACATCTATTGGTACTTTAAAACTCCCATTTGACCCAAAACCCGTCATTTTTAGAATTATTATGACGACTACTGGGACATACTCAAAAGTTGCACCTAAACTCGTCATAATGAAGATATTTTGTGTTTTACAGTACAAAATGCGAATAAATAGATAATATCGGGACTTTTACAAAATTGTTAACTCTCTTGTACAAACATATTTAAGGTTTAGACTACATTTGTTGATAAAACTGCGTTTCTTTTAAGCTTTTTCTTAGGGGTATATTTTACTCTGCTGGTTCTAGATGCACGTACACACAGTCATGTTATTCGATTCAATTATTTTGTTTCTTAATGGTTTAAACCCCCTGTTTTCTATATGCACTTTCTACGTGCGTTTTTTGTTAGGTATATATTGGCCGCTGTAGGCCTCCGCCATTCGATTAAGGACACGCGATACATATCTACGCGCTTTGGGTACAAGTAGGTCTACCACTTGCCTTTGCTTCTACTACGCTTGGATTACAATACGTCGCAAGCAAAAATTGAATGTTAAGAACAGTCAATTTTTGCTTGCGACGCATTACACTATGCTTTTTGTTCGAAATAACTGCATGTCGTCACGTGTATTGTACCGCGTCTTCCTAACGTCTCTTAATAGCGCCTGTATAAAAATTATGTCATTCAACTAGTTTTGACGTAAACATTATTAAAATCAGTTTTAAAACTAAGATGACATAGATTCTATCGCTGCCACTTCGTTGCTTGTCGTATTCGATATTGATGGGTAAAGAGTAATCTTAAGTAAGATTTTTTTATTTGATTTAGTGATTGCATGATCGTAATTTTAATTACAGATCATGACTGAAAGAAACTACAAGCAAGAGGACCTTTTAAAAGCCATAGAAGCTGTAAATCAAGGGGCCACAACATCAGATGCAGCAAGAAAATTTAAAGTGCCAAGGACCACATTAAATGACAAGATTAAAGGGCGTAGTTTAGTCTGCTGCTCTAAAGGACCAACGACTGTTTTAACTCCAGAAGAAGAAGAACATTTAAAGAACTGGTTAATTTTCATGGCAGAAAGTGGTTTTCCTGTAACATCAGATCAGTTATTTGATAGCGTCAAATTATTAGTTACCAAATTCAAACGTAGTAGGTAACCCATTTACTAACAATAGACCAGGTCGACATTGGTTCGAGTCATTCATAAAGCGTCACCCTGAACTGGGTCGGAGGGTGTCCCAAAATTTGACACAATCTCGAGCATTAGTCACGGAAGATGATGTTCGTACGTGGTTCAAAGAAGTTCAGGATTATTTTTGTACTGCTCAGCTACAGGCAACTTCTGAAGACCCGCGGAGAATTTTTAACTGCGATGAGAGCGCCTTTTGCTTGTCCCCCGCTGACAACCGAGTCTTAGCGAAACGTGGGTCTAAAAATGTTTACAATATAATACCAAGTGGAGAAAAAGAGTGCGTAACAGTTCTCCTAACAGATAATGCATCAGGTGAATTGGCACCGCCGATGGTTCTTTTTAAGCTTAAGTCAATCCCTTACAAAATTTCGACTTCAGCACCCAATGATTGGGGATTAGGGCACACAAAAAGAGGCTGGATGACTGGCGAAGCTTTCTATGAATATATAGCAAATGTGTTCTACCCTTGGGTTACAAGAAGTGGCATTCAGCTGCCGATAATATTTTATTTGGATTGCCACTGCTCTCATACGACGCTACCATTGAGCAAGCGAAGCATTGTGATTCCAAGCGTTTGATTTTAGGAATATAAATTAAAATGCAACCATCTGTTTTATTGAATACCTGCTCTTCTAAAAGATTATAACCTGCTATTCTAAATAGGGATTTGGTTTTCTATCTATCTACCTAATGTTTCAAAGGCACAAGCATGCTTAACAAATTCAAGCACAAAAAAATGTACTTATCTTGAACTTTATGTTCAAGAGCAGAGAGTTTATATTAGCATTAAAAGTTGACGAGTACTGGGAATATTTGACGAGTATCCGTACAAATCAGACGACTATTGGTACAAATCGCCCTTTTTTTACTTTTGCCTTAATAAATATTTATACCCATCAAAATGATTAAAAAAAAATTGTTACTTAGAATAACGAATAAATTCTCTATCACGTCATGCAAAAATTGTCACTGTCTATTAAATATTTAACACACAGTAGCGCTTCAAAGTCAGTGATTTCCGAAATCCGACGAGTATTGGTACGTTTACCTTATTTGGAAGGGTTACGAGAAGAAAAAGGTGGCATTGGGTTAGTTAACGCGAAACTGATGATAGTCGTCAATTAATGTTGATCTCTCTAAACCAGTATAGAAATCACAAATAGCATAAGAGGCTCAGGCCGAGATACATAATACTTAGCAAATTAGCACGACGACTTTTGGCTAGACGTTAATCCTGTCACTGTCGCACAAGTATCATACTGCAAATGCTAAGACATGTTTCCGACTCTGCGAGCCAGAGTCGGAAATCAGTATGTACTGGTCCAAGATCCCAGGGCGTGGTGTTAAGCACAGAATTAACACAGGATGGATAATTTGGCGGCAGGTCACGGGAACAATATGCGACTCCCGCATTCCCCTCAAACTCAAGGGGAAGATTTATAGAACCATGGTTAGACCTGCTGTCCTGTATGGATCAGAATGTTGGGCCACAAAAGGGATGAATGAAAGGCAATTACATGTGACTGAGATGAGAATGCTAAGAGGGATGTGTAATTTTTGCGTAGGGTTAGTTTGATGTACAAAATGCTTGGTTGACGGTTTCGTGGAGGGTCCGTTTGCACCTTGTTTATGTCTCGGCCTTAATGCTATTCCAGAGAATACATCGAGAATACATTCAGCTTTGTTCAGCTATTCTAAGCTGAACAAAGCTTAAAAGATGTCCGATAACGAAAGAAAACATAAACAAGTCTCAAATCATTTACTGAATGGAGTTAATCAATCGCCGCTGCTCCATAAGCGCAGTAAGAGCATGCCATAAACGGAATAATTAAAGAATTTCTCTTCAACACAAGGTCGTTGCTGCATTATGGTGGGTAACGCACTGGGGAGATTGCCTGCGGCTACACCATGAAGAAATATAAACTATTGTCGAAGTACCTGTGGTCGTCGAAAAAACGTCCCTTTGTGCCTATTGGCCTTGTTTCGTTCTGTCTCCTGCTGATATGGAGGGAAGGGAATTAAGGTTTTTCTGACTTCTTCGCTATAGTTCCCAAGAAACTAACTCTTTTTAAGGCCTATTGCCAAAATTGTAATACCGGCAGCCTTTGGGATAACCATACCCTAAAAGCAGACAATGCCCTGCGCATTCAATACAACAATGTCTTCAGGGTGTTGTTGAGGCTTCCACCTTACTGTAGTGCGTCAGGAATGTTAGCCGATGCGCACATCGACGATTATTTTACGATAATACGGAAGAAAGTTGCCTCAGTAATATCCCGAGTGAGGGGAAGCAGCAACAGTATGCTGAAGTTGTTTGCAGAGAGGCTGGATGGGCCTACAGTGGGGAGGTTTACCAAGCTACACGTTGGCAACATTTAGGAAGGAAGATGTAATACACCCTATGGGCCTTCATGCCTGACAATAAAATATGTATTATTTATTATATTTTTCTGATTAATTTCGTTGCGGGATCCAAGACAGTTAAATTATTCGAGGAGTCGAGCTTCATTGTCTCGGCGCTTTTCTGGTGATCGCCACTGTTGATTCCGGCTTTCAGGAGTTGCAGTAGTTTGGGAATTGTGTGGCGGGCTTCTCCCAAAAAAAAAAAAGATCGTCGAACGGTCCAAATACAACGCACACTATGGAATAAAATTACCGCGTACAAAATGTAATAAAACTGAATAACCAAACTCCCTACCTACTATAGTTAGTTGTTTTTCGTAGACTTTCCCTACTTTTGTGCGGTCCGGTGTGCTGATGTTCACGGTTTTTCAGTAGACTTTGTATACGCGCGTTTTTTATTATTTTCTGTCAGAGGTAAATAAATTTGAAGGAGTACCTAGAATTTTGGGATCTCTCTAGATAATTCTTAGGTCGCAACTTATGAAAACATAAGCAACTAGCCGCAGCAGTTTATCCGCCAAGTGCGGTGCATACACAAGGGTTTAGAAACGCTCAGTGCATCAGAATGGAAACCCACCGCGACAGAAAAGGCACCGGCTGACTCATTACTTACGTCAAATGCTATCATAGTTTATTTTAGAAACTAGCTTTATTAAATAGGTACATTATTTTATTGCTAGGGACTTTGCAGCACACTGCCTCAAACGCTGCGTCTAGAATCTAAAACAAGTGATTTAGGCACTTTCTGTCTATGAATTAATAATATTAGGTTTTTAAAGTTGGTTTTTGCCACCAAATAACCGCCACTAATTCAAACATAGACCAACAAAAAAACAGAAGCGACCAGACATTACTTAATCCCACTTCTGCCTACGTGTTCAGAATACATATTAGGAAGACCGGAAGCTTACTTCGCATTCCATGCACGTCACGGCGGCCATTTTAAGAACTTTATCCATAGAGAACGTAAAGTGCATTGCTTATAGCGTATAGGTCAGACCGCATCGGAAATATTATGGTAAGTACGATGCAAGCAAATGCGGAAATCTGACGTGCAGGTTGAATAGCTAAATAGATGTGGAATGTCTGTTTATGTTTTAAATACAGGGTGTAAAAGACCTCATCACGAAGCCGTCAACCAAGCATTCTGTACATCAAACTAAGTAACTTTACGCAAAAATTATTGCTGGGAAACGACTTTTTTTTTTGGGGTGAAAAATTATGTTTTGTGATAGAACTCAATGTAACGCACTCAAAACATTGTGCTGATGGATGGATTGAATAGTACGAGGGCCGTGGAGGTGTTTAAAGTAAAAATCTTACATTAAAAACTTGAATTTAAAAAAAAAATTGTCAAAAAGTTGGAACTTTGACCCCCAATATCTCCGTAACTAGAAGGTTCCCAGGTATGGTGTAGAACAAAAAAATTATCGCAATGACGAGGAGAACAAGTGCCTTTCGGCTTCGTTAAGAGGTGTTTTACACCCTTTATATCCCTATAATTATTTATATCCCTATAATTTGAATAAGGGTTTGATAGACAATGCAGAGCACTGACTATACTACATGGAAATAAGTAGTTCCATCTGCATAATTATAATGAGACTCTTCTTACTTTAATTCCCAAAATATTTGAGAAGAACGCGAGTTTCTTCTCCACACTCTTGTCTCATTTTAATAAAAACATCGGAAACAATACAAAATATTCTCCATCATTTACCATGTCAGTTTCTCACATAAATCATGTAAAACTTCGTACACTGGCGAGCACATTGTGCGCAGTTTACACTGTATTGCAATGAAACTGAATACAAATGGGACGTCCGCGTCACCGTATCTCTTGCTCGTATCGCGTGTAGACTCATTGCACGCCAGAGTATTTTATCTATCGCTTGAAGGAAGTCATTGTGTCTACCGGAAAATTAATACAGCGATAATGCAGACTGTTTTTTTGTGAAAAAGACAGGGAGGTTTTCCAAAACGCTAAGCGGAGCAATGCTAGCGGAGCTCTTCTCGTTTCTTTAGTTGAGTCCGGGCCTAAATCTTTTAAAACTGAGAGATATTTAACGGTTATTGGTTTCACAATCATTGATGAGATTGCCAGGTTTGTTGGTGATGCTGACCATTGCTTGAATGAGATGCCTTTGATAAAGTGAGACGAAAACCCGTTGAACCAACAGAGGACCTAAATGAGTGGCAATCACTCATCCTAAAAGTTGTCATTTTTGACATTCATAAAACTCATAGAGGTTTAAACGCACCTGTATATGAATGACTAGCGGACGCCATGCGGTTTCACCCGCGTAGTTCCCGTTCCTGTGGGAGTACGGGGAGAAAATATAGCCTATGTTACTCGCTGATAATGTAGCTATCCATTGCTGAAATAATTTTTCAAATCGGTCTAGTAGTTTTTAAGTTTATTCTTTACATACAAAAATACAAATCTTTCCTCTTTATAATATTAATAATAAAGAAGTATAGATTGAGCGATCTTGCTCAAGACAATATAGATGAACTAAAATAACTGATGGTAATACCAATTGGGTAACTTATAAGTAACAGTTACTTGTATGTAACTATAAAATCTTCAAAGCCTAATAAAAATACAATAATCACTATACATATCAAGCACTTAAAAGAAGTACAGTCACAGTCACAATCCTACTTCCTACTACTATCTTACTAATATAATAAATGCGAAAGTTTGTGTGGATGGATGTATGGACATTTGTTACTCTTTCACGCGAAAACTACTGACCGGATTTGGATGTAATTTGCCACACACATAGATACCTGGTTACCTAGTTACCTGGATTAACACATAGGATACTTTTTATCCCGGTAGTACGATTCCGTGGGATATTATATTACCGAATACCACGCGGGCGAAGCCACGGGCATAAGCTAGTAAAGTAGTAACTTATACAGGGTTAGTTTGCAATGAGCAGCCAAAATTTGAAATTTAGATCTAGATATCAAACTAAAAGTGCAAATTAAATATTATTGTCGAAAAAAATAAAATAAAATAATAGCATTCATTTGAAAAAGTTCTAAATCATAAACCCAGTGGGAATCAATGCACTTGTGTGCGAGCATGCACCGCCAATTTTATGTTTGTGCTAACTGCTACTTAACTAGGTTGTTGAACTGAATTGTGCTGTTGCAATATCCACACGTTCGCTTTTTAGTGGTGGACAGGAATCTTATTTAAAAAAAATGTTTTTTTTTTTTCATTATATCGAAAATATTATCGATTCTAAGCCATCTGTGAAAAGTTATTGAAAACTAACCCTGTACATAAAGGGTGCAAAAACCTCTTAACGAAGCCGAAAGGCACTGGTTCTCCCCGTTGGCGTCGTTGCGATATTTTTTTTGTTTTACATCATACCTGAGAACCTTTTAATTACGGAGATATTGGGGGTCAAAGTTCCAACTTTTTGACAAGTTTTTTTTTAAATACAAGTTTTTATTGTAAGATTTTTACTTTAAACACCTCCATGACTCCCGTACTATTCAATCCATCCACCAGCACAATGTTTTAAGTGCGTTACATTGAGTTCTACCAAAAAATATGATTTTTCACCCCAAAAAAAAATCGTTTCCCAGCAATCATTTTTGCGTAAAGTTACTAAGTTTGATGTACAGAATGCTTGGTTGACGGGTTCGTGATGAGGTTGTTTACACCCTGTACACACGCAACAACTTTAAAGTGATTTTCTCCAACTGTTTTGATTAACGTTTCATTAACGCAACATGTATTTTGGAAACCATGCTATTACGAAATACGAGTAGTTCTAATCTATTTCACTAGAAAATCTTTTGAATTTTGCAAAGTATACACATAGAAGTGCTCGCGACTGTACAGAGTAACACGGCGGAACAGAAGCGTATAAGTAAGTACATAGTTGCCTTATCGAAGCATTTATTTATAGTAAGACTGATTAATGAACGAGTTCAACAAACGGAAAGTGAATGCAATTGAGTGAATGAATGTTTGGCGTAAGATTGTAAGTGTTCAGTTGTAGCTACGATGTTCCAACGTATTGATTGAAATATTGGTTTGTAAGTTTTTTGATGGCTAAATGTTGAGATGGAGTTTTTTCACGGGGAGTTTTACTTTTATCTCTAGCAAATCGCTCTACAAAATGTTCTTTTTTTTCGGTTTTCTTCGACGAGGAAGTTATAAGACGTACTATTTAAAATCCTCTTCATTACAAAGGCACTTTAATTTTTGACGTTTCGTAAAAACATGAAACTGAATCAATATTTGATTTCAGCCAATATCTTCATCATTTTATCAGTGCACCACAGACTAACCCCCTCTTTATTTAAAGTTCGTAAAGTCCATCCAAAAACCCGGTTTCCACCGCGAAAGAGTAATGAGCCGGAAATGGCTAAGCGAAGCGGACTTCGTTTTCATGAAATAGGTTTGCGTTTCCACCAAGAACGAGTTAAGTCATCTAATTCCCACCGCAAGAGAAATGAAACAAGAATGAGCAGAGCGAGCTCATTTTTACTCTTTTTGCCCGTTGAGTCATTTCCGCTCGACTCTTTGTTGGTGGAAACACATGTTAGCAGTTTTCTCCTGCGAGGTAAAAGAAGTCATTAAAGGGTCCGCTCCGCTTGCGGTGGAATCCAAGCTAAAGGATGTCTCTAAGATATCGCTATAAGTGATAAGACAGCCGTTGTACCCATAAAAAATAATTATATTGTGGAATTAGCTGTGCATCAATTTTTGGAGTGCAATAAAGAATATTCTATTTGCGTCTTCTCGTCATCTCTCTAAAAATTCAGGCGGTAATTAAGTATCCTATCAATTTCTACTCCGTAGTCGCTTAGCAACGATAAAAATACCTCATTCACCTCCACATCACGTGCCGAAATATTAAATAAAACAAAAACACATCACATATAAACAATAGACACATTTCTTGGAACGGTCGCCGGCCGGCAGCTAACGTGGCAGCGTGGCAGCTGGTCGACAAATCCGGCGCATTCATGCGCTTGCGCAACGCGGCGGGACTGTCTAATAAGGGGGCTGCTAGAACGGTTGTAGTTACTGTGGTTGATTCCCAAGTGTTTCACTAAATGGAAAATCACTGAATCTCTGTCCTAGAAGATTGAGGACAAGAGTAGGACCAATTAATATAAAAAAAAAATGGAAATGATTTGCAGCATAGGTAAGGGAAAATTGCCTCATAGGAGTCGCTCCATATTGGTATTTAGCTGAATCGACTTAGATTGAAAGCCGACCCCTATACTTTGAAAAAGTCCGGTGAAATACGACGGATCTTGTTATATCACAAAGGATCTTAAGCCAACTTTGTTTCCACCCATGAATTACATACAAATGTCACAGCAGCCTGTCAATGCGGAATTCTGTCGCAAACTATGTCTAACCGTCTACCGTGATATTTAAGCCCAAAAAATGCAGTCAAGTCACCTCTAAGCTTCCACAGACGACGCTGTGGGAGTGGCGGAGTTTCGGGCCAACAAGAGAAACGAATAGGCCGAATTATTACATTTGAACACTTACTATTTCAACTACTACTACTAGTGGCGACCGCGAACCGGAAGACGTTGCGTTGGAAGGCCTCCCACTAGGTGGACCGATGACCTGGTGAAGGCTGCGGGAATCCGCTGGATGCGAGTCGCACGGGACCGGTTAATGTGGCGACACTTGAGGGAGGCCTATGTCCAGCAGTGGACGTCTTGCGGCTGAAATGATGATGATGATGACTTACTATCTCCCTAACTACCTACCCCTATCACAACAACAATCTACAAACACCACCATTAAAACAATAGCCGAAATTTCTTGGAACGCTCGCTTAGTGGCAGGCTGGCAGCTGATCGACAAATCCGTCGCGCACTTCGTTTGCGCAACGCATGCGTGGGCGACGGTTACTTACTGTGAACCGGCCGGTGTGTCGGGGAGCCGGTGACACTGCGCAAGCAGATTACGTAGGTTATGGCAGAAGTTTGAGTACGGAAAACAAGTTATTTAGATTCAGGTTCATGCATAATTGCACACGGTGTTTGTCTTGGTATGGGCATGTAATGAGGAGAGATAAAACGCATGTGACTAAAAGAGTGATGGACATGAATGTTGATGGATGGAGAGGGAGAGGAAGGCCAAAGGAAAGATGGATGGATTGTGTGAAGAATTGTCTGACAGGGGAGAGTGGAAAAAGAAAATGTGTTGCGCCGACCACAAATAGAATGGGACAAGGACAGAAGGATGATGAGGATTGCAAAGAAACAAGGGACTTTCAGGAGCGTGGCAGGTTGAAGATACCGTCGAAATCACGGGAAATACCTGGGTGAAGAACACACGGAACCAGGAAGTAGAAAGAAAGTCAGAAGAAAGTGGAGGCCTATACCGCGCAGTTCGTGATTAGGGATTAATCTGTGAACGTGAAAGTAGTTGCAAGGATGTTGGCGGATACCAGGATGACAAAAAATGAAGGGGATCTAGAAAAACGGTACAGTAGGTGGAACAGTGGTAATTAGCATAAGAGATTTGTGCCTGTAAACGAACCTATTCTAAAAGAGCTGTGTAACAATTTTCATGTACAATAATGTGAGTCTATTTATCTATCTACAAAAATTCCTTAAAGGAAAGGTCTGATTAGAATTTGAAGGGGGTTTTGTGTAGTTGGCGCGTTTATGACAGCGGTACTTACAATATTAAACGCGTTTCCAAAGAAAATTCTAGATAGAACTACTAAATCCACTGTCCAATGGCATGCGCCTAGCACATTTTAGTAACTTGTAAACGTTGCAACATTGATATATCAATGCGTTGCAATACCAAATCTGTTATGGTTAATATAACAAGCGACTGTTACAGATTCATTGACTAATTCCTTCTACATAAATCTTGTCATTCAACTTAGTTAATTAAACACAATAACATTTTAGTTAACTGTATGGGTTCTGACAAGATTAACTAGGTTGCTGGTACGACAATGACGGCAGTTTGTCCTATTACAAGTGAACTAACTATATTCTGTTGGTAAATCTGCTGTCAAATCTTAAGCTTGTTGTTC
Organism: Xestia sexstrigata; assembly: GCA_941918905.2. Lineage (NCBI taxonomy): Eukaryota > Metazoa > Arthropoda > Insecta > Lepidoptera > Noctuidae > Xestia > Xestia sexstrigata. The sequence goes on from OW799221.2 coordinate 6,398,068, forward strand.
TTATTATGCGGTAATAAATACAGCCAATGCAGTATAATGAAGGTTTGAAAAACTTGATGTCATTTTCATGTTGAAAAGACGATAAAAACAAGTTTGACATCAAGGTTCATTATCATCATCATTTCAGCCCAGAATCACACTGCTGGGTTAAGGCCTTACCTACTAAAGTATAAGGTCCTCACCGGACACGGTTGTTTCGGGAGGTTCCTGCACCGAATCGGGCGGGAGGAAACGCCCGGGTGTTTCCATTGCGAGGATCGACCGGAGGACACGGTGGAGCACACGGTGGAGGTGTGCCCCGCGTGGGCGGAGCACCGCCGTGTCCTCGAAGCGGCGATTGGCGGCGGCGACCTCTCGCGTCCGGCCCTGGTGCAAGCCATGGTCCGGAGCGAGACGGAATGGGACGCCGTCACCTCCTTCTGCGAAGCAGTAATGCTAGAGAAGGAGGTGGCGGAACGTGAGAGGGAGAGAACCTCACAGCGTCCCGGCCGCCGCGGGAGACGCCCCGGGCATCGGGGGCCACCACGTGGCCCCCGGCCACCGTAGGCGCGGGCCTGTGAACGGTGGGCTATGGGCTAGCTCGCCGTCCGTCCGTCTCATGACGACAGGCCGTGTCGACGGCGCGTTCGTGTTCCACGCGCGCCTCAAAGAGAGTCAGCAAAAAGGAAGGGGTCCGAAAGGACCGATGCCTGCCGGGGTTGCGGGACTATTCGAAAGAGATACCGTGGCCCCGGAACACAAAGGGCGATGAAGGAACATGGATGGGTTTTAGTCAGTAAAAGTCTGACACTCCCTCCTGCTCCGCCCAGAGCAGGAGAAGTCCTTTGATGATTTCCCATCAGAAAAAAAAAAAAAAAAAAAAAAGGCCTTCTCTTTCTTCTGTCATATTTGGGATTTCTGGGTTCTGTGTGTCTCTCATCCGAGTGTTTCCCGCGACATTGACGCTGTCCTCAACCCTACGCGCCTTTGGATTTCAGGGTTATTTCAAGTTAATAAGGGATGGTTTTACCGGTCCATTGAACTGGAAATAGTCTACCCCTACTTTTCTACCCGACTTGTTTTATAAATCAATGTATGAGCTATTCGCGTTCACCTTGGTACCTCTACCTACCATACAAATAGGCTAGTTTACACCATCAATAAATTGAAAATCTATTTAGTCCGTCAGTTAGAGTATTTTAAAATAATGGACACGTATTTTTTGTTTTTGTAAATCAATGAATATTGACAAAGATAAAACGCATCAAAACTCGGGTGTGGGGGCTCGTGACGTCACAACGCACTAAAAATTATAGCACGGCGTGACGTATTGAGAATTTTAAAAGCGTCGTATCTTCGTCAATTTTGGTTTACGTAGCAAAAGAAAAAATACGTGTCAAATATTTTTTGATAATCTAACTGACGGACTAATTAGATCGTTTCAGGACACAAGCCTATTCTTCGTTTGAGTTGACTCAAAATAAGTATTTTAAAACTGCAGGCAGACATCAGAATATTCATTAACAAAATATTCTAAATCATTCACAGACAAGCAGAGCACAACACGGCATAACCATAAATTGATATTAAGTCGATATTATATCATACATATGCGTCACTTCGTAAGGAAATCGTTATGTGTAGGCGCATGCACAGCTTAGCGCCGCCAATGTCATATTTGTGTGGTATCGTGTGAAATATGTTCGATTATTGCTTCAGATTGCATATTGGTCTTTTTGTAGACATTTCTGAGATAAATTGGTTGAGTCAAGTCACCTTTTAGAAAAACTGTAGGAGGATCAAACAGATTCAAGATACTTCTAGACCTCTCAATGATATTGGATCAGTAATGACAGCCGTGATACAAATTCGACCGCAATTAGGAAACAAGCAATTCTATGACTGAGGAAAAGTCAAGTGGGTGAAGGTGCTATAGAAGGGTTCAGAATCATTAAAAAAGCGGATTTCACTTATGAAACTGAACGTGTTCAGCACATCTTAAAGAGCGTTCAAGAGAAATTTCCGCAGCAATAACAACATTGACCACTCTAACAAGATTTACATGTGCTCGATGCATTCAGTGCCATTGGTGATGAACTTAACGGAACAGAGAACCAGAAACAAAAAAAGTTGTTAATAGTACCGGTAACAATATTCACAATGATGATGAACTAAAATATCAATTGCTGACGTGGCTTACACACCTCCATATCATGACAGGATAATCATATCCTTAATCAAACTAACATTCCCAACAAAAACACCCGCACACCAGCCATTGCTACACATTCCACACTCTTCCGCAAACAGCAATCCCGTCTATCCAGTTGCACGTTAAGACATCAATACTGAACCAAGTCCTCATAGCTGTTGACATGCAATTATAACTGACGAGAACCATGTAGGGGGTCCCGTCACAGATAGCCTTACATTCAAAGAAACACTACATGTACCAAGAGCAATCGCACACACAAGCTTATGAATCAAGTGTTCGAAATTTAACGGGGAATAGCGAGGCATCATTCGCAACGTCTTCGTGAAACTTCGTAGCAAGGAGGTTTGTATGTGTGAGTACCTCAATCGATGAAGGTTAGGGAGTAGTTCGATTTACAATCTCTGATCCCGTTTAAATCTTGTGGATTCCTGTCCACTCCCTAAAAGGGGCGATACGGATCATGGTCGTGATTAAACGGATGGAATGAAGAATGGATCCTATGTTAATTAATTAATTTCTTTAATGGGAGAACGGAGTTGAATGGATTCTTGTAAGTCGATACTTTGTAAGTATATTTGTCGTTAAACTTAGACTTTGAGACAGCTCCTCGTTTTGGGCCTAAAACTGATCTGGTTCCGTGCATAGGTTTTACAGACATATTTCTTTTAAAGAGTCTAATTCTAAGATCAGCGCTAAGTCTCCTTTCTTTTCAGACTGCCACTAGCATGTCCTCATACTAACAATGAAGAGGTATCAAAGCCGGGAAAGATAAGCAAATTAACTATCTTGACTAGGCTCGCGAGGTTGTCGTCATGTGGGCTGTGAGCACTGCGATCATTGTGCCGGTAGTCGTTTCAGCCAATGGCTTAATTGCCAAAAAGCCTCGACCAATACCTGAGGAGGCTTTCGTTAGGCAGCTGGATACGGCTCGTATTGTTAGGAGGTTCCTCTCTCTGGATCCCTGACCGCCGGAGCTTGGACCCTGTTCCCGATACTGGTGGGCTACTATTTTTTACATTTTTTTATGTTAGTTTAGATATAAATATTTAAAAATGTATATTACTATGTTTGTAAAATAAATAAAGGAGAATAAGACGAGTAAAGTTTGAAGTTTAAATGACCAGGTAATCTAAATAAAACTTATCATCCGATTTAATAAATTATTTCACTGATGGAAATCTTCACCATTTCCGAATGTTATAAGATAATTATGTATCTTTGGCAGATTAAGCTAATTAATTACCAGTAATTAATTAACCAGTACGTCATTCTCGTGTTTAGATGCAGGCTGTATGAAAGCTCAAGCAAATAGATTACCCAACAAGAGGTTCAGATACGATCTGAACTTGGAAAAAATAAGTGATTTATAATAATCTATCAGCCCAAGGCTTAATTGCCAAGAGCCTCGATCAATACCCGAGGAGGCTCTCGTTAGGCGGCTTGATTCAAAAAGCGGTACTGCTGGACACGGCTCGTATTGTTAGGAGGTTCCTCTCTCTGGAGCCGTGACCAGGTCCAGGTAGCTTCGACCCTGTTCCCAATACCGGTGGGCCAATTTTTTTTTATATTTTTTAAAGTTTTTTTTTAATTATTGTTTAAAAATGTAGTTAGTTAAAAAGATAAATAAATCATAGGATCTATCAGAATTGTCTAACATAAACAGGCCTATAAATTGATGAACGATTATTCATGCGCATATTTATATGGGAAAGAAAGGACCGTGATGATTTTATTTTATTTCTTAAGAAAACTTACAGCAAAGGATACAGATAGTTGACAGTTAGTGAAAGAAGGCCAATTAAAAGTTTTCACTGATATTATAAGGGTTGCACAAGAGACAGTAGACAGGCAAGAGAAAGTAAGAAGGAAGCATTCAGAGAGAATTAAGAAAAAGTTGAATAGATTTTAGTGAACTTCAAAGAAGTTTTTACATAGTATTTTTTTTAAATTTAGGAACACTGGTTAGGTATAAAATATTTTTTTATACACTAAATATCATCTGCGACTGCCTCGTTTGTTTAGTGTTCGCAAGCGCGACTGCTGAACATGAGGTACTGGGTCCGTTCCCAGGTCGAGTAGTGTTATTGGGTTTTTCCATCAGGATTTTTTCAGTAGCAGCCACGCAGTCTGGATTAGCACCCGGTTGATGGCAATAGGCCCGCCCCCCATTACATGGGACCTAAACGTAACTGGCGAAATATGGGTGTACTATTAGGTACACCTCTGCTTAACCCTTCAGAGATTACAGGCGTGAAGTTATGTTATGTTCCTCAGTTTTAATCGACTTTCAGCAACCACCAATAAAGCAATGTTACTTCTAGTTTAATTAAACATTTTGATGAATTCAACAAATAATTACGAACCAAGTTGCTTCCAAAGTTGAACTAAAACTAATCATACCTCATTCTGGATTATTTTAAACGTTGAAGTGATGAAAAACAGCATGCTTACCTGTAACAAAATGAAAAAATAAAATAAAAAAAAAACAATAAAAAGTTCATAACCGTAATTTGGTATAGAGTTGTACATGGATTCTTTTGGCACCTGGCCATAATCAAAGCTAACACCTCAGTATTGCTCTTTCAACACAATAATCATCATTATTTAGGGTCGGAGCAGCATGTTTTCTTCTTCCATACTTCTCTATTACTCGTCATCTCACCAGACACCTCCTTTCTTGCCATATCATCCCTTACACCAGGCCCGGACTGGGACCCGAAACCGGCCCGAACATTTGAGAGACGGTCGGCCCTCTACCCTCAAGAGAAATGAAAACCACCAATGTAAATTTTAAATCAACTGTAGAAAACATTTAAAAAAGAATCTTGGGCTGAAATGCTAGGCTACGACTTTGATAAAGAAGTGGCTCGAAACTAAAAGATTATAGACGCTGTCGAACAAGGGCGTCGCCAGCTTTTGAACCAGGGGGGGAGGCAGAATAGTACGAGTAAAAACGGATTTGTAAGGGTTAAGTTTACTAGTTACAGATGCAGCTGAACTTCTTCTAAGTATCTAAATACTTTATTAAATAGAAGTAGAAGTTCCATTTTGAAGAGTTACTTATAAAGTCTAGGAACTATAAAATAAATGAGCTCTCCACTTCAGATAAGTTAGCTTTTCCTTAGTCCTTTTATTCAGAAATAGACGTTACATAATGGACTTACAAAGGCAATTTTAAAAACATAAGGCTCCAAGGGCGAATGAAGCGAGCTCGGAAATGTTAACACCCTACGTTTCGACCCTTTATACAAGACTTACCTGGTTGACTTGCAGACAAAGCCAAGAATCAAGAGGATGTAACCTGCAAGAGCGAGCGGAGCGAGCTCTATAATTTTTAGACATCTTGCCTTACACAAGTTAGAATTGTTTCGACCTATTGGTGTTACTTGGTCGACTTACACTTGACAGTGTAAAGATCCAAGAGAAAGTAGGTTGCAAGAGCGAGCGAAGCGAGCTCGAAAATTTTTACGTCTTGTCTCGAAATTCAAATATTTAATAATATGTAATTTGAGATCAAAATGTTTACATGCTCCATTTTTTGCAACATTGTTTAGACATGCCATAATTGCCTATATATTAAGGCCTCGGGGCAAGGGGCTGCTAATTTATTTCAGCCTGTCTATAGCGGTCGATCATGCGAAACTCCAATAGGAGTGCCAGTCCGGAGGCAGAAAAAAGGAACCTATGTGTTCAAAGATTTTTCGCAGGGTTCACAGTACGAACCGCGCGCGGTGGTGAGAAAATGTGTAAGTTTCTAGCCGTGCTACGAGTTCTCAGAGGCTAATTTTTAGCCATTCGTTTAAGAGTGACTCTAAAGTACAATTTATTACGTACTTACTTACTCATTCTGTGGCTTCAGGCAGGAAACTAAAAACTTTAAAAAATCCTGAGCCATTACTACAGATAGTCTAAGAGTAAATTGAATTAGGTCCTCGACTTGCAGAGGACGTTATTTTATTGCGATTTTTTTTTATTAATAACAAACCCGCCTGCCAAGCGTGGCAATTATGGCAAAACCCCCCTTTGGAGGAGGCCCATGTCCAGCAGTGGACGTCTTTCGGCTGAGATGATGATGATGATGATGATGAATAACAAAAGTAAGTCGAACACCAATCAGCCACACCGGCCCACCGGGCATCCGGCCCATCGGGCTGTTGCCCGTATGGCCAGTCCGGGCTTGCCTTACACAGACCATCCATCGCTCTTATACCCATTCACATTCATACAATACAATATTCACACAATTTCAGAAATGTTTTCCAACAGCGCCTTCATAAAAATGACTTTAAAGCGCCAAAAGATCCGTGTACCTACGTCAAGGTGCTGGGCGTGTTGATAAAGAACATAATTATATTTTATCTTCCGTTGATACGAAATTACACCCAGCACCCGCCAAAAGCCTTGGTTGTTTCCAATAGATAAATGAATAAATAAAATTCAAATACATAGGAACCTTAATTTTACATTCAAATAGACAAAAATTTAAATAAATTCTCGAATTTAAGAAATGTCAATCGTTAATCTCACAAATAACACAAGTTACAAAACTTGTTAAATACATAGAAACTTGTAGTAACGTCTTATTTTTTCTAATGTTTAATCGTTATTTCAAAATGGAGTCAAGGAAATCTAGCTCCATCACATATATCATGAATAATAATATTACTCTTGGTACACAAGCTCACATCTTCAAAAGTGCCGACGAGATAAGATCTGCTCAGGCGCAGGTCGGATCACCCACTTTCGCCAAACATGTCTGCCGTTTGAGGTCTTACATATTAGGATAAATATCTCGAACATTATAAAAGACAAGTTGCAAGAAGACTGTAAAGAGCAGACATTACTGGTAGCATTGTTTACAAACTGGTTGAAACTAGTAATAACTACAGAGAAAAACAAACCATCGTAAATAAAATAACAAACCCAAGTGATTACAGAACATAGACAGACTAACTATCATAAACTGAAGAACATACACAGAAGCAAAACGACCAGCTGTTTAACAGCGCTAAAACAACCGGCAAAATATTTCGGACACGCATCACAATTACAATAATTTACATATCCTATGAGTTTCACAATAGGCCTCAGCCGTGTAGGAGACAAAATTATGCTTGACATTAGCATGCCCTTGCAAACTCCCTTCTAATTGCTGAGGAACATCAGTGCGATGAAGTTGTTTAAATTGTTTCTAGAGATGCTTTGGACGAGTCCTATTGGGAAATGTCATTGAGTTCATATATGTGCTTATTTATCAATGGACCCGAAGTTGTAAAGACGACCTTATAATATTGCTATACGGATTTACATACTTCTTCAATGTAGCATATGATAGATATAAAACATCACGCCTGTAATCTCCGATGAGTTACGCAGAGGTGTATCTAAGAGTACACCCACATTTCGCCAGTTATATTTATGACCCATGTAATAGGAGGCGAGCCTATTACCATCAACCGGGTACAAATCCAGACTCCGTGGCTGCTACTGAGAAATTCCTGAGAAAATCCAATAACCATTTGCCCAATCCGGGAATTGGCATAACTCTCATCTAAACTTTAGATGATATGACTGGGAAGGAAGTAAGCACTGAGATGATGTCTAATAAGGACGTAGAGATATAGAATTGGGATGACCCCAAATAAATTAAAATAAAGTAAGGAATTTAACTACAGAAACTATAAAAGAAACACGTATTATCTTGAAGCTAGGTGTTATTGCAATAGTCGACAAAAGGTCAGATGCAGAAGCAATGTCAGATGTGATAATTTTCAGCACAGAAATATTAATGATAGTAATTTACATTAATTCACTATTAGATACGCGATTAGAATTGCGAAGATAAGAATAATAACAAAAATTAAACAGTTTTTATATCTTCATATTGCTAAATGTGACATTTAGATGAGGACTCGAATATCGTGATAGCGAGCCCGTAAAATTTAATTACACTAAGTATAAAAAGTTCCCAAATATTTCACGGCAATCTCTTCTTTAATGTCCTAGCGACGAAAACAAGATCATTAATATATTTGCATATCACGCAACATAACATCATGCCTGTATTGTATTCCTCAAAAGGTTAGACACAGGTGTACCTAAAATATTATACCACCCTCATTCCGTCAGTTTTGTTTAAGTACCATGTATGTACCTAATAGAGAGCGGGCTTATTGCCATCAATGGCACAAATCCAAACTCCTCGGTTGCTGAGAAATTCCTGAATTAAAAACCCAATAAAACTGTGCCCGACCTGGAAATCGAAAACAGGACCTCATTCTCGGATGTTGCGTTTGCGACTAATAGACCAACATGCAACAACATCGACATCATCATCATCTGCCTAGCCTTTTCCTTGCCTGCTTCCAGTCTAACCGGATGCAGCTGAATACCAGTATTTTACAGGGAGCGACTGCCTATCTGACCTCTACAACCCAGTTAGTACTGGGTAATACGATACCCCTTGGTAAGACTGGTTGTCAGACTTTTTGGGTCACTATCCACTGACTACCTGTAACGACTGTGAAAGATCTACAAATGACAGCGGGGACCAACTGCTTTTCGTGCTTTCCGAGGCACGATGGGTGTCACCCACGGCACGGCTTAACCTAAAGATCGACCCGAGCGGCTGTTATTATTTAGCCACGAGCTCCTCCACCATACCATTACATCATGTGTAATCATTAAAATGTATGTTTGCTTCTTAAGCTTAAGCGCAAACAACAGTCAAATCGTAAGCTTAGAGTTATCGCAAATAAATTCATTTGAAGGCATCCAATCCACGTTTCGCAACCAAGTGTAGGAGACAAATTATTCAGCAGATTAACAATGAATCTAAAGACGTTGCGACATGCTATTGTTTGCTGATACAAATATCGCTGCCGCTCTAGCATTTGCATAAGACATGGCGCGCATATGCGACTTTTAATGGGACACTTTATTTATTTGATTTATAATGAGAGTGGTGCTTTCTCTGTAGATTTATCTGCAAGGTATGCTGTGCTGACCCCAAATATATTTGTACAAGGACAGGAATATGATGATGGTAGCATTGATTTGAAAAGTCTATCAAATAAATTATCCAATAATACACCGCTAAAATGTTCACACAAATCATTTGTACTTAACTGTTTGACTTTCACTTAAATGTCTGTTTCTACTAAGTTATCGTAGTCTCATTTAATTAGCAATAAATCATTTAGGCAATACAAATAATTTGCAGTCTAATAAAATAAAATATAAACGTCAAAGACTCAATAAACCAAACAATAATAAAATACAATTTGATCGCCAAATCCTTTTACACAGCAATGATTAATCGTCTAATGCAAATATTGTAAATATTGACCAATACAATGGTACTGACAAATCGATTCATAAAGATCGTTTATCGAGTTATATCGATACATGATTGGAAGTCAATTTCTATGACCTATTGCGATTGATGGGCTTGGCTGGAAATTTGATAAGATTAAAGTGTAGATACTATAGAAAGGCATGAACGGGGTAATTTTACTGAAAATGAATAAGTAAAAGGTGAAGGCAACGTAAACAAAGCAATTAAAACATTTAATCTGGTAATTATTAAGAATGTTTGAGAGGTAACGTAAAGGATTGAATGAATTGGATCACAATATTTAAATAAAAGCCACTCGAAAAGAGTTGATGCAATTTTTGCATTTCGGTGTACAAAATCTCACGGTATGCCAAAAATGCCAACAGTTAGAACTTAGAACACGACTGGTTTTATATATTGCTTAACATTCTTAAAATAACACTAAACTCGTAAATAAAATAATATCTAAGAGATTTGATGGGAAAATATGTGGTATTTATGTACGGAAATTTACAGAGTAAGCAGAATTAGGATCATTACAACAGTCGCTGGATCGAAGGGGATGAAGGTCACGCACAGGACTGAGAAGTAATGTAGACGAAAGGGGAGGCACCCAGCAGTGTGTAATTACGGGCTAAAATGTAGACGATGGTGACATGGATTGATCTCCAAATACGAGTAACACAAATGCAAAATTACAGAATTTATTGTAATATAATAATATGTTATTACATCACCCGTAATGAACACCCGTAATGACCTTGAATCAATAAATTCAAAAATAACGGGCGGAGGCGTACGTAATTGCTATTTGTTTAACAACAAGGAAACCGAACTGATTTGCATTGCCTTTGCATTAGCTAACGAGCTCTGTATAATCTTCAATGGTAACTTCATGTGTGCTATAGAAGTATAGATTATTGTAATAAAGGTGTTTATGAGACACTATGAAGGAGACACAGTATTCTTAGTTCTAGGTGATGCTGCTAATTGTTATGTAGTCACGACTGTAGTTATATTAGTTGAAGGTTGCACCGATGTTAAAGAAAATAATGGAGAAAATACTGCTTTTGTTCTGGAGGATGAATAGAATTAAGATAAGTCAACAAAGGCACGAAGGTAAACATGAATATCTTTACTAGCACGGACACGTAATAGGAAGCTTAAACGTCTCCTTTTCTTTCTGAACTCATAGAGATGCCTGTGTCCCAGCAGTGTTATATGGTGATAAAGCAACATGGAAATAAACCAAATTCTTTTCACAAGCTTCTACTTTAAGACTACTTTGTTATCCTAAAGAAAAGTTATATCGGTAAGCGCGATAAAAGACTCTTTAGTACATGAAACATTACTATCTAGGGAGTGCTTGTAGAATCATTATTCTCCTATCCTTATCAAGTATATTTGGGGTCGGCGCAGCATGTCTTCTTCTTCCATATTAGTCGTCATCTCATGAGTCACATTCTTTCTACCTTAAGATCTTTCAAACAGCCCATCCATCGTTTATTTCGCCTTCCCCTAATAGCCATCCACATTCATACTCTAAACTTTCCTCGCGACAATTTCTTCATTCCTCAGCATCATGCCCATTCCATGACAGCCGATTATCAGGCAACTTTTCTACAAGAGAATGCTTGATATTTTGTATGACATAAATCAAGCGAGGACTTATCCTGGAGTACTACATTGTCATACAATGTCGCAACGCGGTACCCACGCTCCGTTTCTTACTGACAACACGATATACCGATCTGCGCTTAATTTGTATTCTCATGTCTCCCTACGTTTTATTATGTAAGCTACGTTGCAAATCAACGACATTGGCGATTTGCATTTAGTCCTTGTTGCTTTGTTTACTCGTATCCTGCTAGACTTTGTGGAAACTTTGAAGTAAGGTTAGCGCGAGAATAGGAAAATAGCGAAACGGGACGTGATTTGTGATGGTTCTAATTTTGCACGCAATTTTCTTTGCCAAATATATAATTGGACTTTTAAGCCCTGCTACGTCTGTTTAAATGTCTTTGCTCCTGAGTCCTGCTACTACACTCGCTTTTTTAGAATATGTTTTTGCAGCGAAATAATCCTTCCAAGAGAATTTCTCTTTCTTCAACACTGAAAATTATAAAATGATCTAGTCTTAAACCTAACGCAGCAAAATCAATCCAATCAACCCATATGTCAGTAAATCACAGAGCAGCTCTCGCCGGCGGCGTCCAGTCCGTCACGGCATGGACGAATCCGTCCGTTACGTGTCCGGTTCGTGACCTGATCGTGATCAAATCGAAAGTGCGCGATATGGCAGTAATAACTGTGTGAACTCTAGAAATATGGTGAAATGTAATTGACTTATTGGATTTGACCATACTTTCGATCTTTGATGGTTAGTTTCAGGATTGAGCTGATTTGATTTGAAGTGAAAGTGGATTTAAGGCCAGAGCTGCAGAAAAGTAGAAAATATGTTTGCTTAATAAAGATTTTCCACTTACGAAAAATATGACCCACATATGGGCCATGTTGATTGTTTAATTAAATACTGTGGAATTTGAGTCGTAAAACCTTGATCCTGATCGATCCTTATTAAGCCTTGTGTAACAACTCAACAACAAAAGGGCCCACACGACACAAAAAAGCAACAAACCAAATTGCTTTCAGCGATAACATCGATCCTATCTCCCTTATCTCTTCACTTCCTAAGGAACCACATTTATCTTCTATAACTAGCAAATATTATGGAAGACCATTTGCGCTTAACTGTGTCACCTGTGGGCAAACAGTTTGTTTGACCGAGATAAGATTAAATGCATATACTCTACAAATAAGATCATAGGAGTCTTAGTCTGTGAAGCCCTAAAGGATTAAGATTATGCGCAATTCCTTAAGACTTGAGGCAATTGGTAATATCTACGTGCATTTGAATGACACCGTAGAAACTAATACAGAGTTGGGCATAACTTGCCTGAGAAAAGGAATGTCCAAGAGCCACGGAAGAAGCTATCATCTTTGATAATCATATATATTTCCAACAAATTATTTTTATCGAATCATGAAGTAATGAATCTTCAAAATGGAAAATTCAATAACACTTTATACTAAACTAAAATAGAAGTAATCTTAATCAGAGAGGATTATATAAGGCTTTCGTGGAAAACTATGGGGACACCTTTACCCAGCATACAAAAGAACCTAAATGTTCCATAGCTTAGCTATGTACTTACTACGTGTACTCTTTCGATAGAACTAGATCCAACAGTTCCTCTTACTACCTTCGTGACCCCTTCGTAATGACCCTTCGAATCGTCGACAGTAACTCAACAATCTACCTGCCAAATACAAGTGAGCTATCAAAGATCAGCGGGTGCCGCAGGCTTGATGATTGACGGCTGTCTGGCTTTCGAGAGAGCTACTTAAGTAAGCTGATATGGAGTGTTTACATCATCATTGACTGAGAATGGCTGGGTACCTATATGATAGTATTTTTCTAGTTATTAATAGCGGGGGCGTACAACTAACACGCCTGTGGGTCAGGCGACTGGATATTAATGTAATGTGAGTTTAATAAATTCTTGATAATAGTATGATGGCGACTGCACCATCAAAATATATCATGTAATTTCCAAAGCCTTGAATGTAAAAAAGCAAAACCGATCGGATCATTTAAAATTACTATTTTAAATATATATATATATTTATTTATATATACATACATATATATTTTAAAATTATTTTGTAAATTTTATACATAGTATAAATAGTTGTCTTCATTTAGACTGAATCGTAAGATTAAAAAAAGTACTTACCGATAACAAAGGTGGCTCTTGCTGAGTAGACAATTCACTCCAAGGTCTCAGCAAAGCCCTTTCAGCATCAGCTCCAGCCAAAGCAAAGCTCACGCCATATCTACGCCAAAGCGAGAGCTCATACAGCTTCTTCCAAGGTATTCCATCGTTCTTTGTAATTTTCTTTCTGATGCTACCTCTAAACGACGGAGTTCTTACGAAAGGCTCAGCTGGTATGCCTTTCTTAGTCGCACCCCTCCATGGAGGTTTAGTACCATTTACACTTGGTTTCCCATTACTTGCAGTGCTTCCTGAAGAGCTTTTTCGTTGCAATCCCGGTTTCGCTGGAGTAGAAGATTTTCTCTTTTCATCAAAAAGTAAAGCGTTGGCCAGCTCTTCGTCATGGTTAGAACCATCTGATTTTACTTCTTCGATAGTTACGACACCAGATTTTCTGTCTCTGTAGCTCCCTCGAAGTGGAGTTCTACTGAAGGGTTGTTTAACTTTCTCTCCATCTACTTCGTCTTGGAGAGCAGATATGACACTGTCATCAGCGTATCTCATCCGAGCTGTCTTCATCAGGGATGCTCTCGTGTTCTGGGCGAACAAGCGCTCGCATGGATCTGTCAGTTTATTTTGATCAGAACGAGACTTGAATGTGTTCTCCGAATCAGTGTCACTGTGACCTTCGTAGGAGCTAGTACTGTTGCTGAAGCTTTTGCTATACAATCCATCATGATTTTTAGACCCGTTTTGATTATTCTTATCAGCTTCCTTGATCTCTATTATGCATTCGTTGCGGAAAGATTTACGTGATTGTAGACTCGTATTAGAATCTGACTTCGTCAACGGATTATGTTTGTGGTCAGCGCATCCATTAGCATGTGCTTTGCCTGTACAATGTTTGTGGATTTTTGCCAAAGCGGCCAATGTTTTGTTGCCGTTAGGCGACACTTCGTCGCCGCAGCGGAGCGACTGCTCGAAAGATCCTTGCACGTGGAACATTCTTCACTTATTACTTTTGCACAGTCTCAGGCGGACATAGACCCACCACGCTTGGCATTTTAAGAGGTCACAGTTCTTTAGATTGAATCATATCGAATGTCACTGCACAATGAGAGCATTTACTTGAGTTATGGGTTTTACGGTGCAGATCGGCGCGATTAAATCGATCATAAGGTATATCAGCGGCGCGTGATCACAACGAATCGTGAGCATGCGCTGTGTGGCGCTAAATATAACAAAATATTGTTACAAACGAATTATGAGCGTTTTGACGTTTTGGCATTTGCGTCGTGGCATTATTTAGGGCCGAAAGATAGATTTGACGTTAGACAAAATTAGATAGGTATCAATGTATTAGTCATAAATTTTTATAAAACTTAAGCTCAAAAACTAAAGTAGATAAAAAATACAATTTAATTGCATTGTCTTGTCTAAACAAAACCTTTGAAACCTTTCACCTAGCTCCACTAACATGTAGCGTGACGTGACCTGAACATTATAATATTCAAGCCCCAGCCGTTTTCATGTCTCTACCAGCGACGCGTGGCAAAGCCGCACGCACTCAACGTTCGCGCAAATTGCCGTACGATTAGTTAAACACTTAAATTACAGTACTTGGGTTTAAAGAGAAATGTCGGGTATTAAGTTGAGAGTTAAGTAGAATTGTGGGAGGTGGAACGAGAATGATATGGAACATACGTCTTTAGCAAAAGCATTCATTTGTTCATCTGAAAGTATGAAGTTCATTTAAACAATATCAGTACTAGATACAATGTTGACTGCTTCTTAATAGGCCAAAATATTCAAAGAATCTAATTTGCTAGATCGTGCGAAAATTTTGTTAGGGTCAGCTTAGTCTCGGCAATATTTTAAGATATTCCATAATACAAATCGCAATAATCTTGTTAAATTAGACATGGCATTAACCCCATCAAGAACATTATTAGAAGATAATAATCAAACAAAATGAGAAAGAAAGGATTCGTTTAGAATAAATACCCGCCGGTAATATTGAGGCCAACGTAATAAATTAGGTGCGTTTATGAAATTAGGTACAAGTATACAAAATTATTGATTCAGCTGGCTGTTACGATATTTTGGACCAGTGCACTAGGTGTGTTCCAAATTATGTTTGCTATAAAACTAAGTTTTATAAACCTTAATTGATAGATTCTAATCTCAAGACAGAAACACGCTTCGTTTGCGACTCAAACTTGTTATTTTCAGTCTGGCTGCTCGTTCAGAATCATTTAGGAAAATAAATGCTTTTTAATGTGCTTTTGATTTTGATACGAGTAATTATACTAATAAAGCCAGGGACACAACGTCAAAAAATTCGTTTGCTTGGTCATAAAAACGAAAACAGATTTAAATGCTCCATAACTTTGAAACCTGTCATCAAGTTGCAATTTCAAAGAATAACCATCAAAGTTATCTTAAAAAATCACTAAACTAGAAACCAACAAACGACATATCAAACGCAGCTTTCATAAAACCAGAATCATTGAGTTTTGGCTATGAAATAAAAGCCTACGCATTATGATGTAAGATTACTTGACTCTGTGTTAACATAATGCTATTTATCATCTATCTTTCATATGACTGCTTCGTTTTCTTTAGTAGAAAGTAAAGGCCAATCGTATGTATCATTGCTGTTCATTTCGACTGATTGGTGATAAATATTCGCTGACCAATGACTAAGACCTCCCACGGGTCGTTCTTGATATATGTTAAGTTCGTCTGTAAAAATTGTGTGGGTGGCTGCATTGTTTTCTTTACTTTCATGTTTAAGTATCACCTACGTTATTTAATCTTGTTAACATTTGCGCAAATAATTAAAATTTGTGATACCGTCAATAAATATTGTGATTATTTCTAATTCTTTTTTAGAGTACGTTGTAGGAAAATGCTCTGCACTGGCTACTTACTTGACGTCCATTGATTTTAAAATTCTATTATGTAAATTTTCTTCAACTAAATTACAAGTAACGCCAAACGTAATCAAGAAAGCCGCCGGAAAACATGCTAAACACAAGAAATCTACTTTTATAGTAGATTACTTGTGTTTAGCATGTTTTCCGGCTTTCTTGATTATTTACGCCATTAAATCACTATCTTGTACCAATATTTGAACAACTCGTATACTCATATCTAGATTCTGCGGTGTTCCGTGCACCTGATCGTGGGAACTAAGTCCACTAATCCACTTTCGTTTTTTTATCATTTTAACGCATTTGGGTTAGGTTTACACTACGACTTAAATGTGTTAACCTGACCAATATCTTTTTCTGTTTTGTGGTCGTCTTTAATGGTTGTGTTTCGTTGTAGTGTCTGCCGCTGCTTTGGTTTACCATAATGGGTTGTTAGGTTCTATCTTAAGTGTCGCTGGTCGCTGTCTTAAGTGTCACCATTTGGTTCTACAATTACTTTATGGGAAAGTATATTTGGATTATGGGTTTAACATCTTTAACAGTTTTTCCTTTCAGCAAGTTGTTTTTTTTTGTATTCTAAGCTTTGTAGGAAAAGATTCTTACGGATATCTAAAGTAATTATGATGAAGTTCATTATCAAATAAGGTATGTGTTTTAACCACCGTTACTGAGCACAAAATTAGGGTCAACGGTTTTTCTCAGATTATCTTGAGATTAAAACCTGTTTTTACTTCCTACTCGTTAAACATAGTTATTGGCAATTAAGCAGGAAAACTGATTAAACATCTTGTTTTCGATGGGATCTGTTAAGGTAGAAACTGTAATCTTAATAGTATGTCATAATCTAGTTATATTAACATTAAAATTAATTCCCTACTGTTATTTTGACCATTTACAACATAAGTGCAGATGAAGATTAAAAATAGGGTGGGCGAACTAACTGGTCGTCTAGTTAACTTTCGAAAATTGCTTCTTATCTAATAAATATAACACTAAAACAAGTTACGTTATTTACATCAAGTTTTTTTAACACATTTTCATTATAAGCCCAGATTATAATTCAATTCCCACTCCCAGAGCCCTCACCACAAAAATAAATTTTTTTAAGCAAAAAGTCAAAACCCATCCCAAAGATAACCAATGACTAAAATCTTAAACAAACTTCTTTAAGCAATAAAATAAATAGGAACCAACACAAGACTACAGACAAACGCACTCAGCGGCCTGATAAGCATTGTAAACACATAGTAAAGAAACGAAACTAACGTTGGAATTGGTCAACGGTTTCATGCAAATCGGGCTGGCGACACAGATCCCACCTATTCGATAATATTGAAATTGGTCTTGCATAATTTCGCATATACCAGTATCACACGGGATCTTTAGATGTTTGTAAGGCTTTTAGTGAAGCAAAAATGGCCGATTACTAAGATTTTTTCATATTTTGCAATATTTGTTCACTTACATGATTACAGCAGATGTAAAAAAGACATAGGATAAGGAAATAAAAACAATGTCTATTTGAGAGACTTAAAAGTTTCGTTAATAATGATTTTAACTTGGAATTCGCAAGGTTAATTACTCGGTCCACATTTAATTTTCGATTTCTCGTAACGATTCTATCGTATATTTTATCGCGAGACAATGGACCATGTGTAAACATAAACAGGCTAGTTAGTCAATCTCGGTGATCGCTCGTGACTGC
The DNA here is from genome assembly GCA_941918905.2 of Xestia sexstrigata. NCBI lineage: Eukaryota > Metazoa > Arthropoda > Insecta > Lepidoptera > Noctuidae > Xestia > Xestia sexstrigata. Next base: position 6,416,015 of record OW799221.2, read on the forward strand.
CAACTTACTCTTCGACTGATTCGCTGATAACGATTGCAGAGCCTAGACTGAATGTAAAATACTACTGTTTACATGCTATAACGCAACTCTTCTTGATTTATTTTGGATACATAATAAGTGTTTCTTCGTGTAAAGAATGATATGGCAAGGAAATAAGTGTCTGATGAGATGACGAGTAAAAGAGAAGTATGGAAGAAGAAGACATGCTGCGCTGACTCCAAATGAATTGGGATTAGGGCAAGAGAATAGATGATGATGATTAAGTGTTTCTTCATCATCATGTTCCTGCCCTTATCCCATGTTACTTGTGGTCGGCGCGTTTTTCTTCCATTCTTCCCTGTCAACCGCCACGCTATCATTTACACCTTTTTCCTTCATATCACTCTTCACACAATCCATCCATCGTTTCCTTGGTCTTCATCTTCCTCTCCATCCATCAACTTGTTGTAAACTGTTAGAAATGATACAGGTTATGTTAAGATTCCAAGTCACGATAAACACATGATTATAATTTTTCTCTGCCCACAGTATTTTTTCTTTTAATTACATTATCTATATAAAATCTAAGCAACATCTTTTTGAGTAATTAACCCAAATATCATTAATACATCTGCTAAATTACCTCTAGCCATTATAAACCTTAATGTTATGACCAAACAGATTATTTCTCTATGAAATTCTTAACGTGATTAATATGATTAAAGCCTACAGCTTCTTCAATAAATAAGTTGTAGTAAAATGTGGATATATCAAAAATGACAAATGATTATGGCTGGTGACACTGCGGCCATTTTGAGTCATAAATATTATAATTAGTAATAAAAATGTTGAGGATGTGAATTTTAACAGTCTCAATTTACACGTGCAAGCGCCGTAAAAAGGTGTCTCCTATTCATATAAAACAGCTCTGTGACGGACAGACAACCCACAAATAAACCACTATAGACAGAACAAGTTTAGAGGATATTTTGTGAAAGATGCAATACGAAAGAAACTAAGAAATATTATAACTAAGAAAGTTTAAATGGAAAAGTTAGTAAAAGAAGATATACGAAATACCACGGACTAAAACAACAAACAAACAAACAAGAAACCTCATTAAACTATAGGAAAACTGCACTTTGGCCAGACCTAAGCAAAATACGCAAAAAAACATGTACCTACTAACTACAGAAGTCAATAGCTACAAGATCAAGGTGAGACGAGATGCTGTCTATTCTTGTAGCAAGTTGCATAATCATTGAAGATAAGATTAATTAGCAACGCTATCATCCTATCAGGAACAGACATGAGAATGTTGTTGGTAAAATATCGTAGGTATCTATGTGCAAATCATCATGCAAGTTCTCTCGCAAAGATTTGGGGGAAAATACGTCCGGAGCATCAACTCATCGTCATCGTCGTCAAACCAAAGCCACTGAACAATGACGTGTTAAAATAAACATAAGAAATTCGCTTTAACCAAACAATGATCACCAGAAAAAAAACAAAGTGTTCGTTAAAAGAGATAAAAACATAGCGATGATTAAAATAACAAAAACGACGATTAGAACCCTCGTAGAAATACAAGAAGAAATAATTTTGAACCACAAACATTCTGAGAAGTCTTTAGATAACGAACTATGGCCCAACCAGAACACATGGACATAAATAAAAAGCAGTGTGAAAAAGTAACAATAAATTACAATTTGCTAAACCAATTAAAATTTCTAGATTGTAAATCCCAAATAAGGCTATCAAAACATTTAACACCATTCATTTAATTCCATTTTCCATTAATTCCAAACATTTAATACCACCACAAAAAACGAGCACCAGATCAAAATAGATCAGACTAAAAGACCAGTATTTAAAGAAAAAAGAACATAACTCAAGGAACAGTCTCAAATGAGACAGAAACAGTAATTTATTCAACATCTCGTCTAGCGCCGGATCCACAGAGCACAGTATCGCCACACCAGCAACTTCTGGAGACGGCAGTTATAATAAAATTCGTGGCGCCGAAAATGTGTTGAACGCACGTCTGTCACGGACCGCCAACAAAACCGTCAGTTTGTGTACGTGTCACTAGTGCCGTAGAGTGAGTCAACGGTGAAAAGCTTGGTTCGTGGAGAAACTGTCAAAAATGCCGCGTCGAGGCATCTCTATGGTCTGTGGCCGGATCTAATATTAAAATGCTCCTTTTTCTACAGACTTCTAAGAATATGTTATATTATGTATGTATAAGTACTTATGTTTCAAGCATTGCGGTTGTGTTAGACAAATCATGTTATATGACGTTGAGGTGTTAATGTATGTATTATGGATTCTAAAAAGTCATATCGAAGTGGCAGTGATGGTTTCCGGAAAACAACTTGCGAGGAATTTCAATAATGACTTTATTTCCCAGGGCTTGAAAGATGATCAAGTGAAAAGAAAAACTGTCAATTTATAATGGATTGTGAAAAAGTGAAGTTTCTTATAGTAACATTAATAAAAGTAATTAACTAAAGCCCGTTAATGAGCACGTGAGCACGAGTCAAAACACAAAATATACATTCACAAGTCGACAGCACAAACATTGAATAAATAAAATATTATGCATAAAGTATTTGTAGAACGCACCATAAATATCTGACCCCCAAAAATATTTTGTCTAAGCATAATCAATTTCAAATGAGCTTTCAAAAACGCCGCACAAATAAAATCCAAAGAATTTATCAGCGGTTTGTTAATTCTATAGTTTATTAACATTCTGATAAATCATGTGAATATTGGTTTAAAGTTTATACACGCACTTGACCGGTTTAGCATAATCAGCCTATAATGTTCCCACTGCTGGGACACACGGCCTCCTCTCTATGAGAGGGTATGGGCTATATACAGGGTGTAAAAGACCTCATCACGAAGCCGTCAACCAAGCATTCTGTACATCAAACTAAGTAACTTTACGCAAAAATTTTTGCTGGGAAACAACTTTTTTTTTTTTGGTGAATAATCATGTTTTGTGGTAGAACTCAATGTAACGCACTCAAAACATTGTGCTGATGGATGGATTAAATAGTACGGGTGTCGTGGAGATGTTTAAAGTAAAAATCTTACATTAAAAACTTGTATTTAAAAAAAAACTTGTCAAAAAGTTGGAACTTTGACCCCCAATATTTCCGTAACTAAAAGGTTCCCAGGTATGGTGTAGAACAAAAAAGTGCCTTTCGGCTTCGTTAAGAGGTGTTTTACACCCTTTATAATCCACCACGCAGGCCCAGTGTGGGTTGGTAGATGTCACATGTCTTCGAATTTTTAGTTCTAGGACATGCCGGTTTCCTCACGATATTTTCCTTCACCGTTTTTGAGGGCAGTGGTGATGAAATAAATCACACAAAGTAATGCGCCTGCCTGGATTCGAACCCACGACTTACTGTTTATATGTCGAGGCCGCCACCACTGGGCCACCGCTGCTCTTGACCGGTTTATCAATGCAAAAGTACTTAATCAAATACCTAACATCCAGTTTCACTATATCCATATTTAGTTTTAGCATTATAATATAAAGTCTTTGAATGTTTGAACGAGAAACGGAATTTGAAGGTCGCAAACACGGATCATGCCTTTTTAAAGAAAAATAATTATATTAAAAAATCATCGATGTAAGGCGCCAGACTCCTTATTATGGATTACCTTTATTATTTAATCTTCTATGGCGTCATGAAAGTCGATTAAATTCTTCCTTTGTTTAACATGTTGCACCAGCTACCTGTGTTGATATTCTCAACACAGGTAGCTGGTGCAACATGTTCTCAACTTGAGAACTAAAATATTCTCTATGAGACGGAGTAGGCAAGAGTAGAGGAAGACCAAGCAAGAAAGGAGGTATCTGATGAGATGACGAATAATAGAGAAGTATGGAAGAAGAAGACATGCTGCGCAGACCACAAATGGATTTGGATAAGGTTAAGAGAATGAGCAGGAGCAGGCTATAGTCCACCATGGCCCAATGTGGGTTAGTAGTGGATACTTCAGTATAAGCTGGGACGAAAACTTGAAAATACAAGCCATAACTAAAAAGTAGTTAAAACAGTAGATGCTGAAAATATGAAAAAATAGCATGAACTTGGAACAAGCACACGAGCGATGTACTAGGAACTAGACAAAACACTACACAGCTGGGGGTCTAAAATGGCCGCTTTATCAGAATCATAATATGAATGGCCCGCTGAGAAATAAAGAACTACAACTATCTAATAAAACCAAAGTGAATGAAACAAAAAAACAGTTATACCAAACCGTATACCCAAAACGCATTAAATAAATTCAACTTTGCAAAAAAGGTTTGACACTTTTATACTTCTTCGAATAAATACTTGTGGCAAAAAAACCTCTATAAATGACATTTCGTTACCATTAATCAAGTAAGTATTGGTTTTTTTTTTATTCCGAGTTAACGGTTTAGCATATACATGTGAAACTTGGAGAGAATTAAAAATAATGTCTGGTCTCTTTCAATCAATATTAGGTACAATAACATAAAGCCTGTCATCTCCTAGGGGTTAGGCAAACATGTTACTTTAGTACACCCATATTGCGGCAATTATGTTGAAGTTCCATGTACCTATTGACATCAATATGTTATAGTATTATGCTATACTTACACTTTATATTCATAATTCATAATACTATTTATCATCCTTTTTATTTGTTTATAAGTAAACAATCGTAATAATCTTTTAATACAATAACTAAACACATATTGATAAAAATAATTTAAATTTTATAAACCAAAAATCATCATAGACTAAGGTAGGAAGAGAATTAAAAAGTAATTGACAGTTTGACAATTTGGCTTGTCACAACATGAAAATTATGATAATATTTTATTTCAGCAATTTTTAAGTCAATGAGTCGTTATTAGATCGATTTGTTTAGTGTAAAAATATAAACAAACAAATAAAAAGGATGATAAATAGTATTATGAATATAAAGTGTAAGTATAGCATAATACTATAATGTAGTAGATATCTTTCACTCACACAATCTATGAAACTGATAATATAGATCGATGGATAGACGACCTAGAATAGGCGGCAAAGAAAGACTAGATACAGAAGACGCAATTTGGTTTTTTTTTTTGGGAGAGGCCAGTCACCAATCAGTAGATTGCGATGATAGTCATGGCCTAAGGCTGATTGATAACATGAACCAACAAATAGACAATAATTATTCCGCAGTTACCTAACTCCAAGACCGTCATACGATGTAAGTTATTTTATAAGACAAATCGTCTATTAATCTTGCCGATAATAATCATATTTCTTGGCTAAATATTAAACAGGTTCAACATAATTCAACATAATCTTTCAACACGATCTTTGGGTACTGCAACGCGAGTCACGGCTTCTTGGAAATTAATCAACGAATATGTAAGCAAATGGGTGCATTAACACTACTTCGGTCATCATATTTTTATGGTTTTATAACGACACGTGCCGAAGATTACAAAATATTGTTACTTTTTTTTATGATAATGACAAAGAAGTAAATTCACATAAGAATGTTGGGCTTGCGATTCGACACATGGAAAGCACAAAGAATATCGCCAAAGCTTTACAACTGCAGATACGTCAAAATGTAAGTCATCATTTTGTGCAAAGTTTTCAAGCTTCTAGATGGATCAACCAGTTGGCTGTGCGTTATCTGTTACAGAATTTTAGTTTTTACTAAGTTGGCAGTCGAACTTTTTAACATACTGTAAGATAATGAAGAATCATAATAAAAACACACTAAACAACGAAACACAATACCAAAATTAAAACACCACTTAACGATGTTTTCAGACTCAAATCTATATAAAGATAAAGGTACTCTGAAGTTCTAAAAATACAACGTCTTAAGTCGACTCAAATTCTTGTTTCCAATTGATGATACGTCTACTTAGACGAATATCAACTTTATGATGGTCGATATTAAGTTTATTTCAGAAAAATAGTACTATGAAAAAAGGCATGCACAATGTTTGTCACTACACTGTAAATTGAATTATATGTGTGAATTTTACAGTTGTTTTTTCAAAAACAACACGTTCGTTTATGTGTTTGGAAGCTAAATACGAATGCAGAGTACATTAATTCCATTTTAGATAAAAAGAAAGCCTTATAGTGGACGTTTCTTTGGGTTATTATAACAAAGTTTAAATGAGCGAACACGACTCAATTAACAAGGTACTAGAAATATCAGGTGACGATGGTATCATTTATATTGTGCTGTATTGGACCATTCTGGAAATTATCTTTGAAACTTTGGTCCTTAAGTACACCAACGTAGGATTTGAGACGAAAGTCTGAGTCTGAATGCCGTAATTAAATAATAATCACTTCGGTGAAGAAAAACATCGTGAGGAAACCAAACCAGCACGCCTGAGAGATATTACTCGACGGCATGTAAAGCCACGACATAGGCCAATGGGCGGAAATTACTCTGACACCAGGTTAGCCACTAACTACACGAAAAAGAAGAAGAAAGAAAAAAGACTGCCAGAATTAGTTTTCATGATCATGCTGAGTTTAAAGACAACGTTTCGGAAAGCAGTGCTAGTGTCGGTGCAAATTAACAGGAATTTCGTTTTAAAGTGACACATGACCTTGAGAGGTGGGAAAATGTAGTGAGGAGTATGTCGAGTATGAATGTAGAAGGCCATAAGAGTAGAGGAAGACCAAAGGAGCGATGGATGGACTGTGTGAAGGATGATATGGCTAGAAAGGAGGTGACTGCTGAGATGACGAGTAATAGAGAAGTATGGAAGAAGACATGCTGCGCCGACCCCGAATGAATCGGGATAATGGCAAGAGAATGATGATGACCTTTAGAGGTGCAAAATGAGAAGTTATTCTTGATTCAGAAGCTACTCACTTCAGATAATTAAGCCAACAAGTAAAATTAAATAAAAAAATTAAAGACCCCCGACACAAAAATCATTTTTTTTAAGTTAAATGGTTTTTTTATTGGAAAAATAAAAGGTAACAATAATGTAGTAAATAACTTCTACTAGTCAAGCCCTCTCATTTGATACCCATATTGACGGAGTTGTGAAAAAAAAATTAATTCGCCATTTTGTGGTGGCGGCCATCTTGGACCGATTTTCATCAAACATAGCTATGAACACTCCCGACCTAATTCACCTTTCAAACACAAAAAAATAACAAAATCAAAATCGGTTCATCCGTTCGGGAGCTATGATGCCACAGAGAGACACACACAGACACGTCTAAATAAATAAATTTAAATATTTAAAATAAACTCAATGACTTGAATATACAACTCAATAAAAGCGCAATGTAAGATTTTCAATGGTCGGCGCCAATAATTGAAATCTTCGTTTAGGCACCGTTTAGTGTTAGAAAAAACTTGCATCAAACCATTTACTAGTAGAATATGTCTTAATTACACCTTGACTTTCACAAACAAGCTGGACAGAACTAGTAGAAACGATTGGTACTAAGATTGCAAGAATGCTGCAACAATTAGAAATGCAAGGAATGTCGGAAACGTTCAATCGCACATACATAATCGATTCTCGTTTGTCTACTACTGTTATAGCAACGCTACATGTTTATAAAACAGCTTTTAAGTTTTTTATTTAAGTAATTATACAGGGTGTAAAAGACCTCATCACGAAGCCGTCAACCGAGCATTCTGTACATCAAACTAAGTAACTTTACGCAAAAATTATTATTTGGAAACGACTTTTTTTTGGGGTGAAAAATCATGGTTTTTGGTAGAACTCAATGTAACGCACACAAAACACCGTGCTGGTGGATGGATTGAATAGTATGGGGGTCGTGGAGGTGTTAAAAAGTAAAAATCTTACATTAAAAACTTGTATTTAAAAAAAAACTTGTCAAAATGTTGTAACTCTGACCCCCAAAATCTCCGTAACTAGTAGGAGTCTTTCGGTTTCGTTAAGAGGTGTATTACACCCTATAAATGTCAATTATTTTAAATTCGCTCTTTTTTCGTTATTCGTCATGTTTGTGTGTCAACTGAAATTAGAATCATAAATATCTGTGTCAGTGGGATATGAAAATATTTCACTTGGAATTTCGACCAAACACCCAAATTGTGCATAAGTACAAAAAAAACTACATTCAATATTTTGGACAAATCCTAAAATCACACATCTGTTTCAGACTGCCCAGAACATGGCTGGGCATGCTGGAGAAAATCAACAACGAGTGGTCCACATTAGCACTGAATCACTGAATCGACAGAACTGGAAATCGGTAGAAGATGCCACAGCCCAGCAATGGGATGATAATGCAAGCAACAGTATGAATAAATCTGTTTCGTAGTTCCACATTTAAAATAACAGTACTCGTTACGAAACATGAATACATAACAGAAATACATATGTATAACAAAGTATTTGCCACGCAATTCGTCTCGCGGTACATAATATGCTAATCTTGGCAACACCTGTGAACATTAGCATATGGCAACTCTGACGGTAAATAGGAGGTTATCTTAGTACCTACATGTACTGTTCAAAGAATTGACAACAAAAAGTGGGTAAGAGACGGAGCTATAGAGGACGTCTAGCGCCATCTCTTTCCCACACTGGAAAAAATTAAAGCAATCCTGCTTTAAGACGTCATGGTAGGCCACATGGACTTCAATGAGACAAAGGAAAAAGCTGTCCAATTCAATATGTACTGGTCAGTTTAAGTCATCAACACGACAAGAAGAAGCGTTTAATTAGGACCATTTTTCTGATACATATTTGAATTTTATAAGGACCACCCTGCAGATTTATGGTCATGTATACGAGTGCTTTGACTAACTATACATTTAACTTACCTAAAGTTTAATGATATACCTATTTATTTATAGCTAAATTGTCCAATTAGTATCTTAACTTTAGGACCAACACGTAAAGCTGATTTCCGTTCTCCATTGTGCAATACAAACTTAATACCTCCCAAAATTCGACACAGCACTCAATACTAGATCTAGATTCTATACTAGACTGCTTTATTAACCCCGCCTCTTAATTAAAGAGCGGGCTACAATACGAACGCCTGTTTTCACTAACATTCAAGAAACAACGCCAAAATGAATGCCTAAATACTATTGCACCGTTGGAATATCAACTTTAACAATTCAGCTGAACGTTGGAAATCCAAGAAGTGCATTTAAGTTTCGTTTAGAGGAATCAGGCAGTCTTTATTTGAAGTCTGAACTCCCAAGCCCCGCACTTAAACGTAATCAAAGCAGCAGTGCAAGTACGTAGCACTCGATTCGATACGATTCGATAAATCTGACAGTTATTCTCGATAAAATGAGTTTTTAACCAATCGAAAAGTCGGATTTATCGAATCGTATCGATTCGATCGTTATCGATTGCTACGTACTTGCAGTGCTGTTTCGTTGCATAAATAATAATAGAGTACAGAAATCAATGCAAAACAATAAGTATTTGTAACCGGTTATCCTTCACATGAGTCGGAGGTGCAAATGTCAATTGTATTATTATTTAACTGCCACCATATTGGCGTGTTGATGAATGGAAACATCTAATGCTGTATCTTGTAAACAAGTGATTCATCATCGTCTGCCTAGCCCATTCCCAACTACGTTATTGTCGACTTCTAGTCTAACTGGATGCAGCTAAATACCAGTATTTTACTTAGAGTGATTGCCTATCTGATCAGATTACTCAATTATCCTTGGTAAGACTGCTGTCAAAGATCTATAAAAAACAGCCGGGCCTTTGGGCCCGGCTGTCTTTTGTAGACACCTAAACACATCCACTGCTGGACATAGGCCTCCCCCAAGTGTCGCCACATTGACCGGTCCCGTTCGACTCGCATCCAGCGGATTCCCGCAACCTTCACCAGGTCATCGGTCCATCTAGTGGGAGGCCTTCCAACGCAACGTCTTCCGGTTCTCCGATCTTGATAGGAGTGGGTGTGACATGGGCATTCAACATGATCTTGGTTTTGTCCATGTTCATTTTAAGACCCACACTTCCGGAAGCTCTACTGAGGTCATCGAGCATTGTACTGAGGTCCTCCATGGTCTCAGCCATGACCACTATATCGTCGGCAAACCGAAGGTGAGTGATGTACTCGCCATTGATCCTCCAGTGCAGCGGTGAACAGTTTCGGAGATATGACATCTCCCTGTCTCACACCTCGCTGCAGGAGGATAGGTTCCGAGGCTTGGTCCTGAAGTCGGACTGACATGGTGGCGTTTTTGTACAAACACTTAAACACCTCGATGTACCGATAGTCGATTTGGCAACGTTAGAGACTGCAGTACAGCCCAGGTCTCGATCGAATCGAAGGCTTTCTCGTAGTCCACAAACGCCAAACAGAGGGGAAGTTATACTCTTCGGTCTTCTGTATAACCTGCCGCAGCGTATGTATGTGGTCCTCGGTGCTAAAGCCTTTTCGGAAACAGGCTTGTTCGGGAGACTGGAAATCGTCAAACCTGCGCGCGAGACGATTCGTGATGACTCTTGAAAACAACTTGAAGACATGGCTTAGAAGTGAGATGGGCATATAATTCTTCAACCGGGCATTGTCACCCTTCTTGAAGAAGAGTACCACCACACCCCTGCACCATGCCTGTGGCGTTTTTCCCTCAAGTATGACGGAATTAAACAGCTTCAGAAGGGCCTTAAGTACCGGTTTTCCACCCGCTTTCAGGAGTTTGGCCGTAATTCCGTCATCACCCGGTGCCTTGTTGTTTTTGAGCTGCTTCAGAGCCATCCTAATCTCGTACAGGCTGACGTCCGGGATGTCTTCGGTATAGTGTCGGGTCAGTCTAGCTCTACAATCGAACTTGTAGACGATTATGTGTACCTGGGACAAACGGTCCAGTTAGATAGGTCTAACTTCGAGAAAGAGGTCAATCGTCGTATCCGACTCGGCTGGGCAGCGTTCAGGAAGTTGCGAGGTATCTTATCGTCCAACTTACCGCAGTGTCTCAAAACGTCTATGATCAGTGTGTGTTGCTAGTAATTACATACGGGACCGAAACGTGGTCGCTCACAATGGGCTTCATAAGAAGGCTTAAAGTCACCCAAAGGGCAATGGAGAGGGCTATGCTCGGTGTTTTCTTGCGCGATCGAATCAGAAATGAAGACATCCACAAGAGTACCTAAATTAATGTCCTGACTCAAATCAGTTTTGCACTGTTATAGGTGCCAAATAATAAAACAAACGATTATTTATAAAACATAGTTATAAAGCTGCCCTTTGGAGTATTGTATTGTGGTAGTAAACATAATAATTATGTTTAGTCGTAAACTAAGCCTTAGATTGTATGGATTGTAACCTCGCGAAAAGTTATTTGTAAATTGTTATGTAAAGCAAAATACCATTAAACTTCGTGATTATTCAATACTAAGATGGTCGTTATAGAAGAGAATATTGAAGAGTTCCGTTCCTCCGAAGTCCATGATCAGACCATGACAATATTTCGATGGGACCAACTTGGGAGAATACTCTTTCCAACAAAAAAAATAATTTCCTAAATCGGTTCAGGCGTCTTTGAGTAATTGGTGACCATACATAAAAAAAAAGATTCCGACGAATTGAGAACCTCTCCTCCTTTTTAGAAGTCGGTTAAAAAGACATATAGCGTCAACATTAAGTTTCTATTCAAGTTTCCACATACAGAAAACCAACAAATAAAGAAATAAGTACTGGCCATTGCGACTTGCGACGTAGAAGCAACACAGTATAGTACATAAATAGAACCTATTTACATGAAAATAACCCGCTTGCCGTACTGATTTTGCAGTAAGTACAAGTGGCCTTTATTCTCACTAACATAAGACTTGTTTCAGAAGTAAAATAACCAGCCACGCCGTACGTTTCGTATATGCTAGCAAACAATCCGACAAACTGTCACTTTTGCATGGAAAAACGAGAATAATAAACAGGGAAAACTTTAGAAACCATATGTTTGCAGGTGTTGTGTTACAGAATTTACTTTTTTGGATTGAAAACAGTATGACTTATAAGAATTATGTATGTAGTCACTTATACGAAGTTGTACTAGGATCACAGAAAAAAGAAAAAAACATACTTTATTTTTCTAGGTCGTGGATAAGACCCGCAGACCAGGGAAGCATGAAGCATAAGGGATGAGGCCTATACTCAATAGCGGATGTAGTAATAAGGCTGCGCAGCACATGAATAATGATGAAGATGGATGAGTCACTTATTAACAAAGATGTACTAGGCACGCAGATAATTTTAGGAGCATTCTTTCCTCTGAGACTAGGTAAATCAGCCCTGTTTACCACCAAACAGAAGCCGACAGGAGAGACGAGAGACGGAGTGTGAAATTCGACAGATGTCATTGGTGGATTCTTGCAAGTTTCCTCTCGCGGTCTTGCTTCATATTTAGAAGCACAAGATAACAATAAAATTGGCATTGTGAATATTTTTTTTAAGAATCTGTTAGTGTTCATCATGTTCCTGCCATTGTCCCATGTTACTTGGGGTCGGCGCAATACGTTATTTTCCTCCATTCTCCTCTGTCAACCGTCACTCTTACCATTTACTCTACACTATACTTACTATCTCTATATCTATACTTTTGTATCACTCCTCACACAATCCATCCATCGTTTCTTTGGTCTTCATCTTCCTCTCCATCCATCAACATTTATATTCATCACTCTATTAGTCACATAGTCACCAAATTCTGTTAGTGTTATGAAGAATAAATTATCTCTACCATCACCTATTCAGTTCTAATCAATTCAGGACCTACTAAAAGTGGAGTTCACCAAGGAAACTGGACAAGATCATCACATCCAAACGGTATAACAGAGTTGTTGTTGTCAATAATCAATATTCCATAGCAATAATTATGACAGTGACAGCCCTTGAACCCGGTTCAAATTAGCTGATTGATAATAAACTTTGCATTGACATCGCTTGTTTGACACAGTCCCACCGCGATAAGAGAGATGGTTTTAAAAACCATAAAACTATTTAAGCCATGAAACCTTGGCACCATAAGTACCATAGACTTTGTGTAAACGAGAAAGATTACGATACAGGCTTGTTAATAGCTTATTAGACTTACACTGATCCAACAAAATATTTTATCATATAATAGCAGATTGGGGCTCTTTGTAACCTAAACGATCATCTGCTTGAATGTAGACCACAATATTTTGATGGGTCATCAAATATATTGAGTGATTTATATTTTTTATTTTTATTGGGTAATAAACTACAACCGGCCCCAACTGGATTCAAGTACCCCAATCCAGAGAGGACTGGCTATCTTTGGGGGAGGCCTTTACTTGCAGAGGAGTTCTAGCAAACAACTAAATATTTATGTAAAATCTAAACTAACAACTAAATTTAAGAACTAAACCTAATTTACTAACAAAAATTTACATATTGAAATAAAAATCAAAAATTCAAGTTAAATTTAAACTAACATCATGAAGAAACTTTACCTAATTAATAACAAAAATAGTATTTTTTTCTTGTGTTTTTCTAGAAATAAAAGGCTTTTTTTATTTTTATTTATTTAATAAACTAGGTCTATATCCAGAGCTAGACTGCTATACAAATAGTCCTCCATATAGAAATTCGGTCATGGAGGTCAATCCCACTAGCCAATTAGCCATTGCCGCGGGAGATATTATAGTCACTAGGGCAAGTGTGCAGACGCACGTTCTCTTTCTCTTCCCTTACTCTCATAGCCTGATGGGACGGCAATCCGAAGAAGTCGGGCAGTGATAGAACAGCTGTTATACTAAAAATATAAGCTACTTGGATGAATTAATGATGATGACTAAATTGCGACTAAACCGAATATACACGACACTAGTGACTCCAAGCATTTCAACAAGCTTACGACAAAATCGTGGTTAGACTCGCAAAAGCCCTTTGAAACACTCAACCATGAACTAACATCCTAAATGTTAAGTTTTACCTCGTGGCCATGATTATTTTTGAAAGAAAAATAAATAAACAATGAGAATTATGCTGGGTCGTTAAAGGCACATTGCTTAAAGAATATTAGGGTATTCTGACTAATAAAAACCAAAAATATGCATGCATCTGGCGTAAAAACTTCACCAAAGCATATAGTTCGTTAAAAGACTTAATTAAATCGTATACATTTTCAATTCGGCACCAATAAAGTATATAATTGAGTGTACACTTGACGTTTTACTGCTTATCACCAGATCAGCAAGAACAACTAAATGCAGCTGAAGTGCCGGATATAAAGAACAGTTAACTCAGCGGTTTTATTGACTGGTTAAGTTAGGAGGTGGTCATTTTGATAGCGATTAGAAGGCAAGCAAGGCACAAGGCAAGTTATTAGGAACAAGCGGGGTTTTGAAATAGCTTTTGTTTTTGATTATGATCATTATCTTGTATTATTTATGGGTAATACTTTTAACACACTAGGATTCCAACTATTTTAGTAGGCTGTTTTTTTCTTAAAACTAGCAGGAGCTTTGATGATGCAAGAAAACAAAGAATAATCATATACATAAGATTTCACTCCATAGAAAAGAGATTGAATACACTTTATAGAGGCTCTCAGGAGACATGTCACAGAAAAAATGTGATCCCAAGTCTCAGTGAAACCAAAATGACATAGGTCATTGCCAAGTTTAACAAGTTACACCTACACCTTGTAGATTACGATTATGTTCATGTTGGCCCGTTTATCTTAAGTAAATTTCAAAGCCTTTGACTCTATACAATCCAGCTTTATAGATACCGAGTAAAAACAAACAGACTTTGATGAACTGCTATAACTTCACCGGTCCCGAAAAACGAGCTCAGTCGGACCGCAGCCTTACCTCTATCAACTTTACACTAGTGAAAACAAAACCGCCCCCGCACTGCCCACACTTTCGCTCGTACAGTCGACAAAAGAGATCGTTATGTTTACACGCGAGAAATAAACAAAACATATTTGCATTTCGCACACAAAATATACCTACATGTTACGTTACGGTTCAGTAAACTGGGGGTCTACTCTCTAAGTCCGTCAACGAAGAAACAGGGCCGAAATGACATAAAAATATAAATTTAGTAAACTGATCCCGCGGGATCCAAATGACAGGGATCAGTTGACTAAAGAACCCCGCCCGAAAGTAGCTTATACTTTGAAATGAACCCTACTCTCTAATATTTTCGAATTGCGGGCGATTGAGCGCAGCATAATATGTGTCAAGTGATCACGTTAGATATACCGCCCTGCCCTCCTGACTCATGTAGCTGAGTTTGGTTTTAAAGCAGCCAGGCTATAGTGGGAATAAGTTGGCCACGTCGCACGATTGCACCCGGAGACGTGGACCAACATACTCAGTCACTGGACGCCTGAGGGAGGACATCGCCGTCAAGGTCGACCTCGGCGAAGGTGGTGTAACGATCTGATCTTGTTCGCGGGGCAAATATGGCAAGAAACTGTACAAGAGAGGTTTGGAAGTAGGAAGGAGAGGCCTTTGCCCAACAGTGGGACATGACAGCTATAAAAAATGAAATTTGTACTGCTGCTGACCGTACATTCAATTTCACGCTACACGCTCCGTCCGTTTAGTGACAAACCTCACTCGATTTCACTAAACACCACTCGATTAGCGTGACCAACTAATTGTTCTTACGTTATGTGATGAAAACAAGAATTCGAGAAGATTAATGAAGAGCGCTTAATGATTGTACAATTATGGGCAAAAAATTTGGGTATGGTCGGTTAATTGCTCAAGGCCAGTGGTAGAAAAAATATCGGTTGTATGTTGGTATTCTATTTTGGGTTTCCCCGTGCGCTCACAGAAAACACACTCAGCCGTACCTGGAGATCTACTCTCTAAGCACGAAATCCGTTGTTTCGGCCGAAGTTACGGTCGTTTCATACTCCGGACATAAAATTCGTTAGGGGCCCAAACTAAAAATTAATGGCAACAAAATTGGGCATCTGTCCTTACTCCCAATGTGTTTTAAAAACTAATGAATCCGAAAATATTAGGGAGTAGGGTTCATTTCAAAGTATTTATAAGCTACTTTCGGACGGGCCCTGTATATTCGTTAACGGACTTAAATAGTAGACCCCCTGATCTCACTCCGGTCATGTAGGATTGACGTCCCATAGGACTATGAGAGTGAAGAGATGAGAGTGCACAAATGTCTGCGCACACAGTTGCGTACTATTTTCCGGGTCAATGGTAAAAACGCCCTGGAGGACATTGAGAGCGGGGCGTCCGTCGTTGGATAAAATTTTTTGCTTAACTTCCGTGGATCTTTTGGATCGTGGTCAACCACGAGCCAAAAGATCCATGTCCATGGAATAAAGTTATTACCATGTTATTACACTAATATGTAAACAATAAGTCGGCGAATAGGTTACCAGTTTCTATTTCAAAGTAGAAACTTATCACCTACCGGCTTGACTATAAAATGATCAATTAATATGCAAAATGTCTATCGGGCCACAATTATATCTGGCGTTTAATTGTTATTTTAATTACAACGGCCCCAATCAAACGTGCTTTGATTTAATTAATAATTTAGTTCAATAAAGTGTATACCGTGTAATAAACATACTATTTCATCAGATTCTTCGGCTACTGGGCTATTGGCCATGTTGATATGGGATTGGTTAATTGCCGTCATATAGGGTTTCATATAACTGTATTCTTATAAGAATGTATTCATTCACTTTTATTATAGGTAAATGATCTGTATCAATAATCTGTTTTAGGGTCAACATATGACTTGAAATTTTATGAACTCAGCTACGATATCTGAACAAAAAAAAACGTTGCAGACTCCACGACTGTTAGCGAGTATTCTATCTATGGTCCACTTCTGGCTACGTTTATGGTAAACAAAAACATTGCCCCGGGAATCCCGGGATCGAGCCTTTATGTTATACTTTTTAAATTACATAGTTTAAGAAGGGACGCACTTTAAAGGTTTAGTACATTATCTGTTAGCGTTCGTAACTTGTCCGGACATGTGTGTGTACGCACCTTAAATAAATAAATAAAATAAAATAGCCTTTATTTCCCTATAATTTACAATTCTATCGTTGTTCTTTAAACTTAACTTATAGCGTACGTACCTATTATGTACGAATCTTATGACAGTGTAATTCACATCATCATCTGCCCAGCCTTTTCCCAAAGTACTATGTTGGGGTCGGCTTCCAGTTTTACCGGATGCAGCTGAATACCAGTATTTTACATGGAGCGACTGCCTATCTGACCTCCACAACCCAGTTAGTACCGGGTAATACGGTACCCCTTGGTAAGACTGGTTGTCAGACATTTTGGGCCTCTGACTACCTAACGACTGTCAAAGAACTACAAATGACAGCCGGGACCAACGGCTTAACGTGCTTTCCGAGGCACGGAGGAAACTCGGTATGTAATGGGCGGTCACCCATCCACAGACCAACCTAGGCAAGCACGGCTTAACCTAACGATCGACCCGAGCGGCTGTTATTATATAGCCACGAGCTCCTCCTGCTTCTGTAATTCACATGATGGTTTTCCTGTATTCTACAAGCAATGAACTCTATTTCATATTTTTTTCAAAATTTTAGGCTCAGTAGTTTCGGAGATCAGACAGAGGGGGAATAGTCAATTTTCGTCTTCTTTCATTAATAAAATCAAAACTATTTATTTTACAATCATAACAAAATATATTTGAGATCCTCATAACGACTGCTTTCATTTGATATATGTCACAGTAAGGTTTGCAAAACTTTTTTTTATCTCCTAATTTGTCCCCCGAAAATGACCATTTTAAAAAAAATATGTAGGTACTTTGCACATCTGTGTTTGGGTCATAGGATAACACCATCCTACCAAATTTCACCTGATTTGGTACAGTAGATTCGGCGCAAATTGGCTGTGACAGACAGACGTACAGACAGACAGACGCAGGATCCTTTCCAGGTTTCCGTTTTTTAAATTTTGTACGGAACCCTATAAAAAACCTACATTCTTCTGTCAAATAACCCATCGTTCAAACTCGGTAGCCCTCACCGCAGAAGGCGCTATCTGTTTACCGATAGTCAGCGCGTGGGCAGATCTCAAGTGTAGTGAAATTTTTGTGCAAACAACGAGTGAACGTAACTTACACATATTCGTTTACAAGTTATTAGTTGTGTTGTTATTTGAAATGGCTGGCCGCTTTAGAATAAATTGTGAAAAGCGCTTAGTTCAACATTTCTATAAGACAGGTAGCGTATGTCATTTTTGTGTTACACCGAGAACCAGGCAAGTGTCTGTCAAACAGACAGAGCGAAATAACAGCGAGTATATACCATACTAAAAAAGAATTTGGCAACACAGACATCGCCAATGCTATGTCACTCAGAGCCTTAACACATGGAGAATTCTAGTGATAATCTAAGTATGAGCTTTAAAAATAAAGATAGGCGGACCTGATGATAGCCGATGATGGTAGTAAGAAAACTAAGCACACACTTATTTAAATAATTCGAATCTGTTTTCCATCCACATCAAAAGGGGGAATTAGCTGCAGGAACAGCTAATTCCCCGCAATACGAAACACATTTCATATAAAAATAAAGCAAGCCACATTCATTCCACACACGGCGACTTAACGTTCATCGTACGAAAATAATCTAGCCACGAGCCACCGATGTATCCCTAATTAGGGTTGACATTCGCCGTCTGAGTATTTTATTATTGTCATCATTTAATAGAATTTATGTGTCGTCACTTTGCGGACATCCGGCGTAATTAAATGGCGTTTTTGGAGTATATTACATACAAATCCGTGTATTTCATTAGTATATGTAATACTAGCAGTAGGCCGCGGCTTCGCCTGCGAGTTAAGTTATTATCCCAATGGAACGGATTTCTGTGACAAAAAAACGTCCTACTCCTAACCCAGAGGCCGAGGTAGATGGCCTATCCGTGTGCCATCGTGACAATGTCCTAACCCCGGTCATGGTCTTTCTGTTTGCCAAATTTCGCCCAAATCGGTTCAATCGTTTTTGCGTGAAAGAGGAACAAACATCCATACATCCTCACAAACTTCACTGCACCACATTTATAATAGTGGTAAGATTAATTAAATATAAGCCATCACTGTTTAAAATTCCGCGCGTGGTGGAAGGTAACTCGGTAATAAAGTTATAGTGCGGCGAGTTGTCACAATATTACTACTATGCCGAGGTCTTTAGACCCATCAAGTGTCTATAGAAGTTGCCGATGCATATAGATTAGGATGGTTTTGCCTTGAACTAAATTAGGTGTCAGTCTTTTACCGGTAACTGTCCGTAAACTGTCCTTAACAGTTCCGAGTGTAAGAGAACCCAGAACGAGACTGATCACCCTATGTGCCTTCAACAAGAAATTGAAAGAAGCTGTTTTTAACCGACTTTATTAATACAAGTATAATATACCACTAAAAACCAGACTACTGCAAAATCACGCTCTAATTAAATTCGGGGTCAACAAAGTAAAATCGACTCCTCTTATTGTTGAAGTCGGTTAAAATGTAGCCGGACCATAATAACCCGTTAAAATGTTACCCGGACCATAATAAAGAACACACTGACACTTGACACCTTATTCATCAAAATCGGATAAATAGTTTAGGCGTTAAGGAGGAACATACGTAAATACAAACATACATAGACTGCTAAAATCCTTCCTGCTTTCCTTTTGGCTTCGCCATTGTCGGATAAAGTGCCTTATGCGAACTTTTTAGTGTTTCGTAGAATCGTAGCCAAATCGCAAAAACAGAGTCTGGAGGTGGCAACCCTGGTTCCATCTTCCCTTTTACAGCGAGACAGTTACATGGAGCGCATACCATGACTTCCGAAGGATCCGATGGCACATTCATTGTCTTTTTGCGTGAGCGCGCAGCACATAAATATGTGTCAAGTTGATGTCTACATAGTGTGCTATTAGTCTGCTAAGTACTGTTCCAGGAAATACCGAAAATTCAATCAAATTTTTGATACTAGCCAAATTAAACAATTTTCAAAGGGTCGGTCAGATTAGAGCGGATTTCACCAAAGACACTGAAAGGCGTTTAAGAGCTGGCAGTGTTAATATTCCATTTCAATGATGATACTAACAGCCCTTCAACGCGGTTGAGATGTGCTGATCGAGTTCACTTTCTAGTATCATCCTTCATTGGTAAATTCGCCTATAATATGATGACACCTTGAACACAAATGTCTCAGGTATTAGCCTAGGATACGCTAGTGTTCATACTGTGACGTATGTTTCAGAATGAAAAATATCTATTAGTTTATTTTATCTGTATATGTGTATTATTATCAATCTAAATCTAAACTCTCGTTAGCAAAAAGGTTTTTTAGACATTACTTTGTACCCTATCACTATGTTTTCCTATTCGACCCAAAGGTTGACTGGTAGAGAATGCCTTGTGGCATTAAGTCCGCCTATGTAACACTATTGTACATTAAGTTTAAATAAATAAATAAATGAAGCTGTTGTATTATAGACAGACAGGATATTAATATCTAGGAGTTAGTGAGGTCGAAGGTCGACCTAAAGAGGGGGCTCTTTCTATGCAATTGCTTGTTCAAGAGTGTACGAATGATAGATACTATATTCTACCTATAGTAGAAATTATATGTGCTAGCCAAGTTCTTTGCCATAAGTAAGGCAGCAAGCCCAAAAATTTCACACCCAGACTTGTACGTAAAGAGTATGCCTGAAAAGTTCATCCCAAGCGAGATAATTTTAGTCTTGTACACTTCTCTCTTTGCTTACTCCAATTTTACATCTTAAACATTCTGCGCCGTCTCCCTAAGAAGACATGTGAAGAATCCGAACGTTGGCATTCCGAAAAGACTTTTGATGTTTCTGTTAAGATTCCGCCGCTCTTTACACCGGACTTGGACAGATAATGCACTGAAGTATCTGTCCGTGTCCGGTGTCCGCAGGCGGTCCACAATTTGTTCGTAACGGTTTTTAATCCAACTTTTAGTAAATCACAAAATACCGGCCATCTACATAAAACATAGACACTTCATCATTTTAACTGACATAGGATTCTATCGTTTATGGTAAAACTGTCGCTAGGTATTTTTATATTTTAATTATGATCGTAGAGGGGTACCAATGGGCACCAATTTAATTAATTTCTACTATTTCTTAGTAGTCGTGTGCCCGTTTTGATTAACCCGTAACATGATGAATATCCATACAAACTTAGCTCATTTAATTGGGTGTGACTTCTTTAATAATTTAGTTTAAAAAAATTAAAAATAAAAACATTCTTTTAGATCCAGAGGTTCAGGTGCTAATCTTTAGCCAACACCTGGCTGTGGGGAAATTTAAGATTTTTAAACAAAGAAGATGGTCAATCAATACGTTATCCCTCTCATGTTCTAGAAGGTTCCAAAAGCTTTTCTGTCAACGTCAATTTTCTTATTGACTTTTTTTTTAATATATAATTCTGTCTGAAACGTCTTTTTAAACGTCTAGCTCCCGGCTGAGGGTTAAACAATACCTATTTATAATGTCTAGGAATTTGATTAAGTTGAATTCTCGTAAATCAAACCGAAATAATAATCGTTGGATTATAATCCTTGATTATGAGCCTATGATTCTTACGTTAAAGCCCATTATAATTCATGGATATTTTTCCGTACAACGAAGGCTTATTAAAAGGTGCTGACAACACAGTAAAATACCTATTTACGTAACGTTAACACCTAAAATCCATATCATTACTACCTAGTTACATTAAATAACAGTTATTATCTCACTAATATCTAACACACGTCTGTCAATTACAGCATCCAGTTACAAACCGCAGTTAAACCCGTCCATTACTTAATCAATTAACCAAGACGAGAATACATTAAATTACAATGTCAAAACGACTTTGTGCAACCGTATTACAAGCGTGAAACAGTTGACAGATGTCATGTTGACAACTGCCAAAAAATTGTTCCTGTTTTATGGTTATGACATGTATTGCTTAACGAACACTTTGTATTTAAGCCGATATGCACCGTTATAACCACACTCTTAATATAAAAAATCACATCACTACACTGAAAACTGTTTTCCAAAAAAAAAACTAAATTCAAATCAAATTTCGAATCGTAAACAAAACCAAAACTTCACAAGAAATTACCGATTTCAAATATTTGAACGTGGAATTCTAAGTTCGAAATTCGTATTCGTATCGTAACAGACAGCGACGCGTGCGCAGTGTTCGCGGCGCAGATTTTAACTGTTTAGTCGAGGAGCTTAGTTCGGCGTGTATCTCTGTATCTGTATCTATGACAAACATTGTGTATCTTGATAAGTAGAGCCTTTAGGATCTGTTGTTGTTAACATGGTGTATGGTATAGTATGTTTTATGTTATAAGATCCACTTGGAAGTAATTAGGAATTTGGGGTAAAAGTGGTTGTCGATGGTGTATGATTAGCAAATTAAATAGTAAGTAGTATAAAAGGAATATAACTTTTTTTAAGCCTATCACAATGAGTTTAAAAGTTAGTATATTTCTGATAATTTTTAGCGAAAACAAATGATGCGTCGTCGGGTCTATACCGTTTTCCTTTTTTCAGCGTCTTACAATTTAAGCTGCTCACTATAATATTGAGAATCGTATCAATTTTTTCTTTTTGTGACATTGGTTGTTTGAACGACCGGTGGTCTATATTTGCTGGCCCGTAAGCCGCTAGATCAGAACAGGCGCGGATCTTTTTGGTCAACAAAATGAACTAAAGCTAGAGAAACGATCTCGAAAATTTTAACACTCTACCTTGAGCAGGTTGCAATTGTTTAGACCCTTCATACAGGAGTTACTAGATCGACCCTCAGACAAAGGCAACATTCAAGACGGAGTAGGCTGCAAGAGCGAGTACAGCGAGCTAGACATTTTTATGACACCTTGCCTTGGACAGCAGGTTTCGATCCTACATACTCGTAATTACTTGCTCGGCTTTTAGATAATTTCAAGAGAAAGTAGTCGAAAATTTTAACACTTTACCTACCTTGAGCAGGTTAGAATTGTTTTGAGCAACTGGAGTTACCTGGGCCTCTAGTCGATCATGCAAAAATCCAATAGGAGTGACAATCCAGAGGTAAAACCAATCCAGAGGTAAGACCCATTTTGGATGTAATGATTTTAGTCTAGATTATTTAATGGGTCCCGACTGTTGCAGTCAATATGTCCTGTTTCCTGAACTTGTTTTTTCTTTTCAGTTTTTATTTAAAGATAATAGTTATTCTTTACGCAGTCGGGTTTTTTTATTTTACACTTTTTAGTTACTTGGATATACCATTTTAAAATCCTCATAATGAGCCCTTTATCGAGCCGTTCAGGCAACAGAGCGTGCCAAACATTTGAATTTGGCGAAAAAAATCCGCCATTTTGTTTTTATTTTTTTATTTTGATATACCCAGTGTCACTCTCACAGTAAATACAAATCTAACGACACCTCTCAAACTAAAATCCATCGAGCCGTTCAGTCTGCAGAGCGTGCCAAACAATAAATGAATGTGAATTTGGCGCGAAAAATCCGCCATTTTGTTTTATTTATTTTGATATACCCAGTGTCACTCTCACAGTAAATACGAATCTAACGACACCTCTCAAGCTAAAATCCATCGAGCCGTTCAAGCCACAGAGCGTGCCAAACAATTATTTATACATATATACATACTCTCGAAAAACATAACCCTCCTTCTGGCGCAGTCGGGTAAAACAGGAGCCTTTTCGATAAAGGTTTTTCCGCAGGGTTAAACAATTTTGTAATTTGAATGATTCCATTTTAGGCTTCAATTTATTACGTACAAGGAAATACAATAAAGTACGCAGGAAAAGCTATAACTTTTAAAAATCCTGAGCCTCTAGGGGCAGCTGCCTCCTCCTGGACGCCCATGACAAGATATACAACTAGATTATTTAGTTTTAATTCCGTCAAACTAGTTCAAGCTTGGCTAATGACGAATTTGGTCCGGTTCAGGGGGGGGGGGGGGGGGCAATTGCACCCATTGCAGCCGCCCTGTATCCGCGCCTGGATCAGAATACCTGAAGGTCATGGGGAGAAGCCATTGTCCAGCAATGGGACGAAACCGACTTTAGTTACCGTAAGTACTTGTATACCTACAGCCATAATATTTATCAAAAGTTCTTTCCCTTTAAATAAACAATAATTAATTACCTAATTACTCCAAACATAATTTCCTGCCCAAACTCCGATTGAACTAAAACATGAAATGGTTAATAAAATTAAATATACGTCGTACAAAAATATAACTTCCATAGTACCTACAGAGATAACTATAAAAAGGACATTAGTAATATTATGTTAGACGGAAACACACTTCATCGGCTACCCTATGTTGGTATAATATAATTATATCAGTATGTGAAGCGTGACTTTTTGATTATTTCAATTTTAGATTTAAGAGGGAACAGGGCCTGCGACAAATTTTTAAAATAGGTATTTGAAGAAACTATTGCCGTCGCGCTGCGTCAATCTTTCCTCCATAGAGTGAGATAGGGACAGCTGCAGCTCAGACCGATTATATCACAAAAATGTTAACGAGATCAACGTTTCGTATTCCCCTTTTTTCTCCTCGAAAACTGAGCCGATTCGATTATTTTTTAGTCCTTAGGGCGGAGTTTCAGGAGTTGGCTGTTGGAGTATTCGCTTTATATAAAACGCTCTATATTTCCAAAATGAATGAATATAATGAATGGAAATACATTGTTGCTCTAGTCCCAGACCATGAGATCATCATCTGCCATGATGATGTAAAAAAATCTGCGTAATATTGAAAAAAAAAAAACACGAACAAATATCTGTCAGACCGCAGACGTCGATCTTTTAACTTGAGTATGCTTAGGGGCTGAGGACTTAGCCAAATTTTTTTTTTACAGAATTCTGCCTCTTTTCTTGCAGTAAGTATCTTATTAACCTTGACCATTGAAACCATTTAGGTTCTGAGAAGCATGGCCCTACGTTTCCGAGTTATGGGCCTCCGAATGTATTTGAATAAAATTGGTATAAAAAAAGTTGCTAAAATTTGTTTGGGTGATGAAATTTTGTCAAAATCTTTTCGGCAAAACGTCAGGGTCCCCCTTAAACTATTCCTAAATCTTTTCGAATTTGTCTAGTAGCCCTTTAATCACGGCCGTAAAATGGGGCATGATTTTTTCATTTTTGGAGGGTCTTTACTTATTAGTTGCTGAAAAAAGGCAAAGACAGGGACGTGTCTACAGTAGACTTAGACTTTATAAAAAAAATCTCTTGTTCTGATTCAGGAAGAAGAATTGGGGAATTCCTTTGAATGGAGAATCGCACAACCCCTGTTCCCTCTTAATGACGTATGGTTTCTAAATTGGGAATGTAAAGCGGAATGTATAAGCTTGACATGATCTCAACAATCGCAATTCAGAAATCCGGTCACAAAGGCACCTATGCTAAGTTTATGAAAGGGTAATAAAGAATTAATCAATGCCTCTGTCTGTTTTTTTTCACTTCTGTACAAACTATATCGAGAGTGGCCAGCCTTATTGTTTTGTGAATACAAGGTATTCGTCGTTCTGTAGTTTCTGACTACCCCTATGGGAAAAGGCGTGAGTATAAATATGTATGACTTCTACAGACTAGGATCGGGTCACAAATATCTAGAAACTCCAATAGAGATTCCAATAACTAAGCGAAGCCCCGAGCACTGGATAGTTGCGGTACCTAAAACCTAAAATTGTGCTTCGAGAAAGCACAATATAAATTTGAATTGGGTTGAATTCTAATTTTGGCTGGATTTGAGGGCAGATCTAAAAGCATCAAAAGAGTGATTTAAACTAAACTTACTCTTATAACAACATTACGCTAACGCGTTCAAAAAAAGCTTTTTAATGCAACTGAGATAATACATTGCTATCTTATCAATGCCAGATAATGCACAAACTAAACAAGGAAAAGAGATTATGAGATTATTTTGAACTTTTATGAAATTAACTGATAACTACATGTAGGTAGATAAAATTTATATGAATATCTTAAAAGGACGCATAAAACAAGGGACGGTGACACGACGATGGCACGTCAATATGTGATGCGGAGATATGAGTAAAATGAAGTGCGGAAAGTTTTGAGTGTGAATGTGAATAAGAGTAAGGGACGACCAAAGAAACGATGGATGGACTGAATTATAATGATGATTGGATTAAGGCGGTTCCCCGAGCAAAATTAGCAACTCTATTTGTGGTGGTTCAAACTTCGTTTGAAATACTATTAGAATAAAGTTCTAATCAGCTTGCACTACAAAGTGATTGTTACGTCAGTCACAGCAGGCCAAATAGTGCGAAATGAGTGGTTTTTATTCTTTATAAAATCAAATTTACGTCTTTTGGAAAAAATAAAACGACAATTATGTTCATTATTAAATTGTCTATCCATTGGTATAAGTAGCAAATCAAAATAATGGTTACTTTACGAGGAGTAGCATTTTATAAATCATTGTTTCTCATTTCTGTGGTTTCGTTGTGAGGGGATTTATTAAACATTAAGCTACTAAAAAAAAAATGAAACGACAATTTTGGAGTCAAGAATATGTAGTAATTTAATGTATTTTTTATTAGTTGGTATTTCTTTTGGATAAAGAGTAGGCTCCAAAAAACTGCTCGTTCAAGGTCATTTGCTCGGGGAGGCGCCGGAATTTTTGGTATAGAAATCGCAGAAACGACTGTCTATAGTTGACGCCAGTTAAGATGAGAATAGCGGTCATTGCCCTTTCCCAAATATCGCTTCGTACGAACCAAAACAAATATACCATGTATCGTTTTTCTTTACAAAAAATGTTGAAGATCACGATAGATGACGATTCAAGACTTGAACAGGCTTATTTTAGGATGACAAAGTTAAGAAGTTTAATGAATGCCCAAGTAGCAAAGACGTGCTGAATAAAGATTGAGTAAGAACGGTCATCAAAAGCATAAGCTGAATACTAATCTGAATAACGTCTGAGTACCGTCAATTCAGCTGTTATTCAAGCAATAAGGGCCTCAATTTTGAATGCTTATCGCTGAATAACATCTGACCAACATCTGAGTAGGAGCTTAATAACGTTTACATTAGCTTAATAACTTATGAATAACAGTTCACATTGTTTTTATTAAGCTCACTGAGTTATTTAGCTTAGTCGAATTGGTTATTGTATTCAGAATGTATTAAGCATTTAAATTATTGTTCACATTTTTGCAAAGAATATTCATACAAATTGTGAAAAGAATTGAATTTGAATAAATATATTAATGTCAATGTTGAATATAAATGTTAATTTGACATGATGAACTTATAAATTCGGTAAGTAAATTTTAATTTACAACTTAAAGGTCTGGTACGGTCGAACAAGCTATTTGGTTTACAGTTTAACCAACAAATTACATTGTAAAATGTAAACCAAATAGCTTGTTCGACCGTACATGTTAATTGTTAGGTAGTGCACAAGTAATTTTGTCGTGAATAGTATGTGTTTTTTTTATTACTTATGATGCGCCGCGTGATTAATCAAGATAAATGATAGTAAATTGTATTTTCATACATACATACTAGGTCTGGAAAAAGTGCTTGTGATGAAATAGCTAATACTAGCAATTTTAATCCAACAAAATAACATGAATCGAGTTGAAAATGTTGTAGTTGTAAGATTAAGTATTTTGGTGATCTCGTAAATTCCTTGTAAGTATAAATTACAAAGACTTCTAATGGCGATCGATTATTTTGCTCTATAAAGCTAAATAAAAGTACACATGTCTTGTTACTAAGCTATAACTTGAAAAAGAGTAGTCTCATTAAACTAACTTCTGAATAACAATTATATAGTTGGCCACATTTCTACATTACTCAGATTTTCAGAAAACAATAATTCAGTATCAAGCTGTATAATTGAATTATGTAACAATATTATTCAGAAGGTGATACTTTATTCAGAATTAATAATCTGTTTGAAACGCTACTAGCTTAGTACTGCTTTAATATAAGCAATACAGATTATGTTTCTTCATGTCATTCATTTCGGTGTGTTTTTCAACTTTAAGCGACATAGAATACGGAATGCTAAATAATGTCTGTATGATCTTACGGTGATTGGTTATTAAGCGTAAAGAAGGGAAGGACAGAAATACAGAATTTATTAAGCGTTAAGAATTTTAAGTGTCCGAACTCAACCTAATTCAGCATTTGGCTATTCCCAAAGCTCTGATACAAACTATATTCATCGTTAACCTGTAAAATGTTCTAAAAGTGTACTGTTATCTTACTTATGTGTTCCTTGGGTGTAGGTGGGTCAATGACACTATTCTCATCTTAACTGGCACCAACTATAGCACGAAATCGGCCGTTTGATAGGCTGGCAGAAAGGTAATTTGGTGGCAACTAGCTTTTATCCGCGTGGAGATCGGGAAGTATCCCAGTTCACTGACGATCGACCACTTTCAACATTATTGCTTCACACTTATGGGTGAAAATTGGCGGACCGTACCCTTTATTATAGAGGAAATTGATGTAAAACAGAAATATAGTCATTATTGAGCTAGATTTTCCCAACTATGTTGGGGTCGGCTTTCAGTCTTACCGGATGCAGCTGAATACCAGTATTTTACATGGAGCGACTGCCTATCTGACCTCCACAACCCAGTTAGTACCGGATAATACTATACCCCTTGGTAAGACTGGTTGTCAGACTTTTTGGGCCACTGACTGCCTAACGACTGTAAAACAAAATTATAGTAAGGAACAATAAAAATGATTATAAAGAGGACAAGTCCGACTTCCGAGCTAAATGAAGATATTACAGTCAGGAAACGGGAAACGGTAGCTGCCATCCGGCGGAGACTGCGGTAGGATCAAAGAAAGAACACAAAGGTACGAGATGACGAAATTTGTTCGATTGACATTTGATCATCATTTTAAAATAGCTGTATTTTATTCTAAACAACTACTTTATAAAAATCGAAGAAAGTTATTTTTTTACAAAAACATCCAGGTTCTGAAACAAAACTTATATTCACGACATCTTGTGTCGAGTTACCGTAGCACCAAGTTCTTGGTAAACGTCACAGAGGGCGCTATCATAGTATAGCATTAAGTGAGGTTGCTACTAGCCCCTAGATGGCGTAACTATAGCGATGTTTACAGCTCTACGTCACACAAACGACCAATGAAAACGACGGAATTCACAAACAAAAGAGCAACATCGTTGGGTCGTGACGTCGTGCTGCGCAGCGCGGCTATTTTCGTTCCTCTGATAGGCAGCGGACATTTTGTTTAATTCTTGTGACGCAAGCAAAAACGGAATTGGAAATGCCTTTGAACGCGGTTGGCTGGACCTCGGAGGAAGACGAAAAGCTTGTGGATTTAGTGCAGCCTCATAGTTTTTTGTACAATGTATACGATCCGTCTCGGAAAAACATTTTAGCGAGGGAATCTACATGGAAGGAAATAGCGGAGCAACTGTCGAAGCCAGGTAAGCGTCCATTCGTTATTTTTTGCTGTGAATCCGTGCTGCAGAGGACAACCGCAAGGCTCTATCAGAATGTCAATGTAATTTGGTTTAAAAATAGTGGAAATATGTTTGTAATTCATCGAATTACGCTTAGATTTTGGTCTCTATCCCCGATATAGCATAGGGTGACCTATATTCGGTATCATTGAGGACTCATCGTCTACGTATTGCTCAATAAATTTAGTATTTTTAGACTCGCAATAAAGTCAGCTGATTGATGTTGTCATCGAATAAAAACAATCTTGACCTGTCGAACAGGAGTAATAAAGTAAATGTTTGGCCTTGTAAGCTTCGGTAATCAATATTCCTTGCTTAGGGAACGACTCTTTGGTGTGTATGTTACGTATTGCTTACAGAATTAATTAAATGGTGAGAAAATAACCTAAATTTTATCGGTTCTAATGTGGGTGTTACTAATGTGTGGCAATTACTATAGAAGGCAACACAATTTGTAGTCAAAACAATTTGTGATTAAAATAAAGGTCACCTAACAGATTAGTTAACAAATCATTATTTTAAGGAAATGTAACCCAAAAACAAGTAAGAGAACATCAATTCTTTTCTCAGTAATAATCTGGCTTGTAATGTAACAACAATCCCCTTGAGTCAAGCATCATTAACTAGTGTACACACTAAATACATACCTAAAGAAAAAAAAAGGAACAGAAAATAGTACAAAGGTGATGCTTACCAACATCACAGCCACAGAATCAGTCCATAGTACTTAACTGAGTTGCGGAAGACAGAATCATGGCAGTCACTTTACATTCAACTACACCCAGTTGATTTACAGGTATACTGTAAGCTGCTACCTACAACATAGGTGGGAAAATAATAGGCAGATGATGAAATTGGGGCCACAAATGTAACAACAATTAATGAACACTCTAACTTAACGTTTCCAGTTGAGGAATGCAAGAAACGCTGGCGAGGTCTCCGAGATGGCTACTCAAGGATCAAGCGCTTAGGGACAATGCATCGCACCAAGGTGAACATATATGAGAAGCTACAGTTCCTGGATGCAACATTAGATGGTATTGAGGAGACAGTACAGATGGAGGAGACGTTAGAAGACCAACCAGTTCTGGATGAGACTGTTGGCACTGAACAGCAGGTTATTACGGATAACCAGGAGTATTATGAGGTGATTATGAATATTGTATTTTATTTTTGGAAGCCATGCTGCACCAACCCCAAATAAATTGGGATAAGGGCAGGAGAATGGATGATATGAATATTGTATGTGACACAAGACTTTGAATATTAACCTAACTTATATTAACCTAACCATATTTTAAACAAGTTTTTAAACAGAAAAAAATCTTTATTTTATTTTTTAGCTTTATTTCTGAATTCAAAATACGAATCTATAATCATAATTGGGGGGTTTTATCATTTTAGGTTTAGGTTGCGGGAATGCGTTGGATGCGAGTCACAAGGGACCGGTCAATGTGGCGACACTTGGGGAAGGCCTATGTCCAACAGTGGATGTCTTTCGGCTGAGATGATGATGATGAATCGTAATTGCAAAAAATAGTGTTACTGGAAAAATCTTCCATAACCATCCAATAATTATTACTCAACTGCTTTGGGTTACAGTTGTTTGTGTCAAAGTATTAACATACAAAATTATAATTTCCAGATCACCGTTGTGGATGGACCTCAAGTACCTCTAAAGCCGTACATAAAAATTGTACCAAAACAAGAGATTACGGAACCGCCAAAGAAAATATGCAGAAAGAACGCGGGCAGAAAGAAAGCAATACCTGTGCCTAAAAACATACCACCTATAAAAATACTACCTAAACCTTTACTCATGAATGGGCCAAAAATAGTCCAGTATATAGAAGACCCGAGGAAACCTGAGCAGAGGTCCCAGACCATAGACAAACTTATAGAAAAGATATTGAAAGAAAATACCAATGAAATAGATGTATTTTTCCGAAGCATGGCTGCTAGTGTCAAAAAGTTACAGCCTAATCTGATACCTAAAGTTAAGATGGAAGTGTGCAATGTTATTGCTAAATATGAAATGCAAAGTTTTGATAAAAACCTGAACTTTTAACAATGATAAGATGCTGATTGATATAAGCATGAAAATTCCTAAAATATGTGTCCTACGTCCTACATGTAATGTTCATTATTGGCTGTACTGTTAGAAGCCAAAGCCAAAATTACCTTCGGAAATGCAATACTAAGATTTACTGGAACAGCTTTAAGGTGGGAATTTGGCAAAAAGAGATTTTTTCTGATAATAAACTGGTCAAATATACCTAAATGACCATGATCGCTAGTCACAATATAATACCCCACCTGATTTAACCTGGATTTAAATGGAGATTTAACAAACATGCTTGTTGAATCTATGATCACGAAGTTCCCAACATAAATCCTAGGCTGTTTATAACATTTCCACAGGAAAATAAAAAAGTGCATTTGAATTTCGAATCTCCATTCAAACTAGCGCCATCTATGTATAATAGCAACTTTTGTAACTAACATTTTTATGTTCTCGTTTACGCAAATATAAAATGGATAAAATATTACTTGTGATAAAGACTTCTAGTGTAGAAATATTTCTTTTGACATACTGAGTATGGAAAAATTGTTATGAAATAATGTTTTATTGAACAGATACGGTATTAATACTGATCATAATATCGTAATAATAAAAAAATACTCTAAGTAATGCTGATTTTTATTGATATAATATTACAGTAAAACCAGTTCTACTACAATTAAAGTCGGCCTTTTATTTAAATAGTTTACTTTTTGTACTTGGCGTGTTCAAATCGATTCACAGTACCGATACAGAAACCAACGTAAAACTGCTAATTAACTGAGGTTAGAGCAAGAACTGTTCGGGTTTAATTTGTATACTACTTATTTATGTTTTTTAGGGTTCCGTACCTCGAAAGGTAAAAAAAGGAACCCTTTTAAGATCACTTTCTTGCCCATCTGGCACCACCGATTTTCTTAGGAACGGGTGGACCTAGCAATTTGAAATTTATACCAAATACTGAGGTCTATAGTCCCTATTAGAGACAACACGATAAAAAGATATGGGCAAATTCAGATTGTCGTGAAAACTTGTAAGTACCAAAATTTACCTTAATTTTCAACATTTTTTATTTTTCGGAATTTTACCTTTACTTGTGCTGTAAGACCTTGCTTTAAACCAAAATTGTCAATTCTAGGTCAGCCGGTAGTACCCTAGGTTTTGGGTCGAAAACCTGTATGGTGGACCTAGAATCACGAAATTTGTCAAAAAGCAAGGTCTTACAGCACATGTAAAGGAACATATCTTAAAACTTAAAACCCGTAAATATGTAGTTTAGTAACAAAAAAAAGCGATTTTACTATTACAAACTCATTATTTGCGGGATTTGTTTCAGCTCACCCATAAGGGTGAGCTGAAACACCACCTGACTAATATATGTGTATGTAGGTATGCCTGAAATAAACAAACAGGTCGTTTTAAATCGTTTAATTATGCTGTTTTCTGTTCTACAAAATTGGGTACTAGTTTACAGGTAATCCGCGTGGTACTTAGAGGGTGTAAAAAGACTCTTAACGAAGCCGAAAGGCACTTGTTCTCCCCGTCATTGCATTTTTTTTTTGTTCTACACCATACTTGGGAACCTTCTAGTTACGGAGATATTGGGGGTCAAAGTTCCAACTTTTTGACAAGTTTTTTTTTTAATTTAAATACAAGTTTTTAATGTAAGATTTTAACTTTAAATACCTCCACCGGCCTTCACGACCCCCGTACTATTCAATCCATCTATCAGCACAATGTTTTGAGTGCGTTACATTGAGTTCGACACTTCGACCACAAAACATGATTTTACACCCCAAAACAAAAGTCATTTCCCAGCAATATTTTTGCATTAAGTTACTTAGTTTGATGTTCAGAATGCTTGGTTGACGGCCACGTGAAGGGTCCGTTTACACTTATCTAGTTCTGAAAAACTTACCTAAATCTGCCTAGAAACGGTACGTCAGTGAATTGTGTAGTCCTGTAGGTATTGCCTACTCGTAAAGTCGTAACTATAAGTTGTATAGGACCGTCTAGACGAGCTAGCTACCGCGGGTAGGGTATAGGGTTACCATACGTAAATGTTGCCCAGCTTTTTGAACCCCAATCCGGCCTTTTCGACAATTAAAAAAATAAACTTTTAATGTGCACTATTTCTAAAAGTTCGGACTTTTATACAAACGGCCAGCTATTTTTTTAAAACTATTCAACTTTCGAAATGGGAACCCTAACGACGGGTCGTCGATCCCTGCCTGTAAAATTAATGAACGGTTTCACTGTTACAACAGCTGGGCTGAGCTGGGGTTTGGTTTAAATGTTCATTGGATGGTTTCAGTGTTACATAGTAGGAGAGAAGCTGTGGACCAATGGGGGCTATCGTGTAGACTAAGGTCTTCCGAAATGTCAGATGTCATACAGTGTTCGCGCGTTGCGTGTTTTTTAGGGTTCCGTAGTCAACTAGGAACCCTTATAGTTTCGCCATGTCTGTCCGTCCTCGCTTAATCTCTGTGACCGTTAGCACTAGAAAGCTGAAATTTGGTACCAATACGTATATCAATCACGCCGACAAACATGGTAAAATAAAAATTGGTAAAAAAAGTTTTATTAGGGTAGCCCCCCTATATGTAAAGTGGGAAGTGTTTTTTTTTTTAATTTCAACCCTAACGTGTGATATATTGTTGGAAAGGTATTTAAAAATGAATAGGGGTTTCCTAAAATCATTTTTTGATAATGTCAATAATTTCGGAAATAATCGCTCCAAAAGTAAAAAACAATGTGTCCCCCCGCCTCTAACTTTTGAACCATAAGTTTAGAAAATATGAAAAAAATCTGAAAAGTAGAACTTTATAAGGACTTTCTAGGAAAATCATTTTGTACTTGATGGAAACAAAAGTTTTTGTACAAAAAAGACAAAAAGGGTTACCACTATGTTCGCGCTCTAGCAGCGCTCCGCGCTCCTGCAACTGCTCCAATGGTTACGTCGCGCGCACTTCTACATGCGCTCCCCTTTGACACACTTCGCTCCCCTTTGTGTTCGCGCTA
Organism: Xestia sexstrigata; assembly: GCA_941918905.2. Taxonomy (NCBI): domain Eukaryota; kingdom Metazoa; phylum Arthropoda; class Insecta; order Lepidoptera; family Noctuidae; genus Xestia; species Xestia sexstrigata. The sequence continues at coordinate 6,450,617 of OW799221.2, forward strand.
AAAACCGTCACGAGTCGGAGCGCCTGCCGCGGAGCGTGCAATGTTGCACGCTCCGTGTTCGCGCACGTACCCACTACCGGGAGCAGTTGCAGGAGCGCGGAGCGCTGCTGGTGCGCGAACATAATGGATACCCACCTTTAAACTCATAAGTGGGAACACTTATTGTGACGGACGGGAAACTACGGAACCCTACACTGAGCGTGGCCCGACACGCTCTTGGCCGGTTTTTATCACCTATTTATACTAATACTCGCGATTGTGTTCTAGACTGAGCAATTCCTGATTAATTATGACTTGAAGATTTTAAGTAGCAACTTAGGATCTTATTTGTTAGTACTTGGAGGTAGAATGAATTTAAATGTTTCATGTTTGATAGTTTTAGGAAGAGTATTGTAAAAATGTAGGTTTTTGAAGTTTACACTATGTTGTTATACGTAATAAAATAAACTTTTTATAACGTTATTGGTACTTTAAAGTATAAAATGGAATTATTGACAAGACCTTACTCGACAGTGTCGCCATCTGGTAAATTCAAACACGATAGCCCCCATTAGCTGGGTAGAAATTAGAACAGACTGACGACAGGTTTCGAATATGGACCTAGATTTATTGAGCGGTGGATTATACTCGTAAGTATGGTAGAGTGATTCGTTATTGGGTCATCACAATCTGCCTCGCCTTTTCCCAAATATGTTGGGGTCGGCCTCCAGTTTTACCGGATGCAGCATGCAGCTGAATACCAGTACTTTTCATGGAGCGACTGCCTATCTGACCTTCACAACCCAGTTAGTACCGGGTAATACGATACCCCTTGGTAAGACTGATTCGTTATTGTGTGCATTCCTTAAAATATGTTGATACTATATTGGGTGATACTAGACCCAATTTGCAACAATTTTGACCAACAACAACTTGGGGTCTAAACTGGGTTGTTTTGGAGAAATCGATCTCTTAAGTAGCTATGATCAAAATGTACAAATATATTATGTCCATTACTATTTACTTATTTTTTTAAAGTACAACTAGGATTAGAGTAAAGGCTAAACCCGATGTATTTTTTTTTTATTCTCAAACGCATTTTAGTGATGTCACAAATAATTGATGAACACAGAGTGCACGTGAATCGAAAACGCATCTATATGCGGTCATTGCAAAAAAAAACTCTCATTTTAAATAATCAAAGAAGACCAGTAAAATTCAGAGAGGATTAGTATCTTTCGGTTATCCTAGGATCGCCCATCCCTAGGCGAAAACTCACCACGGTGCACTCTGTGTACGGGCACGCGGCGTTGTTTAGCTGCGTGGATTCATTTGTTTGACAACGTAGGTCTACGTATCCACTGCAGTACACAACTACACGCCTACGACTATGTACAACTGTAGCGTGCGTGGCCCACCGCGGCATAGTCGTGCATGAATATTCGTGTGTAGCGTGTACCGCATGCACAGCGTGGCTTACTCGAATAGCTCGCTCACACATAGCTTAACGCTGTCAACACTATGTTGACAGCGTTAAGCTATGTGAGCGAGCTATTCGAGTAAGCCACGCTTTACTAATGACGTCAATTCATGTATAGCGTGTCCGTGCAACACACGTGCGTAGTCTCTCCGTGCGCCGCGGTGGGTTTCGCGTTTATTCACATGTTTTCCACACTGCAATATCAATCACGAAATATCCGAATCTGAATAAACACCATCAACAAAATTGGAAGCCTCTCGACTCGACGAACGTAGCCCTCTACTGCTAAGTGCAATCAACATACGTGCGAGCATACCGAATATTTTGCAGGACTTTGTGGGTGTTTATTTAATGGGAAACCAACTGACATTGGACAACGGGTGGTCAATATTGCTTCGTTCATTCATTGTCACTTCATGAATGATTTAACTAAGATTTTGTAACAATATTTTCATTTTACAAAACTTTTTTGCAAAAAATAAAACTGACTTCAAAAACACAAAAAAAAATATACCAAATCGGTTTAGGCGTCTTCAAGTAATCGGAGAACATACATAAAAAGAGGTTCCGTCAAATTGAGAAACTCTCCTCCTTTTTTGAAGTCGGCTAAAAAGAATGTCCATGGAGTTTCTTGCCAATGGGCAAACTTCTCTATAGAAAATGAGTTTTTCTCCATAGAGATCTAGATCTACGCTTTGGAATGGGCAACTACAGTACTCACACAGGTTATTTATTATGCCTTGTGACTGGGACTGTGCGCTCTACTGGAGAAGAACTACAGAGCAGTATAGAAACTAAACAGATGGACTGCAATTCAGGTGGCAAACTGTCAGTAGGTACAATTTTTATTGTCATTCTAGCTGCACAAATATTTTCAAAGTGACATTGTCTGTGCAATTCTCACTTCATTTATGGTCTGAAACAATTTGTATTCAGCAGAATGTGATGAGATTTGATCAACTATCTGCGTCCGTACCGAAATTATGACATGATCAGTGGTAAAAACTACAATAGCCCGAGTTGATGCTGCAGCTGCAACAATTGGAAAGATGGCACGAAACGCGTTATTTTAATGGAAATGCAAAAAGCAACACAAGATTCTTTTTCTAAACCCTCACAACAGCTTTAGGCGTAGAAAAGTCTAGAAAAGCAAATCCCTGGCGAGCCCCCTCGTAGTCAACCAACCACATCAAAAGGACGTGGAGTCTGCTCTTGAAATACAATGAGCGCACAAACTGCGTAGAGTGGCTGTATTGAATGCACTAGTGATATGAAATAACGGTGAGGCGGGGTGTGGATGTGTGCGTATTGTGGGTGTATGTAGGGGTGTGAAGAATAAAGATGTGCAAGCGGCTGTGGCCCTTATATGTAGATCAATTTAAAACTTACTATTTGGAAGCTTGCAGCCAGATTAGCAGAAGGTAGATATTCTTGTTATTAGTGTGTCGATGACAATAGGCATGACGACAGTATCAAAAAATTGCAAATCTATTTAGTCCGTCAGTTAGAGTATAATTAATGGACACGTATTTTTTGTTTTTGTGAATCAATGAAAATTGACACAGATAAAACGCATCAAAACTCGGGAGTGGCTCGTGACGTCAGGACTAGCTAAAAATTATACTTAGGCGTGACGTATTGAGAATTTTAAAAGCGTCATATCTTCGTCAATTTTGGTTTACGTAACAAAAGAAAAAACACGGGTCAAATATTTTTTGATAATCTAACTGACGGACTAATTAGTTTTGTTTTGTCGTCTCGCCTATTCAAATTGAGTCAGCCCAAAATTTGGCAACGAGTTTGGCACTAAGTACCCAGCGTCCATCAGCTCCTGTGATGTGCAAACAACAGGACAAGCAGGACACAATATCAATTGTGGGATCGTTTGTGGGGATAGATAGATATTACTAGCCATGAGATTGAGGAGCGAAAGTGTTAGCCATCGCCAACCTACAACCTGATGCATTCACAAACTTCACGAGTGGACTAGACTAGTTTTTTTTTTGACTAGGTTGCCAGATGTAAATTATCTTCAGGATGAAGCAGACTAGTACTTTCATATGTTAGAAAATATTTCCTTTACTCGAAAACCATTTTTTTTTAACATTTTCGTTTTGATTTCGGGGAATTTACGACGACGTACCAATAACCAAGTACTCGATTAGTATTTGAACCAACTGTATTAACATCAAAACCAACCATTATGTAGTTGTAAGTTCACCAAAAGTTTGCAACTGGTAACTCAATTCACTCCTGCATCGCCCAACATAAATCCCGAACGTTATTTTCAACCCAAAACTACTGCAGTGTACAGCACTGCCCAAATGGAAAATCAATATCTTTCTCAATAACTAAACTTTGGCCGTCCACTTCCACTATATCTTAATTAACAAATAGGTCGAAATGACCCCGATGTGCTCAATATAATCAACCCTCCATAGTCGGGTGTCATTGTTATGTATTTATGCTTGGGGTCCGGAAATTACCGAGTAATTTTTGGAGCTATTTGGTGATTCGATACGGCTGTTAGACTAAATAAACTGTTCGGAGGACGTGGGACTTCTACTTTTATTCTTAAAAATGTGTTTTTTTTCCGTCTCCGACTTATAATAATTTATTTTCTTTTAGTTGTTTATAACATAGAACACCGCTAACTTTCATGCAAACGTTATTGAATGCTTCGAAAATCGTTTCTTCGAGTTTTCTTTTTGACCTTCTTGCATTTAGCAAAGTCTTGAGATTATTCAGCCAGTTTTAATAAAATTTGACACACAGGTCTAATCACCTACCTGGTTTAGAATATAGAATATTGTTGTCCTAATAATACGTTCCAGTGGGATGAAATTATCCACCTATATTTAGGTGAAACCGCGGTCTAATGCTAGTAGTTGGAACACAATTAATAGGCTTGTGTCCTGAAAAAATCTAATTAATTCGTCAGTTAGATTTTCAAAAAAAAATTACATGTATTTTTTCTTTTGTTACGTAGACCAAAATTGACGAAGATACGGCGCTTTTAAAATTCTCAATACGTCACGCCGTGCTATAATTTTTAGCACGTGTTGTGACATCACAAGCCCCTACTCCCGAGTTTTGATGAGTTCTAACTTTGTCAATATTAATTAATTTACAAAAACAAAAAATACTTTCGTGTCCATTATTTTCCAACACTCTAACTGATGGACTAAATAGTTTCGCAATTTATTGATGGTGGAAACTAGCCTATTGTGTACTTAACTTTTTATTATTTTATTACTTCTTTTTATTATTGTATTATCATTTGGATTTTCAAGATACAGGCGCAGCCTAGTTCGGGGACCTCTGCTTTCTAACGATTTTTGTTATATTTTACTTGTTACGATTTTGTCATAGTGCTAAACTAGGTTAAGAAAAAATGTTTGTAACAATGGATTCATAAATTTATTCTTATTCTTATTATACTTACGTACTGTTGCCATTTTCATTACACATTATTAATTTTATTGTGACAAATAATTTGGAGGCGTAACGTTCGTGTTTGGATACAGTATGTCACGTTATAACAAATCCTTACAATATTGATTGAGTAAGACTTTGCACTCAATAAGTATCATTTACTTACATTGTAATGTTGTAACTTGCATATTGAACAGTCGGTTATGGCATATAGTGAATGAGATATACACACGCATAGGAGAAAAAGTGAATAACTACGATACACGTTCATAGATGGATTCTTTTAACATCTTCGTTCGTTTTGATATTTGTAAAACTAATTTATTTACATTTAGATAGTTCAGACGTAGGCAGCAGGTATTAAATTCGGTCAAATAATTATTAAGAAATCTAAAATTGACGATCGATGGATTGGATTATTCGACGGTGGACGAAGCAAACGGAGTATAAGGATCGTATAGCAGGTGACGTTATTCGTGTAGTTTCGGGTTACCCCCTTGGGAAAAAGGCGTGAGTTTATGTATGCTAACAGCAATGGCTTTTAAGTCTTAATAGCCAGCTTCAGGTGGTCGCTACTGTTGATTCTGGCTTTCAGGAGTTACAGTGGTTTGAGAATAGTGTGGCGGGCTTGTCCTAAAAAAAAGGCTTAGCTTCATCAATATCCATTTATATGGTCCCTGCGAACCTATCTCTTATTTTATACATAAATATATTTTTGTATAACTCAAATATTAATGCGAAATAAGTCCCATTAGATCTTTATATGTACAAATCACTAAAAAGTCAATAATTTGAACACAAACCGCAGCAACGGTGAAGTAAGATTGCGATAACCGAGTTTCAGTTACGTTTCAATGACAGCATGTCACAATGTTGCCAACCGTCCGAGATCAGGGTTGCCAGATAAAATAATTCCGAATAAGATATTATTCGAAAGCGGGTGCTTTGTAGGTCAGTGAACTGTCCCTGGCGTATTCGCTAATAATCCGCTATGTTTCGTTTGTTTGCTAATCAGGTAAATACTTAGGACATCTTGAGAAGAAACCTCTTTTTTGGAAAAGATCTGTATTTAATAAATTCAATTGTGATTAAGATGTTAATTATAGACACAAACTCTAAAATTAAAAAGCTCAACAGTCAATTAACCTTCGCCAAGTGATTAACAATTAAAAGTAAATTGGTCGAGCAATACTTTATCCTACAAACTTTTTGCTTGCGACGTAATTGGCTTTCACTAATCAATCTTGATAATTATTAAGCATTTAAAAATCGATGGGCCGTTAAAAGTCAGATTCAAGTTTTTATGTAAGTACTAAGTATGTGTTTACCACTTGTAACACTTGGACATTTTTCGAAAAATATGTCTTTTATGAATCTGAAAACGAGACTCGATGCTCCAATTTAAAAGCAGCTTGCAAAATCGAAATGGTGCCCACAACATGCATAATTTATTGAACAAATATTATAATTGATGCAAAATGGATGTTTCCGCCGTAACAGCTGAACGGATTTGGATTATGGCATGCAGATGCACCGCTGGAATGATACACAGAGGGTCAATAAAAATTAGCTAGCGAAATTCAACAGCGTGATGAGTAGGTACCTATCAATTTCTAAAATAAAAAAACATTTTATTGGGACCCGCCATTGTATTGTACCCATATAATTATTAGCAATATTCTGCTTCATAGCGTGTCGCTCACAATCTAAAATGAGTAAGTCCATTGAGTAGCAACCATCAATAGGGCAGGCAAAACACCATATCAAGTGTCCCATCGTTTGTGAAACAACACCACATTTCCACTCCAGAGCAAAGTCATATATGCATCCCCACCAAAATATTATAAAATTACTGTTTATCAATTTCGGTCTACAAATGAAATGTATTCTATCTATCTATGACCGATGCAGTGTAGTTACCTACTCTTTTTTTACTCATTGTCGTGTATAGACTAGGTACCTATCTAACTAAACACATCACGTCTGCGGTGTTTCACTAGCCAATTTAATTTCACCTTGTATAAAATACTATTTATAAATGTTTTCCTGATGATCTGAAAACCTCTTTCTAGCTAGTGTATACGATAAGAACTAGCAAGTAAGCCTATATATATTTCCTTAACAAATGCTGCAATAAACTCGCAGCTTCCCTGCAAGCTAGCTTTATAAACCTGCATTCAAAACCCAGCGGTCACAATGCACCACTATACATTAGAATCCTCCCCCATTCCGGTAGCAAGCAACAATCGAGAAATAAAACTAAAGTGGGGAGGAAACGTACGTGCACAGTATAACTACTTACAGTAGTTCAACGCACAAACATTTTTGACAGGTTACGTCAAATTATTTGACATAAACTCAATCGATATTAGTATTCTCTGTAGCAGCCTGTAGTTTGGAAGTTGGAAGTATATGATATGGTTGCCTTCACATAATCTGTCTCCGGTCGCGTCTGTTGCCGTATCATCGGACTATGACAGTAAAGGCTAATAAAGAGTGCATCGGTGTTTATGTCCACACTTTGTGCTCTATATTCTATAATACCTCTTTCGTACTCGGTTAATCTCCGTTGAGATAGGCCGCCGTGGTCGAAATTCGGTCAGGAGGATACAAGTGCATATTATTAATCTTACTCGGCCATACTGGCAGTTGGGCATGTAAGTACCACTTACCTCCCCTAACCGTTCACATGTGTACTATATGAAAATGATGCCATTGAGCCACTTAAGTAGTTACACTGTGGTACGAACTAGGAATACGGGAGTTTGTGTGCACAGGATAGTGCTATTGAGTTAATTACGAAAAGTTCTTCTTGTGTACCTACATTGAGATCATGTTCTAATGTAAATAGGCCCTGTGCTATCTAACGGCTAAATAAATGATGTAAGTCCTGTTAATTAGAGAATTTGTTTTTTACACACAATGCGTAGTGATCACATCACCAAAGCTACTAGTACTCAAAGATTTAAATTCCTTAGATTCGCGCTACTGCGTCAAAAAGTGTGACTTTCTGACACTCATACTGCAAATCATACCTATCTTTCGGTCCAAGCGAGATCTAAATGTTCTGGGTACTTAGTGAAAGCTATTCAGTTTATAGTTTACAAGAACCATAACAACATTAACAAAACAGCCCATTTCCTTGCCACATGTTTTCCATTCATTCACACTTCTGCGTAAAACCAAACGCGATAAAAATCTCTTTTCACCAAAACTCTTTGGAACGAACCAGACTGTTGTATTTTTTTCTATTTTGCTCATCTGGCCTTTTGCAAACCCTATCCACTTAGGATTATTCGTGCCAGCACTGCATTGCAAGACAAAATAATAAGCGAAGTAATTTTTGAAATTGGTATAATTAGTATTCTATTTATTCGCTTTGCAAGTTTTGCAACCCTATTTAAGATCATTGGCGCCAATAGCTTGAACACATTGTTTTGACACGCGCAACCATGATGTAACTTTAGACTGTGCACAATGCACTCTGTTGTGAATAATGATAATGTAGGTACCGGCATGTTTTTTGATATTGTTTATCAATGCAACTTTATAATAACGAAACAGGTTATTAAAATTGCGTAGGTAGGTAGTTAGTTCATCACCACTGCTCTCAAAACGGTGAAGGAAAACATCGCGAGGAAACCGGCATGTTCTAGAACCAAAAATTCGAAGACATGTGACATCTACCAATCCGCACTGGGCCCGCGTGTTGGATTATAAGCCCATTCCCTCTCATTGAGAGGAGGCCGTGTCCCAGCAGTGCAGGGAACATTATAGGCTGATGATGATGATGATGATGATGAGGTAGTTAGTTATTACCTACTGAAATTGAATCTTCTACAGTTGCGATACGAGAGAAGAAGACCATAGAAATTTCAGTAACGCTGCAAGCTGCTAAGACCAGATCAGAAGACGAGAATCAGAACCTTCAAAGATAAATAAAGGTGTAATGAATTGAATTATCAAGCACAAGTACCAATCAATTTGGGCTTTAAGAGATCTTAGAAAGTTTCAATAGCAAACACTTTTCAGGGCCAATTACCCAACCTACATGATACTTGATGTAGCTGTATTACTGTCAAGTCTATGTGAATAAGCTTCCTTAGAACCCAATGAAACGAAAAAGCTTGTCGCTTTGTATTAGAAACAGTTCTAAAGGCCTATAACAGACTTGTAACAAGCCACACGACTACGCGAATGACGCGTGATCATTAGTCAATTATTTCATCTCAAGATAACGGCAAATATTTAGAGCCACGCGCGGTGTCGGCGCGGGTGTTTAAAGTGTGGCAGCTGGAAGCTATAATGCCCCACTCACAACCTCACGCGATGCGTCTTGCGACCACCTTGCATCAAGTTACTTGTTTTATACGCGTGTGTACTGTCGCGGTGACTCGTGGCATTGGGTAAGTGTTTGGCGAAGTAGACAGTGGGTAAGGACAAATTCACCACCTCCCATGGATCCCCTGACATCATGTATGTCATGTGGGCCGAAGCATCAAGGAGACGACTGCGAACATAGCCCGCCTAGATGATTCTGCTATCACCGCAGCTGCTTCTTGACTCCCTTTACAAGTTGGTAACGAGTATAAACTGATCGGGCAGTAGCGAGTCAGCGGTTACTGTACAGGGCTGGCAGTCTCGACAGAGATAACGACAAAATCGCTAACTTTCGATTGCCAATTACTAACGAATAAATTCGGTTGCAATAATGATGCTTGCGAGTAAATCAAGTCTCTACTATGTCGAGAATGCCTGCCCAGCTTTGGAGTTGTAGTCGCTACTGGTCGCTGTCCTAAACCTATGTAAATCGGGCCTTACTAATTTATTTGATTTATTTTCCCCGAGCTGCCCGGGCTGTCGCCGCTTCAGCGTGTAGCTTGTGGCCAAACAGCAAGATGGGGTTCTGAGCTTTAGTGCTTGTCGTATTAGTGCAGACAGGCTGCAGATAACTGATTAGCACCTAACTTCCGCAGAAGTCGAGACAGACAGCTGGAGCTTAAGACTAAACTAAATAATTAAGTAAATTAAATTAATAAATTGAGGAAAGCTTGTTAACTTATCGATCTAAATAAACCATCAGTCTGTATTTAAACAGAAGCAAAGCTGTATTCGCCAGAGTGATTTCAAGACTGATAATAGATATTCCATAAAATTAAAGCTTGAAGCTTGAATTTGCTGTCCAGTCAAAACATAATGCCATATTCGCCTTTAACGACACTCTTATACTCCACTCCAATCTTTCTGAAGACAATAACAATATCAGCCTTATTGTGTTATAGAAATAGATCACCCAATAGCTACTATGATGTAACACCCATACTTTGCAAACACGCGAATCAAAGTGATACAGAAAAGAACACACAACATCGCATGACAACACGAAACTAATAAATAAAGCTGTCGGCGGTATACCACAAGTAATTAGTGCAGATACAAACGCTTGTCGACAACTTGTTTTAATGATAGTTATTATGTGTTAGTTTGTAGACAATTATTTAGCTGTCAATCAAATTGGTTGTGTAAATATTGAATAAATAGAAAATTAATTTGAATGTGATGTAAAGTAGGTGTTTGAAAGGTTGGGCTTTGAAATGAATAACGAATTATTTTAACACACGAAAAAGCAACAGTTAAAGAAGCCCTTGACTTTATTAAATCAACAAATAGTAGGAATTGTTGAAAAGATTTCAAATAGTATAGAAGTTTTCAATTACTCTAATTAAGATACCACAAAAGATGACAACGCAAGAAATCAAATAATTATGAATTAATCTAATCTGATAATAAGACATGACAAAGCAGAAATCAATATTGCAAATGCAATTCATCTACTTAAGTCTCATAGCAGCATTATGTACAGCATAGCACCAAACAATTCGACGTGCCGATTACCTAATACATAGGTATAAACATGACATTCATCAGACAGAATGAAACACAAATACCATTCGAAACACTAATATTCTAGACACCGTCTTTACTTGTTTAACAAACACAAATCATTTGTTAGTTAGATTTGCATGCATTGCAGCACTCGATTGTAAAATTAAACAGATATCCAATTAGCATTCTCGATTGTTTACAAATACCATTTTAGGGAAAACAAAAGGCCTTTAGGATTTACTGATCGTGTAGATTTGTAAGCTCTTATGAAGGAATGAGAAAGTAATTGTGTAATTATGCTATTGTTTTTCTTGATGATGCTAAGAACGATCAACGTAAGTATGGAATCTATTACTTTCCGCTGACTGTAACAATAACAGACAAAAGTAAAAAAAAAAATGCAATTGTGTTGATAAGAAATTTAAAACTGAAGTTGCTTAGAATCTTTAACGAAATGCATGAAATATTAAAGGACTTACGATAAGTCTTTACGAAGTCAAGTAGACAGCTGACACAACTTGAGATAAGTCCTTCAAATAAGCGTAGAAAGTAGAAACTTGAGAAAGATAAAAGTACAAAACTTTAAAACAAAGTCGTCTTTGTCCCTTTATTTTGTTCTTGCAAAGATTATTATCGAATTCTTACAAGCTTTCGACAGCGTCGGCAATACGAAATGTTTTTTATTAGATCTAAAAATTTTCTTTTCGAATCATATTATTATTTCAGAAATTTTCAGGCTGCTAAAGAATGTAAATGATTACGATACGAAAAGTAATGGAAGGAAACGTGTGTGCATTGTATTCGGCTTTCCCCAAGGAACTATCCTAGGTCGACTTCACATTATAAAGACAGAATTTTTTCGCCGTTTGAACCCGAGTTTCGTAAAAAATAATATAATAACCGCTCTTAGATAAAAATTAATACGAAGAAATTCCAACGCAAATATGTAAGACTTCTTGGCATTACAAAATTCTTAAAAGCAGGAATTCTCTCAAGATTCAGAGAACACACTTTGACATTACAAAGAGCGTCATAAAGTCCAGTCTCGTTTGGGAGTTGGTAGGTCAGTAGGTAGTTAAAACCAAAATTAATGTATTCAAATTGGGCACACTCAACGTTCAGCGCCAAAAATTACATAAGAGAGTCTTCCAAAACACCGGCCTCTCGCAACTTCTCACTATTTTAACTAGCGAGAAGAACTGGCAGAACAAACTCCCCAGCAATATTATCTGTCTGTTAGGTTTATCAAAGTCCCACATACCTGTGAATTGGTGAACCGCCGGCTGCCGGACCTGCTGAGCGTGCCGCCTCTGACGTTACTGTCAGACAGGTCCACATCTCCGCCGCCATCTGCCGCCTTCCGACGAGACAGCTCGCACAGCTCCGATATCGGTTGCACCTGTTCAGAAACATTTGCATTTGAAGTAAGAAAGTTTTGAAAGGGGAAATTTCAATCAAGGCTGGAGGAGATTTGAAAGGGTTCAGGGTCCCGTCAATTCCGTGGTAAATTTGGATGTGCGTGTTTAGTGGTAAGCAAGATTGGTTTCTATGAGCTAGACCAGGGGTTCCCAAACTTATTTTGTCTACTGCCCACTTTGAGAAAAAAATATTTTTTAGCGCCCCCCTATTTTTTCACCTACTTAAAAAATACTTTAACTTCAAATTAAATTTATTTTTGTGAGCTATATTAGCGGAGATTAAACATTCATTCTAAACTAGACTTACTATAACCCGCAAGAGTTAACTTGAGACCTGAGCGCAGTACAACGGTGCTCAGGTCTCAAGTTTACTCTTACGGGCTACACCTGCCAATGAGAATGATTATTGAAACGCAACTTTATTGTATTGCGACAGAGTATATTTTATTCAAAATAAAACAAACATAATCTATTCTTCTAACGATCTCGATCTCTTAATTAATATATAGTTGATGTTCACAAGCTGTAGTCGAGAGTCGAGAGCTTGGTCCGTTACTAGAGTCCTCCTAGATGAAATTACAAATCGCCCCCTAAGCCTCTACACAAAGCCCCCATTTTTTTTCTGGGTCTTTCACGGGCGCTGCAGGCCTAAAGGGGGGCACCCTTTAGGCCTGCAGCGCCCACAAGGGAAACGCTGAGCTAGACAATGATCATACGCGAGCCTCTTCAACAATTCTTAGTTCAATTTGTGACATATTTTCAATCCAAGTGTCAAAAACCACTGGCATTTATAAAGTATAACTACAACTTACCTAAAAAAAAAAGAAAACATCAAAACTATTTCCTCAATTCAAATTAAGTAATACTATCTTCACAAACATTAATACAATTATGCTTCCAAATTAACAAAAAAAAAAACAAACGCATTTAAAAACAGAACCCTTACTTTTACTGCGTTACTGAAGTCATAACAAGGCACAAGAAATGTCGATCATTCAGCCAATGAAGACATTTATGGTGCAGAAACCTAAATAGTGGTGTACCACTGTATACAAATTGAACTGGAAAGTGGTTTTTCTTGTAAACACCGGTGCTTGGGAGAAAGTAATGCTGTGTATGTGTTGTATGATGAGATGCAGGGTTAAAGGGAGATATGATTTTAATGTCTGAGGCCCTAGCTTGAGCGTGCGCGTGTATTTAAAAACTAGTTATCATATCGGTTCTAACCCTAATTCTAGGGTTAGATCTTACAACAGGTTATGAAAACTAAACAAATACCCCCAGTTACATCCACTTTCTCTTGGACTTAATGACAAATTGTATCATCTAATATAGCAATTAACACCATAGAGTTAACGTTTTGTAGGCCAGTTTAAAATGCCATTTAATGACAACTTTGTGTCACTACATTTATTTAAGATAATTTATATGGTGTACCGTCAAGAAAATAAATAGTGTGGTAGTACAATATATTTCCTGACTAGATCAAAGAGTACCAAACAATATTCTATTTAAACACTAGCTGATGCCCGCGGCTTCCCCGCTTGACAAATTATAATCTAAAACCTGCCTCTTGAATCACTCTATATATTAAAAAAACCGCATCAAAATCCGTCGCGTAGACGGTAGATTTAAAGATCTCAGCGTACATAGGGACAGACAGATGCGGCCGAGGACTTCGTTTAGTAGCGACAGTAATAGTGAAGTTGAATGTCTTAAAGTCTACCTGATTATTAACGTAATTATTTAAATTACTGCCAAGGTCGAACAACAAGGAGGATTTTTTTTTAAGCATTTCAAACTCTTTATGTATGTACTTACATTGTACAGGTGTAAACAAAGATTCTTCTAACTGGAATGGATTAAAGAAAACAAATGGCAGGAGAATTGCTTATGTAAATCAGGAATCAGGAACTGATGTAACGTTGTACCGTCCATCGAAATAGATTTTGTCTTTGTGGCTAGCTAATCACAATAAATTCAGCAAATTGGTCACAAATAATTCGCTACTCACGAAAATCTTAAACTATAAACAGAGACAACCATTTTACTGTTTGTAGGTAACGGTCTAAAAGCCGTTTCGAAAGCATTATCGCATTTTCTAGTTTTTTGTCTAATTCACCAGCATTAACTGAGTTAATACCTTGAAAATATCCCGTTGTTACAAACAATGTGGATAAATAAAAAAACATTAAGTACAAAAGTTTTGATACGGCGACAATTTTAAATGATTTCTAAAAAGTAGTTAAAAATGTAATCCATAGACCAAGAGGATTTCGAACCAGCCTCATTATAGTTGGTGCCAGTTAAGATGAGAATAGCGGTCATTGCCCTTTCCCTTATATCTCTTCGTACGAACTAACACAAACCGTATCGTTTTTCATTACAAAAAATGTTGAAGATCACGATAGATGAGGATTCCAGACTTTAACAGGCTCATTCTTGGTTTTCAAAGTTAAGAAGTTTAATAAATGTAGGTGGGTCAATGCAATGACCGCTATTCTCATCTTAACTGGCACCAACTATAGATGGAACTACTTTTTAATTAAAAACTTTATCTACTAATAAAAATAAAGATATGGATGACAAATTAAGTTGCGTACCCAATGCAGTATTTTAAACTTCATTCTACGTGCATGAAGCACTTATCACTTCTTTGAAATTTACTTATCTATATGCAAACGATAAAGTGATCGGAAATCGCTATCAATTTGATACCAAATTTAAAAATGCAAGTCTATGTCATGAAACATGATCATACAATCAAGTGAAATGCGAGTCCTAAATAATTCCTCGAATTATTATTAACACAGAACATTGACATACTTAATTAATGTTAATGAATACTTTGAAACTCACCTTAATAGTGACCGAGTCGTTACTTCCTTTGATGAGGTCGATGACCTCCTCTCGGCTCTTCTCTTCAACGTTAACACCATTTACTTCTAAGAGTCTATCACCAGGTAACAATCCAGTCTCACTAGCTCCAGGATAAGATCCAGGTTCGGCCAAAATAACAGCTTTGAACGTCAATTTGCTGACCATTCCGATATTATTACACTTGTTATCACCATTTAGGAGGGCATTATCATGTCCATTGATATCTCCAATGAAGATTCGTTCCTGAACCATAGCTCTACGAAGGCTGAAACCAAAGTCATTTCTAGGAGCCTTCTGCCGTTGGATAGTAAGGTATCTAGGCTTCGATAACCGCACAGGAGACAATGAAGGCAACGGCAAGTACACATCATCGAAGTTGCTAGTCCTGGACCATCGATGGAACCCTTGAGACTCGCCAACAGGTGAGGTAGAAAACGGCGGAGTAGCGAAAGAAGAGTTCGTTGTCGTATCGGTAAGAGAATCAGCGCTAGGAGACGTGGACGTCACTCCAAGGTAGCTGTTCCCATTCGTCTTTGGTGCCTCGTCAACATCCTGGGTAGTTATCGATGGGTTCGAATTATTCTTATAATTTTTGTACTGCGTCTCCACAGGGCTATGAATTACTTTTTTGGTAAAGTTCTGTACATGCTGCATATCGTCGCTGGACGAGGTGCTTTTGGAAGGCGGTATACTGCCGTATGCCATCAGCTCATTCTGCTGAGTATTTCTTGCCAGTAAGTTGGTGTCCTGACCATTGACATTATCAACTGCATCGCTGCTTTGGACATTGTTTTCTACAGAATTTGAACTAGTGTTGCTGAGTCGTGGGCCCTTCAGGATGCCACGTTTTGGAGGACGTGGTGGTATAGGAGGTAGATTTGGCGGTTGTCTAGGGCTGGTGTTGGCATTATTCGGATTATTTAATGAATTTAGTGATGTCTCCGAGCTGTCAGATTGTAGGACCCCTTCCTTCTTGCTCCAAGTGTGAGTAGTGGGGTATCCGGGCGACAGGTGGTTATTTTCGTCGCTCAGATTGGAGTTGGACCCCGAGGTAGGTATGAGCGGGTAATTGGAATAATTTGAATCTTGTTCCAGGTGGGCGAACAGCGATGCGGTGTAGTCAGCTGTTATGCCCGAAGGCAGTTTCTCCTTTTCCTTGCGTCTGCCCCGCAATTTCAGCGATCGGCGGACCTGTGAAAGATAAACGCAATTTTAGTGGATTGTTGGTTAAATCTGTTCTGTACGGCTCAGTGGGCATGAAGGTCAAATATAACAGTTAATAGAATGACTAAATCTAATCGAGAGAACACGACAGGATATTTGAATAGAATAGTAAATAGTAACACTAAGCATAATTTGATCGTTTTAAACGAGCAAGTCACTCGCAAATGGGAGACTGATGAAGTAGACAAAAGTAGCTGAAGTAATTTGTCAAACAGCTGACGCTTGGGGAAATAATGTTAATATCGGCTAAGGAGAGGTCGCAGACGATATTGATCTTTAAGATGACGTGATAGGGATAATTTTCGTTAGGTTTAAGACTAAAGATTTTGCAATTGGTCTGATGACTCTCAGTTTCGCGATGACGGGACTTATAGCAGTATTGTATACGGTTAAAAAGCCTGACGAGTTCTTGCAATTTGGGAGCGACATTCTTCACAATAAAGACTCATGAAAATCGCCAACGAAAGTGTATCTGAAAACCTGTTCCACCGAATTGTGTTCGACATGTCTTGATATTTAATTTAATATTGTATATCAGTAGGTTAACGATACTACTAAGATACTGTTAAGCAAATAAGATTTATATCGTGATTGTAATATAACAAGAAAGTTCAGAGAAGTAATATGTTAAGACGACTTGAATAACATTTTGAACGATCATACAGTTTGTTTAATGCGAATCATAATGAAATGATGTAGAAGTAGAAAATTAGTTAATCAAATAAAGCGTAACGAAGAGATAATTAGCGTTTATTCATTAATTCATGCTTTTTTATTTAATTTATGTGCAGTTTACTACAATTTAGTAGTAACATTCCAGTATGAATTAACGAAATCAATAATAATTAATCAATAATCTTTTTTTTACAAGTGATAAGAAGATGATGAGATAGCAAATAATACTATGTAATCCAACTGTAGGTAATATACTCATATCACTTGATACGTTTATTACACAACCACGCCTGTAATCGCCGGAGGGGCAGAGGTGTACCTAATACTTCACCCACTTTTCGCAAGTCCCATGTCATAGGGGGCGAGCCTATTGCCATCAATCGGGCACAAATCCAATCTCCGTAGCTGCTACTGAGAAAATCCTGATAGAAAAATACAATGGAACTTTGCCCAAGTCAAGAATCAAATCAAGGACCCATACTTAGCAGTTGCGCAACCAACGAGACAGTCAATAAATACTGTAATTACCGGACCATAAGCCAGCTACTAATTTTTATTGAAAAAAACAATCCAACAAATCAAATGTTACAATAAACAATTCAATAGCTAACCTCTCACAGCGGAATACAGTCTTCCGTACCATAATTGGATGAAATCTTACAACCTATCAACGTTGGAGTATTGATTAGAATCTTTTTATAGTCTGCGCCACATAAGTAGGAAATAAAGGTCATTAACCCGCATACATTTATTTAAATACATAATTCCGAAAACAGAAATAATGACATAAACTTGTCCCGAAACTACCTTTATAGTGATCCTTGACTTTTTCTAGTAATAAAAAACGATTCATAATGTATTGTCGGGGTACCTACGCAGAAAAATTAAGGAAAGAGCAATGACCTTTAATTCCTACTTATCTGGCGCAGACTATAACAACACCGTAATTGTGGCAGACCTGACGGGTCCATCAGACCATCTGATGCGGTCTGATAGACCCGAACAACTAAGTAACGTAGAGAAAGGCAAACTGTTTACGTTCAATTAGAAAAACTACTAAAGTTTTTGAAGATGGTGAAAGGTGATTGTGTTTTGTTTCTTTACATTATCGGATAGATGTAAATAAATATTCAGTTACTGGTTACAGTCAAGTAAGAACAGGCGTGATGTTATGTTTACTCTACAGAGTAAACCTCAGTGGCCATTAAGTCGCGCTAAAGTCCAGTCGCGCAAATGTCCGTTCGCGCAAAAGTCCATTAGCGCAAGTGTCCGTGCGCGCAAGTCCATGCGCGCAAGTGTCCTTCGCGCAAATGTCCTAGATCCAAAGTAACGCAATCAAAACATTGTGCATTAAATAGCACAGGAGCCGTGAAGGTATTTAAAATAAAGTTTTAACATTAAATACATTTATTTTGTAACTTTGACCGCCAATAGCTCCATAATTAGAAGGTCCAAGACCAGAATAAATAAATGATCGCAGTGACGAGGAGAACCTTTCGGCATCGTTAAGGCTAATCGTTAAAACAGTCGAGCTCTTACGAGAGGTCGGGTTGTAGACAATAGCTTGACGGGATTATTAAATCCACTTTTAGTTCCAATGGTTTCTAATGAAAAAAGTGTCTAAAGAAAAGTGTTATTAATTGACTGAAATCGACACTCCATTGTTACAGTAAAGATCTTCGCGATAAAATTTACTACGCTCTTAAAATATCGCACGATGAATTTTTTTACAATGCCTCTTTCTTATTAAGAAAAAGATACCATCATTTATGCGCACTGGCTTTACTCTAACATAGTCCAAGTCCGATTTTAGAAGAACAGCGGACGAAATACTACTTAATTACCAACATTATTAAGTAAGTTGACATCACTTTTATTTTAACAATCCATTTTAGTTATAAATGAGTATCCAACACTTTTAGTGTAATCCATACCATACTGATGAAAATCAAAAAGCATTTGGCACTAAGAAGTTAGTTACAGAAGCAACAATCAACATTGAAAAAGATCTACAGCTATTTCAGCGGTAAAACAAAAGAAGACACGCACTTACACTAAACAAAATAACTAGTACCAGAGCTGTCAAAGCAAATCCCATCATCTTCAATCCAGTGGCGTCCATACTAAATCTCGCGTCCATTTCACTAGATCACTACTAAACGAATGGTCAACAAAACGAAGCCTAAATGAGAACAATAGCTCAATGTTAATGCTGTTGACAAGACTTTTGGTAAACATATTTGGGTTGGATAAATATGTGACGAATTTTGCTATGCAATTTACAATCTATCGTCATCATTATCTGCCGAGCCGTTTCACAACTATATTGGGGCCGGCTTCGAGCCTAGCCGGTTGCAACTGAATACCAGTATTTTAGATGGAGCGACTGCCTATCTGACCATCATCAACTTCCTGCCCTTGTCCCATGTTATTTGGGGTCGGCGCACCACGTTTTTTTCTTCAATTCTTTTCAAAAGATCTTGTGCAGACCCCAAACTACCAAAATACTAATAATTTTGCTGCATCCTGTTAGACTGGAAGCCGACGCCAACATAGTTGAGAAACGGCTATAGTCTCCGCCAGATAAGTAAGAATTAAAGGTCATTGCTCATTCCTTAATTTCTCTGCGTAGTTACCCCAACAATACATTATGAATCGTTTTTTATTACTAGAAAAAGTCAAGGATCACGATAAAGATCGTTTCGGGACAAGTTTATGTCATTATTTCCGTTTTCGGATTATGTATTTGAATAAATGTATGCGGGTTAATGACCTTTAATTCTTACTTATCTGGTAAAGACTATAGGCATATATGTAATACATTTACTCAACAATTAATATCACCGACTTATCTATCCATGCATCGGTCAGAGGTTGGCTATCTTTTTTATTATTTTTTCTACATCAGCTATGGAGGATTGGTTTTTTTTTTGTTATAGCGCGCCGGCAAGCTACTGTCTAGCCAGTGTCTGTAAGCCGGAGAATTTGGGCTCCGTCCAAATGCCCGGCTAACGAATAGCTGGCTATGGGCACTTTCGGTAGACAATCGTCGGAACGTGCTAAACCACACGCATACGTGAAGAGTTGTTACATTGTAATTGTAGATTAATCTTGTTACTGTTTTATGTTACAAGGCAATGCTTATCGTAATTTGGAAATTAAAGTTTTAAGATAATGTAACACTACTGTGCATGAAATTTTAATAATCTTCGAGCGATGGTGGATTTAAGGTATGAAGAACAGGGTGTTTAGTTCCTCAAAACTCCATAGAAAAGGGAGGATCCTCCGGCCAGGGGGCTGTGGCTAGATGGCTACTGCTCGACTTCTGATGTCAGGTTTTTTTATTTCTCATCATCATCATCATTTCAGCCGAAAGACGTCCACTGCTGGACATAGGCCTCCCCCAAGTGTCGCCTCATTGACCGGTCCCGTGCGACTCGCATCCAGCGGATTTTTATTTCTATATAGTCTCAAATCGTGGATAACTTTAATAGCGCGATTCAGAATTTTGATGGTAGTTTTTCATTTGTGTCATTGATGGCGCTGTTGTATTTTTCGCATTACCACTATAACAGTGGACCAGTGATATGACGACGACTATCGAGTAGGTACCCTGACAGGCACTCTCTACCTTGTGTGATTTATTCCATCACCACTAACCACTAATCTCAAAAAAATGGAGAAAGCAAAGTGAGGAAACCCGCCCCGGTCGATAGAGGTAGACTACGGTCCACTTACTCTCACATGGAGGAGGCCTGTGTCCCAGCAGTGGGAGCATTCAAGGCGATTATTAGAATAATCGCTTATGACACTTCCCAAGAACGCTACAGAAACACAAATTAGTTCAGAGATTGATTGGGAACAGGTTGGATGGACATTAGGTACCGAGTTGATTGTTTCCTCGCTAAAATGCATACAATACAGGGTGTAAACGGACCCTTCACGAAGCCGTCAATCAAGCATTCTGCACATCAAAGTACTCTACACAAAAATTATTGCTGGTACTTTTTTTTTGGGGTGAAAAATCACGTTTTACGGTAAAACTCAATGTAACGCACTCAAAACATTGTGCTGATGGACGCATTTAATAGTAAACGGGTTATAGAGGTATTATCTCCGTATAACAAGTAGGTTCCCAAGTAGTCTACAGTCTCTACTCTAGAACAACAAAAAAAATATCGCAATGACGGGGAGAACAAGTGCCTTTCGGCTTATACATATTTACATATTTCAGAAATTAAAACAGTAAAGTATTATATATAGTCCATCATATTCCTCAATTTACTCCCATCCTAATGAAATTCTCGTTCCACAGGTAAGTACCAAGTGCGGCAACCGTGACGTCCATATAATGTGGAAACTTGAAGATGAATCTCTTAGAACCGTTAGATGTGAAGTGACCGTCTTATGTACTTTAAATAAACAACGGAGAAATAATTATTATAAGGCTAACGACGTTGATGATTGTATGTATTTTGAGATTTTTTTATACGTGGACGTTTGAAATAATGTTCTTCTGGCCTGTGAAACAAACTATTTTTTGCTTTTTCTGTACTTGCAAGCCAAGGGAGTCACTATATGCAAAAAAAATACACGAACTTCCATACAAACTTTCATCTCTTAATTAACTTTTTTGCGGAATGAATGTAGTAGCATTGTCAAAACGAATAGCACCGAAAATATAAGTGTCCTACGCAATCATTCTGCAGGTTACATCATCAAAATTGGGTAAATTACTAATAAAATTGACTAAGACACTAATACATAATGTACAAAGCCTATTTATTCTTTGTAAAGACACACACTTTCTACAACAAACATTACACATTCCGATGACACCTCTGCATAGTACGGAACCAACTCCGCCATGTTGTTTTTTAAATAGAATTTGACAAATGTTTACCAACAGCACCCTCTCGTAAATGTTATTCAAGTACCAAAAAATCATAAGAGTACTGGTTCCTCTATAGATACAAAAGATATCGAATCAAATTCAAATCTATCCAAGGAATGAGTATATAAGAGCAAGTCTGAAAGTGACGCCGGTGACTGAAAAGTTGTGTGGTAATCGGTTATGGTGACATAGACATGTGATGCAAGGAAATGAGGAAAATGTAGTAAGGCAAACTTTGAGTACGATTGTGGATGTCTATAAGAGTAGAGAAAGACCAAAGAAACGATGGATGGACTGTGTGAAGGATGATATGGCTAGAAAGGAGGTGACTGCCGAGATGACGAGTAATAGTGAAGTATGGAAGAAGAAGACATGCTGCGCCGACACCGAATTGGGATGAGATTTATTCTTGGTTTGTCCCACTGAGTTTCGGCTCACATAACAAAATCCTGGGTTCGTCCCAAACAATATGCTTCCTTCGTCCCAAAACATATGAGCATGATGATGAATTGATGGTTAAAATTGATACTCACATTTCCATAGATACAGTCACAAATTGCATCGAACACACAAACGAAACTTCGGGCAAAGATCGAATTCGTCCGCCTTTCCCATTGTGTTCCGTATTTGATTTATATTCTGCTAGCAAGGAAAGGTCCCCCTCTGTTTAGACAATTGATTTCCGGAGGATATTACTTAATTCAATAAATTACATCAAGATGTTTGTTCTGTATTTCTGATCAGATAGTTTTCGAATTCCGACGAGTAGTAGTCTTTATTTTTAGTTTGTTGTACTTATAGCAAAAGCACTGTCGAAAACTCGAAACACAAATCTTAATTTCCTTCCCTATCTATTTTTAGTTCTACTACTTTTCTTAGTTCAAATCTTTTAACTTATTGTGTTTATGTGACTGATTCGCTAATAAGATCGCTCAGTTAGGCGGTGTGAATTGGCACTGTTTTGGAGCAAAATGTTGCCCCTACCGGACTACCTAGCTTCCCCCTTTATTGCATAATTCATTTCGGTCCCCTCTTACTACAGTTCATAAGCGAAAATTTTATGCTACTAGTTGGAACCCCATCCCAGCGGAACTACGTAGCTGGAGAATAAAGCAGTGTCGCTCTTCTCTTCTCTATGCAAACTTACATAACCCTCTCGAGAATAACTGAATAATAGACTTTCCAGTTATAAAACGAACCTCCAGGCAGTGGTACAAGGAAATGGAAATTAAAGATTTAATAAGCAGTCAAGTTTAACAGTTTATTATAAAGAGTGTATAAAAAGACTCTTAATGAAGCACAAAAGCCACTTATTCTCTACGTCATTGCGATAGTTTTTTTGTTCACCTTACCATACCTTCTTCACTAGTTTTTTTTTTTTTTTAATAAGTACATTTTTTTAATGTAAGATTTTTACTTTAAACACCTTCACGACCCCCGTACTTTTTATATTTAATCCATCCATCAGCACAATGTTTTAAGTGCGTTACATTGAGTGATTGAGTCCTACCGAAAAACCTGAATTCCAATAATCCCAAAAAAAAAATGGAGAAAACTGTCCTAGTAGAACCAAAAATTCGGACAAATGTGACATCTAACATCTACTGGGCCCGCGTGGTGGATTATAGCCCATTCCCTCTCATTGAGAAGAGGCCATGTCCCAGCAGTGGGAACATTATTTGCTGATGATGATGATGATGAACCATTCGGGGATGACAGGCGTGTATGGTGTGTCTTGAAAGTGCTATTTTAAATCTATAAGTAATATAAAAATGAATCGTTGAATGTGTTGCTAAGCGCAAATCTCGAGAGCAGCTGAACCGATTTCGCTAATTCTTTTTTTATAATATTCCTGGAAGTACGAGGATGGTTCTGACGGAGAGAAATATTAAAAAAAGTAAATGTATTTAAAAAAAAAAAACGACTGTTAGGCGGTACGAAGTTCGCTGGGTCAGATCATCTGCCTAGCCTTTTCCAACTATGTTCAACTATGTTGGGGTCGGCTTCCAGTCTAACTGGATGCAGCTGAATACCAGTATTTTACATGGAGTGACTGCCTATCTGACCTCCACAACCCAGTTAGTACTGGGTAATACGATACCCGTTGGTAAGACTGGTTGTCAGGCTTTTTGGCCTCTGACTACCTATCGACGTCATAGATCTACAAATGACAGCCGGGACCAACGGCTTAACTTGCTTTCCGAGGCACGGAGGAAACTCGGTATGTAATGGGTGGTCACCCATCCACAGACCAACCTAGGCAAGCACGGCTTAACCTAACGATCGACCCGAGCGGCTGTTATTATTTAGCCACGAGCTGGTCGCTGGGTCAGCTAGTATTAAATAAAAATGTCCTGTATTGTTAATTTATCTGAAGCACATGTTATAGGCGTGGCAGTTTCATGCTATTATCGGCTGAATATTTGTTCAAGATAAAGTCCGGTATGAGGAAAATGACGTCGTCCCGCAAACGGTGGCCACGAAATTGCGTAGTAACACCAGACTGGCGAATTTCTATTAATTCATGTTTTGGTCCTTTGATCCAATAATGAATATTAATTAATAAGAAATTTTCATGGATGGAGAGGGAGAGGAAGTCTAAGTTAAGATACATGGATTGCGTGAAGAATGATATAATTCAACAAACAGGACGATGAATGGATCGGTGAGAATGAAAATGTGACTGTTGAAAGGGGGGAACCGAAGAAAAAATGGTGTTGTGCCAATCCCTAGTAACATGAGGCAAGGGCCGTTGATGATGGGTGTGATGATGATCACCCCAGTTTTTATTTATTCAAAATATTATTGCTTTAGCTTTTACAATCGCAACGCGAGTTTCTGGCGAGCACACTAGTTACTAGTGCGTTCAGATATAGCATCTACTACTGACTAACAGCTGGTCCAACGTGTACCAGAAAACTGTAAGTACTAGTCATATTTCAGGGTGTGATTCAAACCATCAAACTGAACAACTTTCTCCATGGGACCACCATCGAAATGGCGAAAAAAAAAAGCTATTCAGTGCAAAACTTCAATACTTACTCGACCCAAATGTATGGAACAGCTGATTGCAGCTATACGGCACTCCCAAAGAAGTTCAGAAGTACCGCATTCTGTAACGGGGCGTAGTACGTACTCGAATATATTGCTCTCCTTATCTTAATACACATTTCTAGGATCATTCCTCACTTTGTATGCAAAGCAGTTGATGTTAAACGTACAAACATACACAAAAGCAAACAACTGGGGGTCTACTTTCTAAGTCCGTCAACGAATATACGAGGCCCGTCCGAAAGTAGCTTATACTTTGAAATGAACCAACTCCCTAATATTTTCGGATTCATGAGTTTTGAAAACACATCGGGAGTAAGGGACAAATGATCAATCGTGTTGCCATTCATTTTTAGTTCGGGCCCCTAACGAATCTTAAGTCCGTAAGTAATACGGAGTAGGAAACGACCGTAACTTCGGCCGAAACTACGGATTTCGTGCTTAGAGAGTAGACCTCCAGAACTGCCAGGTGCTACGAATCTTACATATTCCTTTCACCTCGTTGTTAGACGTAATTTATTGGAATTTCACCGTGTCGTTGCGCGGACGCACCCAGAACAAACGGACTAATCCTGTACAAACGGAGTTAACAAATAAAGACGATTTTAAGTGTTTGTTCGAACGATAAAACTGTAGGTACTTGTACTGATTGGCGAGTACTTTGTTTTTAATGGTCTGTATTTTAACGCTCTTAACGCCCCATTGGTTAAATCCAAAGATATTTAATTAACTATAGATGAGCTATCAAAATAAAGCTGACACCGTGTCTCAGACATAATGGGGGCAATCGCGTGTGAATTTGCCACTAGAGGCGCTTGTGTAGACTAAGGTCTTCCAAAATGTCAGATGTCATACACTGTTCGCGTGTTGCGTGCTTTTGTATCACGTATTTATACTAATACTCACGATTGTGTTCTACATTGAGCCTTTCTAATAAATTATGACTTGAAGATTTTAAGTAGCAACTTAGGATCTTATTTGTTAGTACTTGGAGGTAGAATGATTTTTAGATGTTTCATGCTTGCTAATTTTAGGAAGAATATTGTAAATATGTATCTAAAGCTTACACTATGTTGTTATACGTAATAAAATAAACATTTTTATGAAGTTATTGGTACTTTATAGTATTAAATAGAATTATTGACAGGACCTTACTCGACAGTTGCACCATCTGGTGAGCTCAAAAAAGATAGCCCTCATTAGAAGAAAACTATGATTTTGTCCGCATTGCCCAAACGTCTTCATCATCTTTTCTTCCACTTGGGGTCGGCCCAAAAAGTTTCCGTCTTCCATGCTCCCCTATCGGACGCCACAGCATCATTAGAAGTAGGACATCATCGTCATCTTCCTGCCCTTATCCCATGTTACTTGTGGTCGGCGCAACACGTTTTTATCTTCCATTCTCCCCTGTCAACCGCTACACAATCATTTACACCTTGTTCCTTCTTATCACTCCTCACACAATCCATCCATCGTTTCTTTGGTCTTCCTCTTCCTCTACATTCATCAACATTTATATTCATCACTCTTGTAGTCACATGCGGTTCGTCCCTCCTCATCACATGTCCATACCAAGACAGTCGATTCCCTTTCAACGGTTCTGTAACTGGCTCAACTTTCAAACTTCTTCTAATATACTTATTCCTTTTTTTATCCATTCTTGTCACATCCACCTCATTAGTATAACTCATCATCATCGGCCTAGCCTTTTCCCAAATTTTATTGGGGTCGGCTTCCAGTCTAACCGGATACAGCTGAATACCAGTATTTTAGATGTAGCGACTGCCTATCTGACCTCCACAACCCAGTTAGTACTGGGTAATACGATACCCCTTGGTAAGACTGGTTGTCAGACTTTTTGGGCCACTGACTACCTGTAACGACTGTCAAAGATCACAAATGACAGCCAGGACCAACGTCTTAACGTGCTTTCCGAGGCACGGAGGAAACTCAGTATGTAATGGGTGGTCACCCATCCACAGACCAACCTAGGCAAGCACGGCTTAACCTAAAGATCGAACCGAGCGGCTGTTATTATTTAGCCACGAGCTCCTCCCCATTAGTATAAATATGTATATCTAATTAATTGTTACTTTATCATACACAAACCCTAATTACAATTGATTTGGGAACCCAAATCTTTAGAAGAATATTCAAATGGATTATGTTTGACATTAACTGTTTTGCCTGCTTCTTTATGACATGAAAATTTATAGTTGTTGTTTCTTTGATATAGGTATGCATTTTCCCTTCCTGAAGATCCTAAATTAAGATATCAAATAAACCAATCGCAATCTAACATTGTCTTTTCTAACAATAAGATCTTCGATGGGGCCATACCTACGCACAACACTTTCAATTAAATCACTATCAAAAGGTATTGATAACGATAAACCCACTCGATGAAAGCAAATCCGTGATATCATCGATAAAGCGAACAATCGATTCTCATTAAATTGATTGACGTATATTGTCTGTTAGATGCGTGTATTGATCTGGGCCTAGGCAGCGTGCTAATCTAGGTCAATATGAATGAGATGTCTGTCATTTTATTTCAGTTGTGTTAACTCTGTATTGTAAACAGCTGGAGTGAAGAATGCGTCGTTTAGAAGTGTATTCAGCTGCATCCGGTTAGACTGGAAGCCGACCTCAACATAGTTGGGAAAAGGCTAGGCAGACGATGAGAAGTGGCTGCGTCATGTCACTATTCTGTCCCCGAATCGAGTAACACTTTTTGTCTCTCCGAAGAATTTTGAAAGAGATACCAAATCAATTGATCCACGTGTAAGAAAAAATCGTCTGCTTGACCATCGGCAACGGAAGTAACACAATGAACGTGATTGGTGTAATTGTGCTGTCAAAATGAAAGCCATTGTCATCGTATTTGCGAGTATAATATGCAAGCCCGCTTGGCCCAACCAAGATAGCCGATTGGTGGAATCATAAAATATAATATAAAGCTATAAATAATATAAAATATAAATAAATATATATAAAGCTTTTTCAATTTTGTTTAAAAAAAAACCCTAGTGATCTACCGGGTCTTCCCTTCTATAATATGTTGGGATCGGCTTCCAGTCTAACCTGATGTAACTGTATAGTTATTATCTACCTACGTGGTGCAACTGCCCACCACCGCGGCAGTTTCACGATGAGAGAAGAAGTAAGCTAGACGACGCATAATGGACGACTCCATTGATGGACGATTTATTACTGTTACAGGGACTATTTCTAAGTCGGATATGGCACCACAAAACAAGACATCGCTTACGTCAAGCTGAAATATTACCAAGCCCTTTACTCAATTGCTTGTATGTTTAAATTGTGGCAACTAAACAGATGTGATGCATAACGCGTAGCAATCTGCAATACATTAAAGATCTATTGCTCCATTCACTGATCGAGAGCACGTTTCTCAATTCATTCAACAATTTAAACGGCACTACATTATCTTAACCCACATTTCATCAACATCAGCCTAGCTTTTTTCCCAACTAAGTTGGTGTTGGTTTAACTGGATTATACATATAAAGCGACTACTTGTCTTACCTCCAGAACCCAGTTTCTGTTGCGGGACTGTTCGAAAGAGATACCGTGGCCCCGGAACACAAAGGGCGATGAAGGAACATGGATGGGTTTTAGTCAGTAAAAGTCTGACACTCCCTCCCGCTCCGCCCAGAGCGGGAGAAGTCATTTGATGATTTCCTGTCCGAAAAAAAAAAAAAAAAAAACAAGAACCCAGTTTCTGGGTAACTTGATAGGCTTTGGTAAGACTGGTTTATCAGGCTTTCGGGCCACTGACTACCTGTCGCGAGTGTATCTTTGCCATAAATCCATAATTTCACATTACAGTTTTGGTCACCATCAAAAAAACAAACAATGTATAATAATATGAATCGTACATTTTATGGGTCCAAATACCATTCATTTGAAGTACAGAGCAAAGAACAAGTGAATGCAGGCAACCTCGCACTTTTGACCTATTGCGACACACCCTTACTGAGGATTTGGAAAGATCACAACTATGGTAAGGCTGGGTCTGTATTGCCAATTTGCTACTTTATTTGTGTTATTGGAAAGTCTGGTGTTACTTTTGGGATCAAAGTTAACAGAAAAATTCTCTGGAAATTCATAATGAAATTTGTCTCATAATATACCTGTTCGACCCAAAAGAATAAGCATCATCATCGTTGACTACTGACAACTGAAACGGGAATCGTTTTTTGAACGTCATTTAACAAATTATATAAACAGTCTCCCAAAAAACTGGCGGAAAATCTCTCCAGCCATGCTCATTCCTTCCTCAAACTCCCAAACTTTGGTCTGCAGATCTGAATATCGGTACGAACAATGCAGCTTCTTCTTCTTCTTCAATGCAGATCATAAAAACTAGACTTGGGTTTGGCTGGGTTTATCCACTAAATTATTTTGACGCTTTTTTGTGTTCATTAGTAGCCATCGGAAGCCGCACAAAGTTAAAAAGCTGGGACTGAATTGTTTTTGGACTTAAACGGTGAATGACCTTTCAAATATTCAATTAACACCATATCAGTTTACTGTTTAATAGGATTAACTAAATACTCCTCGACTTTGCATTATCCTGCCCAATTTTAAACTCGGACAGCTTTTTTGGTTTGATTCCCAGTGTCTTCCAACTTTTCATTCTGCAGTTTAAGGATAGGTTAGGTAGACACTGATTTAAATCTAGGCCATTTAGGCCTTATCGTTAAAGCTCCCGACAAGAACTTATTCTTAAGAAATCCGAACGCAAATCTATTATTAGGCCAAGACCACACGGGGTGCGATGTCAGAAGTCCTCCACGTGTGTCTGGCGGTTGCTGGTCCCTCTCGATACGTCTGGAGGGAAGAGCAGCTGCTGGGCCGGTGCACCCTGGGCGCGGCAGTATCCTTCTCCGGGGAATGAGAGGAAATGAGAATTTCCTTTTATCCCTCGGGGAGAGTTACTGCCGCGGCTAATTATTCTGACATGGGTGGGGTCCTGCCAGGACCACCGGTGCGTTCCTCTGCGTGACCCTCTGTACAGCAGAGGGCATAGCAGAGGAGTGAGGGCGGGCTCGGTGTGCACTCACCCTGCCTCCGAGCAGACAGAGTAGGATGCGTCCTTCTTTGTCACCGTCAGTCTCGTAATCCCATTGTCGAAGTGCTGTGGATCACGTCTCGCGGCTTCGATAGGGACCGAGGGTCTTGGCTTAACCGCCCGGACTGCGAGGTAGAAAACCTCTATAAAAAGTTACCCCGAATCCCAAGCGGCGGCGCACCGCGAGGGGATGTATGGCTGACGGGTGTTCCCATGGAACGAATCAGTCGCTAGTGCTCACCCTCGCCAGGGTACCTGCAGACCCCCTGGCGAGTAATAAATGCTAAAATCTGCTTATCTTGAGTACAGGGGTCTCTGCCGAGATTGACGTTTATTTCCCCCATACTCGTGGGTTCAAATATGGATGATTTAACCAAAACTAAAACCAACACCGCCGGCAACGGCAAAACAGAGGAGAGGAGAGATGCGGGGTCGGAGTCCGACGCCGCATCCAGCGATGTGAGTGCGGGAGGCTCGGAGAGCTCCCGCTGCGTGAGGGCCGGGACTGCAGCGGAGAACGGTAAGTTCTTCCGCAAGCGGTCTAGGAAGGATGGCGACCAAGTCTCGTCATCCGAAGGAGAGATGGCCTCGGCCCGTAAGATCCCCACTAGCAAGCGCGGTGGGATCCGAGGCAAGAGGGGGGGGCCTGTTAACTCCGAGAGGTCGGCGAGACCAGCCGAGGATGGCGCCACCCGGGCACGAATGCTCACGGGTCTGGCGACAAGGCGGATGCACCTGGCGGCTTCGAGGTGGAGCGTAAGGCCAGGTTTGCAAAGGAGGTGGAAGCCGCGATAAGGGGCGTGGCCTTGAAGATAAAGACATCGTCTAAACTCAAGGCCATACCCGCGGCTTCCGCCTCCATCATCGCTGTGGTCGCTGAGCCGTATTTCGTCCAGCCCAGGGATGACTGGGTGGCGGACCTTATCGGCTCAGTGACCATAGTGTCGTCGGCCGCCGCCGGTACCCCGACCCTTGAAGGTGTCAGGAGGGGTCGGGGTTGCGTAGCAGCACGGTTCGGGGAGATCGTAGTGGTGGGAGTCTACTTCTCCCCGAACCGAACTCTCGCCGAGTTCCACAACTCTCTCGCAGAGTTGAGTGTTGTCGTCGGAAACCATTCCCTCCCCGTGCTTGTCCTCGGGGACTTCAATGCCAAGAACTTGGCTTGGGGTTCTCGTTGTACAGACGTGCGGGGAAGGATGGTGGAGGACTGGGCTCTGGAGAAGGGCCTGGTCGTCCTAAATCGGGGTTCTGTTCCCACGTGTGTGCGGATGCGGGGCGAGTCGGTGGTGGACATTTCGTTCGCTAGCCCCACTCTGTCGCTGCGTGTCGTTGACTGGCGTGTCATAGAGGGGGTGGAGACCTATTCCGACCACCGGTACATCCGGTTTGACGTCTCCACCCAGACCTCAAGCGCGCTGGTCCAACAGGCCCCGAGTGGTCCACGTTGGGCGCTGAAGCAGCTGGACCGGGAGCTCCTCCTGGAAGCCTCGATCGTGCAGGCCTGGGTGACATCACCAGACAGGCCTGCCGACATTAACAATGAGGCAGGGTGGTTCCAGGAGGCCATGTCCGATATATGCGACGTGGCAATGCCCCGAGTCCGGCCAGGAAGCGCCCGACGTCAGGTGTACTGGTGGTCGCGAGAGCTGACGTCTCTGCGCGAGGCGTGCGTGGCTGCGCGACACCTGTACGCCAGGCATCGCAGGCTCCGCATTCGTCCACCGAATGCGGCAGCCATCGAGGCGGAGCTTTATGAGGGGTACAGAGCGGCGAAGACCACCCTCCGCGAGGCTGTCCTGCGGGCCAGGGATCAGGCCCGCGAGGAGATGCTGGGGACTCTCGACAGAGATCCGTGGGGGCGCCCTTATAAGATGGTGCGGGATAAACTCCGCACCTGGGCCCCCCCACTGACGCAGAGTCTCCGGCCTGAGCTCGTGGAGGACGTGGTGAGCGCTCTGTTCCCCACGCGGGGAGAACATCCCCCCCCGCCTATGGCTCCGCCACCTGCGGTGCTGGAAGCGGACCACCAGGATGACGACGACGACACTCCGGAAGTGACTGGGGTAGACCTGAGAGTGGCGGTACGCAGGCTCAGTGCCAAAAATACCGCCCCGGGACCCGACGGCTTGCCTGGCAAAGCCTGGGACCTGGCCTCGGAGGCTCTCGGGCCCCGACTGGAGGGGCTCCTAAGCGCATGCTTGGAGAGGGGCCAGTTCCCGCTTCGTTGGAAGACGGGAAAGCTGGTCCTCATTCGGAAGCCGGGGCGCCCTGCGGACTCTCCGTCCGCATACCGGCCCATAGTGTTGCTCGACGAGGTGGGCAAGCTCTTTGAAAGAGTCATCGCAAACCGCCTCGCCGAGCACCTTGCGGGGACGGGGCCGGATCTTGCGGAACACCAGTTTGGTTTCCGCAAGGGGCGCTCTACGGTGGACGCCATCATGCGCGTGAGAGCCCTCACGACGGGGGATGCAGTGTCCCGGGGTGGGGTTGTCTTGGCGGTGTCTCTAGACATCGCCAATGCCTTCAACTCCATGCCCTGGAGCTGCATAAGGGAGGCACTCCGGTATCACCGGGTGCCGACCTACCTTCGTCGTGTGGTCGGGGACTACCTGACGGATAGAGCCGTCATCTACCCCGGTCGCAGCGGAGAATGGAACCGGCGAGAGATGTCGTGCGGTGTTCCGCAGGGATCGGTCCTAGGGCCGTCCTTGTGGAACATCGGGTACGACTGGGTGCTGCGCGCCGACCTCCCTAGCGGCGTCAGCGTGGTCTGCTATGCAGACGACACACTGGTGCTGGCACAGGGGGGGTCGCACGAGGCGGCGGCCGAAATCATGACACGCGGGGTTGCGATAGTCGTTGAGAGGATCCGGCAACTGGGTCTCGAGGTGGCATTGCACAAGTCCGAGGACATGTGCTTTCATGGGCCTCGGAATGCGCCACCTCCGGAATCCTTACTCACGGTAGGAGGGGTATCCATCGGTGTCGAGTCGACTTTGAAGTACCTAGGACTCGTCCTCGACAGCCGGTGGAACTTCGTGGAGCACTTCCGACGTTTGGCCCCCAAACTGGAACGGACTGGGGCTGCCTTCAGGCGGCTCCTGCCCAACCTGGGGGGGCCGAACGCCTCCTGCCGGAGGCTCTACGCGGGAGTCGTGCGGTCCATGGCCCTTTACGGGGCCCCGGTGTGGGCGCGTTCTTTGAGGCTGCGTGCAGCCCACTACCTGAACGCGCCCCAAAAGGTGGTAGCCGTAAGGCTGGCCCGTGGGTACCGCACGATCGCCCGCGAGGCGGCGTGCCTCCTTGCCGGATTGCCGCCATGGGATCTGGAGGCGATAGTCCTCGCGCGCCTGCATGAATGGCGCGCGGAGGCGCTTCGCCGGGGGGAAACTCCGCTGCCGCGACAAATTGTCGCTCAGCGGACAGACTTCCGGCGGGATCTCATGGCGACATGGAGAGAGCGACTGTCGCAACCCCGTGCAGGGCACGCCACGATAGTGGCGATAAGTCCCCTCTTTGAGGAGTGGCTGGAGAGACGCCACGGCGTCCTCACCTTCCGCCTGACGCAGGTCCTCACCGGACACGGTGTTTTCGGGAGGTTCCTGCACCGAATCGGGCGGGAGGAAACGCCCGGGTGTTTCCACTGCGAGGATCGACCGGAGGACACGGTGGAGCACACGGTGGAGTTGTGCCCCGCGTGGGCGGAGCACCGCCGTGTCCTCGAAGCGGCGATTGGCGGCGGCGACCTCTCGCGTCCGGCCCTGGTGCAAGCCATGGTCCGGAGCGAGACGGAATGGGACGCCGTCACCTTCTTCTGCGAAGCAGTAATGCTAGAGAAGGAGGTGGCGGAACGTGAGAGGGAGAGAACCTCACAGCGTCCCGGGCGCCGCGGGAGACGCGACGCGTGGCCCCCGGCCACCGTAGGCGCGGGCCTGTGGACGGTGGGCTATGGGCTAGCTCGCCGTCCGTCCGTCTCATGACGACAGGCCGTGTCGACGGCGCGTTCGTGTTCCACGCGCGCCTCAAAGAGAGTCAGCAAAAAGGAAGGGGTCCGCAAGGACCGATGCCTGCCGGGGTTGCGGGACTGTTCGAAAGAGATACCGTGGCCCCGGAACACAAAGGGCGATGAAGGAACATGGATGGGTTTTAGTCAGTAAAAGTCTGACACTCCCTCCTGCTCCGCCCAGAGCGGGAGAAGTCATTTGATGACTTCCCATCCGAAAAAAAAAAAAAAAAAAAAAAAAAAGGCTACACAGTTCTAATTGCAAACGGAAACAAAGGAATGAACCCATCAAAGACGGGCAAACGAGACGAATTAATAAGTGTTCCGCTGTCCCAATTAATTACACAAAACAAACCTTGACACGTCACCCAAGTCCCAATTCATAAAGATACCGTTGTATAAACAGCGTAAAAACCGGAAGATCTTGTTTACGAATTGAAAGACGAAGCGACCATAAACACAGCCAACAGATTTATTCAACGAATGTATTTTTTCATCTACCTAGCCTTTTGCAAACTATGTTACGGTTGATTTCCCAGAGGCTTCAGGAGAAGGGTAGACTAAAAAAACGATGCATTGACTGTATGAAATACTATCTAAATATATAAAAGAAGAAACTGACTGACTGACTGACTGACTGACTGACTCATCTATCAACGCACAGCCCAAACCGCTGGGTCTACAAATTCCAAATTTGGCAAGTAGGTTCCTTGAGTAGTCTAGGGGTGCACTAAGAAAGGATTTTTCAAAATTCACCCCCTAAGGGGGTTAAACGGGGCTCCAAAGTTTGTATGGGGAAACAAGATTAGTTAGACTATTTTATTCGAAACTTCACAGTAGTGCTCCTTTTGATAAATGAGTAGAAACGGGTTTCAGGGTTTTTCAGAATTCAACCCCTAAGAGGGGGAAATGGGGTGACAAAGTCTAAAAATCAATGCACAGCCTAAACCGCTGAGTCTAGAGATCCCAAATTTGGCACATATGTTCCTAAAGTGGTCTAGGGGTACACTTAAAAAGGGTTTTTCAAAAGTCACCCCCTAAGGGGGTGAAACGGGGCTCTAAAGTTTGTATGGGTGAAACAAGATTAATTAGACTATTTTATTAAAAACTTCACAGAGGTACTCCTATTGATAAATGAATAGAAATGTTTCAGGTTTTTTCAGAATTCAACCCCTAAGAGGGGGAAATGGGGTGACAAAGTCTAAAAATCAACTCACAGCCCAAACCACTGAGTCTAGAGATTCCAAATTTGGCACATACGTTCCTTATGAGGTTAAGGGGTGCAATCAGAAAGGATTTTTCAAAATGTACCCCCTAAGGGGATGAAATGGGAGTCAAAAGTTTATATGGGTAAACAAGATTATGTAAGACTGTTTTATTCGAAACTTCACAGGAGTACTCCTATCGATAAATGAGTTAACATTTGTGTTTCAGGTTTTTTCAGAATTCAACCCTTAAAGGGGGAAATGGGGTAACAAAGCCTGAAAATAAACATCGGTATTGTTTGTATGGTGTATCGGGTCGGGTGTATTACAAAAACAACGATTTTAAGATTTAATGTGGCGGACCTGAAACACCTTCATTCCCTGTTGGGGTGCGATGGGGTTGAAATGTCTAAAAATCAATATGGGTGTCAATACCGAGATTATCAGGGGTGCAGATTACGAAAATGTCATTTATTTTGAGATCTAGAAGACAGCGGATTCGACTTCTATACAGGGTTATTAGCGATTTATTGTGATAACGATGATGGTGATTGTGATAGTGATGATGATTGTGATTACGATGATGATTGTGATTACGATGATAATGATTGTGATTACGATGATGATGATTGTGATTACGATGAAAATGATTGTGATTACGATGATGATCATTTTGATTACGATGAAAATGATTGTGATTACGATGATGATGATTGTGATAATGATGATGATGATTGTGATAACGATGATGATGATTGTGATAATGACGATGATGATTGTGACAACGATGATGATGATTGTGATAACAGTGATGGTGATTGTGATGGTGATAGTGATTGTGATAGTAATGGTGATGGTGATTGTGATGGTGATTGTGATAGTGATGGTGATTGTTATGATTGTGATAATGATGGTGGTTGTGATAGTGATGGTGATTGTGATGATTATGAAATTTGGCACATAGATAGTTCATAACCTGGATTAACACGTAGGACACTATTTATCCCTTTAATTAAATTTAATAAATTTTGATAATATGGTGATCGTGAAAGTGATTGTGATGGTGGTGGTGGTGGTGGTGGTGGTGGTGGTGGTGGTGATAGTGATGGTGATTGTGATAGTGATAGTGGATGTGATGGTGATTGTGATAGTGATTGTGATTACGATGATAATGATTGTGATTACGATGATGATGATTGTGATTACGATGAAAAAGATTGTGATTACGATGATGATGATTGTGATAATGATGATGATGATTGTGATAACGATGATGATGATTGTGATAATGATGATGATGATTGTGACAACGATGATGATGATTGTGATAACAGTGATGGTGATTGTGATGGTGAAAGTAATAGTGATTGTGATGGTGATTGCGATGGTGATTGTGATAATGACGGTGATGGTGATAGTGATTGTGACTGTGATATTGATGGTGATTATGATTTTGATTGTGATGGTGATTGTGACAGTGATGGTGTTTGTGGTAATGATGATGATGCGTGTGATAACGATAATTATGATTTTGATAACGAGGATGGATATTGTGATGATGATGATTGTGATTACGATGATAATGGTTGTGATTACGATGATAATGATTGTGATAATGATGATAGTGTAACGATGATTTTGATTGTGATTGTGATAGTGATTGTGATGGTGAAGGTGATTGTGATAGTGATGGTGATTGTGATGGTGTTGGTTGTGATTTACGATGATAATGATTGTGATAATGATGATAGTGATTGTGCTAACGATGATGATGATTGTGATTGTGATGGTCATAGTGATGGTGATAGCGATGGTGATAGCGATGGTGATGGTGATTGTGTTGGTGATGGTGATTGTGATGGTGATAGTGATTATGACTGTGATAGTGATGGTGACTGTGATGGTGATTGTAATAGTGATGGTGATTGTGATGGTGATGGTGATTGTGATAGTAATAGTGACGGTGACTGTGATGGTGATAGCGATGGTGATCGTGATTGTGATGGTTTTTGTGATTGTGACTGTGATAGTGATGGTGATGGTGATTGTGATTGTGATAGTGATTGTGACTGTGATGGTGTTTGTGATTTTGATGATTATGATTGTGATTACGATGATAATGATTGTGATTACGACGATGATGATTGTGATAACGATGATAGTGTTTGTGACAGTGATTGTGATGGTGATTGTGATAGTGACGGTGATTGTGATTGTGATGGTGATTGTGATTACGATGATAATGATTCTGATTACCATGTTAATGAGTGTGATAACGATGTTGGTGATTCTGATGATGGTGATTGTGATTACAATGATAATCATTATGATTACGATGATTAAGATTATGATATCGATAATGGTGATTGTGATGGTGATTGTGATAGTGGCGGTGATTGTGATGGTGATAGCTATGGTGATGGTTATTGTGATGGTGATAGTGATTGTGACTTTGATAGTGATGGTGATTGTGATAGTGATTGTGATTGTGATTGTGATGGTGATTGTGATAGTGATGGTGATTGTTATGATTGTGATAATGATGGTGGTTGTGATAGTGATGGTGATTGTGATGATTATGAAATTTGGCACATAGATAGTTCATAACCTGGATTAACACGTAGGACACTATTTATCCCTTTAATTAAATTTAATAAATTTTGATAATATGGTGATCGTGAAAGTGATTGTGATAGTGGTGGTGGTGGTGGTGGTGGTGGTGATAGTGATGGTGATTGTGATAGTGATAGTGGATGTGATGGTGATTGTGATAGTGATTGTGATTACGATGATAATGATTGTGATTACGATGATGATGATTGTGATTACGATGAAAATGATTGTGATTACGATGATGATCATT
Organism: Xestia sexstrigata; assembly: GCA_941918905.2. Classification (NCBI taxonomy): domain Eukaryota; kingdom Metazoa; phylum Arthropoda; class Insecta; order Lepidoptera; family Noctuidae; genus Xestia; species Xestia sexstrigata. The sequence goes on from OW799221.2 coordinate 6,488,708, forward strand.
TTGATTACGATGAAAATGAGTGTGATTACGATGATGATGATTGTGATAATGATGATGATGATTGTGATAACGATGATGATGATTGTGATAATGATGATGATGATTGTGACAACGATGATGATGATTGTGATAACAGTGATGGTGATTGTGATGGTGAAAGTAATGGTGATGGTGATTGTGATGGTGATTGTGATGGTGATTGCGATGGTGATTGTGATAATGACGGTGATGGTGATAGTGATTGTGACTGTGATATTGATGGTGATTATGATTTTGATTGTGATGGTGATTGTGACAGTGATGGTGTTTGTGGTAATGATGATGATGCGTGTGATAACGATAATTATGATTTTGATAACGAGGATGGATATTGTGATGATGATGATTGTGATTACGATGATAATGGTTGTGATTACGATGATAATGATTGTGATAATGATGATAGTGTAACGATGATTTTGATTGTGATTGTGATAGTGATTGTGATGGTGAAGGTGATTGTGATAGTGATGGTGATTGTGATGGTGTTGGTTGTGATTTACGATGATAATGATTGTGATAATGATGATAGTGATTGTGCTAACGATGATGATGATTGTGATTGTGATGGTCATAGTGTTGGTGATAGCGATGGTGATAGCGATGGTGATGGTGATGGTGATTGTGTTGGTGATGGTGATTGTGATGGTGATAGTGATTATGACTGTGATAGTGATGGTGATTGTGATGGTGATTGTAATAGTGATGGTGATTGTGATGGTGATGGTGATTGTGATAGTAATAGTGACGGTGACTGTGATGGTGATAGCGATGGTGATCGTGATTGTGATGGTTTTTGTGATTGTGACTGTGATAGTGATGGTGATGGTGATTGTGATTGTGATAGTGATTGTGACTGTGATGGTGTTTTTGATTTTGATGATTATGATTGTGATTACGATGATAATGATTGTGATTACGACGATGATGATTGTGATAACGATGATAGTGTTTGTGACAGTGATTGTGATGGTGATTGTGATAGTGACGGTGATTGTGATTGTAATGGTGATTGTGATTACGATGATAATGATTCTGATTACCATGTTAATGAGTGTGATAACGATGTTGGTGATTCTGATGATGGTGATTGTGATTACAATGATAATCATTATGATTACGATGATTAAGATTATGATATCGATAATGGTGATTGTGATGGTGATTGTGATAGTGGCGGTGATTGTGATGGTGATAGCTATGGTGATGGTTATTGTGATGGTGATAGTGATTGTGACTTTGATAGTGATGGTGATTGTGATAGTGATTGTGATTGTGATTGTGATTGTGATTGTGATAGTGATGGTGATTGTTATGATTGTGATATTGATGGTGGTTGTGATAGTGATGGTGATTGTGATGATTATGAAATTTGGCACATAGATAGTTCATAACCTGGATTAACACGTAGGACACTATTTATCCCTTTAAAGATCCAGTGGGACGGTTACCGAACTTTACGCGGGCGAAGCCGCGGGCAACAGATAGTATGGCTATAAAGCTGCATACGAGAAGTCTGCAAAGTGGAAGCCTATCCTAACATCTTCAACATTCAGCTATTGCACTTATTATTGCCCCATTGAAGAGTATGGAAGAATAAACCTGCGCTGACCTCAAATAAATTGGGATAAGAGCAATAGGGAGCAGTATGGCAGAGGAAAGCTGCGCAGAAACCAAATAAATTGGGATAAGGGCAAGAGGGAGCAGTATGGCAGAGGAAAGTTGCGCTGACCCCAAATAAATTGGGATAAGCGCAAGAGGGAGGAGTATGGCAGAAGAAAGCTGCGCTGACCCCAAATAAATTGGGTAGGCGCAAGAGGGAGCTGCGCTGACCCCAAATAAATTGGTATAAGCGCAAGAGGGAGGACTATGACAGAGGAAAGCTGTGCTGACCCCAAATAAATTGCGATAAGCGCAAGAGGGCGGAGTATGGCAGACGAAAGCTGCCCTGACCCCAAATAAATTGGGCAATAATAAGGGCAGGAAAATGATGAAGATGTCTAGTATGCAGCTGAATGCCAGTATCTTACATGGAGGGACTGCCTATCCTACGTCCACCACTCACTGGATATCACGATACGTAAGCAGCCAGTGTAGCTGCGCCTTTACTATACTTTTTTTTATTATAGTTATCAGAGATTTCGACTTTTTCTCATCGTTCAACAGTTTTAGAAATTGAAGTTTGATTAAATAAGTAGGCATTTTTATGGTTTATAGTTTCTGAATTTGCGTGGAATTGGAGTCCAGTTATTTTGAATTTATTATGGGCGTGTGTGAGTTTTCTCCGAGCCGAGTCGGGCTCATATTTTAGTTTATAATTCGTATAAGTATTATGATATCGTGTCAGCCTACATTTACTTTAATGATGTGAAACTGTTTATTTTATCTCAAAGTGGTGTGATCTTATAATATGTGCACGGGCACCATTTTCGGAAGTAAACAATGTTACTGAGTACTGACGATTCTACGACATATTCAAACATATTATCAAGGTTTATTTAAAAATTGTTTTTTTTGAGTAGCCCATACTAACATATTCTCGATATATTTACACCTAAAATACCTGTACCAAACGAATGCCTTACGACCAAATCAGCAATATGAGCTAATAAGAAATTCCTCTCTCAAACTCACCTCCTCTAGCCTCAGCGGCTCCTCCAGCCCGGCCGCTATCCTCTCTCGTTTCTCCCTCTCTTTCCGTTCCTTCTTCTCTCGTTTCCGCCTCTCTTTCTCTCCGTCCCGCTCCTCGCCGCCCCCCACATCCCCGCCGCCTGTCAACACCGCGGTCTTTTTCATGAAGTTAAACATGGCGGTTTGGCTCTGAAACAAAATTGTATTTAATTAGTTATTTGTTCAATATAATATCTGTTTAGCCTTTCCCTGACTATATTGAAGTCGCCTTCTAGTCATACTAGATGCAGCTAGTTTAAAAAATCATGAGGCATGATACCTATTCATGTAAAATTCAGGACCTCTATCTAACCACCCAAAAAAAAAACACACAAATATATTTTTTGTTGATTTTTAAGTAGATCTTTCTTTATCGTGTGGTCAGTGCCTAACCTGGTGTCAGAGTTTTTTGCCGGCCAAGGGCCTCTAATTTAGCTTTACATGCCGTCAAGAAATATCTCTCAGGCATGCTGGTTTCCTTACGATGTTTCCCTTCACCGAAGCAAGTGATAATTATACAATATGTACATTGAATCCGAAAAATCAGAGGTGCGTACCTTGGATGCGAACTTGAGACCTATGACTTAGCAGTCCGACGGTCACACCACTAGGCTATCAGCTATCTCTCTGCTTTAGGTAGATGAAAAGCGGTAAATTCTGATGGCTGCTAGGAATGTTTGAAAAAAGATATACCGCGCTGGCGCTGACGGCCAATAAATTAGATTAAGGTGAATGCTCCGACCAGCCCGCGAAATTCAAATTTTCTTACGTTTTTTGCAATTAGCAGGCCAGAGCTAGATTGTATGTTGATTAAAATATTGTTCGCGATTGTAAGACGTATGTAGTTACATAATTATAATCATCAAAATCATCAATACAACCCTCCAAGTTCATAAAGGTCTAGCAATGACTTTGACCTTGAAAAAATCGTTCCTCCACCTTTAAAATATATTATCATGTTCATTGTTATTTTTACTTAAGTTTGTGTCTTCTATGAGTTGGAATTGAAACTAAATAAAGTAAAAATTTTTTTCAATAGTTTAATTATCGTTTTCCTGGCAAAAGTCAGTGTCCTAATTGTGCAATATTCGTGAACGCACGCAATAGCTATAATTTTTGGTAGTTCATCAAAGTTCGTTGCACTAGCATAATTATGTTTTAAACTCATTTGTACATAAGTAGTTGTGTATATTATGGAAACTTATTTTAAAGTGGCGCTTAAAAAAATCTCTTTTCTTTCTAGAAAAAATCGATACCTAACAACTGTTAATAAATAACCTACCTGCTAATTAAAACTGCCATTCAATAGGTGTTATTTTGAGAACATACTCTCAAAATAGCACTTAATGAAATGGCTGTTTCAATTAACACAATAACGAACATAATTATTTAAGCCAAAGAATAACCAAAATAAGATGCTAATAAAACTTTTATAGTTTTCAATATTTCGAAACGCAGCGATAGCCAATCAATTAATGATAATAATGCTTAAGATAAAAAAAAACTGCTGGCGCATGCATTGGTTTAGTCATTCATGAAGAATACAAATACAGTTATCTCACAAAAGAGTAAATCACTGCTAGACTCATGCCGGCCGTTTGCATGAACACTAATAAGGCCGCGTTCCCACTATGTCGTGACGATTAATTTATCGTTGGTGTTTAGTTGGCAAAAGTCATGGACGACAGTAATCGCGTCGTCCTATATGTGAACACCTCCATTTAAATACACAAGCCACGACACTTAAAACTACCTACACGATTATCTGTCGTCACGACAAAGTTCGCGGCCTAAGTGTCACTAGCGGTTTTCAACGCAGGGCTCAGGCTCAGGGAGAGAAAGAGAACCTCACGTCCCGGCCGCCGCGGGAGACGCCCCAGGCGTCGGGGGCCACCACGTGGCCACCGGCCACCGTAGGCGCGGGCCTGTGGACGGTGGGCTATGGGCTAGCTCGCCGTCCGTCCGTCTCATGACGACAGGCCGTGTCGACGGCGCAGGAATGTTCCACGCGCGCCTCAAAAAAGTCAGCAAAAAGGAAGGGGTCCGCAAGGGCCGATGCTTGCCGCGGTTGCGGGACTGTTCATACCGTGGCCCCGGAACACAAAGGGCGATGAAGGAACATGGATGGGTTTTAGTCAGTAAAAGTCTGACACTCCCTCCTGCACCGCCCAGAGCAGGAGTCATTTGATGATTTCCCATACGAAAAAAAAAGGTTCAGCGCTGAGAATTGAAGTACCAGCAATAACCTACATTGATCCATAGGCACTTTGAATTACGGCAACTCTTCCTTTGAGTCAGAAAAGAGACACAAAATTTGAAGAATAGTGGCCTCTTAGCAATTGTTACGGCATTTCAAATAAGTAACATTTATCGAAATGGTCTTCAAGTACATTAAACAACAAAACAGAAGTTAAATTAAACCGTAATTATCAAACTCTCTCAGCAGAAGAGCAAGTCACTAAAAGACCAATAAAAAACACACGCCATGCATGCAAACACCTACACCGTAGACCGTACCACTATGTTTAACAGAACTGTCGGAACCTTACAATAATACATCATACAGCCCGTGTGCTCAAGAGTAGATATGCAACAGAGACGAAGCTTCATGCCGTTGTGCTTGGGATGGATAGGTTAGGCGGAGTGACAATCTTAGCAAGATATACGGTCTTTGCCGATTAGCAGGGGGCAAGAGGTCGTGTGTAATGGCGTGTAAAAAGAGAGGCATAATGTCCAGCTGTATACAGCTGCTATTGGCTGATGAGCTTTTGGATGATATCCGTGTGCGATGAGATCGGACCCTTCACGAAGCCGTCAACCAAACATTACTCTAGGCAAAACTTATTGTTGGAAAACGACTTTTTTTTTTAATCCCCGATGTCTCCGTAACTACTCCGTAACCCCAGGCCCAGGTAAGGTCTAGAACAAAAAAAAAATCGCAATGACGGGGCGAACAAGTGCCTTTACACACTTTATATTATATTTGTCCATTTTGTTCAGTCTACAAAATGAGATGCACAAAAAAGTTTATATAGGTAGAGTAACATTGTCTAACCAGTCCATTAGCCGAGACGAAAACGTAGCATCACGCACGCACATATTTGTATTATAACTTTTTCACTTGATTACTTTTGTACGAAGCTAACACTACACGGATACATTTTCCATGTCACAGCTCCACATCTCTCTCTTCCCTTTGATTTAGTTAAAGTGCGCTGAATATCCGAGGAACACAATCTTTAACTGCGCGGCAGCCGACCCATAAAATTGATTGACGCAGGCGCAGTCGCATTTATTTAAAGCTCAAATATTTTCATACTTTGTTGCGCTTTTGAAGACGAGAAAGGTTAAGGTGAGTTACCGTGGTTTTTGGGGTGAAAATTCACGTTTAACCGTAAACTCAATGTAACGCACATAAAAACATTGTGCTGATGGATGGATTGAATATTACGGAGGTCGTGAAGGTGTTTAAAGTAGGTAAAAATGTTACATTAAAAACATATATTTAAAAAAAAACTTGTGAAAAAATTGGAACTTTGACCCCCAATATCTCCGTAACTAGAAGGTTCCCAGGTATGTTGTAGAACAAAAAAAATATCACAATGAAGGGGAAAACAAGTGCTTTTCGGCTTCGTTAAGGGTCTTTTTACACCCTTTATGCTGAAGAAAATTTGTGATCTTTGAGTCGTTACAGGTAGTCAGTGGCCCAAAACGTCTGACAACCAGTCTTACCAAGGGGTATCGTATTACTCAGTACTAACTGAGTTGTGGAGGTCAGAGAGGCAGTCAGTCCCTGTAAAATACAGGTATTCAGCTGCATCCGGTTAGACTGGAAGCCGACCCCAATAAAACTTGGGAAAAGGCTAAGCAGATGATATGCTGAAGAAAATTAAGAAGCAACTTCCTTAATTTATATCAAACACGTAGACCAGAGATCTCTAATGATGTGCATGTGACAGTTAATTTGTAGCCAACGCTACAAGGAGATTACCTTAGGACACGCGTAGTTAGGAATTATAAGAACTAAGAAAGTGGAGAAAATCGTTTTCAAATATGTAGCTTTAGTCACTAGAGCCTATTTCGTATTCTTTTAGCAAACTACTAACGGTAAGACTGGTATAATTAGTCGATTTCCCCAAGTGAGATGTCACGCGGTTCCCCGTTCCCGTGGGAGTACGGGGATAAAATATAGCCTAGATGTTACTCGCTGATAATGTAGCTATCCATTGCTGAAAGAGTTTTTCAAATCGGTCTAGTAGTTTTTAAGTTTATTCGTTACATACAAAAATACAAGTCATTCCTCTTTTTAATATTAGCTAGTATAGATAGTAGAGATGGCATAAACGCTGTCGCTTCCCTAGACACTGTTTTCAATCGTACTTATAAAAGTCTCTTTGGGCGGAATCATGCCGTTTTCCTGCTCATCCCCAATCCTTTACATTAAACCCCTCGTGTCAGGGGTTCTTCCAGGAGACTGCTGGATCATATTTCCGGTCCTACAAGCGTCAGGACAAATGTTCTAACCGCATCCACACTACGCTAGCATTTGGGACAGGCCTGCCTATCCGCACCACTCTGTTTGCCGTGACGGAGTCTTGCTTGCGACTATATTGCAAGACCAGACCACACTCCAACATCCTGTTTCAATGCACGACGCCACAAGACATAGATGAAACTTGCAAAAGCTAACAGCGAAAGCGTTGAGGCTGTTTTGTTGGTCTTTGTGAGAGAATAGGAATAGAGAGAGATACAGAGTATACAAACCAAGGATTCTGGAATAGTCCTAGATTCTATTCCAAAGACAGGCAGTGATTTTGGCTTTTACACATAGGAATTTTTCAATCTCAATAGCAAGAGCAGCGGTGGCCCAGTTACGAACAGTAAGTCGTGGGTTCAAACCCAGGCAGGCGGCATTACTTTGTGTAATTTATTTCATCACCACTGCTCTCAAAACGGTGAAGGAAAACATCGTGAGGAAACCGGCATGTCCTAGAACCAAAAATTCGAAGACATGTGACATCTACCAATCCGCACTGGGCCCGCGTGAAGGATTATAGCCCTTACGCAAAATACGCGCTTTGACGTGGAGTTGCGGACACCAGCCCGTTATACAATATACAATACAATATCTCAATAGCAGCTTGGGTTCGAGTCGAGGCCGTTTGATGGCAAATGGCGAAAAATGGGTATCCCGTAGACAGACGTAGGGGAACCCAGATGTGATATGATGTTATATTATGGGACTAATCACACTTAATTACTCAATTATCCCTTTTATTTTACTGCATGGGACATGCTGTTTTGGTTCAGCTCAAACCGATTCCGCCTCGACAAATGTGTTCATTTCCTATGTTACCAGATGAGTCGGTGCATTTTAGGGCGTTTAAACTTCGTGTCATTAGAAACAACAAAACAACATTATCTTATCATAGCATGCAATTATGTCTTGAACAAATGGTTGTAAACAGAAGTACCTAATTAGGTTTTATACTCATTATGGGTATGGCAGGTGCTGTGTTAAACATTTGCTTTTAGGCCAAAAACTGACTAGTTTTTTGCGGCATGAAGTTTCTGTGAGCTGCGAAACAATTTGTTTCGGGATGAAACTCACATTGTTAAGTTACAAAATAATATCAGCATGTTATTGTCCCACTGCTGGGCAAAGGCCTCTTCTCATACAGAGAAGGCACGAGCATCCCGCTTGCAAGCCGAATGAGAGAAGGATTTTTCGACGCAATGGACGAGTAATTCAGATGCGATATATTGATGATTAGTAAACTCTACGAATTTGTAATTCATCCATAACAAAAACACTGTTCGTAGATACAAACTCGTTAAAATGTACTACATAACATAACCTACTTTTTATACGATACTGTTATCAATAGTCATTCAATTTATTGTTTGCTTATTTCCAACGACGATTATTACTTTTAATTACCATTAATTGCTAGTAGGCGAGTATGTTAACTGCCTGTCTCATTTTATTTATTAATGTAATCGTTGATACTTGAGCTCGAGACGCTAGACGAGTGTCGATAGCTTTCAAAGCGATTCGTATTTTTACTATGAGGATAAGAACGGGGTGTAAAGTTCTATAACCCACGTAGAAAATTGAGGATCCTCCGACTTAACGGGTGTTGCGTCTGGTGACTACCCGACAGTTGTCCGGTTTTGCTGTTATAGTCAATGATATTTTAATAAACAGATATGTTGTGAGCGCGCAATCGTGAAGACTCGAAAACGGGCCAATTGGCTCGTTTTGCCTATAATCTGCGACACTGGGTGTATGTCAGCTGGCTCTGCCCCGCGGAACACTTTTTTCGGTGGTTTTGTAGGTGTATAACATATCTGTTTATTAGAATATCATTGATTATAGTCTAATATGGAATACCTACGAGTATATGTGCAGCGTCAGTTTGAAGAAAGAACTTTTTCATTACTCATACTCGGAAAGTAGGTCTAAAGTTGCCTGAGGAGCGGGTTGAAAGTAATACTTTTCAGACCTAGGGAGAATCGTTTTCAACTGACAGCTGTCAAATTATTTATAAAAAAAATAAGTAGTTAATTTTTCTATTGAACCATGTTCCAACTTTCTTTACAGCCACGACGTAAAATTGAAATAACATAAAGTTAAGTATTAATTAAAGAATATAAATTTTCTAAATAACTTTATTATTGGCGACGCAAAGATTCTAACTAGCGCCTCAAGTTTTAAAATTGTGAAGCTGTCTAAGAACGACACTTTGACAGTTTTCGATACAATTTACGTCACGGAAAAAAATATTAATTCAATATAAATCTGATCTAAGTGATTTCTTGCTGGACGAGACAATAATTATGTTGTCAATAGTCAATGTTATTAAAGCGTCTGTAGGATACACAAAAGCAATGCGTTATGGAGAAATGTAGATGGTAATCATAATTTATTTTTTTCAGGTTTTAAATATTGAGATTGACATTAAAGGAAGATGAACATTTAGAAATAAATGCAATTCCTATTTTAGATAAAATCAAAATAAAAAAAAATACTAAGCATTTACTCAAGATATGTTATTGTCAGGTATTACAGAACGTTATTTTTTAGTTTTATCTGAAATAGGAAAAGATTTAGGGATAAGAAGAGTTTCATATGACGAAAATCATATTTTGGAAATTTGTTCATGTCTTGATAAAGTATATATTGAAAAATTTCTAAATACGAGTAGGTACTATTTAGAAAACATTATGATCTTTTGTTTAAAATTTGAATAAAAATAAATACAGCTGCTGGAGTTTGTAAATTATTTATTGATTGTAAAATAATATTACCACTCTTACAATACCCTTCAGATTCACTTGTTACGCTTTTATAATTTTACATAACTACATAAAATCAATGTGAATAATTGGTGGACCGAAATTTGGAAGACCACCAACTTTAAAATATCATCAAAACAAGGAGCCAATCCAAAAAAAAGTGAAATCGGCTTGCCTATTCATTTTTTCTTCATAATTTTGTCTTTTGGAAACAAGCAAAGTGTCGTTCTTAGACAACTTCTAAATTTCACCGCTAGAGGCGTGCGGATAATCTTTGCATCGCCAATAATTAAGTTTCAACTATTTCTATAAAGAATAACAAAGATTTTGGCAAAATATTATCAATTTTTCGATGATGAATATGAAATATAGGTAATGGCTGAATAGCTGGCCGGCCACAGAAAAAAAAAAGCAAAATAGGCGGGAAAGCGGCAATCCGATCTTCATTTGTTTTTTCGAGTTGATTCATATTTTTATTTTTACTTTCCTTGTATTCGTAATGAAAAGGAGCTCGCGGCTAAATAATAACAGCCGATCGGGTCGATCTTTAGGTTAAGCCGTGCTTGCCTAGGTTGGTCTGCGGATGGGTGACCACCCATTACATACCGAGTTTCCTCCGTGCCTCGGAAAGCACGTTAAGCAGTTGGTCCCGGCTGTCATTTGTGATCTTTGACAGTCGTTACAGGTAATCAGTGGCCCAAAAAGTCTGACAACCACTCTTACCAAGGGAGATAGGCAGTCGCTCCATGTAAAATACTGGTATTCAGCTGCATCCGGTTAGACTGGAAGCCGACCCCAATAAAAACTTGGGAAAAGGCTAGGCAGATGATGATGTATTCGTAATGAAAAGCACAGTGTTTACCTCTGGTTAAATACTTATTTAGTCCCTCGAACTATTAGCGCCCTCGCTGCGCTCGGGCACCAAACCCCGTCTCAGGACTAAATAAGTTACTTTCACCCCTAGGGTAACAATGTACTATTTTAGCGGTGTCTATTATCCCTTAAAGCTCGTTAGCTTTACATGGAATTCCTGACAGGATAATGCAATTAACCTAAGTCTGATTGTACGTAGTACCTTCCTAGAATATTTAAGTTACTACAACAGTGCGGTCCACCTGCTGCATCTTTTGAATTTAAAGACATTAAACTAGACACTCACTAGTATCTACGGCCCGGTGTATCCTGGACAGCCAAATTCAGCCACCAGCTATACTGAGTGGCAGAATTCATGCGACCGCACCAGCTATTCTTGTACATTGCTAATTATTTACGTTACAACTACTTGTATTTCCCCAAGGGGTTATTTCGGGAGTTATTTTGTCAGTAAAGTTTATGTCCCAAGTAGGTTATTCATTACGATTTTAATAACGCACAATTTGAACCCTCCCTAGAACTAGGTCACACACACATAACTAACTACCTATACATGCAAGACATGATTAAACACTACCAAGTATAAATAAAAACCGGCTAAGTGCGAGTCGGACTAGCGCATGAAGGGTTCCGTAGCATCGTAGGAGGGTAGCCCCTTGTAATTTTTATTATTTATTGTTATAACGGCAACAGAAATTACGGGTTGGCTTTAGAATCGTGCGGCTCGCGGAGGGGGGTAAAAGGGGTTAAAGCTGGTAGGGATTGGGTCCCCGATTATAATGCTATCACTCTTACTACTAGACAACAACAACAACAACAGCCCATAACGTCCACTGCTGGACATAAGCCTCTCCCATGATGGGAGGAATTTGCCGTAATCTCCACGTTTGGCAGGCGGATTGGAGATCGCAGTGATGAAAGACTCACAGAAAACGCTGCTGCCCATTCTCTGGTCTACGGAGGCGCAAGGTGTTCTGCTTCAGACATTAGTCGCCTTATACGATACCCGTGAGTGTAATGGGTTGGTTCTATTCTACTCTGCCGGATACCACACGGCTTACTATTAGGTATTGCATATTTTTCGAGAAATTATTGAAAAATGTTTCTAACCTCAAATCAGTTTTATAGCGAAAACGGAACGTTAAAATGGGCGATTGACAACCAAATCTGTTCCACATATTGTCTATGGTTCAAAATGACGTGAAAATTTGGCAAAACGGAGCGTAAAAAAATAAAAAAAAATGGTATGTTGTGTCACTGTCATTCGTTTGTTCATTCCGTTTCTTCTCGAGTTGCGTTATTTTTTTTTAAACCAGTCAGAAGTAGGAGCCCCGCCAAGCGGGGCTCCGTCGACCGACCCTCCCTCAACTGCGCCACGGTGAGTGGTATAGGATACTACTAGGACTTGGGGCACCCCGACGACGTTAGGTTAGTTAGGTTTCTTTAAACTATGCAGACAGAAATAAAAGCCCCGCCTAGCGGGGCTCCGTCGACTTCGGCTTTTAGGCGAAAATAAAGAGTTTTGAAAAAAAAATAGTTTTTTTTAAGAACGGAGCGTTGGCTTTACATGGGAGTGGTGTCAGGGCAGTGGCCAGTGGGGGCACGTCCCCCGTCCCTCCTCCTGCCAAACAATACTAAAGCCAACCCATTTTCTCAGGAATGGTGCATTACCTTTTCATGAGAGTGGTACCAGGGGGCAAGGGGGAGGCCACCCTCCGCGTGCCGCACGATACTAAATTTTTACTGAAATTACATCTGTGAAAATTTCAACTATCTAGCTATCACGGTTCATGACATACAGCCTGGTGACAGACATACAGACGAACAGTGGAGTCTTACAGCCTTATTCATAAAAAGTTAGAGCCTCCTTGAAGGCTCCTTGAAGACCCGATGCTAAAAAACATGATTTATAAACGTCTATTAACGCTAATCAGTCCATCAAGGCTCTGCTAAAGTTAGACAGCCTTATTCATAAAAAGTTAGAGCCTCCTTGAAGGCTCCTTGAAGACCCGATGCTAAAAAACATGATTCATAAACGTCTGTTAACGCTATCAGTCCATCAAGGCTCTGCTAACGTTAGAGGACCGTTGACCCTCCTTTATCTCCCTGCTAAGTCACAAAATGGCCGCCGGAAATTTGAACAGCTGACTTTGACATGAGCAAAAAACCATACCGAAGATAATTTTGGTGAAGGGAGGGTTACGCAGATTAAAAAAATATCTAGGAAAATTTATTTTCAGAAATTTGTATTTAAAAATCCTCTTAATTAGGTTTTTAAGATGATACGTGTAATAATAAATATGAAAAAAATAAAATTACGATGATTAACATAGTTACAGCTTTTTGCACTTAGGTACAACATAAACATGCGGATCCGAAATGGCGGGAAAACAAACATCTCGCTTTTTATAAAAGTTGATCTTGGGGTTGTATCGTCAAATTTTATCTTTTCTCTTTGGTAAGTAGATGTATTCTGTGAACCGCATTAAGATTTTCACACAAAAATATAAAAAAAAACAATAAATTGTGGTGGTTCCCCATACTTAAAACTGAAACTAAACTATTTTTTTCATCAAACCCATACGTGTGTATCTAAGTTTCTATGGATAGGTCTTCAAAAATGATATTGAGGTTTCTGATATCATTTTTTTCTAAACTGAATAGTTTGCGCTAGAGACACCTCCAAAGTGGTAAAATGTGTCCCCCCCCCCATGTAACTTCTAAAATAATAAAACTAAAAAAAATATATGATGTACATTACCATGTAAACTTCCACCGAAAACTGGTTTTAACTTAATTAAAAAAAAAAAACACTATTATTAAAACATCGATCAAAGTTACAACGAACTACAAGAACTTTATATTATGTTACTTGCTGCTACGGAACTTTTTTGTCATTTGATTTGTCAAGATGGCCAACAAAACGCGACAGTCTGCTAGCTAACAGACCCATCAACAGTCTGCTAGCTGACTGCTAGCAGAGTAGCAGACCCATCAAACCTCAATTAAGGATTTTTTATGAATAAGGCTGTTAGTAATAGGGTCCCGTTTTTACCCTTTGTGTACGGAACCTTAAAAACAACACGCAGGTTAAAATGACATAGTATGTGTAAACCTGACGTCACTAAAAATAACAACAATAGTTACACGTACGACGTACGGTACCGTTATAACAACGATGGTATCTCTAAATAACTGTCAACGCATTCTGTGTTTTATGTGTCGTATAAGAAGAGCATACAAATTGAGGTGGCAGTGTCAGGGTTAGCGTTTTCTGAACTGACAAGTTCCATAGAATAGGCTTGTGTCCTGAAAAAATCTAATTAGTCCGTCAGTTAGATTTAAAAAAAAAATATTTGACACGTATTTTTTCTTTTGTTACGTAAACCATAATTGACGAAGATACGACGCTTTTAAAATTCTCAATACGTCACGCCGCGCTATAATTTTTAGTGGGTTGTGACGTCACGAGCCCCCACTGTTGAGTTTTGATGCGTTTTATTTTTGTCAATATTCATTGATTTACAAAAACAAAAAATACGTGTCCATTATATTCCAATACACTAACTGACGGACTAAATAGATTTGCAATTTATTGATGGTGGAAACCAGCCTATTGTATGGTTTGGAAGTGTCATAGTTGTTGCGTATTAGCATCGCAATAGCGTTCATTGACCTACCTGGAAGAAACTGTTACTCCTATAAAGGGTGTAAAAAGACTCATAAAGAAACCGAATGGCACTTGTTCTCCCTATCATTGCGATACCTGGGAACCTTCTAGTTACGGAGATATTGGGGGTCAAAGTGCCAAAATTACCACAAGGTTTTTTTTAAATACAATCATGTTTTTATTGTAAGAACTTTACTTTAAACACCTCCGACCCCCGCTCTATTCAATCCATCCACCAGCACAATGTTTTGAGTGCGATGCATTGTGTTTTACCGTAAAACGTGATTATTTACCCCAAAAACAAAAGTCATTTCCCCGCAATAATTTTTGCGTATGGTTACTTAGTTTGATGTACAGAATGCTTAGTTTTCGTGAAGAGTCTGTTTACACCCTGTATACCTATTATTTATTATATTACCTGGAGAAAAACTGTTATTCCATCAGCAATACCAATAATAGAAGATAATGAATGTATTGGTTTGATATCAGATGCGAAAGGCCTTAATATTTAAATCGTGTTGAAACGCGTTGTAGAAATACGAAACGCTGAAAGCGATTACCACGTGTTTGGGCCTTTTGTTGATAGAAAACAATACGGTGGCCGGTGAACCACTTCATCAAATTGTTTCGGAGAAAAGTTTCCACGAGGCCAAAAAGAATGCCTTTAGCCCCGCTACAAACCTTGCTGACTTGCTAATCTGTTCATCGATATACAAGGTGTATATATTCACCGGGGTAGCGGGACTGTTCGAAAGAGATACCGTGGCCCCGGAACACAAATGGCGATGAAGGAACATGGATGGGTTTTAGTCAGTAAAAGTCTGACACTCTCTCCTGCTCCGCCCAGAGCGGGAGGAGTCATTTGATGATTTCCCGTCCGAAAAAAAAAGAAAAAAAAGAAAGGTGTCATTCAGCTAAATTTTTTTTCGCGATTCAGGTTTTGGTCCCATAGTAAAAGTTGTTCATAATGATGAGTACAATGACCCCTTATGAGATTTCGTGTATGAATAGATACACCTTAAATAATACTTTAATTTATATGTACATTCAGTCAAAAAAGTATCGGGAATGGATGATTTGTTTATGATTCCAAATTTTTTTCTGTTTTTTTTTGTTGTTGTTAGATTAGCACAACTGTTTTCCATTTTGGCGCGGAGTTTGAGTTACATCTGTTAATTAGATTAAATACAGTACTGATTTTAGTTATATCTTATCTAGTGTGTATTGCGAATTTCTTAATGGACAAAAATATCGGACAAAAAGTTTGTCTTAAATTTTGCATCGCCAATGGAATTTCGAGTTCGGAGTCTCTGAAAATGTTACAGAAGGCTTACAGTGAATCGACTTTATCAAAAACACGCGCTTATGAGTGGTACAAAGCGTTCAAAAGCAGTCAAGGTGTGATGGAAGATTTGCCTCGTTCTGGTAGGCCATCAACGTCTGCAACTGAAGTTAACATCGCAAAAGTGAAGGAAATAGTGACTGACAATCTTGCCGGAAGGTCAAACGGTAAATAAAAAATATTATTCGGACGTTATGCAGCGTTTAAGAGAGCAAATTAGATAAAAGGGCCAGATATGTGGAAAGAAAATTCTTGGATTTTGCACCACGATAATGCGCCTTCGCACAGTTGTGAACGATTTTTTGACCAAAACTCAACAAATACCATCGAGCAACCACCTTATTCACCAGATATGGCTCCAGCCGACTTCTTTTTACTTTCCTAAACTTCACAACACTTCTTTTTATTTTTCCTAAACTCAAATTACCACTTCGTGGCACCCGTTTTCATTCAGTAGAAGACATAAAGGAGAATTCGCGGCGAGAACTGAACTCAATTCTGGAATAAGCATTTAAAAAATATTTTTATGATTGGATTATTAGTTGGCGTAAGTGTGTCGGTTCTGAAGGAGCATACTTTGAAGGTGATAAAATAAATTTGGATAAATAACTAATATTTTGTGTTTTATTGATCTTTTCCCGGTACTTTCTTGACAGAGTAGTATAATAATTGTATATGTATAATAATCATTGTCACCACATCAAGGTGCCATTTATTTATTTAATATTTCAAGCACACCAATGTTCATGGGCGCAATGCTTTAAGTATTTTTTAGTCAACCTTTGGGTGATGCAACACCAAACAGTAGTTATTTGATAACTCACATGTTTCTGGCCCATCCTCGTTATTTTAAGCTTTTTTATTTATTATTTTAGTAGCCAACACTCACAACACTGCACTCACAATTCCAATCCGGCCTAATGAAACGTACACACTGAGGGAAAACGTCTACCTAACGTTGTATTACAAAAATAACTAATGAGGTGAATAACAATCCCTAAATAAAGCAGTCAATCTACGTTATCTAACCACAATGATGCTGTTTATAAATATCTATGTTTGTATTTAAAACATCTAAAAATCTTTAAGGAAAACTGGACGCCATATCCTGGCAACTGGCATATCAGCGCATTGGGTTGACGATAGTCAGTCGCGGGAGACACGAAACGGGGCGCACCAAATATGGAAGTGTGGCAGAAGAAAGGGGGCGGTCTATAAAACCAGCAGTGAGTGATGCCAGGCTGCAATAGGGTATACGTATGTTTTTATCACTTTTTTATCACAATCATTATCATCATCATCATCATCATTTCAGCCGAAAGACGTCCACTGCTGGACATAGGCCTCCCACAAGTGTCGCCACATTGACCGCTCCCGTGCGACTCGCATCCAGCGGATTCCCGCAACCTTCACCAGGTCATCGGTCCACCTAGTGGGAGGCCTTCCAACGCAACGTGTTCCGGTTCGCGGTCGCCACTCCAGACCCCTTTATCACAATAGCAAAGTGTTTTATTTTTTTTAATATCTATATAAAATACTAAGTTATAAGCATTTAAAACTGCTGATTAGACAAAGAGATCCGATACAGCGAATGACGTCATTCGCTGCATCGACGTACAAGATCCATACTAAATTCCGTTTATCTAGAAAAAGATAGAAACAAAAGATTAAATGGTTATAACTTTTGTGTTGTTTGGCCGATTAATGTTTTGTTTTCGCTTTTTGTCATTATTTTTATACTACTTTAACAATCCGTATCGAAAAAAAATAAAAAAATATGCATATTCCCTATTACTACTGGTCAACTTGCACCTGCTTGCTTAACCGCTAGTCTGGTAAGACTCGGACAACCCAATTCAATCTACCAGATCAGCCAAAGCTGATTTTGGAGGAGCTCGTGGCTAAACAATAACAGCCGCTTGGATCAATCTTCAGGTTAAGCAGCGATTGCCCAGGTTGGTCTGTGGATGGGTGACCACCCATTACTTACCGAGTTTCCTCCGTTACTCGGAAAGCACGTTAAACCGTTGGTGCCGGCTGTCAATTGACATTGTCTTTGGCAGTCGTTACAGGTAGTCAGTCGCCCGAAAGTCTGACAACCAGTCTTACCAAGGGGTATCGTATTAGAGTTCTTACAGACGAGCGGCACGTTGCCAACTGCAGATAAACTGCAGCCGTCGCCACCTGTCGACGGCTGCCGTCGACGCTTGCAGTTGTGCCGCCCGGCGGCTACCGCCGCTGGCGCGTCGACCCACTATTACGCGGCATGCCACAACTGCAAGCGTCGACGGCAGTCGTCGACGCTTCGGCGGCTGCCGCCCGGCGCGTTGTCGGCAGCCGACGACGGGTGGCGACGGCTGCAGTTTATCTGACGTTGGCAACGTGCAGCTCGTCTGTAAGAACCCTTACTCAGTACTAACTGGGTTGTGTTGTGGAGGTCATAATATAGGCAGTCAGATCTATGTAAAATACTGGTATTCAGCTGCATCCGGTTAGAGTGAAAGCCGACCCCAACATAGCTGGGAAAAGGCTAGGCAGATTATGAGATCAGCCGAAGTTGCGACTGTCACCCATGGAGATTGGGCCTAAGAGACTTGTACCGGTACGTTTTCAATCGAAGAATTCCTAACATTTTTCATTTCTGGAATCTATGATTGAATTGTACTATATTCTGCGCCAGATAAGTAGAAATTAAAGGTCATAACCCGCATACATTTATTCAAATACATAATTCCGAAAACAGAAATAATGACATAAACTTTTTCCTAAACGACCTTAATCGTAATCCTTGACTTTTTCTAGTAATAAAAAACGATTCAAAATGTATTGTCGCAGAGAAATTAAGGAAAGAACAATGACCTTTAATTCCTACTTATCTGGCGCAGACTATAGTTCTAAGCTTGACTTGGACTTCTGTACAAGACTCAGATTAAACCAGTCTAATTTTCATAAATAGTTATTCTAGGTAATACTGTCACCTCCATCAGCCATATCCATGCCAAATTATAATTTGACATTATTTTGTCACAAGCTGATGCCCGCGTCTTCGCCCGCTTGACAATTTATATACTAAAACCTTCCTATTGAATCACTCTATCTGTTAAAAAAATCCCGCATCAAAATCCGTTGGTAGTTTTAAAGATCTAAGCATACATAGGGACAGACAGACGCGGCAGGGGACTCTGTTTTATAATATTCTGAGGGCTCATACTATTTTCTAGCACATATAGGTACCCTTCAGCCAAATTATCAGTGCAGGCAGGAAATCACAGCACTAAAATAAATGTACCAAGTTTGACTTATCGATGCCAATTTTCTTAACAAGCAACGCCAACTTGACCTGTGGTCATACCTCGACAACACAAAGGATATTGGCAAACCTTCAAATGTTCAGTTTTTGACATTCAATATTCAGCATTTGAATTGCATCAACGAATTTCTTTATTGTTCGAGTAGGTATATTGATAGTTTCTGGTCAAGTCCTTGGTGTGGTCAATGAACATTTGGCTGGCAATGCAGTCACCTGGCTAATTTAATATCATACAGAATGGTTACGAAAAATAAAAAGGACTGACAACTAAAAACATTGGAAAAAAAATCATGTAAGATATGGAGCAAAATTTTAACTGTCAAATGAAGTACCTAGAAACGTTAAAAGATGTTTTAGACGCTCTCTATCTCGGGAATCAGAATCAATCAATGTACCTACCTACGGTTTAAAAACAGCTAGCAGAATTCCAACAATGGTGTCGATTTTGTTGTGTACAAACTAAACTTAATTTAGGCTATTGCTATCTTTTACTAAAAGGCAGTGCGAGAAAAGGACGGCTATAGCTATGAACTAAGTTAGAGATGTCAAACTAGTTTATGCCTTGCGCTTCACCGTGCTTTTAGTCGACATGTTTTTACGTGCACCCTTCATTTGTATGGAAATATTAGTTTCAACTAAATTTGACAGCTCTAAATTACGTCCGTCTCTTTCTCGTTTTATTAGAGAGAAAAAGATAGCAATAGCCTAAATTAAGTTTAGTTTGTGCACAACAGAATCGACACCAATGTCCCGTTTTTGTTCAGCCTGATCTAAAAAGAGCAATATTTACGTATTTGATTAACATCGGCCATCTTTTTAATTAACGAAATGTTTGCTCTCTAACAACAGGACGAAGACGAAATTCTTCAATTTGTGAATGTTTCGAACAATCCTAACATTGTGGTTGATAACTGTAGATTTCATTCACGTGGAATAGTTCTAGAATTTCTTATTCATTCAAATATTATATCTGCACGGAGTAAACATGTTACAGACTTAACTGGTCAATGAAAAAACCGGACAAGTGCGTCTCGGGCCACGCGCAGTGTAGGGTTCCGTAGTAGCCCGTTATATTTTAGATTTTGCTTTTCAAGTGCAAGTCTTTACCCGGTAAAAACAATCAACTACTTCATCTTAGTCACTTTAAAAGATTTATTTGTATTTGGTACAAAGTTATCTTAACCGCTGTATAAAAATGCACTATCATTATGAATTTTTCCAGATTTTTCAAGCCAGCTGTTTAGCTTTTAGTGGGGGGGACGCCCTACTGAAACAAAAATTTGCACATGAAAGTTTAATATTTCGTATGGAGCATTTAATCCAAATATTATTAGCAAACCCTAAGTAATTTCAAAGACCTACCCACACGATGGGGTAGACGACGAAAAAAAAAATCATCCCCGCTTCACAATGTAAGGGAGCAACCTAAAAAAAAAAATTCATAATGTTATTTTACCACTTAGTCGACGTAATTGATATACACACCCTACAAAATTACAGCTTTCTAGTACTAAGTCTCTGAGCAAAACCTTTGACGGACGGACATGACGAAACTATAAGGGTTCCTTGTCAGGACTACGGAACCCTAAAATATAAGGAATATTGGAATTACAGGTATGTCATTTTGATAGATTAATCTTCTCTTATCTATGTGATGTCATGGTGATGGGCAATATGACTAGAAGGTACACCAAGTATCTTTGACCTTTCCTCCAAAGTACCATGTGAGTAACAAATATCAAGATAATTCTGAAATGATGACTGCATGATGCATCACATCATCATCAATAATAATACAATACTAATCCTTCTAAAATATTAATATTCACAAATTATGCCAACGAATGTAATAAATTAAGTAGATTTTAATAAAACATGGTGTCTACATGAAACAGAAAAAAATCGGCCAAGTGTGAGTCGGACTCGCGCACGAAGGGTTTTGTACCATTAGGTATCTGAAAAAAATCACGTTTGTTGTATGGGAGCCTCACTTAAATATTTTTTTGTATGGGAGCCCCACTTAATATTTGTTGTTATAGCGACAACATCATCTGTGAAAATTACAACTATGTAGCTTTCACGATTCATGAGATACAGCCTGGTGACTGACAGACAGTGGAGACTTAGTAATAGGGTCCCGTTTTTACGGTCCCTTTGAGTACGGAACCCTAAAAATCAAGACAACCGGTATTTTGATACGACATTTTGCAAGCTCGTAAAGTAACGTTATAATGGACTAGGTTTAGGTATAAATAATAAAAAAATATTTAACATAGATAATGCCAAGACCCGGCACATAATAACGGGCTGATATGAGTCATAGGGCAAGCTAGCAAGGTTGTCTGTAAATACTTATCTACCTAACTTAGATTGTGTTCAAATAGGAAATGTTTTGACAAGAATAACTTCATTGTTTTGTTTTGAATATTCACTTTCAAGGTCTTTGCCAATATCAGTTTATTATTTATTATCCTTGTAGTGTTTTATGAGTTCATAGTTCAATATAAAACTGCTTTGCGACCTTTTCACTTTCTGATTGCGAGGGATACTGCGGTGTTCATTTTTTCCAGAAGTAACCCTGCCTGCGTAACAGTTAATTGTGGACAACTTAACCTATCCTTGTAAATTAAGTTCAGGACCTAATCCTAGTACCAATTTAATAATAAGTTTGAATTGGCCCGTGATTATGGTTGCCACCCCTACTATAATTAGTATCGTACTATATTTCAGTCAATTGTAGGTACTATTATAGAAAAATAATATAGTGGGAAAAATACTATATTTTTATCCAAAATTCAACTGTCGCGCTTTTTATATTAACTGTGACTGGAAGTCTGGAACGTACCCCGCAGCGCTGCACGGGGAATTTCAGAACGAAACGCGGCAACAAAACGTCAACTGTCAAACTGTCAATAATTTGTCGATGAATGCCGCCCGATTTTTTAATGTGTTTATTTCTGCTGTTACTTAAAATAAAATAAAAAAACATGAAAAGTGATTATGGTTTTTGCACGCACCCAAGAAAAAGCAAAAAAAGAAGATAAATGGCTTTAAAAATATAAGAGATTTATTTTAATATGAATCTAAATTGTTTAGATTCTTAATATTATTTTAAATGCAATAAGATCATTGATAGCCAAAGCGAAAAGCAATAACAAATAGGTATATAATATAATTATGGAAAAATAAATAATGTTTGAAAAATAAATGTGTACCTACTTTATTTTTACTGAATTTCCCAAAAATACTATATTTTTTGGGAAAAAAAATACAATTTTTGTTCAAAATAAAGGTGGCAACCCTAACCGTGATCTGTGTTACTTAGCGGTTCAGAAGGACCGTTTCTTTTTTTGCGGGGCGGGTTTATAAATTTTAATACTGCAGAGCTCCTCAAAACACAATCCCTAAGACCGACCCAATCCACTGGATCCAAATCCAAAATTCCAAGCATTCTTATTTAAAATCGAGAGAAAGGACATGACATATCCTGCGCGTGGTATAACAAGAAGCATCATAATATTACGGTCAGTGGGCGTCGTTGACCCCATTGGTCCAGAGCGCCAGACTACGAGACGCCACGTCACGGGACGCGCCTGATTATGATGCGTACACTTTTATATTCGAATCAATTGGTGTAAGTACCTACATGAAGAAATGTAGGAGTGTGTGACGGGTTATGAATGCTTTGATGGGGGATCAAATCCATCAAAGAGTTGAGCTTTAATAGACGTAATGTGTGTAGGTCAAATGCGTGTTGTCCTTTTTTCTTTACAACCGTATTTTAAAATTAGTTGGGCCATATTTCTAGGGCGTCGTCAGCGGCGCAGAGGTCAGTTGTAACTGAATGTTTTGGGGCTTTTTATATGAAAGTTTGGATTATTTTGAAAAAATGCAAAGCATACCTACTATTGTGAGACGAGTAACTAGTCTTTCTCATGCGAAAGTGTGTCTCGAAAGACCAAAAAAGCTGATCGTCAACGGTAGGTATTTTATGCAGTAGGTATTTAGGGTCTAATAAGGCACGATGTGAGTTAGAATTATTTTAAATAAATGCAAAGCATCCTGTTGTGAGACGAGTAGCTGGTATTTCTAATGCGAAAGTGTGTTTCGAAAGACCAAAAAGGCTGAGCGTCAACGGTATTTTATGCAGTACCACGAGATATCGTGTCTACAATCGCTTGGTAAACAGTAGCAATGCGGGCATTAAGATAGTAGTGTAATAGAAACCTAAAAAAGCTGTTTTGTTCCAGTCATTGAACAAATAGTTGATTCGGACAATATCCGATGACCGCGCGTGCGCTATCGAAAGGACCAAGGAGGCCGATTATGTGCAGTCCCTTCTAAATTAGACAAAAGAGTTTAAGATGCTATACAGCGTGTCTCAGAAAAATGCACTCAAATTTAAGGATGTAGTTGCTAAGAAATTATCAGCTATCCTGTCCCAATAGGTAGGCGAGACGACAAAAAAAAACTAATTAGTCCGTCAGTTAGATTATCAAAAAATATTTGACCCGTGTTTTTCCTTTTGTTACGTAAACCAAAATTGACGAAGATACGACGCTTTTAAAATTCTCAATACGTCACGCCTAGGTATAATTTTTACCTAGTTCTGACGTCACGAGCCCCCACTCCCGAGTTTTGATGCGTTTTATCTTTGTCAATATTAATTGATTTACAAAAACAAAAAATACGTGTCCATTATTTTCCAATACTCTAACTGACGGACTAAATAGATTTGCAATAAATTTGATACTATCGTCATGCCTATTATTGAAATTTTGTGTTGAACAGCCAGAAGGCGTCGCGATTGACCTCTTAGAAGATGGCGGAACGAGCTGGACAAAACCAACCAGTGGTCCACCACAGAAGCCCTAGAATAAAACCACTGAAAATCATGGGTCAGTTATCAGCTAATTACTATTATGACTAATTATTTCCAATATTGAGGCTATCAGCCTCAGATTCCATGTCTCAGGGAGGCCGACAGAAAACTCAATTGCCAAATTTGACACGTTACACTTGTATTGACAGCAACCAGTTGGTTATTGCAAGTAGATTACGATATTATTCGCTTTGTCCCATCTGTTCTAAATTTATTTAAAAGTCTTTGAACTAATTCAAATAACTGTAATAATGATAGCCATGTTATGAATTTATTTTTAAAAAGGCGCGAAACAGCTAGTCAATTACTAGGCTTAATTTGTACCGAAGCACGAAACTGTATTATCAGACCGTATGAAGTTTTGAACAGGAAAGCTTTGTACGGACAATACACAAAGTTCCAGTTTGGTCAACATTCAATGGCTGCATTAGCACAAACATACGGCTGCCGATCTAAACATAATTAGGAAGAAAACAAGCCTGTTAAAACCACCACGGGCTTATAAAAGTGTAGAAAGAAAATAAAAAATGGTACAAAAGGCATCCCAAATATTATGGTCAACGGGCAATGATCCGTATCGTTTTCAACTCAATTAGGCATCAAAGGACCAGAACGGGCTGATTCTTAAATATAATTAAGCGTCAAACATGGGCGTGCGCAACGAAGAGGCAATTAGACAAAGCCTACCCTACCAACTGGGGCAATTATTATAACTAATGAACTATGTAATAAAATAACACTTTGTACAAAATATTAAAAAAAAAGTTCTAACTCCTGTTCGAATACTTATAGCAATTTTTCGCGCCCGTGCTACGTAACTAACACTGTACTGGAAGTTGCTACGAAGCTCGACGCTCACCCGCCGGACGCATCTTATAGGCAAGCAGTCTACTCGCCTTAATCCCATTGATAAATTTACGCACACAGCGGCACATTGGTGCATATTTTCGTGTGTATGAACCGCACACATGTATAGATTGCAGCCATTTTTGGGCGGTAACTCCTGCGAGTGTAGCTGGGCTATGATTGGCTGCTACAACACAAGGCCAGGATTCAAGGTGGATGTTCTTTAGTCCGCGAAATTCAAATTTCCTTACGTTTTTTGCAATTTGCAGGCCAGTGCTATGTTGTATGTTGATTAAAATATGACTACATACGTCTACGCAAATCATATAATCATCAACATACAACCTAGCATTGGCCTGCAAATTACAAAAAACGTGAGGAAATTTGAATTTCGCGGGCTACCGTGCAGCAATGCACTAAGCAGGGTTGGTTCCGGTTCCTTTCCAAATTAAATATAAATTAGTGGAATTTCGTATTATCCTGCAAAATTTTGTTGATCACTGTTGTGAAGCAACTCGATATGAAAATGATGCAATTTTATTTGGTCGTATTTATCCATCGACAAATTAGAAATTATATTTTTCTGAAGGAAGCCATTATTGTTTCATTGTGACAAGCAATTTATATCGCGATCTTGAACGTTTTAATTTTAACATACTAAGTTATTTACACATTTGTTTTGAAACAAAAAACGTACATTTAACAGTAACAGCAGTGTAAATATTAATTTTGTTGTGTATTAATTGTTTATTCACCTAACAATTGTGTTTACTTGTGAAGTTTGTTAGAAGTTAAAGGCAATAAGTTTTCTCTATTATCGTATAATGACAAGCTTCAAGTTGTGTCTAAAGGTAGATGTGTACCCGAATTACGAGAATTAATCTAAAAATAATATATGGTAATTAACTGACGTGTTCTGTAACTATCACCCACTCACTTGGATAAGATATTAGAGGTAGCCGAATCTTTCTTCTGTTTGCATCGTTAGAAAATCGTGAGTCAAACCTTGAATAATGTGGTGAGTTCTTTACTTCTTGTATTTATAACTTTTGTTTTTACAGGCTTATTTTCAAATATTATAAATCAATAAATATGACTACTTTGAGGGCCATCATAATTATGTAGAGCGACGGACATTGTGGAGTTGCGCGTTTTTTTTTTGCTATCATTATTTCGTGGCCTACCCATCCTGGTGGACGACTGCACGCCGCTGGCGTCAAAGCACTATTATAAGCAATTGACTACTAGACTGGAAGACTTAAATATCTCAATTTTGATGAGCTATTAAACAGATGATAGTCTACTAGAAACCCGCCGCTGCTTCGTGCTGGTGCAATATAATACTGATGTGGTGACATGTCAAAACGACGAAATAATTTGTTATAAATAAACATAAACCTTCCAGAAAAAAATCTCTAGTTGGTGAAAATCTATTGTGTTGAATAGCAGAACAGTACCTAACTAGTGGCCCACTGAGCAGCGGTGGCCCAGTGGTGGCGGCCCCGACTTACGAACAGTAAGGGCTACCGCACACTTGAGACAAAACTGTCTTGAGACAGACTATTTCCATACTATTGCGAACGAGACAGACTATTTATCTCCCGCTCGCGCTAGTAGGGAAATAGTCTGTCTCAAGACAGTTTTGTCTCAAGTGTCGTGGGTTCGAATTCGAACCCAGACAGGCGCATTACTTTGTGTAATTTATTTCATCATCACTGCTCTCAAAACGGTGAAGGAAAACATCGTGAGGAGACCGGCATGTCCTAGAACCAAAAAATTCGAAGACATGTGACATCTACCAATCCGCACTGGGCCCGCGTGGTGGATTATAGCCCATTCCCTCTCATAGAGAGGAGGCCGTGTCCCAGCTGTGGGAACATTAAAAGGCTGATGATCATCATCGATGACCAAACTAATCATACATAATTGCGCGAAAAGCGACTTTATTATCACTGTACATAGATTAATAGACATAATAGTTACGAGTATGTCATGTGAGACCGGTAAAAGACATTGCAATTCAAACGCCAAAATACCGCGAAGGAAAAGCAATAATTTGAAATACCGCACAAGGTGACTCAAACTAAATAACTTACAGTTACGTGAATGGTAGACTAATACTACGTAAAAGAATTTAGGTTACAGGTAAAATTCTCGACCACTGACTAACTCGCAACGTGGAAACAATACTTAAACGGACAGTTAAAGATCCACTATATGAAGACAAAAGTTCTAAAACATTAGGTAATGAACAGAAAGGTGATTGAGAACGGTTCAAAATATTGACATACTATCTGGGTCTCCCATATGAGTAGAGGAAGACCAAAGAAACGATGGATGGACTGTGTAAAGAATGATATGGCAAGAAAAAGGTGTCTGATGAGATGACGAGTAATAGAGAAGTATGGTAGAAGAAGACATGCTGCGCCGTTTTTTCAACTTTTCTTTTTTTTCCACTTTGGCCGTTCATAATGTAGTCATAAATTGTTAAACTAAAGAAAATAGCCTGAAAGAAGCCTTGCAAATATAGTGGAGATTTTAATTAACAAATATTTATTTCACAAACTTGTAAGACTTATTCAAAAACACGTATTTCCTGGAACAAGTTTTATAAATTTTCGAACACTATTTTTCGTTCAATGTCCTCGCGTTAGTCGGTATGAGGTGCGCGGGTGACGAGTAGTGCGGGGTCGGGGCTGGGTAAGACAGGAGAGTTGAAAAAATATCGCCGCGATGGCTCTGGATGAAACAACAAGCTTTTCGACCATGCTCGCGTTGACGATAGACGAGTACATTATCATTCCATGATGACACGAAAAAGTACAAGAAAAAACAATAGGCTTGTGTCCTGAAAAAATCTAATTAGTCAGTTATCAAAAAATATTTGACACGTAATTTTTCTTTTGTTACGTAAACCAAAATTGACGAAGATACGAAGCTTTGAAGTCTCAATACGTCACTCCGTGCTATAATTTTTAGTGCGTTATGACGTCACGAGCCCCCACTAGTTTTGATGCGTTTTATCTTTGTCAATATTCATTAATTTACAAAAACAAAAAATACGTGTCCTTTATTTTCCAATACTCTACTGACGGACTAAATAGTTTTGCAATTTATTAATAGTGGAAACTAGCCTATTCTATTAATAGGAGCTTTATTATTAATATTGCCGTAAAGAGCGCTTCCAAATTGATGAGATAAGAGCCATTCATCAAGCTATAGTTTTATTTCATCATCATCATCATTTCAGCCGAAAGACGTCCACTGCTGGACATAGGCCTCCCCCAAGTGTCGCCACATTGACCGGTCCCGTGCGACTCGCATCCAGCAGATTCCCGCAACCTTCACCAGGTCATCGGTCCACCTAGTGGGAGGCCTATCAACGCAACGTCTTCCGATTCGCGGTCGCCACTCCAGAACTTTTCGGCCCCATCGGCCATCCGTTGTCCGATATATTTTTAATTGACACTTCCTAACTTAATCCAATCAAAATCTAAGCTCTCGCCAATTCCATTACCACAAAAGACCAATAAAGTAACAATAACACTAGAAATTGTAAACTAAAACAAATCGTAAACGAGCAAGCCAATAATGCGACAATTCAATTAGTTAGACAGTAGAAATGCGTCAGAATTTTATGGCCACCCTAAAATGGTATTAGCCGACATAAAGGTAAACTTCTTTTAATTGATGTTCAAACTCGTGTCGAAAGACCACGCATTTTTATTAGTCAGACAAGTTTTGTAGATTTTCACACAAATCGCAAGATAATATGTGAAGTATTTACCTACTAACACACTCATGATTCCAATGCTATTTTTCATTTGTCAATTATACATAAACATTCATTGCGTTGCTTACGTTCTATAGCGGACGAATTTATTTATGAACAACTGAATTACCTTAATTTCCTCCGGATTGTTGTATTCATAGAGTACCTAGTGTTATTAATTGGGATGCTGATAATTTTGCTGATAAGTTTAAAATTACATACAGAACGTCATTCCATAAATTAGTGATATCCCCAATGGTCAATGGTTAAAATGATTATAAACACTTTGGTAAAGAAAATACCTTACCAAAGAACCTCATTTTGAATACAAAAACATTAACGCTAACATGACGTGCTATTGTGTCTTTAAACATTTTAGTATATTCCACACACGTTACAACCACGGCGTAGCGGTAACTCACGTCACCATCGACATAAATATCTCTTGGACATACATAGTAAAAATGGTGCCAATCGGGTAAATGCTTTTACGATTTCACGTACTATGGGAAATGTGTGGGGGTTACGTTTTAGCTTTAATGGCTCGTAAAATTACATTGCAATGACTCATGTTTTAATGAATATAAACCTGAGAATCTTGACATTCCATAAATCAGTGTTTCTCCTCGGACTTGACCGTTGACTCCGAATGAAATCAATCATAGGGTTGTTCAAATTGATTGATTTGAAATATAATAATAGCATAGACATGTACTTGCATGCACGATGGTAGCGCCGGATTCTAAACAAGTGAACGATCTGGATCTAAAGAATGACAATAAAATCAAATATAGAAGCGCTATTAATATAAGTGAAAACAATTCATTTAATTATCAATAAACATAAATCAATCATAGGGTTGTTCAAATTGATTGATTTGAAATAAAAGCATACATAATAGCATAGACATTATTAAGTACTTGCATGCACAATGGAAGCTGTACGAGAGAAGAAGATGGATTTTAAAACACGTGAACGATCTTTATCAAAACAATGACAATAGAATCAAATGTAGAAGCGCTTTAATATAAGTGAAAACTATTCATTTAATTATCAATAAACAGAAAACACTCCTTACACTTTCATAATATGAAGACTGGAGAATAAACGTAGTCATTCAACTCAGCAAAAAAATACAATCCTGGCACGGGATACAAAAAAACTAGCATCAAAGAAAGAATACTTAGTTTTTATTGTAATCGATGGACTATAAATAGATATAGAGATGAATCATTCAACATTCAACTGCTCATTCAATTAACTGAATATTTTTTGTTGAGACCAGTAAAGAGCGATCATTGTGCAGGAAAGTATGACACGAGAATAAATGTAATGCGTGTTGGAAGGAAAAAAATGTTTGATTCTAAAATTGCGGATTCACGCTCACTCGGATATCAGAACTAGGAGCAAACTGTGTCCAGAATTCCACATCTATAATAGGCCACAAGTTCTGTGGCTGAATTTAATTTTGGTAATGACTTAATGCAGTTAGTGGTAGATCGTATGATTGAAGACAATAAGGACTAAGGAGTCTAAGAGTCGACGTCATTTATTTTGTCGGAAAGAAATAAGGTTGGCGTATAAATTATGAGGAGAACGCTTAAACCCTACACGTTAAATAAAAAATGCTAGGGATATTGACTGAAATAGCTAGCAGTATGTCTAAAGTTCTGAGGAAGATCATGATAAAAAAAAAGAAAGGTAAGTAAGGCTAACTTTCAAAATGATAACACTTTTCAATTGCTGGTTTAACACTTACGCGAATTCTGTTTAATTGTTAGTTTAGATATTCTTTTGTGACAATAACAAGAGTACAAGATAGAAGCCCAAGCTCTCTCTACAAGTGGTGCCAAAAGATTACTTGTATCACTGTACCTTAAGTTCCTAAGTACTTGAAAGATTACAATTACAATATTACTGTTTTATTTAGTTTCAGATAACTATCGCATGTACACTTTAAAAATTCACGTTTTCTAAATTATGCTCAAGTATTACAACCTACCTTTTATTTATACAGCCATTTATGAATGAGTCATAGTTTTATTAACATAATTATACAGTATTTCTGTGACTTGGATATTTAAATATGTCAACGAGCATCATCATTTTTTCTAAAGGTGTGGTCCTTGAGACTTTTTTTATTGTTTCACGCCGTTACTTTGGTCTTTTATACACTACTTTCTAACTAATAAAGAAAGGAATATTATTATTTTAGCAAAATAACCATGCATAATTCATACTAACCCACTTAGAAAGCCAATAGAACCGTTGAACGTTTTTTGTATTGTAGTCCATTTTTAACACCACTGACTTATCAGTTTCACTCATCGTTACATTGAACTAATAAATATTCCATAGTTTTCACTTACTTAGACGAAATAAACACAACACAATATAAACTTACACTGAAGTTGAAAATTGAGTATTGAACGTTAAACTCGATATTTTCATACGCAATGACGGTATGCAATACAAATTACACAGCTTCATCAACATTCACAATTCGAACACCAAAAACATCGGTTGTTTATGTTTTTTCTTCAAATATTTAAGATTTCGAACAAGTTTCATCCACTCGATTCTCCAAGTGCATAAAACCACTTTTTTCTTCACTCTGAACATGTACACAGGACACAAAGCCACATTGATCGAGGTACTGTGACTTGAAACGACGCGTGCGCAGGCCGCAACAATACCTTGGAATGCGACGCAACCCGCTGTGTATTAATTACTGCAGTTATATCATTGTTACCGGTAAGTGAATGTAGAGTGTTGGTGTAGGTAGGTAGGTCAATTTGTAAGACTGAATAGGTAGCTAGATTAATTCCTGATGTTCTAGATTGGGTGTTTGTCTCTACTTTGATAATACTATAGCGTCTTTGATAAAATGCTATCATAGTTCTTCCACAAAAACCAAATCTTTTAATTAGAGTGTAACATACCTAGGTTGTTGGTTAATATCCGGCTCGAAGGACCACAAATTATTTTGAATACAGCTATGCCTGGACAATCGTATTTTCCAAATACGATTTATTGAATCTAATAGCACGTCTTAAAACCGTGGTAAAAAATGGAACAGAGTAAAACTTACAATAAAGTGGAAGCAAGTTCATTAGCAGTCAAAACAGACACTATTGTTGTAATTACTTATAACACAATACACTTTAATTTTACACAATTTACACGTGTTCACGCGACGTTATTGTATATCATTAATACAATAAAAAGAGTGGAGAATGTATTAACTATCAAACAAACATGACCATCAGAACAGGTGTAAAATGAGTCAGCATAGGACTATGCTTGAACTTGAAAATACGGTTGAAACAAGTTGTCACACGTTCATAACACGGATGAGTAGGATACACGAGGTGTAAGAGGCATCTATGTTTACAGAGTTGTATAATCAGGCAGCATTTGTATAATCAAACAACCAAGCGTATACATAGCTGTTTGATTGGGTGACTATTGGGATACCTAATATAGTGGTGAAGTTAAAAGCCCGAAAGTCTGACAACCAGTCTTATCAATGCCAAGTAGTATTATCGTCGCAACTTTGTTAGATCTTTGGGACAATATAGTTAACTTGCGAATCATCGTTCTTCGGACATGCCAGCATGAACCAACTACATGGCATTTTGACAAAACCTTCAACAAAGAAGCAACAATCACGAGCTACTTCGATTCACGGAACCCACGAAGGCTTTCCGTTAAACTTAACTTTTACTGGTAAGGTCTAAAGACCTCAAAACCTCACCAGAAAGAGCCAATCACATGGAAAAGCCATTGATTGGCAAGGAAGCTACAATCCGGAAGAACTTCAATTTATGACCTCTGTAAGGTCTTCCATTTAAATGACCACTATGTAACCAAATGTTTGAAGACCAGAAAACCTAGCTAATGGACATGACAGCATTAACCATATCGCAAGTGGCAAAACTGTCATCAAAGGAGCTACAATCCCGAACAGTTTTAACTTAAGGATCCCTGCAAGGCTTTAACTTTATTAGATTTTAAATTTTTAATACAAAACCTTGCCAATGGAAATGCCAGCATGATCCAACCACATGGCAGAGGCTCTAACACTGTCGGTACAATCACACACAATTTGATTCGCACGCACGCCAGAGTTCAACCACCTCGTTACGCAATCAGAGCCACGGTAATGCTTTTTCATCTGTTTCTCTATTCATTTACTTTTAGGGCTACCACTCCGCCAGTACTTATAAATTTATAAAATGGAGTTTTTTTTTTGTTGCAGGAGAGAATTGTTTTTTGCTTATTAGTGACAGGCCGGAGTACTGGAACAGAACTTATAAATTCGTCGTTTCGATACACACCGAAGAAGTATAGAAGTCAGTTACTAATCAATTTAAATTCTTTTGTTCTTAGCAATGTTTAATAATATTGCAGACCAAGATACTAGAACATTTAATTTGTTAAAAGTTTTAGAAGAAAAAAATGTCATCCATGTAATAATTTTGACTTGATCTTGGATTAGGTGATCGTTCGATCGATTTTCATCAACAGATTAGTTACCCAATCATTTCCTAGCGATATCCAATGTTTATACCATTATACATAGATAGTATATTACATTATTTTAGTAAGTTGGTAGCCCTATTAATCGCGTTACGAGCCAGAGTGTTGATCCACAACAGCTGAGTCAGACGAAACAAGTGTGCGTCACTAAAACAACGAATATAATTAGCCAATTATCATAATTTCACGCTTAGCATCACGAACATGCTAACTTACAATTAGTAATAAAAAAAAGTTAGATAATAAATGTTTATAAAGAGATAACATTCTAGCTACAAACGCCTACGTACTATAGAATTTGTGGGTGACATAATCATTTTTCTTTTTTTTTTTGTCCCACTGCTAAGCAAAGGCCTCCCCGAATTCCTTTCAGATTTCAAATAAAAAAAATTGATCTAAAATTAGGATGAAAATCAGCACGTTCTAAACATCAAACATTATAAAAGACAAGCTTTAGGGGAACCTAAAGCTTTTTCACCACTTCATAATGTTTTAGCCGCATGCCTGAGAGATTTTACTCGGCGGCATGTAAAGTCAAGTCAGAGACCCATGGACGGCATAAAAACTGTAACACCAGGTAAGGCACTAACCACACAAAAGAAGAAGAAGCTGGGAGAACGAAGTAGCGGATCAAACCTATCAGCAAGCAGTAGGTAATGTAAGACTTACACTAAAATAACGAATAATACTTTCAGTTTGTCTGCCAACCCTTACGCATGCGTACGCAAACGTAAACGGACGAGAACGCACACAAATAAGTTGAGAGTAAAAACAAACAGTTTGGTAGAGTAAACTTTTATCTCTTCATTGTGGTTTGTGCGTCACTTGAATATGTAACATCTGTATCATGGTGGAGACTGCATTCTTCTAATTGTGTTATGAATTGGGAGGATATTGCATCACTCATCAACCGGCGCTGGGCTTACGTGGTGGATTAGAGCCACACGAAGAACGGTCCTCTCTAAGAGACCGACTCCTAGAAGCGAGAATGTTATTGATTACCTTTGTATGTATGGATATTGACGTGGGTAACCAGTTATAAAGGAGCATCTTGCCATGCTGGTGAAAATATTCGGCGCAAAGCAAACCATTAAGAAGGCAACGCGACGCCCTTCCCGAATTTCTCATTTCGCCTTTTGAAACGACTATGGCGCAAATTCCTCGGAATATGATAAACCTATGCTTCTGGTTCAAGAAACGAACAAAGCCTTTATTGTTTTGACAAAATCTACTTTAGTCGACACTTGTGAGGATCTACGGAACACCACTGATGCTGCTAATAGCGGCCGATAACTGCCCCAAATCATTTAAAAAGTACCATCGTCAAGATCGTCTTTAGACAACACACAGAACAAAATCCCTACGAAAATTCAAAGTAACCTCACCAATCCGTCCTCCATTACTCTCACGGGTTGTCTGACGCGACTGTACCTACCTACCCTACACAGTGAGACTCCACCAGGAAGTATCAGGCTGCCGCATACCTTAGCGCCAATGAGCGAAAACTTAGGGTTCGAGAATTAATCGGATAGATAAGGAAATAATTAATTAATCGTCTGATGACGCGTTAGGAGACGTAAGAATGAATTGTGCTGAAAGGGATTTGGATGTTAGTACAACAGTACTAACATCCAAATCCCTTTCAGCACAATTCATCGTTGAGTGAAGCCGTGTTCAGTTAGAGAATAATGCGTTTAAAAGAGCTGAATTGATACTATTACTATACTAACTAATAACAAAACAGTGCAAATATTACAGACCGACGAAAACTGATCTGATGATCAGCTACCAGTCTAAGATTGGTCCTTTGCTACGTACGAGAGAAGTGTCTTGTGGATACTTTCCACCAGCCTCAAGACTTTTTTAATGAAAGAAAGGATATAGCGAAAGTAAAACGAAGAAAGAGCGGACGCCGTACAAGGGGTATAATATAAAGAAAGATATTACAAATAGAGAATAGAGGATAAACAGCCTAGGTGGCGCTGCAATGGAGCGAGTGGAACAATGCAAAATACGAAATAAAAATTCTGCCAGCAAAGTTTACATTTTTAATATCTTTGCTGGCAGAATTTTCTTCTATTCAAGAAGACAAGACGGCATCGGCTCTTGGAATGCTGCAACTAGCATAGTAAGCTGGTCAGCATTCTAACGCCTGAACCGCGTTCAAGGGCTTTCAGTGTCATCATAGCACGGAATAATGACACTGCTGATCGCGTTTAGTTTCAATTGCGAAATTTCCCCTTGATATCGTTTAACATTCGAGGTGCTTTTATATGGAAACTCTTTGATACAAAGGACACACGGTGTGCGTTCGACTTGGATGAAACAAGGAAGTATCAGTGTATCGAAGCGGTTAGCGCCGCTGCCGCATGCCAGGCAGTCAGGCAGCGAGAACAGATATTATGTTGTGAAGAATCATGACTTTAGATATGGAGTCAAATGTTTGAAAATATTGCAGGAAATATTGTGAGCCGGCAAGACCAAAAACTCAAAGACGTGTGTCCCTCTACCAACCGACATTGGGTATTATGGATTGAAGGCTCAATTATTTTCACGGAGGGGAAGTTGATGTTTCTGAGCTTCAAATTACTGATTGATTTTACACCTCGCGTAAGTAAGTCATGATATTTTGGAGAAGTAACAGAATTTATCTTCTGTTTTTATATGTTTACTTTGCCTGTCTTTCGTATAGGTAAATTATAACGTCCCTGATTAATTCGCAAGAGGAAAATTAGATCTACATTGAGGTCATACATTATTGTATATATATCTCAACCATTGAATATTGTTTTATTAATAGGTTACTGGGCTAAATCAATGATTTATCCTCCATATAATAAATATTCATTGGCTTCCTTATGAATAATAATTAGTATTTTGAATCAAAGTTAAGTAAACAGGAATAACTTGCTGGGATTTCATTCGTTTTGATACATTTATGCAATACTTGTTGTCTTTAAATCTTTTTGTACTTATACTGATTAAATGGGAGAGAGAACCGATATTTAAGATATAGTAGAGAGGCTTTCATAAAAAAATATCGAAAAAAATTAATGTCTTTGGACAATGTACACTTTTACCTGATATTATTTTTGCAAGCTACGCCATGCCAACTTCCTACTGCTAAGTCATCACAAATGTTATCTCAAACTAGGAACCTCCACCTTTAGCT
The DNA here is from genome assembly GCA_941918905.2 of Xestia sexstrigata. Taxonomy (NCBI): domain Eukaryota; kingdom Metazoa; phylum Arthropoda; class Insecta; order Lepidoptera; family Noctuidae; genus Xestia; species Xestia sexstrigata. Next base: position 6,525,125 of record OW799221.2, read on the forward strand.
TCTATTTTTTCTCCTTCTTTCTTTCTTCATACCACACCACAAGTATACAACTAATAATTACTATCTAAATACACTGTAGGATTTGCCATTATTACAAAACAAAACGTGGAAACCTATTAATTTCCCCGTCGTTCAGTTACTAAACGTAATAGTGAACCGTTTACAGCAATAGTGAATGAATGAGTGGGAGAGTTATTACAGACACCCCTATTGTGGTTAACAGCCTCTACAGTCTATGATCATGGGAAAACTGTCGCTGTTTTCATTTGTATGGAAACAACACTAGTGGTTTTACAATAGAGATCGCAAGTTTTTAAGTTGACTACCTGTGTGATTTGATTTAGGTACGCAATAAAAAGTATGATAGAAAAATATTTGTTTCCTCTTCAAATGCAAATCGCGTGTCGTGTCAATTGCCGGTTTTAGTTACCTGTACACTTATTAGATACCTACTTCAACCACTTTCAAAACAATCTTGTTAAAGTCTACTAAAAAGCTTTATCATATTTTTTTTTTGATCGCAGAGTAAACTAAACAATACATGGTCCACTGCCCAAAAGGGCATTGATCTTTGCGTACAGAAATGACCATTTTCAACGTTGTAGACGAAAAAACGTAAATTATTATTACGAAAAGTGAACCTTACGTATAAACCATAAAAGTTGTGTTACCATCACGCCTGTGATCCACGAAGTATTAGCAAATGTACAAGTGCAAAAAGTAAAAGAGAAAAAAAGCAAACAAACTCATAATAATAATTCTTTAATCAACCAAGTTTTAACACCGCATTCCTCAAAAGTCAAGGACATCAAAAACAAACAGTTCATTTCTCACAAAATTCGCAGAAAAAAAAGCCGTTTTACGGATCAAACTCTCGTCAAGTCACTACTGGGGGGCCCGTTAGGTATCTGTTGTACAATTTACATCCGATAGTCCGTTCATCCGGTCGTACGTCTCGGTCAACGCACCCGATTGTCACGGACGGAACGGAACACAGGAAGCATAGACAATATTTAGGGAAGAGGGGAGGACGTATGTTTTTTTTGACAGTGACATTTAAGGCTGTAATAAAAGCATAATATCATTGCCATTCATTATACTTTTTGATCTTATAAAGTGAAAAAGACGTTGCTTCGCCTTTTAAAAAGTAGTTGTCTTTGTATGTTACAGTTAGATGGATTTTATATGCTAATCAATGGCTAAGCAGCACTCTTTTAGGAGTGTCGTGTCAATTATGTTAAATAGTGTTTTTAATGTAATGTCGGCTTCCGACATTCCAGCCGCAGAGGAAGCATTGACCATATTTACTCTGAACTGCTATATTTTCCAATTTAAAGGATATTATTTTTTTAGTGACTTGATGTTTTAGTCAAACCGTAAAGTTATTTAGTTGGAGGGGCATCAAGATTTAATTAAGGATATCGTATTTCATAGAGGGTATGAATAGAAAACATAAAAGTGCCTAAAATGTCCTCAAAAGACAGAGAGCCCTTGGATATCCGAGTACCGTCACATCAAATGACCTGAGTAGTTAATAAAGGGGAAAATATAATGACCACGAAATATAACTTTGTGACCACTAACATCTATCACCTAAAATATCAATTGATCACCAAATTTAGTAAATTGAGCACCAAAATTAATTCCCATTTTTTTTTCGTGAAATTAGCAACCAAAACTGTTTTTTTTGCTGTTACATTTTGCTAAATCTGGTGGTTCCTTAATTGTATGCTGTTAATAAATAAACAGATATAAAACAAGCCACACGCACTTTCTTTTCTCAAGAGTGTAGTAAAAGCGCTTTTTCGTTGCCGACTAAGGTACTCCTAGAACTGGGTCTGAACTCGAGATGCTGAGAAGAGGTTCCATATGCTCTTAACAACGTCATCCTTTGCCCAAATATCTATATCGCTAGTAATTAGCCCTTTCTTTTAACTTACAAGCACATTTGATCGAAGCCAGAGTACAACCCTTTTTGGCAACAGCCAAAATCATAGGAAATTTAGTCGTTTTCGTAATTTAGTCAGGCTTTGTACCAAGTATTTCTAAGCTTCCAGATAATGCACCTCAGTGTCAATCAGTAATAATTAAAAGAATTGTAACATCGCGCCTGTAATCCCCGAAGGGAAAGGCAGAGGTGACCCTAACAGTACACCCATATTTTGCGAGTAACCGAGCACAAATCCAGACTACGGCCTCCCGCTGTGAATTTCCTTCATGTAAAGCCCAATTCAAAGAAATTAGGCTGAGAAGCTCGAAGGTAGTCATAAACCATATCTTTACTAACTTGTTGCTTTGCTACTTGATGGAGTACTGTTATCCATAAAGGAGGTTTTATTACGATTCACTGAAATTTACGAATATGCTTTGTAAGTTCGCATGTTTATAATTGACTATTAAAATGAACAGTTTGTACATATTTGTATTAACATTTACCTACTATTTTTTGTACCTTCCCAGACTATCGGACATTTTATTCTAGTTCTCTTTTCACACAGCCATTTCCAAATTTTCTGTCATTATAATCATCGACTTTTATCTTTTTTTTCTTTTTGGATTTACTAGTTTATAATAGTAAGGAACCACCATCTGCATGCAGTTTTGTTGAATTAACATTATTCAATTTATTCTGGAACTGGAGGCCTACCACCGAGCTCTTAACGCGATCCATTTTAGGACCTAAACTGAACTGTTCTTCTAATTCGTACCATGACGTCAGTTTAACGATTCAATTTAGGCCATGCCATCTGACAGCGATTGTCCCCAAACTGAGTCGCAAGTTTTGGTTTCATTCATTCAAATTTGTACTTGTTTGTTACCATGACGTCCATAGAGCAGCTCAACTGAAACGCTCAACTGTCAAAGAAAGCGATTCAATAAAAGTTACTATTTCTATAACATAAACTGAAACGTTTGGTGAATTGTTGACGAAAATAAAGTTTTTTAGTTCTATTTTAGTAGAATTTTACAAAAACCAATGCAAATGTACTTTAATCTTTCTTCTAAAGTCTAAAATACCTATTTTACATGCCTTTTTAACCGCATTTGTTTTTCTCTAACACTAACTACTCTTACTACTTTTGTTTGAGGATGCCGATTGAAATAATGTTTTTTTATCGAATTCAAAACTACACTTCACTTTAATTTTCCTACCGTAATCACAACTCCACAGACTACCTACGTATCTAGTCAAACTGACACAACTTTTTTTACTCTGGTACGTTCGAAACAGAAACATAATGTTTTATTACGTCGAAATAAAAAAAATAATTTCGTGTATTAAATAGCAAAAGGTAAATAAATATCTACTTTGAGTAAGAATTATTTTAACAATAGTTACGGTATGAACGTACCGTACCGTGGAATCTTAAAAACAACTGTTGAGTGTCTTTTTTACTTTAAGTAACGTTACTGAGTTCAAAACAAATAAAACGTTACTTGCTTCTGAGCGTGTCTGACAATCAAATGTGCGCGAAACAAAGTTATTTGATACTAATAGCGTTGTCTCTTTTTCACCAAAAACGTTTCAAACGCGGTTCAGTCACAAATTGTGATCTTTCATTCACTTTCAACGATGCAAATGCCGTTGAGCGTATTGGACGTCATCATGGTACGAGTTTCCGCACTGGGCCCGCGTGGTGGATTATAGCCCATTCCCTCTCATAGAGAGGGGGCCTGTGTCCCAGCAGTGGGAACATTAATAGGCTGATGATGATGGTACGAGTTTGAGCGATGCAGTTTAGGAACCTAAACTGTAATGCCTTGCTTTTGAATCGTTTCTAATTAGATCATGGTAGGCCTCCAGAGCAGATTTTTCACAAGTTTTCAGTTGCGCTTAAAACATTTTCCAAGGAAGCGTTTGGGGAGTATTGATCCTTCCGACTACGCGCCAGCCTGCCAGTAATTTAATGCACTTTTCCTTGAATATATTATGTGGTGTGCTTTCACACCAACGAGCAAGTAAGAATATACTCTTCTAAAACAACAAGAGAGTGATCTTATAAGGGTCCCTTTTTTACCTTTTGAGGTACGGAACCCTGAAAATTATTTATAAAATATTGCTTTCTTTGGCACGTAGGTTTCCGTGTTTCCTGATCTGTCATGTTTTGTAATTGAATTTGGAATTCCTGCCTTTTCCAACTTTAAAATAAATTATTTTTGCACTCAAATAGGTCAGGCCATCGAGAACTTCCATAACGAAAATAACCCATAAAAAACATAAATAAAAACATTTGCCTCTGAATCATCGCACATTCCAAAGTCAAATTAAAACAAATGCCAATCAACATCAAAGTGACCGGGTGACCCAAGTCGGATATGGTCGGATATTTCCGTTCTATGTCGGTTATGTTTCTCAACGCACATTGGATAGTAGTGAACGCTATTTCAAGACTAGAAGGTCAATGTCTGCGGTTTACGACCACATTATGTAAAGAATAATTGTGAATGAGGACATAGAGGCGGCGGGAATGTGTATATCGAAGTTACTGATAAAAATATAAATACGGTACATGGCATGGACAATAGATAAAGACTTTATTCTTAAGTGCAATAGATTCAAAACCAATTGAGGTATTTACAGGTACTCACTTGTTCATTAGCGCTAAACGAAGACAAACTAATTAGGACAAACTTATATAATTTGAGCAACGACCAAATATTACTTTATAAAAGCAATCGTCAATGTAAGAAAACAAAATAAGCCTCGTTGCGGAAAACAGTATTGACTGCCGACCGACAATCCGACATGGTGTCTGAAGTGAACAATTTGCCGAATTACAACGTGCAAGAGGGGAGAAGTTTCGAAATATATTGGGGTGTAAATATTCAAGTGCTCTCCAAGAAAACCCCCAGTTTGGATTACTCAGAACCCTTTCGGAGGGATTCTTCTATACCTACAACAGTATCAAGAGATGCAAAACAGAGGTTTACAAAATCTTGCTAAGCTTTTTGTTTCAGTCCTTGTAGGTCAAAGACCAAAAACTGCACTGTTGGTTGAATCTTTGTCATTTATGTGATCCAAGGCCAGAATTGTCTTTATTTGACTATTACTCTTCATCCTAAAATAAATTACTTTTTGTCTTCATTCTAGAGATTTTGTGTTTAATGCCACGTCGGTTTCATTGTTTTTTACTGCTGACCAAATAATATTTTTTATTGCCTGCAAAGAATAAATAAAGTAAGTGTCCCCCCTGTCCAACCATTAACCATGTCCACCATTTGTGTTTAACCATTTGTATTTGTGTTTTGTCCCGTGCGGGCTAATAAATGCTTTTTCTTTCTTTCTTTCTTTCTGTCTCCAGCTGTTTTCATGGCCCGAAGTCAGCACATCGCTATACCTACACCCAATTTAGCACCATGATTCACAAATGTTATAATAACTAGGTACCCACGCTAATGCGGAAACTGTATTTAGAACGTGTTATTCAGAAAGTTGTTGACTTCATTCACGAAAATTAGATTTGTTTATTCCGAAAATACCTTTTTAGCGGATAATAACGTTATTTTTACAGAGGTGAGGTGAGGTGATCTTTTGACACTAAGAAAGGAGAGCGCTGTTGGGTAAGATTCGTGAAATTGTATTTGTATTTTTTTCTTAGTGTCGACGGCAAAAATGTTCGAATTTGCTTGGCTACGCGAATGCCGCTTACTGATGCAGCCATAAGGTCATCAAATTGAAATTGTAATGAAACAATAAAATGACTAGTGTCAGTTCATGATCCAAAATATGATTACATTGTACATTACATTTGTACAACTATAGTACCTACGATACAATCACGACAAGAATTCTTGTATTGTGATTGTTAAAACAATGGAACGTTGGACTTACTCATATACAAACGATTTAATTCCAAACATCTGTCAGTTCTATACCATTAATAGACGAAAAACGCGACTTCAATAGCATAGCCTAATTCCTGAGACAGAAATAGTTTATCGTCTAAACTGATTTCATAAACAAAGATTATGATTATTAGATAGGTAAGTCATACAGTGATGATGGAAGTTTAAAAAAAGAATGTTTACAATATCAGACAAATGTCGACAGACCATAGAGTCGAGCGTCTAAGAGGAAGAGGGTAGTCGTTTAATATCCGGAATGCTATGGAATTCAGTGAAGTAGGTTATTTCCTTTTGGAATTAGTATCATAAAAAGTCAATTTCATATCGTCCGGGTCGTAATAGTATTTTGCGTTACCTATTCACACCTAACATCGTCAACATAGTAGTAAATTCATAACGTCGGACGGAAGATTGGCAAGCAAAAATATACTGTCAAAGCATGATCTTTCCAGCAATATCCCTGGAACCAAAGCGAACATTTCCATAAGAAAAATCTTCTCATATTCGCAGAGAAAAATCAATAATCTCCAAGAAATTTCAAAGATTGCACCAGACGGAACAAGCTCAAAGAAAAAACGCCATATCGAAGACATGCAAAGACTTTAAAATCGGAGGGCATCTAATGAGAGAGCTGGCTTATTACTAGGTCATCTTAGTTTTACTATTAACTATGTAGACTACGGTAGTACAACAGAATGAATAGAAGCCTATAGTATTATACTACGAGTACGACAAGACATCAATTGATGCCAATAATAGTTTCGACAATCATTCATGGATCAATAGTGACATCAAATTGTGTGTCACGCGATTCTCGTCTATCATTTTTGTCATAGCAAAGAAAAGATGACTACTAGGGCTGGACACATCAATGAATAGGCTTTGTCTTTGGTCCTTAAAGGAGTACGTGTTACGTAAGACATGTATTAACTAGATTATCTCACGTGGACGAGGAGCTCGTGGCTAAATAATACCAGCTGCTCTGGTCGATCGTTAGGTTTAGCCGTGCTTGCCTAGGTTGGTCTGTGGATGGGTGACCACCCATTACATACCGAGTTTCCTCCGTGCCTCGGAAAGCAGGTTAAGCCGTTGGTCCTGGCTGTCATTTGTAGATCTTTGACAGTCGTTAGGTAGTCAGAGGCCCAAAAAGTCTGACAACCAGTCTTACCAAGGGGTATCGTATTACCCGGTACTAACTGGGTTGTGGAGGTCTGATAGGCAGTCGCTCCATGTAAAATACTGGTATTCAGCTGCATCCGGTAAAACTGGAAGCCGACCCCAACATAGTTGGGAAAAGGCTAGGCAGATGATCTCACGTAGACGAGGCCAGGACATCTATGTGGACGTGGAGAATAAGACTCGTCAGAGTTTTGAAACCTTTGACCATCATTCAGTCATGAATGATGGTCAAAGGCTTCAAGGGTAAGCCCGAAAATGGGTTGCGTTAGGTAGAAGATTTTATCAAAGCGTTGGGAAACACCGATGAGGAATAGAACAGTCGACAATGGCAGACAAAAAAAGGAGTTCATAAAATCATAACCAACTTCGGATGTTTATGGGCTACAATAGTAACAATGACAATTATTCTTACAACATCTTCGAGAAATTGAAGATAGTCCTTTCCACAAATATACGCCTGATCCAAAACGGGATGTAAAGCAGGGCAGACAAAACTGTACATCAAGTCAACGTAGTCAAATCTTGTTACTAATACTGCTTTTTACCAAATGCCTAAACGAAAGTTGTTTTATCAATGCCTCCACTATGTTAACATTTCAGTTTTGCTCTCATCTATCTATCAAATAAAGCTTATAATGTATATCGTAAGAAGTTATAGGTATATTTGCATTCAAACGATCACACGTCGATGATCGATTGCCGCAAATTGCTTACAGATGCGCATAACTAATGTTAGCTAGCAATTTGCCATTAGAAATCGTTTTATCGAAATGGGTCTTAAAGAGCTTTTCGAAATAAACGATGTCTCACGTTCTTGACTGACGAAGTTTTACTTTAGGAGACTAGTCATTGGCAAATAAAAAATCAGGATCCGATAGTCATTTATCCAAAGTAGGTTCAAGTCAGCATGGGGTCCGTGGCTTAGGCCCCCAGTGGTCGTGGCCCCCGTGGCCGACGCCCCCGATTCGATAAATTTAATTCAAAGCAATTTTTGATCAAATGTACTGTCAGGCACAAAAATCATTATCATCTGCCTAGCCTTTTCCCAACTATGTTGGGGTCGGCTTCCAGTCTAACCGAATGCAGCTGAATACCAGTATTTTACATGGACCGACTGCCTATCTGACCTCCACAACCCAGTTAGTACTGGGTTACTGGGTGTACTGGTACTGAAACGATACCCCTTTTTTTTTGATCCTACACCACCCCGGAACAATATCCCAAAATTTCGTTAACTTCGGAATTGTGTCTTGTACCTGCCGAGGAAAAATACAAACAGTCCGAAAATTCCGAAGTTTTTTGCTCCCCACCAAGTTAGCACAGGCTCCTCGAGGTCGAAAACTTTTTTTTTTGATCCTACACCCAGAGGCTCCTCGAGGTCGAAAACTTTTTTTTTGACCCTACTCCCACAGGCTCCTCGAGGTCGAAAACTTTTTTTGTACCTGCCGGTGACTATACTAAGAGAAAAAGAACAAAAAACAAATGAATCGATTCGGGGGCGGTGGCTACGGGTGCCTCGACCACTGGGGGCCTATACTTATGATGATCCTTCACTTTTTACGAAAAATAATGGCTTATTTACGAAGCGATTTTAAGCAATACAGCCTTAATCCTTATGCAATTCAGTACCTTAAATAATTTGTACATTTAATATACATCAATATGGCCCTTACAGTATATAATTTAAATGAATAATTTAGAAGATATCACAGAATTAAAATTACGCGCGACTGAAAATATTATTCCCAGCGAAACAATGGGGTCGCAGTGTAACAGTTGGTCACTTTAACCATTTTAATCTTAAAGTAATGCATTATTTTATAATGCTTATTTATGGTGTATAGCGTAAATCTATATAGATTATCTTCAATATCTATTTTAGAACGTATTTACCCTAATCAATTAAAATGAATATCTTAGGTGTTATCGCAACTGCCTGGGTCGCGGGACTGTCTAAATAGGATGCCGGGGCCCTGGAACCCAAGGACAAGCGAAAGAACATGGTGTCTTAGTCAGTGTGTTTTAGTCAGTAAGTCTGACAGTCCCTTCCGCTCCACCCAGGGCTGGGGAGGACTCATTTAAAGATTTTACCACCCAAAAAAAATGAAATTATTGGATACTGAAATCATTACAAAATAATTTTACAGTAAGCGCACTTCTTTTTTCGTTCTAAATGGGTCCCGGGCGAAGCCGGGGCGGGTCGCTAGTGTACAATAAGACAGTCCCCCAAAACACGTACTTCATCACTTCCTAGTGTTTTACCTGAAGAGAAGAAGTGGCAGAACCAACTCCCCAGCAAAACACAGCTGTAATAGTACTAATACTACCAAAGACGAGAAACACTCTAATTTTCATTACAATTTCTCCCATATTCCCTTCATTCAGTTCTCCCAGTCCGTTATCCCAGTGTTATTAAAATAGCCCATCTAATAGACTCGTTATAAACGCAGCCCGGGATAGCGGCAGGTTAGTAGAACAACGAACGTTTACACGAAACGGTAGCAGCGAATGGAGTGGTAATTAACATCATCCTGTGTTATTAGCAAAATGAAACCGTAGCTGTTCAATTATGAACAAAGCTTGTCCTACTTCGTTTGTGAGTAGATGATGGATATTTTTGAGATCAGCTACCAATTACTACCGACTTAAAAAGTACTTAAATATTAAAATTTCAACCGTCTTTCTTGAAAGTTGAAATAGAGCAGGAGTCAGATTGCCAATGAGCTTCAAAAAATGTCCCCAGTAGTTTTTATACTGCAAATTGCCGGAAAACTCCCGTCTTGCTTCTGTACTAAGTAGACTTATTATGCCAAACCAACAAACCTAGAATACCTAATGAGAAAACTCGTCAACCAACAAAACGGGCAAAGAAAAGGAATGCCTTGCCGTTTCAAAGCGACGTAACTACACGTAATGAAAGGTATGCAAAGTGACGCAAACGCAATGCCAGTCCTGCAAATATTACCAAATGCATTGGCAACACTCAAAGTCACGTAACACTTAGCAGCAACCAGTCTCCGTGGGTTAAAGATCCGAGTCTTGCTTTGTAAGGAACAGGTGGTACCAGATAATAGGTGCACTACTTACCTATAAACCTCTTGCAGTGTGTGAACGCGAGCGTTTGTGGACGTTGAGGGTAGTGGGTGTTGCAGTTCGGGACACATTACCACAGGATTGGATACAGGCCCTTTCACTTATATGGATAAAAAAAAAAGGATTTCGGTTTTGCCAAAAAAAAACGGAAAAAGAACTTAGTTATATTTTCTGACAGCTGCGTTAATAAACGTTCAGCATAAGTGCTGTTTTAAGCTTTCACGGTTTAGAACTAAACTTATATTGTCACGGGATATCTTCCGTAATTACTATTTGACGCTGTTGCAAGCGCCATGATCGCGGGTTCACTGGAGAATGCGGGTGGATGGAAAATAAATTGTTAGGAGTAGACAAATCTGTCTACCTGTCTGTCTAATCTGTCTCTTAATCGGGAGTTTAAAATAAATATGTAGTATTCACGGAAGATATCCCGTAAGTGACATAAGTTTAGTTCAGCATAAGTGTCAGAAAATTAAAGCCTGGCGCTGGTTCAACAGGGGCTTATGAATCTGAAATGTGATTTTAAGATGAGTTAGAAAACAAAAGCTACGCTAACGCTAGAATTAGGCGAGGCAACTTCCCGTAGTGATTTTTAAATAACTTTTTTATAGCGCAAGAACTCCTCTAAAATATAAATTTTAAAGTATTTTCAGTGCCGCTTATTTAACTTACTTACAAGAAACTGAGTTTTATTACAGTGAGTAATTCTGCAAAATAGCGTAATAAACTTTATTTTAGTCTTTCCTGCCGGCTGCTGCAGTAATTATGCCTTTTGGACCGTTATAGTTTTCATGATTGCCTGTGCCTGAAGTATTTTATCTCGCACAATCATAACTGTTCCAACTCGTAAAGTGCTGGAAGGTCTTGCAACCGACTTTCTATTTACCATAATATTAGAGCGGATTTTTAAGATGGGTGTTAAGAGCCTTAAACGTTCTTGCTACATGAAAACGTTCTTAGGAGCCTGTCCTTATTTGAGATGTTTTAATTAATGCTACAAAAATGCGACAAACCCTTACCTAGTATTTTTTTGTGCCAGCCGATGACGTTTCGTAAAAAGTTTAAAAGACTCTTCTGGACCAACTTCCATATATAAGGTTAGAGTACCAACTAGAAAAGCCACAAATCCACCACAACACAGACTAGAACAACTTAGTGTAGCTGTCCAAAAGCACTAAAGCTTTCAGAAAACACAACCAAAGGTGTTACAAAAAGAACAACTGCAGCTAACAAGCTTACAAGCCTCAGAAAAGCTGGAAAAGAAAGCATTAAACAGAACAAACCTTTTAATACCCTCGCACAAAAGGAGTAAAGCACACAGTTGACACAGTGTAACAAAGAGCTTTACTGGAAGTAGGTCAATGAAGCAGCTGAACAACGCTTCTACGAGCTAATACAACCCACCTATGTGTGTATTACAGCGAGCTAGACCTAACATGTGTTTTGCAAGCTCTGTGATATTCGATGACACTGGTTTTATATTGTCGACTTCGGCATGCCATGTGTAGGGTTATAGTCTAAATTACGGAGGTGAATAGCCTGAGCATCCATAATTACTTATGAATCGCAAGAAATAAAAAAAAAAATATTTTTTATAGATTGAATGAATGAATTAAGAAAACTGCCGAAGATGAAGAGAATTCGTCTGGCTAGAGGAATGTGAGAAGCAAGATGGGAGACGATAGCAAGGTGTTCCGATTCAAATCGTTTCCGATCTTGGAGTTAGAACCTTTTCTTAACAATTAAGTTGATACTTCCGATGGATAGCCGATAAAATAAATAAAAGGATTGCTAGGCAGACGATGAATATTATCCTATTGTCTTTAAATACTAAGAGAAGCATACGAGTGCCATAATAGACTCAATTTCCGCAATTGAAAACAGAAGTTATTTTTATTTGCAAACCTCCTTACGTAATCTCCCAAATGAAGCAAAAGCAATTTTAGTTACTTAAATTTACCTAGCCCACGTGCTTTAATAATACGGTTGAACTTTTTGCAGATCGTAATCAGATGTTTTAAGCGTCTAGACCGAAAGGCATGCTTATTAACATAAAATTAGGGTTCGTGGCAACGGTACCAAGTATGTGGCGTCTTTAGTTATGTCTACCTGTATTATATGCGCTAAAGCACGCTGCTGAATATAAAATACGGCCTCTTTTTAACACTGGGCTCTATCGAGGATATCATGTGCATAATTTCAGATTACTGGATTAGTAATCGGAACATTAAACAATGCACATCTTCCCAGAACTTGATTCAAATAGTTTTGTCTTGTCTTTGGAATTGAGTCAGGCCTTTGATACGATTTAGCAGCAAAATATTTCTTGAAATTATGAAATATGCTCCATTTTAGGTAGATTTCGTCAGAAAAAATCTACCTATTGATCTTGCACCTAAAGTCGAGTTTTCCGAAAATTTCACCATTGGGGGTCTAGTTATGACCCCTAGAGCCCAAATCAACCGCTGGTTAATATATAAACTTGTATATATATATATATATGAATACGTATGTATGTGGGGCGCCAAGCAAAATTTAGCCACTCTACAGGTCGCAATTATGCACCGATTGCTTTCAAACTTGGCCCAAAAATCGAAAGGGTCAAAACTTAGGTTAAAATATATCTCCGAAACGGTAAACATTTTTACCGTCACAATTTTTTTTTTAAAGCAAATTCTTTATTCTACAATATTTCCTTTCAAAGTTTAGCGATAAAACTTATAGTTTTCGAAATAAAAAATAATAACTGAAAAATTAAGGGCGTTTCCATGCTAAACTCTTATGGGAGGATTTTAAAATTTATGATAACCGTTCATAACCATTAAGACGTTTAATTGTCAAACGACAACAAAGTCGTTGCTATGACGACCAAGTCTTTTGGCATATGACGTATTTATAAAGGAGGTACTGCAAACAAAAACAAAAAAAAACTGACAAAAAATCGGCCAGCGCAGCCGTGGCTAGCTAAATATAGCCTCTGAATTTTCAGAATAAATATGGGTGGAATCTTCTTCGAAATCTACCTCCTCCTGCGGCTTGCCGAAGGGATTTTTTTGACCTTGCAGGGATTTTGAAGATACTATTTCGTTCAGTTTTCTCTTTAGTGAATTTGAAATGATTCTAAAATGATCGTATAGCCTAGAACCTTCTTTATTTTTTTCCCGCACAAGTGTATAACGTCTCAAGATAATAATTATGTGATTAATTGCTTTAAAGTGTCACGTTTTTCTATGAAATTTCTTCTGATATTATAGCATCTTAAATCTGCCTCCAGAAAAAAAGATTTTTTCTTTTTTCTTTTCTATATTTTTTCTTTCTCGCAAACAAACAAAGTCTATCCAGCTTCGCATTCTCACAATGAACACGAGTCGCGAGTACATTCACAAAGCGCTGTGATCCCAATGTCAACCGGTACATATGCATTGCACATTGCGGACTAAATGACGTCATTATGCGCCAGTGCCATGTAATGCACCTACTACAAACGTACCTAAGCTAAGTGGAGCAGTATTGTGGGATAGCGTGATGTGGTCTAGGGTTTGCACTTCCGTAAGTGGTCATTTGTAATGGGACTGATGTAGAATGGCATATGATTCTTGGGCATAATTAACATCTGAATGAACGTTATGTTCATGCATGTAATCCCCGAAAGGTTACACAGTCGTGTACTATCGAGGACACTCCCGCCTGATCACCACTAAGCTAATTTTTGCACTTACAACATAGAAACGCCAAAGTTGACGCTTTCCTAATAGGCCTAAACTTTAAGGGGGCGTGGCTCGGCGCCTCCGCATGACATAAGCGAAAAAAAAAAATTAACTGATCAAGCGGAAAAGACCACGACTGTACCTTGTAACAATATATAGTTTACCCAAATTTCGCCAGTTATGTTTAAATCCCATATAATAGGGTGCGAGGAGCGTGAAGGGTTGTCAAATTATTTAAAAAAAAAGTGTTCATGTGGCAGACCCAAATGAAAATGAAGAGACGACCGAGACGCCTTTTTGAGAGATTGGTCCACAACAGCCAAGAACTGTGAAAATTGGAAGGAGTGGATGCCTTTGCCTAACAGTGTAACAGTACGGGCTGATACAATAATAAAGTGAAAATTAGAATTTTCGTGAATGTAGTGATTTATGAAAAGATATGATTTTTATATTCTATGCAAGCGTCGTAACATTGATGCTCGAACTGTTACAGCAGTCTTGGAACCCGCAACGAAGGCAAACGGAAACAAAACATATTTTTAATTTTTGTAGCATGTATTCATTTAATTACCTACCTTTCGTTAACTAACAACTACTTAATCACAATAAGTCAATAAGTAAAATAATAATTGTCAATCATACTTCTGAAATCGTGACTTTGAAATTATTCTTTATTCAAGGTTCTATACCGACAACGCCTTTACATTTTCTACACGATCATGTTGAAAAAAAAATGCGTAGTCAGTCCAAAATTTCCCACTTTCCCCTTGACAAAAATCTAGTTACGTTTGACAATATTCATAAATCTTCACTTTATGGGGGCATAAGGTAGAAGCGGGCAAAATGGAATAGTGGAGACAGGCCTAATACCGCGGTGAAAAACGAAAAAAATGGTAAACATGGTTATTTATGGGTAAATATGGACCAGAGAACCACGAATCTTTGATCAAAAGAGGGGAAGTTTTACTGAATTTATTCGGATCAGACAGGACCGCATAATTGTTTATTTATTATTGAGCAAAAGGTACGATACTGGAAACATTAAGAACACCAGTGCAAAAGCATTTTGATTAAACAAAAAAAAACTGTTTGAATAGGTACTTCAATTTCTTTCCATTAAAAATAATAAAGAAAGTTAACCGACTATCAAAAGCATCATTCAATAACCAATTACTATTTCGCTTTCTATTTCTAGACGGCAAAATAATTCTTTCATAACACCTAAATTGAGGCTACGAAAGATTGTGTCGTTGATAAAATATTTATTTCACATTGAGTTCAAGGACGACGACCTAAGTGGCATTCAAGCTTATGTAGTACGATAAAAGACTTAGGTATTAATAAGTAATAGTAATTAGCTACTTATGGTTATTTAAGTAAGTAAGTCTGTGGTAGGTATTCGAGTTTGTTTCTACTTGTACTTGAACCTTGATAGTGTTAAGTATACAAATTATGTTTGGGAGTTAATGGCACCCAAAATAAATGAGAAAAGGATCCATTAAAGGTCATCCTAGCGATCTGATGGCCAGTCAGAAGTGCCGTGGCATCAGAAGAAAAACGAAACAAGAATTTCTGTGGTATACTACCGCTAAAAAACCTGACTACTGAAAAATCTAGCTCTAATTAAATTCGGGGTTTACAAAGTAAAATCGACTTCTGCTATTGTTGAAGACGGTTATAGTAGCCTATGTGACCCGGGCCATAATAACGAATCGATTGACACCTTATTCATCAAAATCGAATGAATAGTTTAGGTGCTACGGAAGATCATACGTAAATACAAACATACAGTCTTTGGCTTCGCCGTAATCGGGTAAAAAAGAACGAGTACGGTTTTTCTTTTTTCCTGTGATCACAACTTTTGTTCATGTCTACTAGTCTTGAAAAGCCAAAGAGTTTATATTTCACAAAATAGAACTGAAAGAAAGACTACTACTATTTCTGATCTAGTACAAGTAAAATGTCTATTGCCTAGAAATATGTACTGTAATCTATGTAGACTAGGCCAACACGGCGAAACTGCGACAGTTGCAATGCGCAACTCATGCTGTACCGTGTTTAACATCTAATAACTCAACTCCACATTGTGTAGGTTTTTAGGAACTAGAACTTTGTCTTTATTTTGCAATCCACGAAAGAAACGAGGTATTATTAGTCTGATGACATTATTTTTATGACTATCGATTTGTTCTAGTTTTTTTTTTGCTATTATGATCACTTATCTGACAGTTATGAAGGTATTATGCCTAAATATGTCTGAATGAGTTAAAATTTTAGTTTGGTCATCTCTCTCAATTGTTTGCAAACATACGCCAACACTTTTTAGATTGACCTCACGATATCGGGATTATGGGATTTTATTTCAGTAAATAAACAAACAAACCCAGTCAATGTAACATAAGTATTAATATATTGACGATATCTTGGCTCATATCAAAATAACCAAAACAGCAACAATAACTGATATAGTAGTAGTACATATTTATCTTTAGGTACCTACTTCATTTCATGTATAGTCAAACGAGACTCAGCGAATTGGCATTGGCTCTCCGCACGCCTACCAAAGGTCCGGGATCCCAGGGTCCCGAAATTTATCAGACAATTAAAAAATGAAAACTGTCTGTGCCTGATCTGCTATCATCAAAATAAAATGATAGAGCCCAGGGCGAGAAAAAAAATGCATAATTTAATTTAATTCATCAATACGTAATTTAATTCATCATCAAAGTTAGAAGTGTTTAAGCGTGACAAGATCTTTTAATAAAGCGCTTTAACACGTCTGAGTCAATGACGTCCGAGCCAGACTGTGTCAACAGCCAGGGTATAAGGGGTCACAGCTCAGCTGACAGGCGGCCGGGCGAGGTATCGATTCACCCCTCTCACCCCCCGGCCTTGCCCGGCGCGTCCCCCTAAATTACGTTCACTCCACAGAAACTCTTAAAAGAAATTAGAGGTAAAGATATAATGTTTTATGTGAGCTCTGGAGTGCTCTGGTAGTATTATTGGAACAATGGTTGGCGAGAGAAATTATGATATCGTGCCTCAAGATTATTTTTACACGTGATTTCTGAATTATACCTACGTTTAGGTCTCGTTTTATAAAAAAGACTTATGGAGTTGTGGCATTCGAATAAGTAGGTACTTACTTCATATAATCGAAGAAAATCTATAGAAGTTGGTTCAATATTATATTACATATTTAGGGTTAAGCAAGGATGTACTGATCTATAGCACAAGCTCATTCCAGTGTCAATTTATCCCCAACCTACCCTTTGCATCACAATTTTATTTACGTTTGTTTCTGTCATACAGCATGACTGTTATAATTAAATCTACATACATAATTATGTTGCCTTCAATTTTAATAGTTGCGACATATTGCTAATTGATTGCCCTGACACCATCATGTCCATAAAAAAAAAAACGAGATTTTCCTTCCCTTGATTTATTGTAGTTGACTCATTCATTAAATATTTTAAAAAGTGTAGTTTAGTGTAGTAATATACAGAGTGGGTAAAAAATCGTGGATCAATCGAAACGGGCGATAATTGGAGTTATTATGGTAATTTTTGATAGTATATTATTTTTTACAGGAATGTTTTATAGAAACAAATATTTTTTAAGATAATACATACTTGCATCTCAAATCCTTAAACACATTTTATGATAAAAATATTTAATTTATAAAGATCATTATGCCTGTAATCCCATGAGGGTTCTATACAGAGTTGTACTCAAATTTGCCAGTTACGTTTAAATCCTAAGTACCTAATTGTGGGAGAGTCTATTGCGATCAACCAGCCCAATTTAAGACTTCATGGCTGCTACTGAGAAATTATTGATGGTTTTTTCCAACCTGGGAATCTTACCTGAACCCACATCATCTTGCCACAACTAGACTGACGAGGCAGTCAGAATAATAAAGCAATGGTAATCCATTCAACAATTATTTATTACACATAAAGCAGCTTATAAAGCATAATAATAATACTCTTTCATAATTACGGGTTGATTAACTTTCCAGTGATCCTCAAACGGCTAGGTTCATCAAACTTCAGGTCAACGGGTATTTGTCAAAAATGCTTAATATAATTTCTAGGAAAGTAAGCATGATAAGTACGGAATGATAACATTTTGGTATATTTGTGTCTTTATTATGTGAGATGTGCTAAGTGCCAAGGATTGGCAAGAGATAGAAAATCAAGCCTTCAGGGCTGGGACAGGAATTCACCATGAGCACTCTGAAAGGTCAGTCAGACCTTGATATCAAGGTTCTTTATCAAAGGGCTTTCTAAGGCCTTCTACATGATAAGTATTTAATTTGTTGTAAGTTCATAAACAAAATCATCTTTATTTGTAAACTCTTCTTGTTTGTAAATAGTTACCTACATCAATGTATCCCTAAAAGTTTGTTTTAAATGTTTTCTACATTACTTTGAAAAGCAAAGTTTTATGTAGTCAATTGTGATTGGTGGGTTCGTCAG
Source organism: Xestia sexstrigata (assembly GCA_941918905.2). Taxonomy (NCBI): domain Eukaryota; kingdom Metazoa; phylum Arthropoda; class Insecta; order Lepidoptera; family Noctuidae; genus Xestia; species Xestia sexstrigata. The sequence continues at coordinate 6,543,435 of OW799221.2, forward strand.
TTTTCTTGAAGGATCCTTTATTTGATAAAACTGATCATCTACAATAACTTGTTAGTGTATATCCTATAAAATTTCCTAGAGGTGCTGAGAAAACTTTTTTAGTCATAGATAATAGCTTACAAATTAAAATGAACAAACAAAAACATTTAGATTTTTTTGAAAGATTGTAAAATAAATACCTATATAAATTATGTTTGTTAGATACGTTATATAAATTATGTATGTCTTCCCTAATTTAATGCCAACCTTGAGATATCAATATTGATTATTAGGTGACATAGTAATGTTATCGTAATTATTATTTATTTATTTCTTAATCTAAAAGGACATATTTTTAGTAATTGCTGTGGTGAAACTTAGTTTTATTGATTTTAATTACCTATTATGTACCTATAGTTTAATTTTTAATACACATAATTTTAATTAAACATTATTTGAGGGGTACCTAACTATGGTAAAATTACCTGGTCGACGTATTTCGTTTTTTTTACTACCATCGACTTTTTCTATTATATTATTGTTCTCTTCGTATTGTAATTTAAGTATTTGGTTGGTTTTTGGTATGAAAGACGCTTCAGTCTACCTACATGCTCGATAAAATATATTTTTTTGTTCGTAAAAAGTAAGCACGACTGTAAGATACCAGATAAACAATAGCTGAGCTATTATTTCGTAAGCAGATATTGTAAATATTTACTCACTTGTGCGTATTTTTATTCCAAAGCAACTGTGTAATCCTCACACACCAAACTGTGGTTACACACAATACACATCACAAATTCCACGCATTATATCCACATACATCTAACAATACACGAAAAAGGACACTTTATCACACCGGCATAATAATTTTGTTGTTCTCTAATAAAAATATTACACGAAACTCATCGTTTACACAGAATTCCGGAATAGTTTACTTTGACAGATGTCGTATAATTATCGATAATTGTTAAAATCGCGTTCCGTACACCGCAAAATGCGAACGTATCCACTTTTATCAAGGTACGGTTAAACTAAACACGATCTACACGCAGCGGGACGCGTCGAGCAACGCCCGCAAAACCTCTATAGCCCGAATAAATTGAAAAGCTACGGTAACCATTCGATCTTCAAGTGATGTCGGTGACTATAGAATTTTATAGTATAAAACCTGTCATGCGAGAATAGTGATTGTGTGCTGTTGTCAAAGTGAGAAAAATGTGGATATTAATTTGACACAGGAGGATGGTAAATAAATAAAAATACTTTAAATATTTTTTAAATAATATTTTACTACAGATACCTAATTACAGATTTCTGATCCTATGGTAAGAAATCCCAAATGTCGGGCATGCATGAATTATTTTACAGAGAAATAAGAATCTCATAACTGCTATAACGTTAAATTTGAAATAATTTTATTAGTTGTATTATACACATTCATATTAGGTAATCGGTTAAATTCATAGGTCATAGATAATATATTTTAATCAAGTATAATAAATAAACAAAATAAAAAATATTTAAAGACAGAGTGACATCTACCGTCGAATAGTTTTATAATTTAGAAAACAAGTTTACAAAGATTTTGACTAGATGTCGCTATTTGCAGAAATTTGAAAGTAGTTACACTACTCGCCACTAGATGTCTCTACTCTAAAAAGTTTGACTGCAATCTTTTACAGTACAAAACCAAATGATTTAAAGTATTGCTACAAAAATATGTAGCAGCCACCCACTAATCGTAACAGTACTTTCAAGGGTTCCGTAGTCAAATGGGAAAAATGGGACCCATATAGATGCGTCCTGAATCGATCTGCTAACGTGAAGAAATCAGCGCAGTGTTGTCAGCGGTGTGGCGTGCCTACTAAAAACACACTAGCAACCACTCACACAAGCGCACGTTGTAGTACGCGCCATCAGGCCTAGCATAGAAAAGACAATACAATGACTGAATGACGGGCCTGTAGCATAGCACAGATAATATAGCCCGTAGTAACGGGCCAAGGTATGGCCTCCGCGGCTAGGGTGCGACGCCCCGTGACCGCCAGCCACGCTCCCTAGCGGGGCAACGGCATTTATTCACCTGAAGTACGATTATCCTTCCAGTTAACGTGTCTTGGAATGTGTAACAATTTTTGAACAAACAGATCAGCACCCCTAGCCAAGTTGACAATCTACAATCGTTAACGCTGGTAGAAAACTATTCAAATGAATGGGAATGACATCATCTCAATGTTAAATCACGTGATCAACACAAACGAATAGAAAATTCGTAGACAAGTTTACATCGTTCAAAATGATAGAATAGAATGTTATCGTTTTTACAATGTTGATCGCTAAACTCTTTGGTAGGAACGCTCACCATAGACTAAAGTGTAGGTTTTTTCTACAGACATTAGAGAACGAGCGATCGACTCAGTCGTGTCAACTTGGCTACCAATTTAGCGCTTTCTACAATCACTTTTGCCGTGCGCCGAGGCGTTTACGATTGTAGAAAGAAAATCGATAAGAAACGTTTGTAACTTGGCTAGGCCTGCTGATCCAATTAAATTTGACATCTGACTTTATAATATAAAAGAATATTTTTTTATAGATAAGGTGTCGATTCTGTTGTGCACAAACTAAACTTAATTTAGGCTATTGCTATCTTTTACTAAAAGGCAGAGCGAGAAAAGGACGGCTGTAGCTATGGGACGGCTATAGCTATGAACTAAGTTAGAGATGTCAAACTAATTTACGCCTTGCGCTTCACCGTGTTTTTAGTCGACATGTTTTTACGTGCACCCTTCATTTGCATGGAAATATTAGTTTCAACTAAATTTGACAGCTCTAAATTACGTCCGTCTCTTTCTCGTTTTATTAGAGAGAAAAAGATAGCAATAGCCTAAATTAAGTTTAGTTTGTGCACAACAGAATCGACACCCATGTTTATTCATTTAATAATTCTTTTGTAGGTATTTTCTTCCATTTCCACTCATCTTCTTCTTCGGCCCATAAATAACCCTTGTTACTTTTGGTCGGCGCAACACGTTTTTTTCTTCCATTCTCTCCTGTCAACCGACACGGAATCACTTTTCCTCATTTCTCACACATCATCTATCGATTCCTTGATCAGGGTAATTATAATAAATTGGCATGTATCGTGGCGACAAACTAATCTGATTTAGGGATTTAAAAATAATTAAAATGGGTAGCAAAAATAATAGGTTGGAACGGCAGCTACAGTGAAGTAGCATTCTAAGTATAAATTAGCAGCTCTATTTTGAGATGTAAGCTTTGTTTAAATTTAAATGAGGAATTTTCCACTGACGTTTGTCACAACGCTTCAGTATATATCAATAGATGGCGCTGATCAGCCTTGGGAATATATTTTTAAGCGACGTTGTAGTAAAATCCAATGAAAAAAGAATTTACTACGTATTATATTAAAGGTCAATGGTAAAATCTTTTAGCAGGGCAAAACAAAAACCCTCCTAGACACATGTGAAACTCATTGTTTGGTAAAATTTCTTTATTATTCATTGTTGTATATAAAGTAAGAAGTGTAAATAACTTTTTTTCTGTCAAACATTTTTAACCCTAAAAAGTCCACTGTTCTTTTGCATCACTAAACTGAACTACAAGTGTTTGCATGGTTTTTGCTATTGTTCTTCTGAGTGTTTTTGCGTTACGTCTAAACTCCTGGTGCGTTGAGTCGAGCTTAGGTTCCTCCGTACTTCAGTTAAGGCTTTGTGTACATAAAAACCAGCCATTTTACTATTCCCAAGGTTGATCAGCGCCATCTAGTTCGTTCATAAAAAGCACTAGAAAATTCTCCATTGGCAGTGATTTTTTGGTGTGGCAAGAATTTATTGTTAGGCGACAACTTGACGGCGGTTATAAAGTAGAAAATAGGCTTTCATAAATTATCAATGAGGTTGTTTATAAATTAACTGAGATTTAGAACCTGCTACGACTCCATGACGCGCGCTCGCTTATAACACTCTTTGACTTCTGTCCCCGAAGTGCCGGGCCTCCACCGGCCTCCTTCGTCGGCCTACGGCCTGGTGCCCATGCCGCCCATAAATGATTAAAAAATACAACACTATGACCAATCGCGCCTAAAGGGTTGAGATATGTCAAAGTTTCACATCTCTGACTGAACATTTGAAATATTTAGCCGCCAGTCATTATTTTTAATACCTCGCCTATTATTTCATTGGCCCTGTTTAATATATTTGCTATCATATAGTAGCTTTTAAAGATCCTTGCCATATAATATAATATAATTGTGCTAAAAATATTTAATCGCTACCAAGTTATTTTTTTTTGTAACCAAGTATGTAGTTAGTCGCCGACGCCTAATAAGTTGTTATTCGCCTCAAACATAATTAGTCATTTTATTTTACGTTACGCTGTGCTTGCCTAGGTTGGTCTGTGGGTGCGTGACCACCCATTACATACCGAGTTTCCTCCTCCGTACCTCGGAAAGCACAGTGGCCCATAAAGTCTGACAACCAGTCTTACCAAGGAGTATCGTATTACCCAGTACTAACTGGGTTGTGGAGGTCAGATAGGCAGTCGCTCCATGTAAAATACTGGTATTCAGCTGCATCCGGTTAGACTGGAAGCCAACCCCAATAAAACTTGGAAAAAGGTTAGGCAGATCTATGATGATTCGACCGATTGTTTTATTGCCCGCGACCTTCGTCCGACAATTTTGATGGGTTTTAATTTTTTTGCACGGAACACTAATCCTTTATCTAAAATAAAAGTAGCCATGTTACTCCTCAGCGAGCTATGCTTGAAGTCTCTTAGGGTAGTAGTCTCTTAAGTCTCTCGCATACTGAATGAGGTGATCCGACAGAGAACCCGAGTTGTCGACATAGCTCACGCGTTGAAAGCGCGCGTTTGAATCGATACAAAAGCGCGTTACATTTGCGTTTGTATCGATACAAACGTGTAAAAAATCTGCTATCAGCGCGTCGTTACCGCTTATGAATAAGCGTGGTGTGCAAAGGCTCTAAGGTGGGGACGCCCTCAGGCTCGGTAGAGCGACCTCAGTAAAGAGCAAACGGGAGATTAGGTGTGCCGTTTGCTAGACACAGTGGTCAGGCCACTTTCCCTACTCGTCATCATTCTCCTACTCTAATCCCAATTTATTAGAGGTCCGCTCAGTACCTATATCTTCTTCTTCCGTACTTCTATACTTCTCGTCATCTCAGCAGACACCTTTCTAGCCATATCGCCCTTCACACAGTCCATCCACCGTTTCTTTGATCTTCCTCTACTCTTATTTGGTCACTTTCCTTAGAGGTCGCGGCAGCACGTAACTGTAGCGCTGAACGAAACGTAGAGGGGATATCTGCGCATGTTCTATGACTGGAGAACCAATCGGCGCTACGCATGCCCAAGACATTCTTATTTTTTACTTCTGCGCAATAACGGTCAGTGCTAGAGTTACGTGTTGCGACCTATACTAACTTATAATATTATCCCATAATAGGGCATAGTGATCTAGGAATCGGAAAATAATGCCAAGTAGACATAGATATTATTGGCAGAAAAAAAAAAACATTTTTTTAACACTTTTTTAAGTTCATTGAATATTTAATGAGTGATTGATAAGTGTTTATATAACCTTTGTACAACAATAGCAACCAGCAACAAGTTATTTATATAATGAGCTGAAAATATGGTGGTAAAAATATGCCCTTTGCCTCAATAAGGGTTATAATAGGTCCATAAGTATATCAAAAAAAAACCTGAAAAAGAGGTTTTTTTTTCTTTTATCTTCATGTTAAATACATGAATTGGGTTTGTTAAATTGTAATGTAAGAAAAATAAAAATAAATGTATGTTGTAATAAATTACTGTTTCCATACAAAATTGTGGATCTAAGAATACCTAAGTGTGTTCCAAATAAAAGGGGAAAAATAGAAATCTCGGGCGGCAGGAGCACACTAAAAATAATGCCATGGATAACTCACCTGCAGGAACCGGTACTTTTAATCTTCAAGCGGGGGGAGTCAATAAAATTCAACCATTTTATTTTAAAGGTCTATTTTATTTTCCCGTAGGTCGCGTCGGGGGCATATCACATAGGTACAGAAAATTCCTTCTCAACAATAATAAAGTTACTAATTTTAAAATTACAAAATAGGCTTGTGAACAAATACAAAATAAGGCACAACATTTACTTCAGCTAGACAACTAATTTTATAGCTAGTATTTATTTAAATATTCCCATTAGAAAGAAAAAGGTCTGTCTGGGGTAACGTTACCCCAGCAGGAAATGTTTTTGTGAAATAATTAAAAAACTATAAGGGCACATTTTAAACAAATTTTAAAATGTGCGCAACAATTATAGAAGCCGTAAAACTAATTATCTATAAGATTCAAATGACCATTTTCGACAACATCTGGCCTGGGTAACGGACACCAATTTCCCCATACAGTGGTACAACCAAGTACAAAATACTTAAAGTAGTTTTTAGACACGTCTGGAGGAATTCTATAACTTCAACCCACCAAAGGAAAGCAGTATTCATTACCTAAAAACAAGATCTACAATAAATATATGTAATTATTTAGGTATCGAACATACATACATATAAGTACCTACATACTTACAATACGTTTTCAACGTTTAAGTAAAGATACGATAATTTTAACGTATTTATTATTCTAACGTAAATTAGAGCTCAACATTGTAAATTAGTAAAACAGTTGCATACGAATACGACTGTACATCTTGACACTATATAGACCAAGAGCAAGGTTTAATGGTTTCAAAGAAGTTTAAGCCACTCTAACTTAATAATTAAAAACATTAAACATGTATTTAATAGAGAATTTATCTCTCTCGGTCATTTCTAAGGACTTTAGACCGATAAAACTAGAAGTATATTACACATATTAATAGAAATATTTTCTTGGCAATTTTTCGTGAACTCTTCGATCTAGCTCTTGGACCTTAATAATTGAACTAATTAGGTACAGGTTGCAAGGTGTACTAAAGACGTGAAAATTACGCTGTTTAAGGCATACTGACAGACGTTTTACACCTGCAGCCTGTGGGTCAGATATACGCAGAGAGCCTACAACGCCCTCCGTGTTCAGTACAACAATGCTTTCCGGGTGCTGGTGGGGCTTCCACGGTTCTGTAGTGCGTCGGGTATGTTTGCCGAGGCACGCATAGATAGTTTCGAGGTTATCATGCGCAAAAGAACGGCATCCCTAATGCGTAGGATACGTAGAGGCTCCAACAGCATTCTGAAGGTTATTGTGGAGAGGCCTAACTGCCCTTTTCTGATGCACTGGTCCCGTAGGCATAGCTGCGGGCCCGGTGCCGAGGAAAAATATTTGAATTAGTTTGTTTTTTTTTTTGTTTTCTGTAGTAGTTAAGTTTAGGGTAAATTAAATTTCGATTAAATTAAATTAGAATAAATGTAATGATGAATTGAATTGGATTATATTAAATTATCTCTTAATGTCGTACTAACATAGCTCATAAGTACTCGCTACTAACCCATATGGACTCTGGTTCGAAATAAAGTTTTTTGATTTGATTTGATTATATCTTCTGAACTAGGACCCGATTAAATCTGTAACTTGGCGACTAATTTCGACTAATTAGCGAGTAAATATGGGAGAAAACAGATCTTCGCTAGGTGCCCTAGTTTTTAAGATATAAATGTGGCCCTGCTGGGGTAAGCTCTCTCCAGCAGGGCCACCTATAAACCCTTATATCTTTTGAACCAGTGACCGACCAATTCTGATATTTGGCGACTAATTTCGACTAATTAGCGAGTAAATATGGGAGAAAACAGATCTTCGCTAGGTGCCCTAGTTTTTGAGATATTAATGTGGCTCTGCTGGGGTAGGCTCTCTCCAGAGGGCCACCTATAAACCCTTACATCTTTTGAACCAGTGACCGACCAAATCTGATATTTGGCGACTAATTTCGACTAATTAGCGATTAAATTTTTGTGTTATCAAAATTAAAATCCCTGATGGTGGCTCTGCCAGTGTCGGCCACACTTTTTTCTCTAGTTACGTAAACCAAAATTGACGAAGAAACGAAGCTTTTAAAATTCTCAATACGTCACGCTGCCGCGCCGTGCTATAATTTTTAGTGCGTTGTGACGTCACGAGCCCCCACTCTCGAGTTTTGATGGGTTTTATATTTGTCAATATTCATTGATTTACAAAAACAAAAAATGTGAAACGTGTGTAAACGTGTCCATTATTTTCCAATACTCTAACTGACGGACTAAATAGATTTGCATTTTATTGATCGTGGTAACTAGCCTATTGGCGTCCCTTAGATGGGCTCATACCTACCACATATCTATTAATAGCATTACTAACTAACATTTACCTGCTCACATAACATCACGCCTGTAATCCCCGAAGAGTGAAGCAGAGGTGTACCTAAGAGACTAATAAATAGTACACCTCCATTTCGTCAGTTATGGCGCCTATGGCCATTAACCGGGCACAAATCTAGACTTCTTGGTTGCTACTGAGAAATTCTTGATGGGAAAACCCCATAACACTTCGGCCGACCTGAGAATTGAACCCAGGACCTCATGCTCCGGCAGTCGTCCACTAGATCAACGATAATTTATTATTGCTGATAACATAACAACACTTTGCCATGTGGAGCAAATGTCTACTGTCGCCTACTGAGTTAGAAGTTAATTATTATTGTAACTCAGACCAAATAAAACAATTTCATTTGGTCTGAGAATCATCATCATTTTTTTTATCATTTCAGCCGAAAGACGTCCACAGCTGGACATAGGCCTCGCCCAAATGTGGCCACATTGCCCGGTCCCGTGCGACTCGCATCCAGCGGATTCCCACAACCATCACCAGGTCATCGGTCCACCTTGGTCTAAGAATGGGGTAGATGACACACCAATCGAGATACTTTTTAAGAGCTGTCAAAACGTTGTTCTCTCATAGATTTTGTATGGCAATAAATGGCCAACTGAGACGTCACTGTTTATTCAACTCCAACTGTTTTCAGGCCAAAAATAAAGTGTTTTTTTTAGAGATAGGTTTCTGGGAATTATTGTTTTATGGTGTCATCTACCCTATTGTAATAAAATTAAATTGTATACTACCTACCTTGATACTTAAGCAAAAATAAAACTCCAAAATTTACAAAAAACCGTTTTTATTTAAATATGCACTGAAAAACTTATACAACAGTTGAAAACATGAAGACGATACACGACCGCGCGCGTAAGAAAACTTTGGCAAATACAATGAAAATACAAAAATAACTTTTATTAATTCATGATGTTTACGAACCAAATACGAACGTACACGATGACACTAGTAGCCTAAAGACATAATTTATAGAGTAACGATAGTTGTGCAGTATAGACACAGTTAGGGCTCTGCCCCGCAGTCTTGAGAAGCAGTTTATTGGACCTTGTAGACCCTGGTGCAGGTCACGTCCTTAGCGGTCATCACCTGGAAACGATAGATTTCATTTGAATATAGGTATTTCACAATATCATCACTTCTGTATCACTTAATTTATATTAGAGATAAACCTTTAACGATATTATTGTTTTGCTGTGGGGGGGCCTGGTGACCTGTAACACAGGCTTCTTCGAAAACCTACTTCAGGCACCAGTCTCTTCCAATGGTGGAACATAATTTTGTCAAAAACATTGTTAATTTTTATGTACCGATATTGTGAAGAGAGAATAAATGAATTGAATTGATTAAATTGATTGAGATACACCCAGCGCCGCATTTAGGGCAGGGCAACAGGAGCACTTTCCCCGGGCCTCCACAAGGAAGGGTCCTCCAAAACTTGTTTTATTTATACATAAGAAAAAATACATTCTTAATTTGTGTCCATGACCAGGTTTATGGTCCGAGACACCGCACGAGAGGTTGTACGGTTAAGGGGCTCCCCCATGCACACTACCGCCACTTTAGTAAAAAAATCAGAACTCGTTAAATACACAATTAATATAAAATCTGATTGACAAAATCAATCTTTTGGTCTTCTAAATTATTTACGTCTGCTGAACTCATTGAAACATAGCTCGTTACAGTACAAAATGGAAAAAAACGGCCGTTTTTTGCAATTTTTCTAACTGTAACTACAGTGAAGTATATTTTAATGAATTAAATAGACGCCAATAATCTAGAACTTTAAAGCATTGATTTTGTCAATCAGATTTTATATTAATTGTGTATTTAACGAGTTCTGATTTTTTTACTAAAGTGGCGCTAGTGTGCATGGGGGAGACCCCGTCTATGTTACACCTTGTTTACATATTTTTTGCGTCTGTCGCAAAAAACAATTTCGCGTCCAGTTTTCGATTGACCCAGGGCCTCCACACCTTTAGATCCGGCCATGTATACACCAGCAATTAACCAGCTATCTTTAGTGACTAAACTGAGCCTTATACCGGGTTGATGGCAAGAGGCCTAGCTCAATACTTGATGTACAAATCCACAAACCAGGCTGCTGCACTTTGTCCCTTGTCTTTCGAGCCCTTGATCCCTGTTTAGACAAATATGGGAAACTCGATCAGGTTTTCTAAGTCCGAGGACTGTTGGTCAGTTGTGCAATCCATAACAATCGATAGGGAAGCACCTGGCCAGCGCAATAACATACAGTCAAGGGCGATTAAGTAGGTGATAACCATTTTATTAATGTGTTTAAGGGATAATGTCCTATTGTCTACCATAATAGGATGAACATAGATGATGCACCGTTGCATTTTCATGTCATCAAAGTGCACTTGACAGTAATACGTGGTCACATTTATTACATACAATATCCCTGGAATTCTCTGAAGGTGCTTTTACGACTTACTTTGTGTACAATATCAACATGATCACGCCTATCTAACCAAAGGGTACGGCAGAGTTGTACTTATACTTATTGCCTACACCCACATTTCGTCAGACTCTTATTTTTTTAGTACCACGTAATAGGGGTCGAGCCTATTGCTATCAACCGGGCAGGCTCCGTGGCTGCTACCGAGAAATTCTTGATGGAAAAACCCAATAACACTTTGCCTGATCTGGGAATCGAACCCAGGTCCTCATGCTCTGCAGTCGCACTTGCGACCACACACTCGGTCAGTGTATACAAGTATTTTTAATGGAACAATTCAATAACACCCACACTTGGGACTACAGACTACATAATTTCGTTTTCCCAAACATGTTTGGAAATTTGAGCATTATTTTGACAACCTTCTTCGAGATAAATCGAAATTGCTTACTGGCCAGATACATGCGACCAGGCGGCCGGCAAAAGTTGTATGAAAATCTATATCTGTCGTGTTTAGCGGCCAAATAAATTACATTTACACTCATAATATCTGTCGTGTTATTTAAAAATGGAACGATCTTTTACTCTGAAACATGGCAACCAAGGAGGTAACTTATCAAAGGCTTTAATTCAATTTCGAATTGGCTTGCAAATAGAAAGCGGTTTATTGAAAAAAAAAAAAGATCTCTTCAACGCGAGAAAAAATATTGTTGTTTGTGTGTTTTAATTACTTTTCAAAATCAATGATGCACACAAACAATAATATTTTTTTTAAATTAATACTAATTTCTTTGCATTATTTGAGAAAAGTACTATACAAGCCTTGGCCACAACTATAAAGGGTGTAAAACACCTCTTAACGAAGCCGAAAGGCAAATGTTTTCCTCGTCATTGCGATCATTTTTTTGTTCTACATCATACCGGAGATATCGGGGGTCAAAGTTCCAACTTTTTGACAAGTTTTTTTTTAAATACAAGTTTTTAATGTAAGACTTTAAACACCTCCACGACCCCCGTACTATTCAATCCATCCATCAGCACAATGTTTTGAGTGCGTTACATTAAGTTCTACCAAAAAACATGATTTTTCACCCCAAAAAAAAGTCGTTTCCCAGCAATAATTTTTGCGTAAAGTTACTTAGTTTGATGTACAGAATGCTTGGTTGACGGCTTCGTGATGAGGTCTTTTACACCCTGTATAGGCATTGATGGACTTACGTATGTCATGTGTGCCTCGGCCCACATTTACACATTTGTACATCAATGCCTCTGTTGCTGGCCGCTGCAGTAATGTACTATAAACTAACGGAATAATATCAAAACAACCAAATATTCTCTAGAATCCGTGAAATCGATTTGATATCAAGCTTGTCCAATTTCATAACAACTGTATAATTTACGAGTTTATGGTACAATCAAGTGATAACGTTGATGTACTTATTGGTATATGGACAGTAAAATTAATTCGTTGTTTATTTCTAGAGTTTTTTGGTAAACTAGACCGAGGGCATCCATTTTGTAATTTGGTTTTGTCACAGATAATGTAATACTTCGTTTTGTAGTCTAGTCTGTGCTTTGACCGTCGGACCGACTTGGCAGACACGCACCTCTGATTTTACGGATTCATGTGCGTTTTGTATAATTATCACTTGTTTCGGTGAAGGAAAACATCGTGAGGAAAACAAATAAGCATGCCTGAGAGATATTTCTCTACAGCTTGTAAAGCTAAGTCAGTCTTCTAGCGAGATATGTTTAAGCTCCCTGTAGTCGAGCATACTGCTATCAAATGACTCCTCCCGCTCTGGGCGGAGCGGAAGAGAGAGTAACTTTTACTGACTAAAACCCATCCATGTTCCTTCTTAGCCCTTTGTGTTCCAGGGCCGCGGTATCTCTTTCGAACAGTCCCACAGCCCCGGATGACACTTAGCATGACCTGGGAATCGAACCCAAGATTTAAACAGCGCTCCAGTGCGCTTGCCACTAAACCGTCTAGGCAGTGGGTACTTAAATAGATTTTACACAATAGGCTTGTCAACTGAAAAAATCTAATTAGTCCCGTCAGTTAGATTATCAAACAATATTTGACCCGTTTTTTTTCCTTTCTTACGTAAACCAAACTTGACGAAGATAAAACTTTTAAAATTCTCAATACGTCACGCCGTGGTATAATTTTTAGAAAGTTCTGACGTCACGAGCCTCCACTCCCGAGTTTTGTTTTGATGCGTTTTATCTTTGTCAATATTCATTGATTTACAAAAACAAAAAAAAACGATTCCATTATTTTCCAATACTCTAACTGACGGACTAAATAGATTTGCAATTTAATGATGGCGGAAACTAGCCTATTAACTAAGATTTTCTCTATGATGGTTGTTACACTTACAGCCTTCATCTCCTCGGGTCCGAACTCTCTGATGTAGCTGATCTCCACGCCGTCGGCAGACTTCTGGATCTGCTTTAGTGTGTTGCCCTCGAATGTGCACACCGACTTCACCTGTAATTTTAAATGTGACGAGTTTAAGCTTCGCTGCTATGGGTAGTTCGCTCTTCTTTTATATGCATGGGTATTTAGAAATCACAGTCTGCCTATAATGTACCCACTGCTGGGACAGAGGCCTCCTCTCTTGAGAGGGAGTGGTCTGTAATTCACCACGCGGGCCCAGAATGGGTTCATAGATGTCTCGTCTTTTCGAATTTTTGGTTCTAGGTCATGTCGGTTTCTTCACAATGTTGTCCTATAATGATGAAATAAGTTACCATTGAGCTATTACTACTACGTATAGAGAAGACGCCGCCATCACTCTGTGCTCCTTTCAACTGCGATCGGCCGCCCACAGTTCACTCAGTCGCTTGGTCTTTTTTTTCGATATGGCATCTCGCAGTTCAACCTAGAGAGGTTATCGTCTGCTTAACTGGACTATCGTACCTTAAGTGTAAGGCCTCCAGCCAGGGAGTCGCTTGCTCTTTATTTTTTATAGTAAATGGCATATCGCAGTTCAGCCTGAGAAGACTGGCTATTGCTTAACCGGGCTAATCCTGTGGATGCCTTGAATTTAAGGCCTCCAGCCAGGGGCATAAACTATAAACTAAGTGACCACGCACTAGGGGCACCCCATGTGGGGTAAGAACCTCTGCTTAGGGCGTCGCTGGGGGGGGGGCAGCAAAGGGACAGGCTGGATCTGAGTTAGATTATTTAGGGGTTGATTTTAACTCTACTCAAGCATAAGGGTCGGGGGGGGAGTCGCTTGCTCGCCACAGAGCAGCTATATACGGGGTTAGCCGCCCCCCGCGCGCCCCGCACTTACTTCAGTTCTTCACTTCTCACTTCACTATACGTAGTTGCAATAGCTCAATGTAAGTTACACAAAGTTTGTACGCCTGCTTTTGTTCCTACAACTCCCACTAGGCCGTCACTGCTACCACCACACATTCGATTTTCAGTATTCTAAGGTAAAATAAATGTGGCTTCTAGCGTTCGAAGGCAACAAATGTATCCTACCTTGGCGCCATCAGCCCTTTCCTCATCGAACTCTTCACCGGGCTTGAACTTGCACTCCGTGGTCTTGAAGGTGGAGGACGTGACCAGGTTGAAGGTGTCTCCGTCCTTACGGAGCTCTACCGTCGGGGTCACGGCGTTGGCGGCCTTACGGGTGATCAGACCCACACCTGGAGAAAGATGAAGAAACGGGTTTAGAAAGTAAAAAAAAATTTCGTCGGCGCCATTTTGGATTTTCAATTTGAACTCATTTTCATTATCAGCGACCCCAAAACCCTCGAAAACGACATCCATGAAGAAAAAACTGAAAATTTTTGTCGGCGTCATTTTGGATTTTCATTTTGACCTCATTTTCATTATCAACGACCCCAAAACCCTCGAAAACGACACCCATGAAGAAAAAACTGAAAATTTTCGTCGGCGCCATCTTCATTTTAATTATTAAAAACCCACCACGAAAACGACACCCATAAAGAAAAATATAATAACAATAATATTATTAATTATTATAATAATAATACACGCCAATAACCCCTGTTAATCATTATTTTAATCAACATACAACTTAGCACTGGCCTGCAAATTGCAAAAAACGTAAGGAAATTTGAATTTCACGGGCTAAAGAATATCCACCTTGAATCCTAGCCTTGTGTTGTAGCAGCCAATCACAGCCTAGCTACACTCGCAGGAGTTACCTCCCTAAAATGACGGCAATCTATACATGTGTGCGGTTCATACACACGAAAATATGCACCAATGTGCCGCTGTGTGCGTAAAATTATCAACGGGTTTTAGCTTCGTAGTAACTTCCAGTATAGTGTAAGTTATGTGACACGGGAGCGACAAATTGCTATATGAATTCTAACGGGAGTTTGAACATTTTTTTTTATATTTTGTACATAATGTGTTATTTTATTACATAGTTCGTTTTAATAAATGCTCAGTTGGTAGGGTAGGCTTTGCCTAATTGCCTCTTAGGAGCGCACGCCCATGCTATTGACCAATCCCGAGTGTAAGTACGAGTAACATATCACGGAAAAAAAAATACTTCTTGTATTACTGGTTCGCTTTCAATAGTTCTACGGGTTTTTATTTTACCTACCCGTGGTACTAATGTTAGTGTCTGGTAGTAACACTAGTAACAAACGAAATAGGTACCTAATTACTATTTGCCTGGTAATGAATGAGGAACTATAACCGAATGTGCTGGATTTGATTTAATGTTGACATTTGCCTTGGAAAGCAGCCGCCATTATGTGCCAAGTTACACTGGATAATAATAACCTAGATACAGGTGTTATTTCCACCCGTTGCAAAGTGGCTTTTTTATTTGTTTTATCAAAATCTACACTATTGCCACCAACCGGGCACAAATCCAGACTCGTGGCTGCTACTGAGACATTCCTAATGGAAAAACCTAATAACAATTTGCCCGACCCGAGAATCGAACCCTCCTAGGTTCGATTCTCGCGATTATTAGACCAACGGGGCAGTCAATAATGCGCATACCAAATATCCATCTAGGATAACGGAACCCTTCAATTTGTGATAGAACCCGCACTTGACTGGTTTTGATATGTAACGATTGTTTTTACTAGATTAATTTGATGACCACGATATTTTAATGGCTGCCAAAACCTGAACATTGTACATAAGAAGCAAAACAAAGTTTTGGACTTTGCATTGGCCTTTTATGTATCATATTGTAATTTGTAGAACATAAGTTCACACGATGTACAAGGTCGGTTATTTTGCAAGTTAGGTAGGTAAATGAATCATTTGGATAATGTAAATCGACGAGTTAATTAGTAAAATAGGTATAAATACTTATATCAAGAATAAAATGATGAGTTTAATAAATATACGAATGGTGGAATTGAAAAAAATGTATAAGATCATTGCAGATTGCATCATTGCACAGTCAGGTACAATTAGATACCTTGTGTTAATATCTCTCTGACTCTGATCTGACTGAAAAGTTGTGTGGTAATTTGTTGTCGTGGTATGGGCATGTGATGCGGAGGGATAAGGAAAATGTCGTGAAGAAAGTTCTGATTATGAATGTGGATGGGTATATGAGTAGAGAAAGACCAAAGAAACGATGGATGGACTGTGTTTAGAATGATATGGCAAGAAAATAAGTGTCTGATGAGATGACGAGTAATAGAGAAGAAGTATGGTAGAAGACTTGCTGCATGCTGCAGCAACCCCAAATAAATTGGAATAGGGGCATTAGAATGATGACGTTAATATCTCTATAAGCATTTAAATTTTGACTCAAGCAGACTTCTGACAGATCTCTCTCATAGTTTTTTTCATTTCTTCTTTTTTTCTTCAATGACTAAGTAGGTATTTGATTGATTTAAAGTAATCAAGTCAGAGTACAATCTGAATTTTAGCATGCGCTTAAAAGAAAATCGTAATCTCTAAATAAGTAACCACTGAGAGAACACGAGCGAAACAAATACTTACTTTAATTGGTTTTAGATCAGCTGATCATACTTGTGAAACGAAAACAATGCAAATTGTACACGGTTGTGGAGGTATTCATTGGCTATCATGCTTGGAATGCGTCAAAGAATGGTGGCTCAGGATGGAGATAAAATCATCCTAATAAAAAACTAAAAAACACGCTTTAGAGTGATGTTAATGAGTTCTCGTAGTCTTCTCAGCAAACCATTTCATTTCATACCAATATCATAGGAAGGTATAAAAAATAACTAGTCCGATCTTTGAGAGTCCTCCGTATTTGGGAGTCCGCCATATTGGATTTAGAATAACGTCACTTAGCTAACCATGCATTCATCCAAAGGGAACTAAAAATGTGTGTAAAATTTCAGCTCAATTGGAAACAGGGATTTTCATTTGGTGGCTCTTCCACTCTAATTTTCTTATGTAATAGATATTTTATGTACTTAGAAAATCGTTCTATACTTGAGGCTATCATTGCAACTAATTAACTATCGCCCAATGGTGTCGATTTTGTTGTGCACAAACTAAAGTTAATTTAGGCTATTGCTATCTTTTCTCTCTAATAAAACGAGAAAGAGACGGACGTAATTTAGAGCTGTCAAATTCAGTTGGAACTAATATTTCTATACAAATGAAGGGTGCACGTAAAAATATGTCGACTAAAAAAAACACGGTGAAGCGCAAGGCATAAACTAGTTTGACATCTCTAACTTAGTTCATAGCTATAGCCGTCCTTTTCTCGCGCTGCCTTTTAGTAAAAGATAGCAACAACCTAAATTAAGTTTAGTTTGTGCACAACAGAATCAACACCAATATTTAATTTTGTTGTATGGCGGGCCTCAGATCTATCAATTATTAATAGATGAACCAGTATCTATCTTTTTGTCTACTGCAAAAACTGACCATACACAGAAATATGCAATTAACGGCTTATCCATATAGAGGCTACATTTCTTTGCACGTATCTTGCATTAGTATGGAAGACATGCGATGCGCAAGCGGCTACTGATCGGAAATCGTTAGCCATATAAGGCAGTACTGATCCATTTAGGAATTGTTCACAGGATTTTGAGCCTTTGCTGTACGAGATAAAGGCTTTATTCCTTTGTTTAGTGAATAATTACAAAAAATGTTAATTAAGGAAACTTCACCTTTTGTAGAAAAAAGTGCGTTTTATGATCGAAGAGTAGAAAATATTTTTAATTTAAGCAACGGCGTAGGTATCTTTTGACAGGTTTTTATATAGCGACAAAATACTTGTTTGCATTTCCTTTCGGTTATTTAAAAATCGAATAAGATCGTTATAAGTTTTTTGAACTTCGACTTTGACTGTAGTAGGTACAGGATAAAATGAAATTAGTTAGTGAAACTTGAAAGATGTGATGGGTATAATAATATAAGATAAAAAAATGGATTTGATGTTTTTTTTTTTATATTGATAAAAATATTAAAAACATCACACCTTAGGTTATACCCGAAGCGTTTGGCAGAGGTAAATACTATTATTCTCTATGGAAAGAGGTGTTCCCAGCTCTTGTTCTCCCACATTACGCCTGATATGTTTAAGTCCCAAGGAAAACATCGTGAGGAAACCGGCATGTCCTAGAGCCAAAAATTCGTAGACATGTGACATCTACCAATCCGCACTGGGCGCGCATGGTGGATTATAGCCCTTTCCCTCTCATACAGAGGAGGTCGTGTCCCAGCAGTGGGAACATTATTGGCTGATTATGCTAATAGGGGCGAGCCTATGACTACCTCTACTCTGTGGCTGTTAGTGAGAAAATTACTAACGAAAAATTTAAAAAATGACCCGGGAACCGAACCCAGGACCATTATGTTCAGCAGTCGCGTTTGCGACCACTCGACCAGTGAACACCGATGAAAAGTTTATTAAAAGATTTATTACCTACCTGAGACAACAAATCAAAGCCATAAATGCGTTTTGTAGGTTTCAATGCCTGCTTTCACTTACACTAATCAACACTTTTATTCCTTATCACAGTTATTATGGCAATGAGCGACTACCTGTAGAAAAAGCAGAGTTTATCGTATCACCTCGTGTTGTGTGAGTCACGGGGAGAGGCCGGAGGGTCAACGTTTTCTTCCTTGATATTGATAATCAAACAATCAATTATTGATTCCAAAGGAAACTAAGAAGAATAACAAACTTCATTTTCTTACGAACTCCTACGCACATGTATCAATCCAAAAAATACATTGTTATCAAAAACCGGCCAAGTGCGTTTTGGGTAACGCGCATTGTAGGGTTCCGTTAGTGGCTCGTTATATTTTAGATTTTGTTTTTTAATGCAAGTCTTCACCCGTTGTAAACAAGCAACTACTCCATCTTAGTCACTTTAAAGGATTTATTCTAAGGAGTTTGTATTTAGTACAAAATTATCCAACACCCAAGTTCAACGACTATTACTGCTAAACTAATAAAATTATCTTAACCGCTAAAGCCTTTAAAGTTCATAAAATGCACTATCATTATGATTTTTTCCAGATTTTTCAATTCAGTAGTTTAGCTTAAAATTGGCACTATTAAAGTTTAATATTTCGTAAATGCATTAAATAGAAAAATAGTACTAGCAACCACTTAGTCATTTTAAAAGACCTATTCTACGATACCCCACACAATTGGGCAGATGACAATAAAAAAATCATCCCCCCTTCACACACCTGTACATGTAGGGGATCTATCTTAAAAAAATATTTTCCAAAATTTTATTTTACCACTTTGTCAGCGTGATTGATATAATGTACATACCCCTACAAAATTACAGCTTCCTAGGTCTAGGTCAGTCTAGGTCAGACCGTACTAACGGTCTCTTAGCAAAACCTCGGACAGACAGACATGACGAAACTATAAAGGTTCCTTGTCAGGACTACAGAACCCTAAAAATGGAAACAAAATTTCCTGTTGCAAAACTAAAACAAAACGATGTTTTCCTTCACAGTTTTGAGAGCAGTGGTGGTGAAATGAATACCTAATAAGTAATGCTTGCCTGGGTTCGATCCCACGACCTTACGGCTCGTAAGTCAGCGCCGACGCCACTGGATCATCACTGCTCTATGCCGATGGTGTTTCGTGACTAATTAACTTTTTAATTGTATAAATATGTATGTTAATCTAACACGCCGTGATTGTAACGGTAGTCGGCGGGAAACGGTCAAAGCAAAATATTCGTTGTTTTCTACCTTAGGAGTTCTTGTAGAAGAAGCGACATTTAAGGAATTAGATTGGTAATTGAGATTCTGTCAAAATGAGTACTGCTTCAGCCTATCAGTAAAGTCACAAATCTTGAAGACCAGAAAAAGACAACCAGTAGATAATAAACCAGTAGGTACCTACTACCTAGTAACTTTTAAATTATTTATTAAAAAAACCGGCTAAGTGCGGGTCGGACTCACGCCTGAAGTGTTCCGTAGCATCGTAGTAGGGAAGCCCCCTTTAATTTTTAATTTAAGTATATTTTTTTGTTATAACGGCAAATTTCAACTGTCCACCTATTACGAATCATGACATACAGCCCACTGACAGACAGACCACTCGGATACGGAACCCTAAAAAGGCCTTAATTCTCGATGACATAACATAACATACTGCATCGTTGATTCATAGTTTCCTTCTAATCCAAGAATCCAACGCAGTTACTTGAAAACAAGGATGTTGGTACACCATGGCGACCCCGGCCCATAGACAACCATTGTTGGAGACTGATAAACATCCTCCTTGCTTTCTCAATATTCATGTACCTACCAACCCTTCCTTAGAATTTGGCTCTTTACCTCATATTTAACGATAATTATGGACTAGATACTGAAATTAACTCCAGGTACCTGTAGGAACACCTGTGCCTCGATCTTTAGGAATATACCATGTGTTTTGACCGTTTATGATTCATTCATGAGGTCGCTACCAAACATTTGAATAAGTAGTATTCGTCGTTCGTTACTAAACTTGTAACTCTTAAATATATTTTAGTTATTGGTGTCAATTCTGTTGTGCACAAACTAAAAAACGTAATTTAAGCTATTGCTATCTTTTTCTCTCTAATAAAACGAGAAAGAGACGGACGTAGTTTAGAGCTGTCAAATTTAGTTTGAAATAATATTTCCATACAAATGAAGGGTGCACGTAGACATGTCGACTAAAAACACGGTGAAGCACAAGGCATAAACTAGTTTGACATCTCTAACGTAGTTCATACATAGCTATAGCCGTCCTTTTCTCGCACTGCCTTTTAGTAAAAGATAGCAATAGCATAAATTAAGTTTAGTTTGTGCACAACAGAATCGACACCATTGTTTACTTCTAAGCACTAATTATACCATTGTTTGAGAAATAACACTACTGCGCCTAAATGTAGGTACATTTTTTAAATAAATTATTCTTATTCTATTCTTATTACCCGACTACGGCGAAGCCAAAAGGAAGGGTTATGTTTTTAGCAGTCTATGTATGTATGTTTGTATTTACGTATGTTCCTCCGTAGCGTCTAAACTATTCATCCGATTTTGATGAATAAGGTATCAATCGATTCGTTATTATGGCCCGGATAACATAAGCTACACTAGCTTGGGCCCGCGTTTTGGATTATAGCCCATTCCCTCATAGAGAGGAAGCCTGAGTCCCAGCAGTGGGAACATTAATAGGCTGACGATGATGATGATGAACATAAGCTACATTTTAACAGACTTCAGCAAAAGGAGGAGTCGATTTTACTTTGTAAACTCTGAATTTAAATTGAACGTGACTTTTCAGTAAGTATAGTCGGATTTTTTAGTTGTTGTATAGTTATACCACACCAATTCTTTCTTATTCTTATTTCTGGCTGCTGAATACTGACTCTAAACTTACGAGACGCTTGTGTTAATAATATTTACTAAGGAGTTAGGTATTAATATGCACGTAAAGTAGGTATTATGACTAAACACTAAATCGTATTGTCTGGGCTCTCAGGAATATACTGATAAGAATAATACATTTCAAGTTCACATGATTCATCTCTCGGGGTCACCCCTGCCCGTCTGTTATTATTATAACGTTTTATCTTCATACCAAACAATTTTTATCTCGCGTCTGGCTGCTTGGATGAAAAATGGTACTTAATCCTGTCTGAAAGGAAAAATAAGAAAGTCGGATCAACATAAGTAACATTATCAAGCCTGTACTTAATCTCCCAAAGGATTAGTCAGAGGCGCACCTAATAGTAGACCCACATTTCGCCAGTAACGTTTAAAAGTCCCATGTAATAAGGGGAGAGCCTATTGCCATCCAGCCTCTGCCCTCTCTGCTACTGAGAAATTTCTGATGGAAAAACCCAGTAACACTTTGCCCGACCCGGGAATCGAACCCAGGACCTCATGGTCAGCAGTCGCGCTTGCGCCCACTAGACCAACGTGGCATTCTTATAGGTACTATTATTATTATTCAGTGTATTTTATTTATTTATTTAAACTTCATGTACAAGACTCAGACCAAATAAAAAAGTTAAGACGGAACTCTGCGAACAGAAGTAACATTCGTAAACATGTGTGCATTTATTGAGACGTAGTTTCATTGTAGTTTAATGTATAGGTACTTAAATGTGTGCGTGTGAGCGTGTACCTATGCACAGAGCGAGACGTAATTTTGCGCTGGCCTCACTATTGTTCGCAGGCTCGCAGCGCTATGTCTTGGTTTTTTATTTGGTGTGAGGTACAAAAAAGGTTCTTAGGCAGATATATGATTCTAGAGATCCTGAATGTGTTTATTGGATACAGAAGCAAAAGTTAGCAAAAGCAAAAGTTTACATATAAATTATAAAACACTACCGGACGTCACGCGGTTTTAACCGCGTTCACCCCGTTTTCGTGGGAGTACGTGGATAAAATATAGCCTATGTTACTCAGGGTGAATGTAGCTTTCTAATGGTGAAAGAAGTTTTGAAATCGGCGCAGTAGTTTTTGAGTTTATTCATTACAAACATACACACACACAAAAATACAAATCTTTCCTCTTTATAATATTAGTGTAATGTAGATAAAAGTCACACTAGTTAATTTAATGAGAACTTTACACCAGCACTATATGGGCAAAGTCTACTCGTCTGCTGTTCGGTCTATTAGGGATAAACTTCTGGAAAATATTACATAGAATTCTGCAGATATTATAGTTATTTAGGTTACTAGTCGTCCTAGGTTTTCTACCTACGAAAGTATTTTTGCTCTTAACCTTTAGCTAATTAAATAACATCGCATTAGCTTGATAATCATGCCGTTAATTTACTTAACATCAACGATGCATTGTTTAACGTTTCCAAGATGGCGGTTTTCTGTTACAACGTAGGTACTGTCGAACAAGCTATTTGGTTTACAGTTTATCCAACAAATTACATTGTAAAATGTAAACCAAATAGCTTGTTCGACCGTACAGTCTAAAGTCTGAGTACCGTACCGCATCTAGAGCGCTGAATAGTTCTTTAGGCGCTAAAATGACATACAGGGCGCTGTTGATAAAAAGTCAATTGTCAAAGTCAATGCGAAATTGGTCTACGGAAAAGATGGCGGTACTTAGGCGTTAGATCCGAATAAAACTACGTATCAAACATCCATGTGCATCTATAAGAACTAAAATACCGGTAATGAATCTAGGTACCTACGGAACGGACCTACGTACTTATATAAGGCAAGTCCCGGTGGACCAACGCAACGCCTCAGCTCAGGAATGCACGCGCAAGAATGCGGCTCCTCAAGTCTTGTGCATTCAACAGTTAGACATTCTAGTCTAGTCTATCCAACCACCCACGTAGAATATTTATGACTACCTAACTTCCCGCCAATTTTGGCTCCTATTACGAATTCCAAGATTCGTGTTACAATTTCAATCAAATGAGCATCCGTATGTACCAAATAGGGGAAGAGACAAAACAAAAAGCATATTTACATAGATAAGAATCAGATTTCCATATAAATAAAACATAATAATATAGTGAAAATCGTTCACTGTAAAAATCTGTCGCAAGTTCTCTCATCTCATGCCTCCAATTATTATCAACACGCACAGATGAATCGATAAACAATTCTGCGCTCCCATTGGCTGAATAGTGGGCGCGGCGCGTCGCCATTGGTCGGTGCCGCTGTAGTGTCGCATGGCGTGACGTCAAGGCCGATGACCTTTAAATTGGCGCAATTTTTCAATTTAGAACGCGTAGAGGAGGAAAGTTTTTGTCAATCAAATAACAATTTGTTTGAATTATAGAGTGGCACTTATCGATCATAGATATAAAGTACTTGAACTGAAATTAATAAATATGATTCCTTTGCCCTTGATTTTTTTCTGAAAGAGGCGCCTAATCAGTGGCAGATAAATTTAAGGACTGCGTCTCTCGGTTCGGTCCAATGGGATATGCGCCGCCCCTTGAAAGGAAAAATCTATGCTACCCGGTAGTAATTTAACCGCCAAAATTAAATGTAGGTAACCTGTCTACTTTAATTTTTCTACCGCGAATTATAACCTAATAAAATGCCATAAAAATTGCAAAATCGAATAAAATTCCGTTCCTATAATTATTAGGAAAAGTTAGCGATAACAGATAACAGTTATCTTGCCAAATATTAATATTTATTTAAATTATCACTCTAACAAGTCGCGGCTCTTTGATATTTTAGCTTTATCGGCAGCCGATAGATCCGAAAAATGTTTCCATTATTATTTGTGGTGTCTCATAGACAAGTAGAAGTAGGTAGGTAAATGAAAGAGGTGTGAGACTAAAGCTTGGTTAGATTAGAGATAGGTTATCTTATCTCAATACCCTGTAAAATTTTGGTCACTTAGGGAGGGTGCAGTCAGCAATGAAAATCAGGTAAGCAGTCGCGTAATGTAAAATACTGGTATTCAGCTGCGTCATTTATAATGATTTATTCATTGAATTTACTACAAATCAGTGTATCAAATTATTTAGAGTTATACCGGATGACATTTTTATCACTTTCCAAAAAAAAAGGGTACCTATATTAGGTGAACGGAGTAGAAGCTTTGGCATACCTAGTTTCTTTTTACGTTTTTCCACAGATTAGAAAAAAAAAACATCAGAAAACGCTACAAATTTCAAGTAAACTTTAGAACAAAGTAAGAGATATTTTGAAAAAAAAAAATGAAAAATATTGAATTTCAAATCATAATAAGCAATACGCGTATGATTTGGATTTCGAATTTTTTTGTTCTTTTATTTCGCAATCAACAAAAAAACTAAGTACTTATGCCATTTGCTTCTTGCTTCTACTCCGTTCACCTATTATACCTACCCATTTTTTTTTTGGAAAGTGATAATATGTACGGTCAGCAACCGCACATTGTACTTTAGTTAGCCTAGTTAAAATACTGCAAATTTTGTTATTTTATAAAATGTAGTATCGTCACGTACGCAAGTACGTCAGTCTTCGGTTTAATATCGAGCTCGCGCAACATCCAACATTTTGTGACTTTTTGTAACATTTTTTATTATTTTCTTATTACATTATTTTAGTGCAATTTCGTATTAAACACCTTTGAACATTAACATTTATTTTATTAACATTTTTAACATTAAGTGTAAAGGCTCATGCCCTTACATTTTGGTCCTTCGAGCCGTTAAGAGTAAAATCAGTGCCGTGGTACGTTTTCACTCGCGGGAACAGTTGAACATTAAACTCGGACATTAAACAGAACATTCAACAGAACATTAAAAACAGTGTGAACAGTGATATTAAGTGAGAATTACACAGATCGAGGTGGAGCGTAAGCAGCGAATCCGGTGAGCACGTTCCATATTACCTACTTTTCGGAAATTTTGGATTTATAGTCTGCACTAAGCACCGGATAACAACAATGACTACTTACGATGCTTTACTTAACTCTCAATCTACAAATCTTGAGGCTATCAAACGAATAAATGAAAACTTTAAAAAAGATAGTTCTACACGTAAAAACACTCTCGAGTATCATGATGCCAGACTTGGAAAGCTGGAGGAGTATTGGAGTGAGTTTAAAAAGAACGACATCCAATTAGCCTTGTTTGAAGGCACGAAGTCTGGACCTTACTATGAGAATCGCATTTACGAGCGTTTGGAACAAATATACGAGGAAACGAAGTGTATGATAAATAGGTCAAAACAAAGATTACTTGCTAAATTCGAGGACGAAAAATTTACTTCTTTTAGTCAGTTGCAAAAAAAAGAAGAAAGGCCGTGTGTTCAAGAGAATGTTCGAGAAGAACAGGAGAGCGATGAGATTGCGGATGATGTGAAGAACACTTCAAATGAAGAGTTAGTCGTGGACCAACGAACTAAGGATATGATGAATGAGCAGCGGTCGAACATCAAAGCTTTTGAGAGAACAGTCCGGAACATGGACATTGAAAAATTAAAAGAAAAGTGGCAACTTGAAGATAAGTTGAGGACAGTTACGCAACGTTGGGAAAAAGTCGATAGCACTTATTGGAAGCTCGATAACATGTTGGTCAACACGCAAGCATTTGAAAGTGATTATAATAGATTAGAAAGGCTGTATGAATTCAGCAAGGAACAAATTAACAAGAGGATTTGGGATAACAAACACCAGGAAAAATCCACGCCGAAAATTGAACTTCCAATTTTTAGTGGTAGCTATGCACAGTGGACAACATTTAAGGACTTGTTCGTTGAAATCGTGCATCGTAATACTTTTATCTCTAATGCACAAAAAATGCAACATTTGAAGGCGAAATTAAAGGGAGAGCCCGAGCGATTGATACAGCACATGAACATTAGTGCTGATAACTACGAAGCTAGTTGGCAGATACTTCAACAGAGGTACGATAATAAGAGACTATTATTTACCTACCAAGCAAACATTTTACTGAGTCTACCTAACATACAAACTCCGACGGCATCTCTCCTGAAAAGGATGCATGATACTACTATTGAGTGCCTTCAGGCTATTAAGAATCTGCAATATGATACTTCTAGTTGGGACCCCTTAGTGGTTCACATTTTAATGCAAAGGCTGGACGCAGATACACGCCAGGCCTTCAAAGAATCCATGGAAAATCCAAGGGAAATGCCACCTCTAAACGAGTTCCTGAAATTCATCGAAACCAAGTTCATGTCAATGGAATCGGGTACAAACCCGAACCGCCCACGAAACTTTAACAGTCAACAGCAAAACATTCAGCCGAAAACAGTTCATAATGCAACGTACAGCAAGCCTAAGGTGCAGCAACATACCATTCAAGGTGGAACTAAGAACATGCCGAGAACATTCCATAACAAGCAAACATTTAATAATTCCATTATAACTTGTCCTAAATGTAATAACCATCATGGGCTCTATAATTGCAGAGAATTTTTAAGTATGTCACCTGAAGAAAGGTTAAAGACCGCTAACAACCTACATGTATGTTTAAATTGCCTGTTCAGTCATAACGGCGAAAAATGTACATCGGAAAAAAAGTGCAAGCACTGCGATGAGCCGCATAGCAGCATTTTGCATGAGGCGATTGGAGTTGCAAAATCGAGAACCGGCAGGGCTAATGTAGGTCAACAAGTGAACACGCATTTAGCTCATGACAACTCAAATGAGGTACTGCTAGCCACGGCCCAGGTCAGGACAATAGCCAATGATGGAACTACGATCGTTTTACGCGCTTTATTAGACCAGGGATCTCAGGTTAGCCTAATTACGGAAAATGCTGCTCAAAAATTGCAGTTAAAACGAAACAAGATGAGCGCGGTGGTATCAGGTGTTGGTGCTTCAGCCACCACCAAGTGTAAAGGAGTGCTCCATCTTAAATGCCAAGCGATACACAATGACTTCAACATTAACATTAATGCACTTATTATGAGGAAAATAACAAACAAACTGCCAAGTAAAACAGTAAATAAAGATAGTTTTGAACATATACAACATTTACAACTCGCTGACCCTGAATTTAACATATCTCAGGATATAGACTTACTATTGGGAGCCGATGTTTATTCCGAAATATTGTTAGAGGGGTTAATAAAAACAAACACGTCATCCATCATAGCACAACAAACTCATTTAGGCTGGGTAGTATGTGGTAATTACAAAACATTCAATTGCCATGTAATTATCAACAACATTCAGGATCTAACCCAATTCTGGGAACAGGAGTCTTTGCAAGAAAACAAAGAAGATGTGGACCCTGACAACAGGTGCGAACAGCTGTACAAAGAGACAACAACACGACTTCCTGATGGGCGATATCAAGTTCGTCTCCCACTGAAGGATAATTTTATTGAACACTTAGGAACATCGAAACCACAGGCCATCGCTCAATTTCAACAACTAGAGCGAAAGATGGCTAAAAATCATGCGTTTGCAAAAGATTATAAAGCTTTTATAGATGAATATGAAGAAATGGGTCACATGGAGCAAGTCGAAAGCAACACTAGGGACAAAAACATTGAATATTTTCTCCCGCACCACGGGGTAGTGCGACCAGGTGCTATCACGACGAAACTTAGAGTCGTGTTCAACGCGTCGGCAAAAACTAGTTCAAAACACAGTCTTAATGACTTAATGGAGGCTGGACCGAATCTACAAAAAGATATCCTTAGCATCTTGCTCAAATGGAGACAATACAAATATGTGTTATCATCAGACATTGAGAAAATGTACCGATTTATAGTGGTACATCCAGAACATCACCCCTTACAGAAAATAGTGTGGAGGAATTGTCCACGGCAACTGCTAAGAGAATATCAACTATGTACAGTCACCTATGGTACTAAGGCCGCTCCATTCTTAGCACTCCGAACACTTCAACAGCTAGCGATGGACGAAGGTGACAAGTACCCGGAAGCTAAAAACATCTTACTCAACCAATTTTTTGTAGATGATGCGTTATTCGGAAAAGATACCATAGGTGAGGCGCGGGATACAAGAGACCAACTTATACAGCTATTGAAAGAAGGAGGGTTCAACCTTAGAAAGTGGTCGAGTAACGAACAACAACTGCTAGAAGATCTGCCAGATCATATGATTAGCCCAGTCAACTTAAGTTTTACAGAAGCATCAGCTTCCAAAGCATTAGGCTTGGCATGGGATCCGAAACAAGATGAATTCATATTTACAACTACATTAAAAAACAAAAACAACATTGGCCTTAACAAAAATTCGTCAAAACGGCAAATCTTAAGCGACATATCAACAATTTTTGATCCTTTGGGCTGGCTATCCCCAATAACAATCAAGGCAAAAATTTTATTCCAACAGATCTGGAATTACAAAATCGAATGGGATGACACTGTTCCGGATGGAATAGAAAAGGAATGGAGAATACTAAAGTCTGAATTAACAAATATGCAACCTTTCAAAATTAACCGATGGCTCGGGTTAGAAGCAAGCAAGGTTTGGGAATTACACGCATTCTGTGACGCATCGGAAAAAGCGTTTTCGTGCGTGGTGTACAGTAAAGTTACAGAAGGTAAACAGCAACAAATTGCATTGGTTGCGGCAAAAACAAAGGTCGCTCCAATCCAAAAACAACAAACACTTCCCAGACTTGAGTTATGCGGTGCTCAGCTGTTAGCACAACTGGTCAAGAAAATAAAACATTGCCTCGATAAACCTAACATTAAAGTAACAGCTTGGACGGATTCAATGATCGTGCTTGGCTGGCTAAAGGGCGATGTCTCGCGATGGAAGGCCTATGTCGGACACAGAGTTCAGGAGATAACATCTGTAGTGCCCGCCGGGTGTTGGAAGCACGTAAGATCGGAGCAAAATCCAGCCGACTGCGCGTCACGTGGACTACTACCTTCTCAATTACACAACTTTCCTCTGTGGTTTGACGGACCCGAATGGCTTAACAGAGAAAAAATCCCGGAAACATATGACACCGTTAAGATACCAGAAATAGAAGTTAAAAAGGTGCATGCAGTTACGACACGAACTACCGGAAACAAAGACATGGACATTGTAACTGAACTCCTTACCAAGAACAGCTGTATTATAATTATAATACGCATCGTAGCATGGGTGTCGCGTTTCATAACAAACACGTCACAAAATAATCGTCACAGGGAAGACGCAGCTATGAATCATACAAACATGAATAGGCCGCCTGCGTCAAAACAATGTAATTTAACACTCGCTGATATTCGACGCGCTACTAACATAATTATAAAACATGTACAAAATGAACATTATGGACAAGAAATCCAAGATTTAAAAACAAAAGGAAGGATAAGCAACAATAGAGGACTTCAGAAACTTTACCCTTACCTAGATGACAATAACATACTACGCGTCGGAGGGAGATTACAGAATTCAAACTTACCTGAAGAAACAAAACACCCTGTTATCATCCCGAAAAACAGCAAGCTGGCATATCTTCTCATTGCCCGTGCGCATGTTACAACACTACACGGTGGAGCGAGGCTAACTATGGCTACATTAAGACAGAAATATTGGATAACAGGAGGAAATAACACAGTTAAAAAACACCTACAAGACTGTGTAAAATGTTGCCGCTTCAAACCATCGAAACAATACCAACTAATGGCGGACCTACCCAGTGAAAGGATAACGCAATCACCACCATTCTATCACACAGGGGTGGACTTCACAGGGTTTGTTAGTGTTAAACTAAACAAGGGTCGAGGCGTCAGAACAAGTAAAGGTTATGTCGTTGTTTTCGTATGCATGGCAACAAAGGCGGTGCATTTAGAACTTGCATCAGATTTGTCGTCACAAACATTTATACTGGCTCTCAACCGCATGATTGGGCGACGAGGTTGTCCGAAACATATTTACTCCGACAACGGAACAAACTTTGTTGGAGCCGAAAGGGAGTTAGCCAAACAACTGCATATCTCACAAACATTCAACAACGACACTTTATCGAAAAGGAACACCGAGATGGGGATAGAGTGGCACTTCAACGCTCCAAGCTGGCCGACTGCGGGAGGACTTTGGGAGGCTGCAGTTAAGTCAATGAAATATCACCTAAAGCGTGTCCTAGGAGAGCAAAAGTTGACATACGAAGAGTTTTTAACACTGCTTACTCAAATCGAAGCCTGTATGAACTCTAGACCACTTTGTCCTTTAACGGAAGACGTGGACGATATTGACTATCTTACTCCTGCACATTTTTTAATTGGCCGACCAGTAACATTCTTACCAACGGAAAATATCGAAAGGCAAAACATCAACATTCGACATAGGTGGCAGTTACTAAACAAAATGAAGCAAGGGTTTTGGACCAGATGGTCGTCAGAATACCTGCAACAACTTCAAATTCGTAGTAAATGGCTGAACAAAACAAATAATTTATCCATAGGGGATGTTGTCTTAATCAAAGAAGACAACCTTCCTCCTGCGAAATGGGCACTTGGCAGAATACAGGAAGTTCACCCGGGGAGAGACAATCTAGTCAGAGTTGTGACTATGAAAACAAAAACAGGGGTATTAACAAGACCAATAACAAAATTAGTTAAACTCCCAATACCAGAATCTCATATAGAAATACCTGACACCACCACATCCAATGACAAAACCTCCACTGAAAAACAAAAACCTACAATAAACAAAACAAATAGAAACCAACGATTCAAATCAAGGAATATAAGTTCCAGCCTGCTATTTACACTCTTAACATTACTAACGTTATTTCAGCCCACAAAGCAAAGCAGTGACGCTATAAACATCACACCGTTTGAACCAAACAGAGCAGTGTACTTTGACAAAATCGGCAATTTGCAAAGCGTACACGATGACTGGAAGATTGTCACCTACTATAATATGACATCTTACTGGCAAGGCATGGAAAACATACATAGAGTTGTGAAACACCTGAGAGAAAGGTGTGAGCAATTTGCATACCAAACGATGTGCAAAACCATTATGACCGAATTCGAACAGGAACTTAACGAACTTGATCATAACAATTACATGTTGGAAACACATCATGGGCAGACAAGAGGGCGCGTTTCGCGAGGTCTTGTCAATGGAATAGGTTACCTTGCAAACAGCCTATTCGGCGTGCTAGATGAAAGGTTCGCAATACAATATAAAAAGGACATAGAAACATTGCAGAATAACAGAGACCATTTATTGAACCTGATCAAAGGTCAAACATCAATTATAGAAGCACATAATAACATTCTGAAGAGAAATGAAGAGGCAATGAACACTCAGTTCAATCTCTTAGATCAACATCTTAATGCTACAGAGAACTATTTACAGAAATTGGGTAAGGAGGTTGAGCAAGAGGAAGCTTTGAACTACTTTAACATCATGGCTCTGACTAGTTCAACAATTCTGTCTAAACTACGCCACATCCAACACATGCTTTTAGACACAGCCATTAACATTCACCATGGTCATGTAGACACCAGACTTTTACCGCAGAACCAGCTCTTTCAGGAGCTCAACATTATCTCTGGACAATTGCCACAACAATTATCAATACCCGTTGACAATATTCAAAACCAATTAGCTGACATATACAAACTACTAGAGGTAAAATCACGATTATTTGATAAATATTTTATCATCGAAATCACATTACCATTAACAGGCGACACTCCATTCACCATTTATAAAACAGTTCCTATACCGATGATGAAAAATAACAAACATTCACTTACAATGAAAACAAATTCTGAATATGTTGCAGTCAATATAAGAAAAGAGACATATATGCAGCTCACAGACAGTGACCTAGAACATTGCATTAAAATGGAACCAAGTACATTTGTATGTTCACTAAACAAACCAACACGTAACATGAGAAATCATCAAATTCCATGCGAAATCGGCGCAATAACAAACATTACATTATCAAAATGTATCTACACATCCGAATCCTGCAACAATAAATGGACACCATTACAAAAACCTAACACCTGGCTCTATGTCTGCTGTGCGGATTGCCAACTGCAAATAATCTGTGAAGGTCGTATGACTACTAAGGCAATACATTCAACGGGAATTTTAGAAGCCAAAGAGGGATGTATAATTAGAAACAACGAAGAAACATATTACACACAAGTTTACTACACAAACAATATTTATGTCAGCCCTGAAATACCACTGATAGATCTGGATGACATCAACAATTTAACATCTGTCCAGCCGCTTGATTTAACAACTGGACAACAGAACACCCAATTTGTTAGAAACGATTATGAAAAGCTTCATAATTCATTGAAAGAATTGGAAGATCAAACAAAACAGGCTGAAATGTCGCAACACGATGTGCACCAATACATCGTTTCATACTCTACGATGGGACTTCTGATCTTGTCAATAGTCGTCGCGGGAGGAGCCTACGTGTACTGCAAACGCAGCGGCAAGGTCATCGTCAGTGACACCGGCGCGTCCACCAGATTACCGCCACGAAAGCCACCAAGAGTTGCAGCATCCACTGAAAACATAGAACTTACCTATGCGACACCTCATTCTTTTAACATTTGACTTATAATCATTTTTATTCACTTTGTTTTCATTTCGTGATTTGTATTTATATTGGTAAAATAGTCTTTAATAAGTTATCTCACTTGTTGCCCCGCCAAGATGTACGGTCAGCAACCGCACATTGTACTTTAGTTAGCCTAGTTAAAATACTGCAAATTTTGTTATTTTATAAAATGTAGTATCGTCACGTACGCAAGTACGTCAGTCTTCGGTTTAATATCGAGCTCGCGCAACATCCAACATTTTGTGACTTTTTGTAACATTTTTTATTATTTTCTTATTACATTATTTTAGTGCAATTTCGTATTAAACACCTTTGAACATTAACATTTATTTTATTAACATTTTTAACATTAAGTGTAAAGGCTCATGCCCTTACAGGAAAGTGATAATAAAGTCACCTGTAAGTATATGATTCGATACTTAAGTACTATACAAGTGTAGGTACCGGCCAATTATAATCACGTTAGGTTTGGATTTTCAGTAGAGCAGAAAATTACAAGTACCTAGTCCATTTGATAGCTGTCTGGATTTATAAAAAAAAACTCGCACTTGAAACAGCAAGTATAAAAAACTTTTCATCAATTCTTGCTACGGGCAATATGTACGAGAAAGAAAGTAGGCAATATGAGCCCTTACATTAAGGCCTAAAGTAAAAGTAAATGTTCCTTATTACCCAGAATATACTTAGAAAATATTAAAGTAATTCAAATGAAATGTAGAAGGAAAATCCGCAACAAATCATACATACATTTTCAACCAGTTTGTTGCTAAGTACTTTAGATACCTACCTGTGCTACCTACCTATTTAGATAAGTAAGCGTGATGTTGACTACACCACTTGACACCTCTGATCTCTAATAAATATTTGATTAACGCCGTCTGCCGCTTATCAAGACATGACAAATTGATGTTGATGCAACTTGGCTGACTCAGTCAGAGAAACATGTAGTTTCAAGGAAAATATTATACTTAATATTTATTTTGCAATAAGAAAACGGCTACCAATCTGCTTTTTTTTTGTTTTAAACAATAAGCTTATTAAATAAAGATTTTATAATTAAGTACCAACCTAGATATTTTAATTTAAGGCTGATGCTCCGGGGTAGTCCGCGAAATTCAAATTTTCTTACATTTTTTGCAATTTGCAGGCCAGTGCTAGGTTGTATGTTGATTAAAATATTGTTCGCGACTGTTAGACGTATGTAATTACAGAATTATAATCATCAAACTCATCAATACAACCCTCCAAGTTCATGTAACTCGATTGAATGAATATTTCAGAAAAAGTCATTCAATCGAGTTACATGAACTACATGAAACGTAAGAAAATTTGAATTTCGCGGGCTACCCTGGAGCATCAGCCTTAAACTGCAGACTTACTGGTCATGCTATAACTCAGTTTAATCCCATTGTATTTAATAATATAATACCAGCCTAATACTGTTCCACTGCTGGACTGGCTTCTTCTCAAACAGAGAAGGCACTCTATTCCGTTTATGAATCAAAAAACAATGAACACATTCACTAGTGTAGTGACAGTCATCCATTACCGTCTAACAACCCGAAAATAGGTCTTTCGTTCACTCGTTCATCATTCGCGTTTAAAAATAAATACGGCGCCAAGATTGAATGCCAGTGAGATAATTAAAGAGGTTCAATGTCCATTTACCTACCGTATCAGTGTTGCAGTTGCAGCATTGTGCGCAAGATAAAAAAATGGCCGATGCACTTTTAATAGGTATATTTATGCACTTACATAGGTACGTTTAAATTATTCTTCAGTGAGTAGGTAATGAGTGGAATAAATTGTTAAATCGTGTTCGCTTAAATTGAGATGATTGTTGTATTTGTTTCAAATTGTTGTTGGTTCTGTTTTTTTTTCAATAAAGGCTTTTTCATAGACCTTCTAGTCTCCGCCAGCTAAGTAATAATTAAAGGTCACTAACCCGCATACATTTATTCAAATACATAATTCCGAAAACAGAAATAATGACATAAACTTGTCCCGAAACGACCTTTATCGTGATCCTTGACTTTTTCGTAATAAAAAACGATTCATAATGTATTGTCGGGGTACCTACGCAGAGAAATCAAGAAAAGAGCAATGACCTTTAATTCTTACTTATCTGGCGGAGACTATAGTCAAGGTAGGTTATAGATATTTCTAGATTTTCACATGCAAAATTTGTGATGTCAATATAAGTACCCTTGTAGCTGATCTGCGTCTGATGTCTCCGGTCGTGTTGGTCGTCCTATCTATAGGACTATGAGATTGAGAGAATAGCTCACGTGGAGAGCCCGAGATGCAGAGTGCACCTGTGCACTATAATATCTCCCGCGCCGATGGCTTATTTCCGCCGAGATTAGACGCCATGGCCGTCAGGACGACTAAACTAAGTATATATTATTCATGATTTGTCAGTTTTCAGGATTATCTGGTGTAAACTGGATACGGTGTTGAGGTAATTATAAGATTATTAATGATTACGATAATTATTAATAGTCTTAGCGCCGAAAGCGGCCGTGTGGGGGAAATAATAAATATTGTCACTATCTATTGTAGGTAATCTATCAAACGATAATACTAAGGCTTTAAATAAGTTTTACGATGTCAAGATTAAGTCAGTGATATATCTTTTCATCGGAAAATTTACTTAAATATAGCAATATAAATTACATCATTGTTCAATAATACTGTATTGGGTAAGTAGGTATAACTAATTGATAACAATTTTATGAGACTACCAAAGTCTAGAACTTAATCAACCTCAATATTATGAATTAAAGACTAATAAAATTCTTCTAATTCCCCTTAATTCATACAAGTTCTTGGTTGTAATAAGTCATCATCATCATCAGCCTATAATGTTCCCACTGCTGGGACACGGCCTCCTCCCATTGAGAGGGAGTGGGCTAGAATCCACTACGCGGGCCCAGTGCGGATTGGTAACAACAACAACAACAACAGCCCATAACGTCCACTGCTGGACATAAGCCTCTCCCATGATGGGAGGAATTTGCCGTAATCTCCACGCTTGGCAGGCGGATTGGAGATCGCAGTGATGAAAGACTAACAGAAAACGCTGCTGCCCATTCTCTGGTCTACGGAGGCGCAAGGTGTTCTGCCTCAGACATTAGTCGCCTTATACGACACCCGTGAGTGTAATGGGTTGGTTCTATTCTACTCTGCGGATTGGTAGATGTCACATAATTAAGTCTTCGAATTTTTGGTTCTAGAACATGCCTTTTCCTCACGATGTTTTCCTTCACCGTTTTTGAGAGCATATTCGTCGTCGTATTATAATAAGTCAATACGATTTATACCTACGTGTGCTGTTTATGCATTAGCAATGTAATTAGCAGCCTATATCGTCTCACCAGCTCTGTGAGAGGGGTTGGGCCATATCCATCACGCGGGCCCAATGCGAGTTGGTGGATTGGATAATACAGCCTGAT
Organism: Xestia sexstrigata; assembly: GCA_941918905.2. Taxonomy (NCBI): domain Eukaryota; kingdom Metazoa; phylum Arthropoda; class Insecta; order Lepidoptera; family Noctuidae; genus Xestia; species Xestia sexstrigata. The sequence goes on from OW799221.2 coordinate 6,580,095, forward strand.
CTTCGCAGAAGCTTACAAAAAAAAAAATTGTCGATGCTCCTTGATTCTGTTATGCAGTAGACTTTGCCACGTCGTAGGTGTCGTAACGTAACAGACACCGTACTTATTTGAATACAATGTGGTTCAGAAATAAAGAAAGTATTACGTATCACGGAATTATTTGACTTTTATAATCAACATGTCTATAACAACATAAACATAACATAAGTAAAAGCAATAAGAATCAGCTCTAAATAAAAAAATATTGATAATGATAATAACTAGATCATATGCTTAAAAATCTATTGGATAATATTTAATTAAGTTCATAATAACGAATAAATAAAATAGAATATTTAAAATAAACTATTAAACTAAAAAAAATGTGAGATATTGAACATAAATTGTACCTAATTTACTAATTAATGAATGCACCAGCCAGTCCCACAGATTAAAAACTTTTTGATAACAAACAACACAAATGCAAAATGATATACTTACCTACAAAAATAGTTTCCTGTTTTTGTTTACGGTCTACTGAATGCCTAAAATAATTTGATTTTGTTAATGACTTATGTTTCAAATTAATTAACTATTTTCAGTCATATGATTTTATTTATTTTTTACTTTATTTTTGTTTAACCAGAAATAGGAATTAAGTACCTAAGTTAATTGATGTCGCAACTGACTATCTATAAGCACTGTACCTACATACTACATTTTTAATTATACACTTGCAAAGCAAATTCAATAAATCTTTGTAACGCAAACGCAACGCAATGTCAAGTTCAAATGACAGATCGGATTATAAAATACACCGACCATATCCGCTCTGACTAAGGCAAAGGAAACGTCTGACTGTTCAGCCTATTGCCATCAATTGATCTTTGAATCGGTATGATGATAATCTGTGTCTATCCTGACTCATCCCATCACATGTCTGAGAGGATATTCGTATTCTAAAGCTCAATTTACTGCAAGCTATTCATGCATTGAAATGTCAATCAATGATCAATTCCTGGGAATATTGTATACAAATTCTAGGTCACTGCAGGACACTTGGTGTCTAACTATTTGTCCATATAAATAGAACGTTTTATCTCCATATTTTTCCATTAAAACGCCAAACAGTTACTAATAAACCTGCCCTATTTATGAATATATAGATGCCACAAATAATGCAATGTTAAAAGACTGTTCCACTCCCATTGCCAAACGGACAATCTTCCGAGATCTATTTTCAGACAAGGGTGACTGACTTTATCATAGTTTAGAAATATTGGTTAAAACTCAAGAAATATGATTTCTATCCGAGAAAGGAAACTAGTTTTAATGGCGTCCACTATTGCGTCGACTATTCAGTGTACGCCCCGCAAATCAATAAAATCTCAACTCCTAGAAGCTTTTAAACAAAAATCATACGACGTTACGTAACCCCTGACCGTGGGGACCAATAAACGCATGCAAATCAAACATGCATACAAATAGAAAACGGAACTCGCGATCAGTATTGTTATAGAAAATGGCCGTCTCTCAACAAACCGTCTCGTATCTTATTGACGGCAATTGAAGCTGATTGTCGTCCATTTTATGACAATTGCCCCACAGTCGGCCACGTCCAATAGAAGCTTAATCGCTAAACTATGTCGGGATATTCTCGTGCGATCCTTCCTAATTAATTGAAAGGATATTCCGTTGTGGTAGGTCTGAAGGAGATAAATCTCCCGTATTGTTGGTTGCCCGCATGCTTTAACAAGTTGATTGAGTAATCAATGCCCGAGATTTTACATAAATGGAACGAGTCGTTTATTTCTAAGGCCGATGACACTTTTAAATTATGTAAGAGGGACTTTGGACGGTTGTTCGAAAATTGGCTCTCTATTTCTTTTCATAAAATATTCCGCGGTGTCTTAGTGAAATAATGGAAAGATGTATTCGAGAAAAAGCGCAAAGAATGTCAAGAGAAGCTATACAAATTTCGCAAAAATCATAATCTGTTTAAAAACCGACGCCAGTTTCATATTCACAAAGAACGCCAACGTGCATTGACATAATTCTCCTATGTAACGTAATCTTGACCACAAGGATATACATATCTCTACCAATATTGATTTGCACGTAATATCAATTGACAGTCTCAGTTCTTACGAACGTTGCCATGCAAACATACAGCCAAATATGTCAGTTTTGGCAGAGGTCGTTCATAAAAGAGATAAGTCATAGAGTGCAGATTGACTGTGCATTATCTGTCATATCTTTTTTTATATATGAAATTATAGAGATAAGTACTTGGTATTTATTAACTGGCTGTCATACAATAAACCAATAAGATAGTTTGCTGCGTTTTTGGAAATTCGGCTTACCTACTGATTTATTGACAATCAAAGGTCACAATAATAAGGGATTTTCTTTTTAGCACTTCCCTAGTCGCTGGATAGATGGCGCTGAACTTGGTACGTTAATGCAAGGAACGAAACGTAAAAAAACTGATTTTAACAAAGCGCGAGAAAACTAGGTTATATCCGGAAGCTTAAGCAAACGAAAGTGTCAGTCAACGAGCGTATGTGACGTGCTGCAATGTTTTTTTCAAGCGTTTTGGCTTTGGCACCAACTAACGTAGTCAGTTCAACGCCATCTAGAGAGTTCTTGGAAACTATTTCTTTTTTAATCCCTCAAAAAGAAAACCTCTCATTCTGAACATAAAATCAAACAATGCTTAGATACTTCTATAAGTTATTTAAACGATTCTTTATAGGTAGTTATAAAATAAATAGGACTGTTAACACGGTAAACATATTATATTATTTATTAACGTTCTAGACAGATATTATACCTAAGTTAGGTGTGTAAAACTGTAACTAGAATAATAAGTTATGAATACATAACATTTTCCACTAATAAGTATATGTACCTATGTATATTTTATTGCAACTATTTCCAGGTCGTCAAATTTGATTTATTATTTTTAAAAGTGTAAACAGCCAGTCGTTTTAAAATGGGTTAGCTAAGTATGGATTTGAAAAAAGAAGAAACAAAAACAAGCACTATTATTAATTTCATGACTTCGTATAGGGTGTAACTAACATTGAAAACAGCCTAATAATAAATCCGATTAAATCTTTAAAAGTAAAGAATGGATGGAAAGGAATTTTATTTAAGTTTCTATTTATTCCTAGAGGATTATTAGAACCTGTTTGATGTAAAAATAATAAATGAATTATTGTTATTAAGTATGAAATTAGAAAAAAGAAAATGCAAAATAAATAAGACAAGATTATGTTACGCAAAACCTTTTACAGATCGTCGACCTTTGTATTCATGCGATTCGTAAGTAAACTGCAAGTTGAACTATTTGTCACAAAATCAGTTTTGTCGTAGTGTAAATAGTATTGGCAGGTTTCCGAGTCGAGTCTGGAGTCAAAGTCCGCGATAAGTCCAAGGTCTGAAGGAATCTAACTCCGTTTTGTACGTTTTTGTTACCTTCTGTTTTGTTGAATGATATTAATCGCAAGAATGGTATGATGTTTTTTTATGCAGTTTGACTTACGAATTTTTAAAATAGAACACCGCCTGCTTACAGAATATGATGAATTTGTATATGTTTATTTTGAATGCCCGTTTTAATAAACGTTTAAAGGTAGGTAATTGGGCAAGTACCTATGAAGTTTTTTTTTTTATTCAGTTATCTTATTTCCCTAATTAAACAGACATTGTCTCTTGGCAACGGCGACATTTACTAACTTTTTTTTTTTTTTTTAAAAAGCGACATTTTCTGTTTTTTTTTAGAAAAAAAGCCAGAAAATGTCGCCGTTGCAATGAGACAATGTCTGTTTAATTACGGAAAAAAGATAACGAAAGTAAGAATGAAAGAAAATGAATGAATATGTTCAGTTAAGAATGAAATTAGTTTCATTATTATCTTACTGAAGTTCAAAGTTCAGCCGCTTTATCCATTAACCATGCTAATTTTCTTCAGACATAGCCACTTAAATTACAAGCAAAAACGAGACGAGAGAAAAACTTGTCTGTTTTCTTGTACCATTATCCAATGAAGGAAGTGAATAATTTGCGGGGCACCTAATATGCAACCAAGCTGAAAGATTTTTTACTTAAAAACGTTGCTGGATGAGATTGGAAAAACCGTGTATCTATATTGTTGAGAACACGCCAATGATGGAAGAACAGTTAATTTCAGCTTATACATAAAAGAAGATTGAGTGATTCCAGGCAATTGATATTGGAAAATGGAGAGTGGAATAATTTTTCAATCATAACTTAGAACATTTACGGCTGGTTTAAGAAATCATTAATTACGCAACAAGTGCTGTAATAATAAAAAAAAAATAACTTCTAAGGACAACATAGCATCACGCATATGGATTCCCCGAAGGTATGTTCAAGTTCCTAAGAATGTCTAATAGGAGAAACCCTGTAAACTTTGGACACACGACAGGATAGAGCCCAAAGAATTAAGAAACAGTGAATAAAACCTAATAAAAATAAAAGAATGCCTTCAAATTCTTCGTGGTCAGCGGACTATCTGACCTAATCGGAGTTGATGGCTGACCCAACATTGAAGCACTCATCAAGAAAGAATGTATCAATTTAACCCATTACCAATGAAGAGACACATTCAACAAGTTATCATTTTAAATCGCCATGAGTACAAGAGGGCCTATTGTGGCCCCATTGAGCCCCGATAACATGAATTAAACAGCACACTCATTGCAGGTGGTCAATATGGTCATATAAGTTTTAGTAAAAGTGAATACCGTTATTTTTCTTTATCAGCGGTAAAATTTTATGAGCAATTTAGATTATCTCTTAGTTACAAGAAATTCATGACAGTATCTTCAGGAAATTCTTGTTACTATGAAACGTTTTTGAAGTCGGTATTTTTTACTTTTAACTTTATTTTTTAGGTCTTTTGCTGATTCGTTTTCAAGCCCAGGGCCCTACAAACATGCAAGTTGCTAATTTGTGTGAAAAATCATTATGAGCCTTTTTACCATTCGTATGTAGTTTATTTAGTAAGTACGCATTTCTATTACCAATATTTTAGTACCTAGACATAACTTAGGTACCGATCATGTGTAAGGAAGGAAAATGGAAGGAAGGCCTTAGGTACAAGTCCACAATTCCCGGGAAATAATCTCATTAGTCCCGAGACCATCACACAACTCTGTGGTTAACCCGTGCGAAGCCAGAAAGAAAAAAACACTGGTCAACTCAAACAAAAAAGGCTTGATTAAACAGACCAGAGACACGTCTAAACTTTTTTAATTATTAAAAGCAGCGCTAAGCATGTACATTAAATATTTGTCTGACATAAAAACTCACTTGTGGGTAGTTGAGAACGGACAATATAGGAATGAATGCACGTAGGCTGCGTGGGGTGTTTAATAAAACTGGTCTAACTTACTTCTGCAATGCGGTAATAATGTACGTTTGTGCATTACTAAGTATGTATAGAAAGTGGTTTTTTCTTCAATATAATAAGTGCCACAGTACTGAATAAGCGACTGAAGTTTAGATCAAGATCAAAAAACATTTTTCCTTAACCTGAAGTTGAAATACAACCGTGATTTGGGTAGAAAAAGTTAATCGTTTTTTTTTTTTGCACACTTTGTTCGTAACATAAATGACATGTAACCGTAACTTTGAGAAAATGTGGGTAATTGGATTTTTTTTTTTGGTAACTAAAGTATGTACTCACGTTAAGTGGTACCAAAACCATTTTGTTATCAGTTAATTTTATCAGAACGTTGTGCAGTTTTATCAAAAAAACTTCGATAAATTGACAGATTTCCATAGTAAAATTCCACGTCCTGTAATAGATAAATATTTTTTTGCAAAAAAGTTGGGTTTTATACGATAAGCAGGATTATCTATCTTTCGTATCTACAGTTTTATTGCAATGGATTAACTAACAAATATGGTATAGTTATTATTACTCAGTAGCAAGGGTCGAGGTGCTGTGACCACTGACTCATTTTAAATTTTACTAGAGGACGTCACGCGGTTTCACCCGCGTACTTCCCGTTCCCGTAGTAGTACGGGGATACTACTCGCTGATAATGTAGCTATCCATTGCTGAAAGATTTTTTCAAATCGGTCCAGTAGTTTTTAAGTTTATTCGTAACATACAAAAATATAAATCTTTCCTCTTTATAATATTGGTATAGATAGAAAAATACATCACACCTGTAATCCCCGAAGAATTAGGCAGAGGCGTATCTAATAGTATAGGTACCCACGTGTCGCCAGTTATTTATTCGAAATGTGACTAATGCCCACCTGTCGTATCGTTTTTGTTTTTTTTTTCGTATGGGAAATCATCAAATGACTTCTCCCGCTCTGGGCGGAGCAGGAGGGAGTGTCAGACTTTTACTGACTAAAACCCATCCATGTTCCTTCATCGCCCTTTGTGTTCCGGGGCCACGGTATCTCTTTCGAACAGTCCCGCAACCCCGGCACCTCTGTCGTAGCCTTCGAAAATAACAGGCGCGATGTAATGTAAAGAAAATTATCTTATGAAACAGCAAAGAACTGCCATTAAAAAACCTTTTGGGAAAGTCTAAAATGTAACAGGAAGACACGAAACGAAGCAACAGATTGCTTCTATCCAATAGAGCTGTGCAACAAGTTTGGAGAAGGTAGGTAGGTCCAAAAAGTATTTTCAATATTTGAACTAACCTACATTCAAGAAAATATTAACGTTTCGAAGTAAAGCATTAGCTCAGTGAAACTTAGTGCACACTGGTAATGAACCTAGAACGGCAGTGCTACGAGCTAGGTCAATCGATTGCAGGTGACCTAAATACGGGGCATAAAACGCAATACACAGGACACAGTGTACACAATAGGACATAAAAAATACAGAACGTTATACATTTCATACGCCTGAAACACCATTGTTGGTCCAAGGTTTTCAATACAATAAGTAGGCACAACTAATTTGCTGGCCTATTCGTGTTTAATAATGTCTATTTATCTATTACATACTAGTTTAATATCAGAAGGTAGGTAGATTGGTTATGTTTGTGATGAAGCAATTACCCACTCGTGATATCTCGAAGCAACAGATGGGCTGGAATTGCTTTCATGATCGTACGTACCTACACGACATTTTATGAATTTCGTCGATCCCGATTCGAAAATCGCGACTATCTTGATATTAACAAAGGAATTATTTTTTACGGAATAATTTCTTAGTGAAGTGAAGATACCTTGGTAAAAATCACAAGAAAACATCTACCTGCTTTGTTAAAAAATAAATCAAATCACGAAAAATATTGATTTTTGTCCTATCCCATTTTTAGTTGGATGTTGCAGTAAAAAATATACAGCGATAATTAAAAATGTAACAAAAATGCATTTATGAAAGTGGAAGAATCATAAAATGGTGTCAAGTGGGTAGATGAAAATTTATCGATTTACATTTACGAGCAAAATTTTCCAGAAGAAAATTAAAAGAACCTAAAAGAACGAGAAGAGAACACCTAAAATCTTTACAACAGCGAAAATAGAGAAACATTCAAGTGAAATAAGTGCAAAAAGGTGTCGGCCCGACCGACCGGCGCGCGGCGCGGGGTGGTAGCTCGGCGAACCGGCCGGCATCCAACATTGATTTTTTCTTAGAAGTTTTACAATGATATTACAGCACAAATAAACTCACCGATAGCCTTCATGAACTCGTCGAAGTTCTCTGAGGAGATCATCTTGTATTTCTTGCCGACGAATTCCATTTTTTAATATTAAAAATGCTTTTTAGTTAATCGAAAAAGTATGTGAGTCCGTACTACCGGTCGGAACTGGAATGAATAAACGCGGCAAACGGTACAACTGCTCGCCTCTGCGCATGCGTCAAGGAACGAATGAGCGAGATGAACGGAATGAATGAAATTATTGAACTGAATTGACCTTGACACCGCCCGGCGAATTTATACTCTGTAGCGGCAGAGTCGGTGATATGAGGGCGGGGCTGCTGTGTTATCGCATTGAGCGAGATTCTGTGAGAGCCAAGATTTTGTTTGCTCTGTAAATTGGATGGCACCTATTTTATGATATGATTATGTGTCGTTTGTGGCTTAATCCGGGGATATTGTCAAAGGTTGTTACGCTATTGAGGTCACGTTTGCGGATTATTAACATCAAAACGCATGACCAACACAAATTTCCCCTGTAACCCCTTGAGTTTTGGGCGACCCCTCGCCATTTTAACCACTGCAAAAATTCTGCGCATTCTCTCTTTCCTTCATCGCAGGATGAATCTTGCCATCTCTTTCAACATTTCTATTCAAAAGCCCCTATAATTTAGTGGCCGGATGAAGCTATTTTGTGTAGGTACAAAGATTTTGATTGTTAAGTACTTTAATTCTTTTTTTGTCAAATCAAATTGAGCATAATGTGATTTAAAAAGCAAAATGGCTTTAAATAGTTCCCATAAGAAAGCTTATGGGAAAGTTTTTAGACAAAACAGAATGATATTATAAAAGCACTTTCGAATCGTTTGGTTGCTATCACCAGGATCTTAAATAAAATCGGTGTCTTCAGCATTACCTAGTCCTAGTAGGTTCAATTTTTCAGTCAAAACTATCCTTGAAAAGAAATAAAAATCGACTTAAATACTGAAAAACGCGAAAAACTAAGCTTTTAATGGTTGGCAAAGCGCCTGATTTTCTAACATAGGCAATTAGGCACGCTTCACACTGTAATGAATTAGTGACTGAACCGAAGGCGCCAACGTTCGCAACTATATAATCACAAAAACCAGAGCATACAGGGTGTAAAAGACCTCATCACGAAGCCGTCAAACAAGCATTCTGTACATCAAACTAAGTAACTTTACGCAAAAAATTTTGCTACGAAACAACTTTTTTTTTTGGGGTGAAAAAACTTGTTTTGATGTAGAACTCAATGTAACGCACTCAAAACATTGTGCTGATGGATGGATTGAATAGTACGGGGGTCGTGGAGGTGTTTAAAGTAAAAATCTTACATTTAAAACTTGTTTTTAAAAAGAAACTTGTCAAAAAGTTGGAACTTTGACCCCCTATATCTCCGTAACTAGAAGGTTCCCAGGTATGGTGTAGAACAAAAAAATGATCGCAATGACGGGGAGAACAAGTGCCTTTCGGCTTCGTTAAGAGGTGTTTTACACCCTTTATAATTTAAAGATACATAGCGATATGATATGCTATTATGTAAAAAAAATGCATGACCGATACTTACGATTTTCCTTGTAAGCATCCTAACTCCAGCAGTGGACGTCTTTCGGCTGAAATGATGATGATGAAGTAGGTACATTTCTATGGATCGTCGTAAATAAAATAAATAAAAGGCGTTTTGATAATAAATTCAAATAATGATCGCCTTTAGAATAACTTTTAACATCTCTAAACGCGCTGTCAGTCGTCCGGTCCGGACTTAAGCTGTTTTTTTTTCTGTATCGGCTATCTATGAAATTAGTGTTTAATAAACACAAAAACGAAACACTGTTTATCTCCTTTATATAATACTAGCTATGCCCGCGGCTTCGCCTTCGTGGAGTTTAGTATTTGTCCCACGGGATCCTACTACCGGGATATAAAGTATTCTACTTATACGCCAAATTAACATCATCCGTGAAAGATTAACAAACATCCATCCTCACAAACTTTCGCATTTGTAATAGTAAGATCTATGATGTTAGAGTTTATTTTCTTGTAACTTTATATTATTTGTAACTATCTGGTGTCCACGACACAAGCCTCGTTGCTTAGTGTGGCACTAGATGGCGCTGTGTGTAATGTCCAGCGATATTTATTTATTTATTTTATTGTCCGTGGAGGTTACATCTTTACAGTACCTACCCGGAATACGATTCATGTATTTAAATGCGGCTGCTGTAAACTCCTGGGCGAATCCAATGTAGATTCCCCTAAGAAAGGTCTGCTAGGAAGTTCTAAATCAGCTCGGAGTTTGCAACTAGCCCAAAGGGTCACCGGACCCTTTGGCCTTTGGCGTTGTGCAGTAGGGTTCACAAATCTACAGGGTGTAAACGAACTTCACGAAGCCATCAACCAAGCATTCTGTACATCAAACTAAGTATCACTGCCATAAATTATTGCGGAAAAAAGACTTTTTATAACTTTCAAAAGGAGGTTTATCAATTCGTCTGTTTTTTTTTTGTATGTTCATCGATATAGACTTCGCCAATTGTGCACCGATTTTGATGGTTCTTTTTTTGTTTGGAAGAATGCTATTTCGTGGTGGTGCGTGCCGTTTAAGTTTGGTGAAGATCTGATGCTGATTTTCGGATATATACAAGGGAACTCTTCAACAATGGCGTGATGTTACGTCATGATGTTGTATAAACAATAAACAACCGAGTGATTGCAGTAATCACGACAGATTTGTTGTATATGTTAACCTATTTTTTTTTTATATCCCATCACTTTATGGTATGATTGAGACAATAATTATCCAAGAATCAACTGGCATATGAATTATGTTTAAATCATCCTTTATTTTTTCATTTTTCATACAAAATAATTCGGCAAAGTCACGATTATTAACGTAAAACACTCTTTTCTTTTTTGTTTTTTTTTTTTTTTTCGGATGGGAAATCATCAAATGACTCCTCCCGCTCTGGGCGGAGCAGGAGGGAGTGTCAGACTTTTACTGACTAAAACCCATCCATGTTCCTTTATCTCCCTTTGTGTTTCGGGGTCACGGTATCTCTTTCAAACAGTCCCGCAACCCCGGACGTAAAACACCCTTACGTGAAATAAGACAACGTCGCATTTTTTTAGCTTTAAATATGAATGATTGGTTTGAATTAAAATGAATTACCTACTCGAATTTATGAATGAAACATAAATACATATTATAGAATTATAATTGATGATATCTCCGAAACTATGCATTTTTGGACCACCTATTCTAGGAGTTTTAGTATTATTTTTACCTACAGAATATAACCCTAGAGTTATGGGATATCAAAAAAAAAACAGGTTGTATTGAAGAGTTCCCTAAAAATTTGCAAAAAATAAAACCGACTTCAAAAACACAAAAAAACATCGCAACCTTTGATAAATAAATTTTCCCGAAAAAATACAGGACTTTTTTGAATTGTGCAGTGTCATTTTATAGTGCGTTTTTGTTGCAGAACATTGTCAGGTGTATAAAATATAAATCACTCTAGCTTTTGCTAAGGGCTTCGCTCGCGTTAATTTATAATTTGACAATCAATTCGGATTGTACTCTGCTTGTTATAATACAATTCAATCATGATTGAATGATCAAGAAAGCCACGTGACAGTAATTTTTTTCGGGATGAAAGTTACCCTACGTCCGAGAGCAGCGGTGGCCCAGTGGTGGCGGCCCCGACTTACGAACAGTAAGTCGTGGGTTCCCAGGCAGGCGGCATTACTTTGTGTAATTTATTTCATCACCACACTCTCAAAACGGTGAAGGAAAACATCGTGAGGAAACCGGCATGTCCTAGAACCAAAAATTCGAAGACATGTGACATCTACCAATCTGCACTGGGCCCGCGTGGTGGATTATAGCCCATACGCAAAATACGCGCTTTGACGTGGAGTTGCGGACACCAGCCCGTTATACAATACAATACAATACCCTATGTCCGTTTTTGTACACCAGACAACGCATTATACAAAAGTTCAGGATGTACGATTCAGTGGTTTAGGCGTGAAAAGGTAACTAACAATTGAACTAAGTTCGCATTTAATATTAAGTTAGGATGCACGCTACTTGTATATAGATAGGCAAGTGAACTGAAGAAAAAATATTTTTAACGTAGCTTTCTCCCGAGGCTTTGTTCGCGTTATGGTCGGTTATCCCATGATAACGTTTTAAACGTAGATTATGACACTCGATAATAATGCCGCGTTTTTTTTTATTTTTATTAGCTGTACTGTTAATTTAACCATTTTAATTTGTGTTTTGTTCTGTGCGGGCTAATAAATGTTTTTTCTTACTTTCTTTCTTTCTTTAAAAAAACACCCTGTATCATGATCACCTTAAACCGAAAGTTTTTCACCGCTCTGTAAAATTGGACATATCACCCTGTCTGTATACAACACGGATAAGTCCTTTTGCTAAAAACCAAAGTAGCGGACTGCCTTTTACCGGAAAAATTACAATTTGTTTGGGTCCAAAAACAAATATGCATGTAATGCCCGTTTTCACCAGTAGCCCCTAAACAGTAACCTAAGTAAGGTTCCCTTATCTTAGGAGACCCTTCAAATCATACCCTTACCTAAATTCTGTTTCACCATCCTAAGGGCTACTTAGGTAAGAGTCCCTTTGTTAGGTGACGTTTAGTGCGGAGGTACTGCTGAAACGTTTATCGATAAATTATTCGAGTAAACGATTTTATTGATATTTAGCTTAAAAGACCAGATAAAACACGTTATTTCACTCAGTTTATTTGATAAAAGTAGGATCTGCACCTTTTAAATATTAGATAAATAACAAAAAGTTAAAATTTTACTCTTTTGGCTTTATGGCGAATGCCATTGCCTAATAAAGTCGCAGTGACATTTTGAAGTCACGTGACTTGACTTGAGTGGCATTTCGTTTGTCGCGTGATTGCGTGTTCTTTTTAACCGACTTCCAAAAAGAGGAGGTTATCAATTCGTATGATTTTTTATTATTATTATCTCCTTTATTCATCATAACATCTTATTATTTTTACATTTTTAAATATTTGTTATTATTATTATTTTTTTTTTGTGTATGTTCAGCCTTTTTTTCGCCAATTGTGAACCGATTTCGATGATAATTTTTTTTTGGAAGAAAATTATTTTGCGGTGGTCCCGTTTACATTTGGTGAAGATCTGATGGTGGTCTTCGGAGATATGCAATGGAACTCATCAATTATAGACAGCAAATCGGTCCTGGAAATACAGGCGTGATGTTATGTCATGTTAAAATAAATGTATAGCTAATATTTGTATAAGATATTACAACTAAAATGGTCAAATAAAAAACTTTTTTGCAAACAATAAAACCGACTTCAAAAACACAACAAAGTGAAAAATAATAAAAAATTATTTTTCACTTTGTTGTGTTTTTGAAGTCGGTTTTATTTTTTGCAAAAAAGTTTTTTATTCTCTTTCTTCTTTAACTATTTGTTGATCTTTTCTTCTTTAACTATTTGTTGATCTTCTTGAGTGTCTGGAAATTGTATAAATTCGCTTCGCAGATTCACAATAGCTTCAGACACTCTCTTTATAATTCGGCTGCAAGTAGAAATACTGATGCTGTTTAGATCGGCTATTGATAATACCTAATTGATTGCCTGTCGCATAAAATCTAAGGGAACACAGTAGTTGGTTAATGGGTGCCACAGATTTATTTCTGTAGATAAGATACAAGTACTTAATTAGGTACAAAGTTACATAAATACAAAATTAAGCAAGTAGCTACCTACACGTAAGTAGTAGTAGGCACTTTACCCAATTCACTTTAAAGGGTACTTACCTGTCATCGTGTAATTCTAATAAATGTTAAATTTTTTGCAAATTATATAAAACACTCTCCTTATATAACCTATATCTTATGAAAAAGTCTGTCCTCATATTTGTTAAAATCCTTCAAACTTTCACGGTAAATACGAGGTCGCCCTAACAATTTTCGGTTATTTAATAACTCTATAATCTTCAATTGCTTTTGAAGCTTCGTATACATTGTGGTCACTATCCATTATTATCTCGTAAAATAAGAGTAGGTAATCTTGGTCGATCACAAAATAACCTATAAATATGTGTCACCTAAATGTTACGGGGTAGCCAATTCATCCCCTAAATTATAAGGCCCCCTTAATGTTTTAGGTGTCACTTAACCGTTGGTGAAATCAAAACTTGCGTTAGGTGCCCCTTATGTTTGTGTAGGAGACACTTAAATTTTAGGGGTTACTGGTGAAAACGGGCATAAGTCTAGCAAAAGCTCAGATTACCGTTTGCGGAAGATACAAAAACGACAAAAAGGTTTATTATTGTTACATGGATAAGATCAATAGGCGAGACGACAAAAAAAAACTAATTAGTCCGTCAGTTAGATTATCAGAAAATATTTGACCCGTGTTTTTTCTTTTGTTACGTAAATCAGAATTATCGAATTATCGAATCGAAGATATGACGCTTTTAAAATTCTCAATACGTCACGCCTAGGTATAATTTTTAGCTAGTTCTGACGTCACGAGCCCCCGCTCCCGAGTTTTGATGCGTTTTATCTTTGTCAATATTCATTGATTTACAAAAACAAAAAATACGTGTCCATTAATTTCCAATACTCTAACTGACGGACTAAATAGATTTGCAATTTTTTGATACTGTCGTCATGCCTATTCTAGGAGGAACACTAGGCCACATAAAGCCGCTCGGGTCGTTCTTCAGGTTAAGCCCCGCTTGCTTGGGTAGTTCCATGGATGGGTTATTACCTATTACATACCGAGTTTCCTTCGTGCCTCGGAAAACACGACAAGCCGTTGGTCCCAGCTATCATTTGTAGATTTTTGACAGTCGTTACAAGTAGTCAGTGTTCCGAAAGTCTCTACAACCAGTCTTACCAATCGGGTATCGTATTACCCATACCCAGAATTAACTGGGTTGTGGAGGTCAGATATACACTCGCTCCATGTAAAATACTGGTATTCAGCTGCATCCGGTTAGACTGGAAGCCGACTCCAACATAGTTGGGAAAAGGCTAGGCAGAGCAGGATGATCAATTCTAGGCTGTTTGTTCCTTTTTATATATTATTCGTAATAAAGTGTTTGAGCCGTTTAGGGTTGAACCGTCGATGGTTGAAACACTAGTACCATGGGAGCCGAGTGATCACTTGCCTGTGTTGGATCCACATACCAACCTAGGCAAGCGGCTTAACAAATGGATCCAAATTTCTCAAATATCCCTAATAGATTTTCAACTTTATCGCTAAAGCATTAAGTTCAAGGTTGATTGTGAAAATTTGATAGTTTCGGGTAGCTTGATGTGCTGCCGTCTGTACCCAAACATCAGCCTAATGCTGGGTACACATTGGTGAAACGTAGCATGTAATGTAACAGACGCTGAAACAAATTCGCCTTGTTGTTGGATTACATTTCATGTTGCATTGCACAAGTTGGGACGGCTCATTCGTGTTACATTTCACGTTACGTTACATTACGTGATTCCACTAATGTGTACCCGGCCTAAGGTAGACTGGTAGAAAATGCTCAAGGTATTACTTTTTAATAAGTATACATCGTAATTCCAAATTGAAAAAAATAAACACTATATCGATATCTACCTACACAAAAAAATAAATGTAAGTTGGTTATGAATTTTTCAATACACTTCCTCGAAAACTGGTTCTTATCGCACTACGATTAGGTTCAACATGCAATGTATTTCACACACGTGCGATTTTTTCATTTTCCAACACGCTTGCGGGAATGAAAATTGCCACAGATAACTATACCTATACTTAGTCTATATTGGTTCAATGCCTATAGTCGGAAGTGAAGGTTTTTTTTTTTATTTCGGCAAAGCAATAATGCGTCTAACGGCGTAGATATTTTTTAAATATTCAAATTGTGTTTATAAATAAAACTAGTATTTGCGTTGTGCGCGAGCTGCGCGCAGCTCGCGGCGTCGTCGTGTTTTTGAGACGTATTCCCTACGCTTATAAAATTTCGAGAATCCATAAGAATCCTTAAATGAATTGGCAAATCCATTAGAGCACTTTAAAGATTTTCAAACCCTTAGAAACCCCTGATACAATCTAAAACCTTATTTAAAAACTCAGACCTTTTCCCATTAAAAAAAACATAACCCTAAAGTTTGCTTGTTGTCGCCCCCGAGACGCTTCACCCACTCAACCTTCGTTACGCTACGGAGGTAGCCGGCTCGTTTCGCTCGCCACCTTCCTCCTTCGCTCCACTCGGTCTCGCAGGTTCGCTCCACTCAGGGCCTACCTACCACCAGACTAATTTCGACGCCTACTATAATTTTTGTTCAAACACCTAATGGCTGTCTCTTACCGTTATGAAGTTACATCCATTTCAATTTTAGGGGAGGTTGGGGAGGGGAGAGGAGGGTATACAAATTTGAACGCCCCTCACTAGTTTTGGGTAAGAATCAAAAGATTTTTCAGTATTAAAAAAAGGGATGAAGAGGGGGTTGAAGGGGGGGGGGGAGAGGTTTTTTTTTTAAATTATTTTGACTAACGCATTGCCCCTTAAAATGAATCTGAAAAAAAAAATGTTCAAAGGCTCTCAACTTCCGAGATCCCCCTACAGAGGGGGAGAAGGGGGCAAGGGGGCAACTTTGAAAACTGGTTCTGGCTCGCGTGAAGTTCGGTAACTGTCCCACTGACTCATACTAATGGGATATAGTATCCTACATGTTAATCCAAGTTATAAACTATCGATGTGCCAAATTTCATAATCATCACAATAATTTTCATCACAATCACCATCACCATCATTATCACATCACCACCACTGTCACAATCACCATCACAATCACTATCACAATCACCATCACAATCACTAACACAATCACAATCACTATCACCATCATCATCACCATCACTATCACAATTACCATCACAATCACCATCACAATCACTACCACAATCACCATCATCGTTATCACCTCATTATCATCGTAATCACAATCATTATCATCGTAATCATAATCATCATCATCATTATCACAATCATCATCATCGATATCACAATCATCATCGTCATTATCACAATCATCATCATCGTTATCACAATCATCATAATCATTACCACAATCATCATCGTTATCACAATCATCACAATAAATCAACAATAACCCTGTATAGAAGTCGAATCCGCCATCATCTGGATCTCAAAATAAATGCCATTTTCTTAATCAGCTCCCCTGATAATCTCGGCATCGACACCCATATTGATTTTTAGACATTTCAACCCCATCGCACCCCAACAGGGGATGATGGTATTTCAGGTCCGCCACATTAAATCTTAAAATCGTTGTTTTTGTGATACACCCGACCCGATACACCATACAAACAATACCGATGTTGATTTTCAGACTTTGTTACCACATTTCTCCCTTTAGGGGTTGAATTCTCCAAAAAAAACCTGAAACACAAATGTTAACTCATTTATCAATAGGAGTGTCTAACTAATCTTGTTTCCCTATACAAACTTTCGACTCCCGTTTCACCCCCTTAGGGGCTAAATTTTGAAAAATCCTTTCTGAGTGCACAATTAGAATTCATAGGAAACCTGCGCGTGCTAAATTTAGAAACTCTAAACCCAGTGGTTTGGGTGAGTGCGAAGCAAGCACTTCCTCAAGTATACGTGCTAATATGCCAACAAACTTGAACTTAAGACAAGTAATATATCGTCAAAGAAACAAAAAAGAAAAAATACAGAACCTGATAGTATTAACTTTGAAATAAATCATAATATTCTTCATTTGGACAAAAGTCAAGACGAAATGATCTTAATTGATGAAAAATGGCATGAAAAAAACAGCATAGTATTATATACAACTAAACAATTTCTTACTTTTTTATGTGCTTTCACTTATTTAATAATGGACGGAACATTTAAAGTCGCCCCGAAAATATTTCAGCAAGTTTACACAATACACGGCTGTATTAACACGAAAACGTTTCCTTTAGTTATAGCATTGTGTACAAATAAAGACAAAAGCACATACGACAAATTGTTCTCATCTTTGATCGAGTATTGTCAATCATTAAATTTGATTTTATCGCCAAAATACATATTAATGGATTTCGAAAAGGCGTCACAGTCAAGTGCAAAGTATAATTTTGAAAACGCAGTGTTAAAGGGTTGTTATTTTCACTCGAGGTTTCCAAAAACTATATGGACCAAGCGAATCGTTTTTATCAGAAATCAAATGCATTTTAGCTTTTACATACCTACCAGCAGAAGAAATTCCCACATATTTTGACGAATGGCAGCAAAATATCACACCAGGAGCAAAAGTGATAGCAGAATGGTTTGGTGAAAATTATATATGGGGTGCCAGTTCTTCACCACCTAAATATGAACCATGCTTATGGAGCACGTATGTTTTAAACGAGGAAAACATACCACGTACTCAAAATAGTGCTGAATCATGGCATAATCGTTTTCAACAGTTCGTAGATCAGCACCACGCGGGATTTTATTTGTTATCTAAGAAAATTGTTTAAGAATTACAACATTAGGCTGCAGAAATCCAAAAACATCTTAACGGGGCTCCTCCTGCCGCCAAGAAAAGAAAATACAACGACAAATTTGATAGAATTAAATATATATTGAATTTTAAAGCAAAATACGCCAATAAAAGTGATTATTTGAAAGCTATTGCCGCTAATATTAAACATAATTTAATTGAAATGTGTATACTACTCTGTCAAGAAAGTACCGGGAAAAGTTCAATTATACACAAAATGTCTGTTATTCATCCAAATTTATTTTATCACCTTCAAAGTATGCTCCTTTAGAAACGATACACTTGCGCCAACGAATAATCCATTCATCAAAACATTTTTTAAACGCTGCTTCCGGAATTGAGTTCAGTTCTCGCCGCGAATTTTCCTTTATGTCTTCTATCGATTGAAAACGGGTGCCACGAAGTGGTAATTTGAGTTTAGGAAAAAGAAAAAAGTCAGCAGGAGCCATATCTGGTGAATATGGTGGTTGCTGGATGGTATTTGTTGAGTGTTTGGTCAAAAATTCGTTTACAATGATAGCCTTGTGCGAAGGCGCATTGTCGTGGTGCAAAATCCAAGAATTTTCTTTCCACAAATCTGGCGTTTTTCGTCGAATTTGCTCTCTTAAACGCCGCATAACGCTCAAATAATATTCTTTATTTACCGTTAGACCTTCCGGTAAGAATTCAGAGTGCACAACACCGCGATAGTCAAAGAAAACAGTCAACATGACTTTGACTTTTGATCGACTTTGGCGTGGTTTTTTCGGTTTCGGTTCAGTTGGAAGGCGCCACTCCGAAGCTTGTTGACTAGTTTGCATGTCAAACTCGTAAACCCACGTCTCGTCACCAGTAACAATGCGTTTCATGAATGTTGGGTCCGAACTGACTCGTTCTAGCATGTCCTCAGCGACTTTCATGCGATTGAGTTTTTGGAGAAAATTCAGATCTTTTGGGACTAGCCGAGCAGCAACATGTTTCATACCCAAATGATTAGTTAAAATGGTACGGATCGACTCGTGAGATACAGAAAGTTCGGCGGCTATCTCTCTCAGAGTTGAATGGGGATTTTCAGTCACTATTTTCTTCACTTTTGCGATGTTAACTTCAGTTGCAGATGTTGACGGCCTACCAGAGCGAGGCAAATCTTCCATCACATCTCGACCGCTTTTGAACGCTTTGAACCACTCATAGGCACGAGTTTTTGATAAAGTCGATTCACCGTAAGCCTTCTGTAACATTTTCAGTGACTCCGAACACGAAATTCCATTGGCGATGCAAAATTTAAGACAAACTCTTTGTTCGATATTTTTGTCCATTATGAAATTCGCAATACACACTATATATGATATTACTAAAACCAGCACTGTATTTAATATAAATAACAGATGCAACTCAAACTCCGCGCCAAAATGGAAAACAGTTGTGCCAATCTAACAACTACAAAAAAACAAAAATTTGAATTTGGAACCATAAACAAATCATCCATTCCCGATACTTTTTTGACTGAATGTATATTAAGTTGTGTTACGTTACATTATTTTGTTAAATTTTGTTAAGAAAATGATGCCAAGTTTAGTTGCTCACTGTCTTAACCAACCGCAATGTTAAATATTTTGTATCAATAGGATTAAAACTAGAAATAGGATTTTTAAAGTAATTGGCTATGGGGGTCTGAGGGGTCTCTTGCCCAAAATAGTTTGGGAATCCCAGGTCTAGGCACTCTTTTTTTTGTTTTTTTTTTCGGATGGGAAATCATCAAATGACTTCTCCCGCTCTGAGCGGAGCAGGAAGGAGTTTCAGACTTTTACTGACTAAAACCCATCCATGTTCCTTCATCGCCCTTTGTGTTCCGGGGCCACGGTATCTCTTTCGAACAGTCCCGCAACCCCGGCAGGATTTAGGCCCTTATCGCGTAATCAAAGAATTTGAATAAAATAATTTTGATATTAGGGATGTTTAATATGTGCCTCCACAAGACCGTAATTAAACACTTATAATCAGCCCTTTGTTAACCTTACTGAAAAGCAAATCTTACCATAATAATAAAATCTAACATCAGGCCTGTAATCCCGACGGGTTAAAAGAGATCATTGAACTTCACTAACCTAGTACTTGCGTTGCCAAACTATGCCTAAAGGTACACTAAAACAGGCATCTACAGGCGTCTAAAACCAGGAATATCGGGTAGCAATACAGTTTGATTAGATAGCGCCAGTGCCGTGCATACAAACAGGTCATTACGTCAGATTGACGGCTGGTGGTGTTGGGAAACCTTTGGGCTTTTAGTGCCGATTAGCCTGGTATCTGTGGGAATGAATGAAGATTTCAAATTAACAAAATACATTCTGCTTAGAATGTATTTTTTCTGAATAAGTAGTTAGTTCTTTTTACACGACTGCCCAAAAAAAGGAGTGTTATGTTTTCAGGGTTCATGTATTGTATGTTTGTGAGTTTCTTTATTCCACCCTAACGTCTAAACGCCTCAACCGATTATGATGTATGTGGTATCGTTAGAATCCTTGTGTTACCCGAAAAATAAAAAAATAGGGTAGCTTTGATTCATGAAGAATCACCAACTCATTTACGGTAACAATAATCATATTACCTATCACCACTGACAGGACTGTTGTTGCCAATAGGCCTGACATTGTGGTGATAGATCGATTGGAGCGTCGTACAATGATTGTTGATATAGCGGTTCCGCATGACGAGAACCTCGTGAAAGCAGAGAAAGATAAACAATTCAAATATCTAGATCTGACTCGCGAGGTTGTCGACATGTGGGACGTGAATACAGCAGTCATTGTGCCGATAGTCGTGTCGGCCAATGGCTTAATAGCCAAGAGCCTCGACCAACACCTTAGGAGGCTCTCGCTTGGCCGCTGGATCAAGGACTTGATTCAGTGCGCAGTACTTCTGGACACGGCACGTATTGTTAGGAGGTTCCTCTCTCAAGAGCTCTGACCACCGGCAGCTCGGACCCTGTTCCCAGCGGTGGTGGGCTACTACTTTTTTTATATTTTAAATGTTTTTTTTATAGTGTTTTATATAGAAATATTTAATTTATAATAATATTTAATAATCTTCCATCACATCTCGACCACTTATGAACGCTTTGAACCACTAATAAGCACGAGTTTTTGATAAAGTCGATTCACCGTAAGCCTTCTGTAACATTTTCAGTGACTCCGAACACGAAATTCCATTGGCGATGCAAAATTTAAGACAAACTCTTTGTTCGATATTTTTGTCCATTATGAAATTCGCAATACACACTATATATGATATTACTAAAACCAGCACTGTATTTAATATAAATATGTTAGCTTTTATTAAAATACTTATCTAAATATTACCTATACCTACCTATATTGTGTTAGCAATTATTAAAATATTTACATGAATATTACCCATACCTAATTATATTGTAATTAAATGTATGTGTTCGCATGTCATACGGGTGGTGTATTGACTTGTTTGTCATTCGATCCAACACTTCACTTCGCCGTTCATTCCGACATTCACCTACAAGCGTGGACAGTGCGAACACAGGCATTCGAGTCTGAGGTCTCATGCAGACAAGACGTTCATTGTAAAAGTGTGGTAGAATAAAGTGATTATTTGAAGGAGGACTGCATTCTTATTTCTTGACCTTTAAAAGGTCAGAAGTGGGATCACACCGGAACTATAACGGTTTTGGTGGAATACTCGACGCCCATATTGAAAGGTATTTAAAACTATTTTCTATTTTTCAATATTTGTTTAATCTCTCTTTTATGCATTCAAAGGCTAGTGTTGCTAAATCTAGAAACAAATTATTATTTTTCCTTGGTAACTACCGACAAAAAAAAAATTGATTTACTTTTACTTATTTGATTTGAAATCAATTTGAACTTAAATAAACAATCTATAATAAAAAAAAACACTACATTATTATTCGTTACTTTTCAAAAGGATTTTTTTGTATACCTATTTCGATTTGTGTAGTTTATTTAGGCTATCATATTTTTTTTATTTTAACAACTAAGGAATGAAATGGATTATCGCTGCATTTTGTTTTTTTTGAGCTGTAACTACTCCTAGTGATATGAAACGATGTGTAAAGCAACAACATATTACCTACCTGTACAAATAAACAACAATACAGTATCTAAATTTGGCGCACAGAAGCTTGCACTAACCCCTTACCTCTCTATCGTCTGATTAATATATAAGCAACATTACTTGTTTGTGTTAATTACTTTCAGCTACGCAAGCAATGCCAAAGCATCGGTTTCGAAAGCGGGTGCGACACTCTGAGGACTCCAGCAGTGAGTCAGAATTATCCTCGGAGCGCATCAGTCG
This sequence comes from Xestia sexstrigata, assembly GCA_941918905.2. Taxonomy (NCBI): domain Eukaryota; kingdom Metazoa; phylum Arthropoda; class Insecta; order Lepidoptera; family Noctuidae; genus Xestia; species Xestia sexstrigata. The sequence goes on from OW799221.2 coordinate 6,602,640, forward strand.
CAGATCAAGGCATAAGCATTCACGACGAAAGCGTTCACGGCATGTGGAGAAGTCGAGGCAGCTCCGTTGCCGGACGCCAGATACACCGGCGCCGCAGGAGGAACCAGCAGTACAACCGAGTGCTGGGACCAGCAACAGCGCATCATCAGTATTACCAAGTAATCAATCTACTGTTTTAGACTCTCAAAATTTTATTAACGTGTTCCAAGAACTCGTTAAGTCTTTACGTACAGACGGCAATGCAGAACGTTACCCAGTTTTGAACGTTGTGCCCGAATTCGACCCAACAAAGCGAAATCAGAGTATAGACGTTTGGATTACAAAAGTAAATGAATGTGCAAAAATTTATAATTGGACAGAACGACAGATAGTTCACTACGCTTTGCCTAAGTTAGTAGGTGTGGCCCAGAAATGGTACCAGGGTCTACCCACTTTGTTATTTACATGGACGGAGTGGCAACAGAAATTGAAGTCTGCATTCCCCAGTGACGATAACTATGGTCGGTTGCTGACGGAGATGCTCGCCTGTAGGGCACGTTTTGGGGATAGCTTAGAAGATTATTATTACGAAAAGATAGTTCTTCTTAATAGATGTAACATTTCAGGTAAAAACGCTATCGATTGTATATTATTTAGTATTGAAGATAGATCGGTCAGAACTAGTGCTGAGGCTGTGCAATTTAGCGAGCCTGATAAGTTATTAGTTTTCCTTCGCAATGTTAAAATAACTAAAAAGAATGACAAGCATAACGTGACTGTACAGCCGAGCGTTTCCGACAGCAAGCGTTTTAAAACCTCTAAAGACAATGCATCCGCATCTGCGGATACTAGATCATCAAAATGTTATAACTGTGGAGAGGAAGGGCACCCTTTCTACAAATGTAAACATCCAATCAAAAGATGCAATCACTGTCATAAAGTAGGCCATTTGGTTAGCGATTGTCCTAATAAACGTGAGCATGAAAGTAATAAGACTGTTTTAAACATCTCAAAGGAGCAGGATAATGATGAGAAATATTTTAAGGTCGCGATAGTTAACGGTCAGACTATGAATTGTTTTATTGACTTCGGTAGTCAAATTACTATGCTCCGAGAATCGGATGCAAAAGTATTAAATCAAACTCTGTCTTATAGTGACTTGCCAATTTTGAGAGGGTTCGGAAATTCAATTGTTCAGTGTTTAGGGAAATGCGATGTCGAAATTGAAATAGACTTAGTTAAAGCCCGCGTTGAAGCACTCATAGTTCCTGATCATTACTTAAAGGTGTCATTACTTGTAGGCCAAACGTTTACGGAACAAAGCCATGTCGTAGTTCTCAAAACAGAAGACAAACTGATTATTAAGAGTAAAACTATGAACGTCCCTGAAAATGTTAAACTCTACGTTAGTAACTCTATTAAAGTAATGGGCCGCACCGAAGTGGCTGTAGAGTCTAATCCACCATACGATGGTGAGGTAGTCGTGGAACCTGGTTTATGCTCTCAACCTCAAATGATGTACAGTATAATGCCTTGTATTTTAGAGCTAGTTTGTGGCAAAGCAACACTTCAATTGGACGGTTTGGTAAAATCGGGATTCGATTTAAATAAAGGTACCCTTCTGTCTCGGGCTCTGCCGTTAGCACAAATTAACTGTCAAACCGTGAATAGAATTGATAAAGGCGCGGATAACTCTTCTTATATTATTATTGAACCTAAAATGTTGTCTGTGAGTGATCAAATTAGTGAAAACAATCTTTTGCAGTTAACTCGTTTATTAAATGAATACAGAGACTGTTTTGCTTTTACCACTAAAGAATTAGGCTGTATTTCCAACAATGAAATGGACATACGGGTCAGTGATACTACACCAGTAGTTTACCGGCCGTATCGCATGCCTTTTACAGAGCGACAAGTAGTTCGTAATATGGTACAAGAACTTGAGGACTCTGGTATAGTTAAACCATCGATCTCAAGTTATGCGTCACCAGTTCTCCTCGTCAAAAAGAAATCCGGAGATTACAGATTATGCATTGACTACAGGGCTCTCAATAAAAAAACAATTAAGGAGCATTATCCCCTCCCTAGGATTGACGATCAATTAGATAACTTGTCAGGCTATAAATATTACACATCGTTAGACCTAATGTCAGGTTATTATCAATTATGTATGTCTGAAACGTCTAAACCTTTAACTGCTTTCATAACACCTGATGGGCATTATGAATTCAACCGGATGCTCTTTGGACTTGTTAATGCGCCGTCTAATTTCCAACGTGCAATTAACAATATATTGGGTAATGCACGATTTAAAGAGGCGTTTGCTTATATGGACGACGTCATAATACCTTCTAAAACTATTGAGGAAGGGTTCAGTAAGCTCAAATCAACATTGGAATTATTTCGTACCGCCGGTTTAACTTTAAAACTATCCAAGTGTAATTTTTTAATGGAATCTATTGACTATCTTGGATTTGAAGTGTGTGCCGAGGGAATAAGACCAGGGAAAACTAAAATCAATGCTGTTGACATATTCCCTCGCCCTACCGATCAGCACAGGGTTAGGCAGTTTTTAGGACTCGCTAGTTTCTTTCGTAGGTTTATAAGAGGATTCTCTTCAATAGCTCGACCACTTACCCAACTTTTAAAGAAAGATTCAAAATGGCAGTGGTCCGACTGTGAAGAGAATGCTTTTGTAACTTTAAAGACAGAGTTAACCAAACGTCCGATTCTTGCATTCTATAATCCTGCGTTTGAAACTCAACTTCATACAGACGCTTCAAAAATTGGTATTGCCGGTATCCTATTACAAAGATCAAGTAAAGAAGCACCTTTAAATGCTGTAGCTTATTATAGTAGACAAACTTCGCCAGAGGAGTCTCGTTTCACTTCTTACGATTTAGAAACTCTGGCGGTGGCAAGCTCACTACAACGATTTAGGACGTACCTATTAGGCATACCGTTTACCATAGTGACAGACTGTAACTCTTTGAGGGCCACATTTGAGAAAAGAGATGTTTTGCCCAGAGTAGCCAGATGGTGGAATATCATGCAAGAATATGATTTTAAAATGGTCTATAAGGCAGGCTCCACTATGTCCCACGTAGATGCATTAAGTCGGAACCCGGTAGAAGTAAATTCTGTCGTAGTAAGATGTATCGAAACTAATTGGATAGCAACGGTACAACAGAGCGATCCCGAGCTTCAACGAATTATTTCTATTTTAAAGGATCAGGATACAGATGGTATTATAGAAATTAAAAATAATTTTGTAATCAAAAGAGGTCTATTATATCGAAAAACCGAGGCAGGGGATCGCTGGGTTGTACCAAAAGGTGTTAGGTGGCAGGTATTGAAGGCCCATCATGATGATATTGGTCACTATAGCTTTGACAAAACTTTTGATAAAATTAAAAGTAGTTTCTGGTTTGCCAAAATGAGACGATTCGTGAAAAAGTATGTCGATTCGTGCCTAGAATGCGCTCATTCGAAAGTCCCTGCTGGTAAGAAGGCAGGTGAACTTCATCCGATTCCTAAGGTTGATCGCCCCTTTCATACGCTGCATATAGACCATCTGGGTCCTTTTGTGAGAAGCAAAAAGAAAAACGCGTACCTACTCTTAATAATTGATGCTTTCACAAAATATGTTATATTGGTTCCTGTCAAAAGTACGAAATCGTTACATTCTGTATCCGCTTTAAAAAGCTACTTCCATACTTTTGGTGTTCCTAAACGAGTCATTTCCGATCGAGGTACATCTTTCACGTCCAAGCGCTTTCAAGAATATTTAAGTACGTTAGGCATTAAGCACGTTATGAACGCGGTAGCGACACCACGTGCCAATGGGCAAGTGGAACGCTACAACCGCACCGTCTTAGCTGCCCTAACTGCAACAAATCTAAATAAACCAGAACATAAATGGGATGAATGTATTTCTGAAATACAATGGGGTTTAAATAATACCCTTCACAAGGGAATCGGAAAGACACCAGCTCGGGCATTATTTGGCATTGACTTGGTTGGTACGCCTAACTCCCTATTAAACCTTAATGTTATCGACGATACAGAGGACATAGGGAACAATGTGGAAAATATTAGAGATGAAATATCACAACATATAGAAAAAAATCAAGTAGAACAGAAGAAACGTTTTGATAAATCTAGAAAGAGAATTACATTCAAAATCGGGGATTTAGTCAGGGTAGAGCGAGAAATTCCTTCGACGGGAAAAAGTAGGAAATTAATTCCAAAGCTTCGTGGTCCTTACCGTATCGTAGAGGTCTTTGACAATGACCGATATAAAATAGAAGATACCCCATTGTCACGCAAGGGCAATAGAAACTTTACTGGAGTTTTTCCCGTGGATAAAATTCATCCGTGGTTAGTTTTTAAACGAAATAGTATTAGTGACAGTGATACGCAGTCTGAAAATGTTAATGATGAATGATTGGCATTACTTTTGATTGGGTGGTTATTGATGTACGCGATAATTAAGAGAAAGCATGTAAGAGTATACAGAATTTTGTCCATGATACAATCATGTACAATTTAATTTGAATAATTGAGTAAGTTTACATTGTTGTGTTATTAATATTTTACAGTTATTTTTTGTGTTTTTTAATATTATTATACAGTTATTATTAAGATGAATTATTTTTACACTAACATTATCTTGTACAAGAAAATTAGACCACACTGTATACAGAGGCTAAAGTGTGTCAGATAAGTGGTTATTATGGATATGAAGAGGCCATAATAACATGTCTAGTCGGTGTGTTGTGGACATGCAGGGGCCACAGCATGCCGGAATTGCCGTAGATATGTAGAGGCTACGGTAGTTCCACCAATGTTATGGTTGTACTTGTAGTTGTGGTATTGTCGCTAGTGTGTTGTGGACATGAAGGGGCCACAGCATGCTTGAGTTGTTGTGGATATGTAGAGGCCACCGCAACTCCTTCAATGCTGCCGCGAGTGTAATTATATCTGAGTTATGCTTGTTTTTGTGTTGAAATTATCATAAAGTTATATGCAATTATTATGATGTAATAGAAAGAGATCAATATGATATCGATGTAGCTATATTGTTGCTGTTGTTGTGTTTTGTTATTTTGATTAATTGTTAGATTTATTTTGTTTACCTTGCTTAATCTTTCCACGGGACGTGTAAACGTCAGGAAAGGCCGACTGTTAGCTTTTATTAAAATACTTATCTAAATATTACCTATACCTACCTATATTGTGTTAGCAATTATTAAAATATTTACATGAATATTACCCATACCTAATTATATTGTAATTAAATGTATGTGTTCGCATGTCATACGGGTGGTGTATTGACTTGTTTGTCATTCGATCCAACACTTCACTTCGCCGTTCATTCCGACATTCACCTACAAGCGTGGACAGTGCGAACACAGGCATTCGAGTCTGAGGTCTCATGCAGACAAGACGTTCATTGTAAAAGTGTGGTAGAATAAAGTGATTATTTGAAGGAGGACTGCATTCTTATTTCTTGACCTTTAAAAAATAACAGATGCAACTCAAACTCCGCGCCAAAATGGAAAACAGTTGTGCCAATCTAACAACTACAAAAAAACAAAAATTTGAATTTGGAACCATAAACAAATCATCCATTCCCGATACTTTTTTGACTGAATGTATGAAAACATGTATTTAACTACTTGTACCATGGTACTTACTGTTATTCTTATATGTTATACATGTTATGTAAAAATAAAGTTACGCAAAATTAATGTATATAATACTGATTATTATGAATAAAAAGAAATCTAAACAAAAAATATATGACTTTGAATAATAGTGTAAAAGTTGAGAAAATATAGGAAAACGTTTATTGCTACTGACATTATGAAGTTGAATGCTTCGGAAATATGAACATTAGAGACAGAGTAGTTAAGAATTGTGATGGTTAGGAGGCCGTGCTCACTAGAAGTTGATGATGATATAACTTATTTTTATTATTAAATTTAAAATAGTGATGGCAGCCCCCGACGGATATTCTTGTTTTTTTTTATTAAGTTGGGTTTTTTTTAATTATTTTATCCTTTTTCAATTACTTTTTAACCGTCGTTAGTTTTTTCAAAATTTTTAATTTTGCTTTTTATTTTATACTTATAAGAGAGCAGAAAAATTCGACTAGTAGTTTTGGAGAAAAATGGCAAAATGCATTGCACAAACAAGCATCCTCTCACCTCAAACGCATATACCGTCTCCGTTCCGTCGTAGGTAAAATTACTGGTATTTTTTTTTTTTTATCGGGACAAACCCGCCACACTGTTCCCAAACCACTGTAACTCCTGAAAGCCAGAATCAACAGTGGCGACCACCAGAAAAGCGCCGAGACAATGAAGCTCGACGAAGTCCCAGAGAATGAATTTAACTGTCTTGGATCCCGCAACGAAATTAATCAGAAAAGTATAGTGGAGGAGTAGGAAAAAAATCGTAATTTCCACTTCAGCCATTTCAGCAGGAGACAGAACGAAACAATGCCAATAGGCACAAAGGGACGTTTACAACTGGGATAGGCCCAGTTGCCTAGCACCACGGATAAATATTAACATTAATGTGTCCTAAGTTGTGAGCTGTTAATTTGATTCCAATAATAGGTATGGCAAAAACGCTTGAACGCACGGAAATTTGTTCTAGTTTCCACAAGGTCTGTATAGTAAATAACTCCGGATGTAACCTGTACACTATCCAACATAATTTTGCGTTAATTCTGCCAAAGACTGCACTCCCATAAAATGTGATGAGCTGATTGTTCATATTCGCAGTCAGATGTGGAACACTGACAAAAAGGCGAGTCAACAAGCTTGAAGGAAAATAATTTACTCTTAAAGTTACCATGACCGGTGAGAAATTGGGCAACACAGTGATCAACCTCCAACCATGTCCTGGCCAGCCGTTCACGAACGGATGGAAAGAACTGGTGGAGGTGTCGGCCCTTGATGGAATTATCCCACCTACCTTGCCATTCAGACAAAAGTTCCTCCCAGACGTTTAAATAATCTAGCAATCTTAACACGGTCACGTAGGGTTAAAAAGTCTGCGTCCGTGGTCTCACGTGCGTTATAGTACATTGCAGCCCCCAAAATTACTGGTATGCAGTTGCATCCGATTAATAGATGTACGTGATGATAGAAATCATGTTTATCTATCAAATATGAACGCGTCCACAATTTTTTGTTTCCGTGCTATTTACCGTTAAGGAGTTCCCTCGTAAGAAAACAACTGGTGAGTTGTCACCGTAACACTTATCTAAAAACATGCACCAATCAAACCCAAACCTATAACTGAAAACTGCATTGCATTCTATCTGCAGTAGTTTTTGAGAAAAATGGCAACACGTATTTGCACAAACAAACAAACAATCACTCCCCCTAAACGCAAAGATACACCGTCTCCGTTCCGTCGTGGGTAAAAATTCATTGAGCTATTACTACAACGTATAGAGAAGACACCGCGAACAAAATCTGTGCACCGTTCAACTGCTGTCACTGTCAGCTGGCTGATGCTGCTGGCGATATTAACCAAAAAACTATTTTTGTTTACGTTTTTTGTATTGGGTTTGACAGCTCGCTAGGCACAGTTGACGAAACGCCACCTGACGGGATAAAAAAACAGTTTTCTTCCTCATTCACTCAGTCGCTTGCTCGCCACAGCATTATATATACGGGGTTAGCCGCACCCCGCGCGTCCATGATCCGACCCAGCCTGTTGTCCCTTGCTGCCCTCTCAACAATGACGCACTAAGCCGAGGCCCGAACCCCACAGGGGGTGCCCTTAGTGACCGTTAATTTAATTAAAATCCTTAGTTTGTAAGCCCTGGCTGGGGGCCTTAAAGTAATTTTTGGCCACCACAGGATTGTCCGGTTAAGCAGTTGAGCAACCTTAGCGCGTTGCAACTGCGAGTGGTCCCTGCTAAAAAAAAAAACCCCGCGCGTCCCGCACAGAACAGTTTTGTTCGCGCTGTCTTCTCTGTACGTACTAGTAATAGCTCAATGTTAAAATCATAGTTTCCTAGTAATTCATGACAAAAATATTTTTCGTTCTTTTATTTTATTTCATCAAAAGTGTATTGAAAAACGTCGTGTGATACACGTGGACATTAGTTATTGCAGTTCTCGGCTCAAAAACCCCCTCGCCTACGGCTCGGGAGTTAATACCGCGTCGGATGCAATAACAAACTTTCTCCATTTGTATCAAAATGTACTATTTATTCTAGTCAATCATAATTTTTCTATTCAAGTACTTATTTTTTATAATGATAGGGGTTACCTAAAGTATGAAATTGTCGTTGTATAATAATAGACTCTTCGAATTGACATGAAATCTTGATGGTGTGAGATTTTTGACTTTTAATTGTTTTTTTTTTTATTCAGCTAGACGTAAAGATGGATACTTCGAAAATCCGAGTTATTTTTGAATACGAGTTCAGACGCGGGACTAACGCGGCAGAAACGGCTCGCAATATCAATGTTGCGTTGGGAGAGGAGACTGCTATTGAACGCACCGTGCGTTTTTGGTTTAAACCTCAATGGTTTAAACGCTTTCGTAATGGAAACTTCGACTTGAAGAATGAACCACGTGGTAGGTGAATAACGCTGAATTGAAGGAGATGGTTGAAGCTGATCCGAGTCAAACTACCCAGAAATTAGCGGCATGGTTTAACGTTACCCTACCTACAATATTGACTCATTTGCATCAAATCAATAAGATAAAAAAATATTCAAAAAGTGGGTGCCCCATGATTTGACTTATCTGCAGAAAGAAATGCGTGTTGAAACTTGTGTTGCCTTGTTGAATCGGTACAGAAATGATGGAATATTGGATCGAATTGTGACATGTGACGAAAAGTGGATTGTTAACGATAACCGTAAGCGAAAAATGCAATGGCTGACCCCAGGTCAAACGCCGCAACAGTGCCCTAAAGCAAAGCTTACCAATAAAAAGGTAATGGTAACTGTTTAGTGGTCTCTTCATGGTGTTATTCACTATAGCTTTCTCAGGTCTGGTCAGGCAATAACAGCAGTTGTTTACTGTGCCGAACTTCGAACAATGATGGTGAAACTGACAGTGAAACAGCCCCGACTCGTGAATCGATCTTCACCATTATTGCTCCATGATAACGCAGGACCTCACACTGCACGAGAAACCGTTGTAACTCCACAGGAGCTGCAGTTAGAAACTATACCGTGTCATCCTCCGTACTCGCCAGACCTTGCTCCAACGGACTACCATTTTTTCGTGATTTGGACAATTTTCTACGTGATAAAAAAAAATTCTATTCCCAGAAGGCAGTACAAAATGCTTTCACACAGTTTGTCGCATCTAGATCCTCAGAGTTCTATCGTAAAGGCATAAATGAACTTCCGTGATGGCAGCAATGTATAGATATGACGGTAAATATTTTGATTAAATAAATATGTTATATTTTAGAAAAAAAACGAGTTTCAATTTTTCAGTACAAATCGGCAATTTCATACTTTAACCCCTAATAATACCTATGTTAGTATGTATGTAATAAATGTTTTATAAATACATCAGGGCTGCTATCCTATTAACTAAATAACCTTCTTACAGCATGTTTAGCTGTGTATATGATTGCAAGTTGTTAATCTTAAATAAATAGAGTTTTCACTGCTGCGACATGTACAGGAAAATCTTACCAATAACGTGACGCACCGGTTTGAAACCTGCCATAAATGCACTTCGGGGGCTAAACATGTTTTTTTTTACTTTGTTTTTGAGGAAAACTAGTGATAAATAATTATTATAATGCTTGAATTAATAACAAATGTTCACCATCAAAATCATAATAAATATTTCGGCTGGTAGTGTTGGAAATTTTATTTGTTGTCTACATTCAAAATTTCCAAAACTACGTTGTTTTGTGAAAACAAATCAATTTTCGCTTTTTATCCGAATACTTAATATTAAGTAAAAAGTTTGGAATTTAAGCCCCAGGATGTGCCCAGAATTAAAAAAAATGCATGTTGTGATAATCTTTTCCAATAATTGATTTGAGTTGCATAAGTCGAACTTGTAACAAATGAGACATCGCCTTAAGGAAAATGGGACTTATCTTGTAAAACAATGTTTACTTATAATAAATATGATATTATAACGTCCGCATTGCTTTAGACTAGACGAAATAAATAGAAACAAACTGGTTTTGAATGCCATCAAACATCAAAATAAAGCTTAAGGTCACATGATTTGCGTTTTCAAACAACAAAATTATAATTTTTATACGTGTTACAATAAAAAATACAGTAAACAGGTTAGTAAGAATTTATTGAGCTGGTTTCATACCATACCGTCATCTTTATATTTTAAAATCGGACTTCAAGACAGCAACACGCGTTCCATTTGATTCTTTTAATATTTAAAAAAAGAATAAGCGAATTGAATGTCATTTGTTTTTTTTTGTCGTGGCAATGGAACGCCTCTTTAAAATGGGTTCGAACAGCGCGTGCGCGAACATTTTGACATAGGGCAGTTTCTCAGCATCCTTCAGTTTCAGTGTAGCCGTTGTCGTTCTGAAAACGCCCGCGTTTCGCCGCACCACGTGCTCAAACTGAAAAACAACAAAATCGTCACACGATTTTTTTTCCAAGGTGAGTTTTATTTTGTGATGTTTATTCTATTTTGAAAAACATATGTGAAAATCAATCGTTTATTCGTATGGTGTGTTTTAATTTTACAGTCAAATGCATTCAGGTGGGATAATGATAAATTTAAGTTCAATTTTTTCTATGAAAACACATGTAGTATTTTACTAAATTGTGTGTAAACGTACACATTTTCAAGTCATAAAGGACAACGACAAATTATTCAGAATTTTTGTTAAAATCTGAATCAATTGTTGGCTTTGGTGACCTAGTTATCAGTTTGCTCCACTACAGGACGGTTTAATCATTATTGTTATCACGGCGGAATATTTTAATAATGAATTATTTTAATAATGAATAACTTAGCAGCTATGATTTAATAATTAGGGAATACTTTGGTAGTTTGGTATACTTATTTATTTACATGTAGCAGCATATCTGCATCAGAATCGATTTTAATTTTTTCTTTTATTAAGTTTTCTGATAAAGTCTTTGCCTTTGAAAAACTGATATTTTATTAGAGAAATAGTACTTAATATTGATTAGATTGTTACCTACTTTGTGAGAAACGTAGACTTCTACCTATAAAAAAACCGGCCAAGTGCGAGTCGAACTCGCGCATGAAGGGTTACGTACCATCGCAGTAGAGGAACCCCTTTAATTTTTAACAGCGGTAACAACAACACAACAAATACACATTCTGTGAAAATTCAACTGTCTACCTATTACGGATTACGAGATACAGCCCGCTGACAGACAGACGGACGAACAGCGGAGTCTTAGTAATAGGGTCCCGTTGGTTACCCTTCAGGTACAGAACCCTAAAAACGAGCAAAGCTTCGGTCAAATTGTTACTATTTAGTAGATAATTAAAAAGACCGTATGAATAAAAAGATTACGTCTGCGTAGGTTAGCAAAGCGTTCATTTGCATAAACCGCTGACCTTCAAGAACTTTTTTACTTATTTTGATCGGTATTTGCAGGTTTTTCTTGCACAAACAAAGACATAAATAAATCTATAAGATTCTTAACTTTTTGGATCAAATGGACCTAACATTTCTGATAGTTTCTTAGAAAAGTTTTCGCATAAAATGCGCAAACATTTTAAACAAGTTACAGAACAATTTAACGATCCTGAGTCTCATTAATATCTGTCCAGCAGTTTTTATGGGGTGCAAAAAGACTCCTTGAACTGAGAACGAAACGAGGCTGTGAAAATATATCTGAAAGAAAATCGGAAAACTGATATATTTTACACTTTTTGCCTAAAGCTAGAGGGAAAGAAAAAGCGGATAGTTTTATTGTCAAATAATGTAGTAGGTGGAGAATTGCTAGAATCAAATCTTTACATAGTATAAAACAAAGTCGCTCCCGCTGTTTGTACGCTTAGATCTTCTAAACTACGCAACGGATTTTAATACAGTTTTCAGCAATGGATAAAGTGATTCAAGAGGAGAAAGGTTTATATGTAAAGATTACATCCGTACGAGGCCGGGGCGGGTCGCTAGTTAATAATAAATTACAATAATGAACACTTTTGATTGAAACACTCTAGACTAGATTGAAACACTGCATTGTTTTGTTTGGTTGAAACTAGCGCATAGACAAGCAATAAAATGAGTTAGCCATCTTGAATCTTGAGAGGACGTATCATAAGAAGCAGTCATTAAGATAGAAAGAATAGGCATGACGACAGTATCAAAAAATTGCAAATCTATTTAGTCCGTCAGTTAGAGTATTGGAAATTAATGGACACGTATTTTTTGTTTTTGTGAATCAATGAATATTGACAAAGATAAAACGCATGAAAACTCGGGAGTGGGGGCTAGTGACGTCAGAACTAGCTAAAAATTATACCTAGGCGTGACGTATTGAGAATTTTGAAAGCGTCATATCTTCGTCAATTTTGGTTTACGTAACAAAAGAAAAAACACGGGTCAAATATTTTTTGATAATCTAGCTGACGGACTAATTAGTTTTTTTTTTGTCGTCTCGCCTATTGGAATTATGATAGGTGGAAATACATATTATTAATTTAACTGCATCAGTAAGCGGGGTTCGCGTGGCTGAGTTTTGTGCTAAACACATTTAATTTTGAACATTTTGCCATCGGTACGCATACGCTAAGAATTTTGTAACTTGCTAAAACATATGTTTAATATTAATGTAGGTACTATAGGTACACATAAAATCAAATAAGTTAGTACCGGAATAAATGAGTGCAAACCACATGAAAATCCGTTGCTGCTAGATCTGACAAGTTCTCTGAATCGATAAAATGACAGATGAACAAAAGAAATCTGTCAGTTTGTCGATTCTTTCTTCGAAGAAACCCGTTTCTACAGTGGTCTCATGTCTCTCTATCTTTCTCTCTGAGTATTTTAACAGCATAACTGCACCGCTGTTCTTCAAGATGAACAGAACATTGAGTATTATTACAATGTGACTACAGTACCTAACTGCAAACAAAACGACAATGATGCTTGTCGTAATTCATCATACAATTTTATTGCAAGTAACTCATAAATTGGAAAAGTACGTGACAATTTAGAGATGCAAACATGTTTAGTACCTACATAGACAAAGACTTAAACAGCACTTCGTAAATGTAATGGCATCTGTTTGTTTAGCTAAGTCATTGTGGCCAGTGTCTTATTCAACATTGCAGCATTGTAAGGATAAGAGGCAACCTCTTTTAACCGCAGAATTTAAATTCGCTCTATTCTTTTCCCCAAAGTCTTCAACACCTAGGAGGCACCTAAACATTTAATCTCGCGTAGTGTAGTCTAATTTAGTGCGAGTGGTTTTAGAATCAGTATGTATTTACTCAGATCGTAGACAGATGGGAGCATGTTTGTGCATACAGGTAGGTGTGTTATACTCCGTGTTCAGTTTGTGGTTAAACTCCGAAACTTTTAGGAGCGTTGCACGAAAATGCGGTGTGCTCGTTTTTTTTTTTTTTGCTGCAATATGAATTTAGTGTTGTGTATTACTTTTATTCAAAATAAAGCGGGTAATTCTGGCTGATCTTTCGCATTCGGTCAGTTTACAGTTTTGAGCCGAGTTATGTAACTCTATATGGTGATTAATTACCTTATATTTTCTTAAATCGTGTACCGTCTGCTAAAAATATATCATCCATATATCCATCACAGTCTCTCTGTTGCTTTGGTCTTTTGGAACAAGAAACAAAGGAAAACACCTCCGTGACTGACTGACAGCACCCACCTTATGCCTCTGAAGACATGACCATGAAAAAAGTATTACGTTGTTTTGATGTTACCTACTTGTCTATGGGCTAGAGGTCCATGAAGTGCCAAAAAGTGTTTGTAACTCTACCTCCGGGGGCATAGAGTTTTTAATTTTTTATTAAAGTTTGCAAGCAAATTCACGAACCACAGCAAGTTTTCCCATAACGGATGAGCAAAACCAATCAGTTTCCAATAATTGCAGATGTGGCAAGCTCCCAAAACATAGAATAAATAAAGATGGTTCAGTGGTAGTACATTATCTGTGCCCAAAGACTTCGGTTGTGTACTGGCCAGCGCAGATAAATATATCAACAGTTTTTATGTTTAAATTTCGAATCGCGGAACTTTCGAGTGATTGGTGGAGGCATCTGGTACAATGATTAATCTTTTGCAGTGTTGGATTGCGCCTCCTGTAAGTTTTAATTTTGTTTATTTTTATACCGGCTTTTCCTTCTTCGTTTTTAGTTTAGTCAGGTCCGGTTTAAATTCGTAGTATAAACTATTATATTCCCGGATGGATCATCTCGGTTTGAATTTCGAAATAAGTTGCTTCAACTTTCGAAAGTAGAAATTGTCTTTCATGTTTGGAACTAAAGATACAACCAGTCGAATATGGGACACCTTTGTTCTGGCTGTTGTCTGTAAAATACAGATCCCACGGTACACTGGCCTAAATATCATTAAAAAGTTACAGTTACTTACGTAAAAATCGCAATTTTAAAAACAATACCGGGCCCACAGACATGTGCTTTTGTATCCGGTCCCAAAAATATTGAGGTCAGCCCAAGTTCCAACATAAAGTATTTTTCATTTAAACTTTTTATACCCGGTGTTAACATTTGGGAGGAATCTCAACCAACATAAATCTACATTACAAGGTATTTACAGAAAAAGTCCATGTGAAACAAGCTTATACTATTTTTAGGGATTATTTCTTGTGTCTGTGATTATTATCTCTTACCTAGACGACATTGTGAATATGACCATAATATATTTACAGAATAAATAGGAGGATTATGCTTTAGGCATTCTACAGCCCCCTTTCACTAGGACTATTTTCAACAGCCAGGTGATACTACGTAAGAATAAGAAATATAAATTTTGCCGCTAGTAATTCCAGCACGCGATTTTTAACACCGCCATGCTTACGACGATAGAATTCTTTCTACAATCTTCCATCGACAAAATGACAGATTTTAGAAAGATTTCTATCGTCGTAACTGTTGTAAGCATAGCGATGTGAAAAATGTAGAAAAACAATATTTCTATTCTTCAGTCGACAAAAATCTACAACGTCAAGCATGACGACAATTTTTGCTCTACTTTAGAAACTGGGGGTAGAAACATTTCTTCTCAACAAATGTCAAATAGAACCACACATGTCATCACAGCGGGCTTAGACAAAGTTCTTTTTTTTAGTATTCTTTGTGTTTATTGACCTTTATTGATTCTTCAATATTGAGTCGCTGTCTTCTTAGTTTTTAAGCCGAGAAGAATGAAAGTAACTCCGAAAGGAATGTTGTAGGTACTCGCGAACATTAACCGGGGCTCTTGATCTCCTCTGCTGTGTACGGCAGAGATTTTATGAGACAATGCCTAATGCCCGCTTTCTTCAACACTGTCACCTAACTGAATGCCTAATTCATGTTTTCACCAACAATAAGTGGCACCTAACTAAATGCCTAGTGCCCGTTTTCACCAACACTAAGTGACATGACGATTGAGTTTCGAGATACTTAAAAATAATAAATATTTTTTTATGTCTTTGTCTTCGTAGAAACTCGAGTCTACGGGCCGCCCCATGCTCGGGCAGAAGACAAAGTCGAGTTGTATCGAAAAAGCTTTGTCTATTCTTGTTAGTACAGAAATGGAATTGGTCATGCTACGCGTACAGAATGAAAATTTTCAGGCGTAACTAAAGCCAAGGTTAAAAACCAGACAGATTTTTTATTTCGAATCACAAAACGAACCAATCAAGCATTACTATATTATGTAGTTACATATACAACAGAATTTTATCTTTTCTCTAAACAAACGAAGTGAAAAGAGGCCTATAAAGTTAAAATAAACACCAACACACCCAACCCTGCTCCAACCCCCATGACATATAACCAAAAAACTTCTAAACACAGTGACAACTGTCAAGGAAATCGTTTGAAAGATTACGCAGCCCTTACGCGCGGGAACCCGCGAAACATTTGACTGTTATTATCGCACGATTTACGCGCTCTTGAGCACAAGACAAGATGGCGGATTTAAATTGTTTATGGCGATATTTGCCATACATTTGGTAGAATAATTGAGGATTATTTTTGGACTTGCCGATTGCGAAAATGTGGGTTTTGTCTGTTTTAGTGTTGGGTCATCTTGTTTTATGATTTTTTCTGTTGGTGGTTGGTGTTGGTATCTTATAGGACTTTCTTTATGGAATCTGGTTCTTTTGGAAATCATCATTCACAGCCTGAATTCATCCACTGCTGGGGTCAGACCTCTCTTTTCTTGGGCCAATCTCCACATTCCTGTGCCAGCCTCATCCACGGTTTTCCCCCGATGCCAAATTATCGTCTGCCCATCTCCCCGCCGGACGACCCACATTTCTTTTCCCAGCTCTTAGATCGCATTCAGTGACAACCTTACTCCACCTGTCATCACTGTACCTTGCTACGTGTCCTGCTCTCCATTTGAGTTTCTTTTCGCAAAGGACCCGAAGGTACCCGAAGCAGATATATATAATGACCGTAAGGTGAGGTTTAAATCAAGAATCTTGGCCTCCCTCCACACCAATGAAACGTAGTCAAAATTTATCTGTACTGTTTATGAATGAATTACTGGTTTTCATTTTCTTTTTCTTCGTAACAAAATTTATATTCCATTTTCTTAATCGATTGTACACCAAGACTTAAGTTAGCAACTAAGCGGTAATCTGGCGTCTTTGTTGTCAATGTTGTGTTTACCTGTAATCTTAATATATATAAATCTCGTGTCACAATGTTTGTCCTCAATGGACTCCTAAACCACTTAACCGATTATAATAAAATTTGCACACCGTGTGCAGTTTGATCCAACTTGAAAGATAGGATAGAATAGAAAAAAATAAAAAGTCCACCCGTGCGAAGCCGGGACGGGCAGCTAGTTGGCATATATATTAGAATATTACAGTATGATTAAGTATAAGTATTATGTGTGTGTGTGTGTATGCATGTGCTGTGAGTGAACCTTATGTAAATAAATAAAAAATAAGGTTGTTTACAAACTTGTTATGTATTTTGTGTAGTCATGCAGTGCAGTATTGATTAAAATCTTAGAGTCGGTAAGTCTTCTTGAAAAGGAAGGATTTATATTCCCTGTCTACATTATACTGCTTAACTCTTTAGGCCAAAGTGTAAAAGTATCATAAGGCTTCCGTTTACATTACCACCAGAAGGTTATTAAGGGTAAGAAGTAAATATTGAGATTTATTGTAAAAAAAATTGTATTTCAAGTTTCAACAGAAAATTTCAACACAATCTTCATCATCATCTGCCTAGCCTGTATAGGGGTCGGCTTCCAGTCTAACTGGAAGCAGCAGAATACATGGTGTATACATGGAGCGACTGTCTATCTGGGGGCCTAGGCTGCTATTACAATAGTGTCACAATGATCTATCATTGATTTCATAATTGTTGAACGATGCCATTGTCATTTTGTTAAAAGTTCGTAATCTGCTAACTTCATAATGGTCGATCATTGGTCGGTCAATGGTCTCGTAATAGAATTGTGTTAAAATAACATTGTTGTATTGCCATTATTATAAAACCTTGAAAATGATTTTAGAAAAACTAAAATTAAATTTGAACATCTAATCATGCCAGATTTCATTTATATATATATTTTTACATATTATTTATTAGTGTTCTATGCAATCTGAAGTAGTAAGAAGTTCGTAAATAGCAAAAAACATTAAATTATGTGTAACGCGGATTAAATGTGAAACTATATATATATTATATCTGTTATATATAACATATTATATTTATATCAACATATTATATTTTGTCTGTTTAGCTGTCAAAGTCAAATGTGACATTACTGCTTACTGACGTTTTATCTGTTTTTATTTCTAGCGCCCGTTGTTTTGATTTATTTTCATTTATGTGTTTTAAATTATCTTTAATATAGAAGCTTATATTTATTGCAATACAAAATGGTGCCAATTGAGCAAATTTCGGCTGGAACTGCCAAAATGTTTGCAGATTACCGCGTAAGTCAGTCATACATTTGTCATTGTGTACGAGATTACTATTCTATGCTATTTCTTTCAATGGAGTGTCAGTGGTTGATTATTGGAAAGCCATAATGACGCCATTATATAGTAGATTACCAAACTTGTCAAAATCAACAATTATGAAATCAATGATAGATCATTGTGACACTATTGTAATAGCAGACTAGGCCCTCTGACCTCCACAACCCAGTTAGTACGGGATAATACGGTACTCTTTGGTAAGACTGTTTGTCAGACTTTCGGTCCACTGACTACTTTATTTCTGTAACACAATAAGAACTTTTAATTTTTAAGTGTATCCTGCAAAAAGCGAAAGGTTCAGACCCAACGCCGCGTGAAGCTATTCACGTCAAAATTAATTGCCAGTTGGAAAATATAGGTACGGTCTACGGTCTACCTCTTTAGAAATAACTCCTTTTGTAAATGTGGGCCAAACATTGTATTCTGTCTGGGAATTTTCTTTAACAATTGAACATCGATTTTCTTTGAAGACAACAATTCTGAGTACCAACTTCACAAAACAAAATAAAAGTAGTTATATTGGCTGTTGCTGGGGTTGCTGGTACTTATAGGTAATTTTGTCTATAAGTACCGACGACGTTTAAGAAAATAATTGAAAAAGGAAGATTATGGTTATTACAGTCGTAGCAAAAGCACATGAGTAGATAAACGGTATTCTCCTCATGTGGCATAAGCTTGGGATAGGGAGATTGGATAAGTACAATTATTCAGTAAGAAGAGAGTTTAGTATCCAGTGGCGGTAACTCCACACAAGTCCAAAAGCTTGGCTTGACTTTGTCTTGTGACCCACAGCTCTTTATTCAAAGGTGCGATTCCTAATTTGTACTGTACTGCTATTATAATAAGTATCTACTGAATTCGAATAGACTTTAAGTTTTAATGAACCAAGTACAATGTGAAGGTACAAAAGTGCTACAAAGGTCTGGCGCTAGTGCCGTGAATTACACAAAACTGCAATGCAACGTTGTAGACAGTGATAAATTTCCCGAAACTACTGTCGAAACTTGCAGTATCATGCTCGTAGCGAGAACCGCGTTCGAAAAAAGATATCACTCGATAAATAACATAATGCCCGAACTTAGAGAAACTACAGAACGCCACCTGCTACGATCCTTTCATACAATATATTATATATATGTATATATATATATGTATATATATTTGCGTCTTCCAAGTTTATATCATTATCTAGTCATCCACGCCACGCCCGCCGGTTGCGAATACTATACGCACTTGATCTTTCTGAAGAACATCACAAATATCATCAGTTCAACCTAACTCTATTCTTACAAATAAATAAAATTGAAGTGTCTGTTTGTATTTTCAGAATAACAACTTTTTACTGAATGCATAAAGTGTATATCTGTAAATTTTTGTCTGTCTGTTTGATCTTAATCTCCGAAACGGCTGGCTCGATTTTGACGGGACTTTTACTGGCAGATAGCTGATGTTATAAGATTAATTTTAAAAAATAATAAGGGTTCTGTGCAAAAACACCTTGAAATTAAGGGCGGAAAAAGGGTAGCGAGCATCAGCTAGTAATAACTAAAAATTGTATCCAAGTAGCCAAGTTTCCAAGTGCACAATGTTATTCCATTATGTTCACCGAGGGTGACCTATCCATCCTGTGGACCCAACCCGCGGCGGTCGATAAGTAGTCGCATTGTTGTGTTTTCTTTTCAATCTCAGCTTTTATATGACTTTAGCATTTTATAACAGTAACTGGGTTTCTCGTTGTTATTTATTTAGTAGGAATCAGTAGCGAAGGGTCAATTTTTGACAGAGGTAAGCCGGAGGAGTAAATATCTTTAATGTGATTACATTATTTGTCTATAGAATACGGACTGTGCCATTTTTCAAAGGGAATCCGGTAGGAATCGAGTTGTATGGATCGCCACAAAAATGTGATTCGGGTGACACAGGCGTGATGTTATTTAACATTTACATGGAAACCTCCAAAAGTATTTGGGTACCTTCAAAAATAAACGAATATTTTGTACTAATATCTTCATCCTCATCATTTCAGCCAAAAGACGTCCACTGCTGGACATACCTGCCTCCCCCCAAGGGCCATTAATTAATAATCAGCTCTTCTTAACTGCAACAATCTAAGATGTCAGGTTTTTCCTATATAGCCACGGCATTTTTCTGCGTTCTATTACTCATTTTTAATAACAAATGGCTGCAATTTATATAATACCGGTTAAGGCACTAACTTGCCAGTAACAGGACGACCCGTTTCGCTCGGATGAATCTTAGCAGCCTCCGCAGAATGATAAGTGGGTTTTAATACTTTGTTTTTCTCTTCTTATGTATGAGCGGAACTGTTAAAGTTAAAAGTTGGTGGTTTATTTTGTATTTAAATTTTATCTTACTTTAACCTTAATAAATATGTAGCATGACTAGCATGCCTATCATCATCATCATTTCAGCCTGTAGACGTCCACTGCTGGACATAGGCCTCCCCCAAGTGTCGCCACATTGACCGCTCCCGTGCGACTCGCATCCAACGGATTCCCACAACCTTCACCAGGTCATCGGTCCACCTAGTGGGAGGCCTTCCAACGCAACGTCATCTCGTTCGCGGTCGCCACTCCAGGCCCCTTATTGAAGGGCACGCCACAATAGTGGCGGTAAGTCCCCTCTTTGAGGAGTGGCTTGAGAGACGCCACGGCGTCCTCACCTTCCGCCTGACGCAGGTCCTCAACGGACACGGTTGTTTCGGGAGGTTCCTGCACCGAATCGGGCGGGAGGAAACGCCCGGGTGTTTCCATTGCGAGGATCGACCGGAGGACACGGTGGAGCACACGGTGGAGGTGTGCCCCGCGTGGGCGGAGCACCGCCGTGTCCTCGAAGTGGCGATTGGCGGCGGCGACCTCTCGCGTCCGGCCCTGGTGCAAACCATGGTCCGGAGCGAGACGGAATGGGACGCCGTCACCTCCTTCTGCGGAGCAGTAATGCTAGAGAAGGAGGTGGCGGAACGTGAGAGGGAGAGAACCTCACAGCGTCCCGGCCGCCGCGGGAGACGCCCCGGGCGTCGGGGGCCACCACGTGGCCCCCGGCCACCGTAGGCGCGGGCCTGTGGACGGTGGGCTATGGGCTAGCTCGCCGTGCGTCCGTCTCATGACGACAGGCCGTGTCGACGGCGCGTTCGTGTTCCACGCGCGCCTCAAAGAGAGTCAGCAAAAAGGAAGGGGTCCGCAAGGACCGATGCCTGCCGGGGTTGCGGGACTGTTCGAAAGAGATACCGTGGCCCCGGAACACAAAGGGCGATGAAGGAACATGGATGGGTTTTAGTCAGTAAAAGTCTGACACTCCCTCCTGCTCCACCCAGAGCGGGAGAAGTCATTTGATGATTTCCCATCCGAAAAAAAAAAAAAAAAAAAAAAAAAGGCCCCTTATTCACAACTCAATCGAAAATCGAACCGAAGCGTTGTGAATAGCTATGCATGCCCCTTATTCACAACGCTTCGATTCGATTTTCGATTCGGAAAGTCGTATGTCTATCTTTTTTTGTCATTATGAAATCGAGCGAGATGGACATACGACTTTGCGAATCGAAAATCTAATCGAAGCGTTGTGAATAGCTATGCAGAACTTTTCGGCCCTATCGGCCATCCGTTCTGCGAGCAAAGTGCCCTGCCCACTGCCACTTAAGGTTGGCAATTCTTCGGGCTACGTCAGTGACCCTGGTTCTCTTGCGGATGTCTTCATTTCTGGGGGCCTAGTCTGCTATTACAATAGTGTCACAATGATCTATCATTGATTTCATGATTGTTGATTTTGACTAGTTTGGTAATCTACTATATACCCCTCTATCGCGCTAGGAAGCTCCGAGCATAGCCCTCTCCATTGCCCTTTGGGTAACTTTAAGCCTTCTGATGAGGCCCATTGTGAGCGACCACGTTTCGGTCCCGTATGTAATCACTGGCAACACACACTGGTCATAGACTTTCGTCTTGAGACACTGCGGTAAGTTGGACGAGAAGATACCGAGCAACTTCCCGAACGCCTGCCTATCATTTCAGAAGTAATACTGATGTCATTCATGTTTAAAAGCCAAACTATGGATAACTAAACAACCATTTTCGAAAATAGTTTCTTTTTTACTCTTTTTAGTTACGTATAGATGAAGTATTATATTATCTGTGCCTATAGCATTCCACACAAATTCTTGTCATGTGTTGATTTTACATTGTAACTAGAAGATATTAAGATATCGTCAACAAAGACGAAGAAAAAACATACGGTTTAATAGAAGATAACTCATAAACCACCAAAGCAAAGTTAATAAAATACCATCTATTTTTCTGGGATTTATTTATAGAATTTATTTGGGACCACCGCGCGTAAGTACTTACTTTTCCAAATGAAAAAATAATAACGTACGAGTTTATCGAACCAGTCGTTTGAAATTGTTTTTTTTTTTAATTGTTCCCCTACCGAATGGAACATTTTGAATCTGTCAGATTAAGAAATGGACATGAACAAACTGATGTCTCGTTTGTCAGAGGTGTCGATTCTGTTGTGCACAAACTAAACTTTATTTAGGCGTTTGCTATATTTTTCTTTCTAATAAAACGAGTTAGAGACGGACGTAATTTAGAGCTGTAAAATTTAGTTGGAACTAATATTTCCATACAAATGAAGGGTGCACGTAAAAGCATATCGACAAAAAACACGGTGAAGCGCAAGGCATAAACTAGTTTGACATCTCTAACTTAGTTCATAGCTATAGCCGTCCTTTTCTCGCGCTGCCTTTTAGTAAAATATACCAATAGCCTAAATTAAGTTTAGTTTATGCGCAACAGAATTGACACCTTTCTGAATTAAAATTAGTTCTTACTTGCAAATCAAATTCGTTTACAAATAAATTATTCGAACGAATGCCCTAAATGTGTTTATTTGTTATTGAAGCGCGTTACAGCGGATGTAGAGCTCATAGAGCTCAAGAGCTGGCTCACGTCAAGGAAATACACAGATCAGAAATGTTTTAGCAGTCAAAACTATTCATGAAATTTGCCAAATTTACAGTTTACAATGGTAATTGCGTTTTAGTTATACTGTGGTTATGGTTATACGGTTATATATGAGGTAACAGTGTGTCTAGTATTTTACGTCCTTATATTTTACTACTAAGTATTATAAATTCCAAAGTTTGTGAGGATGTTTGTCATATTACTCTTTAACGCAAAAACTACTGATCGGATTTCAATGGAATTTATCACACAGTTAGTAAATAACCTAGACTAACACGTATGATACTTTATATTCCTGTAGTACGATCCCGTGGGACAATGAGCGAACTCCATGCGGACGAAGCCGCTAAGCTAAAATTGCTATAATTTAGGCACACAAATCAAATCTAAATACTATGAGCGCTAATCGTGTTTTAGGCACATCTTTCTGTCTCTGTCTTCTTCAAAGTTTCAAACAATCGCCAGAAACAGAACAACCTTTTACCCGAAAACAAACGACCTGTCAGTTTACAGCTGTCAGATGTCCGATTACTATGAAATCAAACCTTCCAAAGTTCCAACCAAATATGTAGGTAATAAATATCAATAAAATGGGTTTTATGATTATTAGTTTTATTGTTGATGTAGAATTATTAGGCACTTTAAGAAATGACGCAAAACAAGTGATAGACAAAGTATGTATAAGCAGCGAGCTCATAAAAAGAAGGAAATTATGATGATAAAAAAATTCCAAAAACGAACTTTGCTGAAGCTACAGAATTTAAATTTAATTAATTTAGCTTGCTGAGATATTTATTTCCTTTTTACGAACGCTGGAAAAACGAATCTGAAGACAATAATAAAACAATGCGTAGTCACGTTTCCCGTGCAATTAAACGTTTGACAGCTGTCAAGCAGTTGATTTTGTAGCTGTTTAACGACTTTCAAAATGGCGGCTAAGAATTCGATATAAGTATTTGACAGTTGCTAATTGTTGATCGAAGATTTGACAGAACTCATAGAAATGGTCTTTGGAGATTTGATGAGAAACTGATATTTGATGCACCTACTTATTATGCATTATGCTGAGCTGAGGCCCTTTTGGCATTATTAGTTATCTACTAGATTATGTCCGCGTGAGGTTCGGTAACTGTCCCACGAGATCATACTACCGGCATACAAAGTATCTTGTATGTTAATCCAGAATTTCATCCAAGTCCGTTCAGTAGTTTTCGCGTGAAGGAGTAATAAACATCCATCCATCCATCCTCACAAACTTTCGCATTTAAAATATTAGTAAAAAGTAAGATGTTTGTTTAATTTTTAAGGTTAACATTATTCAAACAAAAACTGTTTGAATAATGTCAAATAAACCCCCATTTTCTTTATTTTCTTACTTAATTTTTGTTGTTCTGGATGACTTTTGAAGATTTTTATTCAGATTTGTGCATTCAATAAACCGCATATTTTATACTACGAGTACGGTATACCGATTGACTTGTTTCTCGATGACTTGTACTCGTAGTCAAAATTGGTCCTCTGATCGGTAAAGAACAAAGATCCTTCCTCTTCATAGATCAAAGGACCGAATCAAAGGGAATCGGTGTTGCCCTTAAGCAGTACATAGTTAGGATAGACCTTTACATAACATCACGCCTGTAATTCCCGAAGGGTTATGCAGAGGTGCACCTGACAGTACACCCTCATTTCGCCGGTATGTTTAAGTCCCATGTAATAGGAGGCGAGCCTGTAGTCATCAACCGGGCAAGTTTAGACTCCGTTTCTGCCATTGAGAAATTCCTGATTGAAAAACCCAATTACACTTTGTCTGACCTGGAAATCCGGGAAGACCTTCAGTAGTTTAGTTGACAAGCTGTTGGTAGACTGATCGATATCTCCCATTCCCTCTAGACTGAAATAGTTATGTAAACAGTTCACAATCAATTCAACACCATCAAGTGTACTTCATCGGAAATCGATGTCATCGGGGCAAGGTACCACGTGATGTGTTGCGTCCCAGCCACAAATATTCGTGAATCATTCCACATCCACACATTTGTGGAACATATAAACAGACCTGCAATAAGTGTAATCATTCCAGTTTAACTTTGGCTAGTAGAATTCAGATAGATTGCTGACATAAACCATACCTAGCTGTTGAATTCACAAATAGTTTTGATTGCAAGGTGAAAACTCCTTGCCTACCTTTGTTTTGTTTATTTATACTTTGGGATTTTGTTAACAGTACTCATTTGGGAAGTGATGTGTTTGTTCCAAGATAGGGAGAAGTGTTTTTTGTTTTTGTTTTTGCTACGTATTTTAATAGCATAGTGGAAAATTCTAGCCTAATTTAAGATTCAAACGCGTCTAAGTCTAAGTAAGTAAAGTCAAAAAGACAATTTTCGTTCTTCTAAAGTGTTAATGTAATAATAAAAATGTTAGTAGGTATAACGAAGTACTCTTGCATGTTCAACAGCGAAAAATAAAACCGACTTCAAAAACACAAAAAAGTGAAAAATAACTTTAGCTTCAGAAGTCGGTGACAATCAAACTAAATCAATCAAACAAAGGTCACCGACTTCTGAAGCTAAAGTTATTTTTCACTTTTTTGAAGTAGGTTTTATTTTTTATAAAAAAGTTTTTATTTTCACTTTTTAGTGGTTCACATGTGCTTACCCCTTCACAGCGTACCGGCGTGATGTTATGTTATGAACTAGTGTAAACAATAGACAGACATGAGATTTCAGCAATCCCAGTCCATTTGCTACCATTTATTGAGGAGTTCTGTTGCCTATCTCCGAAGTTCTTCATCAGATCTTCGAAGCGATTTGGGTAGTTTTTGGAAGAGTAGAAAGAAGTACTCTTCCAAAAACTACTCAAATCGCTTCAAGTGTGCCTATAAAATTTGAAGAGTTCTCTCTACTTCTCCAGGATCACATCATCAGCTCTTGACTTGATGATCATGAGACCACCTGGGAAGAATACCCCTTTCAAACAAAAAAAAATCCAAATCCGTCCAGCCATCTTCGAGTAGTCTGGGAATATATACATCCATAAAAAAAAAGTAAAAAGAAAAGGTTCCGACGATTTGAGAACCTCCTCCTTTTGAAGTTGGTTAAAAAGATCTTAATTTTACACGCTCTATTTCACGCTGCCGTCAATTTCACTTTAAACTGTAAACTTCAGGCTGCAGGCACTACTTGGAATATTTAACCAAGTTATCGCAAATATCTACCTTCATCTGAACTGAAACTAAGTTAACCTGTTAGCGCTAAAACTACTTCGAAACACATTTCATCAATCTCTCTTAGCTGTCAAAACTTAGTCTTTAAACATAGTTCTGCTGTTCCTGCATTCGGTCGTTAGGTTTAGCAATTTAATAAATATATCATTCGTGGAGTGCACTATTTGCAATAATTTTGAAACATGGGTATGTGTACTACAGACACTCCTCTGCATAACCATTCGGTGATTACAGGCGTGATGTTATGTTATGTTGTTATTCGTAAAGATGGGTCAGTATTGGGAAATCTAAACCTTAACATTGACATCTTAGGCCAAATAAAAAACCAAGACACAGCGCTACCAACAATAAAGTGATGCCGGTTGCGTAAACATGTGTGCAATTTTTGAGCGTAGTTTAATTGTAGTTTGATGTTAATGTGTGCGTGGGAGCGTGTATGCACAGAGCGGAGCTTAGTTTTGCGCTGGCTTCACTTTATTGTTCGCAGCGCTATGTCTTGGTTTTTTATTTGATCTGAGATTGACAAAGAAAATGGTTCTATGGACCCATGACGTGAATTTAAGATTTAAGAAAGCTTGCGTTTTTACAAATAATGATGCGGTTGTTTTTTGCCGTCGTAATCTAAGATCTGTTTAATTTAATTTCATCAGAAAATCCATTCATATAAATGTTTGTTCTCAAAGTATTAGGATTTCTAAAAATATTTTTTCATTAATTTGCTCAGGTAAACAGATGGTGAAGGTCAATTTTAGTCTGGGTCTTGCACTATCCTATATAAAGTCGTAAACCTCAAACTGACATGGTAAAAAAAACTTATTCTAGTAATTCGCAGTATTTTTGCTCGAAACTCAGTCTGCTCAGTATCTGGAACGTTTTTCCTCATCCCCACACATGTGGACTAGATACCAGCATCCAAAACTCTATGTATGTTTGTGTACAGTATCCTAAAGTGTATGTTTGTTTGTTTAGCGCAAGCTGGGCGGGCGTGGGAACGCCTGCTGTGCCGCGACGAACAAACGCACAAACATATTCTCCGCGGTCAACAACTTCTTCGCTGATTCGCCGCTGGTGAATCAGCTCAAAGGGATCATGGTGAGTTTATCAAGTTTTAATTTATCTTTGTCTAATCTCCGAAACGGATGGACCAATTTTGACGGGACTTCTCCTGGCAGATAGCTGATGTTCTAAGGAGTAACTTAAGGTTAACTTTTATTCTGGCAAAAGGATTAGGGTTTCGTGCAAAAAAAAAACGTTGAAATAGGCAATATCAATAAATTTCAAATCTATTTAGTCCGTCGGTTAGAGTATTGGAAAATAATGGACACGTATTTTTTGTTTTAGTAAATCAATGAATATTGACAAAGATAAAACGCATCAAAACTCGGGAGTGGGGGCTCGTGACGTCATAACGCACTAAAAAATATAGCACGGCGTGACGTATTGAGAATTTTAAAAGCTTCGTATCTTCGTCAATTTTTGTTTACGTAACAAAAGAAAAAATACGTGTCAAATATTTTTTGATAATCTAACTGACGGACTAATTAGATTTTTTCAGGACACAAGCCCATTGTTAACAAAAACAAATTCAAATAGGGAAGTACCTGTTTTATTTATGTTCTTTTTTTAAGGCTATCATCGGTTTTGTTACAAAAAAAAAACACACACAATTAGCGGTTGTGGTTCGCTTGAAACTACTCATTTAAGCATAATCACCGTCACGCAGTACAAAATAAGTCGTGTTGTTATCGCCATACAAAAATCCGTTCAAAATATTACAAACTGATTTTTCTATAAAGTTCCTACAAGAAAATACCGAAATACCAAGATTCCGGAATATATTCCTCTATTTGCGCAGATCAAAGTATCGGAAAGTACCGGATTTCGTGCGAAAATCGGTATCGGTAAAGCGCCGGCTTAGGCTGAATGGAAATTGATCGGATCGGTCCAGCAAATTGACATTGAATATGTTACGTGTTAAAGTGTACTGTTAAAGTAAACAGAACTCTAGTTTAGAGTTTCGTTCGTTTGGAAGCTGGGTTGTTGTGCCATTGTCTGCCTAGCCTTTTCCCAATGTTGGGGGCAGCTTCCAGTTTAATCGGATGCATCTGAATACCAGTATTTTACATGGAGCGACTGCCAGTCAGTGGGTTGTCTTAAGGCCGGATTTGTAGGAGTTGGAGTAGCACTTTAAGCAGCAAAGAAAACAATAAAAAAACGGACTTCAAAATGTTTAATTATTTTTTTCGGAAATTATATAAAGCTTTATTTATTCATTCATTAATTCAGTTTAACTAAGCCTAAACCTTCAGGAATAACATGCGTGATATAATATTACACTGGATTAAATTTTTTTAGAACAATATTGTGGACATTTTTATCGGATTTAAAAATAAAACGAAACGTTAACACAATCAGAGAGATAACTACTTTTAGGAAATACAGTGTGTGTGTGTGAAGAGTAGTAGAGACATATTTGTTGTATGATATACCACCACTAAAAACCCGACTACTGAAAAATCACGCTCTAATTAAAATCGGGGTGTACAAGGTAAAATCGACTCCTCCTTTTGTCGAAGTCGGTTAAAATGTAGCCTATGTTACCTGGCGATGTTACGTATACGAATCATCAATATCTGATTAATAGTTTAGGCGCTACGGAGGAACATACGAAAACACAAACAAACATACATACATACATAGACTGCTAAAATCATCATCATAACCATTCCTTTTGGCTTCGCCGTAGTCGGGTAGTCGGGTTTGTGTAGACTACCCTTACCAAAAACTAAGAACATATTCGACAACATTCAGTAGTTTTCAAATCAGGAAACGCTTGGGTTAGCTAATACTTACATATACTTTGTACCTACTATGTATA
Source organism: Xestia sexstrigata (assembly GCA_941918905.2). Classification (NCBI taxonomy): domain Eukaryota; kingdom Metazoa; phylum Arthropoda; class Insecta; order Lepidoptera; family Noctuidae; genus Xestia; species Xestia sexstrigata. The sequence continues at coordinate 6,631,869 of OW799221.2, forward strand.
AATCGATCAGCTAAACCACGGTAATATATAATACAGTAGTGTAACTCGGCCGCATAATAGAAATAAATGCCTATAGCCGTGCGGTACGTAAACATGCGTTAGGGCTGCCTGTCTCCAGCATGTTAATTACATTTGCCTACTTTCTGTTTCTATTTAGTTTTGTGATTGTAAATATCCTTTTTATATAAATAAATGAAATACTTTGTATATTGAATAGGAAGTGTTCAATAAAAATGCGTGTTGTTTTTGATTGGTAGATTTAATTAAAAAACATGTTACTCTATTCGCTTTATTTATTAATCCAAACACCTTTTTTTTCGTGAGATAAAAGACACACATTATTTACCTACCTACTAGTAAGTAAAATTATTTTATAGTCTTACCTTTCAGAGTTTCCAGGTAATTTAAAAAAACGTATGTCTGGATGCGTTATTGACGAATTCATACAACCAAAAACAGCACAATATTTCCTACTCGTCATATTAGCTGATTTTTAGAGAAAAAATCGCGTGGTTATTGTTAAAAAAACAACACACCGTCCGTTCGACACTGCGGTACAGCCGTGACTGTCTGCGCCCCGAGCGCACCCCGAGATCGAGGCGCGTAGGTATAGCTCGCATTTCGTCCGTTTGTATGAAGTTGGAGTACTGTATTATAATATTACCGTGGCTAAACGCTGTTGCATGTTACATAATGTTATATCCTCATTGTCCTAATGGCGGTAAAATAAAATGTGACAAAGTTGTTTTGTATATAGGTATCGACTGTGGTATCGACACAATTAATAGTTATGTACAGTGTGGTATTAGCTGTTTTAAAATTGATGTTTATTTGATTTTCACGTGACCCTGAAATCGATCTTAAGGTGGAAGCACCAAGGTAGCCCGCGAAATACAATTTAATGTTTTTGCAATTTGCAGGTCAGTGTGTGTGTGTATGTTGATTAAAATATGATTAACGACCGTAACAAATATGGCTTTACAGAGCTATAATCATCAAGATTCAGACTCAGTTCACTTAATCCCATTGAATGACTTTTTCATGAAATAGTATAGTAATTTCGCGGGGTAACCTCAAAACTGGTGAAATGAGAGTGTACTTTTGACCTCTGCCTATTCTTACGACAAACACAGGCGTGATGATGTAATGCTATTGCACGGGTGATCACTGAAAACCAGCGCTGTGCTGTGGGCTCCCCATAGCACAGCATCATGCTGAGTGGTTTAACCTGTTTGTCGCACTCACGACGTGCTAGCTGTCAACTTTTTTTTTCTGTTCCGTCAATGTGATTGTTTAAATACCTATGTAACTATTTATTATAATGTGATAAAAATGATTGTTGCCTATTAATTAATAACTTATCCAAAGTCTGTCAAATGTAGAATCTGTCGATTGTAGAATCAATCGGTCAAACATAGAATCTGTCGATTGTAGAATCTGTCATACATAGAATCTGTCAAATGTAGAATATGATGTCAAGTGTAGACTAAACGATATTTTCTGTTATGCATTGTATGTTTTCTGTTTATGTTTTCAAAGTTTTATGCACGTCATGTGCCTGCGGCAAATAAATGTTTTCTTTATTTTCTACTTTCTTCTTTCTATTGTTCCAGACGAGACAAACGAACAGCAGCGGTGGCGAGCCAGGCCCTCCGGATGAGTCCACTCATCCTGACAGCAGAGAACCACCGGCTGTGGCGGTCAGCCCTTCTGACAGGTCAGTTTAATCAACATTCGAATGTGGGGCTAAGGAACTACCACGCCGTGAAGGTTCTCCTTCGTTGCGGTAGATAGGAATATGGCAAACCCAACTGCTTGATCCGAGAACCGAGAACAGGTGGTCTTAGTACAGAAATTAAGGCGCCTCCAAATAATAGAAAAGGGGAATGTTTATAACTCTTGGATATTTTATTTACTTTGCTCAAATAAATCTTCTAATAGGTATATAAAAATCTCGTGTCACAGTGTTTGTTATCGAATTCCTCCGAAACGGCTTGACCGATTTTTATGTTTTTTTTTGTGCCTGAGAATAGGTTGAATGCTATATTTTATACCATAATTTATATGGCAGAATGACTTTTGTGGGGTCAGCTAGTAAAATTTAGAACAATTATAAAATTCTATCGGTCGTTTTCTAAAAAATCTCAACCAATTATTCAAAGGTGGGTCAGCTAGTTGCTTTAACTCACTTAATAAATAAATTTTATTTCTTCAAATCTAACAAAAATGACGCGTCTGTAAAGAACGTCGCATAAGAAGTAAATACTTTTCTGAGAGAAATATTAGTGTAGATTTTATGACGTCGCAAGTGTAATCCGATTTCCCAGCTATCTCTTTAAGGTTGCTTAACGTAGATTGCATTTGTGATATTCTGGAGTGGCGACCGCGAACCGGGAGACGTTGCGTTGGAAGGCCTCCCACTAGGTGGACCGATGACCTGGTGAAGGTTGTGGGAATCCGTTGGATGCGAGTCGCACGGGACCAGTCAATGTGGCGACACTTCGGGGAGGCGTATGTCCAGCAGTCTGTCTGTGGACGTCTGTCGGCTGAAATGATGATGATAAAAAAAATCCGTGATTCTTTGGAATGTTGAATACCACCCAACCCTGTATATTATGTGTCGTAGAGAATATAACCACTAGTCTTTGGTATGTGTGCCTTGTCGGACACCTACAATAATGGGGAATTTTCCAATGCTTGTTACGAACGAACTAGATGGCGCTGATCTACCTTGGGAATAATAAAATGTCTCTGAAATCGGCTCGATTTTATGTCCACAAAGCCACGCACCAGGAGTTTAGAAGTAACGCAAAAACATTCAGAAGAACAATAGCAATAACCATGCAAAAACTTGTAGTTCAGTTCAGTGGTGCAAAAAAACAGTAGACTTTTTAGGATAAAAATGTTTGAGAGCAAAAAAGGTTATTTACAGTTCTCACTTTATATACAACAATGAATAATAAAGAAATTTTACTATGTTACAATGACTTTGAAATGTGTCTAGGAGAGTTTTTATTGCCCTGCTAGAAGATTTAACCATTGACATAATACGTGGTAAATTCTTTTTTCATTGGATTTTACTAGAACGCCGCTTAAAAAAATATTCCCAAAGCTGATAAGCGCCATCTATTGTTATATACTGAAGCGTTGTGACAAACGTCAGTGGAAAATTCCTCATTGACGGCAATAGGGTAGATGACATCATAAAACAATAATTCCAAGACACCAATCTTTAAAAAGAAAACTTTATTTTGAGCCTGAAAACCCGATTTATTTTCAATTATTTGCCAAATTAGATTTCTAGTTGCTTTGAAATCAATAAATAGTTGAGTCATTGAGTTGACCAGTGACGTCACAGCGTGCTACTGGTGTCGATTCTGTTGTGCACAAACTAAACTTAATTTAGGCTATTGCTTTCTTTTTCTCTTTAGTAAAACGAGAAAGAGACCGGACGTAAAGTTTCGTAGTTTTTAGAGCTGTCAAATTTAATTGGAACTAATATTTCCATACAAATGAAGGGTGCACGTAAAAACATGACGACTAAAAACACGGTGAAGCGCAAGGCATAAACTAGTTTGACATCTCTAACTTAGTTCATAGCTATAGCCGTCCTTTTCTCGCACTGCCTTTTAGTAAAAGTAGCAATAGTCTAAATTAAGTTAAGTTTGTGCACAACAGAATCGACACCATTGCCATTCAAAATCTATCATAACTCGCTTATGCCCACGGCTTCGGCCGCTTGGAGTTCGATTATTGTGCCACGGGATCTTACTACCGGGATAAAAAGTATCCTATGTGTTAATCCAGATCATAAACTATCTGTGTGCTAAATTTCATTATAATCCGTTCAGTAGTTTTTGCGTGAAAGAGTAACAAACATACTTACATACATACAAACTTTCGTCTATAAATACTACCTCATGCCCGCGGCTTCGCCCGCGTGAGTTTTGATAATTGTCCCATGGGACACACATACACATTTTTATCCCGGTAATAATACCGGGATAAAAATGTGTCCTATGTGTTATCCAGGTCATAAACTATCTGTGTCCTAAATTTCATCCTAATCCGTTAAGTAGTTTTTGCGTGGAAGAGTAACAAACATACTCACATACAAACTTTCGCCTATATAATATTAGTGTCTTGTATTATGTAATTACCTCAAAGGTTTACAGATCTAAGACGTCTCACGTGATCGGGCTTTAATTAACTACTGCAAGTACCCTAGGGTGTTCCTGGAATATATCGTTACAGCCCTGACCAATTATAAAAGCGTGCACTTAATCTTCTTCCGTATTGACTTAAACCGTTAAATTTATTTTCCGATCTAGCTTTGAAACATTCTGTTGGCATTACTTTTCCATTAGCGTTCAGTCAACGATAAAAACCTCGTTTTTATTGTGATTTCAATGAAAAAACCAGTCAAAGCAAAACAGTTTTTCATAGCTTTTTAATTTCCGTGAAAAGAAATAATTATGTAGTAAGCGGAAAAGCCATTAGAGCCAACATACTTAGTTTCCAGATTGATTTGGACGTCGATTTAGTTTACTAGCCACTCGCCTCTGCTTCGCTCGGTGTAAACGACTTGACAAAACATCGAATTATTTATCCCAGAAGTGAGAACATGATAGGATGATTATGTGTCTCATCATCGGCCTAGCCTTTTCTCAACTATGTTGGGGTCGGCTTCCCGTCTAACCGAATGCAGTTATACCAGTATTTTACGTAGACCGACTGCCTATTCTATTTGACCTCCACAACCCAGTTAGTACTGTCTATCGTATTACCTTGGTAAGACTATAGTTTTCAAACTTTCGGGCCATTGACTTCCTTTAACGACTGTCAAAGATTTACAAATTACAGCAGGGACCAACGGGTTAACGTGCTTTCCGAGGCACGGAGGAAACTTGGCATGTATTGGGCGGCCACCCATCCACGGACCTACCTAGGCAAGCGCGGCTTAACCTTAAGATTAATTCGAGCGTCTGTTACTATTTAGCCGAGAGTTTCAACGGTGCATTATGTATCTAGGCATTAATTTAGTTGTTTTCTAGGGTTAGCGATAACGAGCAATGTGAAAGTTTATTGGCATACAGTTAGTTATCTAACTATTGATCAAACAACGTCTAAGCGTAATAATTAAAAGTGTTAAGTGAGAAAACGGCTAGATCACAAAAAAACTCAAGGTCTCCTAGTCCCTATCTTTAATACTACAGAAACTTAAAAAGGTATTCCAGTCCCTATCTTTAATACTACAGAAACTCAAAAAGGTATACCAGACCCTATCTTTAATACTACAGAAACTCAAAAAGGTATCCCAGTCCCTATCTTTAATACTACATAAACTCAAAAAGGTATACCAGTCCCTATCTTTAATACTACATAAACTCAAAAAGGTATCCCAGTCCCTATCTTTAATACTACAGAAACTCAAAAAGGTATACCAGTCCCTATCTTTAATACTACATAAACTCAAAAAGGTATACCAGTCACTATCTTTAATACTACAGAAACTGAAAAAGGTATCCCATTCCCTATCTTTAATACTACATAAACTCAAAAAGATATACCAGTCCCTATCTTTAATACTACAGAAACTCAAAATCCCTATCTTTAATCCTACAGAAACTCAAAAAGGTATACCAGTCCCTATCTTTAATACTACAGAAACTCAAAAAGGTATCCCAGTCCCTATCTTTAATACTACAGAAACTCAAAAAGGTATACCAGTCCCTATCTTTAATACTACATAAACTCAAAAAGGTATCCCAGTCCCTATCTTTAATACTACAGAAACTCAAAAAGGTATACCAGTCCCTATCTTTAATACTACATAAACTCAAAAAGGTATACCAGTCACTATCTTTAATACTACAGAAACTGAAAAAGGTATCCCAGTCCCTATCTTTAATATTACAGAAACTGAAAAAGGTATCCCAGTCCCTATCTTCAATACTACACAAACTGAAAAAGGTATCCCAGTCCCTATCTTTAATACTACAGAAACTCAAAAAGGTATCCCAGTCCTTATCTTTAATACTACAGAAACTCAAAAAGGTATCCCAGTACCTATCTTTAATACTACAGAAACTGAAAAAGGTATACCAGTCCCTATCTTTAATACTACAGAAGCTCAAAAAGGTATACCAGTCCCTATCTTTAATACTACATAAATTCAAAAAGGTATCCCAGTCCCTATCTTTAATACTACAGAAGCTCAAAAAGGTATCCCAGTCCCTATCTTTAATACTACAGAAACTCAAAAAGGTATCCCAGTCCCTATCTTTAATACTACAGAAACTGAAAAAGGTATCCCAGTCCCTATCTTTAATATTACAGAAACTGAAAAAGGTATCCCAGTCCCTATCTTCAATACTACACAAACTGAAAAAGGTATCCCAGTCCCTATCTTTAATACTACAGAAACTCAAAAAGGTATCCCAGTCCCTATCTTTAATACTACAGAAACTGAAAAAGGTATCCCAGTCCCTATCTTTAATATTACAGAAACTGAAAAAGGTATCCCAGTCCCTATCTTCAATACTACACAAACTGAAAAAGGTATCCCAGTCCCTATCTTTAATACTACAGAAACTCAAAAAGGTATTCCAGTACCTATCTTTAATACTACAGAAACTGAAAAAGGTATACCAGTCCCTATCTTTAATACTACAGAAGCTCAAAAAGGTATACCAGTCCCTATCTTTAATACTACATAAATTCAAAAAGGTATCCCAGTCCCTATCTTTAATACTACAGAAGCTCAAAAAGGTATACCAGTCCCTATCTTTAATACTACAGAAACTCAAAAAGGTATCCCAGTCCCTATCTTTAATACTACAGAAACTGAAAAAGGTATACTAGTCCCTATCTTTAATACTACAGAAACTGAAAAAGGTATCCCAGTCCCTATCTTTAATACTACAGAAACTGAAAAAGGTATACCAGTCCCTATCTTTAATACTACAGAAACTGAAAAAGGTATCCCAGTCCCTATCTTTAATACTACAGAAACTGAAAAAGGTATACCAGTCCCTATCTTTAATACTACAGAAACTGAAAAAGGTATCCCAGTCCCTATCTTTAATACTACAGAAACTGAAAAAGGTATACCAGTCCCTATCTTTAATACTACAGAAACTGAAAAAGGTATACCAGTCCCTATCTTTAATACTACAGAAACTGAAAAAGGTATCCCAGTCCCTATCTTTAATACTACAGAAACTGAAAAAGGTATACCAGTCCCTATCTTTAATACTACAGAAACTGAAAAAGGTATACCAGTCCCTATCTTTAATACTACAGAAACTGAAAAAGGTATCCCAGTCCCTATCCTACTAATATCCTACTACTTATTATTATAAATGCGAGAGTTTGTGAGTATGGATGTAAGTATGGATGTTTGTTAATCTTTCACGCAAAAACTACTGAACGGATTTGGATAAAATTTCGCACACAGATAATAATAATAATAATAGTTTATTTCAAAACGGGATTGCAAAGTTTTCAATTGGTGCATTTATACAATTTTTAGGGTCAACTATACAATAAAGACGGGTGAAGTGCTGTTCTCCTAGATAGGCTAAAATTTAGCCTGTGTTAAGGAGAGACAGTGCCGGTTCTCTGAATTCGCGGATTAATATATAAAAATTGTTTAAAGTTTAAAACAGCATCTGGACAGGATCAATAGTTACTGTACAAGAGTTATCCAAAATAAATAAGTAACTTTCATTTCATCCACCTATGTAAATCGGTGCGCCAAATCGAGCGCGAAGAAAACACTGCCGTACCATCCTTTACTGGAACTATTTCGCCGCATTTTCAGGCTCCTATTTGAGAACCTCTGGATAAGACCAGAACGCAGAAATTTGCGTCGTCCAGTAAGCTATAATCACATACTTAAAATCCTAGTTCAGTCCAAATTTCAAGTCTATAGGTCATTTAGTTCCGAAGTTAAGCGAAAGCAAAGTTTCGCATTTATGACACTCACTCATGATCATCAGAATAGAACTAGCAATTTCCATAAACTCAGAGACCTGAAATTTGGTACAGAGTTAGGGTTTAGTGGCCACATAAAGGGAAACCTATAAAACTAGGATAATCGAAGATCTTGAGTACCTGGTGACCCTGATTAGAAAACACAAGAGCCCAACCAAACTATTAGAGATCGACATACCGCCTTTACAAAAAAATATTCAAATTGGTGGGCCGCTTCCTTTGATGTCAAAAATCGAAAGTCTGAAGTATCTGATGATGAACCCTCAGCTGGTCTCAGCTGTATTAGAGATATGGTAATGCCCCCTTCTACTATTGGTACATAAAAAAATCGACTGTCATTGCAAAAATCCAGCGTAGTGGGACACATCTTCTAATCTAATTTAATCCAGCCTATAGCGACCCACTGCTGGGCGAATGCCTCCCCTTCTGCTTTTAATACGCATATAAATCAAATTAAAGGAAAACCCTGGATAAGACTAGACTGGCTTTTATACTTATACTTACAAAATTACAAGAACAAATAGTCGAACGATTAACTTTATTCTACTCGAACATTACACAAATTAAATAAACAAATTACACTAAAATATTAATTTCGATCAAAATTTGGTCAAAATATAATGCATTGGACTAAGAGTGGCGGTGATACCCGCACACGTCGCTAGATAGCGCTGACTGTATTTTAAAACGCGCTTACGTTTGTTTTTCCGATAACCTTATATGGCGAAGTGGCAACCGGCCGCGTTACAGTCGTTTACGACATTCTTTTACTGCGCTTGAAAACGTTTGCTAGGGATTAGGAAGGATTATTTGCATTTCGTTGATTTCGCTTATTATTTCGTGAGGTTTGCTAAGGTTAATTAGCAGGTTGTTATTATAACAATTCGAAGATTTGAATAGGTTAGGGATTTTATGATAAGTGACGGATTACTGATTAATCTGAGATCATACCAATGGATTGGTTATTGGTAATCTGAGATCATACCCCGGGCATACGTGTACAGAGAATGAATAAAGTAAATACGAAAAACTGTTGCTACTGTACAAGAATCAGAACCGAATAAAAAAAAAGAAAGATTTGTAATAATAAAAAAACTACTCCTAAAAAGAAAAAAAACTGTGTCAAATAAGAAAATCTAATAAAATAAATCAATATGCCACGTTTCTACAAAAATAAGTGAAATCCCAACAAAAACATTCTGTAAAAAAACTAGCCAAGTCTCGATGGAGCTGCTTGTTTATCTCTAAAAAGTAATGAAATCTAGACAAAGTCGTGCCAAGTCTAAGGTTCCTTACTGCGATTTCTTTATTATTATAGTTAATGTTGTGTGACTTGGCCGTTGAAGGGTACACAAGGGTACAAAACCACCTGCATGAATGGCGCGCGGAGGTGCTACGCCGGGGGGAAACTCCGCTGCCGCGGCAAATTGTCGCGCAGCGGACAGACTTCCGGCGTGATCTCATGGCGACATGGAGAGAGCGACTGTCGCAACCCCGTGCAGGGCACGCCACAATAGTGGCGGTAAGTCCCCTCTTTGAGGAGTGGCTTGAGAGACGCCACGGCGTCCTCACTATCCGCCTGACGCAGGTCCTCACCGGACACGGTTGTTTCGGGAGGTTCCTGCACCGAATCGGGCGGGAGGAAACGCCCGGGTGTTTCCATTGCGAGGATCGACCGGAGGACACGGTGGAGCACACGGTGGAGGTGTGCCCCGCGTGGGCGGAGCACCGCCGTGTCCTCGAAGCGGCGATTGGCGGTGGCGACCTCTCGCGTCCGGCCCTGGTGCAAGCCATGGTCCGGTGCGAGACGGAATGGGACGCCATCACCTCCTTCTGCGAAGCAGTAATGCTAGAGAAGGAGGTGGCGGAACGTGAGAGGGAGAGAACCTCACAGCGTCCCGGCCGCCGCGGGAGACGCCCCGGGCGTCGGCGGCCACCACGTGGCCCCCGGCCACCGTAGGCGCGGGCCTGTGGATGGTGGGCTATGGGCTAGCTCGCCATACGTCCGTCTCAATGACGACAGGCCCTGTCGACGGCGCGTTCGTGTTCCACGCGCGCCTCAAAGAGAGTCAGCAAAAGGAAGGGGTCCGCAAGGACCGATGCCTGCCGGGGTTGCGGGACTGTTCGAAAGAGATACCGTGGCCCCGGAACACAAAGGGCGATGAAGGAACATGGATGGGTTTTAGTCAGTAAAAGTCTGACACTCCCTCCTGCTCCGCCCAGAGCAGGAGAAGTCATTTGATGATTTCCCATCCGAAAAAAAAAAAGGCTACAAAACCAGGTGCTCCATGACACCATTGCACCAATCTGTCGCCAAAACCGCTACCCATTGACGATGGAAAATTGCCACTTGGAAAACGTTGATTCAATAACCATAGTCAATTGTAGGCTGCGTATTTCAATAATACTTATGCATAGGCGAGCCTGAAACAAACAGTATAAAAAAAAATCCAGTACAGACGGACTTCTAATCATTGATAGAAGTTCGTCTATTTTATGTTAGATCGGTGGTCGATTTGACGCTCCAAAAAGAAGAGAGCAGAAGTCAGCATTGTCAATGCTGAATTCATGTGTTGCACAATCAACAACAGCCGAAAATGAGACACTAGCGTCCAATTACCAATACCAGTATGGGCTATTATCTCGCTTAACAAACATAGTTACAACAGATATAACATTACGTGTAAACAAAATTGACTTGTACCCACTAACGTATAAAGAATGTTCAACGGCCAAGTCACACAACATTAACTATAATAATAAAGAAATCACAGTAAGGAACCTTTGACTTGGCACGACTTTGTCTAGATTTCATTACTTTTTAGAGATAAACAAGCAGCTCCATCGAGACTTGGCTTGTTTTTTACAGAATGTTTTTGGTGGGATAACAATTTATAGCAACAATACACAAATGTGATAAAAGACAATAAATTCAACCAAAATAAAAAATCAAAATTAAAAACAAAATCAAAATCAAAATTACAATCAAATTTAAAAACAAAATCAAAATTACAAACAAAATTAAATTAAAATTAAAATCAAATTAAATTATATTTTATTAATATTGATACAAGACATACTTATCTAGACTGCATGTGTGTGTGCGTCAGTGTAGGTGCATTGTGTTAAGTGTGTATGTGAGTGTGTGCGTGTGTATATTTGTGTGTTAACATGATTACTCGTACTTTGTGAAGAATAATTCAGTGTCATCATAATTGAGGTCCAAAAGGAGTGTCCGTACGGTTTTTTTACAATTGTAGAATGAGAGTTTAAAGATTGGGCTTTTTGCGTTAATTTTGTTATAGAGAGATGGATCAAGATATACAGAGAATCGTTTTACGAAAGAGGTACGTGGAGGTGGAATAGTGCAGTTTCTGTCTTTCCGACGTTTAGAAATATGTCTATACGGTGTTCTGGAATGTTGGAGTAAGACTATATGTAAAATGTACTGTTGTCGAACATTTAAAACATTCCAGGATTTAAAAAAAATAGTTTACAACCTTAATTAACACATAGGATACTTTTTATCTCGGTAGTAAGATGCCGTGGGACAATTATCGAACTTCACGTGGGCGAAGCCTCAGGCAGAAGCTAGTCTTTAATACTACAGAAAGTCGGAATGGTTTCACAAGTGTCAAGCCTTTTCACAATTACAAATGTTGGGGTCGGCCTCAAGTCTAACGAGATAAAAGATGAATACCAGTAATTTACTTGGAGCGACTACCTTTGACCTCCATAACTCAGTTAGTGGGTGAAACGATTCCCCCTGGTGACGTTAGAAAGGTCTCTTTCGCAAAACAAATACATTCTACACTTGACAGGACAGTATCCATCGGAGACGGCGGATCGATCGGTCTCTACAGCCGGTTACGGTACGGATGGCTTTAACGTCTCTTTTATCGTTAATCTCCCGCTAAACTACCGTTTGGCTGGTTTGATGGCAATCTCGGTTTAATGATGGTGTTCAATATTTTAAGAGAGATATTGTTAAGTGGGCTTCGGGATCATGGATGCTGGTATTTTTTTAAGAGTAAATTAAAATCTGGTTTGTAAAAATCTTGAGTTCATCCATTTACTGACAATCAATGTGCAAACTAAACTGGATCTAAGAGCACTGGTATTAAGCTACATTTGATTAGACTGGCAGCTGACCCCAATATAGTTAGGAAAAACCTACAGGCAGATGAGTTCCTTACAGTGGCCTCCAAAACGTAGTACCTGATAAAAATTTCAGGACAAAATCCCAACGCAGAAACAGAAGTTCAAATTTTAATCTGACCAGACGAAAACACTTAAATATTGAACGAAGCTTTTGTACATTAATTTCATGAAACATGAAGATTCTGGCAATTTGAGCATCTCTCCCGTTTCGTACTGTATTCATTACAAGTAACTCCGTACCCGTTGCGTAGCTCTGGCTCATTAAATTTTTATTGGCTTTGTTTTAACAAGGAGCTACTTGGATTGCCTACCATTCTACAAACATACAAATAATAAAAAGTGGAATTTTAAAGTGAATTCTAAATTAATGCTACTTTGCCCCAAACGCAGCTGTTGATCTTGGGATCTAGGGTTTGCTTCCCTGTCCAGGTAACTTCTCAGTAACTATCTTAACTCTTAATTTGTTACCCCATTGCACCTATAAAGGGTGTAAAACACCTCTTAACGAAGCCGAAAGGCACTTGTTCTCCTTGTCATTGTGATCATTTTTTTGTTCTACACCATACCTGGGAACCTTCTAGTTACGGAGATATTGGGGGTCAAAGTTCCAACTTTTTGACAAGTTTTTTTTAAATACAAGATTTTAATGTAATGTTTTTACTTTAAACACCTCCACGATCCCCGTACTATTCAATCCATCCATCAGAACAATGTTTTGAGTGCGTTACATTGAGTTCATGATTTTTCACCCAAAAAAAAAAGTCGTTTCCCAGCAATAATTTTTGCGTAAAGTTACTTAGTTTTATGTACAGAATGCTTAGTTGTTCGTGATGAGGTCTTACACCCTGTATCTGAAAATATTTCCAACTAATTTTGGAAAAGTTTTCCAGATCCAGGTGTGGTATTGGTTTATGGGAAACACTTATTTATTTTGATAATGATATCAATTTAACACATTAGTTATTGCATGCATGTATTGCATTTCTCAGTAGCAGCCACGGAGTCTGGATTTGCGTCCGGTTGATGGCAATACGCTCGCCCCTTATTATATGGGACTTAAACATAACTGGCGAAATGTGGGTGGGCGTGATTTTATCTTATGTTAATTAACACATTAGAGCCGTTGTACAGGATTCTACCAAGAGAAAATCCAATACAATTTTGACCAGTAGGTACTAGCTAAGTATGTAACACAAACCTAGAGAAAGCTCTGAGCTTTCCCTAGGTTAGGTTAAGGGTAAGGTAAGTCTAGCATGACACGTGTATCATCATTCTTCTTCTAGAAATAAAGCAAATGATTCTTGAAAATCATAATCTGCCTATAGCCTTTTCCAAAATATGTTGGGGTCGACTTCCAGTCTAACCGGATGCAGCAGAATACCAGTATTTTACATGGAGCGACTGCCTATCTGACCTCCACAACCTAGTTAGTACTGGGTAATACGATACCACTTGGTAAGATTAGTTGTCAGACTTTATGGGCCACTGACTGACTACTTGTAACGACTGTCAAAGAGCTACAAATGACAGCCGGGATCTACTGCTTAACGTGCTTTCCGCGGCACGAAGGATACTCGGTATGTAACGGGTGGTCCATCCATCATCATCCATCCACAGATCAACCTAGGCAAGCACGGCTTAACATAAAGATTGACTCGAGCGGCTGTTATTATTTAGCCACGAGCTCCTTGAAAATATCAGCTTAAATATTGATACTTAGATGTCAATTTGTCGACTCGGCAATTCTTGAACAAGATCAATGAATTGTTGACCCAAGACAACCTACTTAAGACTCGACTATGCGTAGAACAAGTTTAGAGTGAAGAAGTCCATACTCCATTGTTAGGACAAACTTGTGAAATGTCTGCGAACATCGGTCAATTCTTGGGATGCTTCAGTTTATTGAAAAGTACCTACTTGCATTGAAGAAAGGAATGATTGTGCTCTGGGCAAAGAATTAAAGAAAAGACTGGTGTTTCTTGGCCTCGAGGTTTGTTTAAGGCCCTTCTAACCCTAAAATTAGCAACTCTATTTGTGGTGGTTCAAACTTCGTTTGTAAACTGTTAGAATAAAGTTCTAATCAGCTTGCACTACAAAGCGGTTGTTACGTCAGTCACTGCGGCCGAATAGTATCAAATAAGTGGTTTTTTGCGATTTACAAAAAATCTATTGATTGGACTAAAAAAATAAAACACATAAGACCTGCTTTATAGTTCGTTCTGTTAGTATGCAAAGTTTCATGATCTAATTTCAAGCACTTTTTGAATACCAGCGGTTTACTGTTCGATTTGGAGGTAACTTTTATTTTTTTTCTATCGAGAAAAGTTTATGGAATCGTGTTTTCGTCACACATAGTACTTAGCATTAATCCTCAACTTTACCATATATTTATTTCAAAATTAATGCTGCAGTATTTTAGGAGTAACGGAGGATCATGCTAAGCTTTGAGGGCTATACAGCCCTTAATTCGTAGCCAAATAAACACGTTTTCTTTCTTTCCTTCTTTTTTTTTTTCTTTTACTGAAAGGTTTAAAACTAAGACTTTAACACTCATTGGAAACAAGAATTTGTGTGGTATATACTACAACTAAAAAACTTGACTACTGAAAAACCAGGCTCTAATTAAATTCGGGGTTTACAAAGTTTTTTGGTAAAGTCGACTCCTCCTATTTTTATGTCGGTTATAATGTAGCCTATGTTCCCCGGGCCATAATAACGAATAGATTGACACCTTATTCATCAAAATCGGATGAATAGTTTTGGCGCTACGGAGGAACATGCATAAAAACAAACATACATACATAGAATGCTAAAATCATAACCCTTCCTTTTGGCTTCGCCGTAGTCGGGTAATAAAAATACAAATTATATGCCTACTAGCTGATGCCCACGCCTTCGCCCGCCCGCAAATTATATACTAAAACCTTCCTCTTGAATCACTCTGTCTATTTAAAAAACCCGCATCAAAATCCGTTGCGTAGTTTTAAAGATCTAAGCATATTAGCATACATAGGGACAGGCAGACAGACAGACGCGGCGATGGACTTTGTTTTATAATATGTAGTGATGTTGAATTTTCGGTCAACCTCTCCGGTCTTCTCCGTGGGTGTCGTAAAGGTCATTCATTGATTTGTATGGATGACGAAAGTGAGCTAAACTGCTTTTACCTAGCTGCAAATTGCGTTATTCTATAAATAGCATATCTTAGGTTCACCGAGGAGCTCGTGGCTAAATAATAACAGCCATTCGGGTCGATCTTCAGGTTAAGCCACGCTTGCCTAGGTTGGTCCGTGGATGGGTGACACTTACCGAGTTCCCTCCGTGCCTCGGAAAACACGTTAAGCCGCTGGTCCCGGCTGTCATTAGTAAATCTTTGACAGTCGTTACAAGTAGTCAGTGGCCGAAAAGTCTGACAACCAGGCTTACTCCAGGGGTATCGTATTACCCAGTGCTAACTGGGTTGTAGGGGTCAGATAGACAGTCATTCTATGTAAATACTGGTATTCAGCTGCATCCGTTTAGACTGGACTGGACTGGCTGGACTGGATGTTGTAATGTAATTTTGTGTATTTTATCTATGGGCCATTATGATGCCTGATAATAAAATGATTGGTTAATAGTTGGGAAAAGGCTAGGTAGATGACGATTCACCAGCTCACATTCAGCCAAATGATTTTCTTCCCTTTTCTTCATCCATAAAACGTTTAAAAAATCACGAAGTTCAAAACCCAGCGCCCGACTTCTAACGATCCAATTTAAAAATTCTATTTGCCACCCCGGGGCCAAGTATTGCAAGGCTTGTTCAAACATTGTTGGGTCGCCCCATCGCCCCAGGAATTATCCCATTATGTATGTACAAGTACAACTAATGTTTACCCGGGCCTATGTATTTGCATTAGGTACCTACGTATATATAAAATATATCAAAGTGAATTCGTTTGCCGGTGTGTTTAACTGAATTTTGGGACAAACATAATTATTTATTTTTGCCATTGGTACGCAAAGAAGTGAAAATTACTGGTTTGTAGTCTGGTTTTTTTTTAACTTGGCCTTTTTTGTCTCACTGCTGGGCAAAGCCGTCCCCATAGTCTTCCACTCTTCTATCGGTTTTCTCCGGCCAATCTTTAAATCGCGCCAGCGTTTTCTAGGCCTTCCTCGGCGACAACGGGGGCGTCTTCTGGCACCCACTGTGTGACGACTCTGGCGCTCCTAATGCATTCTACAGACCATCTACAACCCACAATCAATCTCACTTCAACCCAGCATTCTTATTACCCACATTGGTGTCGATTCTGTTGTGCACCAACTAAACTTAATTTAGGCTATTGCTATCTTTTTTTCTCTAATAAAACGAGAAAGAGACGGACGTAATTTAGAGCTGTCAAATTTAGTTGAAACTAATATTTCTATACAAATGAAGGGTGCACGTAAAAACATGTCGACTAAAAACACGGTGAAGCGCAAGGCATAAACTAGTTTGACATCTCTAACTTAGTTCATAGCTATAGCCGTCCTTTTCTCGCACTGCCTTTTAATAAAAGATAGCAATAGCATGAATTAAGTTTAGTTTGTGCACAACAGAATCGACACCATTAGCGATTCAAGTTTTTATTAAATTGGGTAGGATCATTCCTACCAAGTAAATAAAGATGAGAGTAGAGTAGTTTGACGACCCAAATGGCGCAGCGGCTGTGGATGTGGCTGCCTTACATTCTTAGGGTCCCGGGTTCGAATCCCGGTAGGAGCAAATGTTTGTGTGATGAGCACGGACATTTGTTTCAGAGTCATGGCTGTTTATATGTATAATAAGTATGTATTTACAAATAAAAAGTATCTATGTAGTATATCAACTATCTGGTGTCCACGATACAAGCCTCGTTGCTTCGATGGCGTTGTGTGTAATGTCCAGTGATTTTTATTTATTTATTTTAGTATTAGAGAAGTATGGAAGAAGATAATACATGCTGCGCTGACAACTGACCCCAAATAAAATGATGACGATGACTTTCATGGGATAGAGTAGGGGAATGAACCTGGCCACGGCAATTTAGGAGTGCTCTTTTGAAATTATCATTTCAACCAAAATATGGAATCATGATTACTTTACTACTACGAAAATAATTAATATGCAGGATAGTTTTTTGTATTTTGTGGATTCAAACGGGTTTTATGAAGGCCATAAAGACGCCAGTCGATTCGAAGATTTGTGCAAGTCCAGATATCCGAGAACGAAATACAAAAAAAAAATGTCGTTGAAAAAACCTCCTCGCGTTCCCGAAATACAGGGACTTAACAGACAGACGGACAACAAAGTGATCTTAGAAGGGTTCCGTTTTTTCCTTTTGAGGTACGGAACCCTAAAAATACATAACATGTTATTCCTCCACAACGATTTATTTCCCACTTCCCTTATGCTTTGGCTGCGAAGAAGCAGGTGGCAGAACTGGGTGTAACTAACTCCCCAGTAAATATGAAAATGACTAACGGCCATTTTCAATAACTTACTAACAGGTAACCGAAGGTTGCTATCTCTAACTGCTTGACATTTAGTTTACGGACCGTTAGAACAAAACGTCACAGAAAAGCTTACAATGTTTTTTTTCTATGAATCACAGTCCTCCGAGTGACAGGTAGGTGACGTAGATATTCGGATAACCAAGCTAACTTTGTTAATAGAAACACCGATAGCTACGAGACGTAGGCATATTAACTAGCAGTTATACGTAAGTAAGTTATAGAAAACCTCCGTAAAGTGAGTTCCCTGTGGCCCCTTTGGGTTTACTAGACCCTCTTGACTCCTCGAAGCGGCGATCGGCGGCGGCGACCTCTCGCGTCCGGCCCTGGTTCAAGCCATGGTCCGGAGCGAGACGGAATGGGACGCCGTCACCTCCTTCTGCGAAGCAGTCATGCTAGAGAAGGAGGTGGCGGAACGTGAGAGGGAGAGAACCTCACGTCCCGGCCGCCGCGGGAGACGCCCCGGGCGTGCACCGTAGGCGCGGGCCTGTGGACAGTGGGCTATGGGCTAGCTCGCCGTCCGTTCGTCTCATAACGACAGGCCGTGTCGACGGCGCGTTCGTGTTCCACGCGCGCCTCAAAGAGAGTCAGCAAAAAGGAAGGGGTCCGCAAGGGCCGATGCCTGCCGGGGTTGCGGGACTGTTCGAAAGAGATACCGTGGCCCCGGTACATAAAAGGCGATGAAGGAACATGGATGTGTTTTAGTCAGTAAAAGTCTGACACTCCCTCCTGCTCCGCCCAGAGCGGGAGGAGTCATTTGATGATTTCAAATCCGAAAAAAAAACCCTCTTTGACTTTACCAATACCTAGACGAAATAACTTTGAAAGCAAACTTTATGTACGACGTTAGTGCGTTCAATTTTGAATGAGTCGTGTCAATATGCAGACTGTTGGAGCTAGTACCTACTACATCCAAGTAGATAGGCATCCATTATTAAAGCCGTCGAAGTGAATCGCGAACGATTTTCATTGAGTGAGAGACACGCTCGTGTACGTTTAGCTATTGTTTTTTCATAAAAATACTATAAAAAATTTAACTCTATAAATAGTTGGAAAACCTATTTTCTAATAGTCATTGTTTGGTTTTTCTCACTGTTTGTAGGTAGTCTATTTCGAGAGACTTTAGTTAGTCTAAAAGTGCGGGACACGTGAGGGCTTGTTTTTATTTTGTTACCTATGTGTTTTGCAGATGATTTTTTCATATTTAATTAACATAACATCACACCTTAATCCCCAAAGGATAAGGTAGAAAGGTGTAACTTTTTTTACGGGCGAATTGAAGTCTTCATATACGCCTGCATGCCTATGCATTTTACCACTTATGTTTCTCGTCTGCGCAAGAATTAATCCAGCATTTCTGACCTTGTTTCCAGCCAGCAGCTCTCCGAGCAGACCTCGCCGTCGAAGCCACCGCGTCAGGTGACGTTCCTGAAGCCAGCAGCCGACACAACCCTGGACCGCAAGGCCTCCATCGTTGATGAGACGTCCGGGATCACAAGGACACAGATGAAAGGTACCTAACTGGAAACTCTCAATCATTCAGAATCAATCAAGGCGGCCTATCGTGGTCCTACCTGGAAAGACCTACGACCGACCTACTTGGAAAGTTCCACATTGATCAGAAAGTTTGCCAGTCTACAGTTATTTAGACTAAATCAACAAGATTGCAAAAAGCTGGTGTAAAAGCTATTTGCATCTAACAAATAGGATCTACCGGTAAATTCAACCTAAGGCTATCTGTTCCTCCGGGGTTGCGGGACTGTTCGAAAGAGATACCGTGACCCCGGAACACAAAGGGCGATGAAGGAACATGGATGGGTTTTAGTCAGTAAAAGTCTGACACTCCCTCCTGCTCCGCCCAGAGCGGGAGAAGTCATTTGATGATTTCCCATCCGAAAAAAAAGGCTATCTGTTCCTACCTATCCATTATTATGTACGGTCGACAAAGCTATTTGGTTTACATTTTATAATGTAATTTGCATGTAAAATATAAACCAAATATCTTAAATTTAACTATTAACTTTCTATAATACCTTATTAATGCTTGTCCCCAGAATTTCGCGAGGCATTCCGCCTGTTCGACAAGGACGGCGATGGCACCATCACCAAAGAGGAGCTCGGCAGGGTGATGCGCAGCCTCGGACAGTTCGCCAGGGTCGAGGAGCTGCAGGATATGCTGCAGGAGGTGGACAGTGACGGTGAGCGACTGCAGTTACCAACAGATATTCTGTAGAAGATCGGAGTTTGGATCATCGTGGTAATAGACTGCGTAACTGAGTCCTAGCCAGAGATGTACAAGATACCTTAAATAAAGTATCTGGAATACAAGATGCAAAATACTTTTAAATTAAGTATTTCAGATACCACATGCAAATAACTTTCTGGAATGGTATCTGAAATACTAGACATTAAATACGTATTTTTTAAATACTATTTATAGGTGAAGTACTTTTGTAAAAAACAACTTTTTTTTTATGAAAGTTTATTTTTTTACATGTAAATCGCGTTGATCGCGCAAACGTGACAACATAATACTTATTATATTTTTAAGGTTTCAATTGAGATTTAAGTAAAACCAGTTCTTCAAACATTTTATCACCCATTTTTCTTCGATGAGGCCTCATGATCATACCCCCAAATGAGAAGAGTCGCTCCACAGGAGCAGAACTTGGCAAATCAGTTATTTACTACATTACTAAAAGTATTTTAGCAAACATAAGATCTACAAAATACTAAGATACCAAACAAAAAGTGTTTAAATACAAGATACAAATGAAATTTAAAAAAAGTATTTTTGATACAAGATGAAAATACGTATTTATTTATTTATTTAATTAAGGTTCACCAACAGTTGTTACAGATGTTATACAGATAGGAACATACAAGTAATAGTGTCTTAAATCTAACTGCACAACCAATTACAGGCAAACACCACAAGCAAAATGCTCTTTGTAATTATAAATTTAATTTTAAAGGCTTGATGTACTTAGATTCTAGATAACTATATTAAATACAAATTCTAATTACGTCTGACAAACGTCGATATTGAGTCTATGTGGACGTCAACCAGGTCGCTGCGTTCGCTTATGAGTTTGCACATGCGGGGTATAGGTGAATTAGCACCAAATACTGTACGGCGAAGAGGTGGAGCTAAGGGTGTTATAGGTTTGCGAGGGGGTCTACGGGGTACTCTAAAATTGAACTTACTAACCAATTTTGGGCAGTCATTGGTGTTATTGAGCAGTTTATGTGCGAATCTCAAATCCACCCTGGAAGCTCGAAGGGAGCTTCCAGGGTACTCATTTTGTAGCAGTTTAGTTTATCAAGGTAGGGCAGATATTTAAATTGCCTTCCCTTTGAGTACCCTAGGTATCGGATAAACCTTTTTTGGACTCGTTCTATCCGCAGCGAGTGGGTTGCGTAGTGAGGCCTCCATATCACACTGCAGTATTCCAGGATGCTTCTTATAAAGCTATTGTAGAGAACTAATTTAGTATGTGGGCGTTGAAATACCTTTCCATTACGAATAACAAATCCAAGCATACGTTGGGATCGACTAGTTATGTTCTCAATATGTGGTATAAATGTGAGTTTAGAGTCCAAGATAACTCCCAGATTTACAGACAGTATTTTGTATCTTGTATCTGTATTTTAGATACTTGTATCTTAGATAAGTCACAAGAAGTCTTAGCTGGCAAATACGAATCTAGGCGACACACACCCATGCCGCCACCCGTCCGATTTCATGCTTAGAAAATTATGCGTTACGACTTGTATTTTTCGCAACTTTTTTTGACGTTGCTTGAGTAATTTGGTATGGCAACGCCTTGCTTGTGGCTGCTGTTCGTAAACATTTGTGTAGGACGTATTTGTATTGAAAGACTGATACGTCACGCGTCAAAAGATCCCGCGGGCCACTGGTTACGAAACCACGAACCTTTACATGTGTTATTAACAAAAAAACTCAGACGAATTGATAACCTCCTCGTTTTGGAAGTTAGTTCAAAATAAGGTACCACTACTAAAACCAAATTCCCTTCCTTCTCTAGGTGACGGCAACGTCAGCTTCGAAGAGTTCGTGAGCATCCTCTCCAAGTCGATGTGCGGTGCTGGAGGCGGCACCAGTTCTGCTGAACAAGAGGAAAGAGAACTCCGCGATGCCTTCAGGGTGTTCGACAAGCATAACAGGGGTTACATCTGTGCTTCTGATCTGAGGGCTGTGCTGCAGTGCTTGGGAGAGGACCTGTCTGAAGAAGAGAGTGAGTAAAATCATCTGCGTAGCATTTTCCTAACTATGTTGGGGCCGGCTTCCAGTCTAACCGGATGCAGCTGAATACCAGTTTTTTACATGGAGCGACTGCCTATTTGACCTCCACAACCCAGTTAGTACTGGGTAATACGATACCCCTTGAGTAAGACTGGTTGTCAGACATTTTTGGCCACTGACTACCTGTAACGACTGTCAAAGATCTACAAATGACAACCGGGACCAACGGCTTAACGTGCTTTCCGAGGCACGGAGGAAACTCGGTATGTAAGGGTGGTCACCCATCCACAGACCAACCTAGGCAAGCACGGCTTAACCTAAATATCGACCCGAGCGGCTGTTATTATTTAGCCACGAGCTAAGAGGAGAGTGAGTAACTTGTTTTTTTTTTTCCTTAGCGTCATGGCCATGTATCATCCGAAGATTCTTTTGAGTTGAAAATCCGTCATTAAGCTTTCTTATAAATGCGCTGTTGGATTTGCGCATGTGAGCCAAAATTACCCTTCTCGTTTGGGAGTTGGAGCCAAGAAAGTATTTAGGCTCTAATGAGCCCAAGTGTCTTCCAATTTCTTTTACTGGCGGTACATTCTCTAGAATTAGTGTAAAATCTCTGAGGTAACGAGTAGGCAGCGATCAGTGTTCGAAGGTCCCGACAGAGAACCACTTTCCATGTTGCATTGCACCGTTTACCCAGTCTCCTGCGCGCTTGAGTGCCTTATGATTGCGTTAGTGAGCGGAGTCGCGAAGCTGAGTTTTTGGCAAACATAAGTAGTTAAACTTTTTTCCTTCGACGGTTATTATTTATTTGTAATCGCTGTTTCAGTTGAGGACATGATCAAAGAAGTTGACGCAGACGGTGACGGCCGCATTGACTTCTTAGGTGAGTAATGCAATTTTAGTCGACATCTACTGTCTTGTGCTACGCAGGGTGTGCATTGTGTGTATGTGGTGTGACACGTTAGCTGTGCGGTTGGTAGCCGTGAACACACGATACACCTCCTCCCCCCCCCGCCCCCGCGCCGACGAGAAGACGACGAGCTGTCGGCTGGTTTCTCGCTCTAGAAACGTATTAGCATGATCCTCCGTTACGCTTAAAATACTGCAGTATTAATTTTGAAATAAATATATGATAAAATTGAGGATTAATGCTAGGTACTATGTGTGAAGAAAACATGATTCCGATAGAAAAAAAATCCTAAGTTAAGTACCTCCAAATCGAACAATAAACCGCTGGTATTCAAAAAGTACTTCATATTAATTAGATCATGAAACTTTGCATAGGTACTAACTGAACTAACTATAAAGCAGGTCTTGTGTTTTATTTTTTTAGTCCAATCAATAGATTTTTTGTAAATCGCAAAAAACCCCTCATTTCGCACTATTCGGCCGCAGTGACTGACGTAACAACCGCTTTGTAGTGCAAGCTGATCAGAACTTTATTCTAACAGTTTTTCAAACGAAGTTTGAACCACCACAAATAGAGTTGCTAATTTTAGGGTTAGAAAGGCCTTAAGTTGTAGGTCCGTGTCGTTCGTGTAACTCGTTAATCGCCGGTGGCAGGACAGGCCTTAGCCAAAGGTAGCCTATACTACATAATTTTCTATATTCAAATGATTCTTGGTAACAGTCCAGAATTGAAAGTGACAGCTGTGCTTTATACAAGGTGTAACATAATAAACGCAAGACGTCAGTGTGGTCTCTCAGACAATAAAACTCAACAATTTTTGATCTAAGAGTTCTTGAAATTCGCAAAAAATTGGAGTTTCGATCAGCTGATCAACATGTAGGTACGGAACTAAAAAAAAAGTTATGCATTTCCAAAAGTCACAAAAATTTTTCACTTTCATGGTCTTAGGACACCACATGAGACGTCTTGCGTTTATTATGTTACACCCAGTATATGTGTGAAACTACAAAGCCCATCTATCCAACAGAATTCGTCCGCGCACTCGGAGAGCCAGAAGACGCCGTTGACGACGAAGATGAGGACGACACGACTGAAGGGCCAGATCTGCTGCTGCCACGACCTGTTGCCGCCAACTGAACTACTGAACACACGCGAGGACTTAGCCAGGATTAGGAGGACAGAACTTTGTTGCACACGTAAACTTTCCCGAAAACAAAACTTAAACTGTCACTTAGGTACGGGATATCTGCTAACATCATCATTAATTTATTTGTGGTCGGCGCAGCATGTCTTCTTCTTCCATACTTCTCTATTACTCGTCATCCCATCAGATACCTCCTTGCACAAACATTCTTTATACAGTCCATCCATCGTTTCTCTGGTCTTTCGTGATTGTTATTAATAGGGTAGATGACACCATAAAACAATAATTCCCAGACACCTATCTCAAAAAAAAAAAACACCTGCCCCAACGCCCACCTGTTGGGTCTGAAAACCAGTTTTATTTTCAAGTTATTGCATAATTCGATTTTTAGTTGCTTTGAAATCAATAAATAATAATAATAATAATAAACCATTTATTTCAGGTAACAAAGACCCATAGATAAATACCTTAGCCTAAAAAATTGATTTTTGATTGGTGTGTCATCTACCCTATTTTGAGCTCCCGATATTTCGACGCTGTTGCAAGCGCCACGATCGCGAGTTGAATGGAGAATGCGGGTGGATAAATCGTTAGGGGCAGACAAATCTGTCTACCCTAACAAACCCCCTAAACTGTCACTTACGGGATATCTATTAGGGAGGGGGCCATTAGGCAAGGTCAACAAGTTTGTCTTCAAAGGTACAAGCGACCGCAAGCGCCGCAAATCGCAGTGATAGACCGTAGCGACAACGCTGGCTTCTATGAAAACGCACCAAGCGGCAATATCCAAGTACACACATCAAAAAAGTTTGCGATCACTTTGAAAAATTGAAATCATTTTTGTTACGGTAGATTATATAATGATTTCTTCTTCTTTTTAGATTCTTTATTTAAAAATATAGATTTAGAATAAAAAACAATAAAACAGTTCAAGAAAACACACAACAAAGAAAAGAAAAAAAGTTGAAAAAAGAAGAAAAGTTTTTCTTGATAAATATCAATTTAAAAAATTATTTCAGCTGACGCTAGTGATCATATGTGTACGTACGTCTTATGGAATCCATGCACGGAAGTGTTTTCTTAAGTTACATAGAATTTCTTTATGATAGCTTTGGAGCTTCGAATAGCATTCGTGTAGTAGCTGTAACAAGTAGGCAAGCAAAGGATCTCTTTACTCAGACCAACTTACAATATACCCTTGAATAAAAACTGCATATGCACTACCCAGTGGCGAATGAGCATTTAAGTCAAAAAGCCCGGCTTTCATTCGAACGTGAGCTACCTATCTAAACGTGTCGCAATATTCCACAAAATTTGAATAGGTACGAGTACCTCTCCTGTTGAGAAGTATTCCGAACTGGGCCCAGGACATCCTAGAAAAATGTTACCTTGGCTTTTCTGACCCATTGTACCTATCCTGGCTACGTACCCACAACAACCGCTTTATGCTAACGCTGGCTTTAATTATTTATTACGTTGTTTATACTAAAATATCGAGAAAATGGAGTTTGGACGCGCCTAAAAAAAATTTCCAAAAGTATTTGAAGAAAATTCTTGAACTATTTTAGGGTCTTGATAATAAACACTCGTAAGAATATTTTAGACTAGCGCTTCACTTGAATCACGGCCCATTGTATCTCTATGCGGCCTTGTGAGCCGCAATGCGGCCCACTGAGCAATAATGCGGCCCGCTGAACTCATGAATGAATCTCAAAACAAATGTTGTCTGTTTTTAAATATTATTTAAGTGGTTTATTATTTAATTCTGTAAAATGATAGCAGGCTTCAACGTCATGTACCGAGTGGTGGTACGCCTACAAGCTTAGCTTGCTCTTATAACCAGTGGCGTAGCTAGTCCTAGTAGGGCCGGGGGGAGTTATTTTTTTTTTGGGGGCCCTTTGTACCCGAGTGCGGCGAAGCCCAAAAAAAAGGAGAAAATCACAAATTATTTATGCAAAACTAAGAAAATAGCACCCGATTTAGCTGTCATTCATTTTACTAAGAAAATGTGTGAGCGAGCAAAGTGATACAAAAAATGTGTAACTGTGATCATGACTAGCATAGGTTATGACTTATGAAGAGCTAAAATAGAAAATTACAGCATCCTGAAAGGGTTTAAATTTTCATCGAAAAGCGAGCGAAGCGAGCTCGAAAATTTGTTGCTTTCTTGACCACGACTGGTGAAGCCTTCATCAAAGAGCGAGCGAAGTAAGCTCGAAAAATTGGAGCATTCTGGACCGCGATAAGTTATATTGTCGTTTTATCTAAGATAATTTGAGGTTGGGGAGGGTTTTGTGATTCTTTTTTCTCATCACGGGCCTTGTTACTCGGGGGCCCCGTTCATTGATACTGCTGATACGGCGGTAGCTGCTTATATAACCTACTACCTACTCTTCATGATGTTAGGGTTTCTGAACAGTCTGCTTGCCGCAAGCTCCTAGTAATAGGACGCCACTGGTATACCTGTTTCAATATCGCACCTCATTCTCATGTAACTTAGTAGAATTGAGCCATATCTATCTATAAATTATAGGAACCAACAACGAATTCTTTCCTAAGGCGTTTCACCTTCAGACTGAAAGTTATTTTAACGCTTAACTTTAATTTAGCCACTTATAGGATTCATAAAATTAGTTTTTACTTATTAATGAATAATTAGTTCTTTTAAATCGTCAAAATAGTAAAAGAGTAATAATAAAATAAATGAACCACACGCGCGTCGTCTAGAACCATTAGCTAGCTGATAGGTAAATGATGAATAAATATAAATACCTACTTAATTAACATACCTAACTATGTAGGTACTACATAGTTATAAAGTAAAGTTCTTACTTCTACACATTATTCAAATTATCTAGGTACCTAAAAAACGGCCTGTATCTAGAAGCCTACAACCAATTTAGAAGGCATTAGATTCGTTTTCCTTTGAAACCAATCCAAAAGCTGTTTGATTCGCGAAATGCTTGACCTTCATCTGTTAGCGAAGTAGACACAATAGTAAAACAATGGCGTCAGACCGATTCGGTCGGGCTTCACAGACGAAGGGCTTTAGAACGCCATGACTTAGCAGTATTGTATCAATGTCACCTGTACAGGCTGATAATACTACTCAATGTAGGTGAACATAGTCGTCTCTAACATTACCTACAGAACGAGACGGAAGGCCTATATGAGCTGTGGACCGCACGGCTAAAAACTTCATTATTAAATATAGTGATTTTTCCATAGAACACCAATTTTTACTAAATAAATTATATTGTAAATATTTCGTCATTTTAACTATCTTTCAGATTATTGTAATCAAGAGTGAGATAGTTGCAACGTAAATCTTACCTTGCTTGTGACTATTTTAAGGATACTATTTACATTTAATAATACTTTTACTGGCTTAACGTTTTTGCCTCTCGTTAGAAATAATAAGATTCGAAAGAAATAAATATCCAGTGCTGGGCAAGATTAGTTTCTAAAATCAATGATATCCGAAAACGACTAAAAATTGCCGACAATCTTGTGCGGCCCGCTATGCTGCTTGCGGCCCGTTGAGCTAAAATTCATGTGGCCCGAATTACCCAAGTCATCTAAAGTTCTGTCCAAACTTTATGGCGGCTCGGAAGTTAGCTGCGAGTAACGCTCAGCGCAGGTAATGTATAACGGTTCATGATTGCGGATCGAAATATCGAACGTAATGCTACACAGAATATAATTTTAGGTATCAGCGGAGCGTAGAGGACACATCATCTTGACTGTATAATGCCCAGACCGTCACTTGCAGCTAACTTCCGAGCCGCCATAAAGCTTGAACAGAACTATACATACATATTGTTGGTTTGAAAATATAACAATTACCAAGGATTTATTATTGTAATGCAAATATTTTCTTTAATTTTTAAGAATATGTTTAGATATAATTTTATTATAAGTTAATCTGCATAATTATCCTTTTATATTTAGTTATATATATTATTAGGTACTTATGATAGTTAATAACACTATATCTGAAACTTGCTATATTTCTTTCATAATTGTATGTAATTTGACCAGCTGTTTTGCCCAGCACTGTTTAACTCAACTATTTTTTTTAATAACTCCTCTAAGATTTTATCAATAAAATAATCAACTATTTTTACCTCAACTTTTCGACATATCCTAACAAGAATTTATATAATCAGAGCTTTTATTTGTCTAATAAAATGCATGAATAGGCATAAATATTAACTGATATTTCGCAAATATTGATGTTGTACCTACATTAATAATACAGAACCAATATACAAATAAAATGTTCTTGAACAGATGTCTTGTTTTATTTGTTTCACAACGTCACGAAAATGCTTGTGTGTTGATAATTTAACAGAAGATATCATCACCTGCCTAGCTTTTTCCCAACGATGTTGTGGTCGGCTTCCAGTCCAACCGGGTGCAGCTGAATAACAATAACCAATACCTACTAGATAATACGATACCTTTTGGTAAGACTGGTTGTCAGACCACTGACTATACCTGTAACGACTGTCAAAGATCTATAAATGACAGCCAGGGTTACAAGGCATGGAGGAAACTCGGTATGTAATGGGTGGTCACCCATCCATGGATCAACCTAGGCAAGCGCGGCTTACCTAGCATAAAGATCGACCCGAGCGGCTGTTATAATTATCAGAAGACAGTATTTTATTAATTGGATCTGTGGCTCCGTGTCCAAAATAATCAGTGTTTTACTCGTACCTAAGCGACTGACGAGATTAACATAATGACCACGATTAATAAATGATCACATCAATTGCATTTGGACACAATACTCCTTTTATTACCTACAACATAATGAACAATATAATTATCACAATTGGTGAATGAACGAAATGGTTTTGTTTTTTTTTTTAATAGCCTGTATTGACAAGTAGGTACTTACAAAAACCATTTTTTCTGAAAATCAATAGAGGCAGCTATGACCATAGACATATTTACTAAGTCTATGGCTACTACAGACACTGGAGATTTATTTAACGTAGATGATACAGATTGTTATAGGTAGGTATATAATATGTGACAAAAGGTAGGTGAAATTGTGGCTTGGCGTGGAGGGCACGCGCGTGTGGTTTATACTCTGGTGGTCAAAAGGTTAAGGTTAATTCAATAATTATTTATGCCTATTAGGTCTGCGAAAAAAAATTTCCAAAGCCATAGGGAGAAAAAAAAACAACGTCTTCAGTAATGTAATTACATCGCTACTGCCACAACACTAACGTTAGTCATTAGCACTAGTACCTATCCATGAGTTAATCAATCCTAAACTCTTCCCCGTCACATGTAAGTGATGTAATGAGGTTCCATATAACCAGATTCTGACAAGGATCGCAGTATCACGTTGCCATTCGGCAATATCGATAGCTGAGTGATGGACGCGTGGTTCACAGACATCCGCAGCCAACCTTCAGGTGGAAACTGGAGGGCTCTGGAAAACAGAAAGCACGAGGTCACGTCTTTATGCCCAGAAGGATTTTACAGACTGCTGATGTGGTATTATTGATCTTCTTTCTTTAACGTGTGGTTAACCGGTGTCAGAGTTTTAATGCCACCCATGTGCCTCTGACTTGGGTTTCCATGCCATACGCCGTCAAGAAATATCTCTCAGGCATGCTGGTTACTTCTTTCACCGAAGCAATTGGACAATACGCACATGCATGAATCCGAAAAATTAGAGGTGCGTGCCTTGGGTCTGAACTCGACACGTATGAGTATCACTACTATAGTCTGCGCCAGATAAGTAGGAATTAAAGGACATTGCTCTTTCCTTAATTTCTCTGCGTAGGTAGGTACCCCGACAATACATTATGAATAGTTTTTTATTACTAGAAAAAGTCAAGAATCGCGATAAAGGTCGTTTCGGGACAAGTTTATGTCATTATATTTGTTTTCAGAATTATTTATTTGAATAAATGTATGCGGGTTAATGACATTTAATTCCTACTTATCTGGCGCACTGCGCAGACTATAGGAGTTATTATCTCGATGACACTACACCCGAATCAAAGATTGGAGCCTAGCTCAGATGAAGGAGGTAGGAACGGGTAAAAAGGGAATGAAAATTTTAAACGTTTCTTCAGTCTCTAAAAGGTGATCCAATGCAGAGTTTAGGACCCCTGACAGGCTTGTCAGCAGCGCATCTGATACTGCTAGTTAGTAAATTGAACAGTGGTGTCGATTCTGTTGTGCACAAACTAAACTTAATTTAGGCTATTGCTATCTTTTTCACTATAATAAAACGAAAAAGAGACGGACGTAATTTAGAGCTGTCAAATTTAATTGGAACTAATATTTCCATACAAATGAAGGGTGCACGTAAAAACATGTCGACTAAAACCACGGTGAAACGCAAGAAATAAACTAGTTTGACATCTCTAACTTAGTTCATAGCTATAGCTGTCCTTTTCTCGCACTGCCTTTTAGTAAAAGATAGCAATAGACTAAATTAAGTTTAGTTTGTGCACAACAGAATCTACACCAGTGTTTAGTTATTATAATAAGCAACACGCTACTACACCATTCTCCTGCCTTTATCCCAATTTATTTAGGATTGGGGCAGCACGTATTACTCATCTCATCAGATATCTCATTTTCTTGCCGTATCATCCTTTACACAGTCCACGTTAAGCAATCAAATATCGGTGCTATATTTTTTTTATATAAACGTGGGGTAAGAAAAAATATTTCTTACTTGCAAACAAAGAACCGAATTACATTGGCGTGGGCAACGAGCAGCGTATAAGAATCTTCTTCCTGATCCGGCGGCGCCCTATAGAAGTAGCGCCTGAAGCCAGCTTCTATCCGCGCGCTATCTTGGTAAAACTGCTGTTCGTGGCAAAAAGGTTAGATCATCAGTTCTTTACGGATAACACAGGGTTGAAGGGACGTCGATCCACACAAGTTTACCACGTCTTCAGTACCTACATCATGTCAAGTCCCCACATAGATTTATTATCTATACTACTTAGTATTATAAAGCTGATGTTTGTTTGTTTGGTTGAACGCGCTAATCTCAGGAATACTGTTTGGAACTGAAAAAATATTTTTGTGTTGGATAGTCCTGTGTGTCCTTTGTGTTGTATATATTTATTTAAGTGTAGGATATATGTTTTATGTATGTATTTATTGTATATATGTAAATGGTACACCACAGGCTACCTGCAGTATTGTCTCTTCTTTCAAACCTTCCTTTCCTTAAATCTATCCAAAGGCTGTCTTTATAAGATCGCTTTTAGCGATAAGCCCGCCTATTGTGTCACCCCTTGTAAAATGTTTTACATTTGTATCAAACTATATCACTGTCAAACTATATCACCCTATTTTTGCTTAAGGGTTTATAAAATGAAAATGTTAAACACTGATTTTTGGTGTCCCAGTTAATAATTTTTATGTCAGTTTTTTAAAGGTGGGTAAAATAAAATAGGCCATTTACATTTCATACATATTTTATTCAACATTACAAAATATTTACAGCTAGTCTTTTAAACATAATACAAATTCACTGTAACAAGTTGCTAGAGGTAATTTGGCAAGTACAATATACGGTACGAAATTGTTACGCAGTGGCTTTTACAATAATCTTATTATACAGGCTGTAAATGAAATCGATGCGCAAAACCATAAATACAGCACGTTTCTAGACCCGCCACCATAGAGATTTCTACACAGGTTATAAAAAAAAAATGGCGCGTCGATGCCCCGGATGTCAGCCTGTTAAGCCCAGTTTCGCACGAAATACTTTAAGGCACTTTGATTAGACTAAATGACTAGTAAGTTGAAATGAAAGTCCTTCTAAAGGTTTTTTCTTTTTGTTAAAATACTTTACATTGCATTATTACTTACTAATCACTGGCACTAATCAAAGAAAATACATGCAAAGGTTTACAATTAACGGTGTATCGAACTTTACTGAGCATGGTAGGCATTGGTTATCCAAAGAGGATGGCTGGGTCTACGTCACAATTCTCACTTTTTGTTAGTTATATTTATAGGTTTCAGACAGCCATTTTTGATGTCAAGGAAATTCTTTGTTAAAAAAATTAACTTCCTAACTTAAATAGGCCGTCATAATTATTTAATTAACGAACGATCTGGGAATCTGAAAATAATGCCAAATAGGCGGGTATAGGTATTTAACTATTTATTTATTATTGGTACAAAACATTTATTTAATTTAAATATGTAATGGGTGATTGATAATAACTTTTGTAAATGAATGGAATACCAAAATTAAAGCTGAAAAATATGGTGGTAAGAATATTCCCTTTGTCATATAAAAGGATGTGTTCTTTTTTGAATAACAATAATTTCAGTGGCGGTATTTGCAGTAATTTGAAAGCAAATTTCGATAAAAATCAGGTAACGTTCATGCTTTGAGTTGAGTTGAGACCCACGCCCTTTAGTAGGTACAGTTTTAACATTGAAACTGAAAATAATAATTCACTAAACTTGACTAGAATTAGTGCTAATTGAAATGAAAACATACATTCTTCTATCTTGATTATGCAACAAATGTATAAAATATGATAGGTATAGCCAGCTAATATATTGTGTGCCTTACTTCGGTCGAGATTATGGCACTTAAACAACTTCTGAATATTTAATTTTATTAACAATCTATGATATTGATACGTCCTTAAATAAAACACTTATTTACACTGAAACAGAGCAAACCACATTTTTAATCAACACTCAAAAAGAGTTCTTATACTCGCTGTAACCAGTGAAAATATGCGTTACTTAAGTCAAATAAACAAAACAGTTTTGTACTGACAAATAATTAGTACCTATAAAATATTTTATAGAGACTAAAAGGTACTACCAAGTCCACTTTTCAACCTTATTACTTATATCATAAAAGTGCACTGACGGTCGACCACTTTTCAATCTTATTACTTTGTATCATAAAAGTGCACTTACGGTCGACCACTTTTCAATCTTATTACTTTGTATCATAAAAGTGCACTGACGGTCGACCACTTTTCAATCTTATTACTTTGTATCATAAAAGTGCACTTACGGTCGACCACTTTTCAATCTTATTACTTTGTATCATAAAAGTGCACTGACGGTCGACCACTTTTCAATCTTATTACTTTGTATCATAAAAGTGCACTTACGGTCGACCACTTTTCAATCTTATTACTTTGTATCATAAAAGTGCACTGACGGTCGACCACTTTTCAATCTTATTACTTTGTATCATAAAAGTGCACTTACGGTCGACCACTTTTCAATCTTATTACTTTGTATCATAAAAGTGCACTGACGGTCGACCACTTTTCAACCTTACCACTCTATATCATAAAACTGCACTGACGGTCTGCCACTTTTCGTGACAGACAGTAAACTCGGTAGTACATAGATCTATTTTACTCTTAAAATGATAAGAAACATTACACTTGATATGATACAAGAAACTATACAGCCAAAGAGATAACAGATTTCTTACCAACTAACAATTTAGGACACATTGTAATATTATCAATCTTAACTATAAGTTGGTAGAAAATCTTCTCATAACGTTAATTCTGCATAAGTCAATTGGTATTACAAAACTTTCATTAGATGGCGTTCCCTCACCGGTAGTATTCGAGACTCGATCAATTACATCATAAGGGGGCCTAAAAAGGTCACTTTAAAAGAATAATACATATATTTTTTTATTATTATCTTATTACGATTCTGGTGTGAGGAGAACTGAGCATTAATTAGTAATGTAACGTAATGCTCAAAATCGAATCTCGGATTTGTTACATTATAGATAAATGCCCGGTGAGAGAGCGTCTTGAAAACGAAAATACTAAACAAGGTTTTAGCCAGCAACTTAGCTTTGCAGCCCCTTCACAGTTCAAAGTTCGAAAAACGTTCGCATTTTGAACAAACTTTGTTCGTTCGAAGTTCGTTCTTTATTATAAAGTCACTGTTCGGTTGCTTCTGTCAGAGGTACTACCGAGTTCACTGAGGGTCGATTTATTTTCAACCTTATAATTTAGGGGCGTAAGGGTGAAAAATGGTAGACCGCCAGTGAACTAGGTTGTATAATAGTTGAAAAAAGTCTGTTAAAATTTCAACAACAACAACAATCTTCAGTTCTAATCAAAATGATTGGTTATAGTAAATATGGCAGTAAATTTAAGGCGTATTTCATATTAAAATTGACATGCTTACATTTTATTGAATACCTTCTTTCTACTTTCTGAAATCTTACTAACAGCCAGTGCTGTTACATTGTTACTAAATTAGCTTGTTCTAAACATTTACGTGAGTTCAATCCATTTTACATAATATCTTCATTTATTTAATACTTTCTTGCATATATAGGGTGATTTTTTAACTCTTTGCGGTTTAAGGTCACAGTAAAAGTTTGAAATTAGAACTTAAAAGGTGAGTTGGCGCCAATAGTGATTTTGTTCGACGTTTCGTTGACTACTAACTACAAATTGCATACTGTTATGTAGGTATTTGAAGGAAAGTCATTAGTTCATTACTTATACCAGAATTTGATACTTATTAGCAACACTATCGAGTGGTGTACTAATACAGTGGATGTTTCTTTCCAAAATCAATGGGGTCGATTCCTGGCAGTTTTAGTTTTTATCAAAATCGGGCTCGAGACTACCTTTAAGTGTTTTTCGCTATTTCTCATAGTTTCGGATTTGACCACCCACGCTCAGTTGAAAAATTCACCATGTATAAGCAAGATTGACAACTTTACTAAGAGTGCTGCGTCTTTTTACTACTATCATATTTCATGATAATGGTTTAGTAGTAGAACAATAGAAGAATAATACTTGAATCATACTTAATTTCGTTCCATCTGATATATACATTGTCCTTTTAATCGCAAATCAGGTAATTATCATTAATTACAAATAATCCGAACTTTCTGATACTAGTCAAAGAGTTCCTTTTCGAATAACCAGTGAGGTTTATCTTAAAAAGCGATAACAAAGTGCAGTAAGAATAACTATTAAGCTTCTTACCCGTTCTGCTCCTTACAAACTTGAGTCTTGGCATTTCGTTTTAAACTGCTATTACTGTAATCAAAACATTATTGACTTGAAAAGTAATCTTGGCATTTGTATTTTAAGTATTAGAATACAAATCTCACAAAACAAATTAGGTTCGAAAACTAACGATACATAAAATAGTTTGACGCAACAAGACATTTTTGTTTTTAAAAGGATCATCTCATCGGGCCGCATGGATTAGCTTGTCGGGCCGCAGAGATTAGCCCGGGTCGCATGTTCCAAATCAATATACAAGGTTTTACATCCTAGTCAAAATTCAGGAGCTTATCACAAAAGTCATAAATAATCAATTTAAATTACGATAAATACTGGTCAATAATTAATAAAGCTAATAATACTGGTCAATAATTAATAAAACTGCTATTTTAAATTGTTTAACTTTGACAGTATTTCAGAATAAAGGAACGTAATAAATAGAATCACCCGTCGCTGTGTGTGTTTATTTGTGTGCAAAAGCGCGGATATAGGGCTAGTAACAGACGAGCTGCGTTTTAATACGGATGGTTTACACTTACCGATTTCCGTAAATAAGAAACAAAAAAAACTACACATTTTATTATGGATTTGGGTCGAGAATCATTGGCATAGATACCTCCTTGAATTTGACCAGGATGCAAAGCGACACTTTGTCATACCAGATTTTTGTGTGCTTGATTTTACTAGCTATTAGTAAAAATGAGCATACTTCGCCGAAGTTCGTTCGTAAGAAGTCGTATGCTGTCTAGTGTCCAGCAGTAAAAGTTTTAATTGAATAATAGCATACCAATTAGTCAAACAGTACTACAAGATAGGTTTAACACTAGTCTAGTTACTGGTTAGTAGAAAACCCCTTTTTAAACAAAGTAAACATACCTGATAGTATAGTTGTACATTGGATCTGAAGGCGCGTGGCCGTAAACGGATCTAACGTTGCCTTCATGTTTTAGTCAATACAATTTCTACAAATAATTTCACACATGTTTTCCAACACAGCCCCATTCCGACTATTCCACTAAAGCGAAAGAAGAAACTAGCAGCACGATACATCATCATCTGCCTAGCATTTTCCCAACTATGTAGGGGTCGGCTTCCAGTCTAACCGAATACAGCTGTATACCGGTATTTTACATGAAGCGACTGCCTATCTGTCCTCCACAACCCAGTTAGTACCGGGTAATACGATACCTCTTTACTGGTTGTCAAGACTTTCGGGCCACTGACTACCTGTAACGACTGTCAAAAATCTACAAATGACAGCCGGGACCAACGGCTTGACGTACTTTCCGAAGCAGGGAGTAAACTCGGTATGTAATGGGCGGTGACCCATCCACCAACCAACCTAGGCAAGCGCGGCTTAACCTGAAGATTGATCTAAGCGGCTGTTCTCCTTGCAGTACCATCGTTTTCTTGTATCTTGCAAGAAATTTTCTATGACAATTAATCAGCAAAGAGTTCGATTCAAATATTTTTAGAACTCATTTCTTTGATTACCATGTACCATTTTACATTTCATTCCTGTTTAAGCGTTTTAACAATACAATTGACTATATCCTTCACCTTATTTTAGAAGAACATTGGCCATTACAGTTATTTTAGATGGGGTTAGTTACTGGCTTCATGGCTTGGTTGTCATGTTAAGCTATTTGAATTATTGGTTACCCTGGTGATGGTATACACCACTGATTTTTTATTAGTACAAAAAAATGGGGCTCTATCCGTACCCTTTACTGATCATATTTATGTAGTCAAAAGTAAAAAAAAACGAAATCCCAAAATTTGTCTACAAAAATTTGACATCAATTGGTAAACTCATAACTGAATCAATCATTCGTAACAATTGCTACTAGAAAATGACCACGCGAACGCGGGAGTGAGAGAAAACGATTATGAATGGCCTGTACAATATTTTCATAAATTGAGTGACATTTTGGGATTTATACACAAACGCTAATAACTTTGCCGTTTATTAATATTATGTATTGAGACTTTACATATATAATTAAAAGACCTTTAATAAGCCCTTAAATTATTTGTGCTAATTAAAAAATAGTGGTGTATACTTAGATTCGTACTGGTCATACGAGTATAGTAACTACTCGCACATGAATCAATCCTTTCTAACATTTACATATTGTTTACAAACCAGACATAAGATATACCTAGATAACGCAAGTTTCGATTCGTATATAAACCAAGCGTGCCATTTTAGAATGACAAAATAGGACTACGGTTTTGTTCTTTATATGTCTAGAATTAAGTCAAGAACTTAATTCTAGACATTTTTTTGTATTTTTTATAACATTGTCGTTTTAAACAAAGCTTGCTGTGAAAGTTGCCACGTTAAGGGGCTGGCAACACCTAATTGATGTTATTTCAACAGTTTTTTAAGAAAAACTATTTGTTCTAGCACATAATTTTTTTTTTTTAATTTCATCACATTTCAAAGACCGTGGACGGACTCGATACAGAATTAGACGAAATCGGCTCGATAGAAAATAATTGCAGAGTAGTCTTAATAAAATCATCACTAAACGGTTCTGTCTTTATTTTTTTGACGTATGGGTCTGCAATTAAAAACGTGAAGTCAACATAATTTAACCTAAACCGCTAACGAGTCATATTTCACAAATAATCCAAACTTTTTTGATTTCTATATTTATTCATTATTTTCTTTTAAAATCTGGCCGCCCAGTAACTCTCTCGCTCTCGTTTACTCCGATTCAAATAGACAGTGTGCGCACATTTTGGTGTTGACAATGACATCCCTTTAAAACTCTAAAACCGGGCACGCGAAGTAGGTGCTTTGCATTATCTAGGTATAATTATATCTGTGCTACAAATGTACTTTTTAGTGACATCCCAATCCCAGTGCTCATTTTTCTAATAAATGTTTGAGTACAGAACACACTATAATAAACCATTCGATATCCTTATTCTGATTTAATTATATTATTGTCTACTATTTCGGAAAGTGTGTCATAATGTATCCTTTACTTATCTCAATACTGTTTAATTCTTAACTTAGTTTTACTAGCGCTAGTGGCCGTACCCATCTAACTACTCAGCATTTTGTATTTGTATAAACAAAAAAGCGGTATCTTATAATAGGCATGACGAGTGTCAAAAAATTGCAAATCTATTTAGTCCGTCAGCTATAGTATTGGAAATTAATGGACACGTATTTTTTGTTTTTGTAAATCAATGAATATTGACAAAGATAAAACGCATCAAAACTCGGGAGTGGGGGCTCGTGACGTCAGAACTAGCTAAAAAATTATACCTAGGCGTGACGTATTGAGAATTTTAAAAGTCATATCTTCGTCATTTTTGAGTTACGTAACAAAAGAAAAAACACGGGTCAAATATTTTCTGATAATCTAACTGACGGACTAATTAGTTTTTTTTTGTCGTCTCGCCTATTGTTTTTGTAACAGCTTGTAACAATCATCAGCCCCTGTATTCACGAAAGCTTTGATTCGACAATTCGTATGTCTATCTTTTTCTGACATAACGAAATTGAGAGAGATAGACAAATGACTTTCCGAATCGTAATCGAATATCGAAGCGTTTGTGAATACGGGGGCAGATGTACTAATCTAAATAACCGTTACTTTATTGGAATATTTATTGAATTAATTGAATAAATTGGTTTATTTTTTTATCTAATTTTCGTACTGAATAAGGGTTCTTACAGACGAGCGGCACGTTGACAACGGCAAATAAACTGCAGCCGTCACCACCTGTCGACGGCTGCCGTCGACGCGCCGGGCGGCAGCCGCCGAAGCGTCGACGACTGCCGTCGACGGGTGGCGCGTAAATGTGTGTCGACGAAAAATTTCACATAATTATATTTCCTGTGTTTTCGAGATATTTGGTACCGCTTTTCTGCTTGGGCAGTAGTGTCCGGTTATTAATATAGTACATAAGAAATAAGTGACCAATAAGTCAATAATAGACGAATTTAATTATTAACCGACTTCCAAAAGTAGGAGGTTAACTATTCGTCTGTTTTTTTTTAATCTGAGTGTGCTATATTAAAAACGCAATACTGTATTACAGTGATCAAAGGCCAAAAAAGTAGGCAAATTATTTAGTGATGGCATTACAGAACATAATTATTGCTTTTATATCACTGAATAATAAACCTCATCTAGTTGCAATTGTGATAGCATCTACGAATAAAAAAAAAACAATGTTTCTGAAGCGTTCCATCCACGATAAAACAAGCCTTGTTTTATAAAAAAAAAATGGTAATCACTATGCAATTACTATATACGATGCCATATTAGAAAGCTGTTCTAAGAAAAAAAAATCTAGGGAACGAAACGCTTGCAACCTGTTTTACCAATTTATAGTGCAAAGAAACCATACATACAAATTGCTCATCCCTAGCAAGGTGCATCCACACCAAATTTGAGCAACATGATAAAATTTAATAACTTTCTACTTTTGCTATAAATATTAACATAACCTTGCAAACGTTGCTCAACAAAAATGAACTTAGTTGTGGATGCATCTATAAGAAATAACAGCAATCCGCATTTCCAGGCAAGCCAGTAAAAAAATCTCTACTGGCATGCCAGTAACACTAGCGCTAGCAACTACACCCGTATAAACCACTCGTAAACACCTGTTTTACCGGCTAGTGACGAATTTAGGCTCCATGTGGCCGGTATCCGAAAGTGATCGGAGAACGACATTGCCGTTCGGCATTATTGATATCCAGGTTATAGACGCGTGGTTCAGAGATATCCGGAGCCAAGCTTCAGGTGGGAACTGGAGTGCTCTGAAAAACAAAGACGAAAACATGAGTAGAAATAAAAAGATATTGTACCATTACTTCACAGAATTTGATTCTTAATGGAGAAGAGATCAAATGGCTCCACGCATTTATAATAAAATTCCAGACGCCATAAAAGAATTAAATTTTACACAATTTAAGAAAAAAATGAAATTATTCTTGATTGATAAATGTTATTACACTGTTGACGAATACTTAAATGACGAATTAATTTAGAATTACAAAATTATATTGAGGTTTGATATAAATTTATATTAATATTGACAACTTTGACATTTTAATTATTCTGACATAGTTTTTACCATAACATAATGCATGATTTTCAAATATTTAGTAATAATTGTAATCCTCAGCTAGATTTGCACACCATATTTGTACGCCCCCTGGCATAACATAGCGCTCTGTTCATCAAACATAACATCTGTACTTTTTTTACTTATGTTAACAAATAAATTATGATTTGATTTGATTTGAATGGTGTAATAATATTTTTTATTCAAAACCAACAGGTTCGGTTAGGTACTGGCTAGGAATATTAATTAAAAAAAAATCCAATGATGCAGTTTTACTTTTCATCAAAATCGGGCTCGAGACTCCTTTGAGCATTTTTCGATATTCCTTACAGTTTCGGATTAGGCCATGCACGTCCAGTTGAAAAATTCACCTTAGTTTACCGGTAATCGTCAAGGAAGTGGTGTTACCCGTCAAATCGTATTACGGCGCCTCCCCGAGCAAATGACCTTGAACGAGCAGGAGCTTTTTTGGAGCCTACTCCTCTTTATCCAAAAGAAATACCAACTAATAAAAAATACATTAAATTACTACATATTCTTGACTACAAAATTGTCGTTTCTTTTTTTTTTTTAAGTAGCTTAATGTTTAATAAATCCCCTCACAACGAAACCACAGAAATGAGAAATAATGATTTATAAAATGCTACTCCTCGTAAAGTAACCATTATTTTGATTTGCTACTTATACTAGTGGATAGACAATTTAATAATGAACATAATTGTCGTTTTATTTTTTCCAAAAGACGTAAATTTGATTTTATAACGAATAAAAACCACTCATTTCGCACTATTCGGCCTGCAGTGACTGACGTATCAATCACTTTGTAGTGCAAGCTGATGCAGTATTTCAAACGAAGTTTGAACCACCACAAATAGAGTTGCTAATTTTGCTCGGGGAACCGCCTTAAAAAGAATCACTATGAAGCTCATATCAACTCCTATGCGTCTAAATCGTCAACCTGGCATTATGTCGTGTTTAGCGAGCACTAAACTTTACCCTCATTTTAGGCGGCAGGAAAGAATATAAGCAAAATATTGCCACAATCACAGATCGTCATATTTTGTGGTTTGCATAAGGAGGAAACCGCGGTTGCGATTTTGTGACCTATGTACACTGCATTGTACACCAATCAACGAGTACTTTAATAGGCATGACGACAGTATCAAAAATTGCAAATCTATTTAGTCCGTCAGTTAGAGTATTGGAAATTAATGGACACGTATTTTTTGTTTTTGTAAATCAATGAATATTGACAAAGATAAAACGCATCAAAACTCGGGAGTGGGGGCTCGTGACGTCAGAACTAGCTAAAAATTATACCTAGGCGTGACGTATTGAGAATTTTAAAAGCGTCATATCTTCGTCAATTTTGGTTTACGTAACAAAAGAAAAAACACGGGTCAAATATTTTTTGATAATCTAACTGACGGACTAATTAGATTTTTTTTTGCCGTCTCGCCTATTGTCAATTTAACATTCGAGAACTACACAAAAAGGAACTTACTTGCAGACAAAGTATCGTATGACATTGGCGTGGCAGACCAACAGCGTGTATGTGTCGTCTGTCTGATCCGGAGGCGCCCTGTGGAAATAGCGCCTGAAGCCAGCTTCGATTCTCGCGCTATCCTGAAAGAACTGCTGTACGTGCCAAAAAGGAGGTTATTATATGCGCCAGTTGCGTTATAAAATAAAACTTAGGTGCTCAGGGAGAGAGTGGAGTTTCGATTGGAGGTCAAAATAAATATTAATAAAGTATCAGTGTTAGGACTAACAGTGCACAGTTCATCCATGAGCCT
The DNA here is from genome assembly GCA_941918905.2 of Xestia sexstrigata. Classification (NCBI taxonomy): domain Eukaryota; kingdom Metazoa; phylum Arthropoda; class Insecta; order Lepidoptera; family Noctuidae; genus Xestia; species Xestia sexstrigata. Next base: position 6,673,783 of record OW799221.2, read on the forward strand.
TTTTCCATGCGTTTTTTTTGTGTTATATTGTCTTCCAGTTCAACGTGGTGCGACTGAATATGAAACTTATGCATCAAATCAAATGTGTAAAATAAAAAAAAATGTTAATAGGGTTTTTTTGCTACCGTAATTTAAACTTAATACTCATTATGACAGTCGTAATCAAACTTTGGCTCATAGGCCGCATCGCATTATAACTTCTTTATTTGACTATAGCTCACGGGCCGCTGAATACGGCCCGCTTGACTTTACCATACCATGCGGCCCGATAAGATAATTGAGCAACTTTTGACGCAAGTTTTAATCTGTCGCCGTCACGGGTTTTTTTTTTTAAATTAGATGCATTATTAAATCGGAAAAAGTTTTCAATATTTTTGTTAATGTGGTAACAAAAGACTTTAAAAAGAGTAAAGGAAAGTAGCTTTTAGGTTTAGGAAAAATAAAGGTAAGTAATGGATAAAATGAAATAAAAGGTATGCCGTGCGTAAATGATGATCATTCAATTTGGGTCGATTTTCAACATAGCAGAGACTTTTTTTTTCATTTCTTCCATGCTATGGTGAAATGAAAAAAAAAAGATATAAATGATAAACTTCTTTCAAATATACATGAATATTAACATTCAAAATGCAACAGCATACTTATAAAATGGAAAATGCTAAACTGGGTCGTAAAAATGTTAAGTTAGTTGGTTAATAGAAAATTCATAGCCCGTAATTTAGCCACCCGATCAATCAGCCTTGGTCTTTAACAGCTTGGCTGATAAAGTAACGAGGCGTGAAAATGTACTGTTCATTACTGACTTAGTTTTTGAGAGGTAATAAAAATAAGGTTTTTTTTTTGTGTTGATTCTGACTGTCACTTTTTTAAACCGATGTTTGGATTACAACATTTACCCGATAAATATGACGTTAATATCGTTCATACCATCCCACCCCACCTTATATCTCATTGCTTGATCACTCTGTTGTTAAATGTCATGCATTAAAGAGACTGACACAAACAGTACAAATACTTGACCTGGTAGGTAGGACCAAAGAAAGAATTACATAATAAGATTCGCACTACTGTGTCAAATAATGCGTTTAGTCATCGTCTCGCTCGCGCATACTGAAAATTACATTCTAACGTTCTATATTCTCGTGAACTAAGCACAGTGAGAGCACATCTAGCGGTTTTAATCTTTGGGAACAAACTAAAACAAAAACAAACAAGCTTTTATTTTCTGGAAATTCTACTAACAGGAGTGCCTGTTAGTAGAATTTCCAGAAAACAAAATTAAGAAAAATAATTTAAAATAACGATTTTTCGTTTCAAAACTGAACTAATGTTGAAATAAATCTACAAGTAGTAACAGTATTTTGTGCGATATTTATTTCAACTAAGATGAATTTCATGATGCTTGGCCTTCACATTATGCTAATAATATGCAAGAATTGTCAGGTTATCCTGAGGTGATCTCATTATTTGAATTTCTAAAGAGTTTCTTACAGCCTTACAAATTATAATTCATTGGATACAGAAAAATACATTGATTGTAAAAGAAGTCTAAGAAAAACATGTGGGGTCTAAAATCACTAACGGAACGAAAACCAATCCCAATATTTTTTCTTTGCCAAATATAAAAATTATATAAGTGCAAGTCGATATGGATTTCAAGCGTTGTCTTTGCAACGTGTGTATCTGTTTGGCACTAAAGATCTTAATCAGAATATACTTACAGACAAATCAGACACTTTAATCAAAGGATTTTAAAAACAAATGCATTGATAAATGTTATGAAATGCCCGAAAATGCTTTTCACAACGATGACTTCATTTCGATGACACATTTGCACACGACGGGCATCAAGATCGGAGAATAAATATTAAATACACTAATTTTTATTTGGCTGTATTTTTAATGCAATGTAATATTTAAAAACTTGCAACTGTTTTCAAGTGGATTATTCTTAAAAAACATTCAAAAAATATTTTTAATCTCGCTAACAGCGAATCTGCATAATAGAAATAACAGGATTAATCTGCCTGTTAAACATAATGCACCTGTCTCACCGCCGACGGTTAGCAAAAAACTAGTAGAACTAGGAACAAGTTTCTTTTTTTATCGAGTTCTCACCAGTGCAGTGAACTGTAGTGTGAATAGTAAGCAATCAAATACTATCACTGTTTTACTGATATGAGTCCTACATCTGTTGTTAGCTTTTTTAGTAATAAAAATTTATTGCCTCAGACCCCGAAATCAAATAAAAGTTTATTAATCAAGAATAACTTACTTTTGGTTCAGGCCTCCAATGTCCGACAGGTGGTTCCGGAGGAATTGGAGCCCCTTCTTCAATCAGCTGGCAGTTCTTCACTTCTATATTCTTGTCCAGATGCTTCGCTATGATCTGCCCTGTCTCTTGGGCTCTGGTCATGGTGGACTGGACCAGGCAGTCCCATTTGATGTCTAGAAGAGCCAGTCTTTGGCCGGTGAAATCGGCTTGGAGTCTGCCTGTTAAAATTGAATTTGATTGAGATAAATATTTTTCATAAAGACCCAGATTTACTTATTTGTGGGTTCTAAACGAGGCAGGCGCTTAGAAAAGCGCCTGCCTCGTTTAGAACCCACAATTGTGTAAATAATTTATTTCACTGTTAATGTTTTGAAGTGAAGGTGAAGTAAATAATTGTGAGGAACGTTGAAGTTAATAATTGTGAGAAAAATGACATGTTTTAGATACAAAATCGCAAGGGCCTAAGCTATTGATTACCCCTCGCCACTTCTCAAAGAGACAAGACCTGTGTTCCAGCAGTGGGAAAGTTTTAGAATGATACTCAAGTTAAATATATTTCATATAGTGGTGATAAGAGTTAAGTTGAATAGAGCTGAACTGACAGTATACTGGCAATGTAATGTTGCAAACAATCACTTTGGTTGTCAAAAACTAGACCCTGCAAGGATTTGTCTGTATCATAATCAAAATATTCTTCTCATTCAATATTAAAATTGAATACAAATACTCAATGCAGCTAGTATGCAACAATACACTACAGAAAAGATTATTTTGCCTTGTCATTTTTAAAGCTTTGTGCTTTATCAACCTTTTTTTATTTAGTATCAATTCCAGCTGTCAGCTGTCAACACGCGTAGACACGCTGTTGGATAATTAGTGATTTTGTGCGTTAAACATCTAGTATAATGCTCAGAAACAAAGTAAAAGTGAACTTTATAGTGTGAAAACTGTGTAAAACTGTTTGTGAACATTAATAAGTGGTGATTCGAACAAAAATCAGTTCAAACAGTGAACAAAATACAAAAGTGTCATCTTACTATTCAAAGTTTTTTCCATCCACCCTCAATCTTTTGATATTATTAATTCAACATCAAAATGTCATTTGACGTTTGGAATTAGTGTTGCCACAATAATAATTTAAATCTCCACCGCAATGAGTTCAAATAAAAATCTCACCCAACAAATATTCCACCCAGGATAATTCAATAGATCAAGGTCGTCATCTTTGTCTGAAATTAGCAATGACAAACAAAAGACCTACAGTTGCAATCCTGTCAACGAATCCAAACCAGCTAATAGAAATGAAATACCTGCCACTGCGACTGCTTGTCTACCCAGTTCAAGTAAAGGGATAACAAGTACACCATGTAATTCATCAGTGCCATGGCAAAGAGTACCCGCACAAAAACATAAGTTGTTTATTTATTTATTTATTTAATTTAATGCACAATGTACACAGCCAATTTTAACACGTTAAGCTTAAACTAGTGAGTACATGACCCTGTTAGGGCGCAGCAAGATGACTTAAAACTAATATTGAGAATATATCTATCTAGATTTATCCAATATCACTTACATATCATTAGGAATTAAATATTATATTAATTAAATTTATATCTAACACTTCATTTGATTTACTTAATAACAATTACCTGAGTGTGTTAATGTTTAAATTAATTAAATAAAATTAGTTAAATAATCAAAAAACTTAACATGATATTAATAAATAGAAAGATATATCATCACTATGTCAAATCAAATTAAGAGAAACCGATCACCTGATGAGACACAAACAATTATAAACTCTGCTAAAAGAATACAGTCAAGAGAACAAGAACTGAGTAAACGTCGAGGAATAAGCACTCATAACATTGAGGAAGCTGCAATGCCAGACCTAAACACAAGCAACAGTTTCTCGTTGTTAAACGTAGATGAAACGACCCAGCCCCCCCCCGTGTCCAATGGAACCAGAAAACCTTCCAAACCTCCGCCCATAATGCTCTATGGTATTGATGATCTCGGAAAATTAACAGAGTTTCTTGAAGAAGTGGCTAAAAAGACCGACTACACATACAAAGTGGTAAACAAAAACCAGTTAATTATTTCCTCCAGCTCTGTTGAAATATATAAACAACTGATAGAACACATTAGAGCAAAAGGACTCATAGGGCACACTTTCACCCAAAAGGATGAAAAGTGTATGAGAATTGTCATTAAACACCTACACTTCAGCACTCCCAAAGACGCCATAGTTCAAGCGATAGAAAAAACTGGCAATAAAGTCAAAGGTGAAATAGTGACAGCTCGTTCCAATGCGACAAAGGAGCCATTAAATACATTCTTTGTGAATGTATTCCCTCACGAAAACAACCGAAAGGTTAAAGAGATCAAATACATATATCATCAAAAAATCACAATAGAAGATCCAAAAAGGAAAAATACTGTAGTACAATGCACACGATGTCAGCAGTATGGGCATACAAAAAACAATTGTATGCGACCCTACAGATGTGTAAAGTGTGCTGGTGAACACAAAACTACAACATGTACCATGGACAGGAACACCCCTGCAGTGTGTACTCTATGCTCAGGAAGCCACCCCGCTAACTATAAAGGATGCCAAGTCTACAAAGAGATTGCTGCAAGAATGAAATGGGGAAATAAACAAAAACATCCACAAACAAACGTCGCATCTGAAAAACAGGACCCTAAACTTAAACCAGATAACGTACAACCTAAGGCACATCAAAACAACGATGGTGACCTCAAATTATACAGCGAAGCTGTCAAAAGAGCTGAAAACCTAGAAGATAACACCCAAAAGAGATATTATAACAGTGACCTCAAACAGTCACAGAGAACAATTTCCAATAATAAGGAAAAAGAAAACAGTCCTATAGAACAAAACTATAGCTTTATTGACCTCATAATTAAACAGACTGAAAGGATAGACCAACTGCTATCCCAGATGAGGACTATGATGAACCTGATCATGACACTCATAAGTAAACAACAACCATGACCTCAATACGTATAGCCATCTGGAATATAAACGGCTTAGCGCCCAACAAAATAGAACTAGAGGTGCTCTTAAAAATAAATAAAGTGGACATTGCCTTAATTTCGGAAACGCACCTCAATGATCGCAAACTATTTAAGATGAATAACTATTGTGTATACTGTACTAACCACCCAGACAACACCTCTCATGGTGGAGCTGCTGTTATTATAAAAAATAACATCAAACACCACCTACATAGCGAGTTCAAAGAAAATTGGCTACAAGCAACTACAATCACCATAGACGAGGGTATTGGTCCCCTTAACATAAGTGCGGTATATTGTCCACCAAACCAGAAGGTCAAGAATGATATGTTTGACAGATATTTCTACACATTGGGCAACAGGTACATTAGTGGTGGAGACTGGAATTGCAAGCATACCTGCTGGGGGTCCAGACTCATCACAACCAGAGGACGCGAGCTGAAAAAGAGTGTTGAAACCCACAGACAAAGTCTGCTGTCAACTGGCGAACCAACCTACTGGCCCACTGATACCAATAGAACACCTGACCTTTTGGACTTTTTTTTGGCAAGGGTCTGTCAAATATCAACTCTAGTGTGGAGTCGTCATTCGATACACTATCTGACCACTCTCCAGTTATTGCTACATTTAGTGTTGCAGCAATCAAGAGAGAGCCAAAACTAAACTTGTGCAATCGAAAAACCGACTGGGACTCATTTGCGGACTACCTTGAAGAAGAAGTTAATCTGAAAGTAAAACTTAAAACTGAAGAAGACATAGATTCTGCCACATTCTACATAACTAATCTTATACAAATAGCAGCATGGCGCGCTACTCCAACGCTGGACACTTCAGTCTGCAAAAATAACATACCCTTAGAGATAAGGCATAAGCTGGAGGCCAAACGAAGATTGCGAAGGCAGCTTCATTTGAGTAAATGTGAAGAGGACAGAAGGGATTTTAATAAAGCTGCAAGAGAACTAAAGGAGCTCATTCATGATAATCAAAATACTATGTTTCAAGAAAAACTCTCAACATTGTCAGCTCGAAAACAGGATAACTATTCACTGTGGAAAATAACCAAAAACTTCAAGAGGCCAATAAATTTTGTACCCCCGCTTAGGCAATCTAATGGATCTTGGGCCAGAAAAGCAAGCGACAACGCGGAGCTTTTGAGCACAACACCTTTCTGCGGTTTTCACTCCGAATGACTCATCGATGACTGATTTTAAAGAGGAAGTAGATAATTATCTTAATAGCGATCAACAACTATCACCTTTACTCAAACTGGTCACGCCGAGAGAACTGACACGAACAATAAGAAATCTAGAGAACAATAAAAGTCCTGGTTACGATCTCATCACAGGTGAAATACTCAAGCATCTACCTAGAAAAATTATAGTATTTGTAACTATGCTGTTCAATGCTGTCTTTCGACTACTATACTACCCAAAAATGTGGAAGATATCACAAATATGTATGATAGCGAAGCCAGGAAAACCATCAACCGAACCAAGCTCATACAGACCTATAAGCCTCCTTCCAATCATATCGAAGCTTTTTGAGAAAATATTTCTACGAAGATTAAAACCAGTCCTTGACGAGAAAGTGATTATACCAGACCATCAATTTGGATTCCGTGAAAAGCACACAACAGTAGAACAAGTGCATAGAGTGGTCCACAAAATCAGACAGTCGCTGGAAAATAAAGAATACTGTTCTGCGGTGTTCCTGGATATCCAACAGGCATTCGACAGGGTCTGGCACAAGGGACTTTTGTATAAAATTAAATTTCTTCTACCTAACTCTTTTTACATGATATTAAAATCCTACTTAGATCAAAGAACATTTCAAGTTAAGTACGAGGAAGAACTGTCTGATCTGTACGAAATGAAGGCTTCAGTCCCACAAGGCTCTGTGCTCGGGCCCGTACTCTACTCGATCTTTACTGCAGACTTACCTAATTCTGATGACGTGGTAACGGCGACCTATGCAGACGACACTGCATGCCTTGCGAGTGACAAAGATTCAACTCAAGCATCCCAGAAATTACAAGTCCAGTTGAATAAAATTGATCTTTGGCTGAAAAAATGGAGAATACAACCTAGTATAACTAAGTCAGCTCAAGTGACCTTCACTCTTCGAAAGGGTGATTGTGCCCCAGTATACATGGACAACAAACCACTGCCACACAGTAACACAGTAAAATACCTGGGGCTACATCTAGACAGAAGGCTTACCTGGGCCAACCATATTAAGGCCAAGAAAAAGGCAGCTTCCATTGAAATGAAAAGTCTATCCTGGCTCTTAGGAAGACAATCAAAACTATCTATTACCAACAAGACACTTGTCTACAAAGCTATAGTTAAACCTATCTGGACTTACGGAATAGAACTCTGGGGATCGGCTAGCCACTCCAATATCGAAATTTTGCAAAGGTTCCAAAATTTAGCCCTAAGAACAATCTCAATTGCACCTTGGTTTGTCAGAAACATAGAAATACACAACCACCTAAACTTACCAACAGTAAAAGAAGATATATGCGAAAAAAGCAAAACCTACAAACAGAGACTGAGCAAACACAGCAATGTCTTAGCCAAGAACCTCCTAAACAGACAAGATATAATCCGCCTAAAGAGATGACAAATCCTAAACTTGGACCAGCGACAGTGAAATTTTAAAGTTTTAATACTGAACCACTTAACGTGAATGTTTAATGGAACTTCACAAAATATTCTCAAACAAAGACACTATCTGATTATGGCTAGACAGCCGATCGCAGATAAAAGGAGAAAGCAAAAAAAAAAAAAAAAAACATTTCTTTTTATATTTGAAAGCTGGTGCTTCCCGTGTGGCCCCATTCCAATTTGGTAAAGATCTGATGCTGATCTTCGGAGATATACAATGGAACTCTTCAAAAATAGACGGCAAATCTGTATATATCAGTGAAGGCTGGAATCGCTTGGATCTTTATTGTTTATACAACATTATGACGTAACATCACGCCTGGTTGCTCTGAAGGGGTACGCAGATGTGTACAATACACTCAGATTTCGACAGGTTTAGGTATATTAAGTTCCATTTATTGGGGATAAGCCAATTACCGTGACATGTATTGTTAACAATGTAAAATAAATTCATGGAAAATATTTGTTTGGGAACAAATAAAAAACTTTTTTGCAAAAAACACTTCAAAAAACAGGTATATTATAGGTATTTCGAAATATGGTTTCTGTTAAACATGATACTGATACAAGTCTGAAATTGTCAATTCACCATCAGCAAGCATAGTGATTAATGATCATGGCTTCTGTTGTGAGAAAAAAGAAAGAACTTTTGTTCATTTACACTTTTTCTCGAAAATATATTCCTGCTGGCTGGTGGTCACAAACATTAATACTGAACATTAGGTTTTGGGTTAAATTCCCAGGTTTGACAAAGTTATTGAGTTTTTCTATCAGGAATTTAAAAGTAGCAGAGAGACTATTGAAGAGTACCTCGTTGATGGCAATAGTCTCAACTCCTATTCACATGGAAAGGGGTACTTTAATATAGCTTACGAAATCTGGGTGAACGAAGTTATTAGGGAATATGCATAAACTGACATACAAAGCTATTATAGTTTATTGGAAGAAGCATTGCTATACAGTCTAAACATGAACAACATAAAAAACCTCATCAAATATTTAGCGAAGAAAAAGAGCAAATGATAAAGAAACGCACAGAACTAATAAACACAAAACCTAAAGATAAACCAATAAAGAACGAGCTCAGCAAACTGTTTAAAATAACTAACAAGTCTATCAAGAAAGATTATAAAAAACATAGGCAAGACATAATCACAAGAAACCTTGTGAAATATAAAAGCACCAAAAGAGCTTTCAAAGATCTGAAACTACATAAAATTTGGATACAGAAACTGGAATCAAATTCAAATTCAACAAATACAAAAAAAGATGTGATCAACCACGCCACAAAGTCCTATAGGGAACTATATATGAAAAAGTTAGACAATTTGGATTCACAATGCAAGTCAATAGTGACACCAGGACAACAATTGAGCCTATAGCGGAAAGGGAAGTGTATGATCACATAAGAAAGCTGAAGTCTGATAAAAGTCCAGGGCCAGATGGCATAATAAATGAAGCCATCAAACTAGGTGCACCTGTTTTACTCCACCACTTGACCCAGCTATTCAATAAGATTCTAGATTCCGAAATGGTGCCTCAACAATGGTGTACTTCGGAAATTATACAAATCTACAAAAAAGGAAGCCCTATGGACATAGGAAATTACAGGCCAATAAGCTTAATGGCGAGCATATACAAACTCTTCGCGTCGATTATCCTAAGAAGAATATCACCTGAGATTGATGGTTCACAACCTATAGAGCAAGCTCGTTTCCGTTCAGGTTTCAGTACTACAGACCACCTACAAACATTAGAAGAAATAATGGAGAAGTACACGGAATTTAACAAAAGCCTATATTTAGCATTCATTGACTACAGCAAGGCTTTTGATACTATCAATCACAGCTCAATCTGGGAAGCACTGAAATTCTTCAAGGTCAACTATAAGTACATAAATATCCTGAAATATATCTACGATCACAGCACGGTCAAGCTAGAAACAACAGGTGACCCCATCAAGATCGAAAGAGTCGTCAGACAAGGAGACCCTATATCTCCAAAACTTTTTATTGCCGTTCTGGAAAGCATATTTCAGAAACTGAACTGGACTCGAAAATGCATAAAATTAGGCAAAAGTTGATCTCAGGTTCGCAGACGATATAGTCCTGCTGACCGAAACACCGGAATTGGAAGAAATGATATGCTCACTTGACAATGAAAGCTCCATGATAGGCTTGGAAATGAATGCAAGTAAGACCAGAGTAATGACAAACAGCTTCAAAAAACCAAAATGCATCAAGGGAAAGAACATAGAATATGTAGAAAACTATATTTACCTAGGAAAGCAAGTGTCATTTTCCAAGACGAGCATGGATGAAGAAATACAACGATGAGCAAACATCACTTGGAAAAAATTCTGGTCTCTAAAAGGAATTCTAAAAGGTAACTACACTTTAAACCTAAAAAAAGTAGTGATGGAGACTTGTCTCTTACCAAGCTTATTATATGGGTGCCAGACTTGGGTTCACACCAACAGAACAAAACAGAAAATTGTGACAACACAGAGAGCGAGAGCGATGGAAAGAAGTATATTAGGCTTAAGAAAAATCAAAAAGTAAAAAGTGCAAACATCAGGAAAGAAAACAAAACTTACAGATGCCCTAACAAAAGCGCTAGCATTAAAATGGCGTTGGGCAGGACATGTCGCACGCCTCAGTGATGACAGATGGACTATCCAAACCACCAAATGGACTGGGCCACCGGGCAAAAGATAGGTTCAAACTGGCTAAATATTGCCAAGGACTGTGAGAAGTGGAAAGAGATGGACAAGGCCTTTACCCGTAATGGGGCTACACCTCCAACATTTTATAAAAGCTAACACTACTAACTAGGATAAGTTAAAGACCAACACAACTAACATTTAATTATGAATAGTATATGTTAAAAAGTGTGTAAATTTAAGCGAGATTAGAAATAAAAGGCTTTTATTTTATTTATTTTACTATGCATAAATTTTCTTTTTTTTATTTCGGTACGGAATGTTAAAGTACTATAAAAATAATGTCAAAATGCGAAAACAACACATAAATCGGCCAAACAACACAAAAGTTTTAACCATTTTAACTTTTGTTTCTATCTCTTTCTAGATTAACGGAATTTACCTAGAATGGATTTTGTATGTCGATGCAGCGAATGACGTCATTCACTGTATCGGATCTCTCAGTCTAATCAGCAGTTTCAATGCTTTTATTTTAATATTTTTTTTAGATATTAAAAAATAATTTCACTTTGCTATTTCTGATGTTAATACGCTTTGTTTAGAGTGATGAAAAAATTCATGCATATACCCTATTATGTATATTTAATAATATGTATAAAAATCTCACCCAATTCCGTTAGAGTCCTGTCCTTATCCTTGGCTCCATCAATGTTGTACTGGCCATGTCTGATCAGGAACAGATGCCTAACGGCTCTGCTCTTTGCTTTCTCCAACTTTTCATTGTATTTGTTGTCTTCCTCAGGGATCCCCAAATTCTTTATTGGTTTCACTATAGATTCTGGCTCTCGGCTAAAATGGGAAGTGGTGATTATTAGCATTGATTATGTACAATAAGTAGGTATATATTTACAAACAAAAAGTATCTATATAGTATATCAACTATCAGGTCACGTTACAAGCCTCGTTGCTTGGTGTGGCACTAGAAGGCGCTGTGCGTTACTTATGTCCAGCAGTATTTTTTAATTATTACATTTTTATAATGTACATAATTGGATTAGAATGAGCCGTATAAGGGTTCATTTGAGTATCATCATTATTTCCTGGCCTTTATCCCCATTTATTATTGGTTGGGCATATCTATATATTTACACTAGGTATATCTTCTTCTATCGTCATCTCATGTGTCCCCTTTCTAGCCATATCATCTTCCACATAGCTCATTCATTGGTTCTTTTCTTCTTTTTAATAGTTTATTTAAAGAATTGTTGAATTCTGAATTTGAAATCAGCTTATTTTTAGTTTTAGAATAACTATTTGAAAAAATTGCACAAGTTAATTACAAGATGTGAATAATTTTTTTTTTGTGTCTGGGGAATTCCCTCATAATAAATTCTTATTGGAATTACCTGAGGTAATGTGGTTTCAATCAGGGGAATTCCCTTACAATACATTAATGAAAATGCAAAATATGTATGATAATTTATCTTACTTACTTGTAAGTGTAAGCTTACAGTAGTTTTGGCAGGGCAATTTCCATAGGATTATTTATGGATGACCTCCATAGGACCAACCTCTTACAGAAATTGATGCTTCAAAAGTATTTCACGGAAAATACATTTTTTCTAAAGAACCAGAACATTCAACAAGAAAAGACAATTTGTGGTTGTAGATTTAATCATAGCTAACTTTTACAATAAATCTCCAAGTATTTTGTAAACCAATGACCATTTGAAGGTCAAAACAAGGTAAACGAACTTCACAAAAAACACGGGTTTTATTTTTATTCACCTTCCATCTACATTTATCATCAAAACATCAATGTCACAAATTGGGTCATGACCTGCATGCATGGTTTTGAACTCTGTTTCCATGAATAGGCCTTTTTAACTACGTTAAGATTGCGATTTGAATACAAAAGATAAATAAAACGGTTTGATTTACTCCAGGCACGCTATTTACGTCATAATCATGCAAACAATAACGGCTCTTTTGTTGTCATAATTACTCGAGTGTTTCTAATTATATGTGAAATAGGTACTTACTGGTCCCAATTCCTATCCCATTGGACGCTAGGTGTAAAATTCGTTGTCCAGGAGTTGTGAGCATTGTATCTTCTCTCAGTTTTATCATTATTAATCCGATAATAGGCTAGGCCCCCTCCCACAGCACCCAAACTAAGGAGCGCGATCTTCTGAAACCTCGACAGCGATGCCATATTGATTTTTATATGTGCAACGGCAATAGATTACCATTTACGGTGGTATTTTGTGACGTAAGTCAATTATTTAAGGAAATTAATTCAAAAATTCGGTCAGTCACGAAAATAACCTCCCGACTACCACGACGTTTGCAAACTGACAGGTGACAGCACTACAGCAGATGAGCAGAAGTGACAGCAAGAAATAGGGATGGACCAGTTGTCAAATTAAGTGTCAAACTGTGACACTTCCAGAGCAACATTTCTACAGTGATTGAAAATCGACTAATCTAATAAATATTTTTTTGGTGGTTCTTACGTCATGCTTACTGGCGGAGCCACCTTTGAGACACAAGTCATGTAACATAAAAAATCTATTGAATGTATATAAAATGAGGTTTTTCTAGGCCGGCTTCCATTAACTTAAACAATATAGATGGCGCTGTAAATGACTTAGTGTAAAAAAACATGTTTTCGGTGTCCGGTCGTAGCCAAACCAAGTATTTACGTGCAGCAGATATCGGTGTCCAAATATTCGGTGCCATGTAGTATTTTTATAGAACTTTATTATTTTCTATAAAAAAACACAAAACGAAATATAGTAAATTGTTATACAACCAAAACACAAATCGTACGAAGAAAGACGAACGTACACAAAGAAAGAAAACTTTTGAACGGTAATGAACGCTAGCTCCCAGCAAAATATATATATATATATTTTACACTGGTCATGCACAGCGCCATCTATCGTTTTTTTTGTGGAAGCTGGCTTAGAAAAAATCTCTCTAGTTTCGACGTAAACTTATATTAATTTAAAGTGGTTGCGCTGTGGAGAATCCTTTCGCCCAGGACCACCATGATAATTACTATACATAGTATAAGCAAATATATCTCTTCGGCCACATTCGAAACCAGTTTCTAAACAAGAATAATGTTTCTTCTTTCGAAATAGTATCAAATAATTCCATAGCAATTCTATAATGAACCAGTACCTCCAAATCCTCAATCTAATTTAAATATACGAACAAAACGGTGCCCTAAACTTTCTCTTCGAAATAGTCATTAAATATTTATTTTATTCTGATTTTATATACACACATCAAAAATGTCTAGGGATCAAGCATTTTTATGCGGATTTCTTGAGATTGAGATGTGGCTTTGTAATAAATTTATGATTTTATAAATTTATATGGATCCTTTTTGGTGCATTTCATAATTTGAATCAGGAACTCTCAATCAAATTCGAGTAAAAGATGAAAATAAGCTGTCAATATTTTCCCTATAAAAACATACAACGCATTGAAGACATTATTAGTGCTACTGTTTCCCTACTACTGATTAAAACCAACGTTATTATGGAGCGGCGACGTCATTTAAGCAGGGAAGAAATGCTCAGAGCCGTGGGAATGATAGAAGCTGGTTCCCGGCAACGTACTGTAGCTTTAGCTCTGAATACAAGTCAGAGTGTTATCAGTCGACTTTGGACACGTTACCGAAGCACTGGTACCGTGGCTGAGCGCCATGGAGGACGGTATCGCTGCACCACACGGAGACAAGACCGATACATTCAAATCTTAACTCGAAGAGCTCCAACAATAACCGCCATGATGTTAGCCGTGAGGCTTCATCACTCTTCAGGGAACTTAATTAGCGACCAAACAGTCAGAAACCGCTTGCATGAAGTGAACCTTCATTCCCGAAGACCGCTACGGGTACCACCTATAGCAATGCACAATCGTAGGATTCGATATCAATGGGCTCTTGAACACAGAAATTGGGCAGAAGAACAATGGCGTTTCGTGTGCTTTTCTGATGAGTCTCGTTTTGGTATGAGACCGGATACAAGACGTATACGACACTGGAGAACCCCTGGACGCCAACAGCGATTAAAATCCTGCCAGGAAGTCCATCCTTATAGTGGTGGAACCATCATGGTATGGGCGGGTATTTGGATCGGCGGAAGAACTGAGTTGATTTGGATCAGAGGCAACCTCAACGCTCAAATTTATGCTGAGACGATTGTATCAGACGTCATCGTTCCTCTACAAGTGCAAATCGGTCCCTTATTTCAGTTAATGCATGATAATGCACGACCGCACACCGCAAGAGTTGTAAGACAGACTCTCGCCGCAGCTAACATCAATGTCCTGCCCTGGCCTGCTCAGTCGCCAGACTTGAACCCGATTGAGCATGCATGGGATATGCTACAGAGAAGAGCTCTGCCGAATATGGAGGGTATCCAGTCGCAAGAAGACCTTTTTTTGTTGTTGCAACGAACATGGGCGGCCATTCCACAGCGTGATTTGGATGAACTCATTTTGAGTATGCCAAACCGATGTTCTTGTGTTGTTAGTGTTCGCGGTAGAAACACGGATTATTAATTGTTTAAGTTACCCAATAAAATTTTAAAGAAAACTGTTATTTCAGTCTTTTTTTCGAACTTTAATGTTAGTGGTTCAAATGTCAAAAATCCCTTTATTAGGAAAATGGCAAATTTCTTTATTAATGCAAAGGTGACTTGGTTTATCGTTACTGTGACAAACGAAAACACTTTATTTGATGAATCCTTAAAGAAAATTTTAATTAATATCAATCAGGAGAAAAGTTATTGCAAAAATATATGTTGATCCCTAGATACTTTTGATGTGTGTATTAGTTGCTAGAGCGGCAACAGAAATACATCATCGTGAAAATTTCAACTGTCTAGCTATCACGATTCATGAGATACAGCCTGGTGACAGACAGACGGACAGATGGACAGACTGACAGTGGAGTCTTAGTAATAGGGTCCCATTTTTACCCTTTGGGTACAGAACCCCTAAGCGCCTAGATTAAAATTCTTAGCAAATAATGTTTACGTGTAATATCATACAATGTCCTTCCAGAGTTCCAGACGTTTAGTTTATTAGCTTAAAACTAATAATATGCTCCACATGACAGCGCAACCACTTTATAATTATGTAACGTCGAAACTAGAGTTAAAGACTTTTTTTAATAGGTGCTAGGGCTAGAATGTGTGTGGTTCCGCCAGGAAGCATGACGTAAACAATTGACATCCAACGTGGCAATGCTCTAAAGCACAGCAAGCTCGCTGCGCTCGCTTTTATAACCGGCTATCACATTACTTGCCTAATTATATTTTTGTAATTAATCATAAGATTATTTAAGGGATCAGTAGTGGCCCAGTGGTGGCGGCCCCGGCTTACGAACAGTAAGTCGTGGGTTCGAACCTAAACAGGCGCATTACTAAACGGTCAAAAGAAAACGAAGAATCCGAGGCGGAGTGCAAAAAAATCGAATACAGTTTTAAAATCACTCAATAGTCTCTTTATTTATGTCTCTATTTATTTACCCTATCTAAAGGCACTAGACTCAAATTTCTTACGTACGTAAGTAACATCGCGCCTATAATCTCCGAAAGGGTTAGATCAGGTCAGTGGGTGTTACACTCGCTTTTCGTCAGTTATGTTTGAGTATCATAATCATAGAGTAGGCGCCGAGCCTTTTGCCATTAATCGGGCACAAAATCCAAACTACACTGCTTCTGAGAATTTCCAGATGGAAAAAAACCAATGACGCTTTGCCCGACGCACAACCCACGACATCAAGAGAGGTATTCCTCGAAGCGCTCCCGTTTTGAAACGCTCCCATCTAAGCGCTCCCGTTTTGTTCCTCCAAGCGCTCCCAAAAGGAGCGCTTGGAGTAACGATTAAAAATATTAAAATTTATTTCCTCGAAGCGCTCCCATGATTAACTTTCGGATAGAGATGGGACTATACTAACTGAAATTATCGATAATAACTAGGTAATAAGTTTTATTTATAACATCCTCTTTGAATACACAATAACATTGGTCCTTGTATACACATAAGAGTGCCGAAAGCAAAAATATATTATTCTCTCAATTTCGTAATTTGGTTAAGCAACTTCGATGTCGATGATACACACATGAGTTTTTAAAAATTATCGATATAATTCATTACGTTTACTTCATGCTTTTCCCTATTTTTAAACGTGGGAGCGCTTCGAGGAAATAAATTTTAATATTTTTAATCGTTCCTCCAAGCGCTCCTTTTGGGAGCGCTTGGAGGAACAAAACGGGAGCGCTTAGATGGGGGCGTTTCAAAACGGGAGCGCTTCGAGGAATACCTCCATCAAGACGCCAGGTCCAGAGATAATGGTAACCCACCATTATCTCTGGACCTGGCGTCTTGATGTCTTTTATAACAATAAAAGTCCAATAAACGTTCATTCGCAATTAAAGCACGTGTAGCGCGTAGGCAAATTACTTTTGCCAAACCTTCTGACCGCACACACACATAAAATCACCTTATCGGCAAACACGAAAATATCGCGACATACTTATAACGAAAGAAAGTGCTTGTTTTGAACATTTCATTGTTACGTTTGGACTTTTATTGTTAAAAAATTCATCGACGCCAGGTCCAGAGATAATGTAATAGGTAACCGGGTTGTATGTGTCGAACCCAGGCCCTCATGCTTTTCAATAGACCTGGCGACTACTAGACGAGGCAGTTATATCGAGTCATTTGTATGCTCTGACTATTAAACACCATCTCCATAAAACATGATAAGATTTTTGTAGATAAAAATCTTATCATGTTAATACTTTTGTTTCTCGTTCAGCATACGTGAGTGACATTACTATGAGTGTAAATACCGCGATTACTCACTAGATTTAGTAATAGCAACGTGCGTGGAGCGCTTAATGGTTCTTTTGGAGTTTTGGTAGATACTTGAATGAATTTTTCACTGTGGTTCACAATTGTGAAATCGTTTCTGATAATATATACGAGTGCGTCATCATCAGCTTAGCCTTTTCCCAACTATGTTAGGGTCGGCTTCCAGTCTAACTGGATGCAGCTGAATACCTGTATTTTACATGGAGCGACTGCCTATCTGACCTCCACAGCCCAGTTAGTACTGGGTAATACGATAACTCTTGGTAAGGATGGTTGTCGGACTTTTTGGGACACTGACTACCTGTAACGACTGTCAAAGATCTACAAATGAGCTGTCATTTGTAGATCTTTGACTGTCGTTACAGGTAGGGACCAACTGCCTAACGTGACCGCTTCCTAAAGATCGACCCGAGTGGCTGTTATTATTTAGCCGAGTGCAAGAAATACTCAAAAGGTGGAAGTATACCACCGTTACAGATTCGTCCGGTTTCAGTCTGTCTGTTTGTTCGTCTTTATGTCACAGCCACTCTGAGACTGTTGGCACCACATAGAGAGCAGGTGCCTTCAATGAACTGCTACACAAAAGTGAGGTGAAATTAAGAATAAAAAATAGGGGTGCCCACGTGAATGAGCGCTAAAAATATTGTTTGGCGCCACGGAACCTTTTATGAGCGATTATCCGACTCGCGCTTGGACGGTTTTTAAAGCCTTCTGATATCGCATTTTATGCCTACTAATGTAGGTACTTACTTATTCTTGTGCTGGCATTGTGAAATTGTCCTTATACTATAGCTTGCTCACATAAGCCTCTATACATAATGTACCTACATATTAAGTAAATGTGTTGTTTTGTACAACTATTTACCAGTCGATTGAGAGCTTCTAGTGCAGTGATACAATATTTTCTAAGTGCGTACAATTCAATTTCCACTAAACGAGCTTAGTTTTGTTAAAATGATCTAATCCTCTTCAAAATTTCTCGCACTTTGTGAAGTGATTCAATTTTATTAAATAGTGTTAGATGTGTTTTATTAATGTTAAATGTGTTTTAGGCAAGTTTTGGATAGGACTGATTTTTGACGTCTTTAACATAATAATTTATAAGAGATTGTGTTGGGTTGGATCATTTTATCAGAACTAAGTTCATTATTTTGTTGCTAAAATAGGTATACTTAGGTACTTTATTCAAGATAAAATTCTAAAAATAATATTATAAAAAGTATACGTGCTGAAATTCAGACACAATCTTGCCAGTTCATCAGTTTAAAATAAGTGGCATCAGAGGATATTTAAGTTAAGGCGACTACAGGAGCTAAATTAGCAACTCTATTTGTGGTGGTTCAAACTTCGTTCGAAATCCTGTTAGAATAAAGTTTTAATCAGCTTGCACTACAAAGTGGTTGTTACGTCAGTCACACTGCCGTGCTAATTAGAACTGTATTAGGGAGGTTATTAGTAGTTTCGAGTAAATGGTGTCCAAAAATTTTTACTTTCATTTCCTTTTTTTTTTTTTTTAAGTTTTGCAAAAATGTTTTGAGTTACATGTATAGCTGAATATACATTATTTCGTAAGAACTAACCCTAAGTTTAATACAACTATTTTAAAACAAAAAAAAGCTTAGATAGAAGCATAGCAGGGTCTCTATGACTAAACCCAGTATTAAAAGCTATTACTGCAGTAAGTTTGGAGTTACTGCACTTTCTACTAGCAAATGCAGATTACTGCGCTTATTTCATTTATTTCGATTATTATTATCATCACTCCGACTACAAATTAAAAACGCAGTGCACTAGTTAGAAAAAGCCATTAAAAAAAGTTTTTGAGTATGAAAAAGCACGCTTATTTGGTTATATTTATCCTCACCATTTCCTAATTAATATAACGACATAAATATAAAAAAAATACGTTATTTTAAATGACAAATAAAACTATCTTAATCATACACAATTACTGCATTTTTTTTAGTAACATATTATTTTCTTAAATAGCTATTATCACCAGTTACACTGAACTAATAAAATCTAGTAACAATATAATTATAAAGTCTCAAAATCTAGAAATATTAATAACTTCAACTAAACTTCCTTCCTTATTTCGAACATTTAGGGTATCTTAATCAAAGCTTAATAATTATTCATGTCTATGGCAAATAAGGAATAATTAATTATCAGTTAGTCTCATCAGTACTTAACATTAAAAAGATCTTTCAGACTTCATAAGTTCAACAAAACAATTTAAATATTTAAAAAGTTACTATCAGGCCTCTTCGATATCAGTTTTATTATTACTATTTACGGGCAAATACAGCCAAAATTCCTTCCTTGTATCGGGCATTAGATTTAAAAGCAATTAATCGCTGATTTAGTTTTCGCCTTTATACCCCTAGGAGCGTGTTTTTGTGTAGCTTCAGGAAAACTTTGGGTTTTTCATAAATTTTATCTGAAGAAAATCTAGAATTTGGTACTCATTTTCATCGTGGCTTGTTTTATAGTCTAACGTGTAGGTATGTGCCCCCTTTTTGCTACAACAACCACGATATCTTTTAAATAAACTCTTGAACTAATTTTACGTAGTTTGTGAATTGAAGAAAGATCAGAATAAGAATAAAAATCGGAAACTTCCATGATTTTTTAACGTCGACAGGTTTTTGAGCTGTTTTAAAGCATTAATAAAATCGTTGAAGTCGTAAAATTTTCGTGCAGCAGACATAAATGTATGCCCTGGTTGCATCCTTTAATTATTCACTAAACATTATTAACAAATCATAGCAGCAACAAGTGTTTCTTACTGCGCTTCTTACTAGTAAAATAAATTATGTTCAAAAAAATACTAGAAGGCAAAGAGCAGTAATGTGTCTTACTGCAGTTGTGCTTAGTAGTTTACTTCTCAGCAAGAAACATACTGCGGTTTAGCTTATTAAAAGTCCCACTTCCGGGACAGCTATCAAAATAAGGATGAAATCGCTATACTATGAGCGATAGAGCTCATTATGAGGATTCCGAATCTAATAATAACTCAATTTTCCAAAAATCCTTCCTTACTGCGTTTCTAATTAGCACGGCAGCACTGCGGGCCGAAGAGTGCGAAATGAGTGGATTTTTACGAATTACAAAAAATCTATTGATTGGACTAAAAAAATAAAACACTATCATGCTAATATGTTGCTTGTAGAATTATTTGCCAAAAAATCAGAATGATCGCATGTATTTTAGTACATAGGTACTGAAATTATGGTACTTAAATTAAAATTATAAACAAAAATACATGCGATAATTCTGGTTTTTACTCGATAAAATATTTTTTTGGAGATAAGTTCGTGATTTTCTTTATCTAATTATATATATCTAATTTAATAACTTTACAAAGTGACGATAGTTTGGGAAATTCTAATAAAATAAGTAATAATAATTGAGCCATTTTCTGTGCATGTATCAAAGGGTAAAAACGGGACCCTATTACTAAAGCCTGAATTCTTGTCGCGATGACGGTCGGTCACGCACGGTCGGTCGCGTACGAGTATACTTTGTGTTCTATATAGCACCTTATTGCAACGCTGATGTCAACGGCGACTGAAAGCCGCATTTTGTTCTCGCTGACGTCACGACCGACCGTACGCGACTGACCGTCAGCGCGACGATATGTCTATCTGTCACCAGGCTGTATCTTATGAACCGTGATAGCTAGACAGTTGAAATTTTCACAGATGATGCAGATGATGTATCTGGGTTGTGGAGGTCAGATAGGCAGTCGCTCTATGTAAAATACTGGTATTCAGTTGCATCCGGTTAGACTGGAAGTAGTAGACATAGTTGAGAAAAGGCCAGGCGGATGATGATGTATTTCCTTCTCCTACGATGGTATGGAACCCTTCATGCGCGAGTCCGACTCGCACTTGGCTGGGTTTTTTTTTGGGTGTGTTGAGGCACAGACTCTCTTGAGAAGGATATTTCTTTTTAAAGAGCGCAAAATGACCCCCAGACGATGCCGTAATACTTCAATGGTACCTTTAACTTTACTTTAAATACATCCACGACGTTAACGTTTTGAGTGCATTACATTGAGCGTCATGTCTGTGCCGCTGTCTGTGCCGCTGCGACATGTCTGTGTCAGCACGCTGTTGTAAACCGCCGGTGGAGACCGATGTGGAGGTGTGTGGAGGGCTTGTTTACAACAGTCTGGCTCTCTCTTTACTGTAAAAGTAACTATAAAACTTTTCCTTTTAATATTATTTCTCAACATTCTAAGAAAAAAAAAAAACCTACATTTATTGGGCACATACAAACAACAAAACAAAAATAATATAAGAAAAAACAAAAACCCACGGGGCGAGCTAACGGTGCCTACACAGAGCTCGTAGTAAAATCAACAAACAAGCGCCGAGAAAAGCTGTTTTTTTAAGTAGAACAGGAGAAACAATAAAACTTTTTTTAAAAACTCGACCCAGATTAAACCTAACTGAGGAGAACCTCAGTCCGCCATGGGATCTGGAGGATAGTCCTCTCGCGCCTACATGAATGGCGCGCGGAGGCTCTACGCCGGGGGGTAACTCCGCTGCCGCGGCAAATTGTCGCTCAGCGGACAGACTTCCGGCGTGATCTCATGGCGACATGGAGAGAGCGACTGTCGCAACCCCGACACGCCACAATAGTGGCGATAAGTCCCCTCTTTGAGGAGTGGCTTGAGAGGCGCCACGGCACCATCACCTTCTGCCTGACGCAGGTCCTCACCGGACACGGTTGTTTCGGGAGGTTCCTGCACCGAATGGGGCGGGAGGAAAGAAACGCCCGGGTGTTACCACTGTAAGGATCGACCGGAGGATACGGTGGAGCACACGGTGGAAGTCTGCCCCGCGTGGGCGGAGCACCGCCGTGCGGCGTCCTCGTAGCGGCGATTGGCGGCGGCGACCTATCGCGTCCGGCTCTGGTTCAATCCATGGTCCGGAGCTAGACGAAGTGGGACACCGTTACTTCCATCTGCGAAGCAGTCATGCTAGCGAAGGAGTTGGCGGAACGTGAGAGGGAGAGAACCTCACGTCCCGGCCGCCGCGGGAGACGCCCCGGGCGTCGGGGGCCACCGCAGGCGCGGGCCTGTGGACGGTGAGCTATGGGCTAGCTCGCCGTCCGTCCGTCTTATGACGACAGGCGGCCGTGTCGACGGCGCGTTCATGTTCCACGCGCGCCTCAAAGAGATGTCAGCAAATGGAAGGGCTGATGCCTGCCGGGGTTGCGGGACGGTTCGAAAAAGATACCATGGCCCCGGAACATAAAGGGCGATGAAGGATCATGGATGGGTTTTAGTCAGTAAAAGTCTGACACTACCTCCTGCTTCGCCCAGAGCGGGAGGAGTAATTTGATGATTTCCCATCCGAAAAAACATAAAATTAAAAAAAGGAGGACCTCAGTCGGTAAAAAGTTGTTCCCTCGAATTAGTCTAATGTTAGTGTAGAATGCTTGGTAGGCGACTTTGTGAAGGGTCCGTTTACACCCTATATGACTATGTTTCAGCCACCACCATGTCGTGGGCGATACCACTGTCGGTGGCTGCGGCAGTGGGGTTCTTATATTGGCAATACTGGAGGTGGACCCACAGGCGGATGTTGGAGCTGGCAGCTAAAGTACCTGGTCCACCAGCGTTACCTATACTTGGTAACGCGTTCATCTTCATGTTTAATCCTGGAAGTAAGTTGGCTTTTATTTTTTACGAGGAAGTGCCCACTCAATAGATCAATAGTGTTATTTATGACTGCTAAGCAAGGGGCATTTGATCGCGTTTTTTTTCTACGATTTTCAATGAGGTTTTTCTAGGCTAGCTTCCACTAAAAAAATATAAATGGCGCTGTACATGACTTAGTGTAAAAAAAAATTGTTTTCGATATTATACTATATTATTTATTATTATTATTATAATTACTTTACGGAGTCAGGATCTGTGGCCAGTTGTTGGCAAAGGCACGCCCCCTTACATGGGATTTTAACATAACTGTTAACTGTTTATATAAGATAATGACGTAACATCACGCCTGTATGCTCTAAGGGGGTACGCAGATGTGTACAATACACCCAGATTTCGACAGGTTTAGGTATGTTAAGTTCCATTTATTGGGGATAAGCCTACCTATTACCATGACATGTATTTTTTTTTATTTGAAAGGATGTACTTCAAGGGTAGTTTGATGAGAGTTTAGTAAGGTTCTGATTATGGGGTCTATGACAAAGTAACGTAACTCTTTAATTCTTAAAAGCAAATTAACGATACTCGGCCCAATATTTTATAGGCTATCCGGATATTTGAGTCACCTAACGTAACGTAACGTCGTTATGGTCAAGTTATTGTTGTAGTCGAATATGATGATCAATCGAACTCCTGAACGACTTACAGTAAGGGTCCCATCTGTGGCAGAATTTCTAACTGTCTTAAATTGCAATGCGCTTACGTTCGTTGATATTTAATGTAAAATAAATTCATGGCAAATATTTGTTTGGGAACAACTAAAAATGGAAAAATAAAAAACTTTTTTGCCTAAAATAAAACCGACTTCAAAAAACACAAAAAAGTGATAAATAACTTTAGATTCAGAAGTCGGTGACAAAAAAAACTAAATCAATCAAACAAAGGTCACCGATTTCTGAAGCTAAAGTTATTTTTCACTTTATTGTGTTTTTTGAAGTCGGTTTTATTTTATGCAAAAAAGATTTTTATTTAAATTCAGGGTTCAGAATTCAGGGTTCAGAATTCAGGGTTCAGAATTCAGGGTTCTGAATTCGCGGTAACCATTTGTGCGTCGGTAATATCCCTTCCACTCCACCCCGTATAAAAATGCTTCTGTGGATGGGCATGGGGCTTCTGTCATGGTTCTGGGGATGGGTATGACGAGCTCGTGGCTAAATATTAACAGTTGCTCGGGTCGATCTTTAGGTTAAGTCGTGCTTACCTAGGTTGGTCTGTGGATGGGTGACCACCCTTTACTATAACTGTTATCGTTATTAAATAACGATAACAGTAATTAATCCACCCACATACTTATGATTCTAGAAATTAGCTGTTTAATTACTGTTTTATGTAGCAAGGAAATGGTTTTGTTTATACAGGGTGTTAAAGAAATTGCGTGCCATAGCTTTGGGGTAGGTTAAAAAAAAACAAAATAAAAACATTAAAAATTATTGCAAGCTCAACCTAGTTGAGTAGGTATGTATTGTACCTACTAACTTTAAAAGTTTATTTTAGGCATTTTTTTAATCAATTCTAAACGATTGCTATTTAATAAGTAAGTACAGTAGTAAGTTACTATCTTATGATAATTTTCGTTTTTTTTTTTTAACTTTTTTAAAAGTATTTTTTTTATAAACCGGTTTCTTCCTCGATACTGAACTCACCCTGAAGCTATGGCACGTAATTTCTTTAACACCCTGTAAACAATATAAAAAAACCCTTTCCGATCTGTGAGAGTATTATTAGGTTAGATATTAGATTATATTTACGTACCTAATCTTTATGGTTAACAAGTAAAAAAACTTCTTCAGGTCTCTGACTTCAAACTGACTGACTACTGTCAAATATCTACATATTATCTATATCAATCATTAACACACACACACACCTACTCACACCCACACACCCCGCATATCCATCTCTCACATACACACACACACACACTCTCACACCACCTACACACACAAACACTTCACATACCTGAACATGCTACAATAATTTTGTAACATTCTAGAACCAAAACTGTTTCTTTTCCTTTTTAATTATGTCTCAACCCATATGGGAAGTTCGGAGGTAACCCCATCAGAAGTATCCTTATAACTTACCGGAGCTGCCTCAATTTTGCGCTGTAGAACAATTTTATGAGAAAAAAAAAACTTTTTATTTATTTATTTTATTTTATCTACAAATGCCAGATGAACTACAACTAATGCGCACAATTACCTGTGAAGGTAAGTAGTCTTATAAAAAAAACCGACCAAGTGCGTGTAGGATTCCGTAGTAGCTCGTTAATAATAATAAAAGAAAAGAATGAAAAATAATAGATTTAAAACATTATATTTGACATCTGTCAGTTTAGCAACTACAGCAAATACTTCATCTTAGTCACTTTAGAGGATTTATTCTAAGGATTTTGTATTTGGTACAAAATTATCCAACACCCAAGTTCAACGACTGTTACTGCTAAACTAATAAAGTTATCTTAACCGTTATAATTTTCTTTCATAAAATGTGCTATTATCATGAATTTTTCTAGATTTTTCAAGCCAGCAGTTTTGCTTTTAGAGTGGCGGCGAGACGCCCTACTGCAGTACCTAAATATTTGCACTTTGAAGTTTAATATTTCGTAAATAGCACATTAAATTGAAAAATTGTATTCGCAACCCCCGAAGTCATTTTAAAATACCTATTCAACGATACCCCCACACGATGGGATAGAGCACGTAAAAAAATGTATCCCCACTTCACATGTAGCTAAAAAAATATTTCCCAAAATTTAATTTTACCATTTTGTCGGCGTAATAGCCGTAACACACCTCTATAAAATTACAGCTTTCTAGTACTAACAGTCTCTGAGCAAAACCTCGGACGGACGGACATGTCGAAAATGTGAGGCTTTCTTGTCAGGACGACGTACCTAACTCTAAAAAACGATGTAAGAAAATTCTTTAAAAAATATTAAAGACAACAATATAAATAGAATATAATAATTATTATCTCAATACATGCATAACCTTACTAGGCCATTATTAACCCATAGTAATTTTCTAAATAAAGGGCGAAGTAATTATTAACAATTAAGCTGTTCCACTTAGTCACGCAAACTTAATACTCAGTGGAGATCAACTTTTATATTTAACACTAGCACTTCGCCCGCGGCTTTTTCCGCAGTACTTGTGACAACTTTGCCAACTATAATGATATAAATATATTACTTTCTGATAATTTAGCTTTCTATTGGTGCAAAAATGGTGAAAATCGGTCCAGTGTAGTTTCGGGCTTATGCGGTACAAACATCATCATCTGCCTAGCCTTTTCCCAACTATGTTGGGGTCGGCTTCCAGTCCAACCGGATGCAGCTGAATACCAGCATTTTACATGGAGCGACTGCCTATCTGACCTCCACAACCCAGTTAGTACTGGGTAATACGATACACCTTGGTAAGACTGGTTGTAGATTTTTGGGCCACTGACTACCTGTAACGACTGTCAAAGATCTACAAATGACAGCCGGGACCAACGGCTTAGCGTGCATTCCGAGGCACGGAGGAAACTCGGTATGTAAGGGTGGTCACCCATCCACAGACCAACCTAGGTAAGCACAGCTTAACCTAAAAATCGACCCGAGCGGCTGTTATTATTTAACCACGAGCTCCTCGGTACAAACAAACAAACTTCGGTACAAACAAACAAACAAAAAATCTTTCCTATTTAAAAAAATATATTAGAATATATTATGTTTACTCGTGCTATCATTTACTAGACGCACTAGATACTTCCATTTTTAATGTGTGGCTCGTGGCTAAATTAGACAGTGGTTGCTGAGGTCTGTCCGTGGATGCGTGAGCATTCATCACATATCAAGAACCTGGATCTTTGACAGTCCTTACGAGTAGTCTGAAGTCAGAAAATTTGACAATTTAAAACTAATTGTCAAATTTTCTGACCAAGGGGCGAGTTTCCCAGTGACTGGCAAAGACTACAATAGTATATACGGGCAAAACTAATTTGTGGAAGTCATAATATATAAGCAATCGCTCCATGTCAAATGCTGGTATTCCAGCTGCAACTGGTTAGACTGGAAGCCGACCGTTAGGAAAATGTTAGACAGATGATTCAATGATGATAATTATCATAGAAAGGAATATTTAGTTTCATAGCCAGACACATTCTAAGTGCTTGAGATCATGGGAAAATCTA
Organism: Xestia sexstrigata; assembly: GCA_941918905.2. NCBI lineage: Eukaryota > Metazoa > Arthropoda > Insecta > Lepidoptera > Noctuidae > Xestia > Xestia sexstrigata. The sequence goes on from OW799221.2 coordinate 6,701,241, forward strand.
AAATGACCTTTACGTATGCATTCCACGTCCGTCTTTGATAAATCCTTTAGGTATATTGGAATGGGACGTGCCAACTCATTGCCAACTAAACACATATCATTTATAAAAACGGTATTTGTTTGTAAGTTTGTGTGTAGGTTTAGCCGTGTGGTATCCGGCAGAGTAGAATAGAACCAACCCATTACACTCATGGGTGTCGTATAAGGCGACTAATGTCTGAGGCAGAACACCTTGCGCCTCCGTAGACCAAAGAATGGGCAGCAGCGTTTTCTGTTAGTCTTTCATCACTGCGATCTCCAATCCGCCTGCCAAGCGTGGAGATTACGGCAAATTCCTCCCATCGTGGGAGAGGCTTATGTCCAGCAGTGGACGTTATGGGCTGTTGTAGTAGTGTAGTAGTTGTATGTAGGGGTAATCTTCGAAACTGCTGATCCGATTCCGAAAATTCTTTCACTAACAGGAAGCTACATTATCCCCGAGTGGCTATACTTGTACGTATTTAAAACACTCCCGTGGGTTTATTTCCGTACCTACATAGCGGAAGCGAAGCCGTGAAAAATAACTAGTTACTACTAGCAACTAGGCCCAATTGTTAGTAATTGGTTATAAAACTACGTTCTTAGCCTTTTCCCAACTATGTTGGATTCGGCTTCCAGTCTAACTCCACAACCCAGTTAGTACTGGGTAATACGATACCCCTTGGTAAGACTGGTTGTCAGACTTTTTGGGCCACTGACTGCCTGTAACGACTGTCAATGATCTACAAAAACAGCCGGGACTGCAGATATTTAGGAATTAGGATATATATATTTTTTCACTTCTCATGCTCTTAAAGTACGCCAATATTGCCCTACTATGCGGGCCTAAAGTGGCCCTTTTAGGCCCTAGGGCGTAAAGTAAATCTCGTACTCGTGACTTATTGAGCCACGAGTACACGAGCAACTCCCCCGGCTGCCGCGACCTGCTGGTGCGTGATGCGCACATTTAGCTTCAAGTCAAAAAATCTCACGTGATTTTTATTTTATTAAGTAATATTTAATAAATGTTTTTGTACTAAATTGACTATTTTTCTCACACTCAAAGTGAAAAGTACAGTGTAACACACGGCGCTAAAATCCCATTATAACTCGGTTAATATTTACTACCTCGCTAAAGCTCGGTAGTAAAACTACCTCGTATATAATGGGTCATTTTAGCCCCTTGTATTACAATGCTACTATTTTTTACTTAGCCTGTATTGTCCCACTGCTGGGCAAAGGCCTCTCCCATTAGGATATTTAGGATGTTTTAAATATTGAAATTATCATCATCATCATCTTTTTTCCTTGGTATATGTACGAGTATATTTAATTAGATATTTGTATTAATCAGAATCAGAATCAGAATCAGAATCAGAATGCTTTAATTGTAAACATAGGTCAGATTACAACAGTGGTGTTACAGATGGTAGGTCCTCTGTTTTGCCCAGAGGCGCACAAATATATTTAATTACATTGTCTTTACTTATAACAACAATTTAACTTTTAAAATAATTATCATAAAGTTTCACATTGGTAATAAAATCAATTAATAGATTGGATAGATGCAGGTCGGATAGCGCGGCACGCTAGCATTAATGATCTCATCCGTCGTGCTCTTGCCACCAGTGGGTGCCAGCTGTATTAGAACCCACTGGCTTGGCACGCGTCGATGGCAAGAGACCAGATGGTATGACCATAATGCCATGGAAGTTGGGTAGGCCTTTGGTGTGGGACGCAACTTGCGTCGACACCCTTGCGCCATCCCATCTTCCTAGCACAGTGTGCTGCGCTGGGGCGGCTGCTGCAGGTGCTGAAAACCTCAAACGGCGCAAATACAATAATTTAATTGGTAATTATGTGTTTGAGCCGTTTGGGGTTGAAACACTAGGGCCATGGGGTCCGAGTGCCCACCTAGTATTTCGGGAAATCGCCAAACGGTTGGTCGACTCTTCACGTGACCAGAGGGCGGGCTTATTTTTTGGCCAAAGAATCAGCATTGCCATCCAACGTGGCAATGCTGCCAGCCTTCTGGGCACTTTTCCTGTTGACAGCGATGTGGACGAATTTTTCGACGCCCTGTAACCTTTTTTTTGAAATTTGTAAAATATTTTTATTTCTTTTTATAGAGTTAGTGTGTAAATAATGTAAATATTATTAATAGATAGATACATGCATATTTCAATATAAATAGAGGATATAATCAATTTTAATAAAAATGACAAATAGATTAATCAGTATAAATGGAGAATATAATCGATTTCAATAAATGTCAAATACACACCATGTCTTAATATTAATGCTAATGTCAATAAGATTCTAAATCGTCAAAATAGGTGAGGTGATGTACAATTTTCTGAAGCAGAAATTATATAATTATCGTCCAAATATTCCTGTAGTGAGTAATAGCATTTATTTATCAATATTCTTAATAATTGTGTTTTGAAATTGTCCAGATTTAACGTTTTTATTTTTTCAGGTAGTTTGTTAAATATTTTTTTGGCCATACAGAAGGTACTTTTATTCATTACTGCAATTTTGCCTAAGTCACTTCGAGTTCCAACTTATTTCTATCGCTCAACTTGCTGTAGTAACTTTTAGTAGCTGTTTTATATAGTGAATGTTAGATTTGACGAACACATTTGTTTCGTATATGTTCAGCGATGGCAAGGTAAGTATTTTTAGACGTATAAAGAATGGTTGACAACTGTCTGTGCTTTTAAGGCCACGCGTAGCTCTGACACATCTTTTTTTGGGCTCTAAATACTTAATGTTATTGTTTAATTGTTGTTTTAATTTGTTTGTAAATATGTCTAACTAGCGGACGTCACGCAGTTTCACCCGCGTAGTTGCCGTTCCCGTGGGAGTACGGGGATAAACTATAGCCTATGTTATTCAGGGTGAATTTAGCTTTCAAATGGTGAAAGAATTTTTAAAATTAGCGCAGTAGTTTTTGAGTTTATTCATTACAAACAAAAATCTTTCCTCTTCATTATATTAGTGTCGATTTAGATGATATTGTTACTACTATTTTATCAAATATTATGTAGCCATTAATGGTGCATGTGGTTAGCCAGTCAGTAATGTTTGCAAGTGTAAGGAATGTACGAGTATTCTAAATGTAAACAGTTGTTGGCTAACCAAAATAAATAATCAATGTAATTTCTAAAATTTTCAGAAATTCTGAACAAAATTGAAGCGCTATGTGAAACTTATGGAGAATACTTCAAGTTCTGGCTGGGGCCCGATCTCAATATTTGCGTGAAGAATCCAACTGACATTCGAGTAAGTATCTTGGTGTTTCAAGACAAAGATATTTCAATATACCTACAACTACGACGACGTAGACATTAAGGCGCAAATCCACCGCGATGCACGCTATGCACAGGCACGCAGCGCATTTTAGCTGCGTGGATTCAATTGTTTGACAACGTGGGTCTACGTTTCCACTGCAGTACACGTGCGTGGCCCACCGCGGATATTCTACACACGTGTTTTTATCAAGACTTTACGTGTATAGTGTGTGCGTGCGCTATGTGAGCGCCTTATTCGAGTAAGACACGTATATTTAGCGTGTCCGTGGTTTTGCAGCGGACACAATGATATAACATACATTTTCTTGCAAAGCGAAGTTTAACACACGTGCATAGCCTATCCGTGCGCCGCGGTGGGTATGACATGGGGTCTTATTTCTATGACATTGATTTTGATAAGTCTCTAGGAGCTCTCTTTAGAGAGATTCTCGTGATCTTCAATGTTAAGCCGTGGTTGCTAACGTCCATAGCATAGGTACAGAGTTTCGTCCATGCCTCGGAAACCACAATAAGCCGTTGGTTCCGGCTGCCATTTTAGATCTTTGGCAGCCGTTACAGGTAGTCAGTGGTCCGAAAATCTGACAACCTGTCTTACCAAGGGATTAGGGAGTATTATAAAGTACTTATCTGGCTTGTGGAGGTCAGATAGGCAGTCGCTTCATGATTACATCCGACCTCAACATAAAAATTGGAAAAAGGCTAAGTAGATGAGTCTCTTTATACTTGAAAGTCTCAAGTATAAAGAGACTTATCATTAGCTTTTTTCAATTTACCGCGGGTTTTTTTTTTATTTGCGGCAGTAGCCGTGGCAGCCGCTGCGAGAAAATGTTTGGGTGTTTTGGATTTCTCCTAGAGCAAGTTGAAATTCGCCCAAAGTTGGTTGAAAATCTCACACACTCACTAGCGCGGCCTTTTCTAAGTTTTCCAGACATATTCCGAGATCGTGAACGACCTTATAAACTCACTCACTTGCAACGGCTTAGAATGCCGTGTCTCGTTTATGGCTTGAACAAACAAGACGGCAGAAGCTGGAATGATTTTATTATTTGCAGTAGTTGTAGTGCATTCTCGCGTAATTATTGCAACATATTTTCTCTAGGCCGAATACATTATTTATGATGGAGAACATGTTTTCTTAGTAGGCAAAGAGATTTTAAAGACCTGTAGAGCGGACATTGAGAATATTTTTTTTCTCCCGAACAACTACTTGACAAGCGGGCTTAATGTGCTTATGACCACTTAGGAAACTAGCTAGACAGACCGACTTGTTACTAACTAGTAGTATTAGATTACGATTTTCTTGTCCCGTTTATCGCTCGTAAATAATTGAATGTCTTTTTTCACAAAAAAGACATTCAATTATTTACGAGCGATTATTTATTTATTTGCGTTTTTTTTTTGAGAGGAGCTCGTTGCTTAATAATAACAGCCGCTCGGGTCGATCGTTAGGTTAAGCCGTGCTTGCCTAGGTTGGTCTGTGGATGGGTGACCACCCTTACATTCTGAGTTTCCTTCGTGCCTCGGAAAGCACGTTAAGCCGGCTGTCATTTGTAGATCTTTGACAGTCGTTACAGGTAGTCAGTGACCCGAAAGTCTGACAACCAGTCTTACCAATGGGTATCGCATTACCCAGTATTAACTGGGTTTTGGAGGTCAGATAGGCAGTCGCTCCATGTAAAATACGAAGCCGGAAGCCGACCCCAACATATTTGGGAAAAGGCTAGGCAGATGATGATGATTTTGCGTTTTTTTATTTATTTATTTGCGAACTTTTTTTCCCTACTCACAGTAGGCAAAAAAAGTTGGACGATATTTTGACAGCTTTAAATTTGAGGGACCAATAGAAATCGATTTCTTCATTCATCATTCGCAGCCTTGTGCCACCATAGATCTTTTAATGGCATTCTTCCTTGGTCTGCGCGAGTCTGAACCAGGTTTTACCCACAAAATCGATTCCATTTCACATTCCCTTTTGAATCTAATCAGGACCCCGACAGATTTTTTAAAATCCACCATGCTTACAACGATAGAAATCTTTCTACAATCTGTCATTTTGTCGATTCTTCAGTCGACAAAAACGATTTCACAGTGGTCATGCTACGCGTACGTGTTGTAGTTGACCCAACATAATATGTTCGAAAACTTCGGCTATTCCGGAAAATAAAACGATGGAACCTTTGATTGAAGTTTTACTTACTATTGTATGACCTATTTTCTCTGATTAATTCCAGGCATTGCTGACCAGCAACAAAGTGAACCAGAAAGGACCATTGTACGAGATCCTTGTCCCATTCATTGGATACGGTATTCTTGCGGGCGGTGAGTCTCCTTTAATTCGACTGCTTTGCCTATTGTCTCAAATACCTTAGTCAGTATAGCGGTAGTCAGTAACCTGAAAGCCTGACAACCAGTCTTACCAAGGGGTATCGTATTTCCCAGTACTGACTGGATTGTGGGGTTAGATACGCAGTCGCTCCATGTAAAATACTGGTATTCAGCTGCATCCGGTAAGACTAGAAGCCGACCCCAACATAGTTGGGAAAAGGCTAAGCAGATGATCAAATATCATTCCGATTCAATTAGGCTCGGCGCAGCATGTCTTCTTCTTTCATACATCTTTATTAGTTGTCATCTTATGATGAACTCACTTTCTAGCCATAGGTAGCATCTTTCACTCAGTCCATCCATTGTTTCTTTGGTCTTCGCCTACTTTTATACATTTATACCCCTAACTACCTTAAAAATGATTTTCATTGCAAAATGTGATTGACCTTTGAATAACCCAGCATATAATAGTTGCAGCAGAGTAAGTCTCTATACCCAGCTTTAAAACTCACTGGTCAAATACTTGGGATGTTTAAGCCTCTTTCAATTGAATCGGGAGAGTCTATTGACATTAATTGCAGTGAAGGCTCTCACCTGCTACCGACTGCTTCCTGAGAAAATCCGTATAGGGAATTTGCACAAATTATCTTTTTTTCATTTCGATACGGAATGTTAAAGTATTATAAAAATAATGTCAAAAAGCGAAAACAAGACATAAATCGGCCAAACAACACAAAAGTTATAACCATTTACTTAAACTTTTGTTTCTATCTCTTTCTAGAGAAACGGAATTTATTTATTTATTTAACAATTTATGTACACACTAAATATAAAGAAAAGTAGAAAGGAACAGAAAATAGTACAAAGGTGATGCTTATTACTAAATAAATCTCTTCCAGCATACCTGCGAAAGGAGATACTAAAAAAGAGATGTAGACATAGTGTGTTAATAAAAAGAAAAGAAAATGGAATACATAAAACAGATATCTATTTTATATATAATATACAATACATACATACCTACTCATAAATATAAAGAAAAACATATAACAATACTATAAATACAATACAATAACTAATAATAATAGTTTAGTATGGATTTTGTACGTACGTCGATGCAGCAAATGACGTCATTCGCTGTATCGGACCTCTCTGTCTAATCAGCAGTTTCAAATGCTTATAACTTAGTATTTTTTATAGATATAAAAAAAATATTTCACTTTGCTATTTCTGATGTTAATACGCTTTGTTTAGAGTGGGAAAAAAACATAATTTAAAGTCATTTATATCCAAATTAGCCTAGTGGGTGTGACCGTCGGCGTCGGACTGCCAAGTCATAGATCTCGAGTTCGATTCCAAGACCAAGACCTCCAAGACCTCTGGTTTTTCGGCAAGACTTCTGATTCTGTTTAACTTTAAGCCCTGTAGGTAATACTTTTGCTGACTTTGCATATGGAAACCTGGACTTAAGATTGCGTAGCATGGGGCTCATCAGTCGTTCTTGCGACTACTGCCTGCGAAATGTCCTTTAATAAATGTATTTCTTGCTTGGCAACGTTTCGACGGCAAACTAAAAGAGGGACATTGACGAGACCGACATATCCTAGAACCAAAAAAATCGAAGGCTGATATCTACCAACCCAAACTAAGCCCGTATTGCTCAACGAAAGGAGGCCTGAGTCCCAGCAGTGGGAACACTAAAGACTGCCTATGTAAATAAAAGGTTTGCAGGTCCAACCTGGCGCAATCACAGGAAGATATCAACTCCTTCGTACAACAAGAAGTCGGTAGAGCACTTCACGCCTATCTTCAATGCGGAGGCTGAGCAGCTGGCCAGGATCTTGAGCCACAAGGATCCGAATGTGCCCTTTGATGTATATAAAGATATCGTAAATTGTACGACGCAGAGCGTAAACCGTAAGTGTTTTCTATTTGTACTGGAAGGGACATTGACTCGTACTGTTACTATTAATTCAGTACATGATTATTAGGCGTCTTCGTGGCAGTACTCGCTAACAGTGACGTTTCTAATGCTGCGACATTGGATGAAACTCCACATATAATAAAACACGTATGTCTACTAACACTGGTATTTCAGGCCATTGTTGCTAACACTATGGGCGTACCCGAAATAAATGCTATAATAATAAAAGCAACATTTGAAAAACCTTTCTACACAATAATTATGATCTTGTGACGCCATTGCGATGTCTTTGTAAAATAAATAAACCAGTTGTCCGCGGAACTAACGAAAAGTCAATCAATTAACATCTTCATTTTCCTTACATAAACTTGATCTCTCCCAATGAATATTTGTTTTTTTTTATATCTCAGAGGTTTCCAAGCGGAGGGCGTTTATCGCCAATCGATAAAATCGTATTTTTGGGAAATTATAATCATTAAAAAGACATAATCACCAAAAAAGCATCAAGAAACATCAATAGACGGGTTAAAATATCGGCGGCGGTGACCTCTCGCGTCCTGCCTTAGTTCAATCCATGGTCCGGAGCAAGACGGAATGAGAAGCCGTCACCTCCTTCTGCGGAGCAGTCATGCTAGCGAAGGAGGTGGCGGAACGTGAGAAGGAGAGAACCTCACGTCCCAGCCGCCGCGGGAGACGCACTGGGCGTCCTAGGCGCGGGCCTACGGACTGTGAGCTATGGGCTCGCTCGCCGTCCGTTCGTCTTATGACGACAGGCCGTGTCGACGACGCGTTCGTGTTCCACGCACGCCTCAAAGAGGTGTCATCAAAAATAAGGGGTCCGGAAGGGCCGATGCCAGCCGGGCCTGCGGCACTGTTCGAAAGAGATACCGTGGCCCCGGAACACAAAGGGCGATGAAGGAACAAGGATGGCTTTTAGTCAGTAAAAGTCAGTCCCTCCTGCTCCGCCCAGAGCGGGAGGAGTCATTTGATGATTTCCCATCCGAAAAAAAAACCTGTGGTCCTCTGCGCCCCGCTGATACCTAAAATTGTGTTCTGCGTAACTTTACGTTAGATGTTTCGAGCCGCAATCAAGTTTGAACCGTTATAACTGCGCTGACCGTCACTCGCAGCTAACTTCCGAGCCCGCGTAAAGTTGCAACAGAACTATTTATAATACCAGTTTTGAAAATTTTTCGCCGATTGACGGATAGTTTACGGATAAAAACCATATGTTTCATACATTTTGATAGTGTTTGGACCACTTTTGCTTAACACAGTAGATTGTTTTAACAAACGGTTTTTTTTTACTCTGCTATCTAGATACATTGTGTTCTGAATGGTTCTGGTTTAAAACTATTTACGGGTCGACACTATTGCACAGTATTAATTTCTATAATCGACTCGAAAGACCATCATTTGTCATTCTAGCTGTGTCAATCTCAAAAGATTAGAATTAAATTTAATTCATGGAATGCTCTTGTTTACAGAAACGCTCATGGGATTATCCAAAGAAGATTCTCGAAATCTATACAGAATGGAAGAGATGGTTGCCAAAACACGAGAGTGAGTTTTATCAATTTCTGTTAAATAAATCAATTGCAATAATATGGTGATGCTTCGTCTCATTTTATTTATTTACTTACTAGCTTACGCCCGTGGCTTCGCCCGCAAGGAGTTCGGTTATTGTCCCATGGGATCTTACTACTGGGACAAAAAGTATCCTATGTGTTAATTCAGGTTATAAACTATCTGTGTGCAAAATTTCGTCCAAATCTGTTCAGTAGTTTTTGCGTGAAAGAGTAACAAACATCCATCCATACATTCATACCTACTCACAAACTATCGCATTTATAATTTATAATAATTAGTAGAATTAAACCTATATCATCTGCCTAGCCTTTTCCCAACTTAGTTGGGGTCGGCTTCCAGTCTAACCGGATGCAGCTGAATACCAGTATTTTACATGGAGGCTCTTGGATCGACAGCCTATCTGACCTCCACAACCCAGTTACTACTGGGTATTACGATACCCCTTACCCTTACCAAATGGACCGGTCCACAAGGTAAGCGAAAACTGGGCAGACCACAAAAACGTTGGGTGGATGACATAATATCGGTAGCGGGGAAAAACGACCAGAACAGCGCAGGACAGGGATATATGGAAGAAATTGGAGGAGGCCTATACCCTATCAAGGGGTTCCTATAACAATACATAATAATAATGAAAAATAAAAAATATAGGTACTTATAAGTAACTACTAACATTAGAATATGAATTGTGTAAATGTTTATTTGGTTTATAGGAAATAAAAAGGCTTATTATTATTATTATTTATTATATTATATTACGATACCCCTTGGTAAGACTGGTTGACAGACTTTTTGGATCACTGATTATCTGTAACGACTCGAATCTGCAAATGACAGCCGGGACCAACGGCTTAACGTGCTTTCCGAGGCACGGAGGGTATGTAATGGGTGGTCACCCATCCACAGACCAACCTAGGCAAACCTGGCTTAACCTAAAGATCGACCCGAGCGGCTGTTATTATTTAGCTACGGGCTCCTCCCGAATCCCAATCCTCTAGGACTAAACCTATATGCACTATCAAAAACTGAAAGGTCTCAAGTACCAGCAATCTAATGTCCTCTTCAATATTATGACATAATATGCAGCTGCTCCAGTTCCTAAGACCAGTCTGACTCCTAGACAAATTAATACAAAAACAAATGTAAATAAATTCATAATTAGCGGGCTGCGACACTGGTTAGTGCCCATACCTGTTTGTATTGCGATTTGTGTTGAGAATCACGGACAAGGAATACAAATAACATTTAAGCTAGTAGTAATAACGTTTAAGCTAGTAGTAGTTACAGAATTCAATACAACCCTCAAGTTCATAAAGGTCGAGAAACGATTTTTTCAAGGTGAAAGTCATTGCATGATTTTGATGATTATAATTCTGTAACTACATACGTCTTACAATCGCGAACAATATTTTAATTATCATACAACCTAGCACTGGCCTACAAATGGCAAAAAACGTAAGAAAATTTGAATTTCGCGGGCTACCCTGGAGCATCAGCCTTAATGCACAGCGCGGTCTTATTACATCCTCTTTCCCTCTCACACACTCTCGCTTCCACGCACTCAGTACCACCATCACTACATTTGTTGCAGCTAGCCACTAACGTTTTCGTTTGATCATCTTCCATAGCCTCTACGAACTGATCTTCGCCAAAATGACAAGATGGTGGCTGCAAATCCCAGTTATTAACTGGTTTTCTGGTAAGAGGAGGCTGGAAAACTACTTCCACAAGCTGGTCGATGACTTCTCTGCCGACATCGTGAGGAAGAGAAGGAAAGCCCTGGAGGCGTCCACTCCTGATGAAGAATGTATGGGCATTGTGGACAGATTCATACTGTCTGGAGAAATGAGTGAAAGAGAAATTAAGTGGGACACTATGACTTTGTTTACTACGGTGAGATTTTTTTTTACCTACAATCAATGATATTCTAATAAACAGATATGTTGTACACCTACTTACAAAACCACCGAAAAAAGTGTGCCGCGGGGCAGCGCCAGCTCACATACACGCAGTGACGCAGAATAAAGGCAAAACGAGCCAATTGAAAGTTAGTTATTGCCTTGTTATTGCATCTGTGGCGGAATTAGATCGGAATTAACTGTTTTTGAGCCGAGAACTGCAATAACAAATGTCTACGTGTATCGAACGACGTTTTTCAATACACCTTTGACGAAATAAAATAAAAGAACCAAAAATATTTTTGACATGAATTATTAAGAAACTATGGTTTTAATTTTCTTTTTTTCCGGGCTTTGCTTTCGCCAGGTTGAAGGAGAAGCAAAGGTATGAAGCCGCTAAACAACCTCATATAAAAATTGTTTTTTTTTTACATTTTTGAATGCAGAACACAAATAAATGTTAATTTGTTTATAAAAGTAAATATTAGTTTTAAATAATCATGTTTATCTATGGTATTCTATTTATAAACACAATTTGAATATTCAAAAAATATTTACGCCGTAAAGACGCATTATTGCTTTGCCGAAATTAAAAAAAAACATTCACCCCTGACTATAGGCATTGAACCAATTTGGACTAAGTACAGATATAGTTATCTGTGGCAATTTTCATTCCCGCACACGTGTTGGAAAATGAAAAAAAAGCAAGCGTGTGAAATACATTGCATGTTGAACCTAATCGTAGTGCGATAAGAAATAGTTTTCGAGGAAGTGTATTGAAAAAGAATTAACCAACTAAAAATATATATATTTTTTTAACTGTATTAAAGCGACCCTTGAGTCAGAGTCAACCTTCTTACATAGGGATCGTCAAATTGAAATGTCGACTCCTTCATACATAATATATTTAAAATACCTTTAACTTGTAAAAGAGATATTAATAAAATACCAATAATATTTTATTTATTGGGTCCACTGAAATCCAGTGATGTAATATGGGCACCACAGCACAGCATCATGCTGAGTGAAAACCTTTTTTGCAGTCACGAGTCTTTTTCCTCATGGGTGTCATTTTCATGGTTTTCGGGGTCGATAATGACGAAAATTAAATAACAAGATGGCGATGGCGCCGACGAAAATATTCGTGGTTTTTGGTCGTGGGTGTCATTTTCATGGTTTTCGGGGTGGCTAATGACGAAAATGAGGTCAATAAGAAAAGCGAAAATTTAACAAAAAACATCAACAGCTTCCCCTTAAACTTTGACGCTTCGCCACTGGTAGCTTGGCGGTGCAAGAATATGTAGCGAACTTGCGAAGCTGGGAATTGATGTGAAGAGGGGCTCTACTCTCTAACGCTTCGTCCGTATATTTGGATCTATTCGTCTCTCTCGCGCAGGTTTGCAGATGAGTGCGAGTGAGAGAGACGGATAGATCCAAATATACGGACGAACCGTTAGGTAGTGGGGCCTCTGAACTTGTGTTACTTTTCAGAGTCAAGAAGCGGCTGCTAAGATAGCGTCGGGGGTTCTCATGATTCTCGCCCACTTACCAGACTGGCAGGTACGTACGCGATATATTTTTAACTAGCTTACACCCGCATCGAGTTTGATAATTGTCCCACGGGATCATACTTCTGGGATAAAAAGTATTCTATGTGTTAATCCAGATTATAAACTATCTGTGTGCTAAATTTCACCCAAATGCGTTCAGTAGTTTTTTCTTGAAAGAGTAACAAACATACATACAGACATACAAACTTTCGCATTTATAATATTAGTGTGATGTGATAGTATGACTAGCTTATCCCCGCGACTTCGCCCGCGTCGAGTTCGATAATTATTCCACGGGATCATACTTCTGGGATAAAAAGTATCCTATGCGTTAATAAATAGGTAATTAACAGCCAAGTAATAAACTATCTGTGTGCTAAATTGAATCCAAATCCGTTCAGTACACAATATTTAGAAGCCGTCCCTGCACTGGGACTGCAATAATAGGGTAGATGACAAGAAAAATCTAATTAATCCGTCAGATAGATTTCCAAAAAATATTGTATAAATATTACATATTTTTTTCACATAAACAAAAAATGAAGACGAAACAGTGCGTCGAAAACTCGTGTGACGTCACATTTGAGTAAATTTCATTCCCTCCGTATCAGAAGGACAATCTAGTAAAATGCTCTTGTGGGATAAATGGCGTTAAAGTAAACCGACCTACTAAATGTGTATTTTACTCAAATGTGACGTCACAAGATCCCACGATCTTTGACACGTTTTATCTTCGTTAACTTTTATTAATTTGATAATACAAAAAACACGTATCCAATATTTTTTAATAATCTAATTGACGGAGTAAACAGAATCATATTTTATTTAGTCAGTCATCAACAACAACAACAACCGCCCATAACGTCCACTGCTGGACATAAGCCTCTCCCATGATGGGAGGAATTCACCATAATCTCCACGCTTGGCGGATTGGAGATCGCAGTGATGAAATACTAACAGAAAACGCTGCTGCCCATTCTCTGGTCTACGGAGGCGCTAGGTGTTCTGCCTCAGACATTAGTCGCCTTATACGACACCCGTCACTGTAATGGGTTGGTTCTATTCTACTCTGCCGGATACCACACGGCTGATCAGGTCAGTCATCAGCAATATTACGAGTATACTGATAATATTATAGTCAGATAAGATTCAACTTCAAGTATTACGACGATATATATATATATATATATACGTTTAATAGTGACACACAAGGCTGTGATAAATAATCTTCTACACTATATTATTTATTATATAATCCACACTATAATAATATTAAAAAGAGTAAACCTTTGTATTTTTGTATGTGTGTATCTATGTTTGTAATGAATAAATTCAAAAACTACTGCGCCGTTTTCAAAAATTCTTTCACCATTACAAAGCTACTTTCACCCTGAGTAACTAGGCTATACTTTATCCCCGTGCTCTCACGGGAACGGGAACTACGTGGGTGAAACCGCGTGACGTCCGCTAGTATTAAAAATATTTTAAAGAGGAAAGATTTGTTATTTTTGTGTTTATGTTTGTAATGATTAAACTCAAAAACTACTGCGCCGATTTCAAATATTCTTTCACCATTAGAAAGCTACATTCACCCTGAATAACATAGGCTATACTTTATCCCCGTACTCCCACGGGGACGGGAACTACGTAGGTGAAACCGCGTGACGTCCGCTAGTATTAAAAATATTTTAAAGAGGAAAGATTTGTTATTTTTGTGTTTATGTTTGTAATGATTAAACTCAAAAACTACTGCGCCGATTTCAAATATTCTTTCACCATTAGAAAGCTACATTCACCCTGAATAACATAGGCTATACTTTATCCCCGTACTCCCACGGGGACGGCAACTACGCGGGTGAAATCGCGTGACGTCCGCTAGTTTAATACACAAGGAAGTTCAAAGTGTACTTACTGCGCGTAGGGTTCACAGATCTTTGAAAAAGGTTTCCGAACATTTAATAGAAATTCCGGATTTTTTTCATTGAATTTTGTTGTATATTTTTTTTACTGGTATTCAGCTGCATTCGGTTAGACTGGAAGCCGACCCCAACATAGTTGGGAAAAGGCTAGGAAGATGATGACTGCTTTTTTTGAAGTGGTTAATAATAAAGATTAATATAAGAAAGATTTGTTGCAAAATATTGCTGGGTACTTAAAATAAAGGGTGTAAAAAGACCCTTAACGAAGCCAAAAGGCACTTGCCCTCCCCATCATTGCGATAATTTTTTTGTTCTACACCATACCTTTCTAGTTACGGAGATATTGGAGATCAAAGTTTCAACTTTTTCACAAGTTTTTTTTATTCTTACATATTTTTAATGTAAATTTTCACTATATATACCTCCACGACCTATACTATTTAATCCATCCATTAGCACAATGTTTTGAGTGCGTTACATTGAGTTCTAACGTAAAACATGATTTTTCACCCCAAAAAAAATTCGTTTCCCAGCGATAATTTTTGCGTAAAGTTACTTAGTTATGCTTGGTTGACGGCTTCGTGAAGAGCGTTTACACCCTGTGACAATAAAAAGTACACAAATTATTATTATTCACCTCTACTTAAATATGTATACTATTGAAACTGTTGATTGCTAGAGGTAATGTTTGTAAGTTTGGGTGTAGGGTGTGACTGCCGAAAATTCTCTCACTAATGAGAGGCTTCATTATCCCTGAGTGTCTTATGCTATACTTATTTAAAACGTTCCCGTTGATCAATTCCTATAATAACGGGAAATTCCGGACGTTTCAGAATTTCATTCGCATTTCACCGAGCCAAAATTCAGGACTTAGCCGGAAAACTCCAGACGCATGGAAACCCTAATTACTCGTAATTTTCCGGTTATCTCGCCATTTACGATTTGTCATATTTTATCGTTATTCATATAATCACTATATTTATTTATTAATTATTCTAATTGCTTGTCTTTTCTCATATCTACTGCAATTTACATGATGCAGGTTGACCCTACCGTGTAATAACTTACTTAGAACTTATTTTTTATGTGTATAACGTATATAAAATGGTTCAGAATAATCTAGGTAGGTAATGGTTTAGTTATCAGAAGAGAAAATAGTTGTTTAGTAAGAATCTGCACTGCAAGTACGTAGCAATCGATAACGATCGAATCGATACGATTCGATAAATCCGACTTTTCGATTGGTTAAAAACTCATTTTATCGAGAATAACTCAGATTTATCGAATCGTATCGAATCGAGTGCTACGTACTTGCACTGCAGGTTCGGTATCATTCGCAGGCTTCCCTTGCGCTTCCACCTCATCCTGCTGTGACTGAACACCAGTGCTGTGTCTCTCGTATGCTGTCGCAGTATTATGGTAACCGATTGCTGGTTGGTGCAGATGTATCGCATTTTCTCCCAACACGTTCATCATCTGCCTAGCCTTTTCCCAGCTATGATGGGGTCGGCTTCCAGTCCAACCGGATGCAGCTGAATACCAGTATTTTACATGGAGCGACTCCCTATCTGACCTCCACAACCCAGTTAGTACTGAATAATACGGTACCCCTTGGTAAGACTGGTTGTCAGAAGTTTTGGGCCACTGACTACCTGTAACTACTTAACGTGCTTTCCGAGGTACGGAGGAAACTCGGTATGTAATACTTAGGTGGTCACCCATCCACAGACCAACCTAGGCAAGCATGGCTTAACCTAAAGATAGACCTGAGCGGCTGTTATTATTTAGCCACGAGATCCTCGCAACACGTTCTATGTGCTTTATTTGTAAATGCCTCACGCTTAGTGCACATAAATGTTTTTCCTTTCTAACAAAAATAATGATACATTTTCAGGACAAGGTGTACAACGAAATGATGGAAGTGGTAGGACGACATGGTCTAGTCACCAGTGAACAGTTGAAGCAGCTCCATTACTTAGACATGGTGTATAAGGAGACACTCCGGTACTTTGCCATCGCTGCGATGATACAGAGGACCGTGGAAGAGGAGATTACCATCAGTAATGGTAAGGTATGCAAGTTTAAGGTGTGCGAGTGCTATCATATTTAATATTCATCTGTTGAAATACCCTTAGAGGACCGCAATAGTCCTAGCCCACAGAATAAACCTCTCTCTTTCACCTGGTTGGACAAGCGACCTTATATCTACCCAGACGTTAGGTCGATTTTTGATCCATATTTCACAGCCATGAGGCATTATACTTTTTTCCGCCGGCCTGTGCTAAGCCAGGCCTACCCGAACATAGAACAGATAACATAGAACGCTCCCCCATTAGGCGGAACGATGATCTTTAAAACTATTAGATGCTAAAAGAGACTAGCCCTATCTCCAGCAGAGGAATAGGTACAGTAGGCTCACGATAGCGACAAATATTTATTCTTCTAAGCGTAATCAGCCTATGACGTTTGCACTGCTGGGGCACGGCCTCCTCTCTATGAGAGGGAATGGACTATAAACCACCATGCGGGCCCAGTCATGTGGGTTGGTAGATGTCACATGTCTTCGATTTTTTTCCTTCTCCGTATTGGGAGCAGTGGTGATGAAATAAATTACACAAAGTAATGCGCCTGTATGGGTTCGAACCCACGACTGACAATTTTTGTAAGTCGGGCCACCGCTGCACTCTATTCTTTCAAATCGTTTCCTAATTGCGAGCTGAGATGCGCATTGGTATTGTTCAGCAATAAATATTCATCACCATTTTCTCAATCCCCAGGAAAGATCACCCTCCCAGCGGGTACGTCCCTGGTGCTCCCGATCCACCACCTGCACCGAGACCCTCGTTACTGGGAGGATCCCAACAAGGTGATGCCGGAGCGATTCCTGCCAGAAAACGTGAAGAAACGGGACCCTAACGCTTTTGTACCATTCAGTTTAGGACCTATGGATTGTTTAGGTGATATGTTTTTTTATAGTGATTGTTTGAGAAAGCTCTGCTGGACGTTGTATAGAACAAGAATTTGTGTGGTGTTACGCTCTAAATCGGGGTTTACCTGGTAAAATCGACTCATCTATAATACCTGGGTATAATCTAATTAGTCCGTCAGATAGATTTCCAAAAAATATTGGACACATATTTTTTCTTTTTTCACGTAAACAAAAAATGAAACGAAAAATGAACTCAAATGTGACGTCACAAGCCCGTACTCATCATATTTGACACGTTTTACCTTCGTCAATTTTTATTAATTTGATAAAACAAAAAAAAACGTATTCAATATTTTTGATAATATAGCTGACAGACTAAATAGAATCATATTTTTTTTAGTCAGTCATCATTCCTATTGTTGAAGTTAGTTTTTTCAGGGCCACAGAATATAATTATCTTCATGCGATTTTCAATTCACATTTCTGATATTGAAAACTTGTCTAAATGTAGCCTATGTTACGCGGGCCATAATAACGAATCGATTGACACCTTATTCATCAAAATCGGATGAATAATTTAGGCGCTGCGGAGGAAAATTACGTAAATACAAACATACATGACATAAACTGCTAAAATCATAACCCTAAGTATCGTTAATACAATCAATAATGTAAAACCTTAGTAATATTGTTTTATAACTGTGTTAAATACGACCGTTAATCTTCTGATATAGGTGTTGGTTCATCTGTACTTAAATAAATAATGTTGGGGTATCTTTTTCGCATTGTACCGAAGAAGCTAACGCGAGTTTCCTGCAAACCGTCGCTTTGCTGAACAACCAGTTTTTTTTTCAATAGCCTTGTATGTTCCACTGCTCAGCAAAGGCTTCCCCCCCATATCCATCCAGGTACACTTCTCCTGCGCCACGTCGAACCAGCCTTCGTAATGCGCATTTAAATCATCTCGCCACCGTTTTCTGGGCCGGCCTTGGCGGCGGCGCCGTCCACCCTCAGGCACCCATCGTGTTGAGACCTTTGCCCAGCGTTCGTTATAACCAACCAGTAATATACATTTGTTTTGTTTCCAGGTCGAGTATACGCCACAGCCCTGATCAAGACGATAATAGTGTGGGTGCTGCGATACGCACACCTGGAGCCCGCGGGCTCCTTGGACAACATCAAGCTGAACGTGGCCATATCTGTGTCTGCTGCTGAAGGGTACAATGTTAAAGCCAGACCCAGGAAGCGGGAGAATGGGAGAATAAATGGTTTTATTTGAGAAAAATGGTTTTATTTGGTTTACTAATGTTTGCCATAATTTAAAATGCAATAATATAATTACCATAATTTCATTAGAAATAACGCTTCAGTTGCCATAATCGTGAAATTACATAAAATCATTTTCACTAATTTTATTGGTCATAATCGATCAAGTGTCAATAATGTTGTTTTCAATAACATTTATTCACCATAACATTAATTTGCCCATAATAGCACAACAATGCTAGTTCAGTACAAGCGCAATGAAAATTTACAGTTCGAATCTTTGGGCATACATTTCACATCGATAGTCATTAAAAGGGAGAAAAATCAATCAATCAAAGCGTCAATCATTATAAAACGGTTGATTATGAACGTATGTGGTTGTTATTTCTCCGTAAGAAACATGCAAACGCATGTTTGCATGCTGCATAGCAAGCATGAAGCAAGCATGCAGCAAGCATGCACCAAGCATGAAACAAGCATGCAGCAAGCATGTCGCAAGCATGCAGCGAGCATGCAGCATGCAAGCAAGCATGCAGCAGGCATGGTTTCTGTCATGGCTACCTTGCTGCGGGGCTCTGGCGGTCCCACGCGAGCTGATCGTCACAGATGTGTCTAACGCTCACCGCCGCGGCTGAGGCTGGCCGGCGTAGCCGGCCAGCAAGCCGAAGTTGTGGTGTTAGGGCTACCGCACACTTGAGACAAAACTGTCTTGAGACAGACTATTTCCCTACTAGCGCAAGCGGGAGATAAATAGTCTGTCTCGTTCGCACTAGTAGGGAAATAGTCTGTCTCAAGACAGTTTTGTCTCAAGTGTGCGGTAGCCCTTAGGCGGGCGTTACAACCACCTGCTCCTCAACTCGCGGGCCGCCTTGCCCCTCCGCGCCTACGCGATTCTAAATTACACTCTAGGGGTAGGACAGACAAGACTGCGTGGAGTCGGATTTACAGCGATTCGCTTCTGTCACTAAAACCTATCTTATAGAAAATGTTTTAGGACTAACAATGTACAAATGAAAGTTCGGAATAATACTTATAATGTAATATAATACTTACAGAACATATGACTGTAAGTCATGTAAAATTAGAAGATTCAATTATCATAGTACTAAAGTCATCAAAAGTACTAAAGATTGTTTGCTGTAATAAATTATTATAAGACAGGCCAAATGCCTTAATGACATACAATAAACGTTTCTAATAGTGGCTGCGTGAAAATGTTGGCAAAGACGCTACAGCATGCAGCCAAGTTTTTAAATTACCGAATAAACTGTTTTTTATTTTATTTTAAATAAACTCAATCTGTGTCTGTGAATGCACACTGTTGCTTTCCCGCCATTTGAACAGCGCGCTAGCGCTGCCTACTGACTGGCGCCGCGCGGCGGATTAGTTCGAAATTTGAAAAGCAACAGCGCGCTGCTCACTAGCTGGAGTCGTGCGGCGGCGATCAGTTCCATATTTGAAATGGCAAATAATACTGTTATGGAATTTGTATGGACTATAACTTAACTATTTGCTTTGGTAACACACGCGTTTTTTTGGACCCGCTTTACATATTTAAAACCGGTGGAATTACATCAGCTTTACGAGCAAGGGTGTTAAAAATTATATCAAATGTTGCATGTCAAGTATCGATTATGTAATGTGTTACTTATAGAAACTAATGATTATAACACATGTTGTTATGGAAACTCATTTTATGGCAAATGAAAGTTATGACTAACAAGTTGATATAACAAGCGTTATTATTATAAATGATAATAGTGCAAGTAAATATTATGAGGGGGTACGATTATGGAAAACAATAATAAAATAATAATAGTACAAATCATTTTATGAAAACAAGGTATTACCGTTTTATTTCCACTGTAAATCAAACTCAAAAGTCATAACTACTTGACTGTGCTGTGATATTTGTTTTTATTTTGTAAAATACCGCACCATTCTGTAGACACTATGCTGAGATAGGGCCTTTTGGCCTCGTACAGGATCAGTTTAGTTTTAATGCATGTCTTATTTTATTTTTTTATGTTTACTTTTATATAATTATTCAGAGATTATTTAGATATGATGTACTTATAGGTAATTATATAATTATTTACATTTTGGATTGTACAAATTATTAAAATGCACAAAGCTTGTTCATTAATTTTTATAAACAACAAAGGACATAATACAATACTAATATCGAACAAAAATGGCGGGATACGAACCTTATTTTTTTTTTATTACGGCGCTGTTATAGTGAATCGCACGTGCATGACAATGTTCTTTTTTTTATATGAGTTGCATAATGAAATTTAGTACAACATTATAACACCCGTTTGGACGATATTATGGTTATAATTACACTGGCTGTTTTAATGTTGGTAATAAGCTAACTGTTTCAGATACTTTTATAGAGGATTTATAGCATGGGTGTAGATAAATACTTTTTCGCAATATATACAGTATACAGACAGTGTCTTAAAACGCCCGGAGCCTTCACCACTTCTTAATATTTTAGGTGGAGAAAAGAAGTGGCGGCACAAACTCCCCAGAAGCAATTTAGCTCAAGTCATATTAATTAGTATTAGTGTAAGTATTCCATGTCCAGTGAATTGTGAAAGACGTGAATTTTGCGGAATTCTAAGTATTGGTTTATGCTTTCGTAGTCTAAGTAGGTAACAATGTCGTTTCACCTCTTGTCATACTTTGGTCCACACCGCGAACTATCGAAAGATTCGAACAAAGTAAGAAACGCGCGGCGTTCGTGTCGCCTGGTGTGGCCTGAATATTCGGCGCGTAGCGGGCGGCGCGGCGGCGGTGTAGCTACGCCGTAGCAAATGATTGAGCGCCAGGAATTTATCGAAATTCTTTTCAATGTTTTTGGAACGAAGTTCCTGAGTTGAGTTGAATTCACGTTATACTTCTGACGCATGGAAAATAAGAGCAAGGTCAAAACCGGCCATGCAAGTGCGAGTCTGACTTGCACACGAAGGATTTCGTACCACCGTAAAATATTACTTAATACATAAATACGGGCAAAAAGCCGTCCAATAAATCTTGTGTAATAAAAATAATGAAAATGGGTCTCAAATGTTACATTTTTTTGTATCTGTATTTACAATGATTTTGTAGAATACTGAAGTGATTTCCATCATTTTTTTTGGTAAGCTATTTTTTTTTTTATTTTTACAAGAAAATTTTGCTCGTCCGTACATATAAATAATTGAATTTTTTTTCATTGAAATTTCAAATCGTAATAAAAATAATAATTCCAAAACCACTCTCATATCAAGAGCAACACAAACACTGTTAAATAAGAACGATATTGTTGTTTTCCTTGGGAACAGAACTTTTTGAAGTGAATACTTCTTTAGGCGCGTTGAGCACATTTGGGTGAACAAGAATCATGGAACTCGCATCATCGTCCGTTTATGCTCACTAAAACTCGAGAACGGCTAGGCCGATTTAGCTGATTTTGGTTTTGAAATGTTTGTCATAGTCCAGGGAAGGTTTAAACAGTGAGAAAATAAAGAAGAAACACTTCTTTACAAACCAAAAGTAATTCCAAAATAATAATCTAATAGCTTGACGATACGATTCACAAGTTACTTAGTTTTCACTTCTATCGGCAGTCCCCAAAGACTGCCCCGCATGTTTTTTTTTTCGCGATGAAAAGTACCCTAGTTTCTGACTTACACCTGACAATGTGTAAGCAAAATTTCAAAATGAACAGTTCTTACAACTTTCAGATTTATAATATTTTAGTTAGGATTAGGGAGTTATGTAGCATTCAATAAATAAATAATAATAAAAAACGCTGGACATGAACACACAGCGCCATCTAGTGCCACATTAAGCAACGAGGCTTGTGTCGTGGACACCAGATAGTTGATATACTACATAGATACTTTTTGTTTGTAAATACATACTTGTTATACATATAAACATCCATGACTCGGAAACAAATGTCCATGCTCATCACACAAACATTTGCTCCAACCGGGACTCGAACCCGGGACCCTAAGAACGTAAGGCAGCCTCACCACCACTACGCCATTCGGGTCGTCGAATAAAAAGCTGTTTGAAATTACAAACAGACACTTCAATTTTATTTATTTGTAAAGATAACCTACAAAAAAGTGGAAGGCAGTCTTGTTGTTGTTAAGACAGACGTCTTGCCTCAAGTCTGCGCTCAACCTAACTGAGGTAAGCATAAACGTATGGTTCACTAAGCGATTCAACGTAAAAAAAAACCAGCCAAGTGAGAGTTGGACTCGCGTACCGAGGGTTCCGTATAAACTTGTAGGTATTTGGTTATTAAGCTACATAATAAATTTACGGATTTAGATTTTTTCATTTACATGTGCTGTAAAACATTGCTTTTGCCAAATTTCATTATTCTATGTCAAAAGGAAATTTTGATTCCCTTGGGAGTGTTGAGTTATACGTTATGTGCGGCATAAACGGCCGTATCTTTTTTTTAGAGATGGTAGATTTTTTCACAGCTTCAAGGGATTGTAAACATGGGTATATGGTTTTAATTTCAACTCAATACCTTTACGCGTTCCCGAGATAAACGGTCTTGACAGAGAGACGGCGTACTTTAAATGAAGACTATATTTGATTTAATTACAAATGAGTTTCTAGTTTTTTTTTTTTGTAGTATAAACCAAAAATCGCCAAATTTCATAGTTCTAGGCCAACGGGTAGTAGTACCCTATGAATTTTTATTCCCTTGAGAGTTTCTTGTAAAAGCCCGTATCTTTTCTTTTTAGACCTCCACGCGTTCCTAAGATAAAGGGTCTTGACAA
Organism: Xestia sexstrigata; assembly: GCA_941918905.2. Lineage (NCBI taxonomy): Eukaryota > Metazoa > Arthropoda > Insecta > Lepidoptera > Noctuidae > Xestia > Xestia sexstrigata. The sequence continues at coordinate 6,724,769 of OW799221.2, forward strand.
CGGACATCAAAGTGATGTTAATTTTTGATTTTTTTGATGTGAAGTTTTCCCTTTTTTTCTTTTTGAGGTACGGAACCCTAAAAAATGGAATCGCTGTATTTGTTCCGGTTAAAAATGAAACCAAGAGGTGACAGTGCAGTTCATAAAAATTTAGTACAAGCACGTTCAAAATTGACCATTTCAACATCAACATTTCGAAATAAGTTTTTCCTTACAGCGATGACATAAAAGATTAAACACAGACCATTTATTTTGATACAAACACATTATACAAAGCCTACATTTCTGCATTGGCAAGGTTTATTACTTTACCAGGCTATTATATTATTTCGGCAATAATCTCCGTTTAGAATGCTAATAATATAGGTAAATGCGTGGAACTGGTGTGGCAAGAATAACAAAAACAGTGTTTATACTACACTTGCTTAGTAAGTGTACCAATACTACCCCACTAAAAGGCTTGAAAGCTGTTCATTAAACCTCAAAAATCTAGGCAGTTATAACTATGGAATTTCATTACTGCCCTGAAAATCAGGGTAGTAATCTATTACTAACGATTTTTTTTTTAAAGTCTTGATGACGTCTCTCACCAGCGCGCCCCGCGCCGCGCGAAACGCCCAACCGCGCTCATGTTTCTAAAATCTCGCAATTTTCAAAACAATTCCGACCGTTGCGATAAAAACACCTGTAGTTCAAAAACTACAAGTGCTAGCGCTATTTAAAATATACTGTCGTAAAGCTGATTAGATAAGGAATCTACATAACTAAACATCACGTTAAAATACTTTAATTTAATACTCCAAATTTAAATGTAAAGCTGAAAAATAGTTACGAAAACTGATATTTCGCTAGAAATATCAGTTTTCTCTTAGTTTTTTATCCATTTTAATAATATAGAAATAAACTAGACTCAATTTCCTTTCCAACAATACCAAAAAGTACTAGGCTTCTAGTTCAAAATCATGAAGAAAATCGACGACGAACTTACCTCTCCACAGCTGGCTCGGGCGCGGCCGCCCGCTCTCGTTCGTTGACCTTCGCGCGGCAAGATGGCCGATCTAAGGGTGTCGTTCAGACGTAGTTTGGAAATAAAACAACATTTATTTTTACTGATTATTTTTTTTTTGGCTATTTACATAATTTTAATATATATTGACTTTAATTAACTTTGAATTAGTTAATTATTATAATAAAAATAAAAAAAAGGTGACGAGATATTTTTGTACCTAACAATATTTGTGTCGTTTTTTTTTAACCGACAGAGGAGGTTCTCGACGTTCTCCATACGCGCTCTCCAAGCACACGAAGACGAAGATGAAGAAGCGCACACAAAAAAGTTCTTTTCAGGGCTAAAAAAAAAGTTCTTTTCAGGGCTAAAAAAAAAGCTCCTCCATACGCGCTCTCCAAGCACACGAAGACGAAGATGAAGAAGCACACACAAAAAAGTTCTTTTCAGGGCTAAAAAAAAAAGTTCTTTTCAGGGCTAAAAAAAAAGCTCTTTTCGGGGCTAAAAAACTATCATGAATATGAACAATATTCATTTCTTTAATACAGAGAGAGTCAAAACGTACTAAATAAAACATTACACATATCAAGTTTTTTTTTAACCGACTGCAAAAAAGGGAGGTTCTCATTAATTTCATACAGTTCGGTTCAAACTTAATGGCGGCTTGGAAGTTAGCTGCAAGTGCGCAGAAATAACGCTTTAAACTATGTATATGGCGATCCGCCATTAAGTTTAAACCGAACTATAACATGTACACGTTTCCACGCCACCTGTGAGGTAGTGTACTTGGTGCGTTTTTTTTAACGTGGTTTCCCCAGTAGGCCTAATCCACAAGCTGTCGTGTGCGTAAGAAAGAAAACAAGAACAACACGTATTGCATTGCACCAAAAACCTTGACCAGATAGGTTTCTGGAACAATAAAAAGCAATCATAAGATAAAATAAAAATTTGGCTGAAACAAAGAGAAAAATTAGGCTGAAACAAAAAGAGAAAAGTTAGGCTGAAACAAGGAAATAGGACATTATCTTGAGTGGTAGATACGGAAGCAGTCGGGCATGCAGAGGTTCAGCTTGCACTCCCTGAAATGAAATTAAATTTATTTATTTGCCAGATTAGAGGTGCTTACATGATATCATGGTAAAATGATTTTAGTTTCACCTGCACCGCCACGTTGTCCGACGTCTTATGTTGTCTTGTTTGCAAAACCAGCAACTCGAATACCTCGAATTCGAGTGCTCCGGGAAGTGCATGCCGTCTATAGGACACCTCTTCTTTGTAGTGGTAGTACCTGAAATACGCCAACGACCGGCCCTGGCCATGGTGGGCAGGTCCAGTCGTTTGTAAGTTCTTAATATGTCCTCAGCCAGCAAAGTCCTGAAACGCCGGTGTGATACATTCTGATGGCAAGTGCCATAAATAATAAATGCGTTAAAAATGGCCGCATTGAAAAGCCGACGAAAAACCTTTTTGTACCACACACGATTGCGCGGACGTTCCAGTGGCTGAGCAGACAGAAACTGGTCTTTCCTGTCTACTCCCCCCATGGACTTGTTGTATTCCAGGACAATGCTGGGTTTATAAGTCCGTCTGTAGTTACGAGCAAGGCCAATGCGCATGCGATGGTACGTCGAGATCATACTAACTAAGTTTGAGTCTCGCCATACCATCACCATTACATCGGAACAGTAACTGAACATGACTTCACCTTGCCGTAAGTCAGACTTGGACAAAGTCTTGAACGTTTCGGGCACAAACTCCCTGTTCAAGCGCAATGTCCCAAACACGTCTGTCTTCTGGCGTTTCAGACAACGTGCTAACAATGGACTATTGTAAAAATTGTCCATTATTAACGTGTGTCCTCGGTGAAGCAATGGCTCAACCAACTGATACACAATGAGTGCAGTGGCATTACTCGGACGTAAGTCATCAGACGACCCTACCAATCTGTCTGATGCTTCGTCGTGTGTGTGTGTAGTGTTGTCTTGCGAGTGTATGGTCCCTACAAGCCTATCCCCTACCAGCCTATCTGATTCGTCTTCTTGTGTGTGTGTCCCTATCAGCCTATCTAAGGATTCTTCTTGTGTGTTTATTGCCCCTACCAGCCTATCTGTTGAGTTGTCTTCTGTGTGTGTCCCTAGTGTTGTCCCTACCGGCCTAGCTTCGTCTTGTGTGTGTGTGGTGTCATCTGGTATGTTGTCTGTCGCGAGCGTTTGTGAGTGTGACTCATGTGTTTGTTTGCCAGCGTATAACATACACTTCCAAAGATAGCCGGTTGAAGACTCACAGAGTTCGTACGTTTTCACGCCGACCCCTGCAGCCTTCGACGAAATCTTTTGAGCGAAGTTCAGTCGCCCGGACCACTTCAAAAGGGATTCGTCTACAACTATCTCCTTTGATGGATAATACAAGGAGGCAAACTTTGTGTTAAAGTAGTCGACCACTCTATCTACCCTCCATGTCTTGCTCGACTTATCTGCGGTGTTGTTGTCAATGAAATGCATCAACGACTTAATAAGAAAAAAACGGTCGTATGTCATAATGGAACGGAAGAATTGCATTGTGCCAAACCCGTTGTATTTAAAGTAGAATTCTTCTTCAGGGAGGGGATACAGTCCCTGAAGAATCAGTATTGCCAGAAATGAATACATCTCGGCTCTATCTGTCGGTGTCCACTGGCGCAAGCGTGAGCGTGGTAGAAGTGTGTTATGTGCAGTCATTTTGTGGAGTTTTTGTGTGGCGTATGTGTTTGTTTCGTCGACCAGCATATCAACAAACTCGACGTCGACCATCTTGTGGAAGACATCGAGAATGGACGTCTGGTCGGTCATGGGAAAAGTGGGGCCTGGTATGCCAGTGAACACCTCTGGTTGGCCTTGGAACAAAGCCTCGTCGTTCCCCCACGAAAATTCGTAGGCGGACGCCGGGGCTATGTTACGCAAGGCCTCGTCATTAAGTGCGTCCTCGCGCTCTAAAAACTCTAATTGCTCCGGTGTGAAATTAGTCGTTGATACAATTTCACTGGTAGCTGTTCGAGCAGAAGGCTCGAACAGCTGGTCTGTGTCTATGTCAGTGTTGAAGTCAGTGTTAATGTCGTCGTCGTCGTCGCTATCTAGTTCCTCCAGGAGCCAGTCGGTCGTGACTTGCTCCAAAGAGGGGTCTTGTAACGCTATAGACAAAAATTTATACACAACATATATATCACAATATATAACAAAAGCTTTAACTTTGTTATATTTAAAGTAGTATAAAACTTACCGATCGTCGTCCGCTTCGGCAGCTGTGTGCTGCGGACATCAACTTCTGCAGCTACGCCCATCGGTAACTGCAGCGCTGTGTAAATAATTAATTATTAGTTGTAATACTAAAAGTGACTGTGTGAAGAGGGGATTTTTTATCACCGACATCATTCTTCCTCGGATTCGTCTCTAATAAAATAACCCCTCTTAACAGGGGTTAAGGACGCAGTCTCCAAGCTCAGGTCCGTCGATAAGCGACCGGGGAACCAGTCGCTATCGGCAGACGACAGTGACAGGGAGATGGAGACTGTGTCTGCATCTGCAGTGTCAATTGACCCGGGCGACGTACCAGATCCATCTTCAGAGACTGAAACAAAACACATTTTTAAGAAGGACGCACGCAACCTAGAAATAGGAAAAAGGAAGGGTGGATCAGCATAATTACTTACCGATATATTCTTCAATTAATTCTTCAACTCCCGGCGCCAGCAGCAAGTCCGGAGACGCTGGGAGCTCCCGTGAGGGCCCCGCACGGGGCTCCCAATGTCCTTCTGGGGAGGCCCAAGAAGGACCAGGTCGGGGCTCCCGTGAAGGTTCTACTAGGGGCTCCCCCCTAGAAGGACCTGCACGGGCCTCCCTCGGTCCTCCAAGGGCCTCCTCCTCAGAAGGACCAGCTTGGGATTCCCATGACGGGCCCGCACGGGGCTCACAAGTGGCCGGCCGGTAAGCCGGCGCCACCAGCGTCTCCCCCTCGTCCTCTTCTTCCGGCAGCACGCGAGGGTACGCGAGCCGGCGATGGGCTTCTAAATGAAATTATAAAACAAAATTGCACATTGAACACAGAAAGATGGAAACATTAAAAAAAAACTAACCTTCGCTTCCTCTTCGGTTCGACGTATCCCGGCATCAACAGCCGAGCGCCCTGGGTCTCGCGCCTCCTCTTCACATGCAGCTTCTTGCTTGTTGGCGTCATAGACGCCAACAGCCGCTTGTTAGCGGCTATAGCCGCCCTCGCCTCCTCAAGGCTAGAGCTGAAATAAAAATCCGTATTTATTGTCTGGCTAGAAGAAGAATAAAAATAAAATCACAACGATACATACGGCGCTTGGTCTCCAGCACCGCTTCGGCTGCCGCCCCGACTGCCGCGGACGCGTCCACGGCCGCGGCCGCGGCTGCGACCGCGCCCGCGACCACGCCCGCGACCGACCTCCGGTACATAGTCCGGAGAGTCGTCCCCATCGATGAATTCAGTGTCACTAAAATAAATTAATGTAGTTTAATTTCAACTACTTTTGAATGACAATAAATTGATGCAGTGCATGCGCTGGCGTATTCCTTTACCAGAAAATTGTAGCGCAATGTAGCGACATGAGAGTTAGCCACAAAAAATGTATGCATAGGAAATTGACCCTTGACATGCTATTAATAAGGAACAAAATCGCGTACGAAAAAAACAAAAACCAGTCTCCAAACTCACAAAACAATACGAATCTAGATTTCTCAAACGTTAATAGTGTCGTTCCAAATAGGGTAGGTACGTGGTTTACGAAATAAATGAAAAAAAAAAAAACCGTTTGAATTTGAAAAAAAAAACGACAAAAAGGTACTCACAATAGAACTCAAATCTAGATTTCTCAAACGTGAATAGCATATTTCTGAATAGGTAGGTACGTGACTTTACGAAATATTAAATGAAAAAAAAAATTATTTTTGAATTTGAAAAAAAAAACGACAAAGAGGTACAACACAACTGAAATCTAGATTCCTCAAACGTGAATAGCCTAGATAATAGAATTATGTACCTACGTACGTGGTTTTACAAAATTAAACGAAATTTTTATTACGAAAAAAAAAATTATTTTTGAATTTGAAAAAAAAAACGACAAAGAGGTACAACACAACTGAAATCTAGATTCCTCAAACGTGAATAGCCTAGATAATAGAATTATGTACCTACGTACGTGGTTTTACAAAATTAAATGAAATTTTTATTACGAAAATATCAATCACGGAATAATAACACCATGTTTTAGAGTAAGCTTCATGCGTGAATTTAAAATAAAACGGTTACAGCACTCATTAACTATCACAAGCAAAAAAACACCAGAATACAATATAAATACTTATTTTACGTTACGTTCAGACGTCTGCACAAACCCTTATTTCTTCGAAAACCCTAAACAGCGCTGTGCAACACCTGTTGCACGACAGAAAAACCGTTGGAAACATTTCGAAAAATCACTGAATCGTCACAAAATCACTTGTTATTGCGTGTAACTATTTAACAGTATACTAATTATTAACCATTTCACCATTTTAACACACATTTAGATCAAAATACACAAGAAATACTTTTTAATTTAGCACCAAACGGCCGCCATCGATCACAACGGAAATAACGACTTTTTCACGGGCGAAATATTGCAACTTCGAGATTCCAAAACGAAATTACGTTTACAAAATAACGAAGCACGGTTCACAAGGATAATTTTGATATATAATAGTAATATCTAGCATTAATATTAGCAGAGTACTCACGACATGTTGCTGCGCAGGAGGAATCGTAGATTCCCCGCCAGTCGTACGATGTCAAGTGAACGAGTTTCTATTTTTTTCTGAGAAAATGTCTATAGAATAGTGTGGGGATGATCGATTCTAAAATTGAGAAATTTAGTATCGAATTGAACACAGAGTATTAATAAACAGTCGAGTTGACAGATTTAGACGGTTTTTAGTACAGTTTTCTGAAGGCAGGCGCAACGCGCAACAAGTGTGGCTCAGCGCTGTCTAGGCATGCGCGCGGCGTGAAACAAGTGTGGTCCAACGCTGTTGAGAGGGGCAATCAAACGATTTAATTTTACCATAAAAATTCCTGGCCACTAGCACTTTTAAAGCAGGTAGCATCCATTCCGATATGGCCGGCAAACTTCAAACCTCTATGTGGTAGAGCGAGATATTTATAACACTCTCTCGCTTTAACACGCGCGGAAGTTTGAACCTGCGAAACGGGGCGTTTTTACCTTTTCTAACGTCTTTTGGCGCGAAAACTATTTGACGCGCTAATAAAAACTTATTGTTGGTTAACGTATTTTGTAGTCACAATTTTCTTGGTAAAGTTTGTAACAATTGTAACAATGTCAATATGACTTTTTAATAAAATGCTTCTTTTGCTATTTTGTATTTTACTTCTTTGTGCTTAAGTGTAGTATAAAGCAGTATAATTATATCACTCGAGGGTAAGTACAGATTACTAAACTCGTGTGGTTCACGGCCCGGTCGGGCCTCAAATGCACATTCGATTAGTAATCTGTACCTCACTCCCCTTGGTGAATGAATTGCTATTTCCTTTTTGTTTAGATCTATTACCTATGTATTGTTAGCTTTATTATTGTTCTTAAGTAAACATAAAATTCCCGAGAGAGAACTGTCAGATAAACCGACGACTTTAAGAAGGTGTCTAGGACAAACTGGATGAAGAATATAATATATACTAGTATTTGCGTGGGTGCGCGAGCTGCGCGCAGCTCGCGTGTCGCCGCGTTCTTGAGAAGTAGTCCTTACCCATATAAAATTTTGGGAATTAATAAGAATCCTTAAACGAATTGGAAAATCCATTAAAGTCCTTAAAAGATTTTGTAAATTTTATAAAATCTTTGAAAATACTAATAAAATTAAAGTAAAAACCTTAATTAAAAACTCAGACCTTTTCCCATTAAAAAAACATTACCCTAAAGTTTGCTTGTCGTCGCCCCTTTTTTTTTTTTTTTTTTTTTTTTTTTTCGGATGGGAAATCATCAAATGACTTCTCCCGCTCTGGGCGGAGCAGGAGGGAGTGTCAGACTTTTACTGACTAAAACCCATCCATGTTCCTTCATCGCCCTTTGTGTTCCGGGGTCACGGTATCTCTTTCGAACAGTCCCGCAACCCCGGCAGGCATCGCTCCTTGCGGACCCCTTCCTATTGCTGACTCTCTTTGAGGCGCGCGTGGAACACGAACGCGCCGTCGACACGGCCTGTCGTCATGAGACGGACGGACGGCGAGCTAGCCCATAGCCCACCGTCCACAGGCCCGCGCCTACGGTGGCCGGGAGCCACGTGGTGGCCCCCGACGCCCGGGGCGTCTCCCGCGGCGGCCGGGACGCTGTGAGGTTCTCTCCCTCTCACGTTCCGCCACCTCCTTCTCTAGCATTACTGCTTCGCAGAAGGAGGTGACGGCGTCCCATTCCGTCTCGCTCCGGACCATGGCTTGCACCAGGGCCGGACGCGAGAGGTCGCCGCCGCCAATCGCCGCTTCGAGGACACGGCGGTGCTCCGCCCACGCGGGGCACACCTCCACCGTGTGCTCCACCGTGTCCTCCGGTCGATCCTCGCAGTGGAAACACCCGGGCGTTTCCTCCCGCCCGATTCGGTGCAGGAACCTCCCGAAAACACCGTGTCCGGTGAGGACCTGCGTCAGGCGGAAGGTGAGGACGCCGTGGCGTCTCTCCAGCCACTCCTCAAGCTTGTCGTCGCCCCTGAGTTACGCTTCACCCACTCAACTTTCGTTCGCTCCGCTCAGGACCTTCCTATCACCGGACAGGTTTCGACGCCTACTATAATATTTGTTCAAACACCCAATGGCTATCTCTAACCGTTATGAAGTTACAGCCCTTTCAATTCTAGGGGAGGTTGGGGAGGGGAGGGTATACAAATTTCAACGCCCCTCAATAAAAAGTACAGCAAATCTGCAAAAAAAATGTTCCAAGTCTCTCAACTTCCGAGATCCGCCTAAAGGGGGGAGAAGGGGGACAAGTGGGTCAACTTTTGAAAACTGGTTTTTACTTTTCCAAGACTCCTCTATACGAATCTGAAAAAAAAAATGTTCCAAGTCTCTTGGTTTCCGAGATACAATAGAAGGGGGGGAGGAAGGGGGGTGAAAAGGGGAGGTTTGGCACTTTTCCCATACTCGCGGGAGTTACTTGTTTATGAATCTGTCAAAATATATCCACCTCCCCATCCACCATCTGGGAGAACAATTCAGTCAGTCAGTGGTAATCGAGCTTTATATGGTATAATATCCTATAATAGGCATACATACCACCACTTTTATGTTATTTTCATTGTTTCACATTAATTCTTAGTATGTATTGCTGTTGGTGTACCAAATAAATAAATAAATCTCTAACCGTTACGAAGTTACAGCTCTTTCATTTTAGGGGTGGGAGGGGAGAGGAGAGTACAAAAATTTTAACGCAATAATAAATTATAGTAAAAATCAAAAAGCCGCTAAGTGTCCTAGTTTCCGAGATACGATGGGGGAGGGGTGAAGGGGAGAAAAGGGGGTGTTTTGAAAAATGATCTAAAAAAAAAAATGTTCCAAGTCTCTCAACTTCTTAGATCCGCCTAAAGGGGGTAAAAGGGGGGCAAGCAACTTTGAAAACTGGTTTTTACTTTTCCAAGCCTCCTCTATACGTATCCGTTAAAAAAAGCAAAATACGGGTCTCTTTGTTTCCGAGATACGATAGGGAGGGGGAGGAAGGGGGGCAAAAAGAAGAGGTTTGGCACTTTTCCCCTACTCGTGAGAGTTACTTGCTTACGACTCTGTCAAAATATACCCCCCTCCCCATCCACCATCTGGGAGAACAATTTTGTCAGTCAGTGAGTGGTAATCGAGCTTTATATAGTACTAACTTTCGCCCGCGGCTTCGCTCGCGTTAATTTAGAATTTGACAATCAATTCGGGTTGTGCTCTGTTTGTTGTACGGCCGTTGCAGTCATGGGGTCAGAACGGAATATTATTCTAGGACGCTCCTATATATACAATGTTGTATGGCCTTCTATTTGGCGCTAATACGTATAAATTCTGGGCATTGGGTACACGCGAGCATGCTACATATAGCTGGCCATAGGAAAAAAGCATGGCTTTTCCAAATGTACCCCTGCAACCTGCAATGTTCAAGTTTAAGTACGTCACATTGACGGTATATAACAACCAAGAGCGTCTGATGATTTTACCCCAAGCCAATCTTCAACAATTTTCAAATCAAATTGAATGAGGCGTTTCCACTCCCTTCTTGAGGTGTTCCATGATGGATCAGCACAATGTTTTGCGTGCGTGACATTGAGTCCTACCGTAACACGTAATTTTTCACCCAAAAAAAAAAGTCGTTTCCCAGCAATAATTTTCGCGTAAAGTTACCTAGTTTCATGTATGCCAGTAATATGATCCCGTGGGACAATAAGGGATTTTCTTTTTCAACTCTTCCTAGTGACTGGATAGATGGCGCTGAACTTGGTAAGTTACTGCTAGGAACGGAACGTCACATTATTTCACTTGGATGTAATGGTTATATTCGGAAGCATAAGCAAACGAAAGTGTCAGTCAACGAGCGTATGTGACGTGACGCAATTTTTTTTTTCCGAGCGTTTTGGCTGTGGCACCTAGTAACGTAGTCAGTTAAACGCCATCTACTGAGTTCTTGAAAACTGCTTTTTTTAAATACTCAAAAAGAAAACCTCTCATTATCGAACTCGTCGCGGGCGAAGCCGCGGGCATAAGCTAGTCTAAACTAATGTAATAATTATTGCTAGGCCTTAGGACCTAAAACTACTGTAAACTTTAATTGGCATAGGATAAAGTCGACGGTCCAGTGCTACTCAGGATGCGCAAAGAGAGGTTTGACAGGGTCCTTTTTGTTCTCTCTTTTTCGTTTTAAACAAGTTTTTAAATCTATGCCAGGTTCACCGACACAAGTTCAAAGATATAATTATATGATACAAGTAATGCTACAATAAGAAGTAAACCAAGAAAATATGCAATAAGGAACCACCCAGTTACCCAGTTTTATTGAAATACTACCTTGCCAAGAACAACCGTCATTTTCTGGTCATACACTTGGTAAACGTGGGCACTGTGACAAGGAAGTCGATTCTGTAATTTTTACTAACAAATATCTTAGGTACATTTATCATTTATGAAAAACCAGGGAGGTTAACGGCGCTTAATTTCCAAAGGTTCAGTCAAAATTGTTTTTGACTGAATTGACTCCGATAATTGGAGGTCTAAACTGGAGAAATCGAGCTTTCAATGTTTTGTGGAAATTTTCTACCTTTCAACCAATCGGCTTATTGCAAGAAATCAACGCCAATTAGGGTTGGATTACCAATCAATACCCTGTATACCTTATAGACTTACATACATGTGATAAAAACACAATTTGTGTTAGTGAATAGCACCTTCTTATTATGTGAGTAACACTTGTGTACTATGTCACTGTGCGTTTGCCCCTGGAAGCGAGGGAATACCACTACCAGCGGCCAAAAGTCCTCTTCCAAGACGGGGAGCAAAAATACATGTTGGTATTCGCAACAAAATCACTCCTCCACTTATTAGTTCAACAGTACTAGAAAAGAAACCTGTTACGTGCGTAGCTTGACATTCAATAGGTCGCAGCTTACTACGGTGTCTTTATAAAGACAATTACCAAAGGATCGTAAAGTAGTACAGAATAATTGACTACGTGTGTGTCTGTTTGATAGACCTAACCTTCTGCCTAGTCTACAATTAAGAAGCAGGTAATAATAAAATCTAGGTATCGCTGGTGCAATTAACAACATACCTTAGAAATATTATAATTTATAGTTGGTAGTTATTATGATTTTACTATAGCTTTTATCAAGGCTCATAAATTATGTGATATTAATAACATAACATCCTGCCTGTAATACCCAAAGGCTTTGACAGATGTCCTAATAGTACACATCCATTTCGCCTTTATATTAAAGCCCCATGTTAAAAGAGGGAATCCATCAGGAATTTCCCAGTGGCAGCCACGGAGTCTGGATTTGTGCCCGGTTGATGTCATATTAATTGAATTCCTAAATCCAGATTCGCGTTACCACTGAGAAATTCCAGATGGAAAAACCCAGTAACACTTTTCCCGACCGTGCCACCGTACCAATCCCAGTGCAATGGCGCTTGCGTCTACCAGGCAGAAGAAGCAATGGCAAGAAAGATAATTCATTTTGTTCAACTTATACATAAATATCTCCTGTATTCTCCGAAGGGTTTTTTTGGGACAAACCCGCCAGACTATTCCCAAACCACCGTAACTCCTGAAAGTCAGAATCAACAGTGGCGACCACCAGAAAAGCGCTGAGACAATGAAGCTCGACGAAGTCCCAGAGAAACAATTTAACTGTCTTGGATCCCGCAACGAAATTAATCAGAAAAAAATAGTGGAGGAGTTGGAAAAACATAACCCAGAGCCATAAGCAGAGGTGTACCAGTTATGATTAATTCCTATGTAATAGGGGGCGAGCTAATTGCCATCAACCGTGCACGATTGCGAATGAATTATTTGTACAATGCTTTGTTTACTTTATCTAGAGTACCTAACAGTAGGTAACGTTCTAATAACAAACGTTAGGTATTTAACTGGAGAATGATTTAATTACTAAAATCATAGGTTTCAATGTTGACCGAGGAAAATACAACAAGCTGTCAGCAGTGTGTGACAGGTTATGCTCCTCGGTACAATTGTAGAGAAACCGTCTCAAATAATTATATCCATTGATAAAGTACCTATTGGGAATTATTTTGTACTGTGAATGCTCTAGAAGTTGTTTCCACTTAGACATGTCCAGACATGGAGTACATATGATGAACTCCTTCTTCAAAAAGCGTGAGCACAGGAAGTGGACCTGGCAGAGCCCCGATGGTGCAACCAAAAACGAGATTGACTTCATCATGTCAACCAAGAAGCAAATGTTTAATGATGTCTCTGCGATCAATTCGATGAAAACCGGGAGCGATCACCGCATGGTAAGAGGCACATTGAACATCAATATCAAGCTAGAAAGGTCTCTACTGATGAAGTCTACGATCCGTCCAGCACAGATCCAAATCCAAAACTCCGAGAGCTTTCAGCTTGAACTCCAGAATCGTTTCGAGTGCCTAGGAAGTTCAGTGGACGAATACAACGATGGGTTCGAAGAAACTGTCCATACGACCGTGTCGAAGTTCTTCAAGACACGTCGTACAGATCAGAACAAGAGACTCTCCGATAAAACTCTGAAGCTCATGAAGGAGCGGCGTGAGATGATCCTGCAGTCTTCAGACGAGGCGTTAAAATACAGCTCAATAGACGGATCTCTAAATCCTTAAAGAGCGACCTCCGCCACTTTATTACCGAGCGTATTAAAGACGCGATCGAACGGAACAAAGGCTCTAAGGTATTTACTAGAGATCTGGCTATTGGGCAGTGCCAGCTCACGAAACTGAAGACTGACGATGGCAGGATCTTATCCTGCTCTCAATGGGCCTTATCAGAAGGCTTAAAGTCACCCAAAGGGCATTGGAGAGAAATGAAGACATCCGCAAGAGAACCAGGGTCACCGACGTAGCCCGAAGAATTGCCAAACTTAAGTGGCAGTGGGCAGGGCACATTGCTCGCAGAACGGATGGCCGATGGGGCCAAAAAGTTCTGGAGTGGCGACCGCGAATCGGAAGATGATGCATCGGAAGACCTCCTACTAGGTGGACCGATGACCTGGTGAAGGTTGCGGGAATCCGTTGGATGCGAGTCGCATGAGACCGATCAATGTGGCAACACTTGGGGGATGCCTATGTCCAGCAGTGGACGTCTTTCGGCTGAAATGATGATGACGATGAATGATGAGTCGTCATCATTCTCTAAATTCTCTTGCTCTTGTTCCAATTCATTTGGGGTTGGCGCAGCATGTCTTCTTCTTGCATACTTCTCTATTACTCGTTATCTCATCAGACACCTATTTTCTTGCCATATCAGTCTTTATACAAGTTCATCCATCGTTTTTTTGGTTTCACTAGTCATGTAACTGATTTTTTATTTTCTGAAAGAAACCCGCTCAGTTGAAGACTCCGGATAAGCCGGATAAATGTCCGGAAATAATCCTTCCTAATAATATTATAAATGTAAAAGTTTCTGAGGATATATGGATGTCTGGATATTTATTACTCTTTCACGCAAAAACTACTGATCAGATTTGGATGGAATTTGGCACACAAATACAACTCGGCGTAAAACTTCTTATCCCGGTAGTACGATCCCATGGGACAATTACCGATCTCCACGCGGGAAAAGCCGCGGGCATTAACAAATATTGAAAGAAGACCATCAACTTAGGCGTGAAACACTTTGGCAAAAAAAATAAAGTCAGAAAACCAAGAAATACCGTTTTCTTACGCCACTCAAGTAAAACTACGAGTATTGTGTCTTAACACAGTCTCCGTCCTCGTAATAATTCCACTACAAGTGTGCCTTATGTGTGATTATGCTTCACACGTATATTCTATTGAGTGCATTTTTATTCACAATTACTATCGTGTAGTCACGTACCCAGGGTAGTAAGCTGTTGATACCGTGTGTGACAGGACGTTTTTCTTTTAAAGGTAAGTAACATACTGCCTTTTTATAGATCTTCTTTGGTTTGGAGTGGCGATGGCGTGACAAAATTTTTTTAGTCTGTGGTTTCAAAGTTTGCGCGGGAAAATGAGGGAATTAATTATTGTACTTTGATTTTTTTGTACCGTTCGTTATAAGCAATTTATTGAATTGTTTATATTATTTACATTGCAGATGATAAATAACACTAGTTTACAGCGTTTTTGTTCACGAGATGAAAACCATGTGTTTGCATAGATGATTTAATGCTTAATAAGATTAAAAATTAGGACGTCCAGTTTTCAAAACATTTACATTTGTATTTTAAAGGGGTTTAATTTTTTGGCCGGCCTAACTTCCGCGTTTTAACTTATATAAATCGATAGCTGGTATCAATACAAATAAGTTTAGTATGAGACAAAATGTTCTAAAGTGTCACGTTTCCGAGATATGAGCTATCAAAGTTAAAGTCCATTCACTAATGGCTTCTTCAGCACAACTTTGATTTGATCAGACACGCGTAAAATGTGTATCAGTCTATAATTGGCATCAATAGAAACAAATTTTATTTGAGACAAAATCTTATAAAGCGTCACTGAGTAAGTAGGTACTTACATCATTTTCACCAAACACATCGAAATTTTTCATCGGTAAATAAAAAGAAACAGCTTTTTCCTACAATAGTGCAATACCTACACGGTCAAAATGACGAACAGCTGTTTTTAGGGTTCCGTACCTCAAAAGGTAAAAAAAGGAACCCTTATAAGATCATTTTCTTGTCCGTCTGTCACCACCGATTTTCTCAGGAACGGGTGTACCTAGCAAGCTGAAATTTATACAAGATACTGAGGTCTATAGTCCCTATTAGGTGTATAAAATCAAGGTCCTGAGCCAACACGATAAAAACATATGGGCAAATTTTCGCACAAACTTGTAAGTACCTTAATTTTCAACTATTTTTATTTATTTATTTATTTAATTTAATGCACAATGTACACAACCAATTTTACACGTTAAGCTTAAACTAGTGAGTACATGACTCTGTTAGGGCGCAGCAAGATAACTTAAAACTAATATTGAGAATAGGGTATCTATCTAGATTTATCCAATATCACTTACATATGATTAGGAATTAAATATTATATTAATTAAATGTATATCTAACATTTCATTTGATTTACTTAATAACAATTATCTGAGTGTGATAAAGTTTAAATTAATTAAATAAAATTAGTTAAATAAACAAAAAACTTAACATGATATTAATAAATAGAAAGATAATATATCATCACTATGTCAAATCAAATTAATCATATCACAAATATACAATGTCAACATGATAAAAAATAAAATATAATAAAAATACACCATTCGACATTTAAAATGTCGTATCAGAACTATATCGAAAGTCAAAAATTTAAATCAAACACCAATCTTAAACGAAAACATGTCATATAAAATAACAAATAATAACAAATAGTTTTTACATAAAAAAGAACCTATAATAAAATGAACACATGATAGGTATATATTTTTTAAATTCTATTTTAACATTTTATCTTCTATAAATTCTTGAATACTATAATAGCACTTGTCTAAGATAAACGACTTTAGCCTTGCTTTAAATACACATACTGTTCTCGTGGACCGTATATTTTCTGGTATTTTTTTGAAATTGTTCCTTTACTTGTGCTGTAAGATCTTGCTTAAAACCAAAATTGACAATTCTAGGTCAATCGGAAGTACTCTATAGGTTTTGGGTCGAAAACCTATATGGTAGTTCCCGTTGACCTAGAATCACGAAATTTGGCTAAAAACAAGGTCTTACAGCACATGTAAAGAGAAAATCTGAAAACCGTAAATATGTAGTTTACAACAACAAAAGCGATTTTATTTATTACAAACTTATTATTTGCGTTTGGTGCAATAGCCGTTTCTAGGTATCGAACAGCAGAGTTAAGTTTGTCCTTTAAAAAGTTTGTACGTAACCCTCGGTGCGCGAGTCCGACTCGCTCTTGGCCGATTTTTTTATGATGTACTGAGTATGTTATATTTTAATGGTTAGGTTTAATAACTAAGTTATGTCAAGTAGAACTATTTTATAACTAACAATAATTTAACTATAAGGTTTTTCATTAGACTTACTTATCTATATAGCGTGCGGTAGCTGTACTAGCGATTACTACACCAAGGAGGCAGACAATATTAGTACCTATCTTAAAATTACTCTAGTTCATCAAAGTGTAAATACTAAATATGATTAGGTTGATGTTAACGATATGCACCTACTTAACAGGGCAGTTAAAAGTGTGAAGGAAGAAAGAAAAAGTAATTATTAGACTCACACAGGACACAAAAAAAAGATAATTATATTAGAATAAACAATAAGACAAAATTATAAAAACAAAAAAGTAAACAAGAAAAATATAAAACAATCAAATTGATCCTGAACGAGGCCAAAAGGCTCCTATCTTAGCATGGTGCTGTGACATTTAAAAAAAAAAGTCACGCGCGCTCGTAGTGGCTGTCAATGTTTCCGATTTTCGAACCTTACCTGCCCGAGTCAGGGTGGCCCAAGTATCGAGCTCGCTTCACTCGCTCTTGTATCCCAAGTTTTTCTTGTTTTATTAATCTACTCTGTATGCCAAATTTCCAACACCGGTTTCCGCTTTTTTTTTTCGAAAATCAGTGCCGGCAGCAATTTCAACAAACGGCGCTGGTAGCTAATTAGCAAAATCTAAGGTATTTCTAGGTTTGCCTAAAAATACATCAGTCATAGGCAGAAATTGGAATCTATTTTTGGGTTTACCAAAAGGCGTTCGTCAAACCTAGCATAAACCAGTCATTACGCAAAGAGGCTACGTATCGATCCTGACTATAAAATATTAAAACAAACAATATAATACACGATACAGTTAGCATGGTAAATATCTCGTTTCTAGTGTTCGTGAGTTAGTGACCATGACAGACAAAAATTCATATGTACATTTTGATACAAGTGGAGAAAGTTTGTTATTGCATTCGAGACGGAATTGACACACGAGCCGTAGGCGAGGGTGTTATTGAGCCGAGAACTGCAATTACAATTGTCCACGTGTATCAAACAACGTTTTTCAATACACTTTTGAAGGAATAAAATAAAAGAATGAAAAACATTCACCTCCGACTATAGGCATTGAACCGATTTGATCTTCGTGTAAGTAGTATAGTTAACTGTGGAACATTTTTTTCTTGTACCCGTGCGGGTAAATGAAGTAAACGCACGCGTGTGGAATACATTGCATTACGAACCTAATCGCAGTGCGATAAAAACCCGTTTTTGAGTGTGAAGTGTATTGAAAAATATATATTCAACACAATCACTGTTTTAGTTCCTTGTACCAAGAGCTTTCAAAATAAAACTGATTGATCGCTTTATTAACGTCGATCAAAAAGCTTTCACGGTTCATTTTATACTTAAAATGTCACTTACGGGATATCCTCCGTGATTTTTTAGTTAGTTTATATTTTTATTTTTATTTTTTTGAGCAAAACAACAACGACAGGAACAGCATTTTTTGTTTGTTTTTAATATAAACAATAATCGCGGAAGATTCCCGTGACATTTTAAGTATTTAACACAATGTTAATTGTTTTATGAAAAAATGAATGAAAATGGAATGAAATGATAGGTATAATACTGCTATTCAGCTGTATTCAGATAGACTGGAAGCCGACCCTGACATAGTTGTTTGTAATTTTATATAAATCTCCATGACCCCTGTACTATTCAATGCATCCATCAGCATTGAGTCCTACCGTTACCAGTGATTTTTCACTTTAAAAATAAAAACGTTTTCATATAGTTACTTAGTTTGAATGCTTGGTTGACGACTTCGTGAAAATTCCTCCTTGTATTACCCTGAATAACTCTCGCACCAATTCTTGTTGCAGGATGAAGTACTGGCCGCTGTATCTCATAGGAGGCGCATTGTCAGCCTTCTGGTTGCTATGGAGATACAAGAACAGGAGAATGATCGAGATGGCCAAGAAGTTGCCAGGTCCACGGGCACTGCCGTTCCTAGGGAATGCTCTGCTGTTCATGGGACAGCCTGATGGTAGGTCTGAAGGCCTCGTTACTATTTGTAAGGATTTATAGGTACTTACTGATGTTTCATTTTGTTGAGCAACGTTGCAGGTGTTAGGCAAGAATGGATAGCAACAACCGCAAAAGTTATTTAATGTTCAAAACGTTCGTCGTGTTGTTAATGTGTTGAGTTCAGTGAACGAGAAAAACATTTGAAAAAAAAAAAAACAAAAAAAAAAACATGTTTATTGTTTTTTTCGTTCACCGGGTGAGTTCAATATCATGTTGCTAAATGTTGCTCTACAAAAAGTAACACGCGCTTAATCGCGTGTTGTGACATGATTGCGAAGACAAAACCAAAAGAAAATATTGCTGAGAGCAAGCTACGAGGTACACACTCATTTTTCTAAACATGTCATTACTTGTTTCTTAGACTTAAGAAAACTTTTAATGAGTAAACTATTTATTTATTTATGTACATTTTGCAGCCAACTAGCTTAATTAGCTGTTCAATAACCTCTAGTTAGTCTCTTTAATAAACAGCTGACGTTTAAGGCCTGAAAAAAACAATATTTAAGGTCAGGACTTGGGGCACCCCGATGTTAGGTTAGATAAGTTTCTTTAAACCCTGTGGAGAGAAATAGAAGCCTGCGAAGCTGGGCTACGTCGACTATGGTTTTTAGGCGAATATAAAGTGTTTTGAGGTTAGGGCACCCCGACGTTAGCCTTGGTTAGTTAGGTTTCTTTAAAGTAAGGTTTGGCGGTTAATTGAACGGCTAATTAAACTAGTTTCAGGCTGCGACATACACACTAAATACTTAACAGGACATTAAATTGAGATAGAACAGCACAATCGTCAGCATCATGTCACCCCGGAATCATCCACTGATGGGTATAGGCCTTCCATTTTTATGAAACACTTCCCGGTTTTGTGCGTCCCATAACCAGGTGTTTCTCGCGACTTTGACTAAATCGTCAACCCAACAAGCTTTAGGACGGCCCTGGTTTCTTTTACCTAACCTTGACCACCACTCAGCCAAAGCAAATCTCCGGGTCTAGCCAGATGTTCCGCCCAAATCCATTTGAGGCGCACCGCCCGGTTCCCGACGTCGCGCGTCGTGGACTTGAGTCCGACGACGGCTTTCGGTGTTACACACTCGATCTAAGAGGGTTTGTGCTTAGGCAGTCCTTTGTGAGCGTCCATATCTTGGCACGGTAGGTTATTTTTGTTGGCAGAACACATTGGTTGAAAAGGCGGGTATTTAAGTACTGACCCCCCTGGTAATCCCCCTCTAGTATCAAACCAGTGTTTTCATAATTTATTGCCGTCTTCACCTTGTTATGTTTATACAGAGTGTATTGTTTTCATATTAAGTAAAACTCTCAACGCTTTTCCTGTGCAATGACCCACATATGGTTTACTGCAATTAAAAAAACAAAATAAACATTATTGATTAAACTATTATGGCTACTCCGCAGACAGTGAACGTGTCAATTAAGCTATTTATGGGCACAACCACAGACTGAAATGGTCACAATATAGCATTCCATTTCAGACAACTTCACCATTTAGGTCTTGTTGATTGGTTAAGGAAAACATCGTGAGGAAACCACCATGCTTGAGAGATATTTCTCGACGGCATGTAGAGCCAAGTCAGAGGCCCATGGGCAGCATAAAAATTCTGACACCAGGTTAGACACTAACCACACGATAAAGAAGAAGACCATGCAGGTTAGGTTGGTAAAATAGATACCATGCTTGATACACGAATTGGGACACTATCAGACCATCAAAACGAAGCGAGTTGTAGGTTAATTATCGATTATATTTATGTTACCGTAAAATTGTAAATACCGTTAGATTATAATCTATCCCGCGAGATTGTAAACCCTCGAAAGATTGTAAACCTGTCCCTGATTGGTCGGTCTTACAGTAGGCCGTTCTGTTTGTTTCTTTGGTTAATCACAGATTCATTTTACTTCTACCACAATTTCATATAACTAATTCTAAAGCTGTGAGTTATTTTCAACACGACATCAATTTACAATCACCAAAATACTGTCCGTTTTCATTCGACAACAAACCAATTAACAAACAAATATGGCGGCGTGGGTGGTTGGTATGGTTCAACCAATCAGCGCGCGAGATGCGTTCCGTGTTCACAATGTTTCGAGAGTTTACAATCTCGCGAGATAGACTGTAATCTAACGGTATTTACAATTTTACGAAGACATATACAAGTAAGCCGCATCAATAATTTCCCATAAGATAAGTAGCAAGCCAATGGTACCTACCATTGGCTAGTTATCTACCTAGAAATATCATTTCTGAGTATCAATTCTCTATCAGAACAAACAAACAATTAAAACCAGGGTACCTATTAAAGAAACCAGTCAGAGTAAGCCCGACACGCGCACGAAGGTATTGTTGTATTTTACATGGAGCGACTGCCTATCTGACCTCCACAACCCAGTACTGGGTAATACGATACCCCTTGGTAAGACTGGTTGTCAGACCAAGGGGTATAGCTACAGACCTAACCACATATAAAGCCTGTAAATCTGACCATCCACGTGTTTGAAGAAATAGCCCGGACCTCGGTTTATTATAATTTTCTTCATGCTCGTATATAAAAGAGAATGAGACAATTACACATGATTATATAGTAATTAAACAGGTTACGTCGTCTTTAATCACCCATTTTCATCTTGTCTCTTAATCCGACCCGGCAGGTGGCGGGAATTACATCATTATAAAAACTGTAGTCTTATAGTTTTATCCGACCTCTGCCCCCTTCTTAGCTAATTGATCCAGTGTATAGTTTGTCATTAAATAATTATAGTGGCTGGAATGTGCTGTAATTGTCTGGGCTGGGTGAGGTTGCTGGAGGCAGAAAATTGTGTATAATTGTCAATGGATAATAGTAACTGTCAATACCGCGGGAAACAAATTCAAATTCATTTACTGTTTGTCACAAGTGAAATATCAATTCTTATGCAAAGAGGATCGCTGTAACATGCCTTTAAGGCACAAAATTGATTTTCGTCAGTTAACAAAACCAACCCGAATCAATGACTACACAACTTCGGCTTTCATCCTGCTTGTACCGATCGGTAAACATCGTTCGGAGCCCGTTAAATGCCGTTAGTCCTGCGCCTTATTTCCACCCAGTATCGTATGGCCATCCCATCGGATTATGAGAGTATAGTGTTCGCTTACACTTTGACCACTATATCTTCTACGTACTTGGCTAGTCTCTGTTGAGATTGTGACTGGGATCTGTCTAGAGGATATTATAGGATTGGATCTTAGATGCCTATTCCTTCTTTATTCCGCAGACCTATTTTCTGGGCGAATAGGTCTGGTGTCTCTTTTCTGTTCCTACACACTGTTTACAATACTTTTTTTTTATTTTTCCTCTCGCAGGACTATTGTAAGATTTTTTTTTTTTTGTTTAAATGGGCCTAGTCAACTTATATTGTCACTTACGGGATATTTTCCCTGATTATTATTAAACTGTGTAAGCTTAAAATGGTGTTTAGGCCTACTTACTCATGAAATAAACAGTATTTCAGCTCTTCAGTGACTAATGTTGTGTTGTTTTCTTTTTTGCGTTTAAGTGAATCTTATTAATAATAAATACCCAGTACTTCTTGTAATTTTATAAATTTTGCCTCGCATTTTTGTTCGCAGAATTTACAAAAGTACTGAAAGAACTGATGTTGGAGTTTGGAAGTCTGTATAAATTCTGGCTCGGTCCCGACCTGAATGTGTTTGTGAGCAATCCTGATGATCTCAAGGTACCTACTTCTTATGATAGTTAAACTAATTTAGCTCTTGATAATAAACAGTTACTCCATAATTATATTGTTATTGAACAGCATCCAGTTTGACTGGAAGCTGACCCGAACATATTAGGAAAAGGCTCAGCACAATGGTGATAATGTTCTCGTGGTTTTAAGCGTTACTGCTTAGTGTGGTCCCGGATTTGATTCTCAAGTCGGCCCAGAATTTCCCAACAGTAGCCCAGAGTCTGATAAGTGAGATTAATTGGGACTTAAACATAACTGGCGAAATGTGGGTGTACTATAGGGTTTATCTCTGTTTGACCATTCAGGGATTACATGTAGTTTCGGTAGCTGGTTTAATTTGTCCTTATTTAATTACGGCACGGTTGGCGCAGCGGCTGAGCGACTGGCTGCTGCGTTGCGTGTCGCGGTTTCGATTCCCACACGGAACATTTATTTATTTTATTTTATGTTATTTTTTTTTTTTATTTACCACCAATTATAGGATCATTACAGACTCGTCCAATACGATGCTACAATACATACAATATAGAAACACAATAAAAACACATAAAATAAAAAAAAACACACAATATAAAATAAGTAAGATTACAAGTAAAAATATTATTATTATAATTAAACACGACAATTCATAGTTGGACACCTTTTTCAGTAATTATTTGTGCCCTCTGGATAAATCTCGGCAGGCATATATTTGTATGGCCTACAGGTAGTTGTTCCGGGTCCGGCTAAGCACCCACGGTCAGGAAAAATTCTTTGTGTGGAGCCAAGTTTTAATAAAGAAAAAATAATAATATAGGTGACGCCCTTACGGGTTTTCAGTTACTGCTGACAAGCTCCAAGACCAGTGTAAAAGGTCCCCAGTACAAGTACATGGCTGATGTACTCGGAGGTGGAATACTGAGCGGATCAGGTAAGAACACGCACCTTTCTTGTATCTATTTTTACAGATAATTTAATTTGCACGGACGCAAACAACAAGTAGTTAATACTTAAGAGCTACCTCAAATTACCAACTCTATATTTGGTAATTCAAACTTCGTTTGAACTACTGTCAGAATAAAGTTCTAATCAGCTTGCACTACAAAGTGGTTGTTACGTCAGTCACTGCGGGCCGAATAGTGCGAAATTAGTGGTTTTTTGCGATTTACAAAAAATCTATTGATTGGATATTAAAAATAAATAATATAAGACCTGCTTTATAGTTCAGATAGATTTGAAGTATTTTTTTTTATGATTGCCAGCGGTTTATTGTTCAGTTTAGAGGTAACTTTGGGTTTTTTTTCTATCAAGAAAATTTTATGGAATCGTGTTTTCGCCAAATATAGGACTTAACATTAATCCTCAACTTTACCATATATTTATTTCAAAATTAATGCTGCAGTATTTTAGGCGTAACGGAGGATCATGCTAAGCCATTTGAGGTAGTATAGGCCCTTAATTAAACCGGTCAAGTTCGAATCGGACTCACAGGACACTAATAGTCTGAGATCTCTTAAAGAACTACCTTCACCGAGCTGGTTAATGGATGAAAAGTATTTTATATCAAATTAAATATGTCAATAA
This sequence comes from Xestia sexstrigata, assembly GCA_941918905.2. Taxonomy (NCBI): domain Eukaryota; kingdom Metazoa; phylum Arthropoda; class Insecta; order Lepidoptera; family Noctuidae; genus Xestia; species Xestia sexstrigata. The sequence continues at coordinate 6,748,856 of OW799221.2, forward strand.
ATAAATTGCAAATGGGTTGACTACATTTCAATCCAGAATATGATTAATTAACAATTTGTAATTTTTTTTAAACATTTCAGTGGTTTGGTTAATAGACAAATTCCATACCAATTGAAAGTAAACCTAAGTTAGGTTTACTTTCGATTGCCAGTATGGAATTTGTCTATTAAATAAACCAGTGAACTGTTTTTTTTTTTTTATAAATTGTTAGTTTATCATATTCTGAACTACGGTGGCCGGTAGGCGGGCCTGTGGACGGTGAGCTATGGGCTAGCTCGCCGTCCGTCCGTCTTATGACGACAGGCGGCCGTGTCGACGGCGCGTTCTTGTTCCACACACGCCTCGTAGAGATGTCAGCAAAAGGCTGCGGGACTGTTCGAAAGAGATACCGCGGCCCTGGAACACAAAGGGTGATGAAGAGTTTAAAGAAAGGAGTTTAGAGAAAGATGAAGGGGTTTTAGTCAGTAAAAGTCTGACACTCCCTCCTGCTCCGTCCAGATAGGGAGGAGTCATTTCCCATGCGAAAAAAAAAAGAAAAAAAGGGATCCTATACTATAAAGCACCCTGTTACTTCGTGGCGAATAAATTTAGAACACCCTCCCCCTCCCCAGGCCCAACATGGCGCAAGCACAGGAAGATAGCCAACCCGAACTACGGCAAGCGGGCCATCGAGAACTACGGCGAGGTATTCAACAAGGAGGTGGGTGACCTGCTGAAGAAGTTCAGGAGTATGAGCAGGGAACAGTTCAATGCGTACACCCACGTTGTGCGGACCACCAGCTATGTTGTTTGTCGTGAGTATATGTCTCTTTACCGCTTGGACTTGGTTAATACCACAGCCATTTGACACTAATGGAAAAACCAAAGGAAAGAAATGAGTGTGCCACGTGTTATCACGACGCGGTGGTTTTCACGCTAAGGCCTGAATTCCTCCTACGCTGATGTGGGTCGCGTACGGTCGGCCGCGTACGTCAGCGAGAAATACAGTAGCAACGCAAGCGCCGCTGAAGTCAGCGTCGCAGTATGGTGCTATAAAGAACACAATGTATATTCGTACGCGCGACCGATGTACGCGACCGACATCAGCGTAAGAGGATTTCAGGCTTTAGGCCTGAATATACATTGTGTACGTTGCTACTGTATTTCTCGCTGGCGTACGCGACCGACATCAGCGTAAGAGGAATTCAGGCCTGACACGCGCGTGGCCCTTGGTGCCGTGTAAAGTTGCCACTAAAAGTCGCATGGCCTGAGGTTATGAACAGGGCATCTGATGTTTAATTTTGTAGCGGAAAGTGAACTGTATGTGTGGGTATTAAAGTGGTTTTCCCAGAAACACTTTGTCTACATTATTTGGAAGCTAAATCCCAAAAGTAGTGTAGGCAATGTCTCAATCAAACAATAAACTATATTTCATGATGCTTTTTCATTCAATAACTTGTAGGTAACTAACAGAATTCGCTTCTTGGCTAGATGTCGTCAGTCTACATCTAAGATTGTCATCACTCACTAGACCTAGCTAATAACTGTAATTGAATTTATAATTTTTCCCCGTATTTAACAAAGCGTTTTTATTTTCCTGCAATTAACATACACGCGCTATGTTTTAATAGCAACAGCGCATAAATATCGAAATAGTTACTTCTAGCGGATATCAACGCAATTATTTTTTTTTGTTTTGTTTTTTCTTTCAGAAACACTTATGGGTTTGACAAAAGAGCAGACCTCGAAAATACCACACCTTGAGAAAGTGATAGACGATAGTTCAAGGTATATTTTTATGTTTTATTGTCCTATTTTGATGTATGTATCTCAAAACCGTGAAAGTAAAGAAATCGTCCTAGAACCGAAAATTTCAAAGATATACGAGTATATGTTTCTCAGGTATTCTTTGATCGTTTTGGTTGGAACGAGATCCACAACAAAAAACTTTTCTTTGCCTGCTTTATGAAAGTCCTTTTTAGGGTTCCGTAGTCAACTAGGAACCCTTATAGTTTCGCCATGTCTGTCCGTCCGTCCGTCCGTCTGTCCGTCCTCGCATAATCTCTGTGACCGTTAGCACTAGAAAGCTGAAATTTGGTACCAATATGTATATCAATCACGCCGACAAAGTGGTAAAATAAAAATTGGAAAAAAATGTTTTATTAGGGTGCCCCCCTATATGTAAAGTGGGAAGTGATTTTTTTTTAATTTCAACCCTAACGTGTGTATGTTGTTGGAAAGGTATTTAAAAATGAATAGGGGTTTCCTAAAATCATTTTTTGATAATGTCAATAATTTTGGAAATAATCGCTCCAAAAGTAAAAAACAATGTGTGTCCCCCCTCCAACTTTTGAACCATAAGTTTAGAAAATATGAAAAAAATCTGAAAAGTAGAACTTTATAAGGACTTTCTAGGAAAATCATTTTGAACTTGATGGAAACAACAGTTTTTGTACAAAAAAGACAAAAAGTTGTACAAAATAATTTCTGGACTAAGTTTGTAGTATATTCGTATATGCAAGCATTTTTTTTAACTTCGTTTACATAAAACTCATAAGTGGGAACACTTATTGTGACAGACGGGAAACTACGGAACCCTACACTGAGCGTGGCCCGACACGCTCTTGGCCGGTTTTTTTCTATTAAGGAGTCGTTGGGCTACTCACCTTACATTTCTATTAAGGAGTCGTTGGGCTACTCACCTTACATTTCTATTAAGGAGTCGTTGGGCTACTCACCTTACATTTCTATTAAGGAGTCGTTGGGCTACTCACCTTACATTTCGGCTGAAGTTATACATTATCATCATCATAATCAGCCTATTGTTCTTGATGAGGCGTGTAAATAGCCTGCACCTTTGAGACGGTTGTTTTTAGGAACAAACCTATGATAAAGGTGTGATGTCGGACCGGACCTCAAAATAAAACCAATTTCCCTATTGATGAATCCTCGAGTAACCAATATCAAATAATAATTAGCAGCAAAACTTGCCCACGTACCTCGGCAATCCAGAGATCCCACTCAGACTCAGGGAAATGGGAAGCTGACTCGTTCAAGCACGCGTGATGGCTTGTAGGTGTGCGCTGCCGGCCGGTGAGCTAAATCTTCTTAAATCCACCGGTAGAATGGTTAAAACTCCAAAAATCAAAATTGCACTATAAGTTCTCAATGAAGCACAGATGCAGGTCCATTTATTTTACGAATATCTTCAAGGCTTCACCAAAATGGAATTTTTAGTAGGCAGAGCGATGCGCACACACAGTGTCTGCGAATGGCGGCGGGGAGAGGACTCTTTGCTACCGCAAATGCCATCTATCGGCATGTTGAGAGAATACTCAAGAAAGTTCGATACATGGGCTCTGCGCTAACAAATATTGGAGCGGAGGATTTATCAATTGAGAAACTAAAATATTTAATTTGAAATAAACCTTTTATTATGGACCCCTTTTCCAATTACAGTATGTACGACATAGTATTCAGAAGAATGACAAAATGGTACTTACAAATTGACCCAGTCTTCTGGGTGTCCAGCGAATACTACGCTCTGAAGAACTTCATGACAATCATGACAGAGTTTAGTGAGGATATCTTGCTCAATAGAGCTGAAAGACTGAAGACTCTAGAGGACAGCAAGAGGGATCTTATGAATACGGAGGATGACGCTGATGTTAACACTCAACTGAGTGTTATAGATAGGTTCCTGCTGTCCCAGGAGTTGAATAAGGAGGAATTGGTAAAGGAGACTTTCACTATATTTACTTCGGTAAGTTTCAACATAAAAAAAATACTTTTCATATCATAAAGCTTACTTAGATTTGGTATTGCTACTCGGGACCTAGGTATGAGCAAATTATGATTGACGGCTTTCTTAAGCATATGATAGGTTCAATGAATGATTTGTCAAAATCAATCACTCTCGAATACTGAACTACTTCTCTCTCTCTTGCAAGACGCCTAAGAGACCGATTGTGGACCGACGTTACTATGCAAATGTAAAGAAAACACACCTTTTAATAAACACCGAATACCATGCATTTAACAGTCGGTTAAAAATGTATAAATTAAATATTTCAGAGTCAAGAAGCATCAGCTAAGATAACGTCGTACATCTTGTTAATGATGGCTTACCACCCCAAATGTCAGGTAAATGTTTTTTCACTAATTACTGGATAATACAGCAACCACGAGTCAGTATTTTGACACTTGAAAACTAGTGAAGGTCTACGTTATAAACTCGCAAAATGGAATAGTTTGTGTGTGTAAAAAGTTGAAACTGATGCTATGAAGCGATCACGACTCAATAGTATCGTCAAAAAAACGTGAATTAAACATAAACCAGCCAGTTTCGAGTTATTTTCATTGTTTGTAAGTCGTCGGATCAGCGAAAATTATTTGAAACGACTTTCTCATGGGTATAAACTCGCCTCCTATGGGAGTTAACGTAACTGGTAAAATGTGTGTGTAACGTAGAAATTCAAAACTTCAGCTTAAGGTGGAATCGCCTGGTCCGCGAAATTCAATTTTTCCAACGTTTTTTGCAATTCGCTGGTCAGTGTCGGGCTGTATGTTGAACAAAATATGATTCGCGACCGTACAACTTATGTATGTATTTACAAAATTATCATAGTTGAAATCATCAATATAACCTCTGGCCAGCGGCCAGTCACGTGACTTGATGTCGGTCGCGTAAGACCGGTCGCGTACGTCAGCGAGAAATACAGTAGCAACATACGCGCCGCTGACGTCAGCGCCGCAGTATGGCGATATGTAGACCACAACACAATGTATACTCGCACGCGCGACAGAAGTACGCGACATCAGCGGAGCAGGAATTCAGGCATTACACTTCAAGGGAAGACAGGCGTGAATGCGTGACGTCATGTTTTGTTATCTGAAGAAGCAAGGGATCTCTCAAACACTACAATCATTATAAGTTTTCTGTTTTTTTCCTATTTATTTGGGGGTCTGCGCAGCATATTTTGCAGCATATCTTCTTCTTCCTTTCTTCTTGATGAGTCGTCGTTTCAAAAGTCACCCCTTCAACCCAAAGATCAGCTTCCTTACAAGTAATACTCCATATTTTCAGGAGAAACTCTACGCAGAAATCAAGAGCGTGATTGGCGATGAGGACAGAAACGTCACTGATGATGACTTTAAACAGATGCCGTACTTGGAGATGGTGTTCAAAGAAGTGCTGCGACTGTTCCCCATAGGAGCCGCGCTGCAGAGGACTATCACTGAAGATATTACTATTAGTAAGTGATAAACTACCTATTTGACCGCCTTTCTAGTGTCTGTCTAGTGGTCACAAGCGTGACTGCCGAGCATAAGGTCCTGGGTTCGATTCCCAGGTCGGGCAAATTGTTATTGGGTTTTTCCATCAGGACTTTCTCAGTTGCAGTCACGGAGTGTGGATTTGTGCCAGATTAATGGCAATAGCCTCTATTACATGGGACTTAAACATAGCTGACGAAATATGGGTATGCCTAGTGATGAATAATCTACAAATTTTAGGGATTGACTACACTTTAATCAATTCAACCTAACGGAGTCCACTGCTGAACGTAGGCCTTCTCAAGTTGCGGCACAACGGCCCACGTGTACGGTCGAACAAGCTATTTGGTTTACATTTTACAATGTGATTTGTGGGTAAAACTGTAAACCAAATAGCTTGTTCGACCGTACCTGGCTTACCATACTCGATGCGAAATTAGCTTGAGCCGGTCAGTGAGAGCATTAAGCTTGACTCACGCTAGACCGTGTCGGGTCCGAGCCGATTGTCAACCGTGCAATTTTGCATGGACACACTCACGCTTCCGAGCCACAATGCCACAATGGATTGTGCTACAGCCGACACTCTGCTTGGACTCGTCATCCTTTATGTGTATGCAATAAAAACGAAAAAGACAACATAAAGGCAAAATCAAAACGCATCGTCGCCGGTAGTGACGTCAAAAGCTATAGGTCAAAGAAAGACTTTTATTTGAAAACTCCCTAAAGTTTCACAAAGATTAAATATCGTTATTGCAGTGTTTGCTTTTACAAGCACATACAAAAATTATTATATCAAGCGTAAAAAATTAGATGTAAACAAGGCAGAATAGGGAAATGACGTCTAATAGGATGACATGAATAGACGCGAAAGTCACGGACGTTTGAACTGTCGTAGAAGTATAATTTTTTTTTGAGCGACAACCAGTAGTTGAACTGAACTTTTAATTATTTTCTTGGGTGGATAGTAATACTGTGTTTTATTGATTTAAGTGAAGAAAAAATACACATATTATTCCCTATTCCAAGTCGATCAGTGTGGTTCTCTCTTGACAGTTGCTGAATGCCTAGTGTTATCCAAAAGTAGGTCTTGTTATACCAACTTTTTCTACCAAATGTGCTTTTTGTTGCTGCTATGTTGCATTTACATTCTAGAACAAAAAACAAGCAGTAGTGTATACCGCACCTGCAGTGCAAGTACGTAGGAATCGATTCGATAAATCTGACAGTTATTCTCGACAAAGTGAGTTTTTATCTTTGTTATAAACTCATTTTGTCGAGAATGACTGTCAGATTTATCGAATCGATTCCTACGTACTTGCACGGCTGACCTGTTTAAGCACATCACGGTGTATGTTCTTGTAAGGATTACAAGGGCGTAGACTGACTTTACAGTGTTTGGCCTTAACTCGTCCCCTCTCATTGATGACTTGTTTCCATATTTAACTGCTTCTATACGTTCCAGGTACCCACACTCTCCCAGCAGGTTGTTCACTAGTGGCTCCAATCTACCACCTCCATCGCGACCCTCAATTCTGGTCCGACCCAGACCGTTTCGACCCAGAGCGCTTCAACCGTGAGAACGTGAAGAAACGCAACCCCAACTGTTACATACCGTTCAGTTTGGGACCTATGGACTGTTTGGGTAAGCTTCTTCTCTTCGTGTTGACGTTACCTCTACAGCATGTATCAGAAATGTGTATATCACAACATACCTACTCCACACAAATATATGGGTTATCTGATTTAGTTTTCACGATTACGATGTTGTTGCCATGGGGAAAGTTGTTCAGTTTGATACCGCACCTTAAATAATTATGACCAGACTTTTCTGATGCACGCTTAAATTTATACTGTTTGACCTAATTAAGGGGCCACGATTATAGGCGAGACGACAAAAAAAAACTAATTAGTCCGTCAGTTAGATTATCAAAAAATATTTGACCCGTGTTTTTTCTTTTGTTACGTAAACCAAAATTGACGAAGATATGACGCTTTTAAAATTCTCAATACGTCACGCCTAGGTATAATTTTTAGTTAGTTCTGACGTCACGAGCCCCCACTCCCGAGTTTTGATGCGTTTTATCTGTGTTAATTTTCATTGATTCACAAAAACAAAAAATACTTGTTGATTAATTTCCAATACTCTAACTGACGGACTAAATAGATTTGCAATTTTTTGGTACTGTCGTCATGCCTATTGCGGCGTCAGACGCATTCTTGTAGTGGACAGGGGCGTAAGTCAAAGGGCATTTGGAACACCCCTGCAGGTCAGAAATTGTCTGATCAGGAGCGCCGCATTAGGTACATTTGGTGTTGAAAGAACCGATAACAACAATTTCGCCAGATTATGTTTGCTGGGTCAGCTTGGGAGAGGCCCATTTGTCATACATACGAGTATGTATGATTGCGAAAAGCTAATTTGACCTACGAAGTCTGTTCAAAAAGTATAGCGAATTTTGAATTTCCGCGGGTTTCGTATATTCGATTTTCGATTTTTTTTGTCATTATATTGGTACGTATGCTGACAAGTTCGGCCATTTTGAATGTTCAGTTAATTTTTGACAGCTATTTTGCTTGAACGTGTTTTGGCTCGTCTTCGACTTTTCCCTATTCCAAAAAAAATGGATCAAACAATCTGTATCAAGTTTTGTGTGAAAAACAAAATTAAGTGCGCCGACGCATTTGAAATGATTACTGTGTGCATATGGTGAAGCTACCTTGGACCAAAGGATTTATCGGTGGTAGGTACAAAATGTTCTCAGAGGGCCGAGAAAATGAGAACGACGAAGAGCAAGCCCGGACGCCCGAACACGTCAACAACAGAGATGTGAAGAAAATAGTATTGGCCAATCGTCGAATCACCGTGAGACAAAGAGATTTAAAAGTATATATTTGAATGTCTTTGCCGTAAGAGGAGTTGCTGAGGACCTAAACATATCGATTGGCTCGTGCGTGCCATTCGATTCTTACCAATGATTTGGGCATAAGACGGGTCGCCGCGAAAATCGTGCCAAAATTGCTCAATTTCGACCCTACGCCCCTGCTCACACATCGTTGCTTGTGCGCGAATTTTTGGCAAAAAACAACACACTGATGATGCCGCAGCCACCGTATTCTCCAGACCTGGCCCCCTGTGACTTTTTCTTTTTTCCAAAACTGAAGAGGCCCATGAAAGAACGATGCTAGGCCACGATTGAGGAGATAAAGACGGCATCGAAGGAGGAGCTGAGTAAGATCAAAAAAATGATTTTTTGAAGTGCTTTGAGGATTCGAAAAAACATAAGTGTACAATGTCTAGGATTACTACACGTTCACTGCAGAACAGGCCCATATCGGCCTGCCGCGATACTGCAGAATTAAAAAAAAAAAATTTTTTTTGTTGTAGAAACACAAAATTAGCGATACTTTTTGAGCAGACAGCGTATTTGTTAACATGTTTGAAAACTTAAACCGCAAAATAATTTTATGTCTAACTGTTATTTTTTTTACCTTTTTAGGAAGATACTTTGGAACAAAGCTAATAAAGACCATTTGTACGAGGATACTAAGAGAATTCGAACTCACCTCGACCGAAACTTACGACGATCTCCGAGTGATTATTTCTATTTCTGTAGTCTCAGTGAACGGGTTTCCTATCATGTTGAATCCAAGAAAGAAGATTAGCTAACATAGTTGATAAGAATATTTGATGCCCGTCCCATCGCCGACGACGCAACGAGTAGCTATCGACGATTTAGGTGCAGCATATCAGCTAAAGAGTTTATCAGTTTATCTGAGACCGTTACTCGCAGCTAACTTCCGAGCAGCCATAAAGTTTGATCACAACCTACTCGCTTATTGCTAATCGTCCGCGGTGTATTTGTTACTGTAAACAGATTTTATTTTTAAGGGTTATATCTTAAATATATATATATTGTTACAGGTTTCATTATACGTGCAACTTTTTTTTCTTCCCCTTGTTTTTTTAAGTTTATAATGAATGGCGTAAATTTCTTCTATTGAAAAGTAATTGTTATTTTATCTCCATTGAAAAAGTAGGATTCCGACCAGGAGACCTACCATGATCTAGTAGCGTGGATTGCTTCCACGCCACTATGCGCAAGAGAGGCACGTCGCTGGTGCGGCGAGTGCGAGGGAGCGCTAACAGAATGCTGGCCACGCTCGCGGGAAGGCTTGATTGCTCCATCATCTCTCACTGTTGCATGCGACATGTGGCAGGCTGATGCGACTAACAGACCTGATTTAATTATGTAAATTTGTTAATTATAATTATTTTTATTGGTGTTTTTATTTTTAATTAATTTTATTGAATTTAGTAAATGAAATTGTTACAAATTGAACATATTGTGTATAATGTAATGTGACTATGATTTTGTATGATTTCTATTATGAGTTTATGATACTCGAATTAAATGATTTTATTATTTTATTTATTTATAATTAAAAACGATTCAAAAGCAAGACATTTCAGTTTAGGTTCCTAAACAGCATCGCTCAAACTCGTACCATGACGTCCAATACGCACAGCGGTTTTGGATCGTTAAATGTGAATGAAAGATCTTAATTTGTGGCTGAACGGCGCGGCGTTTGAAACGTTTTTGTTGAAAAAGAGACAACGTTATTAGGGTTGCATAGTAGAAAATCAAAACTTTTCTGAGCAAATTTCAAAAGAACAACGTACAAATCAACAAAGTTTAAAATAACGATGGTCATTTGATCAAAAGTTCAGCTGACCAAAGTCTGGAATATCAATGTTTATATTATTTATTACACTATTGACCTAATCGCTTAAAGGTCAAAATGGATTACTGGATAAATTAATACAAATAATATAGGCGTTATACTAATGCGGGTAGAACCATAGATATAGTACCTATATATACTAAGTCTATGGGTAGAACTTAGATAATAAAATTATATAGGCGTCATACAAACTGTTTGAAGCGTTTTCGTTTTCACTCGTGTTCGATTAATTAACCTACTAACAACAATCTCTTTTTTATATTAATGCAAGTCGTTTCTGGCACTCGCCGGCCACTGCCGCGGCACCGCTCGCTTCGCTCGCTCGGCTCGTGCGTAGGAGGTCACAGTTTTAACCTAACATATCCTACCCATTTTGTTTAAAGAAGAAATTAACCTAACTTTTGATCAGTCGTTCATTTGATGTCACATACATTGGGATTCTAAAAATTTTCTAAATAAAACATTTGGTCATTTAAATTTTGTTATTTCGTTTATTGTTCTTTTGAAATTTGCTCGTAAAGATTTGATTTTTTAATATGCAAACGTTATTAGTATTAAATACTTAACTTTGTTTCGCGCACATTTTAGTGTTAGACACGCTCAGAAGCAAGTAACGTTTTATTTGATTTTAACTTATTAACGTTATAAAGTAAAAAAGACACTCTTAATAGTTGTTTTTAAGATACCACGCTAATACGCTAACTATTGTTAAAATAATTCTTAGTCAAAGTAGATATTTATTTCTTCACTCAGAATGTTCCTCAAAAACTCAAGCTAAAGCTATTCATCAGACATCTCACATACAGGTATTTGCACGATCTAGGCGGCCATAAGTCCCATTATTAAAATAACAATATCATTCATAAAAACGAGTTCTAGGAAGAGAGTATGAACCCGGGCACAATACTCATGCGTTATCTACTTGCTACCTGGCCCCCCGCACCTGTAGCGTCAGTCGGAATTTGACCGTTTCACCTAGTGTACGCATCTGTTCTCGGCGTAGCCAATTGAAACTGTCATAATTAGGTCCAAGATCACTTACTAAACCACTCTCTCCTAGATTTCTTTTCAGGCCCCCTATTCACAACGCTTCGTTTCGATTTTCGATTCGGAAAGTCGTATGTCTATCTTTTTTTGACATTACGAAATCGAGCGAGATGGACATACGACTTTCCGAATCGAAAATCGAATCGAAGCGTTGTGAATAGCTATGCAGGAGAGAAAAAAACTTAGGCCAGATATTGGCAAAAAATATATAAATATAAACAGAAGGAAAGAATACAGTTCTCAATCTACTTTCACTTTTTGCAGGTGTGGAAGGAAATTTTGTTTATCCTTTACGAATCCTACTTCTGAACTGTTGGGGTTAGCCAAAAGTTCAAACAAGACTTGGTATTTTCTCCAAAATTTATTCACTATAAATATTTTTCACAATCACAATATCTCAGTACTAAATACTCGGCACAATCCAACTGACAATAACTCTAGTTGAACGTGTTACACTTTTGCTGTTAGCCCAGTCAAATTAGACATGCAAGGTTACAATAATTCGCATAAAGCTAAAAATTGGTACGAATGTTGGGAACACTATTACAAATGAAATATCAAAAGTCCCAATCGATTCAACCTTTGCAAAAAAAAATATTCAAGGTCAAAGGTAGCGTAAATAGGTTTTTAGCATTTTTCAGCAAAACGGTAAGTTGTATCATAAAAATTTGTAAACCAATTTGTAGATCGTACAATTATCTACAATAATTAATTATAGACTTTTTCCTGAGAATCACCATTTCTGAGATATAGCTGTTCAAAAAGATGAAAAAGTTGTATTTTTCATAATAATCAAACGTTTCCACGCCACCGGTGAAGTAGTGTACCTGGCGTGTTTTTTTTAAACGTGGTTACCCTGGTGAGCCTATTCCACAATCTATTGTGGCCGTTTATTTAAAAAAAAAAAACAGCCAAGTGAGAGTCGGACTTGCGCATGAAGTGTACCATCAAGGTGCCTCGATACGAATTAGGCCTGCAGGACATATCCTATATAAAAATCTAAAAAAAAAAAAAATCTTTATAAAATTCTTAACGCACTCATGTGCGTAAAGAATTTTATAAATATAATTTAAAATTAAGTTATTTAGTAAACAATCGTAATAATCTATAAAATACAATATTTCAGCTGCACATATTGATAAAAATAATTTACATTATCTAAACCAAAAAGTAACCATCATAGACTTAGCCAGAAAGAAAAATAAAAAAGTTACTAACAGTTTGACAATTTGACGTAAGTGTCACATAAAATGATGAGTATTTAATATTTTATTATCTGCGTAGCCTTTTCCCAACTATGTTGGGGTCGGCTTTCAGTCTAACCGGATGCAGCTGAATACCAGTATTTTTTACATGGAGCGACTGCGAAATGTAACACGATTTAAAAGAGTGTATGATATTTAAATCGTGTTACATTTCTCATTTACACTACTTAATATTGTTCACTTCAAAAACCACTAATAATTACATAGTTCAATATTGTTATAGTCAATTATGTTATCGAGACATCTCGTTCGTTGCTTACGCGTCTATCCTGAGTGAGCGGAAGTACCACAATATCCGTTCAGCAACTTATTACAATAGTAAAATCAATCAGCCTGACAAACAATACTAAAACACTTTACAATCTGTGTTACTATCAAATAATGTCAGAATTCACCAATTTGAACACGTTTTTAAACATTAACAATAAACTAGTTGTCTCATTACTTTTTGGTCTTTAATCTGTGCTATTATGGAACATTTCCGGTAATGTAAACTGTTATGTAAACTTTTTACTAGTAAATCACTGTGTAAAATAGTCTTATTAATTTGTAGTTGGTAATCTATTATTGAAACTTACTTAGTTCTCGTACTAAGTTTAACTATCTATCTCAGAAATGGTGATTCTTAGGAAAAAGTATAAAATCAGTTTTTATAAAATCAGTTTTTATAGATAATAGCACGCCCGGGCCTGAAACCGAACTGCGCGTCGTTTATCGTCGTTTATCGTCGAAATGTTTATCCAGGACCCAGCAGACTGTCCAGCACTTTGGCGACCACTGTGGCTAGTGAGATCGGTCTATAGTTGTTTACATCCGATGTATCACCAGTTTTATTTTTGATGATTGGTACAACTATAGTACGCATTAGATCGCGAGTGCAAGCACTTTGGGTAGGTGTACACCTGCGTGCTGCAGGTGCTTATGGGCGCAAAACCATTATTTGATTTTAGTTTGTAATTTGAGGGTAGTTCTGTTTTTGTTTTTGTTTTTATGTTTTTATAGTTGTAATGTAAGGTAGTGAGATTTCTATTTGACATGTGTTGAATTACTGAACTAATATTTGTATTTCCGTATATTTGATTTTAAAAGTAATCGTAATTTCCGTTTGCTCCAATAATAAGAATTATGTTTGATTTATGTAAAATGTTGTGAATGTAATGTTTCTTCTGTTTATTTTAATAGGAGTTTATTTTGATATGTTCGCTAGAATAATTTAGGAGTCTAGTTTAGAGCGAACATATTAAGTAGTTAATTTGATCTCTCCCGCCTTGCAAAATTAAATATTGTTATTTTTATTCTACCTATCACTACCAACCTCAGTTTGAATTTCTGTCTATAAAAGCCGTTGTAATGTGAAAGAAGGGGCATTCTTGGTTTGCCTCATGGAATAAACACTCTGAACTGGAGTAAGGTATTTTCTTTAAACTGGTGCTTATATTTCCTACTGTTTATTATTTGCTGAGTAATAATTGTGTAACTGTGTATATATTGGTGCAAACCAATATGTTGTGTGACTCTCAACGACGACGGCCATCATGACGCCGACATGCTCGATGCTAAGGCTGTTGTGACCCGGGGATTTACCCCTCACCATGCCTTTAATCAACGCACGCACTTCCTTCGTAGTAAAATAAACACTACGCTCACTACCTTCTCAGCATCGGGCCCCTACCGCGCTGGCCCCAGAGGCGAGTCCACCCTGAAATGGCGGGAGAATATAGTGGCGATCTCACTAGGCTCGTGCACTCCCGCCACGCTGACAGGGAGGCCCGACTTATGATTCATTTTATTGGTGTTTTTCCAGAACTGACCGAACTTCTTGTTTGAGTGAAGTTCAGCAATAATATCCATTTGTTGTTCATTATTCTGACACCACTTTAATATTGATTTAAAAGCGCGCCTAGTTTCACACATATCATCATAAAGACGAAACATAGCCCTCTTATGAGCGCCGCGGACGTGCCTATTCCACCTGGTAATGTATTTACCTCTACGCTTTTCAGTAACATTATAACTACTTAAAACGGCCTCCGACAGTATACATATAATCTCGTCATACATGTTATCTAACAGTATTTTATGACTTTTGTTACAAAACATATTATCTGAGCAGCTTCTTAATTCTGAAGGAAAATCAATTTCACGAAGTCTAGAGTGATATACATTTTTAAATTTCGATATTTGAAGCGAGTCACGTTCACCCCAGACTATTCTATTTATACAAACAGTAGATAAACAAATCAGGCTTAAGTAAATTAAAATTACATCGTATAGATACAGAGTACTGATCAGAGCAATAAGTAATATATAAAAAAGGCAGGTGCCGCGTGGCACTCCGTGTCCGCGGCCTGTGTCACAAGACAGTGGTCGAGCCAGCGCCGATAGCCGTGCGCATCACTGACAAACGTATGACTGTCCGACGGCATAAGTTCCAGGTCTACAAAGGACCATGATTGTTCCGCACAAAAAGTTGGAAGTTCGGTAGCAAATGACTCACCGGGGTGCGCATTATAGTCCCCTAACATAAACACTGACTGGACACTTTGACTGTCAATTATTGCTGTCATGTCACTGAGACACTCTGTGAATTCCACTAAGTTTTCATTGGATTCGGTAGGCATATACACAGAAAATATCAATATGGAACGATCACTGAGCTCGATTTTTATCACGGCGAGACGCACACTATTGCACTTCACTACGGTTACCGTCAGAAACGCAACCTTTCCTTTACCCAAGGTCGTGTGGCATTAGCCACGTCTCCTGCAGCGCCACAACATCCGCCGAGCGACAAACTTGCCACACACATTCCACTATCTCATCACGTTTTTGCAGTTAAAACTTATCAAGTTGATGTTATTCATAAATTAGATTTGTCAGTATTCTCGCTAGTCACATGGACATTTCCCTTGTCAGGTCTGATCAATATATATTAGTCTATGGGTCTGATAATGTTTATAAATCGACGATAGGCTACCCTTTGGCCAGAAATCATCACTCAGGAAATTTACTAACGAATGTTTAGGTACGAATATTTTGTATGATTCGTAATCCTTCGCTAACTTCATGTCCATTTTTTCATTTTTAACGTCAATGTTAGTCTTCTTCATTATGTAGGTTATAGTATTTATGCTATACTTATCTTTATATTAATTATTCATAATACTGTAAGGAGAATCTTCTCTTACGTCAGTAACTACCCCACCACGCCTATAAAAGCAAGGCGCTGGGGATAGAACGACCATTTGTCCCGATCCAGGCCCCGGAGCCCGCCGCCGCGAACATTGGTCGTGCGCCGCATGCGCGTGCCGCCGCACCCATACGTGCGGCCGGGCGCGATTCCGCACCGCTCGTGCGCGCACCAGCACCTCCGCCGCACATCCTTGCGGCCTCCATCCGCGCCCCGGCGCCCACAGCGCCACCTGCGCGCCCCGCTGCGCAACACGACACCACGGCAGCGCGACCCGCCGCGTCGACTGCGCCCTTTGGGGCTGCGACCGCGGCCAGGGCCGCCAACTGCAACAGCAAGCCGGCACCTGGAGCGCGCCCGGCACCCCTGGCGCCCCAGGTGCCCGCCTCGCCGCTACCCCCTCGTGTCTCGGCCTATGACGCTCCGGCGGCGCTGTCGGCATGCTCGTAGAGAGCCGGCTCGAGCATGTCGGTGGCGTCCGCAGGCTCGGACGACTCTGGGCTGAGCGCACAGAGGAGGTACTCACCAGCCGCATCACCGTCGCCGCCGCGGAGTTATGGCTTCGACCTGTGGTCAGAGCCGCGACCCCAGCGACGTCGGCGAAGCACCGACGAAGCCGAGGAGGAGGCGAAGCGCTACTGCCTCGACCCACCGCTGCAGCGCGAACATGCGCCGCCGCGAGGTCAGGCCGCCACCGGGTCGCCTACGTTTGCGGAGGCAACCCGAAGCCCGCCTCCTACCTCTCCACAACCGATACCCAGAAACCCGGGGTCGCAACAAGGGGTGAGTAGACCTAATGCTGTCTCTCCCTCACAGCCAGCGGCCCCCCAGGACACAGACGAAAAGGCCGCCACTCAGCCCAAGCCGAAGCCACAGAAGAGGCCGAGGTATCCTCCGCTGGTGGTGGAGAAGCTGCCGGGATGGGCCGCCCACTTCAGGGCCCTAAAGGAAAAGCTGGGCCACCCCCCCAGTGCCCAACCATTTGGCACTGGGATTCGATTAATACCAGAAAGTGAAGACGAATATAGGGTGGTCCAGCGCTACCTGACCGAGCTGGAGAAGGCGGACGGCACATCGTGGTTCGCTTACTCACTGCCAGCGGAGCGAAGTGTGAAGGTAGCCATCAGGGGGCTGCCTGTGGATACCACCCCTGAAGAGATCGAGGAGGAGCTCCGCGCGTTGGGGCACGAGCCGGAATACGTCCGCCACATCAAGGCGGGCCAGGGACGTCCCGGCTGCGTGTTCCACGCCGTACTTAAAAGGACGCCCGAAGTACGTAGGATCTTCGACACCTCCGTGTTTTTATACATGCGGGGTGTGAAAATCGAAGCCTGGCGGGGCAAACGTGAGCCCGCTCAGTGTCACCGGTGCCAAAAGTTCCGGCACTCGTCGCACCATTGCCACCGGCCGCTCGCCTGTGTACGATGCGGAGAGGGGCACACCACGCGGGACTGCCCCCGCCCTCGTGACGAACCAGCCACGTGCGCAAACTGCGGGGGCGACCACCCCGCCAATAACATTAAGTGTCCCTCGTTCCAGGCGGAAATCAAGGCCAACAGGCGAGCGGGCACAGCTGCCGCCACGACCGCCGCACGACGTCCGGCCCCAACCATGGAGGGGCCAAGAGATGTGGCTGACTCCGAGGCCCAAAGCGCGTCACTGATGGCGGCGGCCAACGGGCCCACCGACAGGGGAGAAGCCCCCCCCAACTCCTCGAAGCGGCGGAGGGGAAGGAAGAGGAAGCGAAGGGGCAAGGGGAAGGAACCTGCGCCCCCCACCGGACCTGAGGGAGTTAACCCGGGCGACCTGCCTACAACCCTGGCGCAGGCTGTAACAACGGAAGCAGCTCCATCGCAGCCGAAGAATGTGGACAGATAGACTGGAAGGCCAGCTGGCGCCGGCATAGCGCGGCTCTCGGCCCAACAGCAGCAGAAAAAGCCCAAGAGTGGCACCACCAGCGCCGGCCCAACTGCCGACGCCAAGAAAAAAGAATTTACAGCCTGCGCCATCCAGTTGTTGATGGACCTTATTAAGGCCATCAGGCAGGGTCAAGACGCAGAGCTCGTCATCCTTGACGGCCTGGCCTCGTTACTAACCTTGTACCATGGCTAGGCCGTTAAGGGTGATTCACTGGAACGCCCGCGGCCTGCAAGGCAAGGTCGCCCCCCTCCGCCGCCTCCTCAGAGAAAAGGACATCGACGTGGCGCTGATAAGCGAGACACATCTGGGACAGGAAGACAAGCTGCGAGTCCCCGGGTATCTCGCTTACAGAAAGGACGAAAGGTCGGCAACCAATACCCGTTACCGTGGTCTGGCGGTACTGGTGAGGCGAAGAGTCGTCCATCAGCAGCTCCCCGTGCCGTCGCCCGGCTCGTTCTACGCGCTGGGTGTGCAGCTGCATGTTGCTGGCGAGGATCTCGCCATCTACGCCGCATACAAGGCGCCCTCGACCCATCTGGACCCTTCGGAGTTGAGGGCCCTTCTAAACGCCAGCGGCGGCGCGACGATCCTTGCTGGCGACTTGAACTGCAAGCACCCAGCGTGGAACTCGGCCGCGGCGAACACGGGAGGAAGACGGCTCTTCACGGACGCGGAAGCCTTCGGCTACACGGTGTCCGGCCCAGAGACGCCCACCCATTTTCCGGACAACCCACTCCACATGCCGGACGTGCTGGACATCGTGGCCTACCGAGGGCTACACTGCCAGATCACGCAGCAAGTACAGGACGACGAGATGCAGTCGGACCATCATCCTGTTCTCGTCGTCCTCTCGGGGATGCCGACCCGACTGAAACCCGCGGCGCCACGTCGAAAAACAAACTGGAAAGAATTCACAGAGAGGATTGAGACCACCACTCCATCTCGGCCTATCGTCACCTCCGCGGACGTGGACCAGATGGCGGCAGATGTCACTGCTTGCATACAGAGCGCCTTGGAAGCGGCGACTACAACTGTATCGCAGGAGAGCGCGGCGACTCAACGGCAGCCGCCTCTACCTGTGTACCTGCAGAAGATGGTCGCCGACAAGAGGCGCCTTCGCAAGCAGTGGCAACAATTGAGATGCCCTGTCTTGAAAAGGAGGATAAACCGTCTCGCGGAAAAGATCAAGGCCGAGATGAGAAGCAGGGAAGCCGAGAGCTGGGAGGACAGAATAGAGTCGACGGCCGGCAGCTGGCCCGACTTCCGACCGCGAACATGTCGCAACAGTCGAGCAACACCTTGGGGACTACTTCGCCACGCCGGTAGCTCCCGAGGAGGACGCCATATTCTTCTCGCCTGGGGCAGTCAGACGCGCCATCCTTAGGACAAAGCCTAGGAAGGCCCCCGGTGCAGACGGTATCACCAACACAGCGCTGCGCCACCTGCCGCTCCGTATGGTAGCGGCGCTGGCGCGCCTGTACACGGCGATACTGCGCAGCGGGGCCTTCCCCGCTTTGTGGAAGGAGGGGCGCGTCATAATGCTGCCTAAGGCGGGGAAAAACACCCTGAAACCGGAGAGCTACCGGCCCGTTACGCTGCTGCCGACCACCTCCAAGGTGTTCGAAGTACTCCTGTTGCGGCATCTCCAGCCGCACATCACGCCACGGCCGGAACAATTCGGGTTTCGGTCGGAACACAGCACGACGCTCCAGCTGTCGAGGGTACTGCACGACCTGACAGCTGCATCCAACAAGAAAGAGGAATCCGTTGCAGTATTCCTCGACATGGAGAAGGCCTTCGACCGTGTATGGCACGACGGCCTGATTTACAAGCTGGCCACTTCTGGAGCGCCCCGTCGCGTGGTAAGAGTGGTCCAATCCTTTCTGTCCCACAGGAGCTTCCGCGTGGTGGTCGAGGGAGCGCTCTCCAGCGCCCGCCCGGTGCTGGCGGGTGTCCCGCAGGGCAGCTGTGTGTCGCCAGCGTGTTACTCACGTTACACGGACGACATCCCCACTACGCCACAGGTGAAGCTCGCGCTGTATGCTGACGACGCCGCGTTCATCGCCACCTCGCTTAACGCGGGGCACGCGGCGGTCAAAATGCAGCGCGCGCTCGACCTCCTCCCTGACTGGCTGTCCAAGTGGCGGCTGTCTGTGAACGTGGGTAAGACGCAGGCGATAGTTTTCAGCTCTGCGCGCTCCCTCCCACCGCGCCTGACTCTCCAAGGTGCCGAAGTCGATTGGGCGCCCCGGGCCAAGTACCTGGGTGTGACCATCGACCGCCGGCTCACCATGGGGCCACACGTCCGCCAGGTCGCGGGCCGGACCAGGGCCGCCCGCGCCCAGCTCCGTCCAGCGCTCTCGTCCCGCCTCCCGGCGCGCGACAGGTTGGGCGTGTATAAAACATATATACGCTCAATACTGACGTACGCCGCCCCCGCCTGGTTCGCCCTCACTAGCGAGGGAAACAAGAAGATTCTCCGCGCGCAACAGACGCTTGCGCTGCGGACCATAGTTGGCGCCCCTCGCTACGTGAGGAACGATGTCATCCAGCGGGACCTCGGGATTGAGAGCCTGGACGACTTCATCCGACGCCTCGCGACGGGAATGTTCGCGCGTGCCGACGCATCTGCTTGGCCACACGTCAAGCACCTAGCGCCCTGGCATGCGCGCCCCCCTGACGCGAGGCGACTCCCCCGCGACCTGGTAGCGGACGATGACCCCACCCCACCGGATTGACCCGGGTAAGCTGTACCAGGCTATACGCAGCTTATCTGCACAATATGACTCCACCCACTACATGCACCCAGCTGCGTGCCGTATTCTAAGTTAATATAGGTACGTCACGCAGTGAAACCACACATGCACGTCTCTACACTCACGTAGACTCACGCGAAGGAAAGCGGCGCGGGCCCGCGACCGACGCACTCACTGGGCGGTGTTACACAATACAATACCGCCCACACACACACGTCGGTTCCTCAGTCTGGTCCACTGCTGGCTAGCTCTGGTTAGTGGGGCGGGCGGGAACCACACATCCACTGTAGGTGCGCTATAAGTCGGCACCTCTGCCGCTGGTCGTCCTCCGCCGGGCCTCCCTCGGGTCTCACCTGGCGGGGACAGACCGCCGTGGTGCCGTGAAGAAAACAGCGCTGTGCAACAGCGCTGTGGCGCGCCTACAGTCCACAACATAGCAACCACACACATGGGCGCATGCTGCCACCATGCGCCCAATTAACCAATGGACAGTGTCCACCCCGAGGACGGGTCCGTTTTAACGGACTGCGGTATAGCTTCCGCGGCAAGGGGGCATAGCCCCGGAACCGCCTACCGCGCCCCCTTGCGGGGGCGTTGTGAATATTACTCGGTAGAACGACCATTTGGTCGCTCGATGCTTGGACTGGACGGACGTGTGAATCATCAGCCAGTCGTAGAGTTACGTAAGCCATCTGATTTTAGTTTGTTGCAAAAGTGATAGTGAGTTTGTGTGTTTCGTTTAGTGGATTTTAAATCTTAGTGGACTGTAAGTGAATTTTGCTGATTATAATTTGAGTCGATTGTATTTTTTAAGTAAAAATGGTTTTTTTGTTGTGACTTGTTTTTTTTTTAAATAAATTTCCACTTCTGAAGCTTATATCAGAAGTGGGATAAAGGACTTTTAAGGCCCACTTAGACGAAGTCTCGTAGCTGAAAATTGTTGTGAACAGAAGAAAGACCGTTTTTTTTTCTCCTTTTCAATTTTTTTTTTTTACGTCTACCCACTTTATCACTTTTTTTTTACTATTCAATTGTCTTTCTTGTCTGATTTGATCCTGATTTTCTTGTGATAATGGGGCGTGAAAGGCCGCATACTCGTGAAAAACGTACTCGGGATAAGTCACGCGATCGCAACCGATGTCGATCCCGTGGGTCATATGATCGCAGTAGTGGTAGATCGTACCGCGATTCGAGTAGGAGTCGGCGTACTTCGCGAGATGGCTTACGTAATCGAGATCGGCATGATTCTCGTAGTCCCGAAAGGCACCGATCGCGTACTAGGGATAGGCGCGATTCGCGTAGTAGGGATCGTTCGCGTAGCGACATTGGCAATAGAAAACGCACACGTTCGCCTTCGCCCCCGGTTCAAACGAGTTCTACCCACAAGAACATCGAGGTTTTGCCAAAAGCTAAGGAGCCAACGATCCCTTATACGTCAGAACGACATCGGTCTATGGAGTCTAGCGTCCCTGGCTCTGAGGCATCCACTATCGCTCATGCCTTGATGCAAGCAATTAAAACGATGCAACCAGCAAGGTCACAAAACTATTACGTGTCAAACTTTGACCCATCAATTAACAGCGTCGAGGCATGGTGCAGCGAAGTGGATCGTGCTAGAGAGGCTAACGGTTGGGGTGACCACGAATGTCTGTCACGTGTAGCTACTTGCCTTAAGGGTGACGCCAAGGTCTGGTTAGGGGAATGGGTGACGAATGATAGGACGTGGTCCAATTTCGTACGCGAGTTCAAACCCCTTTGAAGCTATGAATACTACGTCAGACAAGTATTCAACTTACTCAGAATACGCCCGTCGTACCTTATTGCGTTTGAGAATAGTTCAGGGGCTGAGTGACGAATTAAGAACGCTAATCGTTATACGCGGTATAGACAACCCACAGGTGCGTGCAGCTGCTGCTTACGCAAACTTGACCTCTGACACTATTGTCTCATTCCTGTCAATTTACGCGAAACCTTCAAGGAACGACAAGGCCGTTGATCATAAAAGGCAAGGTCAAATGAAATCAAACCACCGTTCTGGCCCAAAATGCTTTAATTGCAATCAAAACGGTCAAGATGACCGTTTTGATTGCAATTAAAGCATTTTGTCACAATTGTAAGAGGCCTAAGGCAAACGCGACCAATAGCAAGCCTGCTAACGTGGCTTCGGACACGTCCTCCAATACACAACCTTCTTCGAGCAATTCTTGTACGTTCTGTAAGAGATCAAGACACACTGAGGACAAATGCTTTACCAAAGCTAAAACCGAGCAACGAAATCTGCGTAATGTCAACCTTTGCTCTTATCGATCAAATATCCCACAAAATAACGACATGACTACCGCGATAGTAGATGTAATACCCATAGACGTGCTCATTGATAGCGGAGCCCTTGATGTGTCCCTTATTTCCTCAGATATTTTGAAACATTTTACATGTCAGCCAAAACCTAGACGTTGTGTGTTGAAGGGTTTGAGTGAGAAAGAAGTAGTCGCCACATCTTACGTCACGTTCACTTTGGAATTCAGCGACATTGCCATCGAAGTTGACTTAGTAGTAGTTCCATCGTCCTTCATGAACGCCCCTATCATAATTGGCACTGATGTTTTGAACCGCGACGGCATCACTTACATTCGTACTAAAGATGAGCAGTACCTCACGCGTTCCGATAACATTAGCGCAAATGTCAATGCCATTTGTGCGGGTGACCAGGCCAAAGTAAATACACCCCTTCAGGGTACGGAGTTGCTTAGCCTTATGTCCGTCATAAACGAGTTTTCTGACTACCTAATATCAGGGACTGCTATGACCACAGTTCAAACAGGTGAGATGGAGATAAAACTTACTAGTTCCACCCCTGTCGTTTATCGTCCGTATAGACTCTCTTACTCCGAAAAACTCAAAGTTAGGAAGATTACACAAGACCCTTTTAGATAAGAGAGTGATTAGGCGTTCGAAATCTGAGATAGGCTTTGTGTCGATTTTAGGGCGCTAAATCGAATTACAGTGAAAGATCGATATCCTCTTCCACTTATAGACGACCATATTGATAGGTTAGGCTCGTGTAAATTATTCTGTAGCCTTGATATGGCTACAGGGTTTCACCAAATTCCCCTTAAAGAGGAATGTGTTAATTTCACTGGTTTTGTGACGCCGGAAGAACACTTTGAGTATATCAAAATGCCTTACGGATTAGCTAATTCCCCAATAGTTTACCAGCGCATTATAAATGACACCTTACGTAACCATCTTAATGAGGGAAACGTGCTGGTCTACGTCGATGACGTCCTTCTGCTAAGTAATTCTGTGCCAGAAGGGATCGAACTGTTGCGTAAAGTGCTCAGGACCCTTACATCGGCCGGTTTTTCAATAAATTTGGCTAAATGTTCGTTCCTCGTCACAGAAGTAGAATATTTGGGGAGGTTAGTTAGTCAGGGTCAGGTTAGGCCGAGCCCACGAAAAGTGGAAGCCCTAGTTAACACCTTGCCGCCTGAAAATGTAAAGCAAGTGCGCCAACTCTTAGGTTTGGCGGGTTATTTTCGGCGGTACATAAAAGATTACTCCACTAGAACTGCTCCCATTGCTCATCTAACCCGTAAAAGTGTCAAATTCAATTGGACTCTCGAATGCGAGGCTATTCGCCTCGATCTCATTAAAGAATTGACCAGTGAACCGGTACTTTCCATTTTTAACCCTAGCTTTCCCACCGAAGTCCATACAGATGCCAGCAGTGCTGGATACGGTGCGGTACTCCTACAAGTTCGTCCAGATTCAAAAAAGCACGTTGTGGCTTATTTTAGTCGGACCACTCAGGGTGCTGAACGGAAGTACCACTCCTACGAATTGGAGACCCTCGCCGTCGTCAAAGCCCTTCAAAACTTTCGACACTATCTGGTTGGTTTGAAATTTGTGGTGGTGACAGACTGTAATGCCCTTAAGGCAACCGAACGAAAGAAAGATCTTTTGCCTCGAGTAGCCAGGTGGTGGATCTACCTTCAAGACTTCGATTTCTCAATCGAGTATCGAAAAGGAGTGATGTTACCCCATGCAGACTACTTAAGTCGCAACCCTGTCAGCATCAATCAAATTTCTAAACCGAGAAATTGGGCTCAGGTTGCACAGTCAGCCGACAACGAGACGCAAAATCTCATCCAAAGGCTTCACGATGGCAGTCTCGATGCTAATCGTTATTCGATCCCAAATGGAGTCTTGTACTACAAGTACACCCCAGTGGGTCAAGATCCACGCCTACTCTGCTATATACCAAAGGGGCACAGACTTAGTCTCTTAAGAGTATTTCATGATGAGCACGAACACATCAACGCGGAGAAGACCCTTGACCTTATCCTAAGACATTTTTGGTTCCCCGGACTCAGACAGTTCGTTGGTAAATACATTGCTCACTGTCTCGTGTGTGTGTCGCAAAAGAGAGTTCCTCGGGCTCCTTTGCAAAATATTACTTCCTGGGAAAAACCCGACACACCGTTCCACACTGTTCATGTTGACGCCTTAGGCCCTTTGCCTGTGTCTGAAGGGTACAAATTCATTTTACTTATTGTTGACGCTTTTACCAAATATACCCTCCTCTACCCGATTTGTAGACAAGACGCTAGTGAGTTAAAACGCGTCGTTACACAGGCTATTTCTATGTTCGGAGTGCCTAAGCTTATGTCACTGACAAGGGACGAATGTTCGAGTCTAGCGAGTTTGTGACATGGATAAATGAACTCGGTTGTAACCTGCATTACATAACGCCGGAAATGCACCAGGCTAATGGCCAAGCTGAGCGTTACATGCGTACCGTCCTCAACATGCTACGTATCCAGTCGAACTACAAGAACGTACCCTGGTCAGAAACATTGTAGAAACTTCAGTTGGTGTTAAACATCACGAGACAGAAGACTACGCAAGTATCACCATTGAATCTTCTGATTGGTACTGAATCCACAACTCCTGTGGTTCGAGCTCTGGTGCGTGACATAGCTGTCGAAGGATCGACACCAAATAGAGAGGCCCTACGTGAAGTAACCAGAAGCAGGGTCCGCGAACTCCTAAGGAGCAATCGAGCTAGACAAGACGAACAGGTTAATCAACGGCGACGTCCACCTCGCCAATTTAACGTTGGTGACTGTGTGTTCGTAATAAAATTTTCCCAGTCAACAGGAAAACTTGACTCCGGAATGCGTGGTCCATATAAGGTGGTAGAAGCACTGTCTAGTGGACGTTATAAGCTGCGTTTGCTCAGCGGTAGCTACGGAAAGACTACGCAGGCTGCTGCCCAGCACATGGTGCCGTGGCGTGGCGAGTGGTGCCCAGAAACGTGCGCCGCGTTCTTTGAGAGTAAGTAAATCACTGTTGTTTGAATTTACGGACAGGAGTGATGCTTTGGCTGCTGTGCTGTGCTGTAGTGCCACCGGTAGCAGGCGCATGTGTGTCGCCGGTCGTGTTGGCACCTGTTGCCGAGTCACTGTCGGCCGTATAAATTTGACCATGTGCAGTCAATTTGTGTTCTCACACGTATGAATACGGTCTGCGTGTTGAGAGAACTCGTGCGTATGAATACGGTCTGCGTACCGAGTGGGCTCGTATACATGATTGCGGTCAGTATATGAGTCGGCTTACACGTATGAATACGGTCTGCGTGTTTAAGCGGCTTGCACGTATGAATAAGGTCTGCGTGTCAAGCGGGTCTGCGGATTGTCAGACCATGTTGCAGGTTGCGAGAGCTGAACGCTGGTCGTGGTCGCGGTCACCGTCAGCAAGACAGCAGCAAAGAAACCGCCACTTGCGCTCTGGACACGTACAGGACAATGCCTTGGCTTTATTTTTATAATCGGTTTAAGAAAGATGGATGTGTGTGTCTATTCAAACTTATGAACTATTTGAGAGAACGATGAATGAATTAGTTGGCTGAAGACGAACGGAACTTTGTGAGAGGCTGAACGCTTTACACAAATTGCTCGGGTAGCTTCTAACAAGATCTTGTTTGTAGATGAAGATACTGATGACGACTCTGAAGAAACCGGGTCCCCTACTGCGGTCAACCCGTCGCTTCTGCCAGCGGGCGAAGTGGAGGTCGAGGTGCCGACTTCTCCCATCGCGGGTCCTAGCGGGGCCACTTCAAAAGTTTGTGTCGAGGACGACACCTTGCTAGGAGAGGCCGTGTAAGGAGAATCTTCTCTTACGTCAGTAACTACCCCACCACGCCTATAAAAGCAAGGCGCTGGGGATAGAACGACCATTTGGTCGCTCGATGCTCGGACTGAACGGACGTGTGAATCATCAGCCAGTCGTAAGGTTACGTAAGCCATCTGATTTTAGTTTGTTGCAAAAGTGATAGTGAGTTTGTGTGTTTCGTTTAGTGGATTTTAAATCTTAGTGGACTGTAAGTGAATTTTGCTGATTATAATTTGAGTCGATTGTATTTTTTAAGTAAAAATGGTTTTTTTGTTGTGACTTGTTTTTTTTTAAAATAAATTTCCACTTCTGAAGCTTTTTATTTGTTTCTATGTTTACACTCAGCAAATCGATCTAAATACGATTATAAATAGCTGAAATAAAATAATTAATTAATAATTACTAATCATTTTCATGTTGTGACACGTCAAATTGTCAAACTGTCAGTTACTTTTTATTTTTTTCTGGCTCTATGATATTTACTTTACGGTTTATAAAATTTAAATTATTTTTTTCAATATGTTTAGCTATTGCTTTTCGTGATCTTTTGTTTTGGACACGAATCCACTGGTCACTCGGGGCCTGGGTCTTCCATTTCCCTTCTCGAACAATCTCCGCCAACGATTTAGGTGCGATTGGGCTAGATCCATTTTTGTCGACTGTTGGCGGTAGCAGCCCAGTACAGGCGGCCGGACTAGATAGCCTCGGCAGCGGGGCGGGGGACAGGGGACCGCGGGTGACGGCTTCGGCGGCGGCGATGCCCCAGCGGCCGTACCGTGCACCGGCGGGGGAACGGGCGCGGACTGCGCGTGAGGAGCCGCGAGTGACTCGATCAGCTGACCCGCGACGTGCGTCATCGTAGCCGTTTCTCGAAGTTCGACGGTCGAATCGTATTGCTTACTTAGTGGTGAAGCTTCACTACTACCCTCCGATATATGATTATTGTTAATAACGGATTTTAGAGTAGATTCTAACGTAAGTTCTTGGTACATTCACTACTGCCTTCATTGCACTCTAGCGGCAATCCCATGGGAACACTATCGCACTCATAGCTTGCGAGTCTTGCGACATATGTACCTCTTTTAGTGTTTACATTGCGCCATCCTGATGAAATGAATTGAGCAGGCTGCGATGGAGTATTGTGGGATTATCTGAAGTCCGAAGAGAGGGGGAGGACACTTTAATTCTGAAATCCGGCAACCTGCTCTATTTTCGAGAGGGTGACCGGCAGTCCCAGGGTGGTGTTGGGTTTATCGTCCACAAGTCCCTTGTGAACAACGTGGTGAAGATCGAGAGTGTGTCGACCAGGGTGGCGTACCTTATACTCAGAATGTCCTCAAGATATTCGCTGAAGGTCACATAGTTCTACGCCCCGACCTCGGCACACCCCGACCACGAAGTGGAGACCATGTATGAGGATATCTCTAAAGCCATGCATGGTCTCAAAACTTACTTCACCGTTGTCATGGGGGACTTCAACGCGAAACTGGGCAAACAAGACGGGGATGGACGTCGGAACAACTGGGGCCACCAACTGGCTAGTTTTATGGAGAAGGAGGGCCTCTATATGATGAACTCCTTCTTCAAAAAGCGTGAGTACAGGAAGTGAACCTGATGACCTGCAGAGCCCCGATGGTGCAACCAAAAATGAGATTGACTTCATTATGTCAACCAAGAAGCAAATGTTCAATGATGTCTCTGTGATCAATTCGGTGAAAACCGGGAGCGATCACCGCATGGTAAGAGACACATTGAACATCAATATCAATATAGAAAGGTCTCGACTGATGAAGTTTACGCTCTGTCCAGCACAGATCCAAATCCAAAACCCCGAGAGCTTTTAGCTTGAACTCCAGAATCGTTTCGAATGCCTAGGAAGCTCAGTAGACGAATACAACGATGGATTCGTGGAAACTGTCCATACGACTGGGTCGAAGTTCTTCTAGACACGCCGGACAGATCAGAACAAGAGACTCTCCGATCAAACTCTCAAGCTCATAAAAGAGCGGCGTGAGATGATCCTGCAGTTTCAGACGAGGATTTAAAATACCGGCGGCTCAATAGACGGATCTTAAATCCTTGAAGAGCGACCTCCGCCACTTTATTACCGAGCGTATTAACACATTGAACGCCGTGGTGGTCACCGGTGACCACCTCTATACTTTTCCTATGGGCTGACGCCAATTTACGATTTCAACAAATTTTACACATTATATTTAATTGGCCCATATGGTTCAAAATAGCCAAAAACCTCAATCTAAATAATTATTTTTTATTACTATCCAAAGAATTAACAAAATAATTGCTGACGTCCACCGGTGACCACCACGGCGCACGCCGTTGGAAATCTGCATTTCGTTCGCGCGGGGCCGCGGGGGTCGCGGCGCCGGTCACACCCCGCGCCCTTCCCCGGAAGGGCTGCGCGCGGCCGCGCTCTTGACACGAGTTAGTAATCGCAAGCAAGCAATCAAGGTCACGCGCATTGTTTATTTTTCATATTACCTACATATTTTCGATTTTTTTAGTGACAGTTTTACCCTGGTTACTTCTAAAAGTGAATAAATTGTGTCCTGCCTGACTGTAAGAATCATGGATGATTTTGAAGACTTTGAAATAACAAATGATGATTTGACGCAGATTGAAAA
Source organism: Xestia sexstrigata (assembly GCA_941918905.2). NCBI lineage: Eukaryota > Metazoa > Arthropoda > Insecta > Lepidoptera > Noctuidae > Xestia > Xestia sexstrigata. The sequence continues at coordinate 6,777,849 of OW799221.2, forward strand.
TATAGAAATTTCCTTGCTCAATAGTAGCTTTCAGCTAAGTTCAGAGTCTGAGGAAGAGTATGACTTACAACCACCTTTACGAAAGCGACGTCGACGAGTTCTGTCCATTAGTGACACGAGTGACATTGAACTTGAAAATGCCGTGCCAAGTACTTCTGGTCACACCGCGTCGCTTCCTGTATCATCTACCGTGTGGCACCAACCAAAAGGTAATCAGCGTCGGATTATCCCCTACACTGAATTCCCAGGATTAGATTCACGAGTAGTAAGAGAAATGATCGATAAGACCCCGGCAGATTTCTATCATTTTTTAGTACCAGACGAAGTATTTGAAATGGTGGCCGATTGTACGAATAGCTTTGCTATAAAAAAAGTCACAGGATCGGACGCAGCATCTAAAGCTGCGCGGATTCGCCAATGGAAACCTACATCCGCAGCAGAGATAAAACGATTTTTCGGATTGATTATTTTCATGGGGGTCGTAAAATTACCCAAAATATCCTACTACTGGTCAAAAGATGCTGTACTTGGACAGAATTTTCCTCGAACAATAATGAGTCGAAACCGATTTGAGTTGCTGTTGCAAATGCTGCACTTTTCTCAACAAGATGAAGACAATAAATCTAATAGATTACACAAGATTCAGAAATTGCTCGAAGTTATGAACAGGAACTTCCAAAAAAACTACACCCCTTCCGAAGAGATCTGCATAGATGAAAGCGTGGTGCCTTTTCGCGGACGAATAATTTTTCGACAATACAATAAACAAAAAAGGCATAAATATGGTATAAAGGAGTTTAAGTTATGTACCATTCCTGGTTATACATATAAAATAAATGTATACGCAGGAAAGAATAACGATGAAGTCAATACTACACCATTGAACGTCGTTATGTCTTTATGCAGCGATCTTCTATACAAGGGACATACGCTAGTGACCGACAACTGGTACACCAGTATAGATCTTGCCAAAAAACTTCTGGATGCAGAGACTCATCTCGTAGGCACGATTCGGAAGAACCGGAAGCATCTGCCAAAGGATGTAGTAAATGCTAAACTGAAGCGAGGACAATTCGTGGCGAAGGAAAGCGATGAGGGCATAACTGTAATGAAGTGGAAGGATAAAAGAGACGTCCTTTTGCTGTCCACAAAACACTCAGTGCGATTCCAAAATGTCCGAAAACGTAACAAAGTTACTTCTAAACCAAAAATAGTCATTGATTATAACGGTGCTAAAGGAGCTGTAGATATGTCCGATCAGATGGCTGCTTACTCAACTCCACTGAGGAAATCGATAAAATGGTACAAGAAATATGCAATCAACCTTCTCCTAAACACAGCAGTGGTCAATGCCCAGTGCATTGTCTTGTACCAAAGCGTTACTGGCAAGAAAATACAAATGGCAGACTTCCGGCTGGAATTACTGAAGTCATTTTGCAGCCAACAAGATGTTCCAGTTGGAAGACCTAGAAGAATGATACACAAACTGCAACAAAAAGAAGGGCAAGCCAGAACAAGCAGGCGGGCATGTGTGAATTGTTACAAAATTAACGCAGCTACTTACGGCAGAAAGTTGGCTAAAAACAAGACTAAAAAGGTGAGAATGTTTTGTCCACAATGCCCGGAGAAACCTTTTCTTTGCATATCTTGCTTCAATGTGCTTCATAATTGACCAATTTTTTACCCGACTTAGCGACGAAGAAGACTGATTTCATTTATTCGCCAAATATTCATGACAAAGTTTAATTCAGTAGTAATTTTTTGAGTTATTTTAAGTTTTTTTCGAAGTTTGTTTAGTTTATTTTATACTAAGTCCAAAAATAAGTGCTTGCCTAACGTATAATAAAACGGTTTTTAAATATTTTCTAATAAACCATATATTTTGTAAACCTTCTTTTATTTTAAAACCACATCTTGTATACTTAGCCAAAAAATCAACATAGTCTTTTTTATACTTAGTGTCGAAACGAGCTAGTATGCGTAAACTGTTCTCCAGGGCCGCGCCGGGCACGCTCAATGTAGTTTTGTACCGGCACTGTGTCCTCCAGCGAGAAAATTGAGTTCAAACACGAGTCCGTCGCGCGGTCACCGGTGAGCCCCACGGCCTGAACGGGTAGTATTGCTGTCGGTCACCGGTGAGCTCCACGGCCCAAACGGAACAACTACTAAAGTTGAGTCGGCGTTCAATGTGTTAAAGACGCGATCGAGCGGAACAAAGGCTCTAAGGTATTTACTAGAGATCTGGCTATTGGGCAGAGAAGACCGACGATGGCAGAATCTTATCTGCCAAACCGGATCTTCTGAGGAAGATCGAGAGCTTTTATGGGCAGTTATACACGTCAACCAGTAAACCCGTCGTAGATCTAGCAAACGACCCAAAAGCTAAACTGACTTGACACTATACCGAAGACATCCCGGACGTCAGCCTGTACGAGATTAGGATGGCTCTGAAACAGTTTAAAAACAACAAGGCACCGGGTGATGACGGAATTACGGCCAAACTCCTGAAGGCGGGTGGAAAACCGGTACCGGTACCGCTATTATTTATTTACTACCTACTACCCTCATCCGTGTGTCACTGCGGGGGCCTACTGAAAACCAGCGCTGAGTGTTTTACACCCAGCATATGCTGAGTTGGTTACCCTTTCGTTATGGGCATGCTCAGCGCAGTTGAGCTGTTTAATTCATTGTTCTGTTTGTTGTTATATGTATGTGTATGTGTTGCTCTATTGTGTTGCTGCTGTCCATTAGCGAATAAATGATTATTCTATTCTATTCTATTCTACTTAAGGCCCTTCAGAAGCTGTTTAATTCCGTCATACTCGAGGAAAAAACGCCACAGAGATGGTGCAGTTCTTCAAGAAGGGTGACAATGCCCGTCTGAAGAATTATAGGCCCATCTCACTTCTAAGCCATGTCTACAAGTTGTTTTCAAGAGTCATCACGAATCGTCTCGCGGGCAGGTTTGACGATTTTCAGCTTCCCGAACAAGATAGTTTTCGAAAAGGCTTTAGCACCGTGGACTACATACATACGCTGCGGCAGGTTATACAGAAGACCGAAGAGTATAACCTGCCTCACTGTTTAGCGTTTGTGGACTACGAGAAAGCCTTCGATTCGATCGAGTTGGGCTGTATTGCAGTCTCTCCAACGGTGCCAAATCGACTACCGGTACATCGAGGTGTTGAAGTGTTTGTACAAAAATGCTACCTAAGTCCGACTTCAGGACCACGCCTCGGAACCTATCCTTCTGCAGCGAGGTGTGAGATGGAGACGTCATATCTCCGATACTGGTCACCGCTGCACTGGAGGATGTCTTCAAGGTTCTGGACTGGAGAGGGCTAGGCATCAACGTCAATGGCGAGTACATCACTCACCTTCGGTTTGCCGACGATATAGTGGTCATGGCTGAGACCATGGATGACCTCAGTACAATGCTTGATGACCTCAGTAGAGCTTCCGAAAGAGTGGGGCTAAAAATGAACATGGACAAAACCAAGGTCATGTTGAATGCCCATGTAACACCCACTCCTATCAAAATCGGAGACACTACACACTCGAAGATGTGGACGATTATGTGTACTTGGGACAAACGGTCCAGTTAGGTAGGTCTAACTTCGAGAAAGGGTCAATCGTCGAATCCGACTCGGCTGGGCAGCGTTCGGGAAGCTGCGCGGTATCTTCTCGTCCAACTTACCGCAGTGTCTCAAGACGAAAGTCTATGACCAGTGTGTGTTGTTAGTGATTACATACGGGACCGAAACGTGGTCGCTCGCAATGGACCTTATCAGAAGGCATATAGTCACCCAAAGGGCAATGGAGAGGGCTACGCTTGGAGTTTCTTTGCGTGATCAAATCAGAAATGAAGTCATCCGCAAGAAAACCAGGTTCACCGACGTAGGCCGAAGAATTGCCAAACTTAAGTGGCAGTGGGCAGGGCACATTGCTCACAGAACGGATGGCCGATGGGGCTGAAAAGTTCTGGAGTGGCGACCGCGAACCGGAAGACGATGCGTTGGAAGACCTCCCTCTAGGTGTACCGATGACCTGGTGAAGGTTGCGGGAATCCGCTGGATGCGAGTCGCACGGGACTGGTCAATGTGGCGACACTTGGGGGAGGCCTATGCTCAGCAGTGGACGTCTTTCGGCTGCAATGATGAATGGATAGATTTAATAGTACGGGGGTCGTGGAGGTGTTTAAAGTAAAAATGTTACTGGAACTTGTTGGAACTTTGACCCCCAATATCTCCGTAGCTAGAAGGTTCCTAGGTATGGTGTAGAACAAAAAAAACTTTTTAAAGGACAAACTTAACTTTTCTGTTCGATCCCATGAAATGGCTATTGCGCCAACCGCAAATAAAAAGATAGTAATAGTAAAAACGTTTTTTTTTGTTATTAAACGATATATTTACGGTTTTCAGATTTTTCCCTTTACATGTGCTGTAAGACATTGCTTATCGCCAAATTTTGTGATTCTAGGTCAACAGGAACTACTATGTATAAGTTTTTGACCCAAAACCACCCAACCTCGAATTGTCAATTTTGGTTAAAAGCAAGATCTTACAGCGCAAGTAAAGGAAAAATTCCGAAAAAAAATAAAGTTAAAAATTAAGGTAAATTTTGGTGCTCACAAGTTTTTCGCGAAAATCTAAGTTTGCCCACATCTTTTTATCATGTTAACTCAGGACCTTGATTTTTATACACCTACTATGGACTATAGACCTCAATATCTGGTATAAATTTCAACTTGCTAGGTCCACCCGTTCCTGAAAAAATTGGTGGTGACAGACGGACGGACAGATGGACAAGAAGTGATCTCATTGGGGTTTCTTTTTTACCTTTTGATGTACGGAACCCTAAAAATGATCGCTATGACGGGGAAAACAAATGCCTCTCGGCTTCGTTAAGGGTCTTTTTACACCCTTTATAATTAAATACCTAATCAGTTAACCTTTTTAACTGGTACATACAGAGTGTAACAAGACTTCACGAAGCCGTCAACCAAGCATTCTGTACATCGAACTAAGTAACCCTACGCAAAACGCTCGTTCCATCATAGACCTCATCCATGGTTTTTCATAAGGCGTGATCGAGGTCAAGAGCAGGCCCATATTATAATAAAAATAACTAATGAACCTTCTGGACCTGACGAACTTACTATACAATATGTTAAAAAAACCTGTCCGATCCGAGAGGTTAATAATAATTAGTGGTCGGGTTTTTTTTTTATACTTTTAATTAAATGTTACTTGTTTGCATGTGATTTTAAATATCAAAAGAATTAGGTATCGAGATTAGATTCTATTTATGTAATCCTTGTGGAGAACAAGTAAAAAAACCGGCCAAGTGCGAGTTGGGCTTAATAACACCTACAAGTTTATATGGAACCCTCGGTGGGTTCCGTATAAACTTGTAAGTGTTAATAAGCTAAATATTGACAGTTTCCAGTTTTTTTCCTTTACATGTGCTGTAAGACATTGCTTTTTGCCAAATTTCATCATTCCAGGTCAACGGGAAGTACTCTATAAATTTTTATTCCCTTGATAGTGTCGATATAAAGGGTGTTAAAATACTCGTAACGAAGCCGAAAGGCACTTTTTCTCCCCATCATTGGCATTGTGATCATTTTTTTGACCATACATAGAACCTTCTAGTTACGGAGATATCGGGGGTCAAAGTTCTAACTTTTTCAAAAGTTTTTTTTTTAAATAGGTACATGTTTTTAATGTTAGGACTTTACAAAAAAAACGAAAAAAAAACCTTTACGACCCCCACACTATCACATACACCAGCACAATGTTGTGAGTGCGTTACATTGAGTTTTACCGTAAATCGTGATTTTTCACCCCAAACATTTTTTTTCCCAGCAATAATTTTTGATTCTGATGATTGCTTGGTTAAGGCTTCGTAAAGAGTTTGTTTACACCCTGTATAGTTTTAATTTCAACTCGATACCTCCACGCGTTCCCGAGATAAAGGGTCTTGACATACAGACAGAAGACCAAGTACGTGGCGAGAGTGCAGCTGTTGGAGTCGCGCTGCAACGTCAACTTAAAGCGTTGGTGGTGCGAATGCCAACGTGTTATCTGCACCTCGTCTTGGAGGAGGACTTTTGGCCGCAGGGAGTGGTGTTCCGTCGCTTAAACGGGAAAGTGCCACATGGACGCACGGTGACATAGTGCACAAGTAAAGTGATACTAAAGTAGTTTTAAAGTCCTTTATATTAACACAGTTTGTATTTTATGTATGTTAGTCTGTAAGGTATATATGGGCCAAAGTTGCCTGAAAATAAAGGTGTATTATTATTTAAATATATTCGTTTATTTTGCTCGGCTTTCCGGGTAGCCGGAAATTACTGGTAGCACGGGCCTAAACCAAGTGATTATCAGCTGGGTTAATAGTTACAGAGGTAGTAGTAGGTACATTACGGTTTTGCGTTGTAGTTTGGAAGAGAAATGAGGGTGTGTTTGAGTGGATAATGTTGGTGCGGGTCGTCTGTTTCACATTGCAGGAACTTTCTTACCAGTCTACACGTGTTTAGTATCACTGTCTTCTGCAACAGGTGGTAGGTGTTAGAGGGCAGATTTAGAGAAGTAAGGGACTGGTAGAGTTGTTTTGGTATTACTCCTGTTGTGGACAGCACTATCGGGACTATTGTTACTTTTTGCAGATGCCAGAGGCGGGTTATTTCGTCTTTTAAGTCGATATACTTCTATTTTATTTTTTGCAATCGTTGTTTGTAAGTTGTGTGTATTTGATACAGCTTTGTCCATGAGATATTCAGTTATGTTTTTTTTTTATTTATAATTGTGATGTTTGATATATTGAAGTGTATGGTTCGGTCTGTAAAAATCCCTCGGTCAAAACGTAATTTAGTCGAAACGTTTTCCAGCACAGGTTCGGAGATGTATTTGTAGTAGAGTACGATGGAGTCTACTAGTTTGTATCAGTGTGCTAGTTTCTGATGTATCACATTAGCGACTTGGTAGTGTCTATGTTTGTAGTCTGTCTGGGCTATTGATTTACACTGTGATATGCTGGATGGCTGGATGGTTTGTGGTGAACTATTGCATTTTCGGAAAACAGTGCTTAGATTTTTAATAGAAATGTGCTTCCTATAATTTTCTGTCTCAATTATTTGGTCCTGTATTGCGAGCATGAAGCCTTCAGTCTCCGGGAAGAGCTCGCCTCGTTTAAGCCATGCGTTCGACGCTTCCTTGTCGACATTAATTTGGCTTAAATCTTGGGAATGTATTTCGTGTAAAGACTTCTGGCTCCATTCAAGTAGTTTGGTTTTGTTGTCGGTTACTTTTTCGTTTTTCTGTTCGGATTTGTCTTTTAAATTTAGAGGGGTAAACTGGTGGTCGTTGTTAGCTATCTGCTTATGAAGTGCAGAAGATTCTGCATTGGTAAAGAAATATTGTCTAAAGGTTGTTATTTGTTTATTGTGTAAGTTTTGAATGTCAATGAGCCCCCTGCCTCTTTTTTGTCTTGTCAGTGTTAGCCTTTGCACGCACGATCTTGGGTGACGCTTTCGGAATTTGGTCATGGTAGTTGTATAAATAAAACATACGTGGAAAAATGGAATACTGAATTTATTGCAATTCACAGTATTTTTACGTAAAATTAGACTTGCCGGTCCGTCTGAGAAAAATGAACGAACAGAGAGAACCAAAAATCTAGAAAAATTGCTAGCCATAAGTGCAAGTATTTAATTGTTAAATGTTACTAAAACGAGTAGCTATTTCGGAATCGATTTAAATTGATATAAAAATGTTTATTTTATTATTATATGTTGAATTTACTTTAACATAGTTGGGGCCGGCAAGTTGGTTAAACAACTAAGCAATTAAATTTTAACATAAGTACTTAATGATAGAGCTAACTTAACTTATATGATAAAACAAGTGTTTTGCTTATTTTTATAAAGGTAATGGACAAAGTTTTCTCAAAGAGCGAGTATAGATTTTGCTACCTATTTTACAATCGGCTACCCTGACCTTACCATCGGGGCCAGTGTACATTTTTACAATTCTGGCCATAGGCCATGATAGTGGAGGCACATTATCTTGTTTAACAATTACTAAATCCCCTACATTTAAATTGGGATGTGTTTGATGCCACTTGGGCCTGTTTTGTAACAGTGTTAGATAGTCCCTTGACCAAGCCTTCCAAAAGTCTTGTTTAATCTTGGAGCACATATTCCAGAACTTGAGCCTGTTCATGGGTACTGCTGAAAAATCTTATTCAGGATAGGAGGTCAAGGAGCTACCTATTAAAAAATGACCAGGCGTCAAAAAACTAAGATCAGAAATGTCTGAGCTCATGGGCAGCAGGGGACGAGAGTTCATCACTGCTTCTATCTCTGTTATAATGGTATAAAGACCTTCAAACGTTAAACATAAACTTCCTATAATTCTTTTAAAGTGATATTTAAAACTCTTGACGCCTGCCTCCCAGAGTCCTCCAAACTCAGGAGAATAACTCGGAATAAAGTTAAACTTTATCATATTTGTAGCACAAAAATGCTCTACAGAATCCTTGTGAGCTTTCGAATGAAATAAATCATACAGACCCTTCAATTGATTAGAGGCTCCTTTAAAAGTTTTTGCATTATCAGAAAAAATCTGAGTAGGCATGCCACGCCTTGCAATAAACCTTTTGAGACAACCCAAAAAGGTCTCAGTAGTGAGGTCACTAACAAGTTCTATGTGAACCGCTTTGACAGCAAAACAAACAAACAGTGCGACATAGCATTTAGTCACAAGAGGTCTTCGAATTCTTGCAGTCTTCATGCTGAATGGACCACAGAAATCTATACCTACGACCTCGAATGGTCTCGCTGACTTGAGCCTTTCTTTAGGGAGAGAACCCATCAGTTGTTTAGCCGCTGCAGCCTTTAAACGTGAGCACTTCATACACTTGTGTAGTACCTTTTTGACCTCCCGATGCCCACTGACAAGCCAGTAGCGCTGGGATAGTGAACTCAATATTATCTTGGATCCCGCATGCAGCAGACGCATATGTTCCCTTTCTATTAATAATATTGTTATATGACAAGCCTTCGGTAAGATTATTGGGTGCATTTTGTCATATGGTATATTATTTGCATTTTGTAAGCGGCCACCAACCCGTAGTATGTTTTCTTTGTCCAAAAATGGATGAAGATTAGATATACCAGACTTTAAAACTTTGTCATTTAAAATTAAAACAATTTCTTTAGAAAAATACTTTTTCTGGGTACATTTTATAATGACCAATAAAGCCTTTTGTAACTCCTTGGGAGTTAGCACACCTGTGAGTCTGTAATTTAAAATAAAAGTATTATTTTTAAATCTAAGCATATACGCTATAACTCTTTGTAATTTATTTAGATTTGAGAATTTTTTAAAGATATCAAACAATTCTGACTGGTCGACCATAGATGGGTTTGCTACAGTAGCTGCCGACACAGTTGGAGGTGGAATAGGTAAATTGCAATGAGCATAAAATGGGTGTATATAGTCCTTATTGGATAGCTCTGTGGGGCCCTCCCACCACAGCCTGATGGACTGCAATTTTTGTGGCTCAACTCCTCTAGACAGAAGATCAGCAGGATTATTTGAGGTTTTTACAAATGACCACTCAACTTCACTTGTCAATTCATGTATTTGTTTGACTCTATTTGCAACATATGTATTGGAATTAATATTGGTTGACTTAATCCATGCCAACACAATTTGTGAGTCACTATACAGGTATACCTTTAATAATGGGAATCGTGACAGCAATAGGTTGTTCACTCTGTGGGTTCTATCTATCATGGGGTATTGGTTTCCGCACTTAGTCCTTGAAGTGGACCATTGTGCGTGAGCCATGGTGGCCGACACTCTGTGGGTTAGTTGGGCTAGTAATAGAGCGGCATTCAGTTCAAGCTTAGGAATGGTTAAGGCTTTATTTAGCGGAGCAAGACGAGACTTTGAACACAATAAATTTACAATGACTGACCCGTCTTTATTCAAAATTCTTAAATATAGGCAGCAACCAAATGCCTTTTGTGCTGCATCTGCATAGCCTACTAGCTGTATGGATAGTGTGCCACAAGAATTTACACAACACGGAACAGTGACAGTACCCATCTTGTTTAAGTTGGTTAAAAATGTATGCCAAATGTCCAACAAGCTCTGAGGTAACATAGCATCCCATCCTAAATTGACAGACCATAATTGCTGCATAAAAAGCTTAGAAACCACAATTATAGGTCCTATTAAACCAAGTGGATCAAACATTTTGCTGACAAAGCTAAGTACCTGTCTCTTAGTGTACATGCCATCTTTAATTGGTGGACTTGTAAAACTAAACTGATCTACAATATTGTTGTATTTTAAGCCCAATGTTTTTACAATGTTATTTTTATCAAATTCAATGTTATCATCAAAATATTTATGTTCAATAGGAACATCTTCTAGCACTTGAGGAACATTTGAAGACCATTTGTGTAACTTAAAGTTTCCCAATTGTAAGAGTTCTACTAATTGTGCCTTGAGATCATGCAGGGACTCTGTACTGTCAGAGCCACATAGTACATCATCTACGTAAGTATTCGAGAACATAGCCTCCGCTGCAAGCGGATACCTCTTTCCATACCTATGGGCCAACTCTATTAGACATCGGGTTGCCAAAAATGTAGATGCTTTTAACCCATATGTAATTGTCTGCAGCTGTAAACAACTGATAGGCTTGCATGGATCATCTCTCCAAAGTATGTTTTGGAGGCAGGCTTGCTTTGGATTTATCCTCACGCAGCGAAACATCTTGGCAATGTCACAAATTAAAGTAAAAAGGTACGTACGGAACAGGAGCAGGATATCGAATAGTTCTTTTTGTACAACTGGTCCATTCAACATGACATCGTTGAGGGAGACTCTACCTTTTGACTTCATGCTACCATCGAATACCACACGCAGTTTGGTTGTTCTGCTGTCCTCATTGATCACAGCATGATGAGCTAAAAAATAAACATGTCCATTAGTCACTTCATATTCACTAATGTCGACCTTTTTGGCATGTCCCAAGGCAACATATTCTTCAATAAATTGTTTATATTTTTCCAGGTACAAAGGATTTCTTTTGAATTTCTTTTCCAGTGCCAGAAATCTTTGGTGGGCGACTGAAAAGGAATCTCCAAGCTGTAGTTGTTCTAAGTCACAGACAAGTGGCATATCAACTTGAAATATATTATTTTCAATTTTAACTGAGCTTTGAAAGGTAGCCTCAGCCTTTTTATACTCGTTAGACAACTTATCAGCTGGTGCAGGGACCTTTTCAGTGAGCCAAAATTGCTCCATTACATTTTCCAGTTTTTTAGAATCACATATAGCCAAATTCGAAACATAATTGTTACCAAAATTACTTATATTTATAGTCCCTCCAAGAACATATCCGAATAAAGTTCTCTGCAAAACAGGGCCATTTGGAATTTTTATATTTCCATCTAACAAAATACTGAAGTATATATCGGCACCTAAAAGCAAAGAAATTTCTTCAGGAAGATTAAACTTATCATCAGACAAAATTATATTTTTAGGTAAATTAAGTTGTGAGATATCAATACATTGCTGGGGTAATTTTGTGATTATAGAATCCACAACATGGCATTTTGCATTTAATCAAGTTTTTGACACTGGGGAATGCAAATTTACATTTACAAAATGACTGATTTTGTTGTGTTTATTTGTAACACCAATAATATGTGTTTCTTCTTTATTGTATTCTAAACCCAAATCCTTCACAAGGGAGTTTTTGATGAGTGACACCTGACTACTCGAGTCAAGCAGTGCCCTGACATAGACTTCATGGCCTGCAATATTAAATAATTTTACCTTCACAGTTGGCAATATAACATTGTTACTTAGCGCTACACTGGAGTATGTAACAGCCTCCTTTCCCTCTATTTCCTTGCCTACATGCTGAAGAGTATTGTGCTTCTCCTTACACACTTGACAGGTAAAGTGAAATTTACATTTGCCATTATGTGAGTTTAGACATGTAGAACATAGGCTGTTTATAGAAACAAATTTCTGACGTTCTTCTACGGAAGCTGTTTTGAAAGATGGGCAATTGTAAAGTTTGTGGGAGTTATTACCCTTGCAAAATGTACATAATTTTGCATTATTAGAATTAGCAACATTGGTTACCTTATTTGACTTCTTTGAAATAGCTTCATGGGAGCTGCAGTCCTCAAGCGCCATAGCATGCTTTTCAAGGAAAGCTGTAAATTCTTCCATCGTTGATAATACTTCAGGGTTCCTGTCAAGTTGATAGGCTCTGTTTGTAAATGTGTCTAGTTTCCTAGATAATATAGAAATAAGAAGCATATCCCACGCCTTTGTGGGTGGCTTTAAATTTTGTAAAGCATATAGCTGCTGCTTAATTTCAGAAATTAATGACCTTATAGAGACCGCAGTACCCTTCTGCATTGTAGGCAAGTCTAAAAGTACATTTATGTGGTTTATAATTAACCTGGACTTATTTTCAAATCGTTTCTTTAATAATAATAAAGCCTCTTCATAAGATTGATTTACAAGAGGTAAATTAACAATCTCATTAAGCGCATCATCACTTAAATATTTCCTTAAGTAAAACAACTTTTGTACATCAGAAAGTGCCTTGTTGTTGTGTATTACAGCAGTAAACAAATCTATAAAAGGTGTGTACTTTGTGAAATCCTTTCCACTGAATACCGGTAAATCAATATTTGGCAATTTAGATGAAGATACACTTGTACACTGGGACACCTCTGATGTATTTAAGTTTTTCAAATAATGGTTTATTTTGGATATGATTGAGAAGTATTTTTCTTCTAGAATGGCAACATCTTCGTTGTCTTTACCATCTAATGACAAAATGTCTAGTTGGACCTTTTCGTAGTCCTTTAAAGTACAAATTAACTTTTCTTTCGGAGCTTGAAGAGCTTCAGTAGTGACACTAGCAATATTCACTGGGTCGTTGATAAAGTTCTTAATGCGAGTTACGGTACCTTTGAGTTGACCGCGCTTTAAACGCAAAGTCTTGAGATCCTCTTCCATCCTGGTTAGGTTACAGCACCTTAGGCTGACCGTCGTACTAAACACCGTTGTATTTCTTGTTGTTTTCGAAATAACAACAACCGCAGCAACCGCCGCAACCGGTCACAACTATACACAAACTCACAACACAATCACAACAGGTCACTGTCAAATTGACAGCAGTGACATGTAGCTGTCAATGTCAATTGTCTTCGCGTTCCAACTCTATGGCGCGTTCCCGCTAATTTTTGTTGACGTAGTAGGTAGCACAGAACACATATACTCTAGGAGGTAGGTAGGTACCAAATTTTCCAAGGAGAATCGAAGTAGGTACTTACGAATTTTTCACTTTCTTTTACAGCCACTTCTAGATTGAATTCGATTTTATAGAAATACGAACCAACACGATGACTGTAATAATAATATGATGAATGATATTTTCTGGACTTTATGTATCTTGAAAACAAGTAATAATATGGGTCGATGGTTTCTTCGTGCTCCTTCAGAGCTGCCCAAATGCGAAATTGCTTGATTGATAAGCTTGATTCTGCACGAAGACCTGCCCGGGCCGTTGGAGTAGGTGTGCACGCGAAGTAGATATAGCTGCGCTTCACGAACAAAACGTCGCCACGAACCTCGGAGAATAGTTACACGAAGTCCTCGTTACACTAATCGAAGGACCACACGCGCATGTATAAATAAAACATGCGTGGAAAAATGGAATACTGAATTTATTGCAATTCACAGTATTTTTACGTAAAAATTAGACTTGCCGGTCCGTCTGAGAAAAATGAACGAACAGAGAGAACCAAAAATCTAGAAAAATTGCTAGCCATAAATAATATTTATAGTGTTGCAAGTATTTAATTGTTAAATGTTACTAAAACGAGTAGCTATTTCGGAATCGATTTAAATTGATATAAAAATGTTTATTTTATTATTATATGTTGAATTTACTTTAACAGTAGTATTTATTTCGCGTTGTAGGTTTTTTAGGTCGGTTTTGGTCCAGTTGATAATTCCGAAAGAATATGTATGTACAGGTATTGCATATATGTTGACTGCTTTTATTGTATTTCTTGAATAAAGTTGTGTTTTTAGAATAGTATTTAATCGGTGTTGAAACTGTTGTTTAAATTCTGGCGTGATTGGTTGTATCCTAAATATTTAAATGTTTATATTTAAGGCGGTATTTTGTACCTCGCGCTGTCCATCGCTGGCTGTATTCTAAGGGGAATCCTGTGCATGTTGAATTTAAAATATTTGATAGAGGGTTTAGGGCGAGGCAGAACCACAGTGGGCTCAGTGCATCTCCCTGAAAGATACCTCGTTGTTTTTTGCTTATTATTTAAAAATAAAGACAAAAAAAATTATGATTTAATGACACATGTACAGTTTTCAGATTTTTCTCTGTATTTGTAGTATAATACTATATTATTTGACAAATTTTATAGTTCTAGGCCAACGGGAAGTACCCTATGAATTTTGATTCCCTTGAGAGCTTCGAAATATACGTTTTTCGCGACATAAGCGTATCTTTTTTTCACTTTAACTTTAAAGGTTGTCTAAAGGGACCATAGACTTGAGTATAATTATGGTTTTAATTTCAACACGATTCCACCACGCGTTCCCGAGACAGACGCGTTCCCGTCTTGACAGACAGAGGGACGGACGGACAGACGAATCTAATAGATATTTTTTTCAAAGAATTAAGGAACTGATCTATTAATTAGGTGACAGATATCATATAAAATTATCATTTCAATACAGATATATTATTTCTGCCCGTGACTTAGTTTTTTGAGGACAGACCTGATAATTATTATCCCGGCGATTAAAAAAAAAATCAGACTAATTAATAACCTTCTCTTTTTGGCAGTCGGTTAAAAATGTCCCTGACGCCTTTATAAAAGGATCCTTTTGACATCGTTTTTACGACAAACTGCTACTCGGAGACAAAAAACACCAAAACTCATTTAGGTTTTTAATACGATAGAATCGAGAAAATAAACCCTTTGCGAAAATAAAACTTTTTTGGCTAAATTTTAATTTTTTTCTGTGCCATATTTTTCTCAATAGTATAATGATTTTGCCTCGCATACGTACGCACTTTATGCACATATGACAGGTCTAACGTGTGAGATTTCTACCACCTAATGTTATAACCCAGGGAAATTAAGACAATTTGTCAGGATATCAATCACAATATTTATTAGGTTGCACGGTTCGGGTTGGTCGCTTCCATGGAGAAGAACCGGCAAGAAACTCCATGGTTACTCTTTTCTAATTATTTGGTATTACACAATTTTATATTACTTCACGTTTTATACAAAATGCAATAATTACAACACTTATCGGACATAGATTCGACTATTATTCTAAACATCACAATTTCTTCCAACGAATCGCGCCCTCTCGGCTGAGTGCCATGGTTTTTATCAACTACCGCTTCTCGCTACAACATCGACGGTTAGGCAGTGTTGTCATTTCTCAAAAATAAAACGAATGATTAAAATCTTAAAAACCCTACATAATATTAGTTTAGATAGATCACAGCAGATCTTATTAATTAATACATATTTGCAAATCATGACAGAATAAAGAGTTTCTAACAATATTAAATTTAAATACAGATACAAATAACTAAAACTGAATAACTAAAACTGAAATAAATCGTGTATTATTAAAACATGGAGAACTAAGATTCGAGATACTTGTGAAGAAAATCTCATTAAATTTAATAATTATCTGCAAAAACTATCGTTTTCTGACGTATATAACACAGAGGATTCGAACAAAGCGTATGATAATTTCTTTGAAATATTTAAGCTCTTATATGACTTATGCTTTCCCTATAAGCTAGTGAAAATAAAATCAGAAAAACCAATTAAGTGGATATCGCGTGGCATAAGATTATGCAGTAAAAGGCAACGAAATTTACTTTGGAAACATAGACTAAGGCCGTCACCAGAAAATAAAAACGCTTTCGTTACTTACTCTAAGAGGTTTAAAAAAATAATCAAATTAACTCAGAAAGCCCAAAAAAAATCAAAATCAAAATCAAAATCAAAGCATTTATTTCAAGTAAGCCAGTTACAGGCACTTTTGAATTGTCGAAACAAAGATGAAAATTAAATGTAGCTACAGTCCCAGTCACAAGACATAAAAACTGTGAAAGTACTGTAGTTGCCCATTCCCTAGCGTAGATCTCTATGGAGAAGAACGGGCAAGAAACTCCATGGACACTCTTTTAAATCAGAATATTGTTACAAAATCTTGGTTACATCATTCATGTTGAGATGGTATATTATGTGAGAACAATGTAGCAAGATGTGCACGTTAAAAGTGTCCACAGCAAAAACACACAAACAAAAAAAATACAATTCAAAATAATTCATTCAAATAAGCCATGGCAACTAAGAGATGACCAGTCACAACTGACAGCGCCCGTTCACGGACATGACGCATGGATCAGCACCATTCAACTCAACCATTTTGAAGGGAACTAAATGATCCGACACATGCGCCACCATCAGCGAGACATTTGAGTGAGCATGACATACTCTAAACCGCCAGGGCACATTCAAGTCAAGAAAAGACGTAGGTTTCCAGTAAATGATAGCTTTCTAGTACATAGTACTCACACAATATGGGCTATGCATTTATATAATACTAAGGAGATTGAATCTATACAATGCAAAGATAGTTGTACAATCTTCAGCAGCTCCAACAATACATTTTAATGCTATCAATTTATGCGCCCCTGTCCTTGTGGAGCAGGACCAGCATTGAGCCAAGCATTTTTATCAGCGATATAATCGCTCAACTTGTAATATGCTTGCTTACATAGTGTGCGTTTAATGCATGTTTTAAATTTCGTCTCATTCAGTTCAAGAATACTTTGTGGAATTTTATTATAGCATCTTAAACAGTACCCCATGAAAGATGAGTCTACTTTAGCGAGTCGGAAACCTGGCTGAACTAGTTGGTCCCTATTTCTAGTACTGTAATTATGTCTGTCACCCCTTTTACCAAAAAGGTGCAGATTTTTTCTGACGTACATTATGTTTTCGTAGATGTATTGACAATGTACTGTCATGATGCCAATATCCTTAAACAATTCTCTTAGAGAATCGCGCTTACGAAGATTATATATGGCCCTGATGGCTCTTTTCTGCAGAATAAATATAGACTCAATATCTGCAGCCCGTCCCCACAGTAAAATGCCATAAGACATTATACTATGAAAGTAACTAAAATAAACCAGTCTAGCGGTATCTACATCAGTATACTGACGGATTTTTCTAATGGCATAGGCTGCTGAACTTAGCCGCCCCGCAAGAGAAGTCAAATGAGAACCCCATTGTAGCCTTGAATCAAGCGTAATCCCCAGGAAAACCGTTTTATCTACGAATTCAAGTTTCTCTTTATTCAATATTATATCACAATCACTACTTTTAACATTCGGTAAAGCAAATCTTATGCATTTGGTTTTTTTTTCATTTAATACCAAATTGTTTGCTGTGAACCAATTTTGGACCTGAAGTAGGGCATTATTCACGTCATCTAGATTTTGGGCCCGCCTATTTATTTTAAAAATTAGGGAAGTGTCATCAGCAAATAACACCATATTTTGCGGTTGGTTTTTCAGTAAATAGGGAAGATCATTTATATATACTAGAAAGAGAAAAGGACCCAATATTGAGCCTTGTGGAACCCCCATTTTTACTTTTAAACCCTGTGAATTAACACCATTTATTTGAACATGTTGTTGTCTATCATTCAAATAAGATTTTACCAAACTAAGTGCGAGTTTACCCAGTCCGTAATGCTCAAGTTTCAAAAGTAATGTGTCGTGATTTACGCAATCAAACGCTTTGGAGAGGTCACAAAAAATTCCTATGGCGTCTTGAGACTCTTCCCACGCAGTAAATATGTGCTTTAATAAGGTTACACCGGCGTCAGTTGTACAACGTCCCTTGGTGAAGCCATACTGTTGATCATGTAAGATTCTGTTGGTGTTAAAATGATAGAGCATTTGATTAAGCATTACTTTTTCAAAAACCTTGCTAAAAACTGGTAACACGGATACAGGTCTATAATTATTAGTATCTTTACTGTCTCCGGATTTGAAAAGAGGTATGACTTTACTGTATTTCATTAAATCAGGGAAAACTCCTTGGTCTACACATAAATTAAAAATTAAAGCTAAGTAAGGGGCTATAGTCTCAAGTATGGATGTACAAACTTTGACAGACATTCCCCATAGATCTTCGGTTAGTTTGATTTTTATTTGCCGGAAAGTTTTAATAACTATCATAGGATTAATGTGTTTAAATTTAAATTCAGCCAGGCAGCCAGACACATTCGCCTTTAATAAGCCAATTGAGAGTTCAGGTGAGGAAATAAGAGCCTCCGTTGTTTTTAGTGGTATATCGGTAAAGAAATTTACAAATTCTTGAGCTACTTCCTGATTTGAGCTTTTAGGACCACACGCTGTATCTAATGTGTAGCTAGTGTTACGTATTTTCTTCCTGTTAGTCTCGTTATTTATAACTTTCCAAACTGTCTTTATTTTATTTTCTGCTGTTTTGATCTTGTTGCTAATGTGCAGTGCTTTAGCAACCTTGCACGTATTTCTAAAAATTTTTGAATACTTAGCAACATACTTGTTAAAAGTTTCAGTGTTTATAAAAGGCTTAAGGCCATAAAGCTCAAATAGTCTTTCCCTACTTTTTCTGATACCTCTAGTTGCCCAATCACTAAATATGAATTTAGGGCAAATACTTTTTGTCTTCTTTTCAAAAGTTTTATTGAATTCCGTGTGAACTATTGAAAAGAAACGATCATACAATTGATCTATATTAATATCATCAAGGCTCATAACTCTTAACTTGTTCTGTAGCGAAATATTATACCTATTTAATCTGCTAGAAGTTATAGGTCTAAATTTAATTTGAACTTTTTCCAATGGGGGTGTATTACACCTAAAGGTTACAGTTTGTCCGCTATGGTCAGAAGGCAGACAATTTACTATTGCTTTATCTAAGTAATCACAATCGCAGAAAATATTATCTATACAAGTAGCAGAAGATGGAGTGACTCTAGTAGGTTCTTTAAAAGTGTTGGTCAAGTCAAATGACTTAAAAAGATTTAATAAGCGACTGCTATTTGAGCATTCTTCTAAAATATTGATATTAAAATCACCACAAATAATTATAGATTTATTACTGGCTGCAAGTTTTGCCATCACATCTTCCATTATTGATTCAAATAAGGAAAAGTTTTGATAGTTTGGGGGTCTGTACACACACACAATTACATGCTTATCTAGCTCAACACAGGACAGTTCAACGCAATGTTCAACCGAGAGACCTACTATGTCATTACGTTGCTTATATTTAAAACAATTTTTTATTAATATTAGGGAACCTCCACGAAGCATAGTTTTACGGTTAAAGCAGCTACCCACCATATAGTTCTCATAATTGATAAGCATTTGGTAATCCTTTAGCCAATGTTCAGTAAAACAAATAATGTCAAACTTACTATTTTCTAAAAACAATTCAATTTCTAATAATTTGGAAGAAATGCCTTGGATATTTTGGTGGAATAATTTTAAAGTGTTCTGCTGAGGCCCTTTTTTGCTAACTAATTGAGTGCAAGAAGATACGTTGGTAGGATTAACAATATTGTTAATTGTACCTCCTGTTGTCTCATTTTCTAGTTTAAATTAATATTTGGAGTGAGGCCGGAGACTCCCGTGCCATCCTCAGACAACAAGACCCTATCACTAATACTAATAGACCCTAATTGAGAATTCTCCACGGTGACACATGGATCCTCCTCAGTACAATGTTTGTAAACATTTATAGCATTAATGCTATATTCATTTAAAGTCACCTGTACATTAGTATTACTACTAATAGTCGCAGTGTTAATAATAGAACTAAACTTAGACATACTATTTATGTCTGTGTGAATATTATAAGCTAATAGCCGAGCTATTTTGTGTCTACATCTAATAGGTAGATACACCTTACCCCGTGTCGACTTCAGTTTACCAACAATAGTGTTGATATCCAGATATATAAGTCTGTCACTATAGTGACCTACTAAAAAATGTACATGGTTATTTAACATATGTATATAGTTGTTTTTTCTATTACCCAAATTTTCAAAAAATGGAAAAGCACACAATATTATTTTATTACAATTTAACTTCAACAACTCTGAAACACAGTCAGTGATGTCTTCCTTTTTAATCTTGGAACTATTACCAACACATATAGTAATGGTGGTACTAGGATCACAAACAGTCTTTGTTACCGATGCCATAATCTGTTTGTAGGTTGACCCTGGCATGCAATAATTTTGGGTACAATAACTCAGGTTATTACTGATTAATTTCCCTAACCCTCTACCTATACTATCAGAGAACATAACTGAAAGATTAGAACCAAGACTATTTGGTGAGACAAAATTACCTAAGTCAGGTATTGTATCTTGGGTGGAAATACAGTCCTGAGTACTCACAGCTAGGGACGGGTCCTCCGTTGCCTCAAGCTGGAGGGCATCATTGCTGGATTCCCTCTGACAAGTACACTGAGTGTTGCTGAGAGTCAGCGAGTCCACTTTGTCTACCAATGCATGTGTAGCAAGTATATGCTCTTTAATTTGATTTTGAGAGCCTTCATATTTATTATATAATGATTTTAGTGACTTATTAAGAGCCTGTATTTCTGATTGTAAAAACAATACAAATACTTGATTAAGAACTCAAAGAATAAATCAAAAACCTCATGGCAAATAATTAATAACAGCAAAATGAATAGGGAACCAATTTCACAGATAAGAAAAAATAATCAGACAATAACAGATCCGAAAGAAATAGCAGAGTCTTTCAATAATTTTCTAATAGACCAAATTACTAGTATACCCAATAACCCAATGCGCGACGTTAAGAAAATAGACCATAACCCAAACTCAATATTTATCCCACCAGTCGTACCTCAAGATGTGATGAGAATAATTAAATCACTAAAAAACAAAAAGAGCTTTGGTTATGACGGGATTTCCACTCAAGTCATAAAATTTGTTGCCAATAGTATAGCTGGCCCTTTAACCCATATTATCAACGTTAGCATATCGTCAGGAATATTTCCTGATAACTTAAAAACTGTAATTGTAAAACCAATTCATAAAAAGAACAGTAAAGATGATATGTCGAACTATAGGCCGATCTCTTTAATTCCTGTTTTTTCTAAAATAATTGAAAAAGTCATATATGAAGCAATATCATCTTTCTTAACTAAATTTAATATCCTTTGCCATGAACAATACGGGTTCAGGAAAAATAAGAATATAAACATGGCAATTTTTGACCTGCTGAATAATATTATGTCGAATGTTGATACTAAAACGCCTATATGTGCCATTTATACGGATATGTCGAAAGCTTTCGATTTTGTCAACCATAACATACTACTTCAAAAACTAAACTCCTATGGCATTCGAGGTAATATCCTCAACCTAATAAAAACATACTTATCCGGCCGAAAACAGATGACAGAAATTTACAAAATATGTGCCAAGTCTAAATTAGAACAAAAATACGTGTCTTCCAATAGAGAAATTAAATTCGGTGTACCACAGGGAAGCGTCCTTGGGCCATTGTTATTTTTAATTTATATTAACGACCTCCCACGCCAAATCCCTCATCCCATGGTACTGTTTGCCGACGATAGCACAGCACTCTTAAAATACGACAACAATGAAAATTATGAAAACAATATAAACGACACTATTAAAATTATAATAAATTGGCTAAATCGTAACAACTTACAAATAAATATACTAAAAACAAAGATAATGCATTTTTACCAAAGACTCCGCATCGATGATCTAAATATTAATTATAATGGTCAAAATGTAGACAGAGTAGATGTGACAAAATTTTTAGGAATTTTAATTGACAGTCAACTGACATGGAAGGCACAGGCCGAAGCAATCTGTAAAAAACTTAGCGCATCCGCATATGCACTTTATAATCTTAAAAAAAAAGTTAATATCAAAACAGTATTACTAGCATATCATAGTCTTGTCGTTTCCATTTTAAGGTTTGGTATTATATTTTGGGGCAACTGTACCGAAAGAGAGAGTATTTTTAAAGCCCAAAAACGCTGCTTACGGGCAATATTTGGCTTGAAAGTTACAGACAGCTGTGTTCCAATGTTTAGAAGTCATAACTTATTGACATTTCCTTGTCTTTACATTTTAGAAATTGCTCTTTTTGTTAAATGTAATCGGCAGCTATTCATAATTTTATCGGAAAGCAGATACCGAGATGTAACTTTGCGATCTCAATACCAAAATTTGTTACGCACAGGTAGCTATAAGACTGCTTTGTTGAGGAAAAGTATTTTTGGTATGGCACCAGCTATTTTTAACCACATTCCGAATAACATAAAAGAGGAACCCGTAAAAATGTTCAAAAAAAAGCTAACTGAACTTTTATTAAATAAATGTTATTACTCCGTATCGGATTTCCTAGCTGATAAATTTTAGTTGTGTGTCAATGTCCGTATTGGATTTCCTAGCTGATAAATTTTAGTTGTGTGTCAATGTCCGTATCGGATTTCCGAGCTAATACATTTTAGTTGTGTGTCAATCAATTGTATGTTTGATAATGAACTGCATCAATGTTTGCATGCCAAAATGGTAGAATGTACAAGGTTTCTGTAACATTATTGTAACCATCTTATGCTAATTACCTACATTCTGAGCAAATAAATGACTATTCTATTCTATTCTATTCTGAATAATCGATTCCGGAAATCAGACTATCGAAGAAAGAGTTTCTAACACTAATGGCCATCACGCTTCCCTGATAGTTTGCCGATAAGGTGATTTTATGTGTGTTTACGGTCAGAAGGTTTGGCAAAGTAAAAAGCGTGTTCTCAGTTGAAGGTTTACTGAACGACTAACACAATGATTACAATATACAGTACAGTGGTTGAGGGCTTAGAGTTAACTTACGAGCTACGTCATACATGACCTAAGACTAAAGATGTATGTATGTAGTAATTTGCCTACGTGCTACAATCCTCCCCCCTTAGATTAAACGATAAAATTTTAATTTGTGACAACCCTATAGAAAAGAAAACCCTATAGAAGACCCTACAAAATTATCTATGAACTAATTAAAACTACAGACGGTAACATAACAATAAACAAATTGAGTTGTGAACAATGGTTTTACTTATGCTAGAGCGTTCACACTATGCTACTTATATACTAGAGAGAGTATTATTTTCGTCACATGTTGTTTACACTACACTTTAACTTTGAGGTTTGCACTCGCGATTTGCTTGTAGGTCGGGCATCCCTGGTGGAGCGCCGACAGCACGTTATGTGATCGCGTGGTTGATTTTGTCTCGACGGAGGCTTCGATGCGGCGCTTGCAATAGCACCACCCCACGTAGAGTATAGATAGGGTTACCGCTGCTGTGCTGACTAGGATGTTTGCGGCTAGCGACATCTTGTGGGTGACGGTAATGGTTTCATCTTGCAGCAAAACGCTGTTCTGCGCCATGATAGTCATCTTGCTAGCTGGCTGGCCCATGTTATCTGACTGCTGGCTGTAAACGTTTGTTGAAGAGTGACGGTTATTCATACAGCTGATAAAGACGTTGACGGAGGTGGCTCATATGTCGAATCTCACGGTCTTCTTAACGACCCGGCCCGATTTCGTTGTAATCAGCGGTGTCGTAGTGCTTGAAGTGATGTATGGAGTCGTAACGTTCGCCGGATGTGGGACGGTGTCGGGTGGCGTCGTTGTTTGGGTCTCCTGGCGTGGGACCGACACATTATCAAATTCTAATAGGTAAGCTGGTTTTAGACGATCAAGTGACACTGTGACTTGCCTTCCGTTACAGTCTAATGTATAAAATTTTGGATGTCGTTTTAATACTTTATATGGACCTTCGTATGGTGGTACCAAAGATCGACGTGCTTCATTTCTAACAAACACATGAGTGTTAATGGCTAAATCTTTATGAACGAATACACTATTATTGTTGCTATGTAAACTTGAATGTGAGAGTTTGGGAACGGATGACAAGGACTTGGTTAACAGTTTGATGTAGTCGCTGTCGTTAATATTGGTTGTAGATTTTGAATTAAATAGGTCACCTGGCAGTCTGAGACTACTGCCGTATAAAAATTGTGATGGACTGTATCCCAGATCTAATTTAACTGCCGAGCGCAACCCTAGGAGTACTAGAGGTAATTCCCGTAACCATTGTGTGCTATTTGAACATTTTGCCATAATGGCAGCCTTTAAGGTACGGTGAAGTCTTTCTATCATGCCGTTCGACTTTGGGTTGTATGCAGTTATGCGAACTCGTTCGATGCCAAGTCTTTTTAATAACTGCCGAAATAAATCTGTTTCGAATTGACGACCTTGATCTGAGGTTATACGTATTGGACAACCGAAACGAGCAATCCAATGCTCTACGAACACCTTAGCAACCGTTTCAGCTGTTATATTTTTTACGGGTATAACTTCTGGCCATTTCGTCACCCTGTCGATGATGGTAACGCAATATTTAAAATCCTCTGCCGGTGGCAGTGGTCCTATTATATCGATGTGTACATTTTCAAAACGATTACCTGTGCTGTCAAATTCGCCTATCGGTGTTACTGTATGGCGTTGAATTTTAGATTTTTGACAGGGAACACACATTTTAACGAAATTTTTTATGTCGGTATTCATGTTGCTCCAGAAATACCTTGACTTAACTAAGCGTTGAGTGGCTGCGACGCCGGGATGACTCACATTGTGTAAAGTCTATATGGCGAGTTCCCGGAACTGTATGGGTAGATAAGGACGTATATCGTTTGTTGATGTTTCGCAGGCTATTTTTATTTCTGAACCGGGCATTGTTATTAATTTAAATTGGAGTTTGTCGTGTTTGCGTAGATTTTGTAATTTCGGATCGCTTTTTTGTAGTTCAGCTAACTTTTGATTTGACTAGTGATGGCAAGATAATCTCATCGATTCGGGATAATGCGTCGACGACTGTATTTTTGTCACCTTCTATGTACATGATGTTATCGCAAAATTGGGAAATGAAATCTAGTTGTCTTAACCGTCTAGGTGAGTCTGAAGGCGATACCTTTTTAGATAGGGCAAAGGTCAATGGTTTGTGGTCTGTTAGTACTGTTAGCTGTCTGCCTTCTACCATATGGCGGAAGTGTTTAATTGCCATGTATATTGCAAGGAGTTCCCTATCGTACGTGCTGTATCTTGTTTGGGTATCGGTGAGTTTCTTTGAATAAAATCCTAGAGGTTCTAATTTATCGCCAACTTTCTGATTTAAAGCGGCGCCTACGCAAGTACCGGAAGCGTCTGTCATCAACACTAATGGCACGGTTGCGTCGGGATGCGATAACGTGACTGTATTATTGATGGCTTGTTTACATCGACTGAATGCTTCTAATGCACTTTCGGTCCATGTGATTTCTGTTTTGTCGCGTTTTTTTGAATTGTGTAAATACGCGTTTAGTGGTGTTTGAATTTCTGCAGCTTTTGGAATGTTGAGCCTGTAGAAATTCATCATTCCGAGGAAACGTCGAAGGTCCTCTATTGTATTGGGTTGTGGATAATCATTAATAAGTTGCGTCTTGTTTGCGCTCGGTTTTATGCCTTTTGATTTGATGTGGTAACCGAGGAAGCTTAACTCGGATTTACCGAATTCGCATTTATCTGTGTTGATTGTTAAACCGATATTATTTAATCGTACTAAAACTATCTCTAAATGTTTTGCATGCGTTTCTTTTGAATCTGAAGCTATAATTACATCATCAAGGTAAGGAAATGCCAAGTCAAGACTTTTTAATGCGTTGTTGACTAGTCTTTGAAAATCTTGCGCTGCGTTACGTAACCCAAAGTTCATTCTCGTAAATTCAAATAAACCGAATGGAGTTATGACTGCAGTTTTTGGGATGTCTTCGGGAGCCATTGGTATATTATGGTAAGCTTTCCGGACGTCAATTTTTGAAAATATAGTTTTCCCTTTGAGTAAATATGTGAAATCAAGTAGTCTTGGTAATGGGTAACGGTCGGGAGTAGTTTGTGCGTTAAGTCTACGGTAGTCTCCGCACGGTCTTATTTCACCGTTTTTTTTACTAACGCAAACAAGTGGGTTAGCCCAAGGACTATTCGAAGGTCTACAAATACCTAATTGCATCATTCTTTCGAATTCTGCTTTGGC
This sequence comes from Xestia sexstrigata, assembly GCA_941918905.2. Taxonomy (NCBI): domain Eukaryota; kingdom Metazoa; phylum Arthropoda; class Insecta; order Lepidoptera; family Noctuidae; genus Xestia; species Xestia sexstrigata. The sequence goes on from OW799221.2 coordinate 6,804,172, forward strand.
GACTTTGTATTTCTCCGGATTAAGCGGTCGTACTTTTTCATGGACCGGGGGTCCATTAGTGTAAATGTGGTGTTGAACATCATGTTTAGGATGTGTTTTAAAGTTTTCTAATTTGGTGATGTCGGGAAATTTTTGTAATATGAGATGGTATTCGTCGTTTACATCGATTGATCGAATACTCGATTCAGGGCAATTTGTAATATTTGTGGCGCGCGATATTAAAGTGAGTTTGTCTATTAGTTTCCTACCATGTAAGTCTACTATTAGTTTGTTAGCAGCAAGGAAGTCAGCGCCTATTATTGAACGTTGTACATCAGCTAGTATGAACTTCCATTGGAATGGGCGACGTAAACCTAAGTTAACTGTGATGGATTTTTCCCCGTATGTTTTGATTTTTGTGCCGTTGGCTGCATAAAATATGTAATCTGATGTAGATGCGTTTTGCCTTTTACCGGCTAAAACCGACACATCAGCACCAGTGTCGATAAGAAATCGTGCACCAGTTTTAATATCTGTAACACATAAACGATAGGAATTGTTGACACCGGCGACATTGTGTATTTGACCCGGTGTCTGAATTAGTTTTCCGGGTTCCTTTTATTGCAATTTATTGTGTCGCCGCATTTACGCGCATTTATGCCATAAGTGAAGTGGTAGAAACACTGGTAATTCGCATCACCTGGTTTCTCTTTTTGTCTGAGGTAATTCTCCCTATTTTTATAAGTGATTTCGTGACTTTTAGAGCGCGTCCGGGAAGTTCCACGGCTATAACGATCTCGGCTTCGCGACTCGCGGTTCTGATGGTTAATGGAATCGTCTAGTTTAGTGCGTAATTCCGAAATTTCTAGTTTCATTTGTTTCAGCTCATTTACAATGGTTTCGGGAAGTGTTGGGTCTGCACTCGGAGTTGTTTTAGAAACCGGGGCTATTTCAGATGGTCTGGTATTTTCCAGAATTTTATCAGCGATTTTAGCCAAACCATCGAGTTTTACCTCGTCAGTGTCGCATGCGGTTATGACGGCCCTAATTGAGTGTGGAAGACGACCTGTCCACAATAACTTTAGAGTATCGTCTGGGACTTTATTTTTCCCTAAGTCTCGCATACGCCGTAATAATTGTGAAGGCTTTTGATCTCCGAGTTCGATTTCGTTTAAGAGTTGGTTCATTTGTTTTGTTTCCGACTCTTCGTAAACCGAAATTAACCTATTTTTTAGAGTTTCATATTTATTATTCTCAGGCATGTTTTCAAGAATGTCACTAATATCAGGTAATTCGTCAGGTTTCAGCCTAGCTATTAGAAGTTGACTTTTGTGCAGGTCACTTGCCTTTAGAGGATCCACGATGGCGTTGAATTGATGAAACCAGAGCCTTGGTCGATCTTGCCAGAAGTCCGGTATCCTCGGTGTCATGGAAACTGCCGTCATCTATTGCGGCTGTGGCTGGTCTTGGGTTGACATGGCTGCAAGTTGTTGAGAGAGCTGCGGCCTGGTAGAGTGAGTCGTTCGTTTTTACGCGCGATGAATTATAGTCTTTGTTAAAAACTTGGAACTCGATACGCGAGCGGACGCGTCGGGTGTCACCACTTTGCCACTTTGCACTTTGCCGATAAGGTGATTTTATGTGTGTGTACGGTCAGAAGGTTTGGCAAAGTAAAAAGCGTGTTCTCAGTTGAAGGTTTAGTGAACGACTAACACAATGATTACAATATACAGTACAGTGGTTGAGGGCTTAGAGTTAACTTGCGAGCTACGTCATACATGACCTAAGACTAAAGATGTATGTATGTAGTAATTTGCCTACGTGCTACAATAGTAAACAATAACCCCGGTTATGCTCATATCGGAATAACAACAATGAAAGTTGATGTTTACCAGATATCAAAACGGGGTATTTTTAGCAAAATCAAAATTTGGACTGTTTCTTAAACGACCTCCAACTTGAATCAATTTATTTTCATCGATAAATTAGTTTATCTTTGACAAGCGAGTCAAGCGAGTCTTTCTAAGAAGTGAATCGCGCGCATCGCTCATCGCTCACGCCGCGACAACCAGCAATGCTATTCTCTAAGGATACAGCCTTGTTGTGCAGCGTTGCCGCAGCGGTGAAACTTAGTTTGGTATTCACTAAGCTGAGTAAAGCTAAACTAGCGCTCAAGGCTGTGACGGCCGTGAGTTAAAACTAACGTACGGAGTAGTACGGAGGGCAAATTGACAGTTCTTCATACATTTTGGTATTCACTAAGAAAAAACAGCGACGAATACGCTTACGACCTCGCCCGCAGCCTCGCTGAAAAAATGGTAGCTCGATTACATTTAAGCTACATTTAATAGAACAAACCAAGAAAAATGATGATTTGATGAAAGCTCGACAGGCGAAACAAAAGAAAGTTTAAAACAATATCCCGTGATACAGACTACAGACTTTCTGAGGATTTATTTAGTATATTAGAAAATGATTTAACTCCGTATTCGTGTCTACGAGTTCGTACCAGTGGTTTAACCAAGAGGCTAAAAATGTTTGTTTACAGTTTGTTTTTTTAAGTTATGATGGGACCACATACCAACAAAAGCCTATTTATTTCCTGGTGTTTCAGATATTGTGCATATTTACATATATTTAACTGTATAATCTTATTAATCAGCTGTATTTCAAGGCAATGAAATTATTAGGGGAGATGTTGGTAATGAGGATCACATATGCGAGAATTGAAATAAAACCATATCTATTAATCAACTACTTATTGTTTTGCTTTTATAATAACCCTTACTTAATTATGATTGCATGTAGCGGAGATGAGAATGTTGAGGTGGATGTGTGGTGTGACAAGAATGGATAAAATAAGGAATGAGTATATTAGAGGAAGTTTGAAAGTTGCGCCAGTTAAAGAAAAGGTGAAAGGGAATCGACTGTCTTGGTATAGGCATGTGATGAGGAGGGAAGAATCAAATGTGACTAAAAGAGTGATGAATATTAATGTTGATGGATGGAGAGGGAGAGGAAGACCAAAGAAACGATAGGGAAAAAGAAGTAAATGATAGCATGACGGTTGACAGGAGAGGATGGAAGAAAAAAAACGTGTTGAGCCGACCCCAAGTAACATGGGATAGGGGCAGGAAGATGATGATGATGATCTGTTTCTCAGCAGCGCGTCGCGCGAACTGAGTCCCCACCCGCGCACGGGAATGACGTAAAGCTAGCGCGTAGGTATGCTGGCATCACTTGCTCGTGTTCGGATTTTGTTATTTTGTGGTGACCACCATTGCAAACTGACTCCGATTGCTTACATCTCCCCTACACAAATTGACACCACACCTCAATCATGTCAGCAGGCATGACAGCTTTCAAAGAATTACCATTGAGAAGAGAGGCAAAGGAATAGTCATTCAGCCTTAAAATATATTAATAAGAAATATGGAATAAACTCTTAAAATTATAAAATATGATTACAGTTTTGCTCTATTCCTTAGAACACTTAGATAGACCTTAAATATATATTTTGACCCCTTAAAACTCTCAGTGAAGAGTGATCGATTATGATTTAAAGAATTTGTTCCAAGCCTTAGTTCGTCTACGAAACAGCGACGGGAGGATACAGCCTAGAGTTCGTCAACGACCACAACCACGCTAGTGAATACAGTTTTAATCAGCGCTACACGCTCGATCGATCTGAAAGCTGTCTCGACGACGAGCTCGTCGCAGCTTACAGCCATAAAGTTGTCTTTTAGAGAATAGCACTGCGCAAGCGTTGTCGTAGACTTGTTTAGTTTAGGATGTACTCAACGCCACCGATCATCTTTACAACGCGTGTTATGTACATTTTAAATATGAACATTTTAAACATGCAGGAGTCCATCTGCCTAGAGTTTTGTCGCTATTTTTCACTCTTTGTCTTTGTCCGGAACCACTTATGCGGACGATAGTAGTCCCCATTGTTAAAAACAAAACTGGTGACACATCCGACATGAACAACTAATGACCAATCTCGCTAGCCACCACCATGGCCAAGGTGCTTGATCTGATGAAAGGCTGCCTCTCGGAATATGTTAAAGTGCACGACGCCCAGTTCGGGTTTAAGGTGGGCGTGTCCACGGAGAGTGCCATACTCAGCCTGAAGCACACCGTCAAGTACTACACCGCGAGGAGGATATAAGTATACGCGTGTTTCCTTGATTTGTCGAAAGCTTTCGATCTTGTCTCCTATAATGTGCTGTGGGACAAGTTGAGGGGCACGGGTGTGCCGGCGGAGTACACAGCCCTTCTCCGATACTGGTATGCTCATCAGAAAAAGAGGGTGAGGTGGGTTGGTACTCTGTCGGATGAGTATCAAATGGAATGTGGTGTGAGGCAGACTAACTGGTTTTAGTTAATTTAAGGCGTTCTGTCAGTCCTTCTACACGAGCGGCCTGTGGGTGTCATATACGAGCCGAGCCAACAACGTCCTACGCGTACAATACAACAACGCTTTCAGGATGCTGTTGCGGTTGCCGTGACGTTGCAGTGCATTAGGAATGTTTGTTGCAGCTCATACGGATGGCTTTCACGCCATCATGCGTAAGAAAGCGGCTTCCTTACTGCAACGCTTGCGTAGCACTCGGAACAGCATCCTAAAAATGATTGTTGGCAGAGTGGACTGCCCCATCCAACGTCACTGGGTCAAAATAAGTATAGGTTTATGTTAAATTGAATTAAGGACTACTAATAAAACTAACATAGCATATAAGCACAATATGTTACTAACCACTAACAACGTATGGACTGTTATAGGTCTGAAATAAAGATATTTTATTTTATTTTATTTATTTTATGTATAAAGTGGAGAACATAATCGACGGCACGCTGCATGCTGTTATACTGAGAAAACCCGGAAAATGGAAATAAGTTTTCTTCAGTTGTTTTACTGACCTCTGACCACCATAAATTGTTGAAATCGAAAATAGTTGAATCGTTCAGTGCATCTACACTTTGACCTCGCGAGGTTATCTATACCACTAACATGTCACCACGAATGGTTTTTTGTCAATTCGTGTATCTAGCGTAGAGTATGTAACCAACCTAATAAAATAGTCGAATCCGACCAGAATACGACACGAGACACGACGAGATACGATTTTATCAACGGCGAACCTCTAATTTTCATATAATCTTGCCCCCACCAGTCCCCTACACAGCTCGAGTCTAGGTATAGTCTAAGCAGGCTTTAGTTCAGTTCGCACATCACAAAACGAGGTAACCGATTTTATTGAGCATACACAAATTATTAACAAACCGCTTCCAAACTGGCGTGACGTCATCCGGTAATGGATCCCAATCGAGTTTTAGCAAACAACACTTTTGCAATAATATCTTTGCAATAATCCGAGCGGGTCGTAAATTTGTGATACACCTAATAATATTGTGCGTTTAGTGATCGATTTTGTATTAAAATCAAATTGTGTGTGAAAATATAATTCGTCCCAGTGTGGGTACTATCCTAACCCCAACTTTTTTATGTCTACATGCTCACCTAAAGAGATTTTTTTTGCGTCGTTAGACATGTCTACATTAAGAATCTGCATATAATTTAAATACTCACTTTCGGAGAAGAAAACACCCGATGTGTAAAACTTTTGCGGTGTCATTACAGATCTAAATTAATTTACTTTTATCGTTTTTTCCACAAATTAAGTCATCAACGTAAAAGTCTTTGAGAATCGTTCGTGCCACATCAGGATCATCACATTCCTGTACTAATTGTTTCATATTTGAAACGAATCGAATTAGTACAGGTATTCCTGCAACTAAGAAACGGCACAGACGCGGTGCCACATGCGGTACCATTATGTCCTTGTTCACAATTGACAACTGTTTCCACTGATTGCAATTTCTCTATAATGCAAGTCGCTTGTAGAAGTGTGTAGAAGTTAACTTCCTGCAGGATCTTTTAGAATCGTTTCGACACAAATTACATGAGCAAGAGCGTTATTGTTTCTGCTGATCTTTGTCTTAAGGTGACTTTGTGATATTTAGCCACAGGTTAGTAAAATACGAGCTTATTTTTCATTGAATGTTTTATTAAAGTAATAATAAGGATGATGGATAACTAATTAAACAATTATTTATTTTAGGCGAATCGTTTCATTCTCTGGCATATCTTTTCCGAATTCCTGTATGCACGATCTCAGTGATCTCACGCATAGTTCTCGACTGTTATCTTGCTCTTTATCGATGGCTGAAGGTAGAATATTTAAAGGTAAATCAATTAGAACATTTGCATCTATAACGAGTTATTTTGTTTGTTTGTTCGTTCGTTCGTGCAGATATTCGTTGTCATCCTTTTCCGTCCCAGTTATTATGTTACGTTGAATTATTCGTTTCAGTTGCCCTCTGTTTTTTACTTAAGCCATAACCTCTAAAAAATTGAAATTTATCATCAGGTGTATTTAGTATTTTTTCAGCTCTACTTATGTTGTGTGTTTTGTCCTGTGCGGGCTAATAAATGCTTTTTCTTTCTTTTTTCTTTATTATTATAAAATCAATTATTTAAACGTTGGCTGTAACGCAAGAATTTCTGATGGCGGAGTGTTCAATCAATGTGATTTATCGAGAGCCTTGTCAAATAATGCTTTAAGTAATATTATGGCGCCGTTAGTCATTGTATCAACATTATAATTGTATCATTTTCGCACTTACCATGGAATCCTCTGCCACTGTGGGTGTACAAGTTCCTGACGTAAACTTTAGGAGATCAAAATATTCCCACTTCGACTACTACTATAATATATACCTACCTACTTCATCCGTACTTTGGCCACTTTTTTGTTTGTTTTGTTTTTTAAACTCTTGACCAAATTGTGTTTTGAGGTTATGTAGCTTGCCTCCTGCCGGAGGCTCTACGCGGGAGTCGTGCGGTCCATGGCCCTTTACGGGGCCCCGGTGTGGGCGCGTTCCTTGAGGCTGCGTGCAGCCCACTACCTCAACGCGCCCCAAAAGGCCGAAAGGCTCGAAGCCGTAAGGCTGGCCCGTGGGTACCGCACGATCGCCCACGAAGCGGCGTGCCTCCTTGCCGGATTGCCGCCATGGGATCTGGAGGCGATAGTCCTCGCGCGCCTGCATGAATGGCGCGCGGAGGCGCTACGCCGGGGGGAAACTCCGCTGCCGCGACAAATTGTCGCTCAGCGGACAGACTTCCGGCGGGATCTCATGGCGACATGGAGAGATCGACCACCGGCCGGGGGCCGCGGGCCTGTGGACGGTGGGCTATGGGCTAGCTCGCCGTCCGTCCGTCTCATGACGACAGGCCCGCGAAGGGGTCCGCAAGGACCGATGCCTGCCGGGGTTGCGGGACTGTTCGAAAGAGATACCGTGGCCCCGGAACACAAAGGGCGATGAAGGAACATGGATGGGTTTTAGTCAGTAAAAGTCTGACACTCCCTTCTGCTCCACCCAGAGCGGGAGAAGTCATTTGATGATTTCCCATCCGAAAAAAAAAAAGGTTATGTAGCTTTCGATTGATTTCAACAGCCGTAGTATTGAATTCTTCTAGCGCGTTTTTCTTAATTTTATTTTTATAATCCTTGCGTGTTAATTCCTACAATAGGCTAGTTTCCACCATCAATAAATTGCAAATCTATTTAGTCCGTCAGTTAGAGTGTTGGAAAATCATGGACACGTATTTTTTGTTTTTGTAAAGCAATGAATATTGACAAAGTTAGAACGCATCAAAACTCGGGAATGGGGTCTCGTGACGTCACAACGCACTAAAAAATATAGCACGGCGTGACGTGTTGAAAATTTTAAAAGCGTCGTATCTTCGTCAATTTTGGTCTACGTAAAAATAAAAAATACCTGTAAAATATTTTTTGAAAATCTAACTGACGAACTAATTAGATTTTTTCAGGACAAGCCTATTGGGGATTAATCTCGAATAAAGATTTAAGTTTCACCGTGTCTTTACAGGACCGTACCTTTTTCTTGTTCATGCAAAAATTAAAAAACAAAATATATATATATATATATATATTAAATAAATAAAATAATATATATATAAATGATAAATGATAAATGATAAATGATAAATGATAAATGATGTTTATTTTGCAAGTAGGTTTTTACAAACACTTTTACACGTCATTTTTTTTTTTAAACTAGATGGGGCCGGTGTTTCGTACCTGACTACTCTGAGAAGAAACAGCCGAAACAAACTCAGAGGTCATAGTCTCTTTTGAAGTCCAGACATAATTTTGCTTAATTCACATGAGGACTATGCAGAATAGTGTCTGAGATGGTCTTTTGAAGAAAGAACCACACAGATTTGAGTGGACCTGTCCAGTCAGTGCAAGCATTTGTCAGTTATCGTGTAGCTCGACTTATAACTCAAGGAGCTCAACGAAACGACGAACAATACCAAAGAAAGGACATTTGGGTAGGTCGCTTATAATACTCAAACTGCCAGACAGTTGTGGGGAAAAAAAAAAAGAAAACAAACAAAAATATATAAAAATGAAACCCACATGGTCCCCACATTCACAATAATCAAATAAAATTAATAATAATTTACAAAATCAATGTCAATAAAAATCACAAAAATCATATGTCAATAATAATAAAAAAGTAAGATACGTAAATATTCCTGTCAAGTCAGTAGGTAAATGTAACATAAAATAAAATAAAAAAGTAAAAAAATAATAAAAATACTGAAATAAGTATTCATGTCAAATCATTCAATGTCAGAGTGTATAAAAGAAAGGAATTAATAATAAACAAGCGAAGTCCGAAATTTCGACATTCACAGAGCAAATTTCATTGGAGCAGCTTAATCCCAAGCCTTTTTATCTTCGAGATAGTTGTTAACATGATAGTAGGCTTTCAAGCACAGCTTCCGTTTTATAAACGATTTGAATTTATTTAGGCTTAGTGCTTGAATTTGGCTCGGAAGTTTATTGTAAAAACGTATACATTGGCATCTGAACGTACCCCCTATTTTTTTGAGCCTCGTTACAGGAACAACAAATTTGTGTTTGTTCCTCGTATTTATGTTGTGGATATCACTGTATTTTTTAAACAAATTAATATTTTTGTGTGCGTACAAAAGGTTTTCATAAATAAACTGAGAAGGCACAGTAAGAATATTAATCTCTTTAAATTTTTCTCTGAGGGAGTATCTGGGTCTTAATTTATAAATTGAACGAATTGCCCTTTTTTGCAAAACAAATATTGTCTGAATATCGGCGGCATTGCCCCACAAGAGAATACCGTACGACATCACGCTATGGAAATTACTAAAGTAAACTAAACGGGCTGTCTCTAAATCAGTTAACTCACGAATTCTTCTAACGGCGTATGCTGCAGAGCTAAGTTTTTTCGACAATTTGTCTATAATGCTGGCCCCACTGAAGCTTGGCATCCAAAGTTATGCCTAGGAACACTGTGCTATCTTCCGGTTTCAACACTTCATTCTTAATTAGTACAGTGGTTTCCACTTGTCTTACATGGGGTATCGTAAACTTAATACATTTAGTTTTTTTCTCATTTAGGAGTAAATTATTAACATTAAACCAATTAACGACTTTTGCCAGGGCGCTATTAACATCATCCGTAACTAACTGCTGACGTTTGAGTTTAAATAAAAGAGAAGTGTCGTCTGCAAACAATACTATGTCATGATTATCCTTTATGAGGTAAGGCAAGTCATTTATGTAAATAAGAAACAAAAATGGACCAAGAATTGAGCCCTGGGGTACCCCTATTCTTACTACGGATCCGGGAGATCTTTTCCCGTTGACATCAACTCTCTGAATCCTATCACTCAAATATGAAATAAGAAGATCCAGAGAGGCGTTACGGATTCCGTAGTGGTGTAGTTTCCTGATTAATGTTTCATGAAGAACGCAATCGAAAGCTTTAGATAAATCGCAAAAACTACCCAAAGCATCGCATTTGTCCTCCCATGCATTATAAATGTGTCCTAAAAGTTCAACACCGGCATCAGTAGTTGAACGACCCTTTGTGAAACCGAACTGTTTTTTATGTAATAACTTATGTTTATTGAAAAAACTTTGCATTTGTGCCAAAATTAATTTTTCAAAAATTTTACTAAATGTGGGTAGTACTGAAATGGGTCTATAATTAGTGGGGTCTGATGTGCTACCCGATTTAAACAATGGTATTATTTTACTATATTTCATTAGATCAGGAAACTCACCATGGTCAATACAATCGTTAAATATTACAGCTAATGAAGGAGCTACAATGTTTATAATGGATTTAGCAACGTCTACAGAATGACCCCATAGATCGGCAGTCTTTTTAACATTTAAGGTGTGAAAAGTTTTAATTATATCTTTACAGGTGACATATTGAAAATTAAATTCGGAATCACAGACTGAAACGTTTTCCCTTAGTAAAGACTCGGCAGCAGCAGGTGACGAGTTTAGCGATTTAGTAGTCGATACGGGAATATCCGCAAAGAAATTTTCAAAGGCTGTGGCAACTTGAGTGTCTGAATTTAAAATATTATCGCCAATAGCAAGGCTGCAGTCACTATTTCGATTGCAAGACCTTCCCGTTTCACTATTTATAATGTTCCATGTCATTTTAATCACATTACTACTATTTTTAATTTTTGAACTCAAGTAACGTGACTTTGCTATGAAACAAACTTTTTTAAATAATTTAGAATAATTCTTAACATACAAATTAAATTCTACAGTGTTTATATAGGTCCGCTCTTCATGCAGCTCATAAAGTCGTTTTCGACTCTTATGAATACCAATGGTGGCCCAGTCGTTAAAAGAAGGTTACTTTTTACAGATATTGTTTTAGGGACAAATGTGTTTTCAAATTGTGTGCAATACATACTGAAAAAATCGTTATAATGTTGATTTGGATCATCATTAACAGACAAAAGTGGTAGTTTAGATAAAAGTTTAGTTTTAAAAGTTTCCAGGCGATTTTTACTTTTTGGATTAATAATGATATCCTTTTTAGTGACTGTCTTGTTTACATTTGGAATTGTGATCAATTGCCCACAATGATCTGAATCTATTAAGTTAATAATTGCTTTTTGGGTGGGTATAATATCAGTGTAAATATTGTCTAGGCAAGTGGCACTAGTTGGGGTTATTCTGGTAGGCTCGAGAAATTTGTTTTCAAGATTGTATGACTGAAAGAGGCTTTTAATTTTAATACTTAACCCAGAATTTTCTAACAAATTTATATTAAAATCACCACAAATGATTATTGACTTCTTAGAACTACAGATTTTATGCAACACTTCATCTATTACCTTTTCAAAACAATCATACAACCCTGAAGGAGGTCTATACACACTTAATATAATAAACTGCTCCAATTCTATACAGGCTATTTCAACTGTTCGCTCAACAGACAGGCTGACAATATCCTTGCGGTCTTTAAATTTAAGATGATTATTTACTAAGATTAATGCGCCGCCATGTATAGCATTTACCCTGCTGAATGAACTACCAACCTGGTGATTACTAAAATTGAAAATTAATTGATGACATTTGAGCCAATGCTCCGTTACACAAAGAATATCTATATTGTTACAATTCAGGAAAAGTTCTACTTCTAATTCTTTGTTCAAAAATCCTTGAATATTTTGATGAACCAGGTTGATACTATTAAAACTCTCAAAACATTCGCCTGATTTATTATCTGGCTTCCTTATAATATTGCAAGAGGTCGCTTCTGTTGTCGCAATTTCTAATTTAAATGATTGACTGATTCATTAATTATGATCAAACTATTGGCAGAGTGATTTAATATATTATATTTATTATATTTATATATATATTATATATTTAATATATAATATATATAATATATAATATATTTAATATATAATATATTTAATATATATAATTATGCATGTGACGGAACACGGAACTCACTTGCTAGGTTGTTTAATCATAGGCATCGTTTTCGTGGTTTTCGGGGTCACTGATAACGAAAATGAGGTCAAAATGACAATCCAAGATGGCGTCGAGGAAATTTTCGGTATTTCCATCATGGGTGTCGTTTTCATGGATTTCGGGGTCGCTGATAACGAAAATGAGGCCCTGAATTTATTGTCAAATCTAAAAATCATCTTTAACATTTCCATTGAAACGCGTGCGGCAAATATTTTTGCCAAAATATATATTTTAAACCAAATGTTTGCCAAATGTTTTGTTATATGCAAGTACTTACTTTAAAATCCTTTTTATATGCTTCCAATGTGTTTCATTATAATTATTATTAAACTGACATAAGTAACAAACATAATGAAATATATCAGTACGGGTTAGCATAGATAAATAAAGCAAACTTCCTATTAATTGCTGGTAAGGATAACGAGTACTAAAGTGTCCCCCTTTTCAAGCTTTAAATTTGCCTTACATACAATACTGACTGGTTTACAATTTTTCATATTAAACTTATTCAACAAATGATCAACAAATTATTGTTCCTGTTCTACAAAAATCTCATTATTTTGTCTTCTGACCCTCATAACCAAGCACTGTCTAATATCTCGCAAGTATTTTATTTTAAATTTAGATTTAAATTCAGTATTCAGACATTCAGTTTCTCTTTTACAATCAGAAAATAAAAAAAAACATCAACAAACAAAGCTATATATGTTCTGGCAGTATTAGTTTGTTTAATAATATATCCAAGGTAAAAGGTATAAAGTCAATATACTTACATCAAGATGCGTTACTCGCAAGCATCATTATTGCAACCGAATTTATTAGTTAGTAATTAACAATCGAAAGTTAGCGATTCTGTCGGGCCCTGCAATATTTTTATGCAGTGTTTCTTAGACACACAGACTTTTTATATCCCGCAATTGTAAACAATCAACTACACCCTTATATCATGCAATCCATAGACTGCCCTCTTTAGTTTTAACATTTTATTCTCCCTATCTTGACATTCAAAATTCTCAGGAAAGTACTATCGTGGACACTCCCGCCTGATCACCACTAAGCTAATTTTTGCTTGCACTCGCAACATAGAAACCCTCTCTAGCCCCGCTCCGTTCGTTGACTTTGTATTCAAATAATGAGTGAAAGACAATACCGGTCGGCCGAGCGCACTGATGACGCACGCCAAACGAGAGTTGTTATTTTGCGCGCCAATTTGACGCTTTCCTAATAGGCCTAAACTTTAAGGGGGCGTGGTTCAGCGCCTCCGCATGATTTAAGCGAAAAATTTTTAACTGATCTGGCGGAAAAGACCGACTGTACATAAAAACATCTTCTTTTAAATGTCCATTTAAAAATGCTGTGGTTACATCAAGGCGAGTTATATCTAGGTTTTTTACTTAACAGTCAATGCAAACAATAAAATTTTAGAGTTCGTTATAAGTTATAAGAGTTACTTAGTTTGAATGCTTGGTTGACGGCTTCGTGAAGGTTCCGTTTACTCCTTGTATTTCTTCCCCTGAATAAATCTCACATCAATTATTGTTGCAGGATGAATTACTGGCCGCTGTACCTTATAGCAGGTGCATTGTCAGCCCTCTGGTTGCTATGGAGATACAAGAACAGGAGAATGATCGAGATGGCCAAGAAGTTGCCAGGTCCACGGACACTGCCGTTCCTAGGGAATGCTTTGCTGTTCATGGGACAACCTGATGGTAGGTCTGAAGGTCTCGTTACTATTTCCTTGTACCATATTTTTACAGTTCATCTTTTACCAGTGTATGGCTACAGACAGACCTAACCACATAATTAATCTGACTATCCACTTATATAAGGGCGTATACATGTAGAACGCTGGCTACCGGCGCCGGCGCCTATCTGTCAACGCTTATCGGAACCGATCTGCGCAGGTAGTCTACGTGTATACGCCCTTAAGAAATAGACCGGACCGGTTTATTATAATTTTCCGAATTAGCGCACAGAACTGTAATAACACGCACTTGCTCGTATCTAAAATAGAATGAGATACACGTGATTACACCTACACATGATTATATAGCAATTAAACAGGCTATGTCGTCTTTAATAACCCATTTTTCTTGTATCTTAATCCGACCCGGCAGGTGGAAATGATATTGATTATTATTAAATACGCATTTTTATTACGTATTAATATAATTTTCATAAGTTAGACAATGAATGAAGAACGTCACACGTCATCAACAAGACAGGTGAGGATTCTAGGTGGCCAGTATATAACAGTCCTCCGCCGCGATTCCTAGCTGCCGCATTCCCAGGGCCGGCAGCAGCTGCTCCAGGTGTCTGCGCCATATAACGTCACCGTCAGTTCGCACTTCATAGTGCTGATTGCCAAGACGACGCATTACTCAGAACTCCCATCTTCGTCTCTGGTCGGAGTAGGCTCTGGCCTGCACTCGATCACCTACGGAATAAGCTCTGACAAGAGGCGGTGTGTTCTCTGATCTGAACGCTGTCGGAGCAGTTGAGTCTCTGAACATCACATGCAGCTTTGTTCTAACGTCCCGACCGAACATCAGTCCATAGGCAGTATGGCTATTCTGGTTTGGTGTGCGTCTGAGTCGTGTCTTTAGTACAAGGAGCTTATCCGTAAGGTTGCCCCTCTCCCCCTCCATTGCACGTAGTGCTTTCTTAATAGTTTGCACATAACGTTCAGCCTGACCATTAGTTGCTGGGTGGTACGGAGCTGACGTCAAATGTGTTACTCCACAGCTGATAAGGTAGGTTTTAAATTCTTGTGATACAAACTGGCGTGCGTTGTCTGATACCAGTGTGTACGGTGTGCCAAATGTGCAAAATAACTCCTTAAACTTAGCAATGCACCATGCACTCGTTGTGGTCTTTGTAGGAAAAACTTCAACCCACTTTGTGAATGCATCTACGACTATTAGAAGTTGGTGTCCTACAACAGGTCCTGCAAAATCTATATGAATTCGTTGCCAGGGGCCGCTAGATTGTTCCCAGTGGTGTAGACGAGGTTTTGGTGACTCATTCTGTTCTAATCGGCACGCTCTACAAGATTTTACCTTGTTCTCAATGTCCATGTCTATATTTTTCCAATAAATGTAGCTGTGTGCTATAGCAATTTCATTTTAAGTATACCGATATGTCCCACATGTAGTTCATCAAGAACACGAGCACGTAAACTTTTGGGTATTACCACTCTGGTTCCTTTCAATATGCAGTTATCCTGGAGTGTTAATTCATTAACACCATAACCATATTGTCGTAATGAGTGACTTATCTGTACTGCTTGTAGTAATGTATTTAAGTCATTGTCTTTTCTCGTTTCACTGGCTATAACTTCTGGTCGGATTTATAATAAGTTTATCTGTTGTAATTGATACGCACAATGTTGGTCTATTGAAGTTTCTTTTGCTATTTCAACTGGGAATCTAGATAGGTAGTCAGCGTTTGAATGTTTCACCGAAGATCTGGTGCCACTTTGACTCCAAACATCAAGCGATTGACTTTGTAAGTACCTTTGTGTGTACTTAATGTTTATAAAAGGGCGCTTTCTTCATCCATGACCGTATTAAGATAGGCTTGGGTAAAGTCTAAAGTACAGCAATATTTACCTTCGTTCGTTTCCGCAAATATATCCTCAATTATAGGAATTGGATATTGTTCATCTCTGATGACTTTGTTAAGGGTGACCTTGTAGTCTGCATATATCGAATGTGCATGTCTGCGGATATTTTCAGGTTTTCAAATTTTTCCATTTCCCTGGATGTAGCAATGTGAACCAGTTTAGTAAAAGGTGGTGTATCTCTTTCTTGAAGAATTTTTGTTCGTATTTCACTGTCTTTTAATCCACGAATAAATTGCAGGACTAGGAAACTCTCTGAGGTAGACTTTTGACAGTTATGGCACTTGAATTCGCAGTTCAAGGATTTTTTCTTTAATTCTGAGGCGTTGCTACTGTTTCATCTTCACGTTGTGTGTGCGTAATAAATCTGTGTTGTAACGCCCTTAGGATCTATGTAGTCGTCTAGAATCTGTGTGAGTTCTATAAAGTTCGTATCAATTGGATCCTCCGGAGAGCATAAATCATGTAACTTCTCATGTAATTCGGGTGATAATGCAGCAAGGAAGGTGTACACTTTAATTTTAGGATCTTCGATTCGACAAGAAAAATATAGTTAGTCGTTTAATAAAATTTGCGAAGATCTCTTTTTCTTGAAAAGGCTGGAAATTCATTTTTGGCCCTCGTTCTTGTTGTGATTTCGTACTCACGTGTGATGCCGATGTTTGCAGTAATGTGATTCGTCGTTTTTCTCTGTTTTGTAATATGAGAAGTTTCGTCTTTATGATGACACATTTCTCTTCAAAATCGTACCTGGTTTCTATCTCTTGGTCGAGTTGTATGTCTGGTGTTTCTAATTCTAATTCATGTTGTATTTCTTGTAATCTCTGTAATGTTTCTTGAAGCGATTGTAGTCTTGACTCTGTTTCTATGCTGTTTCTTCGTATGGTAGAGTTTCTTGGGTGTTTATGTAGTTTTCAAGCTTTGTGATTAAACCTCGCAATGACGCGCGGGTTCTCTTTTTTTATATTATTAGTCGATATCCTCGTCGCCAATTGATTAAATACGCATTTTCATTATGTTTTAATATAATTTTCATAAGTTAGACAGTGAATGAAGAACGTCACACGTCGTCAACAAGACAGGTGAGGATTCTAGGTGGTCAGTATATAACAATTATGAAAATCATTATTCGTGCTATGTCAACGTCCATCATGCATTAATATAGTTGTTCATTCCTTCACATTCAATAGGCGAGACGACAAAAAAAAACTAATTAGTCCGTCAGTTAGATTATCAAAAAAAAACATTTGACCCGTGTTTTTTCTTTTGTTACGGAAATCAAAATTGACGAAGATATGACGCTTTTAAAATTCTCAATACGTTACCCCCACTCCCGAGTTTTGATGCGTTTTATCTTTGTCAATTTTCATTGATTCACAAAAACAAAAAAATACGTGTCCTTTATTTTCTAATACTCTACTCTCTACTGACGGACTAATTAGATTTGCAATTTTTTGATACTGTCCTCATGCCTATTGCATAGCTTATCTGAATGATGAAAGAGGTACGAACAAAACCGAGAAAGACAGAAGACTGGGGAGGCATATACCAAACAGTGGGTTATTCGGGGCTGAAATGATAATGGCGATGAAGCCGCAGTGTGCTTGCATGGTGGATAATGGTCAACTCCCACTCACGGCGAGGAGGGCTGAATCTTATTAGGAACAGTATAAGTAGCCCTCTTCAAGCAGAAGAGTATACATGAGGAAGTAGGTGAAACAACCTTTTCGGACTCAAAATTAATTGGACGTCTCAAAGAAGACTGACTAAATATAAAGTTAGGGGTGTCGCACATTTTTTCATTTGTAAAATAAGTAAAAATTATTCATCAACTCGAAAAAGTGAGAAACAATACAAACAAACACTAGACGTAACTTGTAGTACTACTGAATCGCACGCCAACAAAGTGAAAGCGATGGTCAAGCTTCAGAAGTCGGTGACAAAATCACTAAATCAATCAAACAAAGGTCACCGACTTCGAAGCTTTACCTTTGGCTTATGAAGCTAAAGTTATTTTTCACTTTTATTACACAGTTATGTTTTTTTTTTGTGTTTTACTTTTTGTTTGCTTTTTTGCAGTCGGTTTTATTTTTTATTTTTCCATTTTTAGTTGTTCCCAAAAAAGTCGCTGAATTTATTTAACATTATTAACAATATATGTCATGGTAATAGGCCTATCCCCAATAGATGGAACTTAACACTTACCTAATTGTCGAAATCTGGGTGTATTGTACACATTTGCGTACCCCCTCAGAGCAGAGCATACAGGCGTGATGTTGCGTCATGATGTTGTTTATACATAAGCATCCAAACGATTGCAGCAATCACGACAGCTTTGCCATCTATTTTTGAACAGTTCCATTGTATATCTCCGAAGATCAGCATCAGATCTTCACCAAATTTAAATGGGACTATCTCAGGAGTATACTCTTTCATAAAAAAAAAATCTTGAGAATCGGTCCACAATATATGTATATATATATGTTTTTTTTTTTCTTCTTTTGTATCTGCAATTAGTCTTGTCTACTTTAAGCAGATGTAGTAAGTGACATTTGGCAGTTGGAGTGTGCTCTCCAGCGAGAGCAACTACTCATAGGTGTAGCATGTATTTATGCTACTCAAGAGGGTATAGACAGGATATCTTTATTTTTGAGACGTTTTTGGTACGTGCGTGTTTTCAATCCAGCGGCCAGTTCATTTGGATGCCTCTCCAGCCTTTCCAAGTATGTTTTGGTTATGGCCAAGATTTCCTCTTCCAACGAGTTCATCTGAAGTTGGTTGTGTATTTCAGCATTTGTAATGAACCAAGGCCCTTTGTATATAGTTCTCAGAATCACATTTTGCAATCGCTGTATGATGGAAATATTAGAGTTGCTACCGCTCCCCTATAGCTGGATGCCGTACATCCAGACAGGCTTTAGAATGGTTTTATATATTAGGAGTTTGTTGTCAATCGATCATTTACTGTTCCGCCCTAATAGCCAGTGTAGGTTTTTGTAGCTCAAGTTGAGCTCATCTCTCTTGGTCTTTATGTGCTGCTTCCACGTTAGGCGGCGATCGAGGTGTAGTCCTAAGATATCACACAATCTTTATGTGGTAGTAAGTTGTTATTTAGCTTTACTGGCGGAAAATCGCCTCTGCGTAGCGTAAAAGTGACCTGTACCGATTTAGAAGGGCTGACTGCAATTCGCCACTTTTGGAGCCAGTCAGATAGATAGACAGTCTAGACCTTTTTGCATCGTTTGTGAAGTAATTGTGGGGTCATGGTTGCTAGCCAGAATTGACGTATCATCAGCAAATGTAGCTGTAGTCACGTTGTCCTCTGCTGGCAAGTCTGATGTATACAACGTGTACAAAATTGGCCCTACCACTGATCCTTGAGGGACGCCAGCCTTTATATCGAATAGTTCCGACGTTGCCTCAGCTTCTTTGACTTGAAATAGTCGATCTGTTAGGTAACTCTTCATTAGCTCATAGAAGTTGTGAGGAAGACAAGCCTTTATTTTATAAAGTAGGCCCTTGTGCCAGACGCGATCGAAAGCCTGTTGAATATCCAGGAAGACTGAGCAACAGAACTCCTTTTTCTCCAGTGATTTCCTAACCCTGTCGCACACTTTGTGAACCTGTTTGACGGTGGAGTGCTCAGGTCTGAATCCAAATTGATGACAAGGTATGGTGTTATTTTCCTATAAAATTGGTTGTATTCTGCAGAGCAGAAGTTTCTCAAATATTTTTGACAGTACTAGTAGTTACTAAGCTAATAGGCCTAACGGATGTGGTTCACAAATGGGGGAGAAATTGGGTAACATACAGAAAAAAAAACACGATTCGGTTAAAAAGCACGCGGGTCACCGACCACGCAGCCCGTTCGTTGTCCGGCTTGCGCTGACCGTAGGTATCACGAGGTATTACTATTGGTTCGTGAACGTTTTCGAGTTTTGTTTTTCACAATGTTAAATCTGCCATTTTTTGTGTCTCTAATATTTTATTTATTTATGTATTTTGTAAATTTATAAATTTAGCAGAATTCACAAAAGTACTGAAAGAACTGATGTTGGAGTTTGGAAGTCTGTACAAATTCTGGCTCGGTCCCGACCTGAATGTGTTTGTGAGCAATCCTGATGATCTCAAGGTACTTACTTATGACAGTTAAACCAATTTAGTTCTTGATGAAAATAGTTAAACTACTCGTTTGTCAGATAAACCGTCTCCGCTCTCAATTTAAGGTGGATGCATAGATAGACCTCACCATACATTTTTCAGGAGTTGTAATCTCCTTATATAAACGGTTTCTGCTAAATAAAAGCAAGTGTAATGAGATTTTATAATGTATTATGTTCGCGTATCGCCCAAATTTTATATAAAAAAACAGTATTTCTAGGAGAATTAGACAGAATAAAAAATCAAAAATCTTTATATGTGTGAGTGACCTGAATCGCGCCACACACACACAGAATGCTTGGTTGACGGCTTCGTGATGAGGTTGTTTACACCCCTGTATATGACGCCCTTACGGGTTTTCAGTTACTGCTGACAAGCTCCAAGACCAGTGTAAAAGGTCCCCAGTACAAGTACATGGCTGATGTACTCGGAGGTGGAATACTGAGCGGATCAGGTAAGAACGGCTCTGGCCCATCGCGTAACTTTAGACAACTAAACAAAAGACGTGCAAAACAAGCAAAACACACCTTTCTTGTATCTAGTTATACACATAATTTAAGTTGCAGAGAAGCAAAAAGCAAGTAGCAGTGGCGAAAGTTCTATACAACTCGTTTCCTACCGGTTTGTCTATGAAAAATGGCAGTCAGTATTTCTATAAACAAATAATATAATCACATTAAAGATAATTATGTACCGTATGTTACCTCCTACAAAAATTTACCCTTCCCTGCTGGCAAATAGTAAATGCCTAATTAAACCGGTCAAATTCGAATCACTCGACCGACAGGGTTCCTCACTTAGTGTCAAATAAATTTAGGACATCCTTCCCCTTCCCTAGGACCAACGTGGCGCAAGCACAGGAAGATAGTCAACCCGAACTACGGCAAGCGGGCAATCGAGAGCTACAGCGAGGTATTTAACAAGGAGGTGGGTGACCTGCTGAAGAAGTTCAGGAGTATGGGCCGGGACCAGTTCGATGTGTACACCCTAGTTGTGCGGACCACCAGCTATGTTGTTTGTCGTGAGTATATGTCTCTTTATCGCTTGGCTATGGTTAAAGCCACAGAAATTTGACAGTAATGGAAAATACAAAGGAAAGAAATGAGTATGCCACACATGTTATCGTGACGCAATGGTTTTCATGTTAAGAAAAAAACTAGACCTAAATATATAGTTTGTCACCACTACAGATGTAAATACGTATTCACCAAACTGTGTCTTTGTTTCCAAGTACCACAATTATACTCGTATAATGAACTCAATAGGAGATTGAGTGTTTACTCTCTTTCGACCTCGTCCGTCAAGAAATCTGTGTCAAACTTTCTTTTTATAAATAACTACCTGGATACAGGACGCATGCTATTCTCTGATAATACCCACCTTAAACCCTTTAATCGAGAACAGAACACACTTTTCAACACACTTGCTCGTAAAGTGAGCCTTATTTCATCGTTCTTAGGGCCAGAAACCGAACTATGACACACACGTGCATAATAATATTACTCACTAGTGAGCATAATAGAATTATCCCTATAAAGTTAAGTTAGTACCTAACTGCAAATTATATGCGAGTAAACAGAACATTTTCAATTTAACCGATAATACAGTTTTTTTTTTGTAACAACAAAGTGGTTGTATGTCGCTGAAAATCCATTAAATTTTTTTGAATAATTAAATGTGTCCATAAATAAAACGAAAAAACATTTAATATTATCAAATTATTCATAATTCACAATAATTTGTTATGAAATATTTGCATTTTATCACTGAAATTATAACTTTGAAGTAGGATTTATGGTTATATGTAATCAGTCACCTTACATTTGGCTCGTGCAAAAACCATAAAATAACTTGCGCGCCTTTTTCCATAATTTTCTTATTTTGTTTGTATCGCATTTGTTGCTGAGTGGTAAAACGATTTATGCAATACATGTTTGTTTCCTCGCAAGTGTGAAAGAAGTTGAAAAAGTGCGTATGCAACTCGTGAGCAACTTGCTCACTAGACACTCGGCTGATTTACGCCCTCGCCTACGGCTCGGGCTGCAACCCACAGCCTGGTGTATAATGAGCAACTTAGCTCACTTGTATCATAATATACTATTATGCACCGACAGAACACACACCATCACCATTACACACACCCCCCCACACACACACACTCTCATACACAAAAAAGCGAATAATGCAAATGTCAAATAAATAAAATAATGAATAAATTGTATTTTCTGAATTCTGCAATTATGGCTTGGTTTTAAAACACTTGTTCTGCCTGCAATTATTTTGTGAAACTGAAGAATGTTTAAGCTAGTCAAGTTATTTTATAACTTGGAGGGTGCTGGTTGCAACACCTACCTATTCTGTTAACTAGCATTAACTTAAGTGCACTTAGGGATGGGGTGTGTAATGTATGGCATAATAACAGATAGTATAGCCTTGAAATAACGTTCACATGATAAAATTTTCATATGCTACCAATAACCTAATTTCATGTGATCTAATGTTAGGTACATTTCTTATAAACTTCTTTTGTTCTAATAACATTTAATGTAACGTTCATTTCATATAATTTTCAACTTGTATAATGCTCTTTTTATATAACGTTCAGTTCACCTAAGTTTCATTTTCAGCCAAAATTCTGTAATGAGTAAGTAAATATCATTAAACTTCATACTGTTTAGCCTCATCTAACCCAAATGATTCACCAACAATAGAGGGGAGGGGCATACTCCGTGCATGCAGCAAGCAAGCAGCAAGTATGCAGCAAGCAAGCAGCAACCATGCAGCAAGCAGCAAGCATGCAGCAAGCAAGCAGCAGGCAAGCAGCAAGCATGCAGCAACCATGCAGCAAGCAGCAAGCATGCAACATGCAGCAGGCATGGTTTCTGTCACAGCTCCGGCGGCCCCACGCGAGCTTTTCATCTCCGCCTCGCCCCTCTGCGCCTACGCGGGCTTAAATTACAGTCTAGGGGTAGGGCATAACAGACTACGTTGAGTCGGTTTTGCAGCGATTAATTTCTGTCACTAGTGCTAATAGTAAAAATAGTAGATTGTTATACAAGGGTGGAAAGAAATCAATTCCCATACGAGGTATTTAGACGCACGAGCGAAGCGAGGGCGGCTATAGTCCGAGTGGGAATTGATGACTTTCACCCGTGTTATACACTCTACTTTTCATTTCAAATATAAGGAAAGTAAAAAATAGTAGTTTTTCTAAAATATTTATTGATAGTAATAACATGAGTAGTACCTATTTAAAATTAATTGAGAAGTTAGAACAATTTGTGAAATTCAAAGTTATAGTCTTTTTTAATTTAAATTTCAAATATGGAACACACCGCCCGCGTCACCGCCGCGGGCCATCCCACTTTAATAGGTATTTTTTTTAATTCACATTGGCCGTATACACTCACAAGACCGCAGCATTTTTTTTTAATCGATATTTTTCTTAATTATGTAAAAAAAATTATAGCCGACTAAATAACCAATTTTAGTTCTATTTTTAAAATTCATTCCCGCCCTAGGGAGGGAAGCAATTACTATGAGTCTTTCCCGCCCAAGGGAGGGAAGCATCGTTTTCGACCCGCTGCTCTGATCAAACAAACACTACTTTCCGAGTATGAGAAATGAAAAAAAACTTTTATGTTCTCTTTCTTTTTGGAAAAGTCCAGAGGACGGCAACGACGGCAACGGAATGACAAAAAAAAAACGTGGAAAATGCACAATTTAAAAAATTAAATAAAAATAATTATGCTGAATAATAATTGTTTGACAAATAATACGTTATTAAATAAAAGTTTATCAGATAATTATTTTGCTAAGTGAATTATTTTGTAAACTTGTTGTTGTATAATGATGAAATGACGAAAAATGTTTTTGCCAATCGTTGCTTGTCAAGTAAAAATTTAGTAATATATTTATTTATTTTCAAGTAGACGTTTTAAAATTACATTAAACGTTATTATAGATTTAAAAGAACAGTTTGATTTAAAAGTCGCATGGCCTGAGGTTATGAACAGGGCGGGCATACGGGCATATCATGATTAATTTTGTAGCGGAAAAAAAAAAAAAAATCTTAAATAACTATACACATACGATACCTGCATTCTAATAAAAAAAATCACCACGAACAGTGTACAATCAAAACTAAAATTACATAAAAAAACAATATCACACAACTTATGAAATAAAAATAAATTACAACGAAGACAAGCTCGGACTAACTACGGTAAAAAAACCATATTGTTCGAAGGAGCACAGCTGTTTAACGACCTACCAAATGACGTAAAAGATTGTGATAATATTAACAGATTTAAACTAAAACTGAGAAAATACGTTTATGAAATGTAGTCATACCGCAAATTAAATGTTAGCAATTACATACTTCTCATATATATTTTTTTGTATAACTTCACCAACACGCATCGGAGGCAAAATGTATTTATTTAGATTTATAAAAAAATACTTTGTATCTCATTTTAAGTGAACCTATGTATTGTTCTTATGAGAATAAATTCTTTAAACCGAAAGTGAACTGATAGATGTCGTCAGTCTACAACCAATATTATGTCATCAGTCACTAGATCCGAGATCTGATCTAGATCTCTTTACTACTGTAATCGAATTTATAACTTTCCCGTATTTCACAAAGCGGTTTTATTTTCCTGCAATAAACATATACGCGCTATGTTTTAATAGCGCATAAATATCTAATCTAATTTTTTATGGTTTTCTTTATTTTCAGAAACACTTATGGGTTTGACAAAAGAGCAGACCTCGAAAATACCACATCTTGAGAAAGTGATAGAAGAAACTCCAAGGTATATTTAATTTTATGTTTTACCATCCTGTTTTACGTTATCTCAAAACCGTGATGGGATACACCCTGACATACATATGATAACAACACGTACGGGCTATTTAGATCCACCAAGTTATGGTTACTCCGTCTCCTAGAAAGGAGGCCTGAGTCCCAGCAGTGAGGACGAGGAAGGCAGATTATGTGACTCATCTGCTTTCATCAACACGTCGTTGAGATTTTAAATATTTGTTGTGAATCTGCCAAAAAACAATGGGAATATCTAGCCTGTGCTAAAATTACCATTAAGACATGAATTAGAACAAGAAAAGAAATAATTAATAAATAAAATATATTAATTTATATAAATATATTTTTTTTATTTATTTTTTTATGTATGTATTAATCCTTTATTCATTATATTACATATTTTTAACATTTTTAAATATTATTATACAAAACACTATAAAAAAACATTTAAAATTATAAAAAATAGTAGCCCACCAGCGCTGGGAACAGGGTCCGAGCTGCCGGTGGTCAGGGCTCTTGCCAATACGCGCCGTGTCCAGAAGTACTGCTTTCTGAATCAAGCCCTTGATCCAGCTGCCAAGCGAGAGCCTCCTAAGATGTTGGTCGAGGCTCTTGGCTATTAAGCCATTGGCCGACACGACTATCGGCACAATGACTGCTGTATTCACGTCCCACATGTCAACAACCTCGCGAGCCAGATCTAGATATTTGAATTGTTTATCTTTTTCTGCTTTCACGAGATTCTCATCATGCGGGACCGTTATATTATATAATCATTGTGCGACGCTCCACTATGTCAGGCCTATTGGCAGCAACAGTCCTGTCAGTGGTGTTAGGTCGATCTCAATACAACGTGATATTACCATTATCGAGAACTGGGTCGGGCGCATACCTATAGTATGGCATTTCTGATTCCACAAGGTTGTATTTCAAAGCAAGTTGCTGGTGGATAATCCTGGCAACGAGGTTGTGTCTATGCAAGTACTCTCCGTTAGCCAGACTAGAACACCCAGAAATAATGTGTCGGATCGATTCTCCCGGACGGTGGCATGCCCGACATATGTCAACCGTGCCATCTTTCACAATGAATTTCCGGTAGTTATTCGTCATCATAACTTCGTCTATTTTTGCACAGACAAAACCTTCGGTTTCCCCGAAAAGGTCACCAAAGCGCAGCCAGGATACCGACGCTAAGAAGTCTACATCGGGGCCATGTAGGGCCCGGTAAAAGCGTCCGTGAAGCTCCTTGCCCTGCCATTCTTCCTTGCGGTCATTAGTGTCTAATACTTTAGGCTTTCGCCAGTTCTCGTTAGCCAGGGAGAGCGGGGTGAGGCCCTTGTCCACTGAGACCACATCTCGGTGCATCTCCCCGTCGGCTTCCAGAAAAAATTCCCTGAGACTGCATACCTCACGGTTGTGTAGGGTCTTGGCATTTAAGAAGCCACGACCCCCGCACTTCCGCGGGATATACAGTCTCATCACCGACGACCGTGGGTGATGCATTCGATTTGCCGTCAGCAGTGTGCGTACCCTCCTATCCAGGGCACCAAGTTCCGTCTGAGTCCATTTGAGTATGCCGAAAGAATACATTAAAACCGGCATGACCCAACCGTTGAAGGCGCGCACCTTGTTTCCGCCTGACAAAAGACTGCCTAGCACCTTATTCAGGCGGCCAAAGAAGCGCCCCCTCAACGATTGTTTCATGTCGGCAGTATTGATACCTAATGCTTCCGACATACCCAAATACTTGCAAGTTTCTGTTGAGGAGAGGGATCTAAGGTGTATGGAATCCGAGAGTTGAGTTCCCACGGATTCCATAATCTCCCCTCGCTTGACATGTATGACTGCACATTTGTCCACACCAAATTCCATCCTGATGGCGCTACTGAAAGTTTCTGTTACCTTCAGTAGCTTCATCAGTTGCAAATTGTTGGGGGCAAAGAATTTCAGATCATCCATGTAAAGAAGGTGAGATATGACCTGACCATCTCTATACGGTCTGAACGCACTGAGAGGGTTCAAGGCTAGACAAAACCACAATGGACTTAGACTATCACCCTGGAATATACCACGCTCGATCCTTATCGGTTCGCTGTTCCCCTGGATCTGTCGACATCCTGGATAGCGAAGAACCGTCCTCCAGTGCCCCATACATTACATCAGGAAGGTACGTAGAGTTGCATCTACTTTATACAACTCCAGCACCCTCATGAGCCATGTATGAGGCACAGAATCATAGGCCATCTTATAATCTATCCAACATGTAGACAGATTCTTTCGGGAGCGGCGAACCTGTTGGCTAATGGTCATATCAATGAGAAGCAGCTTCTTAGTGCCGCGGGACCCGTTCCTACATCCATTCTGAGAGGCAGACATGATAGAATTACTCTCAATATGTTGGTTGCTTTTAGCTCTCAAAATGGATGTAAGAACTTTATAGACGTTGGTAAACAAGTGATTGGTCTATAATTTTTGGGCTTCGCAGTACTACCTGATTTATGGAGCAGGTGGGTAATTCCTGTCGTCAAGAACTGGGGCAGCGACCCTGACTCTAAGGCTGATTGAAACTGGGACGCCAAGCGAGCGTGTGATCTTTGGAACCACTTGATCCAGAAGTTGTGCAGTCCGTCCGGACCTGGAGATTTCCAGTTAGGCAACGGACGGACTGCACGAGCTACGTCTTGGGGGCTGATGATGATTGCCCCCATTTCTGGTATAGGATCACACGATTGTTCAACCTCCCGGGTCCAATCGCCCTCAGTGTGACTGACAGGCACCGACCAGATGCTGCGCCAAAATGAACACATGGCTTTATCATCCGTCAGACGCGTGTCAGTCACACCTTGGTCCGGTCGCTCCCAAGCCCAATATACCTACCTTTCATCGCTTTGGAATGTGCGATTCTGAGTGTACCGCTCCACTCGCCGCTTGTACCGACGAATACGGCTTGCCCATGCACAGATCTTCTGCTTCAGGAAGTCGATACGCTCTGTGACGCGGGCCAAGTAATCTCGAAAACTAATATCAGTTCCCGAGAACGCCCGCCTCACAAAACGCATCACTCTAGGGCGAGTATTTCCCTCCCTGAAGCAGATTAACTTCCCGATGAGTGCCCTAGCCTCACCGATACGCCGCTCAATCCTGCACTGTCAAGCTGGAGCAGCTGATTTTGGTCGTGTAGCTCTGTCGTTGTTGTGAAATTTGACGTGAGCTACACGACATGCCGCCACAGCTCCACAGTACAATATTGAGTGAGTATCGGCGAGGTCTTTGCTGCTGTCAAAGCAGTTTGACAGCTGCGAATCTAGAGCACACACCAGCGCCTTGTTTTTGTTGTGCATAGGCAAACGAGGTAGACGTGGTCTAAGTTCAGGCGGTGTGGAACGGTATTCCCGAAATGCACTCTCCAAAGCGCTCCTCAATTGTGCGTTGCACTGGGTACTCACGGAAATAACTTCGTCATCATCCTCTTCACCATCTCGGTCGGATCGCGGCGGTGCACTGGATACATTTTGTACCTGTAACACGTTCATTGGCGAAGCAGGCGTAACTAGGTTACTCCGTGATTCGGAGCGTAGTCGATCAAGTACGGTGTCATCCAACATATGGTTACGCTGGATGACTCGCACCTGATCCGACAGTCGTTGCGCCGACGCGCTGACACCTGGCTCAAGCACCTGAAACAGAGAGAGCATCTGACCACGATACGCAGTCAAGTTAATCCCTCCCTCTGTAGCCCCATAATATGCGCGCATCACATTTTCGTTCATGGAGCTGAGCGACGAGCCCGGAGATGATGGGTGTGCCTCCTGATGCTGTTTTGCTCGGTTTCTAGTGATCATTGGTGACTTTGTGACATTTTGACAATAATTGTTTTCCGGAATTTTTCATGTTTGTTGCAATCCTCATTTATAATAAATCAATGTATCAAATTTTTCTTCATTATTTCGTTATTTGGTTTCGATTTATTGGGGTATATATGGGGTGAATTGGTAAAAATAATTAAATCGGTTTGGTAAAATATTTTCGTCACGTCACTTTGACATCCGAGCCACATATATATATTAATTATTATTAGGTTTCTTGTTATTTTTTTTTAATATTTGGTATTTTTTAAAATAATCTATTAGTTTATTTTATCTGTATATGTGTATTAGTATCAATCTAAACTCTCGTTATCAAAAAGTTTTTTTTAGACATTACTTTGTACCCTATCACTATGTTTTCCTATTTAACCCAAAGGTTGACTGGTAGAGAATGCCTTGTGGCATTAAGTCCGCCTATGTACCACTATTGTACATGAAGTTTAAATAAATAAATAAATAATTAAAGACACGACAGCCTACAACTTTAATAGAAACCATGATTATCTCTTATTAAAACCCTTTAATAAGGACTCCTTTTCCAATTACAGTATGTACGACATAGTATTTAGAAGAATGACAAAATGGTACTTACAAATCGACCCAGTCTTCTGGGTGTCCAGCGAATACTACGCTCTGAAGAACTTCATGACAATCATGACAGAGTTTAGTGAGGATATCTTGCTCAATAGAGCTGAAAGATTGAAGACTCTAGAGGACAGCAAGAGGGATCTTATGAATACGGAGGATGACGCCGATGTTAACACTCAACTGAGTGTTATAGATAGGTTCCTGCTGTCCCAGGAGTTGAATAAGGAGGAATTGGTAAAGGAAACTTTCACTATATTTACTTCGGTAAGTTTCAACATAATAAAAAATACTTTTCATATCATGAAGCTTACTTAGATTTGGTATTGCTACTCGGGACCTAGGTATGAGCAAATTATGATTGACGGCTTTCTGAAGCATATGATAGGTTCAATGAATGATTTGTCAAAATCAATCAGTCTTGAATACTGAACTACTTCTCTCTCTCTTGTAAGACGCCTAAGAGACCGATTGTGGACCGACGTTACTATGCAAATGTAAAGAAAACACACCTATTAATAAACACCGAATACCATGCATTTAACAGTCGGTTAAAAATGTATAAATTTAATATTTCAGAGTCAAGAAGCATCAGCTAAGATAACGTCGTACATCTTGTTAATGATGGCTTACCACCCCAAATGTCAGGTAAATGTTTTTTCACTAATTATTGGATAATACAGCAACCACGAGTCAGTATTTTGACACTTGAAAACTAGTGAAGGTCTACGTTATAAACTCGCAAAATGGAATAGTTTGTGTGTGTAAAAAGTTGAAACTGATGCTATGAAGCGATCACGACTCAATAGTATCGTCAAAAAAACGTGAATTAAACATAAACCAGCCAGTTTCGAGTTATTTTCATTGTTTGTAAGTCGTCGGATCAGCGAAAATTATTTGAAACGACTTTCTCATGGGTATAAACTCGCCTCCTATGGGAGTTAACGTAACTGGTAAAATGTGTGTGTAACGTAGAAATTCAAAACTTCAGCTTAAGGTGGAATCGCCTGGTCCGCGAAATTCAAATTTTCCAACGTTTTTTGCAATTCGCTGGTCAGTGTCGGGCTGTATGTTGAACAAAATATGATTCGCGACCGTACAACTTATGTATGTATTTACAAAATTATCATAGTTGAAATCATCAATATAACCTCTGGCCAGCGGCCAGTCACGTGACTTGATGTCGGTCGCGTAAGACCGGTCGCGTACGTCAGCGAGAAATACAGTAGCAACATACGCGCCGCTGACGTCAGCGCCGCAGTATGGCGATATGTAGACCACAACACAATGTATACTCGCACGCGCGACAGAAGTACGCGACATCAGCGGAGCAGGAATTCAGGCATTACACTTCAAGGGAAGACAGGCGTGAATGCGTGACGTCATGTTTTGTTATCTGAAGAAGCAAGGGATCTCTCAAACACTACAATCATTATAAGTTTTCTGTTTTTTTCCTATTTATTTGGGGGTCTGCGCAGCATATTTTGCAGCATATCTTCTTCTTCTTTTCTTCTTGATGAGTCGTCGTTTCAAAAGTCACCCCTTCAACCCAAAGATCAGCTTGCTTACAAGTAATACTCCATATTTTCAGGAGAAACTCTACGCAGAAATCAAGAGCGTGATTGGTGATGAGGACAGAAACGTCACTGATGATGACTTTAAACAGATGCCGTACTTGGAGATGGTGTTCAAAGAAGTGCTGCGACTGTTCCCCATAGGAGCCGCGCTGCAGAGGACTATCACTGAAGATATTACTATTAGTAAGTGATAAACTACCTATTTGACCGCCTTTCTAGTGTCTGTCTAGTGGTCACAAGCGTAACTGCCGAGCATGAGGTCCTGGGTTCGATTCCCAGGTCGGGCAAATTGTTATTGGGTTTTTCCATCAGGACTTTCTCAGTTGCAGCCACGGAGTGTGGATTTGTGCCATATTAATGGCAATAGCCTCTATTACATGGGACTTAAACATAGCTGACGAAATATGGGTATGCCTAGTGATGAATAATCTACGAATTTTAGGGATTGACTACACTTTAATCAATTCAACCTAACGGAGTCCACTGCTGAAAAAAGAAAGAAAGAAAAAACATTTATTAGCCCGCACAGGACAAAACACAAATTAAAATGGTTAAAATAACAGTACAGGTAATAAAAATAAAAAACGAAACGAACGAAACGAACGTAGGCCTTCTCAAGTTGCGGCACAACGGCCCACGTATACCTAGCTTACCATACTCGATGCGAAATTAGCTTGAGCCGGTCAGAGAGAGCTTGACTCACGCTAGACCGTGTCGGGTCCGAGCCGATTGTCAACCGTGCAATTTTGCATGGACACACTCACGCTTACGAGCCACAATGCCACAATGGATTGTGCTACAGCCGACACTCTGCTTGGACTCGTCATCCTTTATGTGTATGCAATAAAAACGAAAAAGACAACATAAAGGCAAAATCAAAACGCATCGTCGCCGGTAGTGACGTCAAAAGCTATAGGTCAAAGAAAGACTTTTATTTGAAAACTCCCTAAAGTTTCACAAAGATTAAATATCGTTATTGCAATGTTTGCTTTTACAAGCACATACAAAAATTATTATATCAAGCGTACGAAATTAGATGTAAACAAGGCAGAATAGGGAAATGACGTCTAATACTCGTAGCATGACATGAATAGACGCGAAAGTCACGGACGTTTGAACTGTCGTAGAAGTTTAATTTTTTTTTTGAGCGACAAGCAGTAGTTGAACTGAACTTTTATTTATTTTCTTGGGTGGATAGTAATATTGTGTTTTATTGATTTAAGTGAAGAAAAAAATACACATATTATTCCCTATTCCAAGTCGATCAGTATGGTTCTCTCTTGACAGTTGCTGAATGCCTAGTGTTATCCAAAAGTAGGTCTTGTTATACCAACTTTCTCTACCAAATGTGCTTTTTGTTGCTGCTATGTTAGTTTTACACGCTAGAACAAAAAGCAAGCATTAGTGTATACCGCACCTGACCTTTTTAAGCACATCACGGTGTATGTTCTTGTAAGGATTACAATGGCGTAGACTCGTCCCCTCTGATTGATGTCTTGTTTCCATATTTAACTGCTTCTATACGTTCTAGGTACCCACACTCTCCCAGCTGGTTGTTCACTAGTGGCTCCAATCTACCACCTCCATCGCGACCCTCAATTCTGGTCCGACCCAGACCGTTTCGACCCAGAGCGCTTCAACCGTGAGAACGTGAAGAAACGCAACCCCAACTGTTACATACCGTTCAGTTTGGGACCTATGGACTGTTTGGGTAAGCTTCTTCTCTTCGTGTTGACGTTACCTCTACAGCATGTATCAGAAATGTGTATATCACAACATACCTACTCCACACAAATATATGGGTTATCTGATTTAGTTTTCACGATTACGATGTTGTTGCCATGGGGAAAGTTGTTCAGTTTGATACCGCACCTTAAATAATTATGACCAGACTTTTCCGATGCACGCTTAAATTTATACTGTTTGACCTAATAAGGGGCCACGATTATAGGCGAGACGACAAAAAAAAACTAATTAGTCCGTCAGTTAGATTATCAAAAAATATTTGACCTGTGTTTTTTCTTTTGTTACGTAAACCAAAATTGACGAAGATATGACTATTTTAAAATTCTCAATACGTCACGCCTAGGTATAATTTTTAGTTAGTTCTGACGTCAGGAGCCCCCACTCCCGAGTTTTGATGCGTTTTATCTGTGTTCATTTTCATTGATTCACAAATACAAAATATACTTGATGATTAATTTCCAATACTGACGGACTAAATAGATTTGCATTTTTTTGATACTGTCGTCATGCCTATTGCGGCATCAGAGGCATTTTTGTAGTGGACAGGGGCGTAAGTCAAAGGGCATTTGGAACACCCTTGCAGGTCAGACATTGTCTGATCAGGAGCGCTGCATTAGGTTCATTTGGTGTTGAAAGAACCGATACCAATAATTTCGCCAGATTATGTTTGCAGGGTCAGCTTGGGAGAGGCCCATTTGTCATACATACGAGTATGTATGATTGCGAAAGGCTAATTTGACCTACGAAGTCTGTTCAAAAAGTATCGCGAATTTTGAATTTCCGCGGGTTACGTATATTCGATTTTCGATTTTTTTGTGTCATTAAATTGGTACTTATGTCCCTCACTTATGCTAACAAGCTCGGCCATTTTGAACGTTCAGTAAATTTTTGAGAGCTATTTTGCTTGGACGTGTTTTGGCTGATCTTCGATTTATGCCTATTCCAAAAATATGGATCAAACAATCTGTATCAAATTTTGTGTGATAAACAAAATTAAGTGCGTGGACACATTTGAAATGATGACTGTGGCATATGGTGAAGCTATGAGCTATAAGTGTACAATGTCTGGGATTACTTTAACACGTTCACTGCGGAACAGGCCCATATCGGCCTGCCGCGGTACTGCAGAATGAAAAAAAAAGAATAAATAAATATTTTTTGAAAAAAACACAAAATTCGCGATACTTTTTGAGCAGACAGCGTATTTGTTAACATGTTTGAAAACTTAAACCGCAAAAGAATTTTATGTCTAACTGTTTTTTTTCTACCTTTTTTAGGAAGATACTTTGGAACAAAGCTAATAAAGACCATTTGTACGAGGGTACTAAGAGAATTCGAACTCACCTCGACCGAGACTTACGACGATCTCCGAGTGATTATTTCTATTTCTGTAGTCTCAGTGAACGGGTTTCCTATCATGTTGAATCCAAGAAAGAAGATTAGCTAACATAGTTGATAAGAATATTTGATGCCCGTCCCATCGCCGACGACGCAACGGAGTTTATCAGTTTATCTGAGACCGTTACTCGCAGCTAACTTCCGAGCAGCCGATAAAGTTTGATCACAACCTACTCGCTTATTGCTAATCGTCGGCGGTATATTTGTTACTGTAAACAGATTTTATTTTTAAGGGTTATATCTTAAATATATATATATATATTGTTACGGGTTTCATTATACGTGCAATATTTTTTTTCTCCCACTTGTTTTTTTTATTCAGACGAGAATGAATGGCGTGAATTTCTTCCATTGAAAAGGAATCGATATATCTCCATTGAAAAAGTAGGATTCCGACCGGGTAGGTGATGTGTGTGGTTGGCTACTGTTCAAAGGATTTTATTGGATTCATTTATTAACAGATTCCGCAGTACTTTGACATCGCGATGCAGGTTATCCAGGTTATTCTGTAATGACAGTTCTGTTTGCTATTGTCCTCCTCTAGAATTGTGGAAATAAAACCAAATTAAATAAGATAAAGTAGTTTTCTACACTATCACGTATCACGCGTATTGCGACAGCAGCTGTGTAGAAAAAAAGAAATAGCTGAGAGCATACCACTAGTCACCGCAACGCACCGGTACTCATGGAAAAAAAACTAGGGACCAATAAGTCGGGGTAATTGGTTGGACCTATAACTCATACAGGGTGTAAACGGACCCTTTACGAACCAAGCATTCTGTACATCAAACTGAGTAACTTTACGTAAAAATGATTGCTGGGAAAGGTGTGTCTTATATATCGTACACAATTGATGCCTACACAGTCCAGTGTTGATATAGAAGCGATTTCCTCAACCACTTGCAGAATTTCAACCGCCCCGCAGCTGAAGATGTACTAGCACCGTCGTTGATGGCCGCATTCATTCTTTTACGTTCTCTCGGCACTGCTTGACTCGGTCGTATGTGTTTTATTGGTACCATTCATTCTTTTACGTTCTCTCGGCACTGCTTGACTCGGTCGTATCGTATGTGTTTTATTGGTACCATTCATTCTTTTACGTTCTCTCGGCACTGCTTGACTCGGTCGTATGTGTTTTATTGGTACCATTCATTCTTTTACGTTCTCTCGGCACTGCTTGACTCGGTCGTATGTGTTTTCTTGGTACCATTCGATTGCTCTTGAGAAGCCCTTTCCAACCGTTTAAGATATTATGTATTTGGATTTGGCTTTTTGGCGCGTATGGGCCGACATTACATTTTTGATTACATTTTTTTATTTTAACAACATTTATATTAACTGTAACTATTGTTACACTAATGTTTTATATAGGTATGCATCAATAGATTATGACAACAGCAACAACACAGCAGGATTGAATTTTAAACGAACGTCGTAGCTTCTTCGAGTCGAGTCGAGGAAAGTTATACTAAATGAAAATCTCGAAACGCAGTAAAATTACTTCAAAATGGTGGCGCTTTCCCCTCCACCGCGCGTGATGCATCACAGTCCTCACTTAGCGTAACAAATTCTTTGATCTTTTAGCTATCCAGTGGTGTAATTACATTTTAAATGAAGACGATAATATGAAGCTGCAACACCAAACTGTATACCCAGATTTTGTTAACATTCGTTTTTTTGACTTGCCTCTCAGTATTGAAGCAATATTAAAGACATATTCACGAAAACTTGTGGAAAAGTTGGAACTATGACCCCCAATATCTCAGTAACTACATAGATGGTTCCCAGGTATGGTCTAGAACAAAAAAATAATCGCAAAGGTGGGGAGAATAAGTGCTTTTGCGGCTTCGTTAAGGGTTGTTGTACACCCTTTACA
Source organism: Xestia sexstrigata (assembly GCA_941918905.2). Taxonomy (NCBI): domain Eukaryota; kingdom Metazoa; phylum Arthropoda; class Insecta; order Lepidoptera; family Noctuidae; genus Xestia; species Xestia sexstrigata. Next base: position 6,839,740 of record OW799221.2, read on the forward strand.
TTTGATTACCCATTTTACGCAGTAACCCTTACACTATACGGGTTAACTAACTAAATATTGCTGATTAACCAGAATGAAAGAGACAAAACACCGAGCGGTGGCTAACTCTGTCACTATATTGCATATTTTTTGTTCTTTCAGGCTGATTTACCTGATTAACCCTATAAATACGGGTTAACTGTTACTCCAGGATTGTTATCTAATTCTAAAAAATAACCCGTTTAAGAACGATCTTTGCACGTACTGGTCTGTGATCTGAACTAAATTTAAATTAAGTAATTACGAATACTGACATCTTTTGCTATAAATGGTGTAAAACACCTCTTAACGAAGCCGAAAGGCACTTGTTCTCCTCGTCATTGTGATAATTTTTTTGTTCTACACCATACCAGGGAACCTTATAGTTACGGAGATATTGGGGGTCAAAGTTCCAACTTTTTGTCAAGTTTTTTTTTTAATACAAGTTTTTAATGTAAGATTTTTACTTTAAACACCTCCACGACCCCCGTACTATTCAATCCATCCATCAGCACAATGTTTTGAGTGCGTTACATTGAGTTCTACAAAAAAACATGATTTTTAACCCCAAAAAAAAAGTTATTTCCCAGCAATAATTTTTGCGTAAAGCTACTTAGTTTGATGTATAGAATGCTTGGTTGACCGCTTCGTGATGAGGTCTTTTACACCCTGTATTAATATGACTGGAGTAGAGCACAAAGTCAATTTTATTTTTGTTTCGCCATCTGGCGAGTTCCATGTCTACCACGATCACTTTGAAAAATCTAAATCTTTTTTGTTACGGTAGATTATATTATGATTTCTTCTTCTTTTTTAGATTATTTATTTAAAAATAGATTTAGAATCAAACAGGGTATTTCTATTTAAATAAATCACGCAACAAAGATTTTTTTCTTGATAAAGTTCAATAATTTAAAAAATTATATCAGCTTATGCTAGTGATCACAAACTTTTATTGATGTGTGTATGTTGGGGTCGGCTTCCAGTTTTACCGGATGCAGCTGAATACCAGTATTTTACATGGAGTGACTGCCTATCTGACCTCCACAACCCAGTTAGTACCGGGTAATACGATACCACTTGGTAAGACTGATTGTCAGACTTTTCTGGGCCTCTGACTACCTAACGACTGCCAAAGATCTACAAATTATAGCCGTACCAACGGCTTAACGTGCTTTCCGAGGCACGGAGGAAACTAGGTATGTAATGAGTGGTCACCTATCCACAGACCAACCTAGGCAAGCACGGCTTAACCTAACGATCGACCCGAGCGGCTATTATTATTTAGCCACGAGCTCCTCCTTCGTCTGCTACTATCGTTGTTCCTACTAACCGTGGAAGGGGTCTGTATCTTGTGGACTGTGGCCTTTGTTTGAACAATTTCGGCAATGGTTGGACTTCGGGTTTGTAAAGAACCGTCTTCGGGAGGTGTAGAATAAGAACGATTTTCTTGGGCTTGAGCGGGGGGGGGCTTATAATATTCTAGGGCTTTTCTATTTGATCTATATAAGTACATAATTTTTCTTATTCTTCTTTCTTTCTTGTAGTCCGGACAAGAATTGCTGAGCGATGTGTGTGTGTGTGTCCATCCTTTCTCCAAAACTTTTTCGCACATAAGAAAGTTCTGAGCAGCCGATTCACATTGAATTAATGATTGAATTTTTATTTGCTAGAATATAAGTAGTTAACGTAGGTTCTTAATGGTGTCGATTCTGTTTTGCGCAAACTAAACTTCATTTACGCTATTGCTATCTTTTACTAAAAGGCAGTGCGAGAAAAGGAAGGTTATAGCAATGTACTAAGTTAGAGATGTCAAACTAGTTTATGCCTTGCGCTTCACCGTGTTTTTAGTCGACATGTTTTTACGTGCACCCTTCATTTGTATAGAAATATTAGTTCCAACTAAATTTGACAGCTCTAAATAACGTCCGTCTCTTTCTCGTTTTATTAGAGAGAAAAAGATAGCAATAGCCTAAATTAAGATTAGTTTGTGCACAACAGAATCGACACCAGTATCTATGGGTTTCACTAAATTCGGCCCTACAAATATTAAGATATATTAATTAATATATCATCTTGGTTAGGTATACAAATAGCATGCAGTACACATTTAGTAATTTACCCAAAAATACATACATACATAAAAATACTAATAATAAATTCATAAATTCTAATTCTCTTAAGACTGTATATCCCGCGGAAGTGCGAGGGTCGTGACTTCCTAAATGCTAAGAACCTGCACAACCGTGAGGTATGCAGTCTCAGGGAATACTTCCTACAAGCCGACGTGGGGATGCACCGAGATGTGGTCTCAGTGGACAAAAGCCTCACCCCGCTTTCCCTGCCTAACGAGAAGTGGCGCAAGCCTAAAATATTAGACACTAATAACCGCAGGGAGAAATAGCAGAGCAAGGAGCTTCAACGACGCTTTTACCGGACCCTACATGGCTCTGATGTAGACTTCTTAGCGTCCGCATCCTGGCTGCGCTTTTGTGACCTCTTCCGGGGAACCGAAGGTTTTGGTTGTGCAATAATGGACAAAGTTATGATGACGAATAACTACCGGAAATACATTGTGAAGAATGGCACGGTTGACATATCCGGGTGAATCGATCCGACACATTATTTCTGGGTGTTCTAGTCTGGCTAACGGAGAGGACTTGCAATAGGCACAACCTTGTTGCCAGGATTATCCACCAGCAACTTGTGCTTTGAAGTACAACTTTGTGGAATCAGAAGTGTTAAATATAATACCATGCGCCCGACCCAGTTCTCGATAATGGTATTATCAAGTTGTATTAGGATCGACCAGTCACCACTGACAGGACTGTTGTTGCCAATAGGTCTGACATTGTGGTGATAGATCGATTAGAGCGTCGGACAATGATTGTTGATATAACGATCCCGCATGACGAGAACCTCGTGAAAGCAGAGAAAGATTCAAATATATAGATCTGGCTCGCGAGGTTGTCAACATGTGAGACGTGAGTACAGCAGTCATTGTGCCGATAGTCGTGTCGGCCAATTGCTTAATAGCCAAGAGCCTCGACCAACATCTTAGGAGGCCGCTTTGTATCGATCGGCAGCATCGCTTGGCAGCTGGATCAAGGGCTTGATTCAGTGCACAGTACTTCTAGACACGGCACGTATTGTTAGGAGGATCCTCTTTTCCTGCTCTTGATCTCGATCACGCCTGATGGAAAGCGATGGATGAGATCTATGATGGAACAAGCGTGCCCAGCAGATGCCTTTTCACTCTTGCTTTGAAGGAAGGCGGGTTAAATGTGGGTGGGAACACAGACGCAGGCATGTGAGAGTTCCACACTTTGGCTGTGCGCATAATAAAAGTGGAGGCGAAGCGCTTAGTACACGTCGGGATATCAACCAAGTGCGGATGGTACGCCGCAGTACGTCTGCTAGTCCGATGGTAAAAGGGTGATGTTGGGATCAGGTCGTGGAGCTCCTGCGCACACTCTCCGAAGTACAGTCTGTAAAAGACCGACAGGCAGACAACATAACGCCGATGAGCTAGGCTGTGAAGCGATAAGCTACCAACGTCTCGTCGCCTATAAGCCTTTTGGCTCTGCGTTCCACCGAGTCAAGTGCAGCAAACTGGTATTTTGCTGAGCCATCCCACAAGTGACTGCAATACTCCATACAGGAACGGCGAGGAACGGCGAAGGTGAGGCGATACTTCAAAACAAAGCACAAGTTGCTTTGTTTTGAAGTATCGCCTCACCTTATTCAAGATGCCCAGCTTCTTAGCTGCGGTCTGAGCTTTTGACTCGATGGTTGCGCCAAAGTTGAGTTTAGATATCAACTCCATGCCCAAAAGCTGTAGGTCAGTAACTGCTACAGATGCACCCCGAAAAGTAGGAGACAACTGGATATGGCTCCTTTTTGCAGTGAAGAAACACGCCTGTGTTTTCAGAGCATTAAATTTGACCAGATTGACGTCATCCCACCGGGAGACGAGATGTAGGGTCAAATTAATTCGCTCCACCATGGCCTCTCTGAGAGTAGCAGTATCCTCTCTGCTGGCTCTAGCACTGGACAGGTATATTTCTGCGACTGTGTCCTCTCTCAAGAGCCCTGACCACCAGCAGCTCGGACCCTGTTCCCAGCGCTGGTGGGCTACTATTTTTATATTGTGTATATACTACATTGTTACCCTAGGGGTGAAAGTAACTTATTTAGTCCCGAGACGGGGTTTAATTAAGTCGAGGGATTAATTAAGTCTTTAACCCGAGGTAAACACTGTGCTTTTCATTACGAATACAAGGAAAGTAAAAATAAAAACATAAATTATTAGTATTAAGAAAAAAAATTGTTATTTTTTTATAAAATTTGCAGTAGCAGATAATAGATAGTGCAGTAGTGGATAATTATGGATTTTACGCCTGATTTCATAAGAATGAAATTAGGCGTTAAATCCATAAATATCTGAATTGGATGAATTAGTGTTAGTACAAATCTCTGCTATACGGAGGTATAGACAAAACTCTACAACTCGAAAAAACAAACGAAGATCGGATTGCCGCTTTCCCGCCTGTTTTGTTTTTTTTTTTCTGTGGCCGGCCAGCTATTCAGCCATTGTTTTTCATTTTCATCATTGAAGAAATGGTAAATATTTACCCAAATCTATGTTAATTTTAAAGAAATAGTTGAAACTAAAATAAAATAAAAAATGTATTAAAAAAAAATATTATTTAATTAATTCTTAACTTATTGTTATTTCAATTTTACATCGCGCTGTAATGGAGTTGGCATGGTTCAATAGAAATGTGAAAATAGAACTCGTTTTTTTTATAATTTGACAGCTGTCTGTTTGAAAACGCTTCTCCCTAGGGCTGAAAAGTATTACTTTCAACCCGCTCCTCAGGCAACTTCAGACCAACTTTCAGAGTATGAGTAATGAAATAGTAGATTATGCACCAAGGGGATGAAGTAGTGTCTTATGTAGCGGGCGCCGTAATGATTCCCGAGCAAAACGAAGGATTCTAGAGTTAACTCCCGAGCGGAGCGAGGGAGTTTAGAGTTCCGAGTAAACTTCCGAGGAAAGCGAGGGAGTTAAGGCAAGAATCCTGAGTGCAGCGAGGGAATCAAGGTCGCCCAAGACGAAGGCACCTTTATCCCCGAGGTGAATACTCTACTTTTCACACCATCTACGAGACAATAAAAGCAGTAGTACTAGAATCAAAGTATTTATTAAAATAACAAATACAGTCTGCTAATAGACCTTTTTAAAACAATTAAAAGTTAAAGGTAACGTTTGATACATTAGACCAGTTGTTGAAAGACAAAGTTATGTTTTTATTCGGTACATTTATTGAAGTGGAGAAGGACCATTTTGGATCGTGAAAGTTTGTGAAGTTGGTGCTTGAGGTAGCTAGGCTAGATGAATAGTGTTTTGATGTGGAAGGTTGTGGTGTCCAAGGATCAGTTATCAACGGTGTTTTTAGTTTGATGTTGTCACTAATGCGGCAGCTAAATTTATCCTTATTTTGTATAGAATTTTTAATGTAGCCCTCTGCTACTACATCAGATTTCCAGCCACCGTGTCTTTTAATCTGGGTCATGTCTGCTCCTGAATCCGCCAATAGAGTAGCTGATATTCTCCTGAAACAATGGCCCGTGTAGTGCTCGGCATTTGTCTGCAATTTCAGGTATTTCGCGATTTCTTTCGGCATGCTGTTGATCTTATTTTTTCCAGTGACTTGCCTGGTGCACTTACCATTATTATAAGCTATGAAAAATCTGTTAGTGTTTATATTAGAGGGGCGTAGAGCTTGGTACTTTTCGATAATTCTTACGTATTTTTCACGGACTACGAATGACCGTTCTTTCTTTGATTTTGTATCTGGCAAATTTACCAACAACAAATCTGGATGTTTTTCGATAACTTCGATTTTAATGTTTACGAGTTCATTTCCACGACAAGCGCCAAAACAAAAATAGGTTAAGTAGGAAGGTAACTTACGTAATATATTAATTTTTATGTATTACATGTCAACTACTATCATATATTTGACTGACACACTCGTGTGTACTACTACTACTACTACAACAGCCCATAACGTCCACTGCTGGACATAAGCCTCTCCCATGACGGGAGGAATTTGCCGTAATCTCCACGCTTGGCAGGCGGATTGCACTCGTGTGTGTGTCTGTCTAATCTAAGAATGTTTATATATTATATATGTATATATTTTAATAACAACACATAAACCTTACGAAGGTTTACAATAATAATTATTATTCAACTTACGAGTCAAAACATCATGGCACAATCATCAGTACATCGCACACAAGCGATCGATTCATGAGCGGGGTAGCTAGTACCTATACTTATATATAGTAAGTAGTTATGTAGCTATTTTAGTTACTTAAAATTAAATAAATAGTAAGGTTTTGTAGCAAGAAAGCTGTGGTCAGGGGCTTCATTTAGAAACGTTTCCACATTTTGAGCTGTGAAAACTTTTGATTTCTTAGGACGATGTCCTTCTGATTTCCTTTTTAAAAATGCTAGTAATTTGGTGTATGTATTAATTTGTATATTATTTTTGATGCTCCTTGTTGACCTGAGCATCGAATAGATGCACCATAGGCTACTTGGCTTCTTTGTACATGATAAATGCTGGAAGTATACTAAAAGCACTGATTCAGATACAGATTTGACGCCCTTTGTAGTTTTCCACTTGTAAAAATCGTCGTTGGCTTTTATGTACGAATCCTTGGACTTTTCTGGGAGCAGATTGTTGGTAATGCAAATGGCTTCGGATTTAATATACTCCGGAGTCTAATCACTATCGTCACTCGACATTTTTGTGAGAATTTGCAATATTTTAAGTAATTTGTTGTATAACAATAAACAAAGCAAAGCAATTTTCAGTATTCGCACCTCTTTTTAATTTGTGTTCTATTTTTATTTTTATTATATTCTATCTCGTGGTGGCCAGTTCGATTTTCAAACAATTTATTTTTAAATGCAGATCATAATGGAATTAGTATGTACCTACTAGGTACCTATTTTAAATATTCGTATGCGATTTATGTTCCAAATTCAAATCACATTACTGACCAGCGGGTCATAATGAAATTCAGTACAATATTAATGCCCTGCTAGACTTCAGGTCGTAAATGATAACTACTCTATAGCCGGAAACACACTTACGTGTCGGGGTGTCCTATAAACAGAGGGACTGGGAGACAACAAATGTTAATTTCATCGTTTTGCTAAAGAACTAGACTCTAGTTCTTTATCAAGACGTTGAAATTACTAGTACTCTCTAGTTACTAGAGAGTGACGAAAAGAATTTTCATCAGTACTTTAAAATGAAAAAAGCACAATATGTGGAAGTCCATTCACTGATTGGCGGAGACATAAAACATATTTACCTTTTTTTTTTATTCTTCTATGTATAATATAAAACTTTTCGTTGACATAGGTACAAGTTCAATAAGCTCGTCAGCCATTTTTCACACGCTGCAAACTTAATGCAAACAACTGTCCGCTCGCGCCACGAGCTACGCGGTGTAGAAACACATTTGCGTGTTGTGTCGTGTCGCGCTATAACCCCCACCACCGCTCTGGCGCAATCGGCAGCGAGCAGTCAGCGCCACGCCAGAGCGCGCCACGACACGACACGACCTACAAATATGTCTCTAACCATACTAAATGTATGAAACCGATATGCTTCTGGCGCGCCACGCCACGCCACGCCGCGTAAGTGTGTTTCCGGCATAAGTTGCATGACATATAATTTGAGACTGTCGAGCAGGTGGTGTGAAAAATGTTTTTTTATCGTGTTTTATAATGGAATGTTTAAAAATGTTAAATAATATGTATAGTAAAAAAAAAATCAAAATTTAAATTAGTATTACAAAGCAATTTATAAAATTAAATACAATTAGAATCATCTAAAATAATAATTTACATTAAAATTGCGAGTAATGATAATTATGTCATGTCAATAAAAACTAGCAAGAATAATTAAAAATCTTTCAATATTATTTACTTAAGCAATACACAATAATTAAAGATATATATATATAAAGATAATATGTCAATAATAATTATAGTAATAAGTTTTACATTTTACACTAAAAATATTCGTTGATGAAATAAACAGAAGAACACACAATGCATCGTGCAAATGAAGTGCTACTAACATAGTTTTAAGTTGCCTATACTAACAAAAATTGTTATTAGTATTTATTTTTAGGTTATGGTATTTATGTATGGGTTTTGTTACCTGAAATAGATGGATTATTATTATTATAAAAAACATCTTTCACTTTTTTACTTGTCTTAACTTCTTTCCAACCCTCTTCGTCTTCAGTCCTATCCTCTTTTCCGATCTGACTGCTCCTTAATAAAGTTTTCAACTTACGACTACGTAGAGCGGTGGAATGGTCCAAATTGTTAGTTCAGTCGGCAACACAACACAAATTTTAACACGTTATTTTTACACAAAGATATTAATTTTCAATACACTTCCTCGAAAACTAGTTCTTATCGCACTACGATTGGGTTCAACATGCAGTGTATTTCAAACGCGTGCGATTTTTGAGATTTCAACACGGTCGTGTGCGGGAATGAAAATTGCCACAGATAACCATACTACTACTACCATACTACTTATTCCAAAATGGTTCAATACCAATAGTCGGAGGTGGATGTTTTTTTTTTTAATTTTGGCAAATGAACAATGCGTCTTTAAGGCGTAAATATTTAGGGCACGCCACAATAGTGGCGGTAAGTCCCCTCTTTGAGGAGTGGCTTGAGAGACGCCACGGCGTCCTCACCTTCCGCCTGACGCAGGTCCTCACCGGACACGGTGTTTTCGGGAGGTTCCTGCACCGAATCGGGCGGGAGGAAACGCCCGGGTGTTTCCATTGCGAGGATCGACCGGAGGACACGGTGGAGCACACGGTGGAGCACACGGTCGAGGTGTGCCCTATTGTGCTATTTTTACACATGACACCCCCTTACCCGACCTTTTGTTTTACACTCGACACACTGACTTTTGTTTTCTTTTTATAGTATATCGTCTATTAGTCTTTGAATAAAGAGGTAGGTTATCTATAGGGTAGCTATACAAACTTCTACACTCCTCTTTATTTTTACTGTCATCATCAATAGCATCCATGTCCGATGAACCATTCAATAAGCTCTGTACATCCTTGGTACTGAATGCGGGTGGTAAAACTATTACGTCATCATTCACGCGATCATGTAAGGCACACGCAGCCTGTAGATCCGGCGCACACCTGTGGCACGTGTCACTGCAATGCGTAAACGGATATTAATTAGACGCAACAAAAAAAAACTCAACCAGATCGCATGGCTATCTGTACCATAATTATGTATTAGTTGCTTAAATAAATGAAATGACAGGGACGTGTCTACAGTAGACCTTAATTTTCAAAATAAACTAATATATACTAAAATACAAACAAATAGTCTGAAATACGAGAAACCTTATAATAATTACTACAACACTAGTAATGACTAGAAAGTAATTTAGACTGACTTTAAATAGAACTTCCAAACTGCTCTTTTGAAAGCCAATTTGCTTTCAGCTTTTTTAATGCCAAGGGGTAGCGCGTTCCAGAGTTTTATAGATGAGATAGCTTAGGAAGAGGACATAAAACCAGTACGGTGAGAGAGAATTTGAAGGATTAGGTTTTTGGAAGCTCAAAGGTTGCGACTGTGAGAACTGCCCAACACCTTGAAAAAAGTTTTTAGGTACTCGGGAGCACATGGATCATTCATAATGGTGAAAAGCATGCAGAGAGATCTGAGGGACCTCCTGAGTCTGATAGGCAGCCATTAACCATACCATTTGCCATTTTGCCATATTATCTGTCAAGCACCTGTCTTAGCACATTTTGATGTTAAAAAACCTATAGTCCTGTCTGCAGATGCAAGCAAGTCTGCTGTTAGAGCTGTTTTATTACAAAATGGACATCCTGTTTGCTATGCATCTAAAACTTTAACATCAAGTCAAGAAAGAATGGCTCAAATAGAGAAAGAGCTATATGCAATTGTCTTTGGCTGTACTAGATTACACCAATATCTTTATGGTCAAGTTGTCATGGTAGAAACAGATCATCGCCCACTGATCACATTATTTAAAAAACCTTTAGCAGAGGTACCTACCCGTCTACAGAGGATGATGATGAAATTGCAAGCTTATGATCTTAGAGTTGAATACAAACCTGGATCTCAAATGTTTATTGCTGATACACTGTCAAGAGCCGCCTTACCTGAAACAAGCGAAGACCCAGTGTATGAAGACATGATTATCCATGTTAATATGCTTATGAATAACTTACCTGTTTCAGCAGATAGAGTGAAATGGCTTGCCCAAGGTACTAACAGTGATGAAACTGTGCAGTTGCTGAAAAAGTACTGTAAAGAAGGATGGCCTGTATCCAAGTCGCAAGCACATTTGATGACACACCCGTACTGGAACTATCGACATGAGATACATACCGAAGGAGATCTAGTTTTTAAAGGTAGCAGTCTTATTATACCTACTGATCTTAGGAAGGATATCTTGAAAATTATTCATAGTGGTCATCAAGGCATAGAAAAGTCTAAGAATTTTGCAAGAGGAAATGTATTTTGGCCTTTAATGTCCCATGACAGAAAACTTAGTAGAAAGTTGTACTGCATGCCTGTCACACCGAAATGCAAATCCTCGGGAGCTTTTAATGTCACATCAAGTTACTACATTCCCATGGGAGAAAGTTGGCATTGACTTCTAAGATTATAAAGGACAAACATATGTTGTAATTGAGGATTATTATTCTAATTATATAGAGATTGCAAAAATGCATAGCACTAATGCCAAAACTTTAATTGAAGTATTAAAATCAGTTTTTAGCCGTCACGGAATACCTGTGGAATGCATGTCTGATGACGGACCACCATTCAACTCCATTGAATTTCAAAAATTTCTTCAAGATTGGACAATTCAGCATACAACTTCTAGCCCATATTTGCCACGATCTAATGGATTAGTAAAATCTGGAGTTAAGTTAGTTAAAAGAATTTTATCTAAATGTCATGAGTCAAATACTGATCCCTACTTAGCATTGCTTCAGTATAGAACTACCCCAAGAGGCAAATTGCCATCACCATCCGAGTTACTGATGTCACGTCGACTGAGAACGCAGTTGCCAACAGCATTACACCATCTACAGCCTAAAGCCGTTCCAGTTGAAGATTACATGAAGTTGAAAGCATCTGAAAAAGAAAAACAGAAATTTATATTACGACAGAAAAACAAAATAATCACCAAGGAAGGAGATGATGTTACGTACAAGAAAGACCCAAATGCGAATTGGATTCCTGGAAAAATACTGAAATATTCTGAAGAGCCAAGATCATATATAGTTGAGACATCGGAAGGTACAATTCGAAGAAATAGACAACATTTGGTTCCAGTGAAACAACCAATTCCTGTTTCTCCTCCATCCAGTGTACCACCACCTGTAACATCAGAAAGTGATAGAGATACTGTCACTGTTCAGGACGATGGGATAAAAACAACTCGATATGGTAGACAGGTCAGGCTCCCAGCTAGGTTTGCCGATTGATTAATTATTTTTAATTGTTAAAATAACTTAAAAAAAAAGGAACGTGTAACAAGGTCTCATAGTGTACATGGACATAAACTGTAGAGTGTATAGCCACCTTTATAAAAAGACATGACGCCATCTTGTATCACTGCTCCAACTGGGACGTTGTGTTAATTTACTCTATACGTTTTATGTGGTCATTAATAAATAATAACTGTTGTGATTACTTCAACCAGCTTTAATTAGAATCCCCTGAAAACCCACTAACATTACACCCATATCTTCCCGTGGGTGTCGTAAGAGGCGACTAAGGGACTTACCAGAGAATGGGCAGCAGCGATCTCTGTGATTTTGTAACAACTGTACTGCGATCGCCAACCCGCCTGCCAAGCGTGGCGATTATGGCAAAGACCCCCCTCTGGGGAGGCCCATGTCCAGCAGTGGACGTCTTTCGGCTGAAATGATGATGATGATGATGAAAAATAGAAAGTAGTTACACGCCCAGGTGACGTTAAAACACAAAGTTGTAAGTTCATTTAAAAAGGTTGTATCAGGGGCTAATATTTATAAGATGGGCTGTTTACCTTGAACTGGCTTAGTTATAAAACGATTGAGCTAACGATAACACAAATTTGATAACTTTATAAAGTGACGATAGTGTGGGAAATTCAAATTTAATAATAATTGTGTGATTTATTGTGTAAGTATTTAAAAAAAATCTTGTTAAAACACCCGAAGTTCTTTATTAAATCCGCTTTGAGTGTTTTAATTTTTGGGCATTCAGATACATACCCAGTCGCTTTAAGTGAAAAAATAAAGGGTTGCAGTTGTATAATAATGAGTGTTAAAGAGGACACCCCTAACGAAGCCGAAAGACACTTGTTCTCCATTGTGCTCTCCTCATCATTGCGTTTTCTAGAGACTGAGCCTCCAGACCATTCCTGGTGTGATATATTTGTTTTGTATTTAGAGTTTAGTCTTTTGTACGTTGCAAGCCGCGCGCCAGTTTCCGAATATCGAACGTCTATTAATTAATTAGTGAACTCCATGTTTAATTGTGCTCCCGATAGTTCCGTATACTCGTACTTGTCGATCAAGCTATTGTTGTACGGTCGAACAAGCTATTTGGTTTATATTTCACAATGTAATTTGTGGGTCAAACTGTAAACCAAATAGCTGGTTCGACCGTACGTGGAACGTTTAGAACAATATTTTTTAGTTAACATGATTCCTAACGAATTACAAGTACGTTAATAACTAATGTGGACGGAGTGCTTTGAACTTCTTGTTAATTTGTGTTCGTCGGTTAAACCTAAGAGCGAAACGTTGCCACAAATCGTCAACGTCATGGAAAAACATTTGCAACCAAAGCCAAGTCTTTAGTGAGTTGGCGTTGTGGTACTAGTTTTGATATAGGAAACAGAAGAATGAGAATTTTAAAAGCGTCATATCTTAGTCAATTTTGGTTTACGTAACAAAAGAAAAAACACGGGTAAAATATTTTTTGATAATCTAACTGACGGACTTATTATTTTCTAACTTTTGGAAGTTCTAACTACAGAATCAAATTCATATCTTACATAGTGACTTTTTAACAGACTTCCAAAAAGAGGAGTTTATCAATTCGTCAGTTTTTTTTTTTTTTTGTGTGTATCTTCAGCCTTTTTTTCGCCAATTGTGAACCGATTTCGATGATTCTTTTTTGTTTGAAAGAAAATTACTTCGCGGTGGTCCCGTTTAAGTTTGGTGAAGATTTAATGGTGATATTCGGAGATATGCAATTGAACTTTTCAATTATAGACAGCAAATCTGTCGTCATTGCTGCAATCGCTTGAATGTTTGTTGTTTTCACAAAATCATAACATAACATCACGCCTGTATGCTCTGAGGGGGTATGCAGATGTGTACAGTACACCCACATTTCGACAGTTCGGTCTGTTAGGTTCCATTTTATTGGGGATAAGCCTATTACCATGACATTATTGTTAACAATATGAAATAAATGACTGCCTCGTTGGTCTAGTGCTGGCGACTACTCAGCATGAGGTCCTGGGTACGATTCCCAGGTCGGGCAAAGTGTTATTGGGTTTTTCCATCAGGAATTTCTCAGTAGCAGTCATGGAGTCTGGATTGCGCCAGCGCTCGCCCCCTATCACATGGGACTTAAACATAACTGGCGAAATGTGGGTGTAGGTCCTACTGGGTACACCTCAGCCCAACTCTTCGGAATTACAGGCGTGATGTTATGTTATGTAATAAATGTATGGCTAATATTTGTATAAGATATTACAACTAAAAATGGTAAAATAAAAAACTTTTTTGCAAAAAATAAAACCGACTTCATAAACACAACAAAGTGAAAAGTAACTTTAGCTTCAGAAGTCGGTGGCAAAGAAACTGAATCAAACACACAGAAGTATTTTTCACTTTGTTGTGTTTTTGAAGACGGTTTTATTTTTTGCAAAAAAGTTTTTTTACTCAAGTAATCACTTTGACTTATTTATAGATACGGGTGTTGGTTGTTCCTTTTCCTATCTACATTTGGGTTGGCTTCCAGTCTGACCGCATAAAGTTGAATACAACATTCATCGAGCGACTTCCTGTCTGTCTGGTTAGTAAAACGGTACCCAGATTACCTAGACTGATTGTCAGGCTACCCGTTACGACGATCAAAGATCTACAATAAAAAAAAAAGTACAGTCGAATTGAGGACCTCCTCTTTTTTGAAATTCGGTTGAAAAGCCAGGCCCAACTTGCATTTCGAAGCACTGAGGAAACTTCCACAGACCTTGGCAATGTAGCTTTACCTTGTAGATTGACCCGTACGACTGGTATTTCTATTAAACTAGTTTGCTCTTGACCTCAAATATATTAATTGTATCTTTCTTCGCATTCACGTTGGTGGCACTGTTATTATGCCAATCGGATTAATAAAAAGAGTTTATAAAGGGTGTATAAACCTCTTTACGAAGCCGAAAGGTAGGTTCTCGCCTGCCGGGGCTGCAGGACTGTTCGAAAGAGATACATAGAACATGGATGGGTTTTAGTCAGTAAAAGTCTGACACTCCTCATAATTTTTTTGTTCTAAACCATACCTGGAAACCTTCTAGTTAAGTACGGCGATATTGGGGGTCAAACTTCCAACTTTTTGACAAGTTTTTTTTTTTAATAGGTACATGTTTTTAATTTAAACACCTCCACGACCCCCGTACTATTCAATCCATCCACCAGCACAATGTTTTATTTATTTATTTTAACACTTCAAGCACAAAGTACACAGGCGGACTTAATGCCATAAAAAAAGTCGTTTCCCAGAACTATCTTTTTTTCGTAAAGTTACTTAATATGATGTAATGAATGCTTGGTTGACGGCTTCGTGATGAGTATGTTAAAACCCTGTATAAATGTGTTAAGGTTAATTCAGCCTCGGAGAATCATTGACAATCAATGTTCCGTTTTGCGTTTCCGCATGATTAAAATGCAGTATATTTCATTTCTGTCATTGAGAGGAAGCCGTGTCCCAGCAGTGGAAGCATTATAGTCTGATGATGATGATGGTGATGATGACATTTTAATTTTGTATAATTATTAATTATGTTTTATTGCGTATTCTTTTATTTTTATTTTCTTGGAGCTTGAGCCTTAAATAATAAATTTATTACTATTACAATTCGAAATTGAAATATATATTCTTAGTGATGTAATTTAACTAGATTGTATTTATCACTAGTAACAATACTACTTAAACATTTATAGATTCAAATATCATCATCATCATCATTTCAGCCGAAAGACGTCCACTGCTGGACATAGGCCTCCCCCAAGTGTCGCCACATTGGCTGGTCCCGTGCGACTCGCATCCAGCGGGTTCCCGCAGCTTTCACCAGGTCATCGGTCCATCTAGTGGGAGGCCTTCCAACGTAACGTCTTCCGGTTCGCGGACGCTCTCCAGAACTTTTCGGCCCCATCGGCCATCCGTTCTCCGAGCAATGTGACCTGCCCACTGCCACTCTTCGTTGCCCTTTGGGTGACTTTAAGCCTTCTGATGAGGCCCATTGTGAGCGACCACGTTTCGGTCCCGTATGTAATCACTGGTAACACACACTGGTAGACTTTCGTCTTGAGACACTTCGGTGCGTTGGACCGCGCAACTTCCCGAACGCTGCTTAGCCGAGTCGAATTCGACGATTGACCTCTTTCTCGAAGTTAGACCTAATTAACTGGACCGTTTGTCCCAGGAACACATAATTATCTACAACTTCGAGTGTATGGTCTCCGATCTTGATAGGAGTGGGTGTGACATTGTGTGAGTATTATGTACTAAAAAGCTATCATTCACTGGAAACCTACGTCTTTTCTTAACTTGAATGTACCCTCGCGGTTGAGAGTATGTCATGCTCACTCTAATGTCTCGCTGATGGTGGTGTAGCGGCACATCACTGAATGCTACGCCCATCCTTATTTTCCTGAGCGAGGTGTCAAGTGGTGACACAATACTGACACATGGAATTTTCTCTGGATATTCTCTGGATTGTCTAATATATTAAGTACGTTTCTAGTGGAAGTGTAGTTTACTTTATTACACACGAATCTTGTGAACAACATTCCCACAGTGGCGCATGTGTCGGATCATTTAGTTCCCTTCAAAATGGTTGAGTTGAATGGTGCTGATCCATGCGTCATGTTCGTGAACGGTTGCTGTCAGTTGTGACTGGTCATCTCTTAGTTGCCATGGCTTATTTGAATGAATTATTTTGGTTTTTGAATTGTATTTTTTTGTTTTGTTTTTACTGTGGACACTTTTAACGTGCACATCTTGCAACATTGTTCTCACATAATATACCATCTCAACATTAATGATGTAACCAAGATTTTGTAACCATATTTTGATAAAGAAGAGTGTCCATGGAGTTTCCTGCCCGTTCTTCTCCATAGAGATCTACGCAAGGGAATAGGCAACTACAGTACTTCCACAGTTTTTATGTCTTGTGCACTGGGACTATAGCTACATTTAATTTTCATCTTTGTTTGGCCTACTTGAAATAAATGCTTTGATTTTGATTGATTTTGATTTTTAACGTAATTAACTTTAACAATAAACTAAAAAATGGCGTCGAAAAACTCCTCAACGCTGTCAACTTCGTAGTAATGTCACCAAGAGACTGGCGACGCGACGGCAGCGTTGCCACGTTGACCGTAATTTTCCATCAGCACAATGTTTTGAGTGCGTTTATTCAAAATATTGTGCTGATGGATGCATTGAATAGTACAGGGGTCATGGAGGCATTACATTAAGACTTGTTAAAAAGTTGTAAAGGAGAACCCCGCTTCTGGGCCTAGCTGTTACACGAATCAGATATGTACCAAAAAAACTTTCCGTAATTAACCGATTTAAATCTTAGCCTCAATTACAATGGCCAAGTGTAGAAAAGAAGTAGTTTTCTATATTTTCGTTTTACCTTTGTAAACTGTTACAGCACTTATTTCATCAAACGTCACTTACTTTGCAAACGTTTGCAATATAACAATAGATCGTAACCTAAGAATATGATCGTTTTAGTTTTAGTGGATATCTGTTCAGATTTAGAAACCAAAACGATTTCCGTAACATTATCAAAGCTAGCAATTCTTCAACTTGGTGCAACTTTCAAGATTTCATCTGGTTAAAGGTTAGGTTAACCTACATATGTTTTTTTTTTGTTCTCCGAAATACATACGCATTTTACAGCTCCAGTTTAATTTTAATTTTTCCTGCGGCTGTATTTAACATTGAAGTGGTTAAGCACTCAATCTTGGGACCCTTGGGTCGAGTGGTTTTAAAAACATCATTGTTACTTTAAACAAAAACCTACGTGCGTAAGAATCTTACAAAATAACCTAAAATGTTAACATTGTCTGATTTTTCCAATTTGGCCATTGCTGGGAGACGTGAAAATTGGGCTCGTGAAACCTTCCCAAATGCTCTAATTTATGGAAAACATTCCAGCTCTGTAACGCCAAGCCCAAGTTTCTATGGAGTTTGGATTTCTCATTTGACCGCCAATATATCCGGAACTAGAAAGTTCTTATGTAGGTGTGGTCCAGAACAAAAAAAAAAGTTAATGACGGGGAGAATTACGTGCCTTTCGGCTTTGTTAAGGGTCTTTTTACAGCTATTATTTTTTCGACGCGGACGAAGTTGCGGGCAGAAAAAAAGAAAGAAATTATATCTAAATATATAAAAGAATAAACTGACTGACTCACATATCAACACGCAGCCAAAACCGCTGGGTCTACAGATTCCAAATTTGGCAAGTAGGTTCTTTATATGGTCTGGGGGTGCACAAAGATAGGATTTTTTTAAATTCACCCCCTAAAGGGGTTAAACCGGGCTCCAAAGTTTGTACAGGGAAATAAGATAGTTAGACTATTTTATTCGAAACTTCACGGGAGTACTCCTATTAATAAATAAGTAGAAACGGGATTCAGGTTTTTTCAGAATTCAACCCCTAAGAGGGGAAATAGAGTGACAAAGTCTAAAAATCAATGCACAGCCTAAACCGCTCGGTCTACAGATTCCAAAGTTGGCACATAAGTTCCTTATAAGGTTTAGGGGTGCATTAAGAAAGGATTTTTCAAAATTCACCCCCTAAGGGGTTCAAACGGGGGTCCAAAGTTTACATGGGCAAAATAAGATTAGTTTAGACTGTTTTATTCGAAACTTCACAGGAGTACCTCCTATCGATAAATGAGTAAACAATTGTGTTTCCAGTCTTTTCAGAATTCAACCCCTAAAGTAGGGAATGGGGTGACAAAGTCTGAAAATCAACATCGGTATTGTTTGTATGGTGTATCGGGTCGGGTGTATTACAAAAATAACGTTTTTAAGATTTAATGTGGCGGACCTGAAATGCCATCATCCCCTGGTTCGGTGCGACGGCGTCGAAATGTCTAAAAATCAATATGGGTGTCGATTCCGAGATAATCAGGGGTGCTGATTACGAATATGGCATTTATTTTGAGATCCAGAAAATGGCGGATTCGACTTCTATACAAGAATCTATCCCGTGATTCCCGTGGGACAGTTACCGAACTTCACGCGGGTGAAGCCGCGGGCAACAGCTAGTAATAAATGAAAATGCAAATTATTGTTGCAGGATGCACTGGTCGCTGTATCTCATAGGAGGCGCATTGTCGGCCTTCTGGTTGCCATGGAGATACAAGAACAGGAGAATGATCGACATGGCTAAGAAATTACCAGGTCCACGGGCACTGCCGTTCCTAGGGAATGCTTTGCTGTTCATGGGACAACCTGATGGTAGGTCTCGTTACTATTTATAAAGAAGTTTTTAGGGGTATGAAGAACAGGATTTAAAACTCTTTATCCCACATAGAAAAGGTAGGATCCTCGGACGCGTTAGGGCATTTATTCATTGCCAGAACGCGTTGTCGCGTCGACGACGCTAATTTCGTTTCGTGGTCGTATTGTGTTTGGCAGAACGCGTTGTGGTCGTAATGAAACTTCCTGGTCTCCTTGTGTAGAAGCAGGTCTGGTCGTACCTAATTAAGGTGTGCCTGAGAGTTGTACGCGGTACAATTAAAGTTTCAGCAATCTCTAGCTGCGTTCGCCCCTGACTCCGAAGCAACACAGTTTGAGCAACTTGAGCTGAAGTTAGGGGTATTGTCTTCTAATTGTGGAAGCATAAATGACTACAGATTCATTAAGTATTAAAACAATAAAGATTAAATGCACGACCTTTTTAAAATATTTAATCGAATTTTAACTCACTCGCGTTTTGTGCATTCCAGTAGCGAGCGAATGTAAAGTGTCACAGAAATTAAAATATATGTTTTTATATTTTTGCGGACCCTGAAAAATTAACCATAACAAAATGTCCTGACCAACTACCACTCTTAACTCTCATACGCGATACCGAAATCACCTGTTATTGGTTTGAATTCAGTGTTATTGCAATTCACTATTAGTATTCTAGTTCACTAGTTAGCCATAATTCTTATTTCCATATTCCATTTCGACGTTGTTAACTTTCTGGATGAACGCTCTTAAGTGGTTCGGAGATACACCCAGGGTGTATGTGTGAGCGTGGGTGGGTGAGGCGATAGACTCATGTAATGATCGTAACAAGTGGTTCTATAGTTTCTTTTCTCCGTCAGAGAAAAAAGGCGTGATATTATGTATGAAGACTGTAAAAAAACTCCTTACGAAGCCGAAAGACACTTGTTCTCCCCGTCATTGTGATAATTTTTTTGTTCTACACCATACCTGGGAACCTTCTAGTTACGGAGATATTGGAGGTCAAAGTTCCAACTTTTGACAAGTTTTTTTATTAAATTCAAGTGTTATTTGTAATATTTTTTAAACACCTTCACGACACCCGTACTATTCAATCCATCCATCAGCACAATGTTTTGAGTGCGTTACATTGAATTCTACAACAAACCGTGATTTTTCACCCCAAAAAAAAAGTCGCTTCCCAGCAATAATTTTTGCATAAAGTTACTTCATTTGATGTACGAGTACCTACAGAATGCTTGGTTGACGGTTCGGTGGTGAGGTTTCTTACACCCTGTATTATAAATATTTGCTTCGTATTTTTGTTTGCAGAATTCACAAAAGTACTGAAAAAACTGATAAAGGAGTTTGGTGGTCTGTTCAAATTCTGGCTCGGTCCCGACCTGAATGTTGTTGTGAGCAATCCTGATGATGTCAAGGTACTTGTGATAATCAAACAATTTTTATCTCTTGTTTAAGAAAAAGTACAACTACTCGTTGGTCAGATAGACAGTCGTTCGATTTAACTTATGTATTGGTATTTAATTGCATCCAGTTTGACTGGAAGCTGACCCGAACATAGTTGGGAAAAGGCATTGATTGGCACAGGCACATGGTGATAATGTTCTCGTGGTTGTAAGCGTTACTGCCGAGTGTGAGGTCCCGGGTTCGATTCCCAAGTCAGCCCAGAATTTCTCAACAGTAGCCCAGAGTCTGATAAGTGAGATTACATGGGACTTAAACATAACTGAAGTAATGTGGGTGTACTGTAGGGTTCATCTCTGTTTGAGCCATCAGGGATTACATGTAGTTTCGGTAGCTGATTTAATTTGTACTTGTATTTAATTACGACACAGTTGGCGCAGCGGCTGAGCGACTGGCTGCTGCGTTGCGTGTCGTGGGATTGATTCCCGCACGGAACAAATATTTGTATGGTATACAGGTCAATGTTTCGGGTTTGGCTGTTTGTGTTTCTTGTGAGTTTAAATGTTTGTAAACGCACCCACCACAAAGGATAAATTACTAGGGTGACGACATGTCATTTTAAACAAAAGAACCCTACGTGCTATGCATTTTAGGTGCTTCGGATATTACTTGCCATATCAGGATTTACTTAAAAAGTACAAACTTACAACACTTGAAAGTAGACGCAAGTACTTGTTGGCCATAAATCTTTATAACATTGTTAGAAATAGATTTGACTGCATCGAGTTAACCAATATGTTATGCTATGTTGTTCCTAGAACTGTGTACAAGCGAAAGACGGTAGGTAGACTATTTTTCATGCGTACCTGCCATTCTAACACTGGTTTGCGCTCACCTGTTCGCAGAATGATTGATGCCTACAACATGACTTTTGAACATATTGATATTTTTGCATGTTCTCCCAATAAGTTCAAATGTCTTATACTCAAGGAGCTCTCTTGATTGATGTGTAAAAATACAGATAAGCATGATAGTTAAGTACCTAAGTTTAGTTTTTAATATTATTTTTTATTATTACCCTAGCACTTCAATTAATTGTTTATTATATTCCACAGTTAATCTGTGAACAGCGTTGTGGGCTACAATAATGTTCAAATGTTATGTGTATCTTTTTTTTTTAATCTTTATGTTGTAGCTGTTTAAAAAAAAAAAAAAACTGAAATGCTTATCGGATTTTCAGATACTACTGACAAACTCCAAGACCAGTGCAAAAGGGCCTCAGTACAAGTACTTGGGTGATGTACTCGGAGGTGGAATACTGACCGGATCAGGCAAGAATAGACACTTTTATTGTATTCATGGGGTTAAGAGACACACACGCGCAAACTCTTGCCTTGCATCAGTAGAGTGATGATTTCAGTGATTCAGTTTTAAAAGTGTATTTTTAAAAACCGATCATAAGACATGCACCTGCTGGATTCATGGTAACAGTTAGCGCCGTAGCGCGTCAATGGTGGTGGATTTCTGCAGCTCGGCAAATAGTAAAAACCCTTAAAAAATAGTTTCTTCATCCTTCTGAACTCAAAAGCTGGCGACACCCTGGGCTTTTTCTGTATGTGAGTTTAAATGTTTGCAAACGCACCTAACAACAGTACCACCATACAGAAGAAATTCAAAATGTGGGGCAACGTTTTAAAATAAAAAAAGAAACCTCCGTGTTAAATAAGTTTTGAAACCTCTCCCCAGGCCCAATATGGCGCAAGCACCGAAAGATAGCCAGTCCGAACTACAGCAAACGGGCTGTCGAGAACTACGGCGAGGTATTCAACAAGGAGGTGGACGACCTGCTGAAGAAGTTCAGGAGTATGGGCAGGGACCAGTTCGATGTGTTCGACGACGTTGTGCTGACCACCAGCTATGCTGCTTGTCGTGAGTATTATGTCTCTTTACCGCTTGGCCATGAGCTCTAGGAACAAGTGTTTTTGACAGAATTTTAAAAAGCAAATGAAAGAGCATGCCTCGTGTCACCACGACGCGAACGTAACCCGTAACAACACAACACGCATCACCCGAGGTCTTGAACAGAGGCGTATACAGAGTATCATTCTGAACTCACAAACTCGTTTCTACTACTTTCTACTCTACTCAACTCGGTTTCCTACACGGTCAAAATGTGTGTAATGGCTGAATTTTTTTAAAATTACCGATGAAACATTTCAATAATACAATAGGGAATATGCAAGAAATACAAATACTCTTTTTATTTATAAAAGAATAATTTAAAAAAAGTTAAAAACCCGACTGCGTAAAAAATAACTAATTAAATAATTTACACCAAAATCATTACATCCAATATGGGTCCCGACTGTTGCAGTCAATATTATGTCCTGTTTCCTGAACTTGTTTTTTTCTTTTCAGTTTTTATTTAAAGTAATTAGTAATTAGTTATGTGAATTAGGATGTTTATATGTATAATAAGTATGTATTTACAAACAAAAGTATCTATGTAGTATATCAACTATCTGGTGTCCACGACACAAGCCTCGTTGCTTAGTGTGGCACTGGATGGCGCTGTGTGTAATGTCCAGCGATATTTATTATTTATTTATTATTTTTTTACGCAGTCGGGTATTTTAAATTATTTTTTTTTGTTACACTTTTTAGTTACCTATATATACCATTTTCAAAACCTCATGATGAGCCCTTTATCGAGCCGTTCAGGCTGCAGAGTGTGACAAACATTTGAATTTGGCGACAAAAATCCGCCATTTTGTTTATTTTTTTATTTGATATACCCAGTGTCACTCTCACAGTAAATACGAATCTAACGACACCTCTCAAGCTAAAATCGTTCGTAACTACTATTTAAGTCAGAACAAATAGCTCTCAATTTGAAATCGTCATAATAATAATTATTAGGTATCTTGTTATTTTCTTTTTAATTTTTGGTATTTGTTAAAATATCTATTAGTTTATTTTATCTGTATACGTGTATCAATCTAAATCTAAATCTCGTTAACAAAAAGTTTTTTTTAGACATTACTTTGTACCCTATCACTATGTTTTCCTATTTAACCCAAAGGTTGACTGGTAGAGAATGCCTTGTGGCATTAAGTCCGCCTATGTACCACTATTGTACATGAAGTTTAAATAAATAAATAAGTAGCATGTTTTTGGTGAAACGGAACGCACTCTCAAAACGTGTCGTTCTCGGTAACGCCGGTAGTGACGTCAAAGTCTATGTGTCAAAAAAACACCTTTATTTGAAAAGAAGTTAAAGTTTCACTAAGATTTTATTATAATGTATTTTTTGTTTGAATAAAGCACATAAAATGTGGAAAATTACCATGATAAGGCCAAAATTTCAATGTAAACAAGGCAGATTGAGGTAAATGACGTCACATCAAAGCCACGTCAGTCACGGACGTTTAAACTATCACAGAATATTAAAGGAGAAAAGGATGGAGGGAGGAAGGAGGAAAGGGTTTTTAAAGGATTATTATTTTTGAGCGACAAGCAGTTTTAATACTTTTCTTATTGGGTTGATAATACTGTAATTGATTGATTTAAGTGATGAAAAAATTACATGCATATTCCCTATTATCGGGGTAGTTGTTAACATCCTGACAACAGTCATTTTAATCAAGTTTTTAAAGAACAGCCTACGCAATTTAGTTTAATTTTAATTTTGGTTTTTTTTTTTTTTTTCAGAAACACTTATGGGTTTGACAAAAGAGCAGACCTTGAAGCTACCGTACTTTCAGAAAGTGATAGACGATACTCCAAGGTATATTTTTATGTTTTATCATCCTGTTTTTATTTATCTCAAAACTGTGAAGGGATACAACGTATAGAAATCGGCTTGTCCTAGAACCGAACATTCAAAGACATACTCGTACATGTCATACAACACGCACGGGCTATTTGGATCCACCAAGAGTTACGTCCCTCTTCTAGAGAGAAGGCCTCTCAGCAGTGAAAACATGATAGGCTGATAGTGTCCGAACGAAGGACGATTTTTGGCCAAAGCTGAAGCCGATTAATCGGCTGCCATCACAACCTCCGACCGCGAAGTCGAATCCGAAGCCGAAGGTTTAATGACTCTAACAAATCTAGTTAGAATTGGCTAAAAGTGAATAGTTTTGTTTACTTTCGAATTAAACAATTATACTGACTGCCTAAGTACAAACAACAACTTAATAACCCTCCTTCTGGCGCAGTCGGGTAAAAATAATAACACTTCGATTTGCGTGCCTCTGCGCCTCCCGCGCGTCGCTCGTTCGTTAAACCGCGCTAGTAACAATGTTATATCGCGTATGGGCGCCGCCGCTACCATTCGATCGCTTAGGTTAGGACGCGGTGTTCATAATCAAAAACTTATCTTTGCCCTGATGGTCAAACACGTCTATTAGTAGTTATTTCAAGGAGTACAAACGTTAGGAGTACTTAATTGACGAGAGTGACTGAGATTTTGAATATATGTTGTACCTAAGTCTTTCAAAAAAACAATGGTAGGATATCTAGCTAGTGCAAGACTTATCATTAAGATATGAAATAGAACAGGAAAAGCCTAGAAATTTTAATACAAATCATAATGATCCCTTATTAATACCCTTTTAATAGAAACCTTTTTTCCATTTACAGTTTTTACTCCGTAGTATTCAGAAGAATGACAAGATGGTACTTACAAATCGACCCAATCTTCTGGGTGTCCAGCGACCACTATGATCTGAAGAATTTCATGAAAATCATGACGGAGTTTAGTCAGAGAATCGTACTCAATAGAGCTGAAAGTTTGAAGACTTTAGGGCTTGAGGGCAGCAAGGGGGATCTTATGAATACGGAGGATGACGCTGATGTTAACACTCAACTGAGTGTTATAGATAGGTTCCTGCTGTCCCAGGAGTTGAATAAGGAGGAATTGGTAAAGGAGACTTTCACTATATTTACTACGGTAAGTTTAGAAGAAGAAGAAGAAGACGAAATAAAAAAAAAGACTTTTCATATAATTTATATTCGGTAACCCATGCTAGATTTGGTCTCGCTACCCGGGTCTCAGGCATGAACACAAGTCATCTTTCGACTCGGAGGCGGGTTGTGGGCACACGAACGAATATGGTCCATGCCATAGGGTGTTCCCTTCACGAAGCCGTCAACCAAGCATTCTGTACATCAAACTAAGTACCTACTCTACGCAATTTAATGTTGGGAAACGACTTTTTTTTTGTTTACAAATCAGTTTTTAGGGTAGGACTCAATGTAATTAAAGTTCGAGAGTACATTCGCAAGAAGCTAGAAGTTTCATCACAGCGGTAATATTTCTCTATTGTTTGTCTTTTTATTTTAATCCGTGTTAATAAAAAAAAATCTATTTACAGTAATAAAATAAATAGTTTTATATATATATATTTATAGTATTTATATATATTTATAGTATTTTATATATCCTTGTAGTTTACCTAGTATTAATAAAATTAGATTATTTTCAGATGTACACCTACCACTGCTTGTCTCTGCATCACCCGAAGGTTGACTGGTAGAAAATGCCTATGGCATTAAGTCCGCCTCTGTACTTTGTGCTTGAAGTGTTAAATAAATAAATAAATAAAGCACTCAAGACATTATGTGACGTGGAGGTATTTAAAGTAAAGTTATATCATTAAAAACTTGTATTTTTTTTTAAACCTGAGAAAAAGTTGGAACTTTGACCCCAATATCTCCGTAACTAGAAGGTTCCCAGGTCTAGAACAAAAAAATATCGCAATTACTGGGAAAACAAGTGCCTTTTGGCTTCGTTATGGGTATATTTAATTTACACCCTTATACTGGATGCTTGGCACCGAAAGTGTTGATGGAACTTTTATAGTTAGGGCCCAGTAGGGCCACGCCAATAGCAGGAGAGTTGGCAGTGAGGTAGGGTATGGGATAAATTAATTACTACCGATTAAACCACAAATAACTTTAATAATCACAAAACACTTAGAACTCAATCACAAGTACACTACTGATCACTATTCGCTTAGGTATCGCACTTTTACTTCACTTCGATTCGTTTGGTTGTATAGCCAAAATCAGACTGCCTGCTCCCGCATACACGTCGACTACTTTATATGGCGACCGAACGTTCAAGAAAGATCCACGACTTAGTAGAATCTTCTAGACAATTCCATAGTGGGTCATTGTCCTTCGAGAAACTTCCACAACTTGTACAAAGGAAAGAAGTAGGTACTTTATGCCCTCGGCGTAAGGTCGAAATTACAATGACAATTCCTCATGTTCTTTTGTAGGTAGTTTGCGAATTTGTACCTACATCATTCGGGACTCGTTTTACCTACCTGCTACTCAACCTACATGTAGGTACCTATTACCGTGACTGTTGGTAAGTACGGGTACGACGTAACAATATAAAATAGTATTTAAAACGGTTTCATCATGCAAATACTCGTCTGTGAGTCGGTTAAAAAATAATGTTCATTTCGAATATTTCAGAGTCAAGAACCGTCGGCAAGGATTGCGTCGTACATCTTGTTAATGATGGCTTACCACCCTAAATGTCAAGTAAATGGTTTTTCGCTATTTACTGGATAATATACAGTAACCACGAGTCAGTATTTTGACAATGGTAGTTCCAGTGTCAAAATACTGACTCGTGGTTAGTCAGTATTTTGACACTGGAACTACTGTAAGTCTACGAAATAAACTTGGAAATGGAATAGTTTGTGTGTGAGTAAAGTTACTACAACTACAACTACAACAGCCCATAACGTCCACTGCTGGACATAAGCCTCTCCCATGATGGGAGGAATTTGCCGTAATCCCCACGTTTGGCAGGCGGATTGGAAATCGCAGTGATGAAAGACTAACAGAAAACGAGAGTAAAGTTAGTTTATCTTTATTTTTAACCGACTTCCAAAAGAAGGAGGTTCTCAATTCGATTGGTATTTTTTTTTTATGTATGTACACTGATTACGCTGAGATTTATGATCTGATTTACGCGATTCTTCTTTAGTTTGATGCTCAATAGTTGCCATTTGGTCCCATAAAAATTTAACATAGTTTGGCCCAGTAGTTTTTGTTTTATGAACATTTTACTTCAGTCGTGTGGTCTAATTTCAACATGTTCACCGATTTCTCCCCCATTTGTGGAGCGATTCTCAAAATTCTGTTTTTGTTTCAAATAATATAATCCTGAGATGGTCCCATTTAAATTTGGTGAAGATCTGAAGCTGATCTTCGGAGATATACAATGGAACTCTTCAAAAATAGACGGTAAATCGGTCGTGATTGCTGCAATCGCTTGGATGTTTATTGTTTATACAACATCATGACGTAACATCACGCCTGTATGCTCTGAGGGGTACGCAGATGTGTAAAATACACTCAAATTTCGACAGTTTAGGTATTTTAAGTTCCATTTATTAGGGATAAGCCTATTACCATGACATGACATATATTGTTAACAATGGCAAAATAAAAAAACTTTTTTGCAAAGTCAAAAATAACTTTAGCTTCAGAAGTCGGTGACAAAAAAAACGAAATGTATCAAACAAAGGTCACCGACTTCTGAAGTTAAAGTTATTTTTCAAGTTTTGGTGTTTTCTGAAGTCGGTTTTATTTATTTCAATGAGATAGACAGTGATGCTATAAAGCGATCACGTCAAAAGAACGCGTGTAACCTAAACTGCCATAGTCGAGCATTGACACGACTTTCTCATTCAAAATCAAAATCAAAATCAAAATCAAAGCATTTATTTCAAGTAGGCCAGTTACAGGCACTTTTGAATTGTCGAAACAGTTAAATGTAGCTACAGTCCCAGTCACAAGACATAAAAACTGTGAAAGTACTGTAGTTGCCCATTCCCTAGCGTAGATCTCTATGGAGAAGAACGGGCAAGAAACTCCATGGACACTCTTTTAAATCAAAATATTGTTACAAAATCTTGGTTACATCATTCATGTTGAGATGGTATATTATGTGAGAACAATGTAGCAAGATGTGCACGTTAAGTGTCCATAGTAAAAACAAAAAATACAATTCAAAAATAAACATACAAATAAGCCATGGCAACTAAGAGTTGACCAGTCACAACTGACAGCGCCCGTTCACGAACATGACGCATGGATCAGCACCATTCAACTCAACCATTTTGAAGGGAACTGAATGATCCGACACACGCGGCTCCATCAGCGAGACATTAGAGTGAGCGTGACATACTCTCAACCGCCAGGGCACATTCAAGTCAAGAAAAGACGTAGGATTTCAGTGAATGATAGCTTTCTAGTACATAGTACTCACACAATATGGGCTGTGCGATTATATAATACTAGAGATTGATTCTATACAATGCAAAGACAGTTGTACAATCTTCAGCAGCTCCAACAATTCTATTTAATACTATCAATTTATGCGCCCCTGTCCATGTGGAGCAGGACCAGCATTGAGCCACGCATTTTTATCTGCGATATAATCGCCCAACTTGTAATAAGCTTGCTTACATAGTGTGCGTTTGATGCATGTTTTAAATTTCGTCTCATTCAGTTCAAGAATACTTTGTGGAATTTTATTATAGCATCTCAAACAGTACCCCATGAAAGATGAGTCCACTTTAGCGAGTCTGAAGCCTGGCTGAACTAGTTGGTCCCTATTTCTAGTACTGTAATTATGTCTATCACCTCTTTTACCAAAAAAATGCAGATTTTTTCTGACGTACATTATGTTTTCGTAGATGTACTGACAATGTACCGTCATGATGCCAATATCCTTAAACAGTTCCCTTAGAGAATCGCGCCTACGAAGATTATATATGGCTCTGATGGCTCTTTTTTGCAGAATAAATATAGACTCAATATCTGCAGCCCGTCCCCATAGTAAAATGCCATAAGACATTATACTATGAAAGTAACTAAAATAGACCAGTCTAGCGGTATCTACATCAGTAAATTGACGAATTTTTCTAATAGCATATGCTGCTGAACTTAGACGCGCCGCAAGGGATGTTAAATGAGAACCCCATTGTTGCCTTGAATCAAGCGTAATCCCCAGGAAAACCGTTTTATCTACGAATTCAAGTTTCTCTTTGTTCAATATTACTTCACAATTACTACTTTTAACATTGGGTAAAGCAAATCTTATGCATTTAGTTTTTTTTTCATTTAATACTAAATTGTTTGCTGTGAACCAATTATGGACCTGAAGTAGGGCATCATTCACGTCATCTAGATTCTGGGCCCGTCTATTTATCTTAAAAATAAGGGAAGTATCATCAGCAAACAACACCATATTTTGAGGTTGGTTTTTCAATAAATAGGGTAGATCATTTATATACACGAGAAAGAGGAAAGGACCCAATATTGAGCCTTGTGGAACCCCCATTTTTACTTTTAAACCTTGTGAATTAACACCATTTATTTGAACACGTTGTTGTCTATCACTCAAATATGATTTTACCAAACTAAGTGCAAGTTGACCTAATCCGTAATGCTCAAGTTTCAAAAGTAATGTGTCGTGATTTACGCAATCAAATGCTTTGGAAAGGTCACAAAATATTCCTATGGCGTCTTGAGACTCTTCCCACGCAGTAAATATGTGCTTTAATAAGGTTACACCGGCGTCAGTCGTACAACGTCCCTTGATGAAACCATACTGTTGATCATGTAAAATTTTGTTGGTGTTAAAATGATTGAGCATTTGATTAAGCATTACCTTTTCAAACACCTTGCTAAAAACTGGCAACACGGATACAGGTCTATAATTATTAGTATCTTGGTTCCATTGGTTGTATCCATTGGTTTATGCTCGCCTCCTATTACATAGGACTATCAGAACTGGCGAAATGTGTGTGTCATGTAGATACACTAACGAACACACGAACAAGATAGGAGCTACGGATGTCCTTTTCTCAATTTATTTGGGATCTGCACAGCATATCTTCTTCTTCAATACTTCTCTATCAGTCGTCATTTTAGAAGTCACCCCTTTTTTTTTTGTTTTCATGGGCTTAGCAGGAGGGATTGTCAGACTTTTACTGACTAAAACCCATCCATGTTCCTTCATCGCCCTTTGTGTTCCGGGGCCATGGTATCTCTTTCGAACAGTCCCGAAACCCCGGCAGACATCGGTCCTTGCGGACCCCTCTATTGCTGACTCTCTTTGAGGCGCGCGTGGAACACGAACGCGTCGTCGACACGGCAAGTCGTCATGAGACGGACGGACGGCGAGCTAGCCCATAGCCCACCGTCCACAGGCCCTCGCCTACGGTGACCGGGGGCGTCTCCCGCGGCGTAGAAGTCACCTCTTCAACCCAAAGATCAGCTTGCTTACAAGTAATACTCCATATTTTCAGGAGAAACTGTATGCAGAAATCAAGAGCGTGATTGGCGACGAGGACAGAAACGTCACCGATGATGACTTTAAACAGATGCCGTACTTAGAGATGGTATTCAAAGAAGTGCTGCGACTGTTCCCCATAGGAGCCGTGCTGCAGAGGACTATCACCGAAGATATTACTATTAGTAAGTAAGCAGTTTATACATATATTTTAGGAATTTACTACACTTTAATTCAATCTAACGGAGTCCACTGCTGAGCATAGGTCTTTCCCAAGCTATGGCACAACGCCTTACGTGACATAGCTTACCATACTCGACGCGAAACTAGCGTGAGCCGGTCAGAAAGAGCATTATGTGTATGCAATAAAATAGAAAAAGACAACAATCGCCTAGTTTCTATTTGGACGACACGACTCGGGACCGCGCCGACCAAAACACGCGACAAATGAGGTGATAAGTGAACGGCTCAAGACAATTCCGAGTCCATCAGTTTTGTTCCTCAAAAACGGTTGCTGACTCACTGACTGTCTTATAGGGTTTACCGAAAATGATGATATAGCAAAAAAGGAGGTGTCTGATGAGATGACGAAGTATGGAAGAAGAAGACATGCTGCGCCGACCCCAAATGAATTGGGATAAGGGCAGCAGAATGATGAGGTCTTGTTATACCTACTTTTTCCACTAAAGGTGCTTTTTTATACGCTTGTACAAAAAGGAAGAAATAGTACAACACACCTGAGCTTTATAAAGCACATCACGATGTATATTTTTGTGAGGATTACTAGACTGACCTTCCAGCGTTAGCTTTCGTTGACAACTTGTTCCCATATTTAACTATTTCTGTACGTTCCAGGTACCCACACTTTCCCAGCTGGTTGTTCACTCGTGGTTCCTGTTTATCACATACATCGTGACCCTCGATTCTGGTCCGACCCAGACCGTTTCGACCCAGAGCGCTTCAACCCTGGGAACGTGAAGAAACGCAACCCCAACTGTTACATACCGTTCAGTTTGGGACCTATGGACTGTTTGGGTAAGCTTCTTCTTCTCTTCGTGTTGACGTTACATCTACAGCATGTGTCAGAAATGCGTGTATCACAACAATACCTACTCGACCCAACTGTATGGGTTAACTGATTTATTTTTTTGTGATACAATGTAGGAGAAAGTTGTTCAGTTGGGTGTTTAGTCTGAACGGAGTTTGATAAGTACCGCACGTTAAATATGACTAGACTTTTCTGATGCACGCTTTAATTTATACTGTTTGACCTTTGGTTTGAACTTTGGCTTTTACTGTTTGGCCACGACTATTACGGCGTCAGAGGCATTCTTGTAGTGGACAGGGGCGTAAGTCAAAGGAACACTCCTGCAGGTCAGACATTGTCTGATCAGGAGCATTTGAGGTTGGTCTTTGAAATTAGTGCTACTTATCGGTTCTTACCGATAACTTTCATTTCGCCGGATTATGTTTGCAGGGTCAGCTTGGGACATAGGCCAGTGGAAATCGCAAAGCTTGATGTAGTTCCGCATTTTGATATGTTGTTTAAATCAGTTAGGGTGATGTGAATCCAAATTTGCAACTTCAAATTTTAAGACATTTTGCACTTTTTTTCTTGAAAACTCAAAAATTAACCGAAATCGAAAATTTTCGAGAAAAATGAGCTATCTATCTTTTTATATTTTGGTCCCTATAAAGCCTAAAGAGCTATATATAATAGGCTTAAATTGATAAAAATTTTGTTAACTTTATATAAATACTGAAAATTTAGTTACTTTATATTGAGCTGTGGTGGCCCAGTGGTGGCGGCCTCGATTTACGAACAGCAAGTCGTGGGTTCGAACCCAGGTAGGCGCATTACTTTGTGTAATTTATTTTATCATCACTGCTCTCAAAACGGTGAAGGAAAACATCGTGAAGAAACCGGCATTTCCTAGAACCAAAAACTTCGAAGACATATGACATCTACTACTGGGCCCGCGTGGTGGATTATTATAGCCCATTCCCTCACATAGAGAGGATGCCTGTGTCCCAGCAGTGGGAACATTAAAATAGGCTGTTGATGATGACGATATAAATACTGAATGTTACTTGTCGAAAATGCACAGTTTTTGAGTTTTAGAGCAAAAATTGCAAAAAGTAACAGAATTCGCAGTGTATCGCGTGGTGCGCAGCGAGCACAATTTTTTCGAACTTGCAAATTCGGATTCACATCACCCTAACTGATACATATCAAAAATGCAGAAATACATCAAGCTTTGCATTTTTAACCTTTTTTTGCGTCGATTTCTACTGGCTTAAGAGGGCTCTTTGTCTTTGTACATACGAGTATGTATGATTGCAAAAGGTTTATTTGACCTTACGACGTTAACATTTTTGAAAACTTAAACTGCAAATGCATTTTATGTCTAACTGTTTTTTTTTCTTCTACATTTTTCAGGAAGATACTTTGGAACAAAGCTACTAAAGACCATTTGTACGAGGGTACTAAGAGAATTCGAACTCACTTCGACCGAGACTTACGACGATCTCCGAGTGATTATTGCTATTTCCGTAGCCTCAGTAAACGGGTTTCCTATCATGTTGAATCCAAGAAAGAAGATTAGCTAACATAGTTGATAAGAATATTTGATGCCCGTCCCATCGCCGACGACGCAACGAGTAGCTATCGACGATTTAGGTGCAGCATATCAGCTAAAGAGTTTATCAGTTTATCTGAGACTGTCACTCGCAGCTAACTTCCGAGCAGCCATAAAGTTTGATCACAACCTACTCGCTTATTGCTAATCGTCGGCGGTGTATTTGTTACTGTAAACAGATTTTATTTTTAAGGGTTATATCTTAAATATCTATATGTATATATATTGTTACGGGTTTCATTATACGTACAACAATTTTTCTCTTTACCTTGGTTTTTTTTTTCAGACCTGAATGAATGGCGTGAATTTCTTCCATTGAAAAGGAATCGATATATCTCCATTGAAAAAGTAGGATTCCGACCGGGTAGGTGATGTGTGTGGTTGGCTAATATTCAAAGGATTTTATTGGATTCATTTATTAACAGATTCCGCAGTACTTTGACATCGCGAAGCAGGTTATCCAGGATTCTATGATGACAGTTCTGTTTGCTATTTAATTGTCCTCCCCTAGAATTGTGGAAATCAAACCAAATTAAATAAGATAAATTAGGTTATTACACTATCACGTATCACGCGTATTGCGACAGCAGCTGTGTAGAAAAAAAAAGAAAGAAATAGCTGAGAGCATACCACTAGTCACCGCAACGCACCGGTACTCATGGAAAAAAAACTAGGGACCAATAAGTCGGGGTAATTGGTTGGACCTATATGTAACTCATGTATTTGATTAACCAATAAACGGATTAACCCTTACACTATAATTATAATAATAATAGCCCCTTCAGGGGCTCGAGATAATTATAAACCTCCACTGGCTTGGCATCGGACCCGAAAGGGGCGAGCATTTAAGGCCCGGGTCTGCCAATTTTGACAGGCCGTCGAAATATTCGCGCAGGTTTACAACGTTTTTTTACTAAAGTTATTAATAAATTGCAATTAATTTTAGTGCACCATAATATTGATTATATGCCTAATAACTGTGTGTCGTGGATTGATGGCGCCATAGTTCAACCAGCAGCGCTAACTATTAGTTTGCGAACTAATACTCAAACTCAAACTCAAAGCATTAATTTCAATTAGACCATTACGGCACGTGCTTTAATAAGGTTACACCGGCGTCAGTCGTACAACGTCCCTTAGTACACACCCGTTCACAAACATGACGCATGTGCCGGCGCCATTCAACTCAACCATATTGAAGGGAACTAAATGACCCGACACACCCGCCACCATCAGCGAGACATTTGAGTGAGCATGACATTCTCTCAGCCACCAAGGCATATTCAAGTCAATGAAAGATAAATAAATATAAATGGTGGCTTAACAGTACAAAGTATTCACACATGTGCTATGCAATTATATAATACTAAGAACTGGAATCTATATAATGCAAGTATATTTTTACAATCTTCTGCAGCTTCCACAATACATTAACATGGGAATCAATTCTTCATCTTCTTCTTTAAGTGTCGATGGACTCAAATAATGCCCGACCAGAACAATCAATTAATTTGCCCCCCCTATGGTTGTGGAGCAGAACCAGCATTTATCCAAGCATTTTTATCATCAATGTAATCCCCCAACTTATAATATGCTTGCCTACATAGTGTGCGTTTTATACAAGATTTAAATTTCGTCTCATTAAGTTGAAGAATGTGTGGAGGTATTTTATTGTAACATTTGAAACAGTACCCCATGAAAGATGAATCCACTTTAGCAAGCCTGAAACCTGGCTGAACTAGTTGGTCCCTATTTCTAGTGTTATAGTGGTGTCTGTCACCTCTCTTACTGAATAAATGCCGATTTTTCCTAACGTACATGATGTTTTCATAGATGTATTGACAAGGTACTGTCATGATATTAATCTCTTAGAGAATCGCGTCTACGTAATTCATAAATGGCTCTGATGGCTCTTTTCTGCAGAATAAATATAGACTCGATGTCTGCAGCCCGTCCCCATAGTAAAATACCGTATGACATGATACTATGAAAATAACTGAAATAATAAATACTTAATATCATTATCGGAAACGCAAGCACGCCCTACGGCTTGGACACGATCGTCGGTAGAGGGGATGCAGCGATGGCTGGAGAAGGGACGGAGTGTTGCGACAGTCGAGCTCCGACAGCCTTGGCAGACGCTCAGTACTAACGCACGTGTTTGTTTCTTGTAATGTAAAACCTAAATAAAGTTATTTTAATTTAAATTATCTTTCGTTCGAGTGCCCGCGACAGTGCCCACATTTACGTAGAACCATGTCGGATCGCGAAGAAGACCCGATACTTCGCATCTCAGCCACCCAGGACGCGACATATGTATTTTTTTAAAGTTCATAAAAATTGTTCTTGTTGCGTAAATCTGCCGTTGAAAAGAGGTCTCTCGCGCCCAACGCAAGTCCGAATTCAGTTTCCGCGTTCATTCCCAGGTAACAAAGGCTAAACCTCAATCTTTCGAGTCAATTAATACCTTTATAACCTTGTCTTGAAAGTTGGCTCGTTACTTTTTGTAAAAAAGCTATTTTCTTAATCTGATTACGATAGAGTCGTCAAACTTCTCGGTTTTTGCTCTAAAAAATACGTATCTAGTGCATAAAAGTCATGGCACACTATACAAGCACGGCACCAGCACCGCACCAGCACAGCTGTTGCCCGGCTTTGCCTCGAATTTAGGCTACGGCGCGGCGTCCATCGGAGGGCCGCGCGGCGTCCACCCGCGGTCCGCTCGGCGTCCACCCGCGGTCCGCTCGGCGTCCACCCGCGGGCCGCTCGGCGTCCACCCGAGGGCCGCGCGCCGTCCGCGTGGCGCAAGCTCGCAGTCCGCGCACTGGCCGGGATAGTCCGGGTGCTACCATTGCATTTTAGGTAGTGTATTCACGCTGATCGTTTGCCATCTTAGTCGATCTTGAGTGACTGATAAGTGAACCCAGCGTAAGCTGACGCTGGGAGGTAAAAAAAAAAGAAAAAATAATGGTGACCATAGACCTACCTACCTCCTATCATAATAATTACTAGACATAGTCTAGTAATTATATTTTTATGTTAAGTGGATTCGTGGATTAATTCATCTACCCCACGAACACCCTTTCCGTTACAGTTTAAAAGGAGACAGCGTAGTAGCAATGCTCCAATATTTTTAACTTTTACTGCGTCAGCTGACGGTCTTTCCACCGCTACCCACGCAGCTGATTGTTGTTTTCGTACTTTTAATAATTTAAACAATCACTTTGTTTTTCATCCGGCGTACTATAACTTTATTTTACGTGTTTCTTTTACAAGTTTATGCAAGCGGCTGACGCATAATCCCCCCACCACTATGCAGCTTCGAAGACACGGCGGTGCTCCGCCCAAACGATGCACACCTCCACAGTGTGCTCCACCGTGTCCTCCGGTCGATCCTCGCAATGGTAGCACCCAGGCGTTTCCTCCCGCCCGAAAGGCGAGCGCGCGCGCGGAGGTTATGGCCTCCAGATCCCATGGTGGCAATCCGGCAAGGAGGCTCGCCGCCTCGCGGGAGATCGTGCGGTACCCACGAACCAGCCTTACGGCTACCACCTTTTGGGGCGCGTTCAGGTGGTGGGCGACTCGCCGCCTCAAGGAACGCGCCCACACCGGGGCCCCATAAAGGGCCATGGACCGCACGACTTCCGCGTAGAGCCTCCGGCAGGAGGTGTTTGGACCCCCCAGGTTGGGCAGGAGCCGCCTGAAGGCGTCCATAGTAAAAACAAAAAATACAATTCAAAAATAAACATACAAATAAGCCATGGCAACTAAAAGATGACCAGTCACAACAGACAGCGCCCGTTCACGAACATGACGCATGGATCAGCACCATTCAACTCAACCATTTTGAAGGGAACTGAATGATACGACACACGCGCCACCATCAGCGAGACATTAGAGTGAGCGTGACATACTCTCAACCGCCAGGGCACATTCAAGTCAAGAAAAGACG
Organism: Xestia sexstrigata; assembly: GCA_941918905.2. Lineage (NCBI taxonomy): Eukaryota > Metazoa > Arthropoda > Insecta > Lepidoptera > Noctuidae > Xestia > Xestia sexstrigata. The sequence continues at coordinate 6,876,966 of OW799221.2, forward strand.
TAGGATTTCAGTGAATGATAGCTTTCTAGTACATAGTACTCACACAATATGGGCTATGCGATTATATAATACTAGAGATTGATTCTATACAATGCAAAGACAGTTGTACAATCTTCAGCAGCTCCAACAATTCTATTTAATACTATCAATTTATGCGCCCCTGTCCATGTGGAGCAGGACCAGCATTGAGCCACGCATTTTTATCAGCTATATAATCGCCCAACTTGTAATATGCTTGCTTAAATAGTGTGCGTTTGATGCATGTTTTAAATTTTATCTCATTCAGTTCAAGAATACTTTGTGGAATTTTATTATGGCATCTCAAACAGTACCCCATGAAAGATGAGTCCACTTTAGCGAGTCTGAAGCCTGGCTGAACTAGTTGGTCCCTATTTCTAGTACTGTAATTATGTCTATCACCTCTTTTACCAAAAAGATGCAGATTTTTTCTGACGTACATTATGTGTTCGTAGATGTACTGACAATGTACCGTCATGATGCCAATATCCTTAAACAGTTCCCTTAGAGAATCGCGCCTACGAAGATTATATATGGCTCTGATGGCTCTTTTTTGCAGAATAAATATAGACTCAATATCTGCAGCCCGTCCCCATAGCAAAATGCCATAAGACATTATACTATGAAAGTAACTAAAATAGACCAGTCTAGCGGTATCTACATCAGTAAATTGACGAATTTTTCTAATGGCATATGCTGCTGAACTTAGACGCGCCGCAAGGGATGTTAAATGAGAACCCCATTGTAGCCTTGAATCAAGCGTAATCCCCAGGAAAACCGTTTTATCTACGAATTCAAGTTTCTCTTTATTTAATATTATTTCACAAGGGCTGATAGACACTCAGCTATTTCAAGTGGCAAGAGTATGCCCCTGTGGTAGAGTAGTGTATTGTACTGTGTTACTCCTAAAAACGACAAATCATTAACTAAGCGCGCGGCAGCATTCTGCACCTCGACGGCACACAGGTGAAAAATCGATAAAAGCTGGCATGGACTAAAAAAATAAAATGTCATAAAACCTTTTCTAATTATTGTATCTTACGAATCAATGAACGGGCCTAGCTGCCTGCGCCTGCGCAGGCCGGCTATGATTCACCGAACGGACGCCATCTTAGCCCTAAATTTGACTTATTAAGCGGCGGATGTGTTTTAAGCAATTTTTGTGATATTTCAAGTTAAAATCTTGTAAGTTATAGTGAAATTATTGGTGTTTCAACAATGGATACCCTTCCAGGAGGTATTAATTGTTAATTTTTATAGTGAACAAAATTTATAAGTCAGATCTTTCATTTGTTAAGATTGTTATAAGAAATAAGTATATTTTTTTTTACAGAGATTTCTCATAGAGTAAAAGTTTAATTTCCTGCCATTTAATTCCTTAAAATAACCTTCACTGCACTCTTTATTTATTGCTTAATTAATAAAAGTAACTTTTAAAGGCGACCAATTTAGACGCTTTAACAAAATACGTTACACAAAATATTGGTCCACGGTCATCAAATTGTTGAAAATATGAGTATCGCTATAGGACTTCTAAGAACACCCCTTGATTGCAATGTTAACAAAATATTTTTTAAGCTTGCTTGTTAGCAAGCAAGCATGCAAGCAAGTATGCAACATGCAGCAGGCATAGTTTCTGTCACGGCTCCGGCGCTGCGCGCCTACGCGATTTTAAATTACAATCTAGGAGTAAGGCAGACAAGTCTGCGTGGAGTCGGATTTACAGCCATTAGATAGTGCAACTACAGAATGTAACATTGTACGATTCGATCCAAAATAGGTATTTTTTATTGATTTATTTAGTGAACGATGGCCGTGTTATAATCAAACATCATACACAGACATAGTAAAATAAAAACAGTAGTGCAACCCCAGAATGTAATCATAGTTGGGAACTAATTTTTTGAACTGTTATTTAAATATTCGAGAGGTATTATGATCAGTTGAAAATAATAAGGAGCTTTATTTTTTTATGGGTGGTTGGTAAATTTGTACGACAGTAAAACATAGACAGTAATAAAAAAACAATTGGCCGGTTATTTCGTCTTACAATGTCAGTACTAAAAAAACGTAAACAGACTAATAAATAAATGGCCAGTAAAAATGATGGAATACGCAGTTAGATAAAAAGTTAAATAAAGCGCGCCATGGAGTCGTCGCACTGACAGAAAAAAAATATCCTAAAAGTCTTGCTAGCTGGCATGAGGAGCGTAGGCCAAAGGTCGGCAGAGCGACGACGACATTATTGTGACAGAAAGTGGGCGTGTAATGTAAAATGCGAGCGGCGCGAGCGCGCGTTATGGAGTCGTCTCACGATTAGAATACCATCTACTCACATTACATTAAATTTTATACAAGATATTAGGATTACATATAACATCATTACATTAGTATTCGTTCTAATTTATAAAATTACTGTCCACAAGATACACTTATACTTCATCGCCACATTCGCAACGTTGTACCTACGATTCCGAACCTTACTCTCACTACGTACACACTATGTACACATTACATCATTCAATCATTAATTATTTCTAATAGTGTGTACTATTAGAAATAATTAATGATTGATTGTTTGTTTGTTGTGCAGACTTTCAATGTTTCGATGTTCAAAATTAATTTAAAACAAAATAAAGATACCTCTAAATATGCAAACTTTATATTTTATTCAAAACGAAGTGTTTATTTACTAATACATTTATCTTAATAAATTTTGTAGAAATATTTAGATATTACCTACTGTTCTAATTTTACTGTGACGCACGCAACGTACGCGACGCGGTCGGTGAGTTCACTTAAATCAGGCGTCCGCGCGAGTTCTACCGCGGGGGGTGTGTCAGCGCTAAATAAGTAAATATCTAGATCGCTTGAAGATCCTGCCCTTAAGTGAAATATCAAAAATATTACCATTAGGTAGCTTATGATTGAATAATAATAACCTTTTACACTGGTCTTCGAGTTTGTCAGCAGTATCTGAAAACCCCGTAAGGATGTCATTTTTTTTTTCTTTCTTTATAAAACCGTGCCCCCACACTAGAAATTTCTCCTGTATCGTGGGTGCGTTTATAAACATTTTAAACTCACAAATATAAACAACCAAACTCGGAACAACTACCTGTAGGCCATACAAATATTTGTTCTGTGCTGGAATCGAACCCGCGATACGCAGTGCAGCAGCCAGTCGTTCAACCTCTGTGCCAACCGGTCGTAATTAAATACAAGGACAAATTAAACCAGCTACCAAACCTCCATGTAATCCCTGATGGCTCAAACAGACATGAACCCACACCCACATTTCTCTAGTTATGTTTAAGTCCCATGTAATCTCACTTATCGGGCTCTGGGCTGTTGGGAAATTCTGGGACGACTTGGGAATCGAACCCGGGACCTCACGCGCTGCAGTAACGCTAACAACCACTAGAACATTATCACTATGTGCCGAGCATTTCTCCCAACTATTAAATATGTTCGAGTCGGCTTCCAGTCAAACTTTATGTATGGAACGACTGTTTATCTGAGCAACGTGTAGTATTACTTTTTTAAACGAGAGATAAAAATAGTTTGACTATCATAAGTACCTTGAGATCATCAGGATTGCTCACAACCACATTCAGGTCTGGACCGAGCCAGAATTTGAACAGACCACCAAACTCCACTATCAGCTCTTTCATTACTTTTGCGAATTCTGCAAACAAAAATACGAGGCAAATACAAAAAAAACCTTCATCCAAGCAAGTCTTTATCCCTACAAATAGTAACGAGACCTACCATCAGGCTGTCCCATGAACAGCAGAGCATTCCCTAGGAACGGCAGTGCCCGAGGACCTGGCCATCTCGATCATTCTCCTGTTCTTGTATCTCCATAGCAACCAGAAGGCTGACAATGCGCCTCCTATGAGGTACAGCGACCAGTGCATCCTGGAACAAGAATTTGGGCGATTTATTCAAGGTAAGCTTCCGCCCGCGCTTTTGTTCGCGTCGAAGAAATTAGGGGTGCAAAAAAAAAAAGATGCTGGTGGAATACCTACATAATCTCTTGATTATTTCATACACATAGGTAGAGCTCACTAACTCCTTTAATAAGCTTGACTTAGTTTAGGAGTTAGAGAATCCCAAAATTCTATGTGACAGCGTACAACCCCTAAAGAAAGATTTAAATTGTTACTAGAGTAAGAAATTCTTGTACCTACCTTGATGGAAATAAAATATTATTATTATATTTAGAAGTCGGTTACAAAGACCCTTAAGCCGAAAGGCACTTTGTCTCCCCCCGTCAAAATAAAATTAAAAAACATTAATAAAATTAAATACTCCTCATTAATTAATGCGGAATCCCGGATATAAGATTTTATTTGGACGCGTTTTTTGTCCATAATGACGTACTCAGTAGTGTCAGTCCGGTCTAAAACTGGTTGATGATAATTGAGTGCATTCCTTGAAATATGTGATGATACTAAACTTATTAAACCTAACGAGCGACGAAAAAAAAAAACTTATTTCCAGCTTTTTAGTTTAGTAACGTCAAAGATTTAACTTTTTTATTTACGATTTGTCACTTCGAATTACTTTAACTATTATTGTTACATTTACTTACATGGGACTTAAACATAAGCGGCGAAATGTGGGTGTACTATTAATAAATAATAAATAAATAAATATCGCTGGACACTAACACACAGCGCCATCTAGTGCCACACTAAGCAACGAGGCTTGTGTCGTGGACACCAGATAGTTGATATACTACATAGATACTTTTTTGTTTGTAAATACATACTTATTATACATATAAACATCCATGACTCGGAAACAAATGTCCATGCTCATCACACAAACATTTGCTCCCACCGGGATTCGAACCCGAGACCCTTAGAACGTAAAGCAGCCTCACTACCGCTACGCCATTCGGGTCGTCTAATACTATTAGGTATACCTCTGTCTTACTCTTCGCGGATTACAGGCGTGATGTTATGTGTGTTTAAAAAATACTCACATTTTATTTAACACTTTTTAGTTTTATAAGTTTCGCGTCGTTTTTGCAGGGTCTCTTGCAGAGATCAGTTTTAAACAATGCGGCTCATTAATTTTAGCATAGTCTTTGTTTTTTAAACCCGAGTGCCACCGTGTGAATGTGAAGGAGATACAATAGGTAAAAGAAGGAAAATTGGATGTTCGTCACGAACTCATTAAAGCAAGAAACAAATAAAATTTAAACTAGACTTGCACAATGCATAATTCGACTCTTTTTTCTACTAATGTTACGGTCCCACGGGTTGTTCTTCAAGGTTAAGCTACATTGCCGATGTCCGTGGAAGGGTGAACAGTCACATCATCATCATCAGTCGGTGACATGGAGAGAGCGACTGTCGCAACCCCGTGCAGGGCACGCCACGATAGTGGCGATAAGTCCCCTCTTTGAGGAGTGGCTAGAGAGACGCCACGGCGTCCTCACCTTCCGCCTGACGCAGGTCCTCACCGGACACGGTGTTTTCGGGAGGTTCCTGCACCGAATCGGGCGGGAGGAAACGCCCGGGTGTTTCCATTGCGAGGATCGACCGGAGGACACGGTGGAGCACACGGTGGAGGTGTGCCCCGCGTGGGCGGAGCACCGCCGTGCCCTCGAAGCGGCGATTGGCGGCGGCGACCTCTCGCGTCCGGCCCTGGTGCAAGCCATGGTCCGGAGCGAGACGGAATGGGACGCCGTCACCTCCTTCTGCGAAGCAGTAATGCTAGAGAAGGAGGTGGCGGAACGTGAGAGGGAGAGAGCCTCACAGCGTCCCGGCCGCCGCGGGAGACGCCCCGGGCGTCGGGGGCCACGTGGTGGCCCCCGGCCACCGTAGGCGCGGGCCTGTGGACGGTGGGCTATGGGCTAGCTCGCCGTCCGTCCGTCTCATGACGACAGGCCGTGTCGACGGCGCGTTCGTGTTCCACGCGCGCCTCAAAGAGAGTCAGCAAGGGGAAGGGGTCCGCAAGGACCGATGCCTGCCGGGGTTGCGGGACTGTTCGAAAGAGATACCGTGACCCCGGAACACAAAGGGCGATGAAGGAACATGGATGGGTTTTAGTCAGTAAAAGTCTGACACTCCCTCCTGCTCCGCCCAGAGCGGGAGAAGTCATTTGATGATTTCCCATCCGAAAAAAAAAAAAAAAAAAAAAAAAAGGGTGAACAGTCATTCTCATTACATACTAAGATTCCTCTGTGCCTCGAAAAGCACGTTGGTCCCGGCTTTTAATTGTAAATCTTTGATAGTCGTTAGGGGTTTCCTGACAACCATTCTGGGTATCGTATTACTAACACAATGACTGGGTTGTGGTTGTCAGACAAGCAGTCGCTTCACGATTATTGGTAGATAATGATGATATAAGAAAATCTAAGTACCTAACAAACACATCCGCGGCGCGGCTCGGTGTGCTAAAATCTTTGATATATCGCTTTGCTGACTCTTGCAGCATAAAATATGTTCCCTTTATTTTGCATTTTGCGTGAGTCGACAAAATAACCCGTAGTTTTATATATGAATTGTTTAAAGAAAATGTAACCTGTACGACATGTGGCGGTTTTGCTAATATTTCCAAGCTTGTTTCTCCCAGTTTTAGGCTGATGCTACAGTAGGCAGTGTTGACGCCTTGCATGTGTGCGTTCATCAATGGCTCACGCACACACGCGTACACCGATTATATAAGACCTTTTCTATAGACCTACAATACTGGCCGGAAGCGACGATGTAGTGTCACTCGCATAGTATTAATTTAAAATACTGTCACTCGCTGATAGATCGTTGTATCCGCCACACGTACTTATTGATTTATATTTTTTTCTTATATTAAACCAATTTATTGGAACTAAGTTCGACTCATTTTTCCACCCCACTTGATTATCCACGTGAAGCTCGGTACCGGCGTCTTCATTTTGGTCCCTACGAGCCGGATTGGCCCAGCGACCCCAGATTATTGAACCACTAACAAAAGAAGAAGAACAAAAGAAATACTGCGCTGACGTGGATGGCGGCCGTCAGGTGGAAAATTTATACTACGAGCATACTACGGGTTCAACATTCAACGAGTCATCATACAACATTTCTACGAAGAATCTCGTCATTATAGAAGAATTTCTTAAACGTCGACTTATTTGGAGTTGGGAGCTGAAGGCAAAGAGAATTACACCTACAACGAAGGTCACTCGTGAGTCCTGAGGGTAGCGTTACTGTAAGTTCGTTCCAATTTGTCCATTTATTGCCCCGTAAATCTTCTAAAATTCCGCCACAAATCCTTTATTTTGTGAGCCTTAAATCATAGTCACAAATCCTTTATTTTGTGATTCTTGCATTTATTCCCATTATAACAGTCACTAATCCTTCATTTAGTGCTGTTAAATTGATTATTAAATTCACAAATCCTTTAATTTGTCATTCATTTCGTACGTTAAAGATCCGTTATTTCCATAACAAGGCTTATTCTTATTGCATTGCGCAACATCCCAACCAATACTTAAAACTTATTCCATTTCAGAGGTTCCAGATATTCCATATTCCCTTTGGTGTGTATATGGACTGTATCATATCGCGTATTTAACTATTATTATCTCGTATGTTCTAGTGTAACGGGACCGGGCTGCATCGGCAAGCTGCGTGATTGCTGCTTTTGCGCTCCACCCGCTGCTTGGCTTATTGCATATTTTACGCGTACCCTTACTTCGCTCCATTTATACTGATTTAAGTAATCGTTCCATTGTATAAATATCCTTCTACCTGCTTCAGCATGGCAGATAAAACTTTAATTAAAAAGCGTGCATCATACAAAGCTAAGCTTACGCTATTTGAAAATTATTTGCAAACCGTCGAGAGTTGTGACAGTTTGAGTAGATTACAAATAAATGAATTGAACATCCGTTTATCTAAAATCGAAGAAATTTATACCGATTTTGACTCGATTCAATGTGAAATAGAAAATTCCATGGAAATTCCAGATGAGCAGTACAAAGAACGTGAGGCCTTCGAGACCAAGTACTTCAGGATGATGGCGTGCGCTCGTGATCTGCTGGCTCCAGCAGCTGACCAAGCGGGCATCGACCGCTCGGGGACAGGTTCTTGTTGCACTGCGCTTGAAGGTGGGCCAAAACTTGCACTTCCTACTATCCATTTGCCTAGTTTTTCGGGTCAGTATCATGACTGGCTGGAATTCCGTGACACATTTAGTAGTCTCATACACTTCGACAAGTCGATACCCAACATTAACAAATTTCATTATTTACGTGCCGCGTTAAAAGACAGCGCCGCTGTAATAATTCAGGCATTAGATTTCTCGAGTGATAATTATGAAGTAGCTTGGGAACTTCTTTACGATCGCTTTAACAATGAAAGGTCATTAGTAATCAATCACATTCAATCCATTCTTAACTTGGAACAATTAGCGAAGGAATCATCTAAGTCTTTACGTAACTTAATCGATACAGTCAATAGGAACCTCGGAGCTCTCAAAAAACTTAAGCTCCCTACTGAGCACTGGGATGTATTACTAATACAGATAATTTCAAACAAGCTTGATACAGACACGAGCAAAAAGTGGGAATCCTATCGTAATAAGTTGAAAGAGTTGCCTACACTCAAAATGTTTAATAGTTTTCTAAAAGATCGTGCTGATTTCTTGGAAACAATGGAGAGTGCTCATAAAAAGCGTAGGTCAAGTGACACTACACATGTTCGTCAAAAGACATTTGTGGCCAACTCATCTTCTCCCCCAGCTCGCAAATACGTTTGTCCATATTGCAAAGGTAATCATGCACTTTATGTTTGTCAAAAGTTCAAATCATTACCCTTAGAAACCAGACTTGACAAAGTTAAGATACTTAAATTATGCTTAAATTGTTTACGTCAGGGTCATGCTGACGATGTATGCAAGTTAGGGCCATGTCGCTTCTGCGGCACACGGCGCAACAGCTTATTACACGAGCATAAAATTCCTGCGCCGTCTGAACCTGTACCTTCAACAAGTAACGTCATGTTACACGCTTTGCCACAGCCTGTCGTTCAAGGACAACTTCCCAGTCCTCCTCAAGATATTGCTTTGTCAACCATTCAAAACAATTGTGTTCTACTGTCCACGGCCTTAGTCCATGTGACAGACAATAATGGTAAATGCCATAAAATACGTGTTATACTTGACAGTGGAAGTACCTCAAGTTTTATAACTGAAAGCCTATTTGCTAAACTTAACTTACCCACTTCTGTCACTTCGACTGTCGTTGAAGGATTAAATTCTCAAATATCATGCTTAACAAAGCGTTGTGACGTACTTATATTGTCATTATACAACAATTATAGCGAAAGCGTCTCCTGTTATGTCGTTCCTCGTATCACTCAATTATTACCAACTACAAAAGTTGACCATACAACATTAAATATACCGCCGCACCTTACGTTGGCGGACCCTAATTTCCACATACCTGCTCCAGTCGATATGCTTCTTGGAGCTGATATATTTTGGACATTAATTGGTTCTCAAAATATACCGTTGGGTAAAAACAAACCAACATTAAATAAATCTAAACTGGGTTTCTTAATATCAGGCCCAGTGCCAATACAACGTTCTAAAATTATTAATACAGTCCACTGCAATCATCTTATTCTACAAAATAATGACGATCAATTACATGATAAATTATCAAAATTTTTTGAATTAGAAACTGTCTCTACACGTAAACAAATATCTAAGGAAGAGCTCGAATGTGAAAAAAGCTTTATACATAATACCACTCGGTTGCCTGATGGGCGATTTGAAGTGACGATTCCATTAAAGGATTCGCCTGATAAGCTGGACAAAGCTTGTTCGTAAGAATCGCCTCTTACGAACAAGCTTTGTCCAGATTCTTGTCTTTGGAACGTAGATTCAAACGTGAACCACATTTCAAAGAGCAGTATTGCAATTTCATTAAAGAATACATTTCGTTAAATCATATGTCATTAAATGAAAATCCTAAAAATGATACTCACACTTATATTTTACCACACCACGGTGTCTTACGTGACTCAAGCTTATCGACAAAATTACGTGTCGTATTCGACGCTTCTGCAGTGACGACCTCTGGTGTTTCATTCAATCAAATTCAAATGGTAGGTGCAACAGTTCAAGATGACCTTATCAGTATCTTAATTAGAATGCGCCAGCATAGGTTTCTCGTCACTGCAGATGTTGAAAAAATGTACAGGATGGTGAATGTTAAACCATCACAGCGAATGCTTCAGCAAATCTTATGGCGATTCGAACCTCATGAACAGTTAAGGCAGTACAAACTGCACACGGTCACGTACGGAACCGCGTCGGCTCCTTATCTCGCGACAAGGTGTTTGACGCAGCTTGGTAACGAATGTCCTGACCAAACAGTCTCGGAAGTCATCTTACATGACTTCTACGTCGACGATTTGATTACAGGCGCCGCTACTGAATCGGAACTCGTAGACACATGTAAGGGTGTGATTGCACAGTTAGAAGGTAGTAAATTTCATTTACGTAAATTCCATTCAAATAATGCTCACGTTGTTACTGAAATCGTCGGTGAAAATAGTAGCGACGAATTGCTTAACTTATGTAATAATGAATATTCTAAAACTTTGGGACTACTTTGGTCATCTAAAGAAGATAATTTATTATTTTCAGTCAATCTTGATGAACATAAAATCCTTACTAAACGTACTATTTTATCGCTTATGTCACAAATATTTGACCCATTAGGTCTAATAAGCCCATGTCTACATCTAGCAAAAGTTATCTTACAAAAGCTATGGTCTTCAAAGATAACGTGGGATGAATCCGTGTCATCGGATATTGAAAACATGTGGTCTAAATTTATAACGTCACTCAGACATATAAATAATATTCGAATTCCAAGATATATTCTTTGCGATTGTCCTTCATCAATCGAACTTCATGTATTTAGTGATGCTAGCACACAAGCTTACGCCGCATGTGTATACATAAAAAGTGTCAATAACGATAATTGTGTCTGTTCATTTAGTGACGGCAAAGGGCAGAGTGGCTCCTTTGAAGCCCATGACCGTGCCTCGGCTGGAGCTGTGTGCAGCTCTCCTTGCCGTCCGCCTGGCAGATAAAGTGAAATCATCACTTAGACTAAATATAAACAAATGTACTTACTGGTGTGACTCCACAATTGTCCTTGGTTGGATACATTCATCTAAAGTACACCTGCTTAAACCGTTCGTGTTTAACAGAGTTAGTGAAATATCTGAGAAAACTGAATCATGCAGATGGCGCTATGTGCCCACTAAAAGTAACCCAGCTGATATTGGGTCACGTGGGACAGATGCCAAACAGTTACAAATTAATAACTTATGGTGGTCAGGCCCACAATTTCTTCTACATGACGAACAGTCATGGCCTAAACAACCGTCACACCTACAAGAGCCTGAATTACCAGAATTCAAGGTCGAATGTCACCTAACTGCTGACTGTACCGATTATGTCACTTATTACTCTGACTTCATAAAGAGATTCTCCAATTTTGGTAAATTACAACGTGTGATTGTACACGTGCATCGGTTCATTCACAATTGTTTACACCCACAAAACAAACGCAATGGCTTCATAAAAATCCATGAATTAAATTCATCTTTAAACTCAATATGCAGATTTGTACAACTTGAAGTTTTCAGTTTAGAATATAACTTATTGAAAAATAACAAACAATTGTCAGTTAAAAATAAATTACTTCAACTTAACCCATTTTATAACGTAAATGATGCATTATTACGAGTAGGTGGTCGACTTAAAAATTCACTTTACGACTTTAACACGAAACACCCTATTCTGCTTGATTCACGGCATCATTTTGCCACATTAATATTTAGGCATTATCATATAATTTTATTGCATGCACCACCGCAATTATTACTTTTTACACTTCGTCACAAATTCTGGTTTATCAATGGTCGAAACCTTGCCAGACAGATTGTTAAAAATTGCATTAAATGCTGTCGTTTTTCAGGAAAAGGCATTCAACCCATCATGGGGAACCTTCCTTCCAGTCGTTCGCATACGGACTATGTGTTTGCCAACACGGCGGTCGACTACGCCGGTCCTGTCATGATACTGAACCGAAAAGGCAGAGGAAGCAGACTAATAAAGTCGTATCTCTGTATATTTGTTTGTCTGGCCATTAAAGCAGTTCATATAGAACTTGTCACCGATCTGAGCAGCACAACATTTTTAGCTGCATTAGACCGATTCATTGCCCGCAGAGGACGACCGCAAACCATTTACTCTGATAATGGTACCTGTTTTGTCGGTGCATGCAATGAGTTGGCTAGATTTTTAAAGTCGTATTCCGACGAAATTAGCTCTCAAGCATCTAATTCACATATTAACTTCAAATTTTCACCTGCATACAGTCCACATTTTAATGGATTAGTCGAGGGTTCCGTAAAATCTGTAAAATATCATTTAAAGAGGGTTTTAGGTTTAGCTAACTTAACATACGAAGAGATGAATACAGTTCTTGTACAGATCGAGGGGATTTTGAATTCTCGGCCTCTTACTCCGTTGTCTTCGGATCCTTCTGATCTCATAGCGCTCACCCCATCACATTTTTTAATTGGACGTACGCTAACAGCTTTACCTTCTCCTCAGGACATTGAACCTTCGTCAATACCTACTCTCTCACGGTATATGAGAATCCAGCAATTAAAAGCCCATTTCTGGAAACGTTATTACATAGAATATATTACAGAGCTTCAAACACGACAGAAATGGCGCAAACAAGGAAAACAACTCCAGCTCGGAGAAATGGTGCTGGTGAAAGATGATCGGCTGCCACCCACCCGATGGATGTTAGGGCGCGTGGTGCGCTTGTACCCCGGCTCCGACGGCGTGACCCGTGTGGCTGACGTGCTCACCAATTCGGGCACTCTTCGACGAGCATTCAACCGACTGTCCCCACTGCCAGTCATGGACCAGAACTGCGTTCCTGGGGCGGCAACATGTTGACGCCTTGCATGTGTGCGTTCATCAATGGCTCACGCACACACGCGTACACCGATTATATAAGACCTTTTCTATAGACCTACAATACTGGCCGGAAGCGACGATGTAGTGTCACTCGCATAGTATTAATTTAAAATACTGTCACTCGCTGATAGATCGTTGTATCCGCCACACGTACTTATTGATTTATAATTTTTTCTTATATTAAACCAATTTATTGGAACTAAGTTCGACTCATTTTTCCACCCCACTTGATTATCCACGTGAAGCTCGGTACCGGCGTCTTCAGGCAGCGATTTGCGATGCGACTGGAAGAGCGAAACGAGAAAAACATGGTATGGCTACATTACAAGCGGAATTCGGCGATGACGTGGCTAAAGTACACATGCTCCACAACGAATTAGCAAGAGCGATTCATGCGGCTACCCTATTAAAAGAGAAAAACAGCGATTTGGCTGAGAATTCGCTAGTTCATCGCATTTTAATGATCTTAAAACATTCGCGGGGACTCCGTGTCAAGGTGGCTACATAGAGGGAGCACATACAGGCGACACATGCGAGACGCGCGCGATTCACACAGTCGATAGGTTGCTGTAGCTTTGTGTAAACGTGTATTATTTTCAATGGCTTTGTCAAAACCAAACCTTGTACTTTTGAAAGCTCTTACCTCAACTACGAACAATTTTTGAAAAAGAGATTGTGTTGGATTCACGAAATAAATAAAGAGCGCAGTATATATGGAGAATTTCATGATTTGTTTTTGAGTTCCATGTTTAGCCATCCATATTGCAGGACGTGCTTGTATTTCGGATACAAACAACTCAACGTTCATCGTAGATAAACCTATAAAAGAGCGAAAACAATCTGATTTGAACGTGTCGCAGCGTCATGAGCGAGCGCCGAGTCACGGAATATTATAATACAGTACTCCAACTTCATACAAACGGACGAAACGCGAGCTATACCTACGCGCCTCGATCTCGGGGTGCGCTCGGGGCGCAGACAGTCACGGCTGTACCGCAGTGTCGAACGGACGGTGTGTTGTTTTTTTAACAATAACCGCGCGATTTTTTCTCTAAAAATCAGTTAATATGACGAGTAGGAAATATTGTGCTGTTTTTGGTTGTATGAATTCGTCAATAACGCAACCAGACATAAGTTTTTTTAAATTACCTGGAAACTCTGAAAGGTAAGACTACAAAAAAAAAATTATTACTAGTAGGTAGGTACATAATGTGTGTCTTTTTAATGGATAAGTATTTCCTTTTATCTCACGAAAAAAAAGGTGTTTGGATTAATAAATAAAGCGAATAGAGTAACATGTTTTTTTAATTAAATCTACCAATCAAAACACAACACGCATTTTTATTGAACACTGCCTATTCAATATACAAAGTATTTCATTTATTTATATAAAAAGGATATTTACAATCACAAAACTAAATAGAAACAGAAAGTAGGCAAATGTAATTAAAATGCTAGAGACGGGCAGCCCTAACGCATGTTTACGTACCGCGCGGCTGTATAGGCATTTATTTCTATCATGCGGCCGAGTTACACTACTGTATTATAATATTACCGTGGCTCGGGGCTGCGTTCGGGAAGTTGCGCGGTATCTTCTTGTCCAACTTACCCCAGTGTCTCAAGACGAAAGTCTATGACCAGTGTGTGTTGCCAGTGATAACATACGGGACCGAAACGTGGTCGCTCACAATAGGCCTTATCAATTCGGTAGTGATATGACTGACAATTAGATTTTCTGAGAAATTCTGCTATGGAATAAAATCTATAAATAAGCCATTTTTTCAAGACTTTGCAGAATTTTCTGCACTGTAGTTCAGTAATAAAGTTTGGTAGTTGAGTTAAAGAGAGCCATAATTTACACAAACGCCTGAATAATTCAATTCTAGGTCTGTACCTAGAATTGAATTATTCAGGCGTTTGTGTTTTCATATTTATAAACGTACAGTTACACAGAATCTATAAACAATGCCTGTGCATTGTTTATAGATTCTGTGTAACTGTACGTTTATAAATATTGAGCAGTGGACGTCTTTCGGCTGAAATGATGATAGAGGTCCCTCCACACATTTCAGAGTCGTGGCAACGCTTCATCATCATCATCATTTTAGCCGAAAGACGTCCACTGCTGGACATAGGCCTTCCCCAAGTGTCGCCACATTGACCGGTCCCGTGCGACTCGCATCCAGCGGATTCCCGCAGCCTTCACCAGGTCATCGATCCACCTAGCAACGTCGTGACATAATGCAATGATAATTTTAAAACGACAAGTTTTTATTGTATTTCAAAAAAACTTGTGAAAATGGAGAAAAAGTGCCTTTCGGCTTCGTTATGGGTACCCACTTTTATATTATATGCAACTGCATCCCATTATTTTTTCACATAAACCGTATGTATCTGAATGATTCGATCGAGATTCTAAAATTAAAACACCCAGAGTGGATTTAATAAAGAACTTCGGGTGTTTTGATCAAGAAAAATAATTTAAAATACTTACACAATAAATTACAAACTATTACTGTATTAGAATTTCCCACACGATCGTCACTTTATAAAGTCATTTATTAAATTAGAAGAAATGTTACTGTTACTTCTATCGTTTTATAATAAAGTACTTCAAGTTAAACATATTTACATATCCTCTGATGCCAATTAAGATGAATTGACAACATTGTGTCTGAATTTCAGCACTTGTAATAATTACATACTATTTTTAGAATCGCATCCTGAATAACGTATTTTAGCTACAAGTTAATGTACTATTAACGTACTTTTGTTCGTTTTTTACTGTAGATTGGGTCACTTTGAGCAACTTATTTTAATATTTTTCTTGTATTCTAAGCTGTAATTTTGCTTCGGTACTTTAATGTGATAACCATCAATACATATAATTTTCAAAATCCTGACTGACTGGCTGACAGATAATATCAACGTACAGCCTAAGCCGCTGGTCCTAGAGACATGAAATTTAAAAGGTGTATTTTTTGTGAATTGTGGGTATCCACTAAGAAAATTCCACCCCTAAGAGGGTGAAATGTAGGGTTGAATTTTCTGTAAAACTTTATATTCTCTGGGTAGAGAAAATAGAGAATATGCAAGTAATTTATTCTTCACTAAAATCAATCAAATACAGTATTAGAAACTAGTAGATCTTATCCGCCAAACCGGAGCTTCTGAAGGGGATTGAGAGCTAGCTAGAGCTAGCTTCGGATAGAAAACCGGTACTAAAGGCCCTTCAGAAGCTGTTTAATTCCGTCATACTTGAGGGAAAAACGCCACAGGCATGGTGCAGGGGTGTGGTGGTACTATTTTTCAAGAAGGGCGACAATGCCCGGTTGAAGCATTATAGGCCCATCTCACTTCTAAGCCATGTCTACAAGTTGTTTTCAAGAGTCATCACGAATCGTCTCGCGCGCAGGTTTGACGATTTCCAGCCTTTCGAACAAGCTGGTTTCCGAAAAGGCTTTAGCACCGTGGACCACATACGCTGCGGCAGATTATACAGAAGACCCAAGAGTATAACCAGCCCCTTTGTTTTGCGTTTGTGGACTACAAGAAAGCCTTCGATTCGATCGAGACCTGGGCTGTACTGCAGTCTCTCCAGCGGTGCCAAATCGACTATCGGTACATCGAGGTGTTGAAGTGTTTGTACAAAAACGCCACCATGTCAGTCCGACTTCAGGACCAAGCCTCGGAACCTATCCTCCTGCAGCGAGGTGTGAGACAGGGTGACGTCATATCTCCAAAACTGTTCAACGCTGCACTGGAGGATGTCTTCAAGGTTCTGGACTGGAGAGGGCTAGGCATCAACGTCAATGGCGAGTACATCACTCACCTTTGGTTTGCCGACGATATAGTGGTCATGGCTGAGGCCATGGAGGACCTCACTACAATGCTCGATGACCTCAGTAGAGCTTCCGGAAGAGTGGGTCTTAAAATTAACATGGACAAAACCAAGGTCATGTCGAATGCCCATGTCACACCCATTCCTATCAAGATCGGGCACTCTACACTCGAAGTTGTAGACGATTATGTGTACCTGGGACAAACGGTCCAGTTAGGTAGGTCTAACTTCGTGAAAGAGGTCAATCATCGAACCTGACTCGACTGGGCAGCGTTTGGGAAGTTGCGCGGTATCTTCTCGTCCAACTTACCACAGTGTCTCAAGACGAAAGTCTATGACTAGTGTGTGTTGCCAGTGATTACATACGGGACCGAAACGTGTTCGCTCACAATGGGCTTCATCAGAAGGCTTAAAGTCACCCAAAGGGCAATGGAGAGGGCTATGCTCGGAGTTTCCTTGCACAATCGAATCAGAAATGAAAACATCCGCAAGAGAAAGAAGGTTACCGACGTAGCCCGAAGAATTACCAAACTTAAGTGGCAGTGGGCAGTGCACATTGCTCGCAGAACGGATGGCCGATGGGGCCGAAAAGTTCTGGAGTGGCGACCGCGAACCGGAAGACGTTACGTTGGAAGGCCTCCCACTAGGTGGAACGATGACCTGGTGAAGGTTGCGGGAATCCGCTGGATGTGAGTCGCACGGGACCGGTCAATGTGGCGACACTTGAGGGAGGCCAATGTCCAGCAGTGGACGTCTTTCGGCTGAAATGATGATGTATGCTTTGAGCCAGATAGTGTCGTTCAAAAATAGGCAAGACAAGGAAGTCGAAAGATGTGTCCGGAATGCTTAGAAGACCTTCTATACGCTGAAGGTATAATAAAAGGGAAGTCTATCACTTACATTGAAAAGAAAACTCTTCAACCTGTGCAAGTGTGCATCCTGCCCGTCCTAACCAGAGTTGGTTGCACAAAGTTGGTCACATACTGAACAACAAAAGTAAAATCTCAAGATTTTCCAGTGAGCAATAGATCGCGTTGTGCACGGATAGGTACACCTGGAGAAATGGGCAAAGGATCGTCGCAAACTGGACGCTAGAAGAAGAATAGCGCCGTCAAAGTCGACCGCAGCGAAAGTGGCGTGACGATCATGTTTGGAGGCTTTACATGACCAGAGATCGCACAGGATGGAGAGCTATGGAAGAAGAAAGGGAAGGACTTTGCCCAGCAGTGGGACACGATGTAGGCTCATGAAAATAAAAAAAAAACAAATCCGTATCAAATAGTATAATTCTAGCTTGCAACCGTTATAAATAAAATCACAATTACAATACACACTATACATTCTTAAGCACCTATCTCGCCGCCGATGATTAGCAAAAAGCAAGTAGAAATTAAGTTCAGTTCAAACTTTATGGCAGCTCGGAACATCTAACGTAAAGCTGCGCAAAACACAATTTCAGTTACGAACGGGGCGCAGAGGACCCATCATCTTGACTGTTTAATGCGCAGTTCGTCACTGCGAGTGATGATCTGCGCATTAATCGCGCTAATTTCTCTATAAAGTTTGAACTGAACTGTAACTGTATGCTGTGTGCTGTGCGAACTGTATTTATATATATTGCAGTATTTGAAATATATTTAAGTATTTTATATATTCTTGTAGTTTGTCTTAGTATTAAATTAAAATTATTTTCAGATTTACTCCTACCACTGCTTGTCTCTGCATGTAGCAACTAGAAACGAGTATGTGACGTTTGGATAGTTTTTTTGGCGAATACTCTTACTGAAAAGTAAAATGATTGCCCATTTTTCTTGCTGGTAAGTTACTATGCACCAAGCATAGTCTGCCTATATAGCCTTTTCCCAACCATATTGGCAGCTGTATACCAGTATTTTACGTAGCAAGTCTGCCTATCTGACCTTCAGAAATCAGTTAGTACTGGGTAATACGATACCGATACATTATTATACATAATCACGCTGATAACCGGTCGGTTGTCAAACTTTCGGGCAATTGACTACGTGTAACGACTGTCAAAGATCCACAAAAGACAGCATTATTATGTACCAAGCATAGCTTAGACGAAGTGTACTTCATTGAGATGACTTTAGCGAAGTCGCATATCCTACATGAAATTTAATGACAGATAAGATGTGCAGTATGAGTGAGCGAGACAACATTATTCAAATCTGATTGTCAACTAAATACAATCGTGAATAATTTTTGGCACGGTTTGTGCGAATCTATGCAATCTAAGGTCCCAAGCGAGTGGTCTGCCTGCCTAGCGAGCGTCGTTGAGCGAGTATTTTGGTTTATAGATCTTGGCGCTGCGATAAACTAGTGAAAAGAGAACCACTGGTCGTTAGAAGTTAGAACAGCGCAGAACAGAAAAACATTATGTGATCTCTTTAGCTGATATGCTGCACCTAAAGTTGCACGTTTCAAAAACGAGGAAAATAGTCGGTAACTTTGGGAGCTGACTGTACTGTACAAAAAACAGTTGAAATATATGGTTGACGAAATGGGAATCAATGTATGAAGATTAAAATAGTTACGAGTTGGCACACTTTTTCACTTGTTTCGCACGTCTTTTGTTTAGTTGTCGAAATGGGAAAGTTACGAGATGGGCCGGAGCCCTCGTTGCCACGTCAGTGGTGGGAGGGTATCAAATATTCTTATCAACTATGTTAGCTAATCTTCTTTCTTGGATTCAACATGATAGGAAACCCGTTCACTGAGGCTACAGAAATAGCAATAATCACTCGGAGATTGTCGTAAGTTTCGGTCGAGGCGAGTTCAAATTCTCTTAGAACCCTCGTACAAAGGGTCTTTATTAGCTTTATCCCGAAGTATCTACCTGAAAAAGATATGAAAAAACAGATTTAAATGTTTGGAAACATTAATCGCAAATGGCCAAATCTGACAAAATTGGACGTTATCGGTTCTTCCAACACCAAATGTAAGTGCAGCGCTCCTGATCCGACTATATCTGACTTGCAGGGGAGTTCCCATAATTATATATATGGGTATTCCAAATACCCTTTGACTTACGCCCATGTCTACTACAAGAACGCTTCTGACGCCGGATTAAATCTGGCCCCTTATTGGGTAAGAGTGTAAATTAAAGCGTGTATCAGAAAAGTCTGATATATAAGTATAGTCTCATATTTAAGGGTGCGGTACAGATCATCAAACTGAACAACTTTATCCATGGGACCAACATCGTATTATTATCGGTATTGACCAATATCAATTAAATAATTGGTATTGGTAATTGGACCAATATCGGTATTGTTCTGATACACACATTTCTGATACATGCTGTAGATGTAACGTCAACACGAAGAGAAGAAGAAGCTTACCCAAACAGTCCATAGGTCCCAAACTGAACGGTATGTAACAGTTGGGGTTGCGTTTCTTCACGTTCTCAGGGTTGAAGCGCTCTGGGTCGAAACGGTCTGGGTCGGACCAGAATCGAGGGTCGCGATGTATGTGATAGACAGGAACCACGAGTGAACAACCTGCTGGGAGAGTGTGGGTACCTGGAACATACAGAAATTAAATATGGGAACAAGGCATCAACGAGAGCTAACGCTGGAAGGTCAGTCTATTTAGTAATCCTCAGGTGCATTGTACTAGTTCTTTCTTTTTGTACAAGCGTATAAAAAAGCACCTTTAGTGGAAAAAGTAGATATAACAAGACCTCGTTATTCTGCCTTTATCCCAATTCATTTGGGGTTGGCGCAGCATGTCTTCTTCTTCAATACTTCGTCATCACATCAGACACCTCCTTTCTTGCCATATCATCATTTTCGGTAAACCCTATAAGACAGTCAGCAACCGTTTGTGAGGGACCAAACTGATGGACTCGGAACTGTCTTGAGCTGATCACGTATCACCGCATTTGTCGCGTATTTTGGTCGGCGCGGTCCCGAGTCCCCCAACCGAGAACCGCCCGCCCGCCGTGGGACCGAGTCCCGGGTCTTCCGAATCGAAACTAGGCGATTGTTGTCTTTTTCGTTTTTATTGCATACACATAATGCACTTTCTGACCGGCTCAAGCTAATTTCGCGTCGAGTATGGTAAGCTACGTACACGTAGGGCGTTGTGCCGTAGCTTGGGAAATACCTATGTTCAGCAGTGGACTCCGTTAGGTTAAATTGACTGAAGTGTTGTCAATTCCTAAAATGTATGTATAAACTGCTTACTTACTAATAGTAATATCTTCAGTGATAGTCCTCTGCAGCGCGGCTCCTATGGGGAACAGTCGCAGCACTTCTTTGAATACCATCTCCAAGTACGGCATCTGTTTAAAATCATCATCGGTGACGTTTCTGTCCTCGTCGCCAATCACGCTCTTGATTTCAGTGTAGAGTTTCTCCTGAAAATATGGATAATTACTTGTAAGCAAGCTGATCTTTGGGTTGAAGGGGTGACTTCTAAAATGACGACTGATACAGAAGTATCGAAGAAGAAGATAAGCTGCGCAGACCCCTTTAAATTGAGAAAAGGACATCCGTACCTTCTAGCTTCTTCACATGACATAAGATGCCTTCACGCCTGTATTTCCTCGAAGGGTTAAGCTAAACTGTATCTACATGACACACACATTTCGCCAGTTCTGTTAGTCCCATGTAATAGGAGGCGAGCTTATACCAATGAGAAAGTCGTGTCAATGCTCGACTATGGCAGTTTAGGTTACACGCGTTCTTTTGACGATACCACTGAGTCGTGATCGCTTTATAGCATCACTGTCTATCTCTTTATATTTAAATAAAGAAAAACTCACTTTTAAACACACACAAACTATTCCATTTTGCGAGTTTATGTCCTACGACATAAACTCCTTCACTAGTTTTCAAGTGTCATAATACTGACTCGTGGTTGCTGTATATTATCCAGTAAATAGCGAAAAAACATTTACCTGACATTTGGGGTGGTAAGCCATCATTAACAAGATGTACGACGCAATCCTTGCCGATGGTTCTTGACTCTGAAATATTCGATATGAACATGTTTTTTAACCGACTCACAGACGAGTATTTGCATGATGAAACCGTTAAAAATACTATTTTATACCTATTGTTTTCTGTTTCTATTATATGTATACGAGCTATGTTTATTATGTCATAATTTGGGTATTTATTTTTTTGTTGTAATTTTGTTTTAAAAGTCTGGTCTTGTCGAGCTAAGTTCTTTTAAAGACATGAAGGCTATTGCCAATCATTTATCACGACAAAATTGTCCGCATTTATCCGCCATTTTGTTTTTATCAAATCGAAGTTCATGTTCAGTCGAGGACTTTAATTGATGAGCCACTTGCCACTATTCGTATTTTAAAGGTGTAATGCAAATCGGGTTTAGTCGGTAATATTCGTACTCGTGAATCTAAAATTGCCAAATTGGAAAGTACTGAACGTAGCTTATCAATTAAAGTCCTCGACTCTACATATATACAAGTTGAATTATTTGTTTTTTTTCTTTTTTAATAAATAAATATCGCTGGACATTAACACACAGCGCCATCTAGTGCCACACTAAGCAACGAGGCTTGTGTCGTGGACACCAGATAGTTGATATACTACATAGATACTTTTTGTTTGTAAATTTCAATAAGTATTGTATTTTTTCTTTTTTTTCTTGTTGATTCTTCTTAAACTGTCAGGAAGTTTACCAGAAGAGCATTAGTCGATAACCCTTCCTGGTTATCGAAAATAAATTATATGAAAAGTCTTTTTTTACATCTTTTACGTATTTTAAACTTACCGAAGTAAACACAGTAAAAGTCTCTTGTACCAATTCCTCCTTATTCAACTCCTGGGACAGCAGGAACCTATCTATAACACTCAGTTGAGTGTTAACATCAGCATCATCCTCCGCATTCATAAGATCCCTCTTGCTGCCCTCAAGCCCTAAAGTCTTCAAACTTTCAGCTCTATTGAGTACGATTCTCTGACTAAACTCCGTCATGATTTTCATGAAATTCTTCAGATCATAGTGGTCGCTGGACACCCAGAAGATTGGGTCGATTTGTAAGTACCATCTTGTCATTCTTCTGAATAACACGGAGTAAAAACTGTAAATGGAAAAGGGGTTTCTATTAAAAGGGTATTAATAAGGGATCATTATGATTTGTATTAAAAGTTCTAGGCTTTTCCTGCTCTATTTCATATCCTAATGGTAATTTTAGCACTGGCTAGATATCCTGCCATAGTTTTTTGAAACACTTACAACAATATTCAAAATAAACCTTGGACTTCGGTCGGAGGTTGTGATGGCAGCCGATTAATCGGCTTCAGGTTCTGCCAAAAATCGTCCTTCGGTTGGACACTATCAGCCTATCGTGTTCTCACTGCTGGGACTCAGGCCTCCTCTCTAGGAGAGGGACGTAACTTGGTGGTCCATAGACCGTGCGTGTTGTTATCACATGTGTCTTTGAATTGTCGGTTTTAGGATAAGCCGATTTCTATACGTTGTATGTAGAGGTTACAATCGAATATTCCCAATTTCCAAATTTATGTTCGAATAGTAAATAAATAAATATTCGAATACTACCAAAAAAAAGGGTCTACCCTTTATAGCAGAACTTTTTAAGTCATAATATTACTCGTATTTTGGATAACAGCGGATAGCATAAACTTCATCATCAGAAAATCGTTTGGCAGAGACTTATTTATCATACATTCAAACCTCATAATTTTTTAAGTCAGAATCATCTTTTGGCATAAATTTCATATCGATAGTCATTAAAAGGCAGAACTATCATATTTCAGAAAGTTTACTGTTAGAATCATCTTTTGTTATACATTTCATAATGTATAATAGTGGAAACCCTTATCTATCCGGTCTATCACATTATAAAAAATTCATAGTTATAATAAATTTGAATTTCTTACCATAATAATAAAATTGATTGAACATTTTTTTTTCGCCACAATTATACGACGATAATATTAATTGCTGCATATTTCTGATCAATCAAGCATACATCACGCATGCAGCAAGCATGCAGTATGCAAACATGTGAACCAGCATACACCATGCATGCAGCCAGCATGCAGCATGCGAACAAGCATGCAACATGCAGCAGGCATAGTCTGGCGCTGCGGGGCTCCGGCGGTCCCACGCGAGCTTATCGTCGCAGATGTGTTTTACGCTCACCACCGCAGGAAGCCGGCAGGCCTCAGCTACGGCGGCGAGCGTTAAAACCACCTGCTCCTTAGCGACTTAGACTACGTGGAGTCGGTTTTGGAGCGATTCGTGTCTGCCACTAAATCTTGTAGCGCAAGATATTGTCTTTTTAAGACAATGTTTTAATTCTAATTTAAGGATAAAAATGCAATTTTATAGAAATGGCAATAATGCCAAATAAAATTCTGCCATCTTCATAGTATGCCAAGTGAAATTGTACCAAATAATCGTCGCTCTAAATAAACGTTATTCTAAACGAAATTATGCGGAATTTAAACATTGCCTAAGATAATTATTCCAAATAAAGTTCTGCCATCTTAAAAGTTTGCCATTGTAAATTCGGACATACAAACATTCGGCCAAACAACAACTATATAAAATATTTTGTATGCCTTAAAAATATTCGTTAAAAGAAGATTATGCCAACTTCAGGCGTCTATGGAATCATTAACCCTTTTTTCACCATTTTTTTTTTTTTTTGTACTCTGTGAAAGTGAGAAATGAGGAAACTCATTTCTCACTTTCATAGAATACGTAAATAATAATAATTATTATGCGCTGTGGTGATTTTCGATAATACAATAGGTAAATCTGATCTAATTCTGAAATATTATTGATGACCCTGATTTATTAGTGTAATATTGCATGTGAAAATGATACTGCAATGTCTTTACGAGACCTTTACATTTGTGCTATGCATATGATTTTTGTTTTTATTACTAACCAGTTTAAGACTTTTTAATTTGTTTGAGAATTTATTATTGTTTTGATTAACATGTTCATGTATAATCGTGAGATTTATAAGAACATATAAGATTCCTACTATGTCTAAGAATTTAATAATATTTTTATTTTAGTAAACACTGCGTTTATATTGTTTAAAGATAAATGATGATTCTATTCGTGTTGTTAAGTTCCATTATTTGCAATGTATAAATACGAATGCATCAATGCAATGCATAAAAAAAATGAGTTTTCAATGACAAACATTTTTAATATCAGTAATTTGTTTTTTAATAGAGGAACTTAAGACTTCTAAATTTGTATAAGAATTTTATAATTGTTTTAAATTTTTATGAATAAATAGCTAGTGCTAGGTTTATTAATCTACTTACATAAAAATATAGTTTCTAAGCGCAAGGCTGATCAACGTATTTTGAAGGTGGGTCAACATTTTGTTCCTGTGTCAACCGGCGGGTCATCTTTTGAACTAATTTCTGATGACTGTGGCTATAAATACACTTTCAGTAAAAAAAAAAAGATTTTTGTAATTTCTAGCTAGATGTTGGCATACTGAGAATAGGTTCATATTGAGAATTTTTTTTTTTTCTATCTGGTTGAATTCTGTTTTCAAAAGACTGTCGTCAGTTGACCACTGTTAGCCACATATTATGGCCCGCTGGCCTGGGGTTGAGCAGCCTTGTCCGAAAGCAATATAAGCTGATATTTTAGTGCTTTTTTTGAAAATTTACGAATAATATTCGAACAGCACTGAAAAAATATTCGAATTTAAGAAAATCAAAACTATCGAATTTTTACAACCTCTAGTTGTATGTATCCCCTTCACGGTTTTTAGATAAATTAAAAAAGGATGATAAAAATATACCTTGGAGTATCGTCTATCACTTTCTGAAAGTATGGTAGTTTCAAGGTCTGCTCTTTTGTCAAACCCATAAGTGTTTCTGAAAAAAAAAAACAAACCATTAATTAAAATTAAACTATTTGAGTAGATTCCTGTAGCTCTAGTTCTCTAAATATAATCTGAATTACAGTTGTCAGGATGTACAGTACTACCCTGATAATTTGATTAAGATTATGTTTTTAGTTTTATTTAATTGGCCCTAATTAATACCCATTTGTAATTATACCTACAACATGTTAAAAAACCCTGTCCGATCCGAAAGGGGCAAATAAGTATCCACACACAGTAATATTAATTGCAGGAAAATAACGCTTTGTGTAATACGGGGAAAAATTGTAGATTCAAGTACAGCGGCTAGATCTAGTGAGTGACGACATAATCTTGGTTGTAATCTGACGCCATCTAGCCAAGAAGCAATTCCAGTCAACTAACATAAAGCTAACTGTGGAACTAATGGCGCTAGTATAGCTGGTACCCAAACATTGTTATTGGTTGAAAAAGTGGTAATGTCATTTTATATTTCAAAATAGCTTAACCTCATTGGTTAGATTGAGACCAACTATGGTGGCGCCATCTGAGATTTACTTTACCTTCGCCACCCCATTCATGATTCTTTGTCATTCTTTTTTTTTGTCATTTGAGTCATTTGACAGAGCATCATGAATTACAAACCATCAGAATTGAAACCCACCTGACAGTGCGTTCGTAGCTTAAGGCAGGTACATTGTGTGCCGGGGCTGCGGGACTGCTCGAAAGAGATACTTACACAAAGGGCGATGAAGGAACATGGATGAGTTTTAGTCGGTAAAAGTCTGACACTCCTTGACGGATGAGAAATCATCAAAAATGACTCCTTCCGCTCCGCCCAGAGCGGAAGGAGTCATTTGATTCATCCGAAAAAAACAAGAAAGGGCAGTTACATTGCTTCTGCAATTTAGTTTCTAGCCATGTAAACCAAAATGTTTCAGAAAGTTGATGTTCCGCTACTACATCAAACATCATTTATGTGGAAGGGACGCTGACGGATAAACGCATAAAGTGCCACCAATTTAGCAACTTAGCGGTGCACGTGGACAAAATTGGAACTACAGCCACCATTTTATGAACTTCATACCGCTGTCAGTGGTGTTGTGGCTGTGACAGGTCAGTGATGCCACATTTGGAAAATTTAATCACCCGTTATTAAATAAATTACAGAGTGACAGTAGATGCGATTCAAGTGACTCAGAAGATGAATAATTGAGGCAATCAGCAGATGGCTCGAAAACATCGGTTACGACAGGAATTCCGTAGTGCGGCCGCTCAAACGAGAGTAGAGACCATGATAAAATATTTCTACGAAATTTTTTGTTTTTGAAATTAAATCCAGCACTTTTTGTTTTATTTTTTCACTTACTAAAATTCATAGCTATTATACTCGTATATATATTCGTATATTATATTCTAATGATATTTGAAGACGAACTTGAAAGACTGCCTTATGTTTTACCTACTTCCCTTTTTTCTTGATGAATTTCTAAAATGGCAATACCGAAATCACCACTAGCGATGCCTTCAAATGAACAGATAAGTTGGTGACACTGTGCTGTAGTGTTGTTTACACTGTCTCACAATTCGAGCAACAATGTTGCTAATTGTTGATCGAAGGTCACACAGCTACAAGTATTGTAGACTTGTAGACAGGGTAGCTGTCACTAATGACAACTGTCAGTCACCACGAATGGCGGGAAGTTGGAAGGTGAAGCGCAACCCTGGACTGTTGGTGAGCTTGTGATATAGTTAGTAAATTGTGTTATCAACCTATTAACTGTGCTACAAGTGGATACTACACTTAGCATGAACATATTTATTATTCTTCCCATAAAAATGTTCCATCGGTTAATTTAAAAAAAACAGCCCTTTTGACCGTGTAGGTATTGCACTTTTGTAGGAAAGCGAATAGAGTAGAAAACCGAGTTTGTGGGTTCAGAATGATGTACTGATCCCATGGTAACCGTTTGTGCGTCGGAGTCCCCCACCCTATATACGCCTCCCTTCACGACCTCAGGCGATGCGTGTTGTGTTGTGACGTCGACTTTTCACGGCATGGGACTGGCGCGGTCACTCGTTTCCTTTGCAAAACGTTACGGACGTCCGCGTCGTGGTGACACGAGGTATGCTCTTTCATTGCTGTCGCAAAAACGCTTGTTCCTAGGGCCAAGCGGTAAAGAGACATATACTCACGACAAGCAGCATAGCTGGTGGTCAGCACAACGTCGTCGAACACATCGAACTGGTCCCTGCCCATACTCCTGAACTTCTTCAGCAGGTCGTCCACCTCCTTGTTGAATACCTCGCCGTAGTTCTCGACAGCACGTTTGCTGTAGTTCGGGCTCGCTATCTTTCGGTGCTTGCGCCATATTGGGCCTGGGGAGAGGGTTCAAAATTTAGTTTAAGTTTTTTTTTTTATTTAAAAAAACGCCATACATTTTGAATTTCTTCTGTATCGTGGTACTGTTGTTAGGTGAGTTTGCAAACATTTAAACTCACATACAGAAACATCCCAGGGTGTCGCCAGCTTTTGAGTTCAGAAGAATGAGAAAAAAAAGGATTTTTAAATAATACATATAAATAAATATTGCTGGACATTACACACACCGCCAGTCTAGTGCCACACTAAGCAACGAAGATACCTTTTTTGTTGTAGATGTTGTGTGTAGATTATAATCCAACTGTATTTACAAGCCTTCTAAGCCATGTCTACAAGTTGTTTTCAAGAGTCATCACGAATCGCCTCGCGCGCAGGTTTGACGATTCTAGCCTCTCGAACAAGCCGGCTTCCATAAAGGCTTTAGCACCGTGGACCACATTCATACGCTGCGGCAGGTTATACAAAAGACCGAAGAGTATAACCTGCCTCTCTGTTTAGCGTTTGTGGACTACGAGAAAGCCTTCGATTCGATCGAGACCTGGGCTGTACTGCAGTCTCTCCAACGGTGCCAAATCGACTATCGGTACATCGAGGTGTTGAAGTGTTTGTACAAAAACGCCACAATGGCAGTCCGACTTCAGTACCAAGCTTCGGAACCTATCCTCCTGCAGCGAGGTGTGAGACAGGGAGACGTCATATCTCCGAAACTGTACACTGCTGCACTGGAGGATGTCTTCAAGGTTCTGGACTGGAGAGGGCTAGGCATCAATGTCGATGGCGAGTACATCACTCGCCTTCGGTTTGCCGACGATATAGTGGTCATGGCTGGGACCATGGAGGACCTCAGTACAATGCTCGATGACCTCAGTATTAGAGCTTCCGGAAGAGTGGGTTTTAAAAAGAACATGGACAAAACCAAGGTCATGTCGAATGCCCATCTCACACCCATTCCTATCAAGATCGGAGACTCTACACTCGAAGTTGTAGACGGTTATGTGTACCTGGGACAAACGGTCCAGTTAGGTAGGTCTAACTTCGAGAAAGAGGTCAATCGTCGAATCCAACTCGGCTGGGCAGCGTTCGGGAAGTTGCGCGGTATCTTCTTGTCCAACTTACCACAGTGTCTCAAGACGAAAGTCTATGACCAGTGTGTGTTGCCATTGATTACATACGGGACCGAAACGTGGTCGCTCACAATGGGCCTTATCAGAAGGCTTAAAGTCACCCAAAGGGCAATGGAGAGGGCTATGCTCGGAGTTTCCTTGCCCGATCGAATCAGAAATGAGGATGTCTTCATCAAGAGAACCAAGTTTACCGACGTGGCCCGGAGAATTGCCAAACTTAAGTGGCAGTGGGCAGGTCACATTGCTCGCAGAACGGATGGCCGATGGAGCCGAAAAATTCTGGAGTGGCGTAAGACGTTGCGTTGGAAGGCCTCCCACTAGGTGGACCGATGACCTGGTGAAGGTTGCGGGAATCCGCTGGATGCGAGTCGCGCGGGACCGGTCGATGTGGCGACACTTAGGGGAGGCCTATGTCCAGCAGTGGACGTCTTTCGGCTGAAATGATGATGATGATGATGATGTATTTACAATTTTACGGTGACATAAACATGAAAAGTGTATTTTCTTACCTGATCCGCTCAGTATTCCACCTCCGATTACATCAGCCATGTACTTGTACTGGGGACCTTTTTCACTGGTCTTGGAACTTGTCAGCAGTAACTGAAAAACCCATAAGCATGTCAGATTTTTTCTTTAAAATTAGGTTGTCGGTTGTCGCACAGATTTTTTGCCTTTTCTAAGCTATTCACGCGACAAGCTTTTATGAAAACGAATTCGTTTACGTTTTCATTTACTAAAAGGTTTATTTTCTTCTATTCATTGCATTTTTATAAAAGCTTATTTTAGAAAGGTTTTTAATAATTATTTTAATTTAATAATAATTTAATTTTAAATTTTTTAGTTTTGTCGTAATCATTTCTGATAATTAATCATTTTTTCAACACATTTTTCGTGTCCATCTTATATATTATTAACCTTTGAGGACTTCCCACTTGAGGAGACGATCTTGGTTGCAGGTTGACATAAACGCTGTTACAAAGTTTTACATCCGCGCTATTAACCATTGAAGAGTTCTTTTGTGCGGAGACGATCCTGGCTTCAGGATTAGGTATTGTTTGTCATGAAAATATTATTATCACCTGAACCAAAGGTCTATACAAAATTTTAGCTCAATCGGTTGGGGGAACTGGTTTGAAATTCAGTTGCAAGATTTGACCAATACATACCACACTGAACAAGGCAATTTGAATAAAAATTTTACATAACCACCTACCAAACCTCCATATAATTCTTGAAGGGACAAACAGAGATGAACCCTATAATATATAATATACCTACATTACTCCAGTTATGTTTAAGACCTATGTAATCTCACATATCAGACTCTGGGCTACTGTTGGGAAATTCTGGGCCAACTTGGGAATCGAACCTGGGACCACACGCTCTGCGGTAACGCTTACAACTACTAAAACATTATCACCATGTGCCACGCCTTTTCCCAACCATGTATGGGTCAGCTTCCAGTCAAACTGGATGCAGTTCAATAACAACAATGTTCAAGGGAACGACTGTCTATCTGAACAACGAGTACATACTTTTTTTTAAACAAGAGATAAAAATAGTTTTCGTCACACTTACACGTAAACAGTATCATAACATGCAGGTTAAATTGGCCGCAATGCCCCGTATAAGACCCTCGACCCTTTTTCTTCCCGTGAAGCCCAAGGTCGATAAGTATTTTTTTTTTATTTGTAGCACTGCTCACAGGTCATGCAGGTTCAAGTTCAAGCAAGGAGTTTAAACCAGATCGAAATTAAAAAATATTCTAGTTTCCACCATCAATAAATTGCAAATCTGTTTAGTCCGTCAGTTAGAGTATTGGAAAATAATGGACACGTATTTTTTGTTTTTGTAAATCAATGAATATTGACAAAGATAAAACGCAACAAAACTCGAGAGTGGGCGCTCGTGACGTCACAACGCACTAAAAATTATAGCACGGCGTGACGTATTGAGAATTTTAAAAGCGTCGTATCTTCGTCAATTTTAGTTAACGTAACAAAATAACACGTGTCAAATATTTTTTGATAATCTAACTGACGGACTAATTAGATTTTATCAGGACACAAGCCTATTGTCTTAAAATGTTATCTAAACAGGAATTTTATTGCAATCTCGCTACATATTACTTTTTCTGCACTATCATTTTATTTATTTACTCGCAAATGTGATGAAAAACATTGTATGTATCACGAGCGATACGGGAATTACGGACCTCGGACTCAAAAAGCCCTCATTATTCGATTTTGGGCTTCTACTAGATTTCGGGCTTCTACTAGCCTCGATCGTAATTCCTTACTTACCATCCGTAATACACAATGTACGGTCGAACAAGCTATTTGGTTTACATTTTACAATGTAATTTGTTGGTTAAACTGTATACTAAATAGCTTGTTCGACCGTACTATTGACTATCATTACCTTGACATCATCAGGATTGCTCACAACAACATTCAGATCGGGACCGAGCCAGAATTTGAACAGACCACCAAACTCCACCATCAGTTCTTTCAGTACTTTTATGAATTCTGCAAACAATAATACGAGGTAAATATTTATAACATACAACAAATGGGTATAATAGGTGTAGAAGCAAATGGCATACCTACATAGTCTTTTTTTTTTTTTCTAAAAAAAAATGCAAAAAATTTCGATTTTCAAATCATACGCGTATTGCGTATGATTTGAAATTCGTTTTTTTTTTTTTTTTTTTTTTTCAAAATTTCTCTTATTTTGTTCTAATATGAAAAGTTTACTTGAAATTTGTAGCGTTTTTTGATGATAGATCAATGTTTTTCTAAGCTGTGGAAAGAATAAAAAATAAACTAGTTATGCCATAAGCTTCTACTCCGTTCACAGTAATATACCCATTTTTTTTGAGATTTGGTAAAAAAGTAATCCGGTATGTGTCGGGTTGTCAGGATATATTTCGCTAGGGTCGAAGCATTATGTGGGCAGAAGACGGGGTTCGTACTATGAAAATACACAGGATCCGATACACTAACTATCAAAGAATTTTATTTCACATAGGCCAAATGGTGCACGGTTCGGGTTGGTCATTTCCATGGAGAAGAACCGGCAAGAAACTCCATGGATACTCTTTTCAAACAGATACACTGAGTAAACTAACAAATTACTTGACGTTACACTTTCACACAATAACACTGGGCACAATGAATCGGGCACAGTTATATCAGACCCAGAATGTCGTCAGGACTCTGTAGAAACCGCCATGGTGGGGTAGACTGGTAAGTAGGTCGCTTGATGTCACCACTGGCGCGCTTTGGATCCATTCGCCTGTCCGTATCAATGACCGGATCCGACATAATTTATGTATAACACCCAAACACATACACCTCAGGTGTATCCCCGAACCATTTACGGCCATTTTCAATAACTTACCTACTAATAGGTAACGGACGGATCTCTCTGGACCGTTAAAAACAAAACGTCACAGAAAAGCTTCTTTGATTTTTCGATGAATCAAGTGACAGGTAGGTGACGCGGATAGGCTTCAAGCTAACTTTGTTTATAGAAACACCGATACCTATGAGACGTAGGCATATTAACTAACAGTTATACGTGAGTTTTAGAAAACGGCTGTTAATGTCACTTCAGTGGAAAAGAGATGGAGCTATACAGGACGTCTAGCTTCATCTCTTTCCCACTCTGAAGTAGGATTAAAACAATACTGCTATGAGTTGTGATGGTTCGGACTTCGGACCCAGGTGGATGAACTTTCGTGAAACGAAAAAATTTGTTAGGTAGGCTCATGCTACATGATCATGTGATGGCCACATGGTCAAACACGCAAGCGCTTGCTTTACAAATAATGTTAATGATTAATCTTTTCAAATTAAGGTGATTGTTAAATGTTTTTTAGGGTTCCGTACCTCAAAGGTAAATATATAAATAGACCGGCCAAGTGCGAGTCGGACTCACACACGAAGGGTTTCGTACCATTATTTAAACAACATTAGACATAACGACAAAAAATCACGTTTGTTGTATGGGAGCCGCTCTTAAATATTTATTTTATTCCGTTTTTTTTTTGTTGTTATAGCGGCAACCGAAATACATCATCTGTGAAAATTTCAACTGTCTAGCTATCACGGTTCATGAGATACAGCCTGGTGACAAACAGACGGACAGTGGAGTCTAAGTATTAAGGTCCCGTTTTTACCCTTTGGGTACAGAACCCTAAAAAGGAACTCTTATAAGATCACTCTCTTGTCCGTCTGTCCGTGTGTTACCACCACCACGATTTCTTTATTCTATTAATAAATAATGTTTATGAATAATCTATTCTAAATTATGTTAGGCTCAAAGATCGAAAATGCTCATTAACCGAAAAAACCGACTACAATGCGTTGTGGCATTTACAAAGCAACCACTCGTGGCTCTTTTAAAAACGAACACAACGCGTTCTGGCAAACACAAATACGACCACGAAAATAAATTAGCGTTGACGCGACAACGCGTGCAATGAGGAAATGATTCAACACGTTTTGATCATTTTTTAAACAGCCACGACACGATATACAGATAAGTAAATGGAACTTGTCGACGATAACGGATGTAGTCGAGGATGATTATGCGTAAATAAAATTCAAGATGGCGGACGTGTAAATTCTCAACCTACCCTATACCTACCTATACGGGGTGGTACCATAGACACATTTTCATTCAAACATGCAAGTCAACCTATTTACAAATAGTAACGAGACCTACCATCAGGTTGTCCCATGAACAGCAAAGCATTCCCTAGGAACGGCAGTGCCCGTGGACCTGGCAACTTCTTGGCCATCTTGATCATTCTCCTGTTCTTGTATCTCCATAGCAACCAGAAGGCTGACAATGCGCCTCCTATGAGGTACAGCAACCAGTGCATCCTGCAACAAGAATTTACATTTAAATTATTTTCTTTCTTTTTTCTGACCGCAACTTCGTCTGCGTCGAAGAAATAATAGCTGTAAAAAGACTCTTAACAAAGCCAAAAGTCGCTTATTCACCCCGTCATTACGATATTTTTTTTGTTCTGGGAATTTTCTAATTTTGTACGCTCCTCTTTTCTATACAATAGGTACAGCAGAGCATGTCCGGGCAAATCCGTTGCTGGGCAAATCCGTATTGGGACAAGTAGTTTTCAAAACTTTAACCGTAATTAAAAATGTAGGTAACAGAGAAATAAGTTACAAGGCTATCATTTTGGGAAAAAATCGAACACGGGGAAAATTCAGAAACTTGATCTGGCAACCCTGGGGTACGCACCAAAGCAGCCGATAAGCGGCTGCGATGACTTGCCACCATTAGAACCACAGAAAAAAAACAGCTAAGGGCGAGTCAATAATACAATCATTTTGGACTTGACGGAATACATTTGTTGTTATTGTTGTAACTAAGTAGGTACTTTTGTTTTACTTATTGAAATTATTTTCCTTATTGTCTCTTATTATTTCCACATAATAAAGGGTATCGCATAGATCTGGATTGTGGGGGTAATTTAAGCAGTCACTCCATGTAAAATACCTACTGGTATTCAGCTGCTAACCCGGGTTCAGCAACTGAAAGCCGACCTCAACACAGGGAGTTGGAAAAGTTGCAAAAACGGCTATAGGCCGATGATGGTGTTTGAGAGCCGCGGTGGCCCAGTGGTGGCGGCCCCGACTTACGAACAGTAAGTCGTGAGTTCGAACCCAGACAGGCGCATTACTTTGTGTAATTTATTTCATCACCACTGCTCTCAAAACGGTGAAGGAAAACATCGTGAGGAAACCTGTTCTAGAACCAAAAATTTTAAGACGTGTGACATCTACCAATCCGCACTGGGCCCGCGTGGTAGATTATAGCCCATTCCCTATCATTGAGAGAAGGCCGTGTCCCAGCAGTGGGATCATTATAGGCTGATGTTGATGATGATGTTTACATAAATTAGTAATTATTTTGGTTGTCGACGGCAACGTAAACATAAAAGTATAAAATAAACGTTACAAAAAAAAACAAGGTTTTTTGCCTTTTCTAAACAGGGTGTATAACGGAAAAAAAAACCATAAGCGAGAAGCTTTTACAAGAACTACCTTCGATTACTACGATATTTTTGATCGAAGAGAACTATTAATCTTTTTCGTGTTCATTTACTTACTCCAAGGTTTAATGTTTTTCATAAAAGGTGTTAAAAAACCAACAAAAAAAACTTTTGATTTATTCGGTTCCAGTTTCGTTTTTTATATAGGAAATAAAAAACGCGTCGTTTTGTAGGGTCTCTTGCAGATCAGAATTGAACAATCTAGCTCTGGCTTTGGTATACAGGTATAAAGTCTTTTTTCATAATCCGATTGGCATAATAATGGTGCCACCAACGTGTGAATGCGAAGGAAGATACAATAGGTAAGGTAATAGAAGGCAAATTGGATATTCATCATGAATTCACTAAAGCAAGAAACAAATAAAATTCAAACTAAAATTATATTTATATTTATTTATTGTACTGGACGCCGTCACCTCCTTCTGCGAAGCAGTAATGCTAGAGAAGGAGGTGGCGGAACGTGAGAGGGAGAGAACCTCACAGCGTCCCGGCCGGCGCGGGAGACGCCCCGGGCGTCGAGGGGCCACCACGTGGCCCCCGGCCACCGTAGGCGCGGGCCTGTGGACGGTGGGCTATGGGCTAGCTCGCCGTCCGTCCGTCTCATGAAGACAGGCCGTGTCAACGGCGCGTCGTGTTCCACGCGCGCCTCAATGAGAGTCAGCAAAAAGAAAGGGGTCCGCAAGGACCGATGCCTACCGGGGTTGCGAGACTGTTCGAAAGAGCTACCGGGGCCCCGGAAAACTAAGAGCGATGAAGGAACATGGATGGGTTTTAGTCAGTAAAAGTCTGACACTCCCTCCTCCGCCCAGAGCGGGAGAAGTCATTTGATGATTCCCCATCCGAAAAAAAAGGGGTCATTGTACCTAGGTACTCATAATTATGAACAACTATTTACTATGGGACATTCACCATCATTTTAGTCAATTTTTACTATGCCCCATGGGGCATAGTAAAAATTGTCTAAAATGATGAGCACAATCGTGGATGAATATAATATGAACGATAATATAATTCGACTCGTTTTCAATTTTTTTCCCGTGTTTTTTTTGTGCCACTCATGGGCCTCTGACTTGTTTTTACATGTTGTTTGCAATTAATATTATTTGAGGTCAAGAGCAGCAGGCCAATATCGCAATAAAAAATAAATTAATAATTAACGATAATATAATTCGACTCGTTTTCAATTTTTCTCCCGTGTTTTTTTGTGCCACTCATGGGCCTCTGACTTGTTTTTACATGTTGTTTGCAATTAATATTATTTGAGGTCAAGAGCAGCAGGCCAATATCGCAATAAAAAATAAATTAATAATTAACGATAATATAATTCGACTCGTTTTCAATTTTTCTCCCGTGTTTTTTTGTGCCACTCATGGGCCTCTGACTTGTTTTTACATGTTGTTTGCAATTAATATTATTTGAGGTCAAGAGCAGCAGGCCAATATCGCAATAAAAAATAAATTAATACTAGTGCCTATAAGGGCCATGCTCACCAACAGTAAAATAACCGACTGTTTCGTAATCGGCCCGCTAAACGTAAACAGTTGTTTAAACATGACGTGGGAATTTTGGTGTTCACTACAACTTATTCTAGCTCGGTTAAGTAAACAAGCGTTTTAGGAATGAACGTCAGTCAATGAAAGACAGTCAAAAAGGGTGGGTAACTAACACGTAAAAAACCATACACATGACAAACATCTTAATGGTTGCATTATACCTGAGATGACAGTTCTTTATAACCAACAAATTGTCTGTTGTGTTTGAAGTTTTGTTCGTTTGAAACAGTTTTTAAATTAAATACAACGGATAAGAAGCGCATTGCTAATTTTAAGCATGAAAAAAAAAAAATTGACACTAATTTAGTGAAAGCTCCAAGGCGTAATTAAAAACAAACGCACCGAACTCCGTGAAGTAGTGTCGTCTGGTGGAATACAAACGAGGAGTTCGCAAAAGTCTTTCAACGGTTTCAAACTCGTCCAAAACGTTATCCTCTTCCAAAATATAATTCAAAGCAGACTGCATGTTAAATTCTCTCAATAATATTTGGATGTAACCTTAAAATTAGTTATATTTGCAATTTACAAACGTCAAAATACACCGATTAACTACTAACCGGGACATTAAACAACCTCTCCCACCTCGGTTAGAAAAAACAGTTGATTAGCGTGTTTAATCGGTTGATTTGCTTTAGTGAACATGAAAATGTGTTTTAAACAGCTGTTTTTAGATAATCAGACCGTTATCTTTTCGGTGAACATAGCCCTAAATAAGCTATCTGATTATCTATAGTTAAGTACAGTTTTATCGTGGAATCTATTGTTGATTCGAAGTTGAAAGTAGGGTGAGCTACTTTTCACTAGGGGGCATAGTCTGCTATTACAATAGTGTCACAATGATCTATCATTGATTTCATAATTGTTGAACGATGCCATTGTCATTTTGTTAAAAGTTCGTAATCTGCTAACTTCATAATGGTCGATCATTGGTCGGTCAATGGTCTCGTAATAGAATTATGTTACAATGACATTGTTGTATTGCTATTATTATAAAACCTGTTAGTGGAAATGACATCGACAAAATAGAATTAAATTTGAACATCTAATCATACCAGATTTCATTTACATATATTTTTACATATTATTTATTAGTGTTCTATGCAATCTGAAGTAGTAAGAAGTTCGTAAATAGCAAAAAACATTAAGTTATGTGTAACGCGTAAACGTAAAAAAAAAAAACGTTGCCCCACACTAGGAATTTCTCCTGGTATCGTCGGTGCGTTTACAAACATTTAAACTCACATACACAAACAGCCACACACACGCTGATATCATCAAGATTTCTTCCAGCCAGGACCAAATTCACATGTTTTGGACATCCTAGTCAAGATAGTATATTCTGATATACTCGTAATTACACCTTCTTCTGTTTCCTATGTCGAATTTGAACCGCTCCGCCAACTCAGTTGGCTTTGGTTGCAAGTGTTTTTCCATGACGTCAACGATTTGTGCCTTTTTTGCTTTTAGGTTTATCACAAATTAACAGAAAGTTGACTCCGTCCCCATCACTGTTATTAAGGTAAGCACTTGTAATTCGTTAGGGATCTTGTTAACTAAAAAATATTGTTCTAAACGTTCCACGTACAAATAAATGCCAATAGTCACTTAGAACTCAGCAATTTAACAGATTGACATTTTTGATTAATTTGGTGATAATGTGCCTATTTTATTTGCTTCGATTAATCGTCTGTCCTCGTCGCCACAGAAGTATATGAAACCTACTGGGACTATCAGGAGCTCAATTAAACACGGGCTTCAATAATTAACAAATATTCGGAGACTGGCGCGCGGCTTGCAACGTACAAACGACTAAGACGTTAACTCTAAATACCAAAAAAAAAATACAAAAAAAAAACACACCAGGAATGGTCTAGACCAGTGTTCCGCAAGCTTTTTGTGTTTAAGGTAGAGTCGAGGACTTTAATTAATAAGCCACTTTTACTACTTTCAAATGTTGCACTTTTTAACCGACTTCCAAAAAGAGGAGACAATGGCAATGGCGTGATGAAGTAATTAATGATGTTGTGTAAACAATAAACATCCAAGCGATCGCAGCAATCACGACAGATTTGCTGTCTAGTATTAAAGAGTTCCAAAAAATTAAAAAAAAATTAAAAAGACTTTAAATGATAAGCCAGTTGCCACTATTCGTATTTTTGCTGTTTAATGCAAATCGGGTTTAGTCGGTAATATTCTTACTCGTGAATGTATGAAACTTTTTTGCAAAAAATAAAACTGACTTCAAAAACACAAAAAAATAAAAATAAATTTTGGTAACAGAAGTCAATGACTTTTGTTTGTTTGATTCTTTTTTTTTTGTGTTTTTGAAGTCGGTTTTAGTTTTTGCAAAAAAGTTTTATACATTCGTATTAATTGTGACAACGGGTATACATTTTGAATGAAAACACAACATAAGCTGGGAGTGCCTCCACGCGGTGAAGGCTGTAACAGTTTAACTGGCTAAAACTCCCATAATTAAATATCAATGCCTTCGGGCTTATGTTGTTATCATTGTGTTATTACTTATTGAAATCCACCTTCTATTTGGCACGTTAGCCTACCCGGTAACGCAGGGGAGCAGACATATAGCATAACTATTTGTATTGACAAATAATTAATAAGTAAGTATTACACCATCCTACTGAAATAGACGAGACTTACCTCAAGTAGGTACATATTATATAGTATTTGTTGAACTTGACCATCTTGAAATTGATCGATTAAAAATGGCTCTATCCCGTAAAACCAAAAATAATAGAACTAAGATTGCAACATTGAAAAAGGAATCTCATAATAAACGCGAGAGACGTTTCACCCATGGGACCCGTTAACATATATAGACCGGCTTAAATCGTCCCAATAATGGGTCCCGACTGTTTAAGTCGCTATGTTCTATGATTTTGAATTTTGAATTTATTATTCGTTTTTATTTGTGTATCGATCACGAAATTATTGCCACGGTATCAGTTATTCAATAGCAGGTACTCAACATAATATAGATAGACTCCTGCACTTGTTTTTTCTTTTCAGTTTTTATTTAATCTTATAAGTTATTTACGCAGTCGGGTTTTTAAATTACCGTTTTTTATTTCACTTAAAGCGACTAGGTATGTATCTATCTGAATTCCGAAAATTAAAACACCCAAAACTGATTTAATAAAGATCTTCGCTAGTTTTAATTTAAAAAAAAAAAAATTAAAATGCTTACACAGTAAATCACACAATTATTATTAAATTAGAATTTCCCGCACTTTCACTACAGAATACAGTTATTAATGTTATCCGTACCTCGATCGTTTTCTATCTAAGCAACTTCATGATAAACGGCCTTTCTTATATAATATGGTGAATATGGTGATACAAATTATTTAAATGAACTTACAACAGACTTTTTGTTTTACCTAACTTCTGCCCGCGGCTTCGCCCGCATGGCCTACATGAAATAAATCGTCGCCTTGGAGGTCAGTGGAGCTAAGCCACAATTTTTGCGAAATGGAGTTAATTGCATTAACGTACTGACAAAAAGCCGTTGTTTATACATCTAACAGATATCATAAGTGTAAGCAGGTTTTTTTTTTTAAATTTGTCAATAAATTTAAGTCGTAAGTGTAGTTTCAATAAGAGTCTAAAAGTCTATGCCGCTTAGATTCGTTGTGATTGCAAGTCATAGAAAGTAATTATTCAGTGGTCAATAGTTGTAAGACCTCATAGAACTCTTGACCTCCAAAATTATGACATTGTAATATTCGTAATACTGTATAGATTATTGTGTTTTGTCATTTTTTATCCAATCCCGATATTATTTGGGAACATTTGGCAGAGAGAAAACGTGTTTATTCCTGTTTACCAATCAGCATTCTGCATTTCTACGAGTTTGTGCGTGCAGTGTTTAGTTTGGTTTGAGACATATACTTGACTTACTTATACTTTCTTTCTTTCTTCTTTGACTTATACTTCCATGTTCTATAATTGATCGTGATCCCTACTTCACCTCTGATTCTGGAAATGATCTAATGTACCAGCCTGTAACGAGAGTTTCGGAGACTTCTACCTCTGATAATATGTCTAACAGTTCTAAAGAAGACAATGAAGTATGGAGTAAATACATTCGAAAACACGTCACCTGTACAAGTAAAAAAGCAGACTCCGACACTTTGACAAGAAATCCACTTATGTGGAAACGTAATACTCAAAATACTTTATTCCTTTCAAGGCTAGCTGGCAAGGAATATCAAAAACATCAGGAAATAAAATAGGGAAAAAAAAGTTAAAGACATATCGTGTAAATGCCATTATAATTGTAACTTGAAATTTTCTTTACAAGAAAGAGTAAATCTACTACAAGAATATTTGCCTTTGAAATCTGAACATGCAAGATGGTGTTACATAGGTAAGTGTGTACAATGTGTACCTGTTAAACAAACTTACAAAGGAGAACAGAGTAGACGTAAAAACACGTTGGTATATAGCCTGTTTAAAGATAGCCAAATTTTACAAGTATGCAAGTAATTTTTTTCGTCTACTTCTAACATATCTGCGAAGAAAGTTGAGACCTCTTTATGTAAGTTGACACCATCTGGAGTTACTGAACCAGATAACAGAGGTAAGAAAGACCCACCCAACAAGAAATCCGAAGAAGTTAAGAATATAATTAGAGACCACATTAAGTCTTTACCTACTGTGTCTTCACATTACTGTCGTAGTACAACGAAGTGAAAATATTTGCCTTCTGGTGTAAGCGAAAACCGTTTGTACATAGACTATGTAGAGTATTGTAAAGAACGTCAAGTTGTACCTGAGAAGGCCAGTTATTACAAGTTAGTCCATTTTTACAAACGAATTTAATTACGGTTTCCATCGCCCTAAAAAGGATCAATGTGACCATTGTATTCAATTTAAGAATACTCCAGAGCATGAACATCAACTTCATAAAGACGAGCATGATTTACATATTGTTCGTAAAACGAAGCGAGAGAGCATAAAGTTTGTGACAAAAATCGTGCCAAAGTAGATCCTGGCTTTGTTTCCTTAGCTATGGACCTGAAAAAAATGCTATTAGCTCTAAGTTTACAGGCTGGACAGGTGTATTATAATAGTTATTTATGCAACAGTTGTATAATGAGGGGTATTAAAACACGAATGTGGGTTTATCACACGAGGCGAAGCCCAGTGTGATAATAGTATCACATGAGTGTTTTAATACCTAATTATGTACAGTTGCATACAAGACTTTATCTACATCCATGATATGAATCCTCCATAAAAGGTTGTGAAACCATAGGTTGTTGTAGTGTTGTAAGAAGTCTATGTAAATTCATGGAAAGTTGAATTGCTGAGTATTTAATACAAACAAACCATGTATAGGTAATAATATAATTATTTACATTTTGGATTGTACAATTATTAAAATACACAAAGCTTATATCACTCATTTTTGTAAACAACAAAGTAATGCAATACTAATATCGAACAAAAATGGCAGGATTCGACTTGAATTCGAATTAACCTATATGTTTTTTTTTAATTACGGCGCTGTGGTAGTGAATCGCACGTGCTAGACAATGTTCTTTTTTTAAAACGAGTTGCATAATGAAATTTAGTACAACATTATAAACACCCGTTTGGGTGTTATAATGATTATTATGACACTGGCTGTTTTAATGTTGGCAATAAGCTAACTGTTTCAGATACTTTTATAGAGGATTTATAGCATGGGTGTAGATAAAAGAAAGTTAAAGGTTTACAATTTTACAGTAATTGGATGGACCTTTGAGTAAAAGTGCTTTATGTTGGCCCATTGAATTTATAAGTTAAAATTCCATGGTTTTCCTTTCATTTAATTTATCATGTTTGTTAGAGGGATTTGATTTTATGATTGGCCCTATCGATTGGTGCAATAAAAGTACAGGATGTAATTTTTTTGGAATTTAGCCGGTTCGATTCCCGAGTGTAGCACGCGAATTTTCATAATGTTTGAATAAAGATTAATTTCTTTTTAAAAATAAAGGAATGTTTCCTTTGAGTAAAATTTGCTATCTCCGGTATTAAGAGTACTTTCCCTCCAGGTGGCATGCAAAAATTCCACCCTGTATACCTTCCGTGTATCATGATTTTTATAACAATCTGGAAGAAGGACCAATTGGACAGACAGGACAAATCAGAAAGCGAATAATTTTTTTTAATTTCCTAATTTTTCTATATTAGTTTCTAATTATTAATTTGATTTATTTCCATAAAATAAAAATAAATGAAAATAGTAGATTATTAACCAAGAGAAAAAGCAGTGTCTTCTGTCGCGGGTGACGATTTAAGTTCACCCAAGACTAAGACAGCTTTATCACCGAGGAAAATACTCTACTTTTCGTACCATTTGCGAAAAAATTAACACAATAATAATATGAGATAAGCATTTATTAAAAATAATGACAATTAAAAGTAAAAGTTAACATTCGAAAGGTCCAATTATTGATAGAGAGAGTTACATTTTTGTTTGGTACATTTATTGTTGATGAGTTGATTTGAGTATTTCTCTGTTCTTGCGTCTGAGGAACTTGCGTTTCATTGTAGATAGTATACGTCGGGGATAGTGGTGGTGGAGCATCGTGAGTAACGGACGAAGATAAGATGCCGGAAGTTGATGGTTGTGGCTCTGATGGATTAAGTTTTATATTTTTGTTAATTTGACTGCATAGTATGGTTTTATTCGCCATTGAGCTTTCGATATAACCCTCAGCTACTCTATCAGAGCTCCAACCACCGTGTCTTTTTATTGACATAATATCCGCCCCTGAATCCGCCAAGAAAGTCGCTGAAGTTCTTCTAAAGCAGTGACCGGTGTTGAGTTCAACATCTTTAAGTTTTAAATATTTAGCAATTTCCTTTGGCATATTGCCAATTTTATTTTTGCCGATGGATTGTCGAGTACATTTCCCATTCCGATAGTTTATAATAAATCTATTGTTTTCCATGTTGGTGGGACGTAATGCTTGGTATTTATGAATGATTTTAGTATATTGTCCTTGTACAATGAATGACCGATTTTTCTTTGTCTTAGTTTCCTTTACATTAATCAGCAGTAACTCATTGGAATGATTTACAACGTCCTTCACCTTTAAGTTTACCTTTAATGCTGCTTGCCGCGGATGCGAACTTAAAAGTTCACATCCGCGGCAAGCAGCATTGAGTCCAAATATTAAGGCTACCTATATCAAAGATAGACCTATATAAGATAATCAAAGATAAAAAACAGGTAAATATATAGAATAATTACCATTACTAAGATAAGAAATATTCATAGTTAAATCATGTATACTTACTTTTTTGGCCAGAAAAATTTCGTCAGGAGCTTCTTTAAGAATTTTTTCCACATTTGGAATCGTAAAAATTTTAGACTTCTATGCGCAATGCCCTTCTGATTTTCTTTTTAAAAAAGCCAGTAATTTCGTGAATCTTTTTATTTCAATGCTGTGTTTGATGCTTATTGTAGCTTTCAGTTTTGAGTATATGCACCAAAGTGTATTCGGATTCTTTGTCTTGGATAAATAATCAAAATAGACAAGAAGTACTGATTCTGAAATTGATAGGCCTTTCGCACTTCTCCACGTTGAAAATTCTTCATAAGTTTTTAAATAATTTTCCTTGGATTTAGTTGGAAGCAAATTATTTATAATTGCGGCAGCATTTGCACTGATGGAATCCGACAATTCACTGTCACTGTCGCTTTGATTTAACATCGTAACGTATTTTTAGAACATTAACTTATTTATAAAAATAAATTAAAATAAACTTAACGTTTATGTATTTGAAGAAAACAAAAACGCGGCA
The DNA here is from genome assembly GCA_941918905.2 of Xestia sexstrigata. Lineage (NCBI taxonomy): Eukaryota > Metazoa > Arthropoda > Insecta > Lepidoptera > Noctuidae > Xestia > Xestia sexstrigata. Next base: position 6,921,671 of record OW799221.2, read on the forward strand.
AATTCCTAGACTAATATTTTTTTGTCGGAAAAACAAAGGCATCAAGCTCATGCGGCCTCGTCGGTTTTCGTAATTTTATTTAATAATCATAACTGCATAATAAATGCGTATTCCTTTTTTAAAAAGATGTATAATGCTTTATATACAAACTCAATGGTGTAAACACAGATGTAGTTCAGTATAAATTTCGGTAAATATTCCAAATTTAAATCACATTCTCCCCCTAGAGGATGAATGAAATTCAGTACAATTTTCTTTCCCTGTTTTTAACAGATTAAAAATGACTATTGTTATGTTCGCTTTTTGTGGCATAGAATGTCACTTTTTTGAGCAAGTGGTACGAAAAGTAATTATTTTGTATTTATTTTCAAACACTCTCCTCTGCTTACACCTTTTTATCTAATTAGATTATAAATGTCATCAACAAGACAAGAGAGTTATGTGACTTACACCTCGCAATAAAAGTATTACATTGTACATACAATAGTAGTCAACAGGCCTAAGCCACATAACTTAAAAACCATTATATTTTGATATTTCTTAATTATTCAATAGTTACACGTAAAAATTTGAACTAAAATATGACGCTGATTTATGTTAAAATAACTGTTCTAACTCGCAGCATTTAGTTTTTAAACGTCCATAACTCAGAAGTGTAGTTCTGTGGAATAGCTCCATTGACCTCCAAGGCGACGAAATGACATAGGTATAATTTTTTCTCAAAAACAAACATTAGGAAGGTATAAGCGCTCTCACCCCCTTTCATTGAATATACGAACTGAAAATATCCCAAACAAAGCAATAAGGACGAAGTTCTCCGTAAAGCTAAACTGATCTCTGAGATGAGAGTAACTGTATGGTTTTGAACAGAATTCAAAGCGTGTGTGAAAAGATCTAATTAAGAGACAACCAGATGATAGTGGTTTCACATACACACATCAAAAGTATCTAGGGATCAACATATATTTTTGCAATAACTTTTCTCCTGATTGATATTAATTAAAATTTTCTTTAAGGATTCATCAAATAAAGTGTTTTCGTTTGTCACAGTAACGATAAACCAAGTCACCTTTGCATTAATAAAGAAATTTGCCATTTTCCTAATAAAGGGATTTTTGACATTTGAACCACTAACATTAAAGTTCGAAAAAAAGACTGAAATAACAGTTTTCTTTAAAATTTTATTGGGTAACTTAAACAATTAATAATCCGTGTTTCTACCGCGAACACTAACAACACAAGAACATCGGTTTGGCATACTCAAAATGAGTTCATCCAAATCACGCTGTGGAATGGCCGCCCATGTTCGTTGCAACAACAAAAAAAGGTCTTCTTGCGACTGGATACCCTCCATATTCGGCAGAGCTCTTCTCTGTAGCATATCCCATGCATGCTCAATCGGGTTCAAGTCTGGCGACTGAGCAGGCCAGGGCAGGACATTGATGTTAGCTGCGGCGAGAGTCTGTCTTACAACTCTTGCGGTGTGCGGTCGTGCATTATCATGCATTAACTGAAATAAGGGACCGATTTGCACTTGTAGAGGAACGATGACGTCTGATACAATCGTCTCAGCATAAATTTGAGCGTTGAGGTTGCCTCTGATCCAAATCAACTCAGTTCTTCCGCCGATCCAAATACCCGCCCATACCATGATGGTTCCACCACTATAAGGATGGACTTCCTGGCAGGATTTTAATCGCTGTTGGCGTCCAGGGGTTCTCCAGTGTCGTATACGTCTTGTATCCGGTCTCATACCAAAACGAGACTCATCAGAAAAGCACACGAAACGCCATTGTTCTTCTGCCCAATTTCTGTGTTCAAGAGCCCATTGATATCGAATCCTACGATTGTGCATTGCTATAGGTGGTACCCGTAGCGGTCTTCGGGAATGAAGGTTCACTTCATGCAAGCGGTTTCTGACTGTTTGGTCGCTAATTAAGTTCCCTGAAGAGTGATGAAGCCTCACGGCTAACATCATGGCGGTTATTGTTGGAGCTCTTCGAGTTAAGATTTGAATGTATCGGTCTTGTCTCCGTGTGGTGCAGCGATACCGTCCTCCATGGCGCTCAGCCACGGTACCAGTGCTTCGGTAACGTGTCCAAAGTCGACTGATAACACTCTGACTTGTATTCAGAGCTAAAGCTACAGTACGTTGCCGGGAACCAGCTTCTATCATTCCCACGGCTCTGAGCATTTCTTCCCTGCTTAAATGACGTCGCCGCTCCATAATAACGTTGGTTTTAATCAGTAGTAGGGAAACAGTAGCACTAATAATGTCTTCAATGCGTTGTATGTTTTTATAGGGAAAATATTGACAGCTTATTTTCATCTTTTACTCGAATTTGATTGAGAGTTCCTGATTCAAATTATGAAATGCACCAAAAAGGATCCATATAAATTTATAAAATCATAAATTTATTACAAAGCCACATCTCAATCTCAAGAAATCCGCATAAAAATGCTTGATCCCTAGACATTTTTGATGTGTGTATATTTACGGATACGTACGGTAAATACTCCCGCGCCCGTCTTCGTGAATTTCGAAGCTCTATTTGACTTTGAGGGGAATGCAGATTTTGGAAAAACTTTGTGCCGCTGACTTCGTGAATGAGGCCTCACGGGTTTCCCGTTTATACTTTCAGCCCCTATTTTACGCCCTCAGGGGCATATTTCCCAAGAACCAAAATCAAAATCAAAGCATCTAATTCAAGTAGGCTAGTTACAGGCACTTTTGAATTGTCGAAACAAAGATGAAAATTAAATGTAGCTACAGTCCCAGTCACAAGACATAAAAACTGTGAAAGTACCTGTAGTTGCCCATTCCCTAGCGTAGATCTCTATGGAGAAGAATGGGCAAGAAACTCCACAGACACTCTTTTAAATCAAAATATTGTTACAAAATCTTGGTTACATCATTCATGTTGAGATGGTACTTATATTAAACACTTAAAAGACGTGGTTTTTAATTTTGAACCAGAATGATAAACACCTATTTTCTTGGTTTTAAACTACAAAAATGTTGATTTTCCAAACAAACTTTCATGCCCTTCTTAACCGTTTGCAGCTACACGATAACGGTCTTATAGACCATAATTTTTCGTAAAATTTAAAGCACGTTAAGACGTTACAAAGTTTTTTTTATTATTATTATTTTTTTATTTCAACTAACTTAAGATCTTAATGATAGATCATTAAACAGAATTAAAATTAAAAAATTCAACAACACAATTAAAACCAACATCACAATTAAAATTAAAATTAAGATCACTAAAATTAAAATTATTATAAAATTAAATCAAATTAGAATTAAATTAAAATTATTAAACAATTAAATCAAATAACGATCAAATCAAAACAATATCTTAACATTGCTCAAAGCATGGGTGAACTTGACATAGATTTAAGAAAAACTGTAAACGTTTAGCTTATATTTTTTTAATAAAATTTTATTATTTTATTATTATTATCTCCTTTATTTATTTAACATCTTACTATTTACATTTTTAAATATTTCTTTAAAAAAAAACATTATAAAAACATTTAAAAATATACCATAATAATAATAATTATTATTAGTCAGTACGTGAACCATGCAACAGTGGTTCACGTACTGACAGTCGAAGTGTTCAGCAAAAGCCTTCAGGATACTGTTGCGGCTGGCCTGCACCCTGCGCACCAGGGATGTGCACCGCTTGCGCATGAATGTGTAGAAACAATCCACACGTGCCTCGGCAAACATTCCCGATGCGCTACAGAAGCGAGGCAGCCCCAAAAGTAGCCTGAACTCGTTATTGTATTGGACACGTAGAGCGCTGTACTGTTTTTGCGTGTAATCCATCCACAGACTGCCGGTGTAAAAGGACGTACAAAATGCCATAAATATATTTTGACGCCCCTCGAACACCGAGCAAATCTGCCGGCTATCATATTCGCACGAACAGACAGCACTCTACGTTCCCTTTCAATGTCTGCGTCGTCTTCCAGGTCAGAGGTTAATAAGTGTCCGAGATATTTGAATGTATTCACTCTATTGAGTGGGCATCCGTTAAGCTTAATTGCCGGCAAGTAATCTGGACCTCTTGGCCTGAAAGACCATGTACTCGCTCTTTCTCACATTGTACATAACCCATGTTCCTCACCCTCAGCATACTTCTCACTGTTCTCACAGATGCGAATCAGTCTCGACACACCACAGACAGTCACGGACAGTTTATGTCAATGTTTTTAATACTGGTCAAAAACGTCAACTTTTCCCATACATTTTGTTTGAAAATAACCATTTTTTATGTTATTCGATCTTGTTTCTAATACCAAAAACTTCTATCGGACCAACCATCGTTGCAGTACTGAAACGTCAGAAATCGCAAAGAACGTAAAATTACACAACGTCTTCGTGATAATTTTCTTCTTTTACCTATTTATTTCTTTATATTTCAGATTCACAAATTCTTTCTTAGGACCTGCAATCATTCCGAGTGAGTTTTTGATCAGAAACACACATGCACATTGCTGTTGACTAGGCATTCCGACGGTCACAACTAGGGCATGCAAAACCGGAAAGTCATCAAAACCGGTTTTGAACATCGTTTTTTTGGGACCAAAACCGAAAACCGGAGCTAGGTCCGGTTTTAGCAAAAAAAATCGAATGTAGTATAATTTAAAAAGAAACACCATTTTTTTTAAATACCCACTAAGTCTACAAATAAAACAAATTGTATGATACATTTCTTTTTAATCCAAACCATAATAAATGTACAGATAACAATGAACTTATAATACTATAAAGATTAATTAACTGAGATCAAATCAACAACAAGTAAGTTTTTGGTATCTTTGGTACCTATTAAGTCTGCTATCAAAAATTATATATATTTTAAACATAGAAAACACAATCAGCATCTTCAAATATTAAACACAGCCACCCACAATTACCAAAAAAATCAATATTTTTGTAACTTTGAAGACGAACTACAAAATAACATTATTATAATATGATTCATATTGCACTAAAACAGAGATCAATAATCAACTATGTAAACTAATTTAAATAAAGCATAAATCACTTGTTTGCAAGAGATCGCTGTTCTTGATAATGTGATATCAAGAATATAAGTGCATCCAACATTCGATCAGACAGCGAACTTCTTATTTTGTTACAGAAATACCCAGCACTCGAAAACACCCTTTCACTCTCAACACTTGTTGGTAGAACACATAATAAATAATTATATGCTTCGGTGAGATACACACCCCGATGCCCTCCGCTTTCATACATGGCTTGCTCTACTTTTACGAACCCAGCCAGGTCGAAATCTCACCGATTTTTGGGGGTTCTCTTTCTCTTGCATTTGTGTAATTCCTTCTCCAGCTGCTCTTGATGAGTTAGCTCTTCAGCGTCAGATGATGACGATTGCGAAGGTATGGACTGCTCGGTGAGAACTGCGGTGATGGTGTCTGTGTCCTCGGGTTTATATTTTAGCTGCTGCAACAAGTTGATAATAGTTTCAGTTATTTCAGCACCATTGGGTTTGGGCAATGTGTCATCATCACCTTGGGCGGAGAAGTCTTCCCAATCATGTAAATAGTGTAAAACACCTGCTAGAAGGAGACGTCTTTGCTTTATGCGACTTCTCAAATTAGTCGCTAGCTTGAGACTCAAAACGCTGTTTTGTTCGTCAAGCTTCTTAAACATAAATTTTAATGTTGTGTCAGCTGTGTGCAGCGTAGCATCACGTCGGCACAGGACAAATATCGTTGACGTTTAATTGTCGTTCGGTCGTCCTATAAGTCCTACCCAAAATAGGTATTCACGTATTCTTTGAACGGGATTCGATAGAACGACAATCCAAACGGCTCAGAACAGAACCGAATCAAAGACTTTTGTCAGTTATAAAATTAACTATATAACACGAATAATAAAACACAAGTTTTAATTAAATCTTGCTTGCTGTCACAAGTGGTGAACCATAATGTCCATATTCCCTAATGTAATATAATTCGGGCTAACGCAGCAACTACTGGATGTAATTGCGCCCTTCGTGTCGTTTCATCCACGAGCTCAACATAAATGTACATTAAAAGACACAAAATATAATAAATTAATAACTAAGTAAATACTCACATTTTGTCCTAGCGTCGCAGGCGAGGGCGGCGGACACGCACTTGCACTCCCGGTAAGGGTATTACTGCAACAACGCAGGCGCAGGCTGGCGGGTTACGGGGGCGGGGTGCGGGGGTAGTGGAGGGAGGCGTGTAAGTGGGTGGATGCAGGCTGTGTTCGGTTCGGATACATTTGATGCCTCAAAATTAATAATTTTTTGAGTGTTCGAAAAAAATGTTGATAAAAATCAAAATGTTAATTGTTACTCAATAATGGGAAAACCGGAGCTGAGCTCCGGTTTTGGCTCTCAAAACCGGTTTTCAAAAATCGTTAAATTTTGGCCGATTTTCGGTTTTGCACAAAACCGGAAAACCGGTTTTGCATGCCCTAGTCACAACACTATATAGACTATCACTGCTGCTATTTTTTGCACAAGTTTGAAAAAGCTCGATTAGATGCAGTTATCCTTCCATAATACCATTTTAGATAATTAATAATTATTTATATTGGGGAAGGTGCTCTATCTCAATACCGTTTCGGTTTAATATTTTTTTAAATTTATATTATGATACTTAATTAATAAAATGAACAGAATCTGAAAGGCTAACTAATAATACACGTAATGTGAATTTTACAAAAGCATAAAAAAATATATTGTAACCATTTATTAGGTTTAAAAAAAAGTAGTTCTTGGTTCAAGGTACATCATTGCCTATGTACCTTGATCCGAATGTGCTGTACCTTGGTCATGGGCGGAAATCCATTGAAATAATAAGCAATTTATTGATTAATAATAATATAATTAAAGTTTTTTGGTTTACAATTCTTAAAATGTCTCTAATCAACTAGAATTCTAAGGAAAATACCAAGTATTCTGAAAATAAAAATCACAAAACGAATGTCAAAAAAAAAGTCTTCTTTCTTCTTATTAATTTGCATAATTGAAATATATTTATTATTTGCTATAACAATCAATAAATCTTAGCAACTAGTAGGTACTTTGTAAATCACATTCATTTTGTATCTAAGTGAGATCTGATAGAAAACTAATAACATTTATATAAGTAGTATCACTTATCTATAAAACCTAAATTAGGAAGTTTGCACTCGGATCACAGTGCTTTCTAATTCATTTTCTTTTTATTAATTTTTTTATTTAATTGGTGAACTCCCAATATTTATTCATTTCTGGAACAGAGTAAAATTCTCTCTTAGAATTTTTTTTGGGCGTCTTAACTTTCTCTCTAATATCAGACCATTGGTTCTGATAATTTTTTTCTGGCCATTTCCAATTTTTTGTGACTTTTGCATGGATTTTATAAGAGCACCTTCTTCGTAGACAGATTCTATTTTGCCAACGAAGTATTCACCTTCATAAATAAAGATAACATAATCACCAACTGCATAATCGACAGGCGGTCCATTTTCTTTAGATCCATCAAAATCTTTGTTTTCAGATTCTTCTTCAGAAGATAAAAAGCCTTCAGAGGCATCTGAATCTTGCAAAGAAAACAATTCAACTTCATCTTCTGACGTTTCGGACTGTTCATTAAATAGTGCCTTTTTAACTACTATTTTTTTACGTCTATCTTCTTATTTTCTTTTATTTCTTGTTTTTTATTTGATTTTAGTTATTCTATCTCGACTTTCTCGGGCGTATCTGTTAAAATTCTAGATCTTCCTTTCTGTCTACCTTTGCGAACATCTTTTCTAGGCTGAGCTTTTGGGTGTGGTCGAAATATAGATGGAGTTATAGTATTTGAACAACCAGGGTCATTAATGGGCAACTGTTTAGAAGTTCCAGGAATTACTTCAGGCGAAGTTTGTCTTTTGTCAAATTCGGAATTTGTGTTGATGTCTTTACATGAGGTGTCTTCTTGGGGTTCATCTTCGGGCTGTGTTATGGGACGATCAGTTATGTAAGATGGTAAAAAATCACTAGCCAAATATATTTTCGTTAAGTGGATACAATCCGGTGCGTGAGAAGCCTTTTTTTTTCTCATGGGAAATCATCAAATGACTTCTCCCGCTCTGGGCGGAGCAGGAGGGAGTGTCAGACTTTTACTGACTAAAACCCATCCATGTTCCTTCATCGCCCTTTGTGTTCCGGGGCCACGGTATCTCTTTCGAACAGTCCCGGAACCCCGGCAGGCATCGGTTCTTGCGGACCCCTTCCTTTTTGCTGACTCTCTTTGAGGCGCGCGTGGAACACGAACGCGCCGACGGGGCCTGTCGTCATAAGACGGACGGACGGCGAGCTATCCCATAGCCCATCGTCCACAGACCCGCGCCTACGGTGGCCGGGACGCTGTGAGGTTCTCTCCCTCTCACGTTCCACCACCTCCTTCTCTAGCATTACTGCTTCGCAGAAGGAGTTGACGGAATCCCATTCCGTCTCGCTCCGGACCATGGCTTGCACCAGGGCCGGACGCGGCCGGTCGCAGCCGCCAATTGCCGCTTCGAGGACACGGCGGTGCTCCGCCCTCGCGGGGCACACCTCCACCGTGTCTTCCGATCGATCCTCGCAGTGGAAACACGCGGGCGTTTCCTCCCGCCCGATTCGGTGCAGGTGAGGACCTGCGTCAGGCAGAAGGTGAGGACGCAGTGGCGTCTCTCAAGCCACTCCTCAAAGAGGGGACTTGTCGCCACTATCGTGAGCGTGAGAAGCCTTCAGTTATGTTTGATGGCGTAAAAGCAAGCGTGAAAGCTTTTCCGACGAGAGCAGCAACGTCATATATTGTTATTGGTTTGCCAACGTGACCAAATGTTAGCATCATTTCGTTGGCTGCCGTGTTGTAATACTTCTTGTAGGGTCCAAACACAGTTTTGTCTAATGGTTGAAACTTGTGACTGGTGTGTGGATGAAAAGTGACGAGAATAACACCGTTCTCTCTGGCTAATTCGATGACTAGTATCTGTATATGGCTCTCATGATTGTCTAGTAGTAAAATGACAGGACGATCTTTTGAAGGCTTCACATAATCAATAAAATGTTTAAAAAATTGGAGAAACAGTGCATTATTAGACCATCCTGACGGATTAGCTCCGCCTATAGACCCAATTGGAGCTCCAGCAAGCATGAAATCTTTAAAATTTACTCACAGAAATATGAGCATTGGAGGAATAAATCCTCCTTCTGCATTGATAGCAGCAATCATCGTTACTGTATTGCCTTTTTCGCCACTAGTCATCGCACCAACTTGTTTAACACCCTTGGATGCTAAAATTTTTGGTGGCACGTGGACGGTAGAATTTCCCGTTTCGTCAACATTCCACACATCTGTTGGTTTTATCTGCGGGCATTTGGCCAATGCGCTTTTTATATTTTCGAAGGTTGCTTGAACAGTAGCTCTATTGAACTACGTAGAACGGGCTAGACTTGTGGCTTCTGGTTTGAGTTCGGAGACTTCATTTTCATACCGTTTCCGAAACAATCGTATCCATGATTCGCCTGCTGTTTTGCGTTGGTCCCATTTAACTGGATACTTTTTTTTATTCTGCTTGGCAAATTCATAAGCCAACCTCCTAACATCTTTCAAGGTAAGGCCATAATGTAATTTTGCGGCTTATTTTATGAAATCCACAAGGAGGTCTTCTTCCATTTTTGTAAAAACTTGATTCACAGCTAAATTATCATGAAGATTGGTTGGTTCTTTGCAATGCCAAAGAACCAACCCGGGCAAATGATTTTAAATAATAGTCCAAGTTTCTCCTTAAAGTACATCTGGATAAATTAAATTCTTTGGCAGCCGCTCTAATAAAATAATTTATTTCCTGTATATGTTTTATGGCGCACAAAAGTTTACGTTTGTCGACTGGGATCCGTGCTTCGAGTCATTTTACCTCAATCAAAACAAATTGTACGTGTAAATACCTAATGTTAGAGACATAATATATATATGTATGTATATATAAACTTAAAAACACATAATACGAGCACCTAACTGTAAATTCCTTCAATGTAAGACTAGAAATAATACATTTTCTATTCAAGGAATTCCGCTGTACCTTGATCATGATCAAGGTACAGCGGGATTTCTTGGCTTTGGATGGATTTTGGAGGTTATCTTTAACTAAAAACCACAAAATGAATCGTAAACACTAGTAAACTACCTCCAAAGTAGTCAGATACAAAGAATTACAAAACTTAATAAGATGAATTAATAAAAAAACAAAACAAAAATAAAAACTTACTTTTCACCAGCAAAAACTTTCAATGTAGTCTCACGTCAAAACGAAGTAAAATGAATGACAGCAACTAACTTCGCGTCAGTTGGTCTTAACAAGCTGTCATTCTACCATAAATAAACATCCGAGAAATTGGCGGGAACATTTCTAAAATTTAAGTGGCTCAAGGTACGAAGGGTGTCAAGGTACAGCACTTTCCCCTTCTTTTTTTTTTATAAAAAAACATTCAGGAAAATGACGATGATGAGTTAAGTATTAATAATAAGCGTGTTCCCAGCGCTGGTGGGCTACTATTTTTTATATTTTTAAATGTTTTGTTTATAGAAATATATAAAATGTTAAAAATATGTAAAAAATTGAATAAAGCAAATAATAAAATTTATTTTTCTCCCACAAAGTACAGTAAAGTTACAATTTAGAGGTGTTACAAATATTGCAGGTACAAAGGTTTGTGAAAGTCAGGAGTTCAAACTAGGATACCCTGTGCTATGGACTTCTGGCCCCCCTCGCCGAGATTGGGATTATGACAATTTTAGAGCGACATGTCATTGTAGGACTATTGTAAAAAAAAAAGAATTACAAGAAAAAGTACTAATTAATAATGAAATAAAATGAAAAAAATAAAAATGCTTGTGTGTTTGTGTGTGAAGTGTGAGTTGAAGTGGAAGGTGTCGTATGTGGTGTGGTGTTGTATGTGAGAGAGAGAGTAAGATAGTGTAATGTGTATGTACGTATAAAGATGGATGTGTATACAAATGTGTGCGTGAGAGGGTGGCAGTATATAGTTATGAGAAACGCTAGACTAGGTATAGTAAGCAGTTTTTCAATTTCTTCATAATCAAGTTCTAAAAGCCACTGTGTCAGCTCATTTTTACATTCTACCCTAGACAGATTAACAATTTCAAGAATCTTATTAATTTTATTATACAGTCTGCTTGATTTGAAATTATAGAAATTATTGGTAAAAGAGGTTTTTACTGGAGTTGTTTCACAGACTTCATAGAATCGTCTAGTATTAACCTTCTGTTTAGCCGTAGAAACGTCTATAGAGGAATGTTTTTTAATAACCGTTTGCAGTATTAAAAAGTTGTCTGATTGTTAATACCTTTGCTTCGTCGTAGAGGGTTGTTGTAGCGTATAAACGTGGTTTGAAGAGAGCAACTTTTAGAAGAAGCCCTTGAGCTCTTTCAACGTTTAGGACATTTGTTTTATACGAGCCGCCCCAGGTGCCAATTACCAATACGAAGCTGATGTGAATGAAGTATTAATCGCAATAATCGCTTGGCTTAACAATAACAACTTAAAAATTAATCTAGGAAAAACTCAAATTATGCATTTTGGTCATAGAAAACCTAACACAAAAATGAATGTGAAATTTCAAAACAACGTAATTAATAACGTAGACAGTACGAAATTCCTAGGACTTATAATAGATAGACAGCTTAACTGGAAGAATCATATCGAAACATTATGCAAGAAAATAAGTTGCTCATCCTATGCCCTATATAAACTTGCTCCAACTGTTAACACGGATGCACTACTTACAGCCTATCATGGTCTTGTTGCATCTGTGTTAAGATACGGCATTATATTTTGGGGTAACTCAACAAATAGGGAAGCCGCGTTTAAAGCGCAAAAGCGCTGCATAAGATCTATGTTTGGGCTTCAGGTGACGGACAGTTGTGTACCATATTTCAGAAAGCACAAAATTCTGACACTACCAGCTTTGTATATATATGAAACTGCCTTATTTGTGAGATACAATCCAAATTTGTTTTCCTATTTATCTGATACTGTACAACGTAACAGGCGAAATGATATGCTACGCGGACGCAGAGCCAAGACTGCTCTTATGCGGAAAAGCATATTCTGCAGAGCCCCACAAATTTATAATAAAATTAATAAATCCATTAGAGAGTTAGATTTGGCTAGATTTAAGAAGCAATTTAAAGATTTTTTATGTAATAAATGTTATTATAATTTGAATGACTACTTAAATGACACTGACATATTAGTTTAAATCAATTATTTTTATATTTTTTTTATTTGTAACTGACATTCCTTTTTGATTTTTAAATATTATTATTTATATAATTGATCACTAATGTAACCTAATAACATTTGTACGCCCATGTGGTAGAATGTGTCATCACATTCTACCACATGGGCGTACAAATGAAACAATATATATAAACTCAAGACCATGTAATATACATACCGGCCATGTTCTCACAAATAAATGATTTGATTTGATTTGGTGGAGATACAATACGATAAGATTCATTGGCAAAGCGATTCGTAGACATTTTTATTATTTGCAACATGCCTAAGATTTTTAAATATATGAACGAGTTTTTATTTATCTGAACCAGATGTGCAATGTGTTGTTTGAAAGATAGTCAACGAAATTGGCAAATTAACTGTCGACTTGACGCAACTGTCGAATTCACACAACTGTCCAATCAGCGAAAGTGACGAATCAACGAAAGTGTTGAATTAAATAAAATGACGAGTGAGGGAAACTGACCAGTGTTCTGACCACAGTGAACTGACTCAAGTTTTTATCGATCATTTTGCCTAAGTATTTTATTGATTCTGTTTCTGATATCATTGGGTACATGGTACAGTTGCTGGTTACTGGATTACATGTGTGTGCATAAACGTTGAAATTATGAGTGTTTGATGCGACATTATGAATTGTAAACTCTATATATTTAGTTTTGGTGGCATTTAAGGTCAGTTTGTTGAGAGCAAGCCAATAAGTTACAATATTTAACCTTTCTTGGGTAGTAACAAATGTTTCGCATCAAGAGTCACCATAAAATGTTAAGGTAGTGTCGTCGGCATAAGACATGACAGTACAGTTACATGACAGTTTCTAATGTTTAGCTTGCAAAGATCATTGTCAATGTGTTGGAGAAAAACTAAGAATGCAGAGGGCGCTTTAGTAGCTTCGACATCTGGCAACACAACGAAAAGGGCAACACCAACGTGGCTGCATAAATAGATGCTCGGTGCCTCGGTGGTGGCTGCTCCCTTTTTGGCTCGTCTCGTGCGCGGTGCGGTTGTCTGTAGTTGCTCTGTCTAGTCTGTGCTAATTTTCTTGTAATTTTGTAAATTTCTAAGTAAAATATCTGTATGTCGGGTTTGTCAGGATTTATTTCGCTAGGCTCGAGCATTTTGTGGGCAGAAGACGGGTTTCGTGCTATGAAAACACCCTGGATGCGATACACTATTTTATTTCACATTGCACGGTTCGGGTTGGTCGTTTCCATGGAGAAGAACCGGCAAGAAACTCCATGGTTACTCTTTTCAAACATATACACTGAGTAAACTAACAAATTACTTGACATTACACTTTCACACAATAACACTGGGCACAATGAATCGGGTGGGTGAATTTCCCAAATGACTTAATTTTTTTGTCTTCGGTGAAATTTGTATTTGAAAAAAGGAATATTGTTCTGAATTTTTTTTTTTGTATTCAATAGATAGTTATTGGGTTGTGGCAAAAATATAATTTGTCTGGGACTATTACAAAGGTAGAAATAAATACATAAACCTCTATTTTAATCAAATCGGTGCTGTCCCTCTACTTTTTTACAAACAAAAAAGCTTATACACTAATAAAAATACGTAAGTTAAGTATATAACTTATTCTATTGAATAGAATATTAGTTTTGTTATTAATATATAGCATATTTTATTACATAATTAACGATTATTATTACTGAGAGGCACAAACGTACTTGTCCTGCAAAATGTTCTCATATCGCTGGACAAAAGTAATTTAAACCTAACTTTACATCGACGAGTCCGACAGCGTCCCCTACCCGAATTTTATTTCCCTCGTTAACGTGTGCTAGAGCGCAGTCAGGACGGACGTGTGTCAAATTGCTGAATATTCCCGCCAATAACGTAAGTACGCCATCTCAGTTGCTCCCGGACTTATTATTTTATATTATCGGTGGTTGCATTTTTCTAGTATAATGAGTAGTTTTATTATTGTTGTTTGGTTCTAACAGAGGTAGTAAGTGAATTAGCTTTATTGGCTGTTATTGAATTTATCTTAGACATTATGCATTTTTTCTAATTTTCTAAAAAGTGTGTTATTTCTCACGTCGCTGTTCTCATATCGCTGTAATCGGTGGTCTTTATTACCACCGATGTGACAATTTACACCGAAATGATGAGAAAAAATCAATCGGTGTCTTATATCTAATATCGGTGTTTTGATTCATGATCAACGTACAGTTTTGTCACATCGGTGGATTGCTTTATCATATCGGTAGATCATTTTATCATCTCAGTGAGTCGTTTTATCATATCGGTAGATCCCGTGTCATTTCGTTAAGTATACAAAGAAACAATGGAACATACAAACACATACATTATATACATACATATATACTTACATACAAACATTCATACATACATACATACTTACCTACATAGACTGCAAAAATCATTACCTACTAACATAAGACCAGTTCAGGTCTTCAGTTCTAAGTCACTCTTGTAAAAATATATAGGTCCCTACTAACTATTTCCTTTTTGATGTTCAAAGGTGGGTAGATTATCATATCGCAGGATATTTACATGATTTCGGTGGATAAACTTATCATATCGGTGTACCGAAAAAATTATCGGTGCCGGTTTGTCATATCGGTGGAAACCAGAATTTAAACTGAATTTTCTCCTTAGTCTTAGATGATACGTTGATGATATTAAATTTGGGGATATTTGATATCCTAAAGATTACATAAAACCTGAAAAATATACAAAAAAATAAAAATTAATAAGTTCACCGATATGATAAAAAAATGGCATTTGTTGAAATTCACCGGGTACAGTTTTAAGACGTCTTAACTCCGCTGCGATCAGACCCAGAATGTCCGCCTCGCCACGAGGTGTTAACATCAGGACTCTGTAAAAGCCGCCATGGTGGAGTAGACTGGTAAGTAAATCGCGTGAAGTCACCACTGGCGCGCTTTCGATCCATTCGCCCGTCCGTACTCATGACCGGATCCGACATGTAATTGTTTTAAGACCGAGTATTTCTTAAATACTAAAATTCTTTCCTTATTTCTAAAATCAGAAGTGTGATTGAGCTAACGCGATCCAAGTGCTTTGCTATCCAACTTTTCGTTTTAAAATAATTTAATTTACGATGTAGTAAGTAACAGTAAGCATGTATGTAGGCGCCTTATTTAAAGTGCATCTTCAGCAATACTGATTTACAATAAATTGTAACTATTTTTAACACACATTAAACCCGACCATGAAACCAACAGACGTATCATTTCAACTCTTCCAACCTAGCGACCTGATCACACTACATGGCGACCCTGCCAGTCCTCATGTCACTGTAATTATCATACTGCAACGACCCTGCGAGTCCTCATTTCACTCTAACTTACTGCAACGACTCTGCAAGTCCACGTGCCACTCAAATGACCGTACTGCAACGACCCTGCCAGTCCTCGTGTCACACAACAACAACCTTCATCTATTTTTGGAACGTCGCACCGAGCTTCGAGATATTAGAGACATCGCATGACTATGGGAACTACGAAAAGCAAGGAGCAAGTGGTTATTGCGCAGTCTGCAGCTGGAAGCATCAACGCACAAGCGACGGCGGAACACCTTCAGGCGAACAACATTCTCCTGTCCATAATATGCGCCTGTATGCTGTTGGCGGTACTGATCGGATTCTTCTGCCTGTACAAGCGATGCCACACTAACTGGATGCAGAAGCAGCTGAGGAGTGATGCTTTGGAGCGAGTCCTGTCCCGTGTCAGCTACCGACGTCGCAAGGAACTCGAGAGCGCGAGAATCCAGAAATGAATTCGTAAGCAAGCGTGACCAACAAGTAAGTTGTAACAAATACCCACGCGCGTCTCAATCTCTTTTATAAAATATATGTATTATTGAGTAAATTTACCAACTTGGATTGTGTAATTTAGATGTAAAGTTGAGAAATCTAATATCTAATTACTGGATTCGATTATGAGTATAGAATTAGAATTATCAGATATTTATAAGCAATTACAACATTGTACGGATTCAATTTCTAAGTTAGGTCCTGCAAGAAGAGTAGGTAGTAATTATGAGAATAAGATTATAGAAGCTAAGAGCATATATGTGTCGTTTAAAAATATTTTAAGTAGTTTGCATAGAGAAGTGTCTAAAGAATTATTATTTTTGTGTTCATGCATAAACAAATGCTATGATAAAATCTTGAAATTTGAGTTGGAATCTGGCACGAGTAGTGGTCAAAGTCAAAATAAATTAGCAACAATGCCAACGGCTGTAAGCCTATTGCCAAAAATGACTGGTGATGAAGAGGTAACGAACGAATTAATGTCTGCGATTGAATTGTATGACTCAATGCTTGATGATGGTGATAAGGCGACTTTAATAAATTTTGTTTTAAAGTGTCGATTAACAAGTGGAGCAAAAATGCGGCTAGCTACTTCTTATACTTCTGTAGAGTTGCTTTTAGAAGATATGCGTAAATATTTACTTACTCGTAAGTCAGATACTGATTACAAAAAGCCAGGCAATGTGAAAAGTCAGTTACAGAGTTTGGCCAAGAACTAGAAAAGTTGTTTTAGATTTAACAATTTCCCAGGCTAATGGCGATGATAAAGCGTATGAAGTGTTGCGTCCACTCAATGAAAGGAACGCTATAAGATGTTTTTCCGAGGGTTTAAAAAGCCAAAGATAGGGTCAATTCTTTCAGCACGAAATTTTACCTCATAAAAGGATGCCATTAGAGTAGCCGAAGATGAAACTAGCTCATCATCGGATCGTCAGGCCATAATGTCATAAAATCGCCAGCCAGCAAAATAATACAAAAGCAGCGAAATAATAAATTTGCTCATCGTGGATTTCGTAGTCAAAATACATCGAGATATTTTCGAGGTAGTACCACAATGGTAGGCAACCACATGGTGCGCATCAAAATTCTGCTGCGCCAAGGAACACGTGGCGAGACAGCCGCGGCGCCCATGTACATCGCCCTGGAGCGTCAAGTTACGGTGCCAGGAATGTTTGCGGAAATCGCGGCTATTGCGCAGACCATTCTAATAATAGAAATTTAAATCATTTTATTGCGAATGAACCACATTGTTTACCTACATCGCAAAATAGTCGTAATGAACTTTCTTCGGATCAGAATTTGGGACATTTTTTTCGTTCCTAATCAAGTTTTTACTTGTGATAGCATTAATTGGGTAAATTTAAGTTTAAATAAGATACAACTAGAATTTTTTGTAGACACAGGGGCTCTTTTTCATGTATTGATTATGTAAATTTAAATACAGCTAAGCTAGAGTTGCATAAATGCGATTTGACTATCCATGGTATCGGTGGAAGTTCAAAGTCTATAGGATTTGTTTACTTGACTCTAGAATCCATTTTTAAACATAAGTTTTACGTATTTATGAAGTTACCATGTAAATCGATAGGAATGTAATCCATGTAATGCGATTTCAGTCGAAGTTATTATTAGTGTAATTTATCAAAAGAATCTAGGAAGTATACTGCATTCACTACTGATAAAGGACAGTTCCAAATGTGTAGATTATGTATGGGATTAAAAATTAGCCCATCAGCATTTAGTAGATTAATGACAGTAGCAATGTCAGGTCTGAATTACGAAAAATGCATTATTTATTTGGATGATTTAATTATATTTGGTCGAAATTTAGCAGAACATAATAAAAATGTTATATCAGTTTTTGAAAGATTACGAAAAGTTAAATTAAAGTTAAATCCTTCTAAATGTGAATTTTTAAAGAGACAAATTCTTTACTTAGGGCATGTAATATCATCCTCAGGTATTTTGCCTGACCCTGAAAAGATCCGAGTAATTGAAAGACACATTTAACCCGACCATGAAACCAACCAGACGTATCATTTCAACTCTTTCAACCCAGCGACCTGATCACACTACAACGAAGCCACAGGTGACCAGGAGCCTGCAAGAGCGGGGCCAGCACCGAGCACTCCACCAGGCACCGCGCCAGCGTAGCCGGTCGGTTGCGTGTGATGAGTCTACACCTGGCGCAGCTCCGCGGGCGCAGTCAGCGAGCAGCGCTGTTTCTTCGAGCAGGTGTCCGAGACGCATTGGTAAATGCGATACTTTCTATCAATCACTCGGTGAGAGCTAACCAACCTTACTACATCTCTAATTTTGATCCCAATATACATGACGTTGAGGTATGGTGTGAAGGGGTGGACCGAGCTAAGGTAACAAATAATTGGACTGACAGTGAATGTTTATCTCGGATTGGTAATTGCTTGAGAGGGGAAGCTCGCATGTGATTAAATGAGTGGGTCATAATTGATCGCAGTTGGAGCAATTTCAAACGCGAATTTAAACCTCTTTGTCCCAAAAAGCCTAATCCAGCTAACATTCTGTTTGACGTAATGAAAACTACTTCAGATCAGTATTTTACATACAGTGACTATGCGGGACGTTCATTGCTCCGTCTACGAGTCGTGTCTGGCTTGAGTGAGGAATTGATCTCTGCTATTATTATTCGAGGTATCACCGACCCACAAATTCGAGCAGCAGCTACTAACGCGAAATTAATGCAGAATGACCTAGTAGAATTCTTTTCGATTTATGTTAAGCTGAGCTCTTCTAAAAGTCCGTCATCTATAACATCATTACGAAATCAACGCGATAATACTAAATTCAAGCGGCGCTCTGACGTAAATAGAAAGCGACGATTTGATACCGGAAAATGTTTTGCTTGTGGTTTACCTGCCATGCCATGTGCAGGCTTCATGCAGCAAGAAGTCTAAAACTGATAACACTCGTAGTTCAAACCTTAACGCTTCTAGTAATGCAACGTCTAGAACAGAAAGGAGCCATTTTTTTAGGCCCTCTTCAATGTTGCATATATATTATTCATATTACTTAATTAATTTATAATTAATAAACGAAAGATTACATAGAAACGAAACCGGAATCTTAAATTCATAATAAATAAGTTAAATTAAGATATTTTTTGCGAGTCAAATCCTCCTGTTGTGGTCAATGTCATTTGACAGAAAATACTTACGTAAATAGGGGATTTTTTTCCGTTTACAAAAAAAAATACGGTGTCCATTGGTAATAATATCTGCTTTAATTATAATAGAAATAGAATATAATATAAAAAAAAAAAATCGTAAACTGTGAGCTTTTTAATGCTATTTTTAAAGGTTTCCGCTAAAATCTTTTAGATGGTACAAAAAATCATCATGTTAAGGAACGTTGTAAATCCGTCTTTTTGGTGGTTGACAGACAACTTCATTTGAAATTTACTCTTTGCGTTTATTTCTGTTTTCGTGAAAGTGTTTCTGCGATTTTTTCGCATATAATTAAAACTATTGTAAGAAAATGGCATCTGCTGGTCGTTGTGTCAATTGTGCAGTAAGATTTCATCGCAATGTGCGAAAACAATTACTTTCAGATACTGCTACAGACGTGTTTATGTTATTGTTTATTGTTAGATTCACGTTTTCATTTTCGAATTTCTCATCATTCCGTTTAGACATGGCTTAGCTAATATTACCACTGTAATCTAGAGATTATAAGGAAGAAATCTATATACGTTTTATTAAGAAGTTAAACAACGTTGCCCAATCATACATTAATTTAATGTTAAACCAAAATAACACTGTACATTATGATTTTAATGTAGGCTAATAAAATAACTATATTTAAACAAATCAGCCGAAATGATTATAAAGATACTTGATAATTATAGTCAGGATCACAAGCACGATGTTAGGAATGACCGAACAGCTCCGTAGTCGAAAGCAAAGTGAGCGTTGCCGCCGCTCTGCAGCCTAGATGACGCCTTGCAAGCGCCCTCTGTCGGCGTATGGGGTAGTTTGCGGCCGAAAAGTGTTGCCAGCGACAACTTCCGGCCGTCCTGCACCACGCCTTCGCCCTCGATGGCGTCATAGTCTGGTGCAAGTGCTGAAAACAACTTATATTGTCCACATTAGTATTTTATAAATTTTTCCTACAACGACCTACATCATTTCGTATAGCCATTTTCAACCAGTACAGCTAACTAAATGATGTTATAGCTATTATCTATAGCATTCAAAATTCTTAGTCAACACCTTTTTTTTTTTTTTTTTTTCGGTTGGGAAATCATCAAATGACTTCTCCCGCTCTGGGCGGAGCAGGAGGGAGTGTCAGACTTTTACTGACTAAAACCCATCCATGTTCCTTCATCGCCCTTTGTGTTCCGGGGCCACGGTATCTCTTTCGAACAGTCCCGCAACCCCGGCAGGCATCGGTCCTTGCAGACCCCTTCCTTGTTGCTGATTCTCTTTGAGGCGCTCGTGGAACACGAACGCGCCGTCGACACGGCCTGTCGTCATGAGACGGACGGACGGTGAGCTAGCCCATAGCCCACCGTCCACAGGCCCGCGCCTACGGTGGCCCCCGACGCCCGGGGCGTCTCCCGCGGCGGCCGGGACGCTGTGAGGTTCTCTCCCTCCCACGTTCCGCCACCTCCTTCTCTAGCATTACTGCTTCGCAGAAGGAGGTGACGGCGTCCCATTCCGTCTCGCTCCGGACCATGGCTTGCACTAGGGCCAGACGCGAGAGGTCGCCGCCGCCAATCGCCGCTTCGAGGACACGGCGGTGCTCCGCCCACGCGGGGCACACCTCCACCGTGTGCTCCACCGTGCCCTCCGGTCGATCCTCGCAATGGAAACACCCGGGCGTTTCCTCCCGCCCGATTCGGTGCAGGAACCTCCCGAAACAACCGTGTCCGGTGAGGACCTGCGTCAGGCGGAAGGTGAGGACGCCGTGGCATCTCTCAAGTCACTCCTCAAAGAGGGGACTTACCGCCACTATTGTGGCGTGCCCTTAGTCACAACACCTCTGGTTGACATCAATAACCAAGACAGCCTATGGTTTATCCGTACACTAGGATGTATATCGCCACTTTTGCTTATTGGTTCATTGATCTCAAGAGTCTTAACAGCACAATGCAGTCCCACATAATAATATAGACAAAGGCCCAAGACCTCTCTAACCTAGAAAGGGCCTTTCAACAACGGTAACAACTTTGTGCTTTGCCCGTCGTTGTTATGGCTAGGGATTTTAATTATAACAAGGTCTCCCACGTTGTATTTAGGCGCATCTTTACGTTTAGAGTCGAAAGTTGCTTTTGCGTTTTTAGCTACCTTTTTAATATTATTATCTACATTATTCCTTAATGAAGTTACATCAGCTACTTGTTCTTCACTATCACTGGCTATTTTATTTGAATTAATTCGTAGCCTGTACCCAAAAAATACTTCACTGAGAACTGCCGCAGTGGATTTATTAATAGTACTATTAATACATTGCTGAATTTGGTCAATATGCAAATCCCATTTGTTACAGTCTGTGTCAGCTCCCATACTACGTAAAGATTCTAAAATCGTTTGATTATAACGCTCAACTTGCCCGTTAGATCTTGGCATAGCTGTAGCAATTACATGATGTCTAATATTCTTATCTTTACAATACGAAATAAACAATTTAGAAGTGAATGCGCTATATGTATTAATCAATCTCTTAGGGTTCCCAAATATTTTAAATATTTTGTTTAATTCATTTATAACCATTCGGCTCTTTGTATTTTTAATAGGTGCAATGAAAACAAATTTCGTAAAAGATTCTACTAAAACTAATAAATAAGTGTTTTTTAACAAAAGGCCTTATGTGATATATATGCAGCGTGTGGAAAGGCCTCGCATATTTAGGAATTGGAAATAGTTTCCCAGCCTTTTGACCATGTACATTTTTATAATATAAACAATTCAAACATTTTTTGATGTAGGTACTTAGTAACTACTCTTCTGATGTGCGGAAACCAATACTTATCTCTAATCCAATCTATTGTTTTGTCAACAGCAAAATGACCTATCTCATCATGATTGGCTTTAATTATTTGTCATTGTTTTGGTACAACCCATCGTCTACCATATTCTGTTCTGCGATAAACTTTATTTTCGTACCACTTGCTTAAAAAAGTGACATTCTATGCCACAAAAAGCGAACATAACAATAGTCATTTTTAATCTGTTAAAAACAGGGAAAGAAAATTGTACTGAATTTCATTCATCCTCTAGGGGGAGAATGTGATTAAAATTTGGAATACTTACCGAAATTTATATTGAACTACATCTGTGTTTACACCATTGAGTTTGTATATAAGGCATTATACATCTTTTTGAAAAAGGAATACGCATTTATTATGCAGTTATGATTATTAAATAAAATTACGAAAACCGACGAGGCCGTATGAGCTTGATGCCTTTGCTTTTCCGACAAAAAAATATTAGTCTAGGAATTTGCGCGTTTTTGTTTTCTTCAAATACATAAACGTTAAGTTTATTTTAATTTATAAATAAGTTAACGTTCTAAAGTTAACTTTTACTTTTAATTGTCATTATTTTTAATAAATGCTTATCTCATATTATTATTGTGTTAATTTTTTCGAAAATGGTACGAAAAGTAGAGTATTTTCCTCGGTGATAAAGCTGTCTAGTCTTGGGTGAACTTAAATCCCTCGCTACACTCAGGACTCGTCTTAAATCCCTCGCTTCGCTCGTGATTTAAGTTTTTAACGCCCTCGCTACGCTCAGGAGTAAACCTCGAGTCCTTCGTTACGATCGCGATTTAAATCGTCACCCGCGACAGAAGACACTGCTTTATCCCCTTGGTTAATAATCTACTATTTTATGATCATCGGCCTGTCCTGACTCAAAAATTTCCCGTATTGCACATATACGAGTATTTGGGTCTTGCAATTGTACCAGTCACCCTCAGTAATGGCCATCACACTTTCGTTAGTTATGATGGTAGTAATAGGGTTTCGTGATTTATAAAGCCATGCTGCATCTGAGATCCTGCCCGATGTACAACTTCAAAGTATAGTATTATGCTATACTTACACTTTATATTCATCATTTATAATACTATTTATCATCTTTTTATTTGTTTATATTTTTAAACTTAAAAAATGCTGAAATAAAATATTATCATAATTTTCATGTTGTGACACGCCAAATTGTCAAACTGTCAATTGCTTTTTAATTCTGTTCCTACCTTAGTCTATGATGATTTTTTGGTTTATAAAATTTAAATTATTTTTATCAATATATGTTTAGCTATTGTATTAAAAGATTATTACGATTGTTTACTAAATAGCTTAATTTAAAATTATTATTATAAAATTATTTACGCACTCATGGATATGTCCTGGCCGACTACACTTGTCAGATGAGATGATGGCCACAAGAAAACTAATATTTGAAAATTTAAAAAGACAGACTACTCGTATTTTGAAAACAAGCTGACGAACCGCTGGAGGAAGTCTACCATTGAATCTGAGATAAGAAGCATAAGAAAACAGTTTGGTTTTTGCTGTTACATATCTATATTACCCAGGGGATTCCACTAAAGATTCCGCCTGGTGCCTCTTCTCCCGATTTTCGGAAGCTATCTACGGATCTGGGACCTCTATTCCCGATCTTCTGAAGCTGTGTTGCTACTTGTCTCGCCTGCGTTACTACAGAGCTGACTTGGTGGACTCTGAGATCTGCACGACGCCCTTCCTGCAGAGGTTTCCTGAAGCTGAACCTCGAAGTTGCCCAGGTATTGACCTACTACCCTGACGCCTGTTCCCGTCTCTCCTACAGTGCTGAACTTCCTAACCAACTAAGTGCGTGAACTAAAAAAACAATCCTAGAGTGCGTGTTAGGTAGGTTTTTAATATTTAGCTGTATTGTTTTATTCCTAATTCTAATCTTTCCCTAATTAAATTTTAATTAAATACAAGTCTGCTTATCCTTTTATTTAATAAGAGCAAGTAGATTTGTTACAAAAGGTAAATTCCTGTGTCTGTAGGACCCACCTACCTATACGCGGATTTATTTCTTGCTTATTAATGGAATACCTAACTGCACTGCAATCAGTGACTATTCTAAAATTTTATCCCAACAAGTAATGTCTAAACTTTTAGAGGCCAACAACTATAGCCAAAAAATTTAACTCAAACGAGTGATAACGCTTTTCCTCTGTAGTCGTTTGCCTACTATAAAAATGTACAGGTCTTTCACCATCTGCTGTAACTTGCGCTAAAATACAACCTAAACCTTCGCGACTAGCGTCTGTTTAAAGGATAACTGGAAGCTTAGGATCGAATATTGATAATAGAGCATTATTAATCACTCTATCTTTTAAAATATTGACAGCATTAATTTGTTTCTCTCCCCACTGCCAAACAGAATCCTTTTTCAAGAGGTTAGTTAACGGTCTACAAATTAAAGCACAATTCTGAATAAATTTCCTAAACTAATTGACTAAACCCAGAAATTGTCTAACCTGATGCACGTTTTGAGGGATAGGATATATTTCTATTGCAGCTAGTTTTTTAGTACCTGGTCTTACACCTTCAGAAGAAACGTGATAACCAAGAAAAGCACACTTTCTTGAAAAAAATAACAAGTTTCTACATTAATTGTGAGACCGTTATTTTAGAACACCAATAAAACCTGCTCTAAACACTCGATATTTTTATCAATTGTATCAGTTGCTATCATCAAATAATCCATATAGCATATTACATTTTTAAAACGTAGCTGACCAAGCACTGTATTCATTAAACGCTGAAATACTGAAGGCCCATTGCACAACCCGAACGGCATCCTCAAAAACTCATAAAGCCCATCGTTAGTTATAAAAGCAGTTTTATTAATTGAGCTTTCTGCCACGCAAAGTTGGTAATACCCGCATTTTAAATCTAAAACTGTAAAGTACTTACACCCTTTCAATCTATCTATTAAATCCTCAACAAGAGGCATGGGATATTTTTCCTTAACATTTATTTTATTTAAACTCCTAAAATCTATACATAATCTCTCCTCCCTAGAAGGTTTGTCTACCAGAACAACTGGGCTTGCATAAGCAGAATTACTATTCCTAATAATACCATTTTTTAAAAGATCATCAACTAACTCCCTAGTTAAGATACTTTGCGCGTCAGACATCTTGTAAGGACGATATGAAACCGGTTTATTAGTAGTCAATTAGATCTCTAATTCTACACATGCAGCTTTTCCTAAATCCGTTAAATCCTTTGATAAACACTTTGAATACCTCGAAAATAGTTCATTTAACTTTTCTTTACACTTAACATTTTTATAAAAAATTTCTTTAGAACACGTATTTTTACTACACACGAATTTAACCTCCGCGTCATTTTCAGTTTTTACTTTATTTTTAGCAAAACACACTTTGTCTACATGGCCTACCTTATTGCAATAATTACATTTCGTATTGTTAAGCAATGTACAACTGTCACGTTTGTATCCGCTTTCTCCACAACGAAAACAAGTAAATTTTTGATTATTTACAGAATTCGATTGACAGTTTGAATCAGCTTTTTTATCTACTAAAGCAAAAGGTCGTGAAGCATGCCTAGATGCTACATTCTTTGACCTACTTTCTGTAGTCACAAATGTTTTACCATGTAAGAATGATGCTAATTCATCGCAATATTTAAAACTACCCGCCTCTGCGACCGTACAAATAGCCTTATCACCAATTGAACCGACAATTACAGAAATTGTCTTTTTCGAAAAAAGAAAGCATTAACCTATTAATCTTGCTTTTTATGCGTAAAATAAAATTCATACAGTGATTGACCATCTGTAGGTTTTGATTCCATTAAATCTTTCAACAAAGTGTACATATTACGCCTAATCGCAAATGTTTCCAGCAATATGTTTCGCCAGTCATGCCATTTCCAAGTAGTCCACTTGGTTTCCGTTTTTAACATTGAATCGTACCACATTTTAGCTGTATTACACAACTTTTGCAACGCTTGATACATAACTACGTTATCTGACCAACAGAAAGCACGAGCATTTGCATCGACCACATTTAACCACATATAAACATCATCAACTAACGGATTAAACTCAGGAATAACAGATGATAAAATTGAGTTTTGGCTCACCGGTGACCGCTTTGACCTCTTACGTTTTCAATTTCTTTGTACTCGTGTGTCCGAGCTTGAAGTACTGCTTGTGCTAGGACTTGACGTTGAACTCGACAAGGAGGAGCGTCGCCGACGTCGGCGTCCTTGTTTCTTCTTCTCCAAAGCATTTGACTTTCGACCACGTGGCATCGCGGGTATAAGAAAAAATAAACAGAAAGCAACGGTTTCTCACTTCTGATATTAAGAACTTAAACAACGTTGCCCAATCTTACATAAATTTAATGTTAAACCAAAATAACACTACATTATGATTTTAATGTAGGCTAATAAAATAACTATATTTATACAAATCAGCCGAAATGATTATAAGTAGATACTTGATAATTATAGTCAGGATCACAAGCACGATGTCCGTAGTCGAAAGCAAAGTGAGCGTTGCCGCCGCTCTGCAGCCTAGATGACGCCTTGCAAGCGCCCTCTGTCGGCGTATGGGGTAGTTTGCAGCTGAAAAGTGTTGCCAGCGAACAGTTTCATTAATATCTGCTACAATTTATGTGGGTGGCCTGTTCTCCAAACAAATAAATATATAATATATAGGAGTGTTGTTTGACAAGAAAGTTACTTTTATCCCCCACACCGAAAATATTATCAAAAAAGCTTCCAAAATGTTGGGATTTGTACTACGCAATACCAAGGGTTTCAAACAGGTCAGCACGAAAATATTGCTGTCCTTGTCCGGAGCATACTGGAGTATTTTAGTGTCGTTTGGAGACCACATTACGCTACTCATAAACTTCTCTTAGAAGGTCCAGAAACGATTTTTATGGCACCTTGCTTTTTCCAAAGGAAAAAGCAAGCAGCTGCCTATCTGTCCCGTCTGCAAAATTTCAAAATGCTCTCGTTAACGACTCGAAGAGAAGTTATGGATGCCCTGTTTCTATACAAACTACTCAGAGGGCAGATAGACTGCCCACAGTTACTGGGTCTCCTCAAGTTTCGTGCCTCAGCCCGCTATCCCAGAAATCCCATCACTCCGCTTTACCCGCCATTGCGTAGAACTGTCCTGGGTGCTAACTCACCAATACCGCGAATGTGTAAAATCCTAAACAGCTGCAGTGACCTGATTGACGTTCACCACGACAGTAGAGGAAAATTTTGTAAAGTAATTATTGAATGCTGTTCGCACAAATATAGGATTTGAATTTGAATTGCCAATTTTATAATTAATTACCTGTTTAACGTTAATTTAATTTGAAATAATGTATTAATTTATTGACCAAAAATGTAGTCTTAGTTTAATTGAATTTATTAATCTGTTACTTTGTTTTTATTTCTATCAATATATTTAATTTAATTTGATCTTGATTTGTTTGTTAAGTCTCTAGATCTAGTTTTGTTTTACACTAGCTTTATCATTCATAGTTCACAACTAATTGTTATAATATTTAATGTATATTCTAATTTAAATAAAATAGTGCATGTGGTGTTAGCCTGTAAATAATTGTTGCACTTATAAACGTATATCGTGTACTTTTTAATGAAATGTAATGTGTAAACAATTATAGGCTAACCTTTTAAATAAATAAATAATAAAATTAAAAAGTATTGGTAGCCAAGAGGTCGAATCCACACATTTATCACATTAACAATTGAGTTCGGCGAAATTTAAAGCGTCAACCACAAACAAATCAACTTCAAGAGTAACAACTCTTGAAGTTGATTTGTTTGTGGTTGACGCTTTAAATTTTAATACACCGATAATAGTGGGCACGGATGTCCTAAATCGTTCGGGTGTCACATATACACGTACTCGTGACCGCCAATATATTACTCGTAATAGCTGTGATAAGGGTACTGTGTTGACTGTTGAGTCTAGTGAACAACTTTCTGTAAATACAGAATTAACTGGTGACGATTCGGAGAAATTGCTAGATTTGATCAAAAAAATTTCGTCACATTTCATTGCTGGTACAGCGGTTTCAACCGTTAATACTGGAAGCATGTCCATCAGACTCAACAGCAACACACCGGTTAATTATAGACCGTGCCGGCTCTTACAAACAGAAACTTTACGTGTTCGGACAATTATAAAAGATTTGATAGAAAAATGCGTCATTCAAGAGTTGGAATCGGAATATTCTAGTCCTATACTGCTCATTACAAAAAAAGATGGGTCAGTTCGCTTATGTGTCGATTTCCGGAAACTTAACGAGATCACCGTAAAAGACCGATTCCCTCTCTCGCTAATAGACGATCATATAGATCGGTTAGGGCGTTATAAATTCTTCACTAGTCTCGACATGGTAACGGGATTTCACCAGATTCCAATGGTGAAGGATTCGTTTTCGCTGACGAGGTTTGTGACGCCAGAAGGGCATTACGAATATTTAAAAATGGCCTAGCGAATGCCCAGCGTTTATCAACAAATCATCGCAAAATCTTTACGACCTCTCATTGAATCTGGTAAAATCCTGGTGTACATTCATTGACGATGTACTCATTATGAGTGAGTCAATATTCTACGTGAAGTTTTAATGACTCTCACAAACGGTTTTCGATTAATTTAAAGAAAAGCTCGTTTTTGTCAAAAAAAGTCTAGTATTTAGGCCGCACTATTAGCCAGGGTCAGGTACAACCGAGCGTACATAAAGTGAAGGCCCTAGCAGAATCTCCTATACCCAAAAATGTAAAACAGGTCTGTCAGTTCCTTGGTCTTTCCGGATACTTACGTAAATATATTGCTGGTTTTTCTTCGAAAGTAGCTTGCATTGCTAGGCTTACAAAAAAAGATGTTCCTTTTGTGTAGGGTTCTGACTTTCTGAGCAAGAGGCGGCTAGGAAAGAAATTATTAGTCATTTGACAAGTGAGCCTGTTCTTGCTATTTATGACCCAACGCTACCTACTGAAGTCCACACGGACGCCAGTTCCGTAGGGTACGGTGCGGTGTAGCTTCATCCCCATAACTCAGGTCACAAAAGGGTAGTTGCTTATTTTTCTAAATTAACCCAAGGCGCTGAATCTCACTACCACTCATATGAATTGGAGACCCTGGTGGTAGTCAAAGCCCTGCAGCATTTTAAACATTATCTGGTTGGCATACATTTCACTGTCGTGACGGATTGTAATGCGTTGAAGCTTACTCAAAAAAAGAAAGATCTCCTGCCAAGGGTTGCCAGATGGTGGATCTACCTGCAGGACTTTGACTTCTCACTTGAGTACAGGAAGAGTACATCCATGACTCGCGCTGACTACTTAAGTCGGAATTCGGTAAATGTCGTTCGGATTGAGAAGCCTCAAAATTGGGCTCAAGTAGCCCAAGCCGCGGATGAACAGACCCAGTCTCTCATGCAAAATCTAAATGATGGAAAATTAGATCCCAATCAATATGTCAAGAAGAATGATCTTCTGTATTTCCGTTACTGTTCAACTGGAGAACAGCCTCGGCTGCTGTGTTTCATTCCCAAGGGTCATCGACTCAGCTTCCTCCGCGTGTTCCACGACGAACATGATCATGTCGGTGCAGATAAGACCTGTGACCTTAAAATATGTGTCCCACTGTATTGTGTGCTTGGCACACAAGAATCGCCTCGGAAACCGCTCCAACCTATTCATTCTTATGAGAAACCTGACTGCCCATTTGAGACCATTCATGTTTATGCCTTAGGCCCCCATTGTCGACATTGTCGACGCTTTCACCAAGTATTGCCTCTTGTACCCAATGATTTGTCAAGACGCCAATGAGCGTAAACGTCATTTCACCAATGCAATTTCACTTTTTGGCACACCTAAGTTAATTGTTGCCGATCGTGGCCAAATGTTCCAAAGTACCAAATTCCTTAACTGGGTTTCTGAGTTAGGGAGTGAGATGCATCTCATTACCCCTGAGATGCATCAGTCATATGGTGAGGTCGAGCGTTATTGCCGAACTTTAATGAAAATGATCAGAATTCAAAGTAATTATCGCCAAAACGAATGGTCAACTGTCATTTGGAAGTTACAACTCATCATTAACATGACAAAGCATAAGACTAAACAAAGCTCACCGCTAAACCTGCTGGTTGGTGTTGACGCAATCTTGTGCGTGATGTCGCCATAGAAGGTACTCACCAGAATAGAGAAGCACTTATCGAGTTGACAAGGCAACGAGTGTCAGAACGCTTGAAGCAGAATAGGGAGCAACAAGATGCTTCAGTAAATCAGAATAGACGTTCTCCACATGTACATAAGGTTGATTCCTTGGTTTTTTTTAACAAACAAGGCACAATCCACAGGAAAGGTGGACTCCGGAATGCGCGGTCCGTACCGTGTAGTTAATGCGCTGCCCCATGGGAGATACGAGCTTCAGCTACTTGCTGGCTCCTATGGGAAGCCGACCCAAGCCGCGGCAGAGTACATGGCACCATAGAGAGGCAAGTGGACCCCGGACATCTGTGCTGCCTTTTTTGAGAGTGAACTATGAATATTTTTTTTATGACTTTAAGCGAGCAGACCTCGCATCTGAGCAGACCTCATTTTCAATTGCGAGCAGACCTCGCATGTATGCGAGACCTCACTGTTACTATTTTTGTGTGAGCAGACCTCACTGTTATTGTTTTTGTGTGAGCGGACCTTATTGTTACTGTGTGAGCAGACCTCACTTTTACTGTTTTTGTGTGAGCAGACCTCACTATTACTGTTTTTGTGTGAGTAGACCTCACTGTTACTGTTTTTGTGTGAGCAGACCTTATTGCCTTCATTGTCACTAGTACCATTAACAGTGCCATGATGGAACTAGTGTTGTTTTTTATAATCACTAGTTCCATTTTGAAAGAATCTGAAAATAATGGAACTATATACACACATCAAAAGTATCTAGGGATCAACATATATTTTTGCAATAACTTTTCTCCTGATTGATATTAATTAAAATTTTCTTTAAGGATTCATCAAATAAAGTGTTTTCGTTTGTCACAGTAACGATAAACCAAGTCACCTTTGCATTAATAAAGAAATTTGCCATTTTCCTAATAAAGGGATTTTTGACATTTGAACCACTAACATTAAAGTTCGAAAAAAAGACTGAAATAACAGTTTTCTTTAAAATTTTATTGGGTAACTTAAACAATTAATAATCCGTGTTTCTACCGCGAACACTAACAACACAAGAACATCGGTTTGGCATACTCAAAATGAGTTCATCCAAATCACGCTGTGGAATGGCCGCCCATGTTCGTTGCAACAACAAAAAAAGGTCTTCTTGCGACTGGATACCCTCCATATTCGGCAGAGCTCTTCTCTGTAGCATATCCCATGCATGCTCAATCGGGTTCAAGTCTGGCGACTGAGCAGGCCAGGGCAGGACATTGATGTTAGCTGAGGCGAGAGTCTGTCTTACAACTCTTGCGGTGTGCGGTCGTGCATTATCATGCATTAACTGAAATAAGGGACCGATTTGCACTTGTAGAGGAACGATGACGTCTGATACAATCGTCTCAGCATAAATTTGAGCGTTGAGGTTGCCTCTGATCCAAATCAACTCAGTTCTTCCGCCGATCCAAATACCCGCCCATACCATGATGGTTCCACCACTATAAGGATGGACTTCCTGGCAGGATTTTAATCGCTGTTGGCGTCCAGGGGTTCTCCAGTGTCGTATACGTCTTGTATCCGGTCTCATACCAAAACGAGACTCATCAGAAAAGCACACGAAACGCCATTGTTCTTCTGCCCAATTTCTGTGTTCAAGAGCCCATTGATATCGAATCCTACGATAGTGCATTGCTATAGGTGGTACCCGTAGCGGTCTTCGGGAATGAAGGTTCACTTCATGCAAGCGGTTTCTGACTGTTTGGTCGCTAATTAAGTTCCCTGAAGAGTGATGAAGCCTCACGGCTAACATCATGGCGGTTATTGTTGGAGCTCTTCGAGTTAAGATTTGAATGTATCGGTCTTGTCTCCGTGTGGTGCAGCGATACCGTCCTCCATGGCGCTCAGCCACGGTACCAGTGCTTCGGTAACGTGTCCAAAGTCGACTGATAACACTCTGACTTGTATTCAGAGCTAAAGCTACAGTACGTTGCCGGGAACCAGCTTCTATCATTCCCACGGCTCTGAGCATTTCTTCCCTGCTTAAATGACGTCGCCGCTCCATAATAACGTTGGTTTTAATCAGTAGTAGGGAAACAGTAGCACTAATAATGTCTTCAATGCGTTGTATGTTTTTATAGGGAAAATATTGACAGCTTATTTTCATCTTTTACTCGAATTTGATTGAGAGTTCCTGATTCAAATTATGAAATGCACCAAAAAGGATCCATATAAATTTATAAAATCATAAATTTATTACAAAGCCACATCTCAATCTCAAGAAATCCGCATAAAAATGCTTGATCCCTAGACATTTTTGATGTGTGTAGTATTGATTTTTTTTATCACTAGTTCCACTAGTAAGATTAACAGTTCCATGATGGAACTACTGTTGTTTTTGTTAATCACTAGTTCCATTTTGGAAGGATCTGAAAATAATGGAACTAATGTTGAATTTTTTTACCACTAGTTCCACATTATTATTTTAGGCACTTGTCGAACTTGTTAGGGGTGGAAACACACTAGAGGTAAAACACTTAGTTTTTTGTATTAATTATATTCAACAAAATCACATTTTTTATTAAGATAATTAATTGATGTGGAGTACAGTAAAATTTATTTACATAGATTGCAGGTAGGTACATGAAATAAGATGCGACCGCAAACCGGAAAACGTTGCGTGGGAAGACCTCTCACTAGGTGGCCGACCGATGACCTGGTAAAGATTGCAGGAATCCGTCAGATCAATCATTTCAATTGCTTGGGAATCTCCCTGTGGACGGGTAATTGATATTTGTGCTCTACCAATAAAATTGGCCGATTATTGTACAGTTTTTTGTTGAAGCACACTGACAGAATATAAGGAAGGTGACATCATGCCAAAAAAATACAGCATGATTGGTAAATCTGGTACATTCCTTAAAGTGGGTGATAGATCTTATTTGCAACAATTTTGACCCGGATAACTTGGTGCCCAAACTGTTTCTGAGAAATCGTTTTTGTTTTCCTCTTCTCCAGAAACTGCCGATTGTGAGAAATCTACGCCATTCAGGATGTTAAACTGATACTTTTCTGATAGCTCATGAATGAATGCATCCTTATATATCACACACGCCTCATACAAAAATCTTCCAAGCCCTTTCTTTAAATCTTTAAAAAACTTCTTTTTTGTGTTTGGACACCAATTTTACGAGGTCAAAACTTTTGAAAATAAGGTTTGGTATAACCCATTTCAAAGACTGCACCTAATTTTACCAATCACGCTTTACATAACAGTAAAACCAAAGAGTATCAAAAAAAGATTTTATGTGTCGTCAACACTCCTGATAAGGAAAAACTCGGCCAAGTGCGAGTTGAGCTGATTGAATTGACGGATTCCTGCAATCTTTACCAGGTCATCGGTCCGCCTAGTGGGAGGTCTTCCAACGCAACGTCTTCCGGTTCCGCTTATTTCATGTACCTACCTGCAATCTATGTACATTTTTTTTAAATTATAATTAATAATTAATACAACAAATAATATAATTAATACAACAAAAATTTAGTGTTTTTGCCTCTTAGTGTGTTTCCACCCCTAACAAATTTCACAAGTGCCTAAAATAATAATGTGTAAAAATAGTGGTTAAAAAAATTCAACATTAGTTCAATTATTTTCAGATTCTTTCAAAATGGAACTAGTGATTAACAAAAACAACAGTAGTTCCATCATGGAACTGTTAATCTTACTAGTGGAACTAGTGATAAAAAAAAATCAACACTATTTCCATTATTTTCAGATTCTTTCAAAATGGAACTAGTGATTGTAAAAAACAACACTAGTTCCATCATGGAACTGTTAATGGTACTAGTGACAATGAAGCCCTTATTCTTACTATGTGAGCAGACCTCGCTGTTACTGTTTTGTGTCAGCAGACCTCACAACTAATGATGGGCAGACCCCATATGTGAGCAGACCTCACTGTTTTACTGATTTCACCTTTTAATGAGCATACCTCTAAAGAAAAGGTAATTGTATGCATCGCGTGATTATTTTTCTAACTGTTGCCTTTTGTTGTAATGCAGGTGCAGACCAGAAAGAAACCAGGTCCACTTCGCCAGGCCAGTGTGCTTCCAGGTCGACTAACACTGAACAATGCGGTTCCGAGTCCACTGTGCCACATGAGGGAACTAAGTCCCCTTCGGTTGACCAAAGCGTTTTCGAGTCCACATCAGTAAACCAGGATGCATTAGAGCCCAGTGTAGGTGATCAAGAAACTGTTGTCGTCATAGTTATTGATGAAGAGAACCAAGATGTTGATGGCCGCTTAATAGAGAACAAGAACGTTCTTCGGTCAGGAGAAAAATTAAGAATGCAGAGGGCGCTTTAGTAGCTTCGACATCTGGCAAGACAACGAAAAGGTCAAAACCAACGTGGCTGCATAGATAGATGCTCAGTGCCTCGGTGGTGGCTGCTCCCTTTTTGGCTCGACTCGTGCGCGGTGCGGTTGTCTGTAGTTGCTCTGTCTAGTCTGTGCTAATTTTCTTGTAATTTTGTAAATTTTTAATTAACATATCTATAATTATTCTAAGACCGAGTATTT
This sequence comes from Xestia sexstrigata, assembly GCA_941918905.2. Lineage (NCBI taxonomy): Eukaryota > Metazoa > Arthropoda > Insecta > Lepidoptera > Noctuidae > Xestia > Xestia sexstrigata. The sequence goes on from OW799221.2 coordinate 6,956,620, forward strand.
CTTAAATACTAAAATTCTTTCCTTATTTCTAAAAACTGATTGAAATTTGAAATAAAGGAAGAGGGAAGTATTTCATACATGCTTGAAAAAAAAATTACCTGTTTGATGAACACGGTAAAAAAATGTGCTTAGTTTTAGATCAGCTATATCTCAAAACAAACAGTAAACATCGTAAATAATTAAATGATATTAATATTAGTGACTATCATCATCTTCTTGTCTATTATTGACCATGACATTTTAAAACCTTATGCAGCTAAATTAAATAGATTCTATTTTAAAACAAACAAGTTTGTTAAACTGGATTTTCATTACCTACTCGTACTTTTTATAGAACTATAACTTTTTATATTACAACAAGAATTATTAATAATGCTCTAAACAGGATTAAGAATGTCTATGTTAATATTTTTATCTTTAGATGATATACTACTCTGTCAAGAAAGTACCGGGAAAAGATCAATAATACACAAAATGTCTGTTATTCATCCAAATTTATTTTATCACCTTAAAACGATACACTTGCGCCAACGAATAATCCATTCATCAAAACATTTTTTAAACGCTGCTTCCGGAATTGAGTTCAGTTCTCGCCGCGAATTCTCCTTTATGTCTTCTATCAATTGAAAACGGGTGCCACGAAGTGGTAATTTGAGTTTAGGAAAAAGAAAAAAGTCAGCAGGAGCCATATCTGGTGAATATGATGGTTGCTGGATGGTATTTGTTGAGTGTTTGGTCAAAAATTCGTTCACAATGATAGCCTTGTGCGAAGGCGCATTGTCGTGGTGCAAAATCCAAGAATTTTCTTTCCTCAAATCTGGCCTTTTTCGTCGAATTTGCTCTCTTAAACACCGCATAACGCTCAAATAATATTCTTTATTTACCGTTAGACCTTCCGGTAAGAATTCAGAGTGCACAACACCGCGATAGTCAAAGAAAACAGTCAACATGACTTTAACTTTTGATCGACTTTGGCGTGGTTTTTTCGGTTTCGGTTCAGTTGGAAGGCGCCACTCCGAAGCTTGTTGACTAGTTTGCATGTCAAACTCGTAAACCCACGTCTCGTCACCAGTAACAATGCATTTCATGAATGTTGGGTCCGAACTGACTCGTTCTAGCATGTCCTCAGCGACTTTCATGCGATTGAGTTTTTGGAGAAAATTCAGATCTTTTGGGATTAGCCGAGCAGCAACATGTTTCATACCCAAATGATTAGTTAAAATGGTACGGATCGACTCGTGAGATACAGAAAGTTCGGCGGCTATCTCTCTCAGAGTTGAATGGGGATTTTCAGTCACTATTTTCTTCACTTGCGATGTTAACTTCAGTTGCAGACGTTGACGGCCTACCAGAGCGAGGCAAATCTTCCATCACATCTCGACCGCTTTTGAACGCTTTGAACCACTCATAAGCACGAGTTTTTGATAAAGTCGATTCACCGTAAGCCTTCTGTAACATTTTCAGTGACTCCGAACACGAAATTCCATTGGCGATGCAAAATTTAAGACAAACTCTTTGTTCGATATTTTTGTCCATTATGAAATTCGCAATACACACTATATATGCTATTACTAAAACCAGCACTGTATTTAATATAAATAACAGATGCAACTCAAACTCCGCGCCAAAATGGAAAACAGTTGTGCCAATCTAACAACTACAAAAAAACAAAAATTTGAATTTGGAACCATAAACAAATCATCCATTCCCGATACTTTTTTGACTGAATGTATGTCTCGCACTTTTCGTGCATGGGTGCATGCACCAGGCGCGGATACAGGATTTCCTTTAGGGGTGGCAATTTTTGTTTGATTTTACCTATCTCACGGAAAAATCAGAAAAAAAGTGAACTTTTGAAAATAAATGGAATCAGGCGTTACTTTACGGAAATCCATGATATGCAAGATAGTAGCGAATTCGGAGTTATCGCAATCTATTGACACATAGCACATAATCTATTGACGTTAGCCGTGTGGTATCCGGCAGAGTAGAATAGAACCAACACATTACACTCACGGGTGTCGTATAAGGCGACTAATGTCTGAGGCAGAACACCTTGCGCCTCCGTAGACCAGAGAATAGGCAGCAGCGTTTTCTGTTAGTCTTTCATCACTGCGATCTCCAATCCGCCTGCCAAGCGTAGAGATTACGGCAAATTCCTCCCATCATGGGAGAGGCTTATGTCCAGCAGTGGACGTTATGGGCTGTTGTAGTGTAGTAGTGTAGTATTGACACATTACTTGAACGAGTTTGCACGAAAATCCATTGATTATTTATACGTGATTTCCAAATTAATGTCTAATTCGCATTGTCTAAAAAGCAGTAGGAGGAACACTATCCCCAAATATCGACGTCATCCGCCATATTGTCTTGATCGTTGGTAGATAGGTAGTTAAAATCACACACAAAACTAAACTCAAACTCCAAGCGTTTGTTCGTATTTATTTTCGTACTATATATCAGCGCCACACTGAATACGCTTTTGAAAACAATTAGTTATTTTTTTATATAATTTTTTTTTACCCATATCCATGTTGTCTTGTTTAACTTATAGGTTGACTGGTAGAGAATGCTTGTGGCATTCAACAGTCAACCTACATATTTACCACTATTGTACCTGAAGTTTAAATAAATAAGTAAACATCAATTCCTTTTCAATGGAAAAATTTCAAGCCGTTTATTCCCGGCATATATAAACAAAATAAGGTTATCAAAAAAGTATTGCATCTAGAATGAAACCCTTACCTATTAAAAAAAAAAAAAAAAAAACAAATCAAATCATAATTTATTTGTTAACATAGGTAAAAAAAAAGTTAAAATATGTATTTTTAGCTACCCCATTAAATTTAAAATCTTTTCATTATCAAATCAATCATAAGCACCTATTCCACCGCCGACGATTAGCAATAAGCGAGTAGTACTATTAGTTCTGTACTTCTGTTCAAACATTATGGCGATGCCGATGCAGCTCGGAACATTTAACGTAAAGCTGCTCAGAACACAATTTTAGTTATAAGCAGGGTGCAGAGGACCCATCGTCTTGACTGTATGCGCAGACCGTCACTAGCAGCTAACTTCCCAGGTAGCATTTTTACGTCATCGTTTAGTATACCTCTTGAAATGGCAGATAAGATGTGCAGTATGAGTGAGCGAGACAACATTATTCAAATCTGATTATCAGCTGAACACAAACGATATCGTCGATAGGACGAGGCTTCTTCTGACGGTTTACCAGGTTCAGGTATCATAACAACCTGAGCAAGTTTCCACTGGAATGGGTAGTGGGAGAGTCTCAGGCAGGCATTGAAGACCATCACTAAGAAAATTAAGCCTTTGTTAGCAAGGTTGTTTAGCAGTACGAAGTCTAATAGATGCTTTCTTTGATGGAAGAGCTTTAATCTCACGGATTAAATCAGTAGGACTTACTGCCTTTAGGGGGAAGCATAATAGGGCACGCCACGATAGTGGCGGTAAGTCCCCTCTTTGAGGAGTGGCTAGAGAGACGCCACGGCGTCCTCACCTTCCGCCTGACGCAGGTCCTCACCGGACACGGTGTTTTCGGGAGGTTCCTGCACCGAATCGGGCGGGAGGAAACGCCCGGGTGTTTCCATTGCGAGGATCGACCGGAGGACACGGTGGAGGTGTGCCCCGCGTGGGCGGAGCACCGCCGTGCCCTCGAAGCGGCGATTGGCGGCGGCGACCTCTCGCGTCCGGCCCTGGTGCAAGCCATGGTCCGGAGCGAGACGGAATGGGACGCCGTCACCTCCTTCTGCGAAGCAGTAATGCTAGAGAAGGAGGTGGCGGAACGTGAGAGGGAGAGCCGCTGTGAGGGAGAACCTCACAGCGTCCCGGCCGCCGCGGGAGACGCCCCGGGCGTCAGGGGCCACCACGTGGCCCCCGGCCACCGTGGGCGCGGGCCTGTGGACGGTGGGCTATGGGCTAGCTCGCCGTCCGTCCGTCTCATGACGACAGGCCGTGTCGACGGCGCGTTCGTGTTCCACGCGCGCCTCAAAGAGAGTCAGCAAAAAGGAAGGGGTCCGCAAGGACCGATGCCTGCCGGGGTTGCGGGACTGTTCGAAAGAGATACCGTGGCCCCGGAACACAAAGGGCGATGAAGGAACATGGATGGGTTTTAGTCAGTAAAAGTCTGACACTCCCTCCCGCTCCGCCCAGAGCGGGAGAAGTCATTTGATGATTTCCCATCCGAAAAAAAAAAAAAAAAAAAAAAAAAAGGGGGAAGCATAATTGATTTGGCGACTGGAGGTAGTCTGACATTTCCTCGTCTCTATTAATGTCAGTGCAAGGTAACGGTGTAAAAACCTTTTCCAGGTGTTCGGCAAATGCAGTTGCTTTTTCAGTTTTAGATCTAGCCCAACTTCTGTCCTGTCTTCGCAATGGCGGGATATGTTCTTCTGGTCGCTTAAGTTTGGTCGCACGCCTTAGGGAGTAATTAGTATCCTTATGTGGGGTTAGGTATAATAAGATAAATGTCTTTGTAGGCAAAGGTTCTCGTATTCCTTGATCATATCATTATGGGGTTGTGGTTTCCGCACATAGTCCTTAAAGTGGACCATTGTGCGTGAGCCATGGTGGCCGTTTACTCCAACCAGCCCACCTCCCGCCAGAAGCAGATTAAATTTCCCGGTCTTCTCAGGGCATCCGCATCTTAGTGTCAGCTTTGTGTCCAGGGATGGCATACCTTCCTTGGATTGTCCACCATTCCATTGAGGTCCACCATTTCTCCGCTTGTATTCGAGTGTGTTCCTTTAGCCAGCTTCTTAGTTGCTTGAAAGGAATGGGCACAATGGGCTCGGGACCGCAGGGTTTAGTGCTGGATCCTCTTCTGGCAAGTTCATCAGCATTACTAGAAATAAGAATCTACAGATAAGACTGATCAAGTTCCTAGTTAGCAAACAGGTCAAGATAAAGTGTAACAAAGAGTACGATAGTTATGAAAGTTGAGTATTTGATAGGGTTAGAACACTATTCTAATGATAAATTCAAAGTAAATATTGAAAATAAGTTTAACACAAGGAGTGCGAGAGAGAGAAGATTAGTACAACCAAAAATAACAAACTATTACGGAAAAAGAACGTCTAAATATTTGGTGCCAAAAGTATTTAATAAAATAGAATTATTAAAGAATTAACTTAAGCAAAGGTGTGAGAAATCAAAACTAAAGAATTTATTACTGGAGAACGCGGGGATGTCGACGGACTGTGATAGGCGGTGAGTTCTAGACCGGAGTGGCCAGCTCCTGCTGGTCACTCCGGATTGGAATTCATTATCAGTTGTATGTTGGTGTCGGTCTGCCGTTGTCGAGAAATAAATTCACGAGACAGATGTAGAGCAGTAAGTTTTATATATTCAATTTTAAGTTTAGTTTATAATTTTAAGTTATGTATGATTAACGAGCGCTTCTCGCCATCAAACTGTAAAGTTTGGCAACAAAAAATCTGTAAAACAAATAACTTGTTTTTGTGTAAGAGAAATACTTAGTAAAAAATAACACCCCCTACATGTGATGTGGAGATGATTTTTTTTTATTCGTCGTCTACCCAATCGTGTGGGTATCGTTGAATAGGTCTTTTAAAAATGACCTAAGGGTTGCTTATACTACTTTTCGATTTAATCCAGTAGGGCTTGAAATATCTGGAAAAATTCATGATGATGAAAATGAAATGCACTTTCATGAAATTTAAAGGAAAACTATAGCAGTTAAGATAACTTTATTAGTTTAGCAGTAATAGTCGTTGAACTTGGGTGTTGGATAATTTTGTACCAAATACAAAATCCTTAGAATAAATCCTATAAAGTGACTAAACTAAACAATAATCACGGATGATATCCCGTAAGTGACATTTTAAGTATAACTAACAAAAACGAAGAAAAAAACATTAAATTATCATAGTTTCACAAAGCTGCCGCTAGATGGCACTGTACCAACGAGTTCGTTCTATATTATATCTGTCGTAAATTGACTGATGAACGAGAGTTGGTTTAACTGAGGTGGAGGTAATTTTTCCCGGCGTTGAACGAAAGCGTACAACAGCGGCTTGTGGTCTGTGAAAATTGTCACATGCTGCACCTCGAGTATATGGCGAAAATGCTGTACGCTTTCGTACACCGCCAGTAACTCACGGTAGTAGGCCGGCCACTCAGCTTGTCGCGGAGTCAGCTTTTTGCTGAAAAACGCGAGAGGACGCCAGATACCATCTACCTGCTGTTGCAGACAGGAACCAATATGCACACTCGATGCATCAGTAAACAGTCCAAGGGGCGCGTTGTAGGCGGGATGCTGTAACAAGGTGGCGTTAGAAAGACTGGTTTTACAGGCTTCGAAATGCTCTATTAGCTCTGGTGTCCATAAAAATGGTTTAGCACCTTTGCCATTACTGGCGACGACAGCATCAATGAGAGGAGCCTGAAATTTTGACGCCTATAATAATTAAGCATTCCGAGAAAACGACGCACTCCTTGAACGGTTTTCGGGGGAGAAAAATCCAAGAGGGCTTGGATGCGGTTCTGTGGTGGTCGAGTACCTTCAGGGCTAATGTAATAGCCTAAGAATACGAGCTCTTTAGCACCAAAAACGCATTTCGATGGGTTAATCACCACGCCGTAGTCCTGAAGGCGCTGAAACAGTATTCGCAAGTGTTCCTTGTGGAGAGCCTCATCCTTAGAAAAGACGAGGATGTCATCCACGTAGGGAAAACAGAAATCGAGACCCCGAGTGACCTCATCGATGAATCTCTGGAAGGTCTGGCCAGCGTTCCTTAGACCAAAGGTCATGAAAGGAAATTCGAAGAGGCCAAACGGGGTGTAGGGTATACACCTAATATATAGTTTACTTATTTGTATTATATATAACACAACACAAAACATTTACATACAAACAGATTTATTTACATGTATTTATAATAATCACTTATTACACATCACCGGCATCTATATTGACAACATCAATATAATGTCGGATGATGTCGGGACACCGTATATTGGAATCGCACCGCGGCCGAGCTACGTCATCGTGACGTGTACCGAGCGAGTGAGGTGGGAGCAGCGCGCGATCGTTGACTGCCCTCTCCGTGACCTTCAGTCGGCACTAACCACACAACGACGCGTGCGCATGATTTCTTTGACACCTCTTGAAATCGCGCTATTCCCGTGTTTCGCCTGTTATCTTGTGTTTACTGTTCCATAAACTGTTAAACGTGTTTGTGACAACTACTGTGACTGTGCTCTATTGTCTTCTCTATTCTCCTTCTACTGTTTTGTGTTGTGCGTGTGAACTTATTCAATAGAACCGTGAGTACCTAGGCAGTGACTTTCATTTATACTTCTGCCTACCCAACACACTCGACAACACCGCTATACTGGTGACCCCGAGTCGAACACTTTAATAATGAGTGATAGTGAGTCCGAGCACACCGCGTCATCACAACCGGCGGAAAATATCACGCGGAGACCGCGCAGGGCAAAGCGCGTTTCCATTGAGGCGTCGCACGAGATTTGCCGTGCGCCGTTAAAGTTTCCACCGTTTTGGCCAGAAGAGCCCGAATTATGGTTCGCTCAAATAGAAGCGCAATTTGGTAACGCCGGGGTGACGGATGACGTCACGAAATTTAATTTTGTGGTCGGCCATCTTGATCCCCAATTTTCAAAGGAGGTGAAGGACATAATCATGTCTCCTCCCGCCACCAACCGTTACGGAAAATTAAAGACGGAATTGGTGAAACGCCTCTCAGCCTCCCAGGAGAAGAAGGTGAAGCAGCTACTGACGCATGAGGAGCTAGGAGACCGGAAGCCGTCGCAGTTTCTTCGCCACCTGCAGGGTCTAGCCGGACCGAGCGTGCCAGAGGACTTCGTGCGCACCATTTGGAGCAGCCGACTCCCCAGCAGCATCCAGCCCCTGCTGGCATCCCAACCACATAACACCTTGGAGGCGCTGGCTGACCTGGCGGATCGTGTCCAGGACATCGTGGCACCGAACCACGTGGCAACAACTTCGGCAGCTGGACCCACTGTGAGTGAGATGGCAGCCGAAATCGCGGAGCTGAAGCGAGCGATGAAGGACCTGACGCTGCAACTGCGTGACAGTCGGTCGCGTAATCGCTCCCACAGCCGTGGTCGAGGCACGCGACGCCACTCACGCCAACGTTCCTCAACCCGCTCAGACTCCAGCTACAGGAAACACCCAGAGTGCTGGTACCACTCGATGCATGGCGAGAAGGCCAAACGTTGCGTCAAGCCCTGCGACTACAAAAAGGGAAACGCCGCGGGCAGTCGATAATGGCGACAGACGATTGCCCCGCCTCTACTGGTCGCCTGTTCGTTACGGACCGAAGAACAAACACGCAGTTCCTGGTCGATACTGGAAGCGATCTCTGCGTGTACCCTCGTCGTCTGCTCAGCGATCGTCGTGCGCCCACCAACTACCAACTTGTGGCCGCGAATGGGACGCTAATCTCAACATATGGTTTTCTCGAACTCAACCTAAACCTAGGATTACGTAGAGACTTTAAGTGGCGTTTTGTGGTAGCTGAGGTTACGAAACCTATCATAGGTGTAGACTTTTTGTGTTTTTACTCGTTAACCGTTGACTGTAGAAACCAACGGTTAATCGACAGTAGTACCAATGTTTCTTGTATTGCCTCGAATCCATCAGATTCCTCTTTATTTTCTGTAAAGGTGTCTTCTGGCGACTCGAGGTACCACAGAATCCTCGACAGTTTTCCCGACATCACCCGACCTGCCGGAACACTACGCACCACACCACATAACACGGTACACCATATCCGCACGACCCCAGGCCCGCCAGTATCATCTTCGTTTCGGCGACTAGCGCCGGATAAATTAAAAATTGCACAGCAGGAGTTCCAGCTGATGCTGGCCAATGGAACTGCCAGACCCTCGGAGAGTCCCTGGTCATCTCCACTCCATCTAGCCCCGAAAAAGGACAGCGGTTGGCGACCTTGCGGCGACTATCGCATGCTCAACGCACGAACAGTCCCTGACAGGTACCCGATTAGGCACATTCACGATTTTGCACACAGCATCGCAGGCTGTCGAATCTTTAGCACAATCGACCTCGTGAAAGCCTACAACCAAATACCTGTCAGCCCGGACGACATCCCGAAGACCGCCATCACCACACCGTTCGGCTTGTACGAATTTCCGTACATGACGTTTGGTCTGCGTAACGCAGGCCAGACGTTTCAACGTTTTGTCGACGAGATGACCAGAGGGTTAGACTTTTGCTACTGCTATTTAGACGACTTTTTAATTTTTTCTAGGACAGAAGCAGAGCACGAAGAGCATCTTCGAATTATTTTTAATAGGTTAAAGGACTTCGGTATGTTAGTTAACACGTCCAAGTGCGTTTTCGGTGTCCCGGATGTAACTTTTTTAGGTTACCATATCTCCGAGAAGGGCACAAAACCACTGGACACCAAGGTCGAGGCCATCAAGAAGTTCCCACAGCCTAAGGACGTTCGACAGTTGCGCCGATTCTTGGGCATGGTGAACTTCTATAGGCGTTTCATGCCCCACGCAGCACAGATACAGGCGCCACTTCACAATCTTTTGATTGGCAACGTAAAGGGCTCGCACCCCATATGTTTGGCGGAGAGTACTTTACGAGCATTCGAGGACTGCAAGGGAAGCCTAGCTGACGCTGCTTTATTAGCACACCCCGATTGCAATGCTAAACTCGCATTGGTTACCGATGCGTCGGATACAGCAATCGGCGCAGTGTTACAGCAGCTAAGCGAAGACGGCTGGCAGCCACTAGCTTTCTTTTCCCGGAAGCTTAGCCCTTCGCAAGTGAAGTACTCTCCCTATGACAGGGAGCTGCTGGCCATTTACGAGGCCATCAAATACTTTCGCCACATGCTGGAGGCTAGGCACTTCGTCGTGTACACGGACCACAAGCCGATCAGTTTCGCATTCCACGAACGGAAGAGAAACTGCTCGCCTAGGCAATTCCGGTACCTCGACTTCATAGCCCAATTCACCACCGAGATAAGGCATATTGCAGGCAAAGACAATGTTGTCGCCGACCCCTTATCTCGCGTGGAGGAATTACAGGTGCCGGTCAGCCTCAGCACCCTCGCAGACTCACAATCATCAGATCCAGAACTGAAGAAACTTCTTCAGGAAGGATCTTCCCTGGTGCTTGAGAAGGTGCAGGTCTCAGGGGAGCGTACGTCTGTGTACTGCGACGTCAGTACAGCGTCTCCCAGACCATTTGTGCCCAAAATGCTGCGGAAGCAAGCATTTGACAGCTTGCACTCCCTCAGCCATCCAGGCGTCTCAGCGACTGCCAAATTAATCGCAGAGCGCTTCGTTTGGCCAGGCGTCAGGAAGGACTGCAGGGAGTGGGCACGAGCTTGTCTAGCATGCCAGCGGGCTAAAGTGAGCCGCCATGTATCTGCGCCATTAGGAGCATATCACATCCCACGCGCTAGGTTCACCACAATTCATATTGACCTTGTGGGCCCGCTCCCAATTTCACAAGGCTTTAGATACTGTCTGACGGCAGTTGACCGATTTACCAGGTGGCCAGAGGTCGTACCTATTGTCGACATTACTGCTGAGACAGTAGCTAAAGCATTGCTGTCGGGATGGATTGCCCGGTTTGGCTGTCCAACCGACATTGTTACGGACAGGGGCCGTCAGTTCGAGTCGGCTCTGTTTGAACAATTGTCCAAGATTGCTGGTTTCCAGCACAAACGGACAACGGCATACCATCCAGCGTGTAATGGCATGGTGGAGCGATTTCACAGGCAACTCAAGGCGTCCATCACGTGCCATGCCAATGACAAGTGGACCGAGTCTCTGCCGTGGGTATTGCTTGGCATAAGGAGCGCATTCAAAAAGGATGTCCAAGCGTCTTCCGCCGAACTAGTTTACGGCGAACCGCTAAGGCTCCCAGGACAATTTTTTACTCCCAGTGATGACGGTACGACCGACATCACGGACTTTGCTGCGCGCATCCGCAAGTTCGCTCACAGCTTGCAGCCAACTCCAGCTTCCCGTCACAACAAAGCGAGCATTTTTATATTTAAGGATCTGCAGACCACTGATCACGTGTTCCTTCGTGAAGACGCACTACGTGGCTCGCTGCAAGCAGCGTACACAGGTCCTCACAAAGTTCTGCAAAGGGGTGATAAAGTTTTTAAAATTTTATTTAAAGGCAAAGAGGTCACGGTCTCAATCGACCGCCTAAAACCAGCCTACATATTGGCCGACAAAGCAGACCCATGACGATACTCCACCTGGCGGCAAAACTGAGTATACTACTCGTTCTGGTCGTCGGGTCAAGATACCAGATTTTTATCGCCCTTGACGGTCTCTGGAGGGGGGTGGTGTAGGGTATACACCTAATATATAGTTTACTTATTTGTATTATATATAACACAACACAAAACATTTACATACAAACAGATTTATTTACATGTATTTATAATAATCACTTATTACACATCACCGGCATCTATATTGACAACATCAATATAATGTCGGATGATGTCGGGACACCGTATATTGGAATCGCACCGCGGCCGAGCTACGTCATCGTGACGTGTACCGAGCGAGTGAGGTGGGAGCAGCGCGCGATCGTTGACTGCCCTCTCCGTGACCTTCAGTCGGCACTAACCACACAACGACGCGTGCGCATGATTTCTTTTGACACCTCTTGAAATCGCGCTATTCCCGTGTTTCGCCTGTTATCTTGTGTTTACTGTTCCATAAACTGTTAAACGTGTTTGTGACAACTACTGTGACTGTGCTCTATTGTCTTCTCTATTCTCCTTCTACTGTTTTGTGTTGTGCGTGTGAACTTATTCAATAGAACCGTGAGTACCTAGGCAGTGACTTTCATTTATACTTCTGCCTACCCAACACACTCGACAACACCGCTATAGGGGTAACGATAGCCGTTTTTGGTATGTCATCTCTTGCCACTGGAATTTGGTGATATGCTTTCACCAAGTCCAGGATGCTGAATATCGTCGCTCCATTAAGACTGTTGACAAAATCGTTGATATGTCTAACAGGGTACCGGTCCGGAACTGTTCTGGCGTTCAGACTGCGATAGTCGCCACAGGGACGCCAGGTGTCGTCCTTTTTCAAGGTCATGTGAAGAGGAGATGACCAAGCACTCTGCGAAGGACGCGCGGTACCGGAGCGGACCATCTCCTCAAATTCCTTTTTGGCAGATGCCAACTTCTGAGGAGCGAGGCGACGAGGTCTACAAGAGATAGGGGGACCGTCCGTGGTTTTAATGTAATGCACGGTATTGTGCTTAATAATTCTCGGAAGACCAGGAGGTTTGGTAATTTCCGGGAATTCTGAAAGCAGTAGTGAAAATGCAGATTTTTCTGCAACAACGGCCTTGACGCTGGATTGTTCGGAAATAGCAGCAGTGCAGGATGCCGATAAACCAGTAGTCCCATCGACTAGTCGTTTGGTGCGGCAATCGGGCAGCAAGTGGTAATACGCTAAAAAATCAGAGCCAATAATAGCGCTGTTGACGTCGGCGACGACCAAAAAAGCCAAACGAAACTGCGGCGCAGACCGAAATTCAACGTTATATTGACAGTGCCGTAGGTCTTAATGCTACTTCCATTAGCGGCGCTGAGCTCATAGTCAGAGCGTTTCCTCTGAACAGGGAGCCAGCGATGAGGAAAACAGCATAGGTCAGACCCGGTATCTATAAGAAACTGGCGTCTAGAACTTTTGTCGGTGACGAATAGTCGGCGGCCGTGACTTTGGGTAGAGTCGCAATCAGTTGCCGCCGCTACTGATTGCTCTCTCGGTTTTCCGACATCCAATCGCATGGGCTAATACATTTAGCCGCCTTTGTACCAAATTTTTTATGGTACCAACAACATTTACCTGGGTGGTCTGAAGAATTCCCACGAGAAGACCTTTTGCTGGACGAAGAACGATTGCGCGATGGTCGCTGTGATCGTCTTGTAGACAGGGCAGCTAAATAAATCTCCTCCATCCTAGATAAATCTTCGACTTGGTTGAATAGGGCACTCAGTGTAACTTGGGAGCGCCGAGAGGGGTTGAACCACCTGAAATTGTACATAAGTTAGCAGTGGTCGCAGACACCTCTAAAATGTTATCTGCCAATTCTGATAATTTATCCAAGCCAAGTTCAGCCTGGGCAGCAAGGATCGCTTGAACATGACTGGGAAGTCGACGTAGCCACAGCTCACGAAGGAGATTGTCGTCAGTGAGTAACGTACCAGCCAGCGATCTTAAGAGTCGAAGGAACTGGGATGGTTTTTTATCCCCGAGCTCCTCGATGCTAAGAAGCTGCCTGACTCGCTGTTCTTTGGAAGCAGATACTCGCTTGATAATGGTCTCTTTCAGCATCTGGTATTTACCGTCTTTGGGAGGATTAGTTACAATATATTCAACCTCTGTAGCAAGTTTGCTATCAATTTGGCTTAATAAATGACAGTACATAGTTGTGTCTGATGTTATGCCTGCTAAGTGAAACTGAGCTTCTACATGTCCGAACCATACTGCAGGGGCATGTGACCAGAACGGTGGCAGTTTTACACTAATTTTACATACCTGCGCTGGGGCTGGTTCAAGCTTTTGGTCGTGGCCGCTGTTTGTGTCAGCAAGTCTTTCCTGCATGGCAGCATTCTGAGCCTTTAGCTTAGCCAGCTCAGCTTGTAGCTCTTCCATGATTAGTAAATATTAGGCACAGAAATGTAAGATAAAAACAATTAAATATTAATTTTGAATACCGTATACCAGACTGGGAAATTAGTTAAATTAACCGTATACCATGTAAAGTGGGGCAAGCAATGCAATACACAAAAACATACACTTAGACTTAATTAAAATGGTCAAAACTTAATCCTAAAGTTAATATGTTACAAGCAAAACACACGGTAACAAATAATTAGTCCAAAATGCAACGACAAATTATTTTGTATTATTTGTTGCGAAACTGTCATTTAGTTGAACCGTAACTCTTAACTTAAGCAAGTAAATGTCCGGGAAAATGCGGTAACAATAGTCAAAACACACCACACAATGTTAGTTCTTGACAGGAAAATATTAAAAATCACCAGAGACAGCAGTTCGTATCGATCTTCGTAAATGCCAGTTTAAGTGTCACTGAGGCTGAGTAAGATTTGCCGTGATGCTAAATCCGAACGTGCGCAGATATAAACATGCTTCGTAAACGCACGAAAGATATCAGAAAGCGTCAAAATGGTGAAAATAGTATCGCCCAAGTTGAGATCACGCACATGCACAATGGCGTCACTAGATGGCATTGGATACCTCTCGTCAACACTACTCAGCGAAGAATTTCTTCGAAAATGCCTTGGAAGACACGCTGAATGCACTTCTCTTCATGCACAGACTTCACCGTGACAAAATCCAATCATTCAGGCAACAGCTACTAATATCTAATCTGTGCAGGCAACGCTGAATAGGCAGGAACGTCAGAAAAATCCTTTGAGATGTCCGCCGTTGGCTCCTTGCAGTTCTTCGAACGCGGTGGTCACCAATTTGGAGATTTATGTTACAGGCAGCGAATTAAATTTCCTCTATTGCAGATTAAAGATTTTTTATATATATTAAGTTTTAACAACAGTAATTATAAACGATTTAGGAGCAAGACGGTTTGGAGTAGAACCGACCTCCTAGTGCCCAAGTGACAGTTAGTGTTGTAACCCATAGTTAAAATACCAGTGATGTGACAAGGCGGATAACCGCCACAGTGGTAACGGGCTAATAAGGAACCCTACACTGCGCTTGGCCCGACACGCACTTGGCCGGTTTTTCTAAAATAACTCATTTTAATAAAAATTACATCAATACTGACAGATATCAGTCTGTTAGAGATCTTTATAAGTAAGCTAAGTACAGATTTATTTACTCCGTTTTTATCTTCCTGTCAGCACAGCCCAGCCCCCACTCCTTTTTTACTGGCATCAGTGTAAATTTTTATTGGTTCTTCTGGGTCAAATATTTTTAGAATTGGTTTCGAGCATTTGCATTTCTTCCAGTGAATTTTTCAATCACAAAATCTTTTATAATTATATCCTTTTAAACAAAAAAAAAAAATACACAACACATTGGAAAAACACATTCGAAACTTTTCTGACAGCTATAAATAACTACGAACGAGAAAACGATTGCAAAAAAACGAGACTAAATTACGATTACTAACTAATCATCTATCCCTCTACAACTTTTCTGCGCATACAGCATTGCACTGATTAAGATATTGCAATACAGAGACTTGATGCACTATTTCTGACGCCACCTAACGAAATACATATTCCAGGCACAAATTAGCAAAACGAGCGCAACAACCAGGTGAGTCCATCAAACAGTATCTACAAGCCTTGAAACTGCTCTCAGAAGAATGCAATTTTAAACAAGTAACAGCTGAACAAAATGTAAGTGATTTTATTAGAGACGCTTTCATATCCGGACTTTCGTCGTCCATAGTACGTCCAAGACTGCTGGAAAATAGCACACTCACTTTAGATGACGCATTCAAGCAGGCCCGCGCTCTAGCGATGGCGCAAATACACAGTGATTACCAGAAATCTAGTATTAGTACCATTGTCAATGCGGTCCACAATAACAATCAGAGAACTCACACCCAAGAACTATGCTATTTCTTTGGAAACAAGATACATGCCTGGCAAAATTGTCTGGCCAATGGTACAACCTGCCTTTTTTTTTTTTGGATGGGAAATCATCAAATGACTTCTCCCGCTCTGGGCGGAGCAGGAGGGAGTGTCAGACTTTTACTGACTAATACCCATCCATGTTCCTTCATCGAGCTTTGTGTTCCGGGGCCACAGGATCTCTTTAGAACAGTCCCGCAACCCCGGCAGGCATCGGTCCTTGCGGACCCCTTCCTTTTCCGACTCTCTTTGAGGCGCGCGTGGAACACGAACGCGCCGTCGACACTGCCTGTCGTCATGAGACGGACGGACGGCGAGCTAGCCCATAGCCCACCGTCCACAGGCCCGCGCCTACGGTGGCCGGGGGCCACGTGGTGGCCCCCGACGGGGACGCTGTGAGGTTCTCTCCCTCTCACGTTCCGCCACCTCCTTCTCTAGCATTACTGCTTCGCAGAAGGAGGTGACGGCGTCCCATTCCGTCTCGCTCCGGACCATGGCTTGCACCAGAGCCGGACGCGAGAGGTCGCCGCCGCCAATCGCCGCTTCGAGGACACGGCTGTGCTCCGCCCACACGGGGCACATCTCCACCGTGTGCTCCACCGTGTCCTCCGGTCGATCCTCGCAGTGGAAACACCCGGGCGTTTCCTCCCGCCCGATTTGGTGCAGGAACCTCCCGAAAAGACCGTGTCCGGTGAGGACCTGCGTCAGGCGGAAGGTGAGGTTGCCGTGGCGTCTCTCAAGCCACTCCTCAAAGAGGGGACTTACCGCCACTATTGTGGCGTGCCCTGCACGGGGTTGCGACAGTCGCTCTCTCCATGTCGCCATGAGATCCCGCCGGAAGTCTGTCCGCTGAGCGACAATTTGTCGCGGCAGCGGAGTTTCCCCCCGGCGTAGCGCCTCCGCGCGCCATTCACGCGCGAGGTTTATCGCTTCCAGATCCCATGGCGGCAATCCGGCAAGGAGGCACGCCGCCTCGCGGGCGATCGTGCGGTACCCACATGGTCCAACCTGCCCCAAATGTGAAAAAAGGGGGCATTTTGCAAAAGTGTGCAAAAGTGCAGTGACTGCGCCACCACAACGGAGTGCTTTTACTAATGCTATAGATGAACCGAACAAACACATGGAAAATGGAGAGTCGCTGAAATTATTATCATTGAGATGGTCCAGCCACAGAACATCGTGACAGAAACTCTGCGTCGTTCTGAAAGAGTACGACGTTCTCCTGCTCATCTAGCTGACTACGTAGGATAATAAATAAGCCCAGGAGAATGTAGTAAACATTCCAGATTCCCATTTGCAAATTCCCGCCCAGACTTAAGTACAAACACGTTAATTAATAAACTGACTGAATAATTTTCTACATTTGGAATGCCAACTTACGTCTGTACACTCAGATCGTGGCACTTCTTTTCTTTCAAAAGAGATGAAAGACTTTCTTCACCAGAAGGGCATTGCTACGAGCTACACTACACCGTACAACCCTCAGGGTAATGGACAAACGGATAGATACAACGGAATTATTTGGCGAACAGTACGATTTGCTCTGAAAAACCATGATGGTTATAGGTAGCTAAAAAAACCCGATTCCTAACAAAAAATATAAAACGATGTTGTATTACAAAACGAACATTATACCTAAAGTATAACCTTTGTAGAGATAACAAAAAACGAAACAAAAAAAAATATGACGACTACATTCGAATATTAAAAAGATGTATACAACATGCGCAACAAATTAATAGCTTACAAGTACATCAACAAAGCAAAAAATGCAAGTAAAGCAGCATGGAATTTAATTAAAACAGATGTTAATAATACGACAAGTTACTCTGAGATTGACACAATACAAATCAATACTGAAATTTATGATGACCCTAACCATATCTGTGACCTTTTCAATGACACATACATATCCCTACCAATACGACCCAGAAGCCACGAGAAAACAATCAGAATACCAATGTTACAATTCCCCAGAATCCTAAAAGCATTTTCCTAACACAAACTGAAACAGATGTATATAAAATCATTCATAATTTAAAAAATACGAACTCAGCTGGTTATGACGACTTAAATACTAAAGTGTTAAAAAAATGTGCACTGAGCTTGGTCTCGCCCTTAAGTTACTTAATAAATTTATCCCTAAGTGAAGGAGTATTTCCAAGTCGACTGAAAAGGTCTATTGTCAAACCTTTATACAAGAAAGGCTTAAAGTCAGATATGAGTAACTATCGACCAGTCACTGTAATCCCCATATTCTCGAAAATATTTGACATGAAAACTTTTTGACATCATGTGTGGCATATTTAAAAAAGAACAGTTTGGATTTAAGAAGGGGAGCTTCAGGCTTCAGCATCTTTCTCCTTAATAAAAACAAATAACCGAAAGTCTAAACCAAAAATCCAAAATAGGCTGTGTCTTTCTAGACATGACAAAAGCCTTTGACTTTGGCTGCCATAAAACATTACTGTCCAAACTTTCTAACTATGGAATCCGCGGGAAGGCCAACGATTGGATCAAAAGCTTTCTTACCGACCGAATGCAATGCGTAGAAATAACAAAAAATATCAAAATGAACAAAAAAAATTCAGATCAAAATACAGACAAAACAATTTCGGCACACCTCAAAGAGGAATTATATCCCCTCTTTTTTTTCTAGTATACATCAACGACCTACCAGAGGCGATTAACGAGGAGTGCGTACTATTTGCTGATGACACAACATTGATTATTATAAGCGACGATAATATCATCTGCCTAGCCTTTTTCCCAAGTTTTATTGGGATCCGCTTCCAGTCTAACCGGATGCAGCTGAATACCAGTATTTTACATAGAGCGACTGCCTATCTGACCTCCACAACCCAGTTAGTACTGGGTAATACGATACCCCTTGATAAGACTGGTTGTCAGACTTTTTGGGCCACTGACTACCTGTAACGACTGTCAAAGATCACAAATGACAGCCGGGACCAACTGCTTAACGTGCTTTCCGAGGCACGGAGAAAACTCGGCATGTAATGAGTGGTCACCCATCCACAGACCAACCTAGGCAAGCACGGCTTAACCTAAAGATCGACCCGAGCGGCTGTTATTATTTAGCCACGAGCTCCTCCACGAGTAAAAGCGACGAAAATAAAGACTTAGAAAAACGAATTGCTGAAGCACTACACAAGGCAATCAAATGGCTAGAAAAAAACAACTTAAAAATAAACATGACAAAAACAAATATTTATAATAAAATTCCAAGCACTCAACACAAACACAGATACACTAGACATCCAGTATAACAATTGCCCCTTAAACATTGTTAATGAATGTGTATTCTTAGGTATAACCGTGGACAAAAATTGCAGTTGGAAACCACACATATAAAACATACTCGAAAAAATTGATCGTTTTGTGTATGTCCTGAAAAGAATAAGTCAAATGGTTAATCTAAATACCGCAATGGTTGCTTACCATGCTTATGTAGCATCTGTACTCAGATATGGTCTTATAATTTGGGAACTCAGTAGACGTGGAAAAAGTTTTTAAAGGACAAAAAAAATGCGTCCGGGCAATGTGTGGGGCCCACTTTTTAGATAGCTGTAAACCATTATTTCAAAAGCTTAAAATACTGCCTTTACCATGTTTTTATATTTTGGAAATATGCATTTTTGTGAAAAAAAAATATGAATTATTCAAAAAAACCAGTTACAAAATAAATAGTAGAACTCGGCACAAAGACAAATTGAAATTACCCCAAATAAAATTAATGCTATTTAAAAGAAATACTTACTGCATGGCAATTATGATATATAACCATTTGCCAAATAGTATTCAAGACTTGTCATTGCCGATGTTCAAAAGGGTATTATCCAGAATGTTATTAGAAAAAACTATTACATTGTTCAAGAATACTTAGAGGATAAGTCGTTAGCCTAGCAGCAAAATAAAGATAGCCTTGACATGACATAGTCATTGAAAATTAGAATTATCACTACAATACTATCTTTATAAATATATTTTGCATAATTGATTCCCTAATTCATAATAATAAATAATATAATGAAAAATAGTTTATTAATTATTAATGGTGTTGACTTTCACAAATTGATTTAAAAATATTTATATTGACCTTATCTCATAAATTCTAATTTTTTGACATCTATCATTTTTTGTTATTTAATAAATCCTATTGCTGACATTTTGCTGACAACTGTTCAATCACAGTTTGGTGTCAGTTTGTCAGAAGAAGAACGAGACATTCTTCATGAATTTAGTACAAGATTCTGTCTGTGTTATGAAAATGGAAAGCAGCGAAAAGTACCACAGATAATTTCCGAAAACTTTACGTGGCTTGGTTGGAACAGAAAATTGAGTGGCCAACGTGTGTAATTGAAAATCTACGACCTCAAGAACTCGGTTTCATTTGTTACTGGAGGTTCAAGCCGTAAATGGGCTCCGGCCCATCTCGTAACTTTCCCTTTTCGGCAACTAAACAAAATAGCATCACAAAAGTCACATTTCGTAACTATTTTGGAACCTCCAGTAACAAATGAAACCGATGATTTCTGTGCTCCCTCTACAAGTTCGTCAGTCGGAACATTGGCTAAACCAGCTGCAAGTCCACACAAACCAATCGCAAATCTTGGAGTGAAACAGAAGAAACGAAGAGTTTATGATTTCGAGTATAAAGATCAAAAAATAACTGAATTAGCTTACGCTACAATAGCTAAATTGACACAAGAAGGCAATGATAATTTGACAACAGCACCTGCTGTGTGACCTGCTTCTAAAGAACCCAAAGGAGGCGGACAATATTATAGAACGGGTGAAACAAACAAAAAAAAATACTTTCACACCTGCAAAAGCACTTGGCTTATTATTCTCACTTAAATTATCTAAGTGGCAATACATACGAGTGACATTAAGAGAATCTACTCTTCATGAAGGTATCACAGATTTGTATCCTTCATATTACAAAATCCAACAAGCTAAGTTGGATTGTTACCCTCCAAAAGATGCAATAACGGACCTAATAGCCAAAGTTTCTCTTCAAGCACTTTTGGACTTGACTGCTACCAAAATTATAAAAAGCCTATCTCAAGATATAAAAGGCAAAAGTATGACACTAATATCCAAGTGGGGATTTGATGGTGCTTCAAGCCAAAGTACCTACAAACAAAACATTGAAGGGGAAGAAAGCGGCGATGAAGATGCAATCTTTATGACAACTTTAGTTCCACTAAAAATTCAATCTGGAACCGAAATAATTTGGGATAATCCAAAACCGTGCTCGGCGTTGTATTGTCGTCCAATACAATTTATCTTTGCAAAATAGTCAAAGATTTTAGTGCAGGAACAATTGGCCAAAATTGAAGACGAGATAAAAAGTCTAAGGCCTACGCAGTACGACAGTAACACAATTGATCATAGTCTGGTAATGACTATGATCGATCGAAAGGTATGCACATATCTTTCAGACGTCAAATCGTCTGCAACTTGTTACTTGTGCTTGGCAAAACCTTCAGAAATGAACGATTTACAGACAGTTTCGCAGACACGTACAAACAGATCTGTACAAATTTGGACTATCTCCTCTGCATGCTCGCATCAATTGTATGGAGTGTCTGCTTCATATTGCATACATCCTTTACAAAATCACTCCAATGCGAATGGAGATACTTATTTGCCGATAAGGTGATTTTATGTGTGTGTACGGTCAGAAGGTTTGGCAAAGTAAAAAGCATGTTCTCAGTTGAAGGTTTACTGAACGACTAACACAAAGATTACAATACAGTACAGTGGTTGAGGGCTTAGAGTTAACTTACGAGCTACGTCATACATGACCTAAGACTAAAGATGTATAAGTAATTTGCCTACGCGCTACAATCCTCCCCCCTTAGATTAAACGACAAAATTTTAATTTGTGACAACCCAAAAGAATACAAAATTATCTATGAACTAATTAAAACTACAGACGATAACAATACACAAATTGAGTTGTGAACAATGGTTTTACTTATGCTAGAGCGTTCACACTATGCTACTTATACTAGAGAGAGTATTATTTTCGGCACATGTTGTTTACACTACACTTTAACTTTGAGATTTGCACTCGCGATTTGCTTGTAGGTTGGGCATCCCTGGTGATGCGCCGATAGCACGTTGTGTGATCGCGCGGTTGATTTTGTCTCGACGGAGGCTTCGATGCGGCGCTTGCAATAGCACCACCCCACGTAGAGTATAGATAGGGTTACCGCTGTGCTGACTAGGATGTTTGCGGCTAGCGACATCTTGTGGGTGACGGTAATGGTTTCATCTTGCAGCGAAACCTTGTGGCTGCGCTGTTCTGCGCCACGATAGTCATCTTGCTAGCTGGCTGGCCCATGTTGTCTGATTGCTGGCTGGTATGAGTGCGGCGATAGTGAACGTTTGTTGAAGAGTGACGGTTATTCATACGAATGATAAAGACGTTGACGGAGGCGGCTCATATGTCGAATCTCACGGTCTTCTTAACGACCCGGCCCGATTTCGTTGTAATCAGCGGTGTCGTAGTGCTTGAAGTGATGTATGGAGTCGTAACGTTCGCCGGATGTGGGACGGTGTCGGGTGGCGTCGTTGTTTGGGTCTTCTGGCGTGGGACCGACACATTATCAAATTCCAATAGGTAAGCTGGTTTTAGACGATCAAGTGACACTGTGACTTGCCTTCCGTTACAGTCTAATGTATAAAATTTTGGATGTTGTTTTAATACTTTATATGGACCTTCGTATGGTGGTACCAAAGATCGACGTGCTTCATTTCTAACAAACACATGAGTGTTAATGGCTAAATCTTTATGAACGAATACACTATTGTTGTTGCTATGTAAACTTGAATGTGAGAGTTTGGGAACGGATGACAACGACTTGGTTAACAGTTTGATGTAGTCGCTGTCGTTAATATTGGTTGTAGATTTTGAATTAAATAGATCACCTGGCAGTCTGAGACTACTGCCGTATAAAAATTGTGATGGACTGTATCCCAGATCTAATTTAACTGCCGAGCGCAACCCTAGGAGTACTAGAGGTAATTCCCGTAACCATTGTGTATTTGAACATTTTGCCATAATAGCAGCCTTTCAGGTACGGTGAAGTCTTTTTATCATGCCGTTCGACTTTGGGTTGTATGCAGTTGTGCGAACTCGTTCGATGCCAAGTCTTTTTAATAACTGCCGAAATAAATCTGATTCGAATTGACGACCTTGATCTGAGGTTATACGTATTGGACAACCGAAACGAGCAATCCAATGCTCTACGAACACCTTAGCAACCGTTTCAGCTGTTATATTTTTTACGGGTATAACTTCTGGCCATTTCGTCACCCTGTCGATGATGGTAACGCAATATTTAAAATCCTCTGCCGGTGGCAGTGGTCCTATTATATCGATGTGTACATTTTCAAAACGATTACCTGTGCTGTCAAATTCGCCTATCGGTGTTACTGTATGGCGTTGAATTTTAGATTTTTGACAGGGAACACACATTTTAACGAAATTTTTTATGTCGGTATTCATGTTGCTCCAGAAATACCTTGACTTAACTAAGCGTTGAGTAGCTGCGACGCCGGGATGACTCACATTGTGTAAAGTCTTTATGGCGAGTTCCCGGAACTGTATGGGTAGATAAGGACGTATATCGTTTGTTGATGTTTCGCAGGCTATTTTTATTTCTGAATCGGGCATTGTTATTAATTTAAATTGGAGTTTGTCGTGTTTGCGTAGATTTTGTAATTCCGGATCGCTTTTTTGTAGTTCGGCTAACTTTTGATAATCTACTAGTGATGGCAAGATAATCTCATCGATTCGGGATAATGCGTCGGCGACTGTATTTTTGTCACCTTCTATGTACATGATGTTATCGCAAAATTGGGAAATGAAGTCTAGTGGTCTCAACCGTCTAGATGTGAGTCTGAAGGCGATACCTTTTTAGATAGGGCGAAGGTCAATGGTTTGTGGTCTGTTAGTACTGTTAGCTGTCTGCCTTCTACCATATGGCGGAAGTGTTTAATTGCCATGTACATTGCTAGGAGTTCCCTATCGTACGTGCTGTATCTTGTTTGGGTATCGGTGAGTTTCTTTGAATAAAATCCTAGAGGTTCTAATTTATCACCAACTTTCTGATTTAAAGCGGCGCCTACGCAAGTACCGGAAGCGTCTGTCATCAACACTAATGGCACGGTTGCGTCGGGATGCGATAACGTGACTGTATTATTGATGGCTTGTTTACATCGACTGAATGCTTCTAATGCACTTTCGGTCCATGTAATTTATGTTTTGTCGCGTTTTTTTGAATTGTGTAAATACGCGTTTAGTGGTGTTTGAATTTCTGCAGCTTTTGGAATGTTGAGCCTGTAGAAATTCATCATTCCGAGGAAACGTCGAAGTTCCTCTATTGTATTGGGTTGTGAATAATCATTAATAAGTTGCGTCTTGTTTGCGCTCGGTTTTATGCCTTTTGAGTTGATGTGGTAACCGAGGAAGCTTAACTCGGATTTACCGAATTCGCATTTATCTGTGTTGATTGTTAAACCGATATTATTTAATCGTTCTAAAACTATCTCTAAATGTTTTGCATGCGTTTCTTTTGAATCTGAAGCTATAATTACATCATCAAGGTAAGGAAATGCAAAGTCAAGACTTTTTAATGCGTTGTTGACTAGTCTTTGAAAATCTTGCGCTGCGTTACGTAACCCAAAGTTCATTCTCGTAAATTCGAATAAACCGAATGGAGTTATGACTGCAGTTTTTGGGATGTCTTCGGGAGCCATTGGTATATTATGGTAAGCTTTCCGGACGTCAATTTTTGAAAATATAGTTTTCCCTTTGAGTAAATATGTGAAATCAAGTAGTCTTGGTAATGGGTAACGGTCGGGAGTAGTTTGTGCGTTAAGTCTACGGTAGTCTCCGCACGGTCTTATTTCACCGTTTTTTTTACTAACGCAAACAAGTGGGTTAGCCCAAGGACTATTCGAAGGTCTACAAATACCTAATTGCATCATTCTTTCGAATTCTGCTTTGGCGACTTTGTATTTCTCCGGATTAAGCGGTCGTACTTTTTCATGGACCGGGGGTCCATTAGTGTAAATGTGGTGTTGAACATCATGCTTAGGATGTGTCTTAAAGTTTTCTAATTTGGTGATGTCGGGAAATTTTTGTAATATGAGATGGTATTCGTCGTTTACATCGATTGATCGAATACTCGATTCAGGGCAATTTGTAATATTTGTGTCGCGCGATATTAAAGTGAGTTTGTCTATTAGTTTCCTACCATGTAAGTCTACTATTAGTTTGTTAGCAGCAAGGAAGTCAGCGCCTATTATTGAACGTTGTACATCGGCTAGTATGAACTTCCATTGGAATGGGCGACGTAAACCTAAGTTAACTGTGATGGATTTTTCCCCGTATGTTTTGATTTTTGTGCCGTTGGCTGCATATAATATGTAATCTGATGTGGATGCGTTTTGCCTTTTACCGGCTAAAACCGACACATCAGCACCAGTGTCGATAAGAAATCGTGCACCAGTTTTAATATCTGTAACACATAAACGATAGGAATTGTTGACACCGGCGACATTGTGTATTTGACCCGGTGTCTGTATTAGTTTTCCGGGTTCCTTTTATTGCAATTTATTGTGTCGCCGCATTTACGCGCATTTATGCCATAAGTGAAGTGGTAGAAACACTGGTAATTCGCATCACCTGGTTTCTCTTTTTGTCTGAGGTAATTCTCCCTATTTTTTATAAGTGATTTCGCAACTTTTAGAGCGCGTCCGGGAAGTTCCACGGCTATAACAATCTCGGCTTCGCGACTCGCGGTTCTGATGGTTAATGGAATCGTCTAGTTTAGTGCGTAATTCTGAAATTTCTAGTTTCATTTGTTTTAGCTCATTTACAATGGTTTCGGGAAGTGTTGGGTCTGCACTCGGAGTTGTTTTAGAAACCGGGGCTATTTCAGATGGTCTGGTATTTTCCAGAATTTTATCAGCGATTTTAGCCAAACCATCGAGTTTTACCTCGTCAGTGTCGCATGCGGTTATGACGGCCCTAATTGAGTGTGGAAGACGACCTGTCCACAATAACTTTAGAGTATCGTCTGGGACTTTATTTTTCCCTAAGTCTCGCATACGCCGTAATAATTGTGAAGGCTTTTGATCTCCGAGTTCGATTTCGTTTAAGAGTTGGTTCATTTGTGTTGTTTCCGACTCTTCGTAAACTGAAATTAACCTATTTTTTAGAGTTTCATATTTATTATTCTCAGGCATGTTTTCAAGAATGTCACTAATATCAGGTAATTCGTCAGGTTTCAGCCTAGCTATTAGAAGTTGACTTTTGTGCAGGTCACTTGCCTTTAGAGGATCCACGATGGCGTTGAATTGATGAAACCAGAGTCTTGGTCGATCTTGCCAGAAGTCCGGTATCCTCGGTGTCATGGAAACTGCCGTCATCTGTTGCGGCTGTGGCTGGTCTTGGGTTGACATGGCTGCAAGTTGTTGAGAGAGCTGCGGCCTGGTAGAGTGAGTCGTTCGTTTTTACGCGCGATGAATTATAGTCTTTGTTAAAAACTTGGAACTCGATACGCGAGCGGACGCGTCGGGTGTCACCACTTTGCCGATAAGGTGATTTTATGTGTGTGTACGGTCAGAAGGTTTGGCAAAGTAAAAAGCGTGTTCTCAGTTGAAGGTTTACTGAACGACTAACACAAAGATTACAATATACAGTACAGTGGTTGAGGGCTTAGAGTTAACTTACGAGCTACGTCATACATGACCTAAGACTAAAGATGTATAAGTAATTTGCCTACGCGCTACACTTACAAACAGTCATGGATAATACCTATGAGGAATTCCACTCATTAAAACAAACCATCATGACAACGCTGATACCGTCAATCTTAGACAGAAATAACGTCATTTGAACATGAACTATTCAGTCTACCGGTGAAACTTGGCGGTTTAGGTATCACCGACCCCATGAATAACAACGACTGATATAAAACGTCGTTAGAATCAAATAGCATACTAATGCATGCCATCAAATCTAATGAAAAACTAGACTTATTAACTAGACTATCCCATATAACTCATGCTACAAAGACTGTCAAAGAAGAAAAACTATTGTGGCAAAAGCGAATGTAATTTCATAATATCTAAACTATTACCAAATTAATTGAAAAGATGTATCCAAAGAGTTTTTGAAACGAACTCTTCACAATGGCTAACTATCATCCCGACCACAATAACAATACTGATCTCACAGCTACCCAGTTTAGGGATGCTTTAGCTATTCGATACGCCCACGAACTTACAAACCTCCCAGAGGCTTGTCACGGATGCGGAGAGAGTAATTCGACATAAATCATGCACTAAACTGCAAAAAAGGAGGATTAATAAAAAAAGGTCACAATCAACACAGAGATGACTGTGAAAATTGGGCTGAGCTACCTTGAGAACTGGAACAATAGAACCCATAATGCAAGTCGCAAGTATCAATCAACCATCACTTATAGGTGATATGTTATTAAACAGTGTGTGGGAACCTGTAAGGAAAGCGTTCTTCGACGTTCGCATTGTAAATGCTGATGCTTTCTCTTACAACAACCTCACATGGCAAAAAACAGCACAGAACCGCATCAAAGCTAATGAGAAATGAGGAAACGCATATTCTCAAATAGTGTACTGGTTGAAACTGATAATACAAATCTCAGTTATAAGAGCAGTTTCAATGAGAATAAAAGGCACGTGAAAACATGCCTTTCAATGTGAAGATGGAGCAGGAATACGTTAGTGACAGTTTGATCTCGTGAATCAGAAATATTTCTATATTTATGTGTGCAATGTAGGTATGTAACTCTCAGTTGTTTCTACACAATACCGTTTATTTACATTAAAACCTTATATTCATACAGACAAGATTTGAAAACATGGTCGGTAAGAGGAGACAACAAAAATATCTTAGAGGCAAGGAAAAAGGAAATCCAATAAAAATTCCAGGCAGAGTTAGGTTTACTGATTGATAAAGTTAAACAGGGAACTGGAACAACCAACGATGGGAACACTGCAAGAAAGTTTTTTGAGTTTCCAGACAATACTGCTGCCATTACTGGCTTAGACGAAGAGCTTATACGAAGATTTGCAGTAATTTTAAGCCCGAAATCGGGAAAAAAATTGTAAGTGGTCTATGTCTATGAAACTCGATTTTCGACCCACTGAGCGCCGCACGATTTCCCGTGCTTTAGGTATTCGTGGTGATGATGTGCACGGTTCATCTTTATTCGCCAGTATGCTCTCGATAAGGATGCAATTAGCTTCCGCCTGGTTTTTGGTAATATTTCAAACCAAAGACTGAAACATCTCTTCGGACATGGTGATATTCTTTGATGTTGATGTTTGGCACCATCGTCCTGTTTTGTTCGGCGTCCGTGTCGGATTCCGATCCAGCATCTCTTCCGGTAGGTTTCTTCGGATGTTTCGGCGGCATGGTAACAGGATACTAGTTCTCCTATTACTCGCTCAAACAACCGGATTTACGCGGGTGATATTTATGGACGGTACCAATTTAACAAACTATTACATTCGTTAATATTCTCGTTGCACAACACGAACTTTGGTACCTATTATTCGCGCCAAAACACTATGCGTGGACTTGCCCACCCACGCGTCGGTTGGATTTTTGGCGGGAAGAGAAAAATTATAAGTTTAACCTGCAGTACTCTAGGTACACAAACTAATTACAAAATAAAATTACAAACGAAACTAAATAAGTATACACAGATGACAAAATAATGTAATAACTAAAACGAAATGCAAACATGAGCTAAATGCAATCATGAAATTAATAATGCTACAAAATAAAAATAACACAATAGAAACAGTAACCGTAGTGATTACGTGACTGACGGCTATTGAACGCACGTTAATTATTAAAAAGTATATAATCAGGGTTAACAGTAGATATTTAACACAGGACTTGGAAAACAAAAAAAAACAGAAATAAACAGTAAGTAACCTAAGAAGTTATGGAAAACAATATACTTTTCAATACACTTCCTCAAAAACTGTATTTAACACAGGACTTGGAAAACAAAAAAAAACAGGAATAAACAGTAAGTAACATAAGAAGTTATGGAAAACAATATACTTTTCAATACACTTCCTCAAAAACTGGTTCCTATCGCACTATGATTAGTTTCAACATGACATGTAAGTATTTCACACGTGTGCGATTTCTTTCATTTTCCAACACGTGTGTGGGAATGAAAATTGCCACACACGTGTATACCTATACTTAGTCCAAATTGGTTCAATGCCTTTATTTGGAGGTGAATGTTTTTTTTTATTACGGCAAAGCAATATTGCGAATAATGCGTCTTTACGGCGTAAATATTTTTGGATAGTAGATCATAGATAAACATAAGAATAATTATTTTAAACTAATATTTACTTTTTTAAACAAATTATCATTTATTTGTGTTCTGAATTCAAAAATATTAAAAAAAACAACTATATTTTATACTAAGCTGTTTAACAGCTTCATACCTTTGCTTCTCCTTCAAACTGGCGAAAGCAAAGCGGGGAAAAAAAGAAAATTAAAATCATAGTTTCTTAGTAATTCATGACAAAAATATTTTTCGTTCTTTTATTTTATTTCTTCAAAAGTGTATCGAAAAACGTCGTCTGATACACTTGTTATTGCTGTTCTCGGCTCAAAAACACCCTCGCCTACGGCTCGGGAGTTAATTCCGCCTCGGATGCAAACTTTCTCCACTTGTATCAAAATGTACTATTAAACCTACTTGACCGTTATTCGAAACCTAATAAAACATGAGAGTAGCATTCTTGACTTCGTGCTAGTACTAGCCGTGCGGAAACAGCCCCACCAGTCCACCACTGTCTGCGTCTCGCTCTAATGTCTCTCCCACCACCCCCACCACCACCTAAGGCAGCTCGCGTGTCCATCGCGAGTTGGGCGTCATTGGCGTTTTGATTTCAGACCAAATAGGTCGCTAGTAAGAAGTGCTTGTCCTACAAGTCACTTTGTTAAAACTATTGTGTCGTGTGGTGATAATATTATTGTGCAACAGTGCATCGTTTAATAATTAACAAAAGTAAATTATTCGCTCTCTTGGTAAGTACCATTGCCTTTACTGCATACCTACATACCTAAACTGTTACTGACTTCCAATTTTTGGACCGTAAAATACTTTGTTTTTACGGTAACAGTTTGATTTCATTGTTATTTAAATCGAATTTCTAATTACGTAAGTATGCTTACGAAATATTTTTGTATTTGGAAAATAGTTTTTACCTACCTACTTATATGTACTATAGTAACGGTGATACCGTTCGATATACTTATTTAAATTAGATATTTAATTTTTTTTTTTTCAAATGTAGGTTTCTTGAACCTATTATGTGTTTTATTTCATAATGGTGATATTGTTAGGTATTCGAAGCGTAGGTATCGCAAAATCGCAATACCTACAGTGTAAATCTTTTCTTTGTTCTTTTTCTTTTGAACGTTATAAACTTTGACGTATTTTGATATTGCGTTTTTATTCAACAGTGTAGTAAATCTAAATTGTGATTTCGAATACGAACATGGATAAGGCAGGCCCATCCGCTGCAACGAGGGAGGAAGGTGCGGTTGAGAAGAATCGTAATGGTGCCGATGCCGTAAGGAAGCGTAAACGATCCTCAAGTACGGAGTCGAGGTCAAGCAGTAGTTCATTAACAAGCTCAAGCTCCTCGTCAAGCAGTCATACGAACCGTAATAACAGACGTCGTAGGAAGTACAAATCCAAAAGGAAACGTGACTCAAGTAAGTTAAACAAATTATTAACCGAAGTGTCTAACCTAAAATACGAGCTGTCCCGGCCGCAAACCAGCAGTCCAAGAGAATTTTATCAAGAAGAATGTAGTTCTTATGTAGATCCTAATATTAGCGGTGACTTATTTGAAGGGGAGGCCAATGAACCCCCCTTACCTCCGTCATCCGCTGTTGATGCTGGAACATGCTACGATAATACGTTTAGCCTAAACATTAGTACAAAATTGAAGGAACCATCGGTTCCTCATGCTTCATCAGCATTTTTGGATCAATTAACAACCTTGCAACATTTTGGGCTTTCCGATTGGAACAGTGTGCGCTACGCGGACGTACAAAAGCTGTATGTTCATGATCCAGGTTTTACTAACCTCGAACTTAATGAAGAAATAAAGCGTTATGATACTTCTAAGTTTACAGCACAGATGGAAAAAGCTTTTTCAGGTATAGCTTATGCTTTATTAAAGCAAAGGGATGTAATGCAAAATGAAATGCGAAGCTTTTTAACATGGGCACAGCAGTCTGAGCAGTTAAGCCATGCCAATATTGTTGAGAAAATAACCGAAATCTTCACTAAAGGTGAGTATCCAAAAATAACAAGTGACATATTTCAACTAGTTTGTGGAGACAGAGCTGAGCTTGTGCAATACAGAAGAGAGGCCATTATAGCTTCGGTGAAAGACCCGTATCATAAAAGTGCATTGCGGAAAATTCCACCGACATGTTCCCACTTATTTGACAGCGACAAGTTTACAGCTGTCCTGGAAAAAGCAGGAGGCGTGAAAAGCGTATTTTGGCCCAAAAATAAGGATCGCACCAACTCTGCACCGCAGAACGATCCGGGGCCATCGGAGCGACCAAGTACGTCGTACGGTCCTCCGTCAAAAATATCCCAGGCCCCAAAACGGGACAACAAACCTGCTTTTAAAAGGAACAACCGTGACCAAAATCATCAATCCTTTCGAGGCAAAGGTGGAAGAAGAGGAAGACATAACGAGGGTCATAAAGGCCGCAGGGCAAACTCTCCCTGATCCCGCCGGGATAGGAGAGAACAAAATAAACGCAAATATTGACTCGAGAATACCTTTTCGTGCCGGTCAACTTCAATGTTACCACAGCCGTTGGGAAGCGCTTGGGGCACCGCCCTACATTAAAAAAATTATAAAAGGCTACCGTATTCCTTTCAAGCGGAAACCACCGCTCAGTCAACATTTTCGTCACCGTCTAACTGCACACTCGCCAGAGATGTCAAACATAATTTCGGAAATGTTATCACAAGGTGTAATACGACAGACCAAGCGATCCCCGAGTTTTATATCAACAATGTTTCTTCGCCCAAAAAGCGACGGCACGATGAGGCCTATTTTCAACCTGAAAAACCTAAACGAGTATGTTCACACCGACAAATTCCGGCTTATAAATATCCACAAAGTGCCCGACTTCCTTCAGGAAAGCGACTGGATGGCCAAAATAGATTTGCATCAAGCGTATTTTCATCTACGGATTGCACGAACACACCAGCGATACGTACGTCTAATGTACAACGAAAAACTGTACGAGATGACTTGCTTGCCGTTCGGTCTAAGTTCTGCTCCCAAAGCCTTTGCCACTCTAACAAACTGGGTAGCCCAGATACTACGTGAACAAGGCATCCGCACTCCAGTATACCTAGACGATTTCCTTCTAGTCCATCAGAACCGTTCGGTTCTACAGTCCCATGTTGCAACCACAATAAACTTGCTCGAACACCTGGGATGGATAATAAACAGGAAAAAGTCTGTTTTAGTCCCACAAAAGTCTCTGGAGTTCTAAGGCATCGTATGGGACACATGGAAAAATATCAAATATCTCCCAGAAAGAACAGCATCCAAACTGAAAGACTATGTTTCGAATTCCCTGCTATCTCGTTCGGTGGAACTGAAACAACTTCAGATACTTATAGGGGTACTGAACTTCGCCAGCTTTGTCGTGACAAGAGGAAGATTAAACTATCGAAGCCTTCAATTGCATGCAAATGCTCTTCTGAAGACACCTGCCTGCACAAAAACACAGCTAAGCCCAAAAGCAAAAAGGGAACTCCTGTGGTGGCTAGCGAATTACAGAGTCCCTTCAACCATTCACTGTCCTCTACCATCACACTATCTGACAACCGATGCGAGCGACATCGGCTGGGGGGCCTTGCTAGACAACACGAGCTTACAAGGCACATGGTCAGCGACGGAACAGGAGTTGCATTGCAACCAAAAAGAACTCATTGCCATAATAAACGTCTTACGAGATCACTGTCGTTACCTGAGCTCTTCGGCTTTACTAGTCCAGTGCGACAACAAAACCACGGTATCGTACCTACGCAACGAAGGCGGCACGAAATCTCAAGCCCTAGTAAACCTTGCAACAGAAGCTTTCGCAATACTAGATCAGCACAACATCCACATGACGATTTATCACCTGCCAGGCAGTTACAACTCAGAAGCGGATCACCTGTCTCGTCAGAAGACACCTTCAGAATGGCACCTTCTGCCAACTGCAACAGAAGTAATTTTCTCAAAATGGGGACAACCACAAATCGACCTCTTTGCCTCTCGACGGGCACATGTCCTACAGGACTATTGCACACTCGACAGAACCGACCCGCGAGCCAGGAGGTACGATGCTCTACCAGCGAACTGGACCTACACGCTAGCTTGGGTGTTCCCACCACCCCACTTGATCCCCAGGGTACTAGCACACCTAAACAAAGCAAGAGGCGTTTACCTGATAGTCGCTCCACGGTGGGACAAAGTATACTGGAGACCAGATCTGAAGAGCAGAGCATTAGGTCCCCCGTTCACCATCTGGAACCTACCCAAAGTACTAGTAGATGTCTCAACCGGTCTCCCGCCACCAAACGTGACAACAATGACACTCGAAGTTTGGAGATGTGGGGGTGGGAGCCAACATTGAAGGATTGGTCAGAAGAACAAAGGTCTCTTTTATCATCCAGTTGGCGTAAGTCTACTCTTAACACCTATAAACCAGCTTGGAAAAGATGGATGAACTGGGCTAAAAATAATGAGGTGAACTCACTACAACCGACTGGTTCTCAATTTGCACGATTCCTAGCTGATCAGCATCAAATAGAGGGGCTTTCCCTGACCACGATTCTCGTTCATAAATCGGCGGGCTCTCTCGGATAGTCAAACAAAAATAAGTTCGCACACCCTCGTAAGACAAGTTCTAAAATCGATCTCTTTGGCTCATCCTAAACTACCCAAGCCACCGATTTGGGATATAAATACGCTCATTTCATATTTAAGTCAGAAAAATCCTGAAACTGTTAACTTCTACGAAGCTTCCTGTCAAACTGCCTCAATCCTACTTCTCTGCTCTGGGCGACGTGTTCACGATCTTACACTCCGTCGGATTTCACCAGAACGCTACATTCAATCCAAAGATAATATAATTCTCTGGCCGGTTTTTGGATCAAAGACAGACACAGCTAACCGGAGACAATCAGGCTGGAAACTTCTACAAAATAAAGAAAATAAAAGTTTAGACCCAGTCCATTTGGTCAAACATCTGATCCATCTGTCACGCCCAAGAAGGGAAGTAATTTCGTCAGACAACTTGTTTCTGAGCACTTTTGGAGACCCCAAAGCAGCGACCCGCTCTATAATTGCCGGTTGGATGAAGAAAACGTTAAAGGACGCTGGCATACAGGGCACACCAGGCAGCTTCCGATCAGCAGTAGCCTCAAAGAACTGGATGGAACAGTTCCATCTAGACGACATACTCTTAAGAGGTAATTGGAAATCGGCCAATACTTTTAAGAAATTCTATTGCCGTGAGATTCGAGCAGATGCATCAAGGACTGATTTGATTACTACTCTCTTTGAGCCTGTCGAATAGAAAAATCATTAATAGAGTAAATTATTAACTAATTATAGCTTATTTGTAAGTTTCGAGATGCTCTCCCAACTCTCCCATTAAAATCCTCATACGTACAAAATGTACGTTAAAACAGTAAAACGATTGTTGTGTTGTGATTATTAAATAAAAACACAATTGTGATTTTTCAATATTCTGTTATTTCATTGCAAATATAATACACATTCACTCTAGATCACATTGGCGACACCACCACCAGGCGATAACAAACACGTCTCTCATGTTATATTAGGTTTCGAATAACGGTCAAGTAGGTTTAATAGAGACATTTTACCTAAAATAAAATGTGTATTAAACCATACTTACCTTATTCGAAACCTAATAACTTAAATACCTGCCTGGTGGTATAAAAACATGAGCAAATTCAATGACGCCCAACTCGCGATGGACACGCGAGCTGCCTTAGGTGGTGGTGGGGGTGGTGGGAGAGACATTAGAGCGAGACGCAGACAGTGGTGGACTGGTGGGGCTGTTTCCGCACGGCTAGTACTAGCACGAAGTCAAGAATGCTACTCTCATGTTTTATTAGATTTCGAATAAGGTAAGTATGGTTTAATACACATTTTATTTTAGGTAAAATGTCTCTATTGCTTTACCCCGCGCGAAAACATCGTCCACTGCTGGCTGGCCGACCGCGGTAGCTTGGCGAGTCGCGGAGTCGTGGGCGGTATTGCCAGCTCACAAAAATGTTTAAAAGGCAGTGCGTTCTACACAGAGTCTTTTGGATCGATACTTAGATATATCATTGCGATCGTATAGGCGTAGTGGACATCAAATTGAGAATCACTTAATTTGAAGTGGGTTTCGTGACGTGAAAGACACTGCTCAAGGGACGTGTTTTTCAAGTTCAGAGATGAACACCGAAGCCGGTATCAAATGTAAACATTACGTCTTTCTTCAGTGTTCCTAACGAAGTAGGGTACGTATAATGCTGGAATAATAAGGCTGCCTGCCCATTGAAGCGGAGCTAGGCTGCGGAGCGGAGAAACGGAGTAATATTAACCAATAGGATCGCATAAAATCTCTGCTCCGCTCCAGTATGCAATCCTATTGTTGTGTTAATATTTCTCCGTTTCTCCGCTCCGCAGCCTCGCTCCGCTTCAGTGGACAGGTAGCCTTATGCTAGTATTTGCTGAAGAAGAGCTAAAACGAAGTCGTCTGCGAATTGAAAGACGCTGCGCCGCGCGCCGCCTACGCGATTATGGATATTTTGTGTGTTTATCTATCTTGTAATATTTCCAAACGTTTATTTTCTTGTATTCGTTTTTTTAAAGATAAGGAATTTCATTTTATAGAAAAAGTTTATTTCTAGTTTGTGTGCGTTCGTCTTTCCTCGTTCGATTTTTTTCTATAAAATGCGACCTGGCACCGAATATTTGGACACCGATATCTGCAGCACGTAAAATCTTGATTTGGCTGCGACTGGATGCCGAAAACAAAATTTTTACACTGAATAATCTACAGCGTCATCTATCGTTTTTTAGTGGAAGCTGGCCTAGAAAAAACCTCAATAACTGGAAATCAAGACAGTGCCTCAGCGTTGATCTGTGACCCTGTGACATGGTAAATCGATTTCCGTAAAGATAGGGGCGAAACGTTCTCCCCAATCTCACCATGACATGTCATTACCAAAACAATTGCAGTGGCCGACTGGTATAGGTACACTTTGGCCGACTTCAAATTTTTAAGTGAAAAGGTACCTATTAATAATGATCGAAGGTGAAAAGTGATACTGACTTCTAAAGTCGACTTTGTCAACACAGAGTACATTTTTATAGTCTGTCAGTTTCACTTTCCATATATATTACTAGTACTCTTTGGTTTCACTTTTCACTTATAACAGAATGTGATCAAAAAGCTTAGCCAAAAAAAAACAAATTTTGTCAAACTAAACAACTGTCAATCTAGGCTGCATGGTCTCAGACCTTAGCAAGAATCAGGAACTAATTAAAAAACAAAAACTGTCAAACAAAGTGACACTGACACTGACAACCACCTGCCAGCCAGTTTGAATTTTCAAAAGTTTTGTGATTTTGTGTTTAACAGTTGAAAACTATATGAAAATTAACGAAACGGATAAACAACAGTTAAATATAACATTCGAAAAGTACTAAGGATACACCGTAAAAGGTAAACTAATTAGGAATAATAACTGTCTATAAGCTGTAAATTACGTTAAAGTTTATATTAAAGATGAGTCATTTCGCCGGTTTAATTTTGAAAGCGTGTTTACCTAATATTATTACCTAAATTACGGCTTAGAATAGTTTCAAATACATCATGATCATATAAATATTATTATTTTGCCACTATTTGCTTTTTCTATTGTAAACATAAGATTTTTCAGTAAAGTACTTGCAGCTTTTTTGTGTTGAATAAAACGTATTAAACTGAGTATTCAAAAATGTTTGTGTGAACCTCAAGTAATTTTAAATCTGTGTCCCCTTTCTCGTTGGCGCATTTATATGTTTCTGAAATGTGAAGCAGACTCAGGGTTGGTATAATTTATCAAAATTATGAAGAAATAGTCAGCTTACAAAGACTTTTCAAATTAAACTATATAAATATTTGTACTTAAAAGTCATCCTTAGAAGTGTGCAAATTACCTAGATAGAATTAAAAGACTTTTTATTTTATTATAACTAAAAAATTGTCAACAAAAGTTTTGATAAAAACAATAAAAATAGTTTTACAGAACCTACTTCTGCACTATCCTCAGCACACATATTTTTTGTTCCAGATGCCATCAGTATACTCATTCTCTCGCAGTGACAATGAGATCATGCAGGAGTTGCTGCGCGTCTTTAGCTCGGGTCGCGGGACGGCTCGGGAGCAGTGGAGCATGCAGGCAGAGTTGCTCGTGGAACCTGTCGGCTGGGACGCATTGTGGAAATTATCCAAAGATTTCTGTAAGAAGTTTGGTAAGTTCCTTGATATATTGTATTTTTAAACCCCCATGAAAAAGAATAGGTTTTTAAGTATGTATTATAATATAAAACTTCTAATGAAGTTTTCTCGTGAAGGTTTGGGCAGGTGGCCTTTGCTTTCAAGCTATTCATGTTTCTGCAACAGCATTCAACTTAGCTTTACATAATCATACTATATCACCCTAATATTAAAAAAGTAAGTTAGTAAGTTTTTAAAGTTTTTAATAAAAACTTTCGCTTTTATAATAATTTCGCCTTTTTATAAAAAGTAACAAACAACACATACATAAAAACTTTTTATTATGTGTTGTTTGTTATCCTTTCACGCAAAAACTACTTAAAGGATTTGTATGAAATTTAGCACACAGATAGTTCATAAACTGGATTAACACACAGGCTACTTTTGATCCCCGTAGTAAGTATACTGTGAGACAATTATCGAGCACCATGCGAGCGAAGCCACGGGCATAAGCTAGTGTGACACAAGGTTTTCTGTAGCTCATGGCAATCTTATATATATTAAAAATATTAAAAAAATATCGCTGGACATTACACACAGCGCCATCTAGTGCCACACTAAGCAACTTGTGTCGTGGAAACCAGATAGTTAATATACTACATAGATACTTTTTTTTGTTTGTAAATACATACTTATTATACATATAAACATCCATGACTCGGGAACAAATGCCCATGCTCATCACACAAACATTTGCTCTGACCGGGATTCAAACCCGGGACCCTAAGAACGTAAGGCAGCCTCACTACCGCTGCGCCATTCGGGTCGTCAATATTTATTTATCTTGTCATTTTTGCTGGTTGAACGAGACTTTGTCTTGGCCTTGTGATTAGTGAAAATCAATTACTTCATTCGCTACTTAAGCTATTGACCTCTTTATCGTATATAATTAAAGAAGACATTGACATCAAATCATTTAAAACTGAATGATCTCTGATTTCTGTTAACAAATAATAACAGTGAATTTAATGATCATAAAAAAAAGACAGACTGACTTGACTGCTTTGATGGTCTAGTGGTTGCAAGCTTGACTTCTGAGCATGGGTTTGATTCCCAGGTCAGGCAGTGTTGTTGGGTTTTTCCATCAGGAACTTCTCAGTAGCAGCCACGGAGTCTGGATTTGTTTTTGGTTGATGGCAATAGGCTCACCCCCTGAGACTTAAACATAATTGGTGAAATGTGAGTGTACTACTATGTACATCTCTGCCTAACCCTTCGGGGATTACAGGCGCGATGATATAATGATGAACACAGGGGAAAAAAACATGTAATCCGTATTGATCATGTTGAGCAAGAATGCTTAGCAAAATAAGCTAGTTTTATTGATGCTATTGTATTTTATATTTTACAGAAGTAAGATTCCCTTGCATTGCCTATGTATCGGTCACTTCTGTAGACTTCGAGAACTTGTCTGCATGTGTTGATGTGCTCAGTGTACAACATGAGTCGGTATCTCTGCCAGAAAACATTGTTGATGTACCGCTGATTGAGCTCTGGCCGACTATGAAACAAAGAGAACAGTGCATAAACGTCGCTACAACTGCAGAGTTCATTGATTTGTTAAGGTAATTCTTCACATTTCATGTCACGACTTTCTTCGGCTAGAATTACCTAGTTCTTTTGCATTGTCCATTCAGATCAGAATAAACATTTTCCTAATCCTCCGGGGATTACATGCATTGAGTTTTTATAAATAAGATATATTTACTTCCAGATTCTACTACAACGACATATGGATGCCATGGGACGACGCTGACGATAAAATTCTCTTACCAAACACAATAGAAGAACGTATGCAACTGTGGTCTGATATGCACAACGGGACTATACCGAACTGTGTGGTACGGTCCATTACGTTGCTCAGGAATAGTGCTATTGATGCCCATGACAAGCTGAGGCAACTGGACTCCTCGCTGTGTGAAGGGGATTTGGCAAATGACGATGGTAAGATTCAGATAACAGAAATAATAATTTTGATGTACAATTAAGTATGCTCTATAAT
Organism: Xestia sexstrigata; assembly: GCA_941918905.2. NCBI lineage: Eukaryota > Metazoa > Arthropoda > Insecta > Lepidoptera > Noctuidae > Xestia > Xestia sexstrigata. Next base: position 6,996,023 of record OW799221.2, read on the forward strand.
TAATATATGTTTTGTATGTAGTAGGCCCCTCAAGTTAAAGTAAGTAGTAAGTCCGTGATTAGACCTGTCGTACTGTATGGATTGGAATGCTGGGCTGTGAAGAAGATGAATGAAAAAAGATTGCATGTAGCGGAGATGAGAATGTTGAGGTGGATGTGTGGGGTGACAAGAATGGATTAAATAAGGAAAGAGTATATTAGAGGAAGTTTGAAAGTTGCGCCAGTTGCAGAAAAGTTGAAAGAAAATCGACTGTCTTGGTATGGGCATGTGATGAGGAGGGACGAATCGCATGTGACTAAAAGAGTGATTAATATAAATGTTGCTGGGTGGAGAGGGAGAGGAAGACCAAGAAAATGATGGATGGATTGTGTGAGGAGTGATGTGAAGGAAAAAGGTGTAAATGATTGTGTAGCGGTTGACAGGTGAGAATGGAAGAAAAAAGTTGTTGCGTCGACACCAAGTAACATGGGATAAGGCCAGGAAGATGATGATAAATAAAGTACCTATCTACACTAATATTATAAACAGGAAAGATTTGTATTTTTGTGTATGTGTGTATGTTTGTAATGAATAAACTCAAAAACTACTGCGCCGATTTCAAAAATTCTTTCACCATTAGAAAGTTAATACATTCACCCTGAGTAACAGCCTATATTTTATCCCCGTATTTCCACGGGAAAGGGAACTACGCGGGTGACACCGCGTGACGTCCGCTAGTGTATATATATTTTGTTGGGGAGCATAATTGATCATCGTTTTTCCATAAAGAATTTGTCAGTAGCAGCCTGGAGTTTGTTTGTGCTATAGCTGCTAACCCCTTTGGTCCTGTGACTGATTTCTCTCCGGTCATGTCAGATTGCCATCACATCGGATTATGAGAGTAAATGAAAAGAGAGTGCATCTGTGTATAAGCTAACACATTTGTACACTATAATATTTTCTTCGTACTTGTCTTATTCTTATTCTTTATTGCACACAAAATCAAAAAATATACACACAAATCAAAATACCTATATAACTTATGTACAACGGCGAGCTTAACCCAGTCTTGACTTGACTTGTCTCCGCTGAGTTCAGTTGTCAGGCTTTCATTCTTACCTACGAAAATAAAATAGCACTTACCGTGATAAATAGACTAGTCACCAACAAAATTTAAACAGTAAATAATTCTTCACTCATTTATTACAGATTCGCTTCTCCCGCCAAACTACATATCTCTATGTGCGGAAATGAACGCGCGTTTGGACGGTTTGATGTCCAAGTGGACGTTGTATGAGAACTCGCTCATCAGGGAGCAGTATCTCGCTAGAGAACGGGCCAAGTGGCAGAAGAATAAGAGCAAGAAAAATGTAAGTAGCCACGTAAAAAAGCTTGCTTTAAGGGTGACGCCAAACGAACGTAATATGAGTTATGACGCGTAATTTACGACACATTTTCATACAAAAGTCTGGTTTGTATCACGTGACGACGTTAAATGCGCCCAACTATGTACGAAACCGAATTTACGCGACTCACAAAATTACGCTCCTTTGGCCTCACCCTTAGCCTCACGTATTTCTACACGAAAATAACGCTCTCGCTCGTGGAGATGGCCCAATAGAGAGTGTACATAGAAAAACGTGGTAAGGACGATAATATCGCCGCGATTCTCTCGGTCGTGGAGGCGGCCCCTTAGTGTCAGTTCACACCGAGACGAGACGCGACGCGGCGCGACGGCACTGAAAGTGATTTCACGCTGCGCCGCGAGACGCATCGCAATAAAATGTGTATCTTTTCGTGTAGTAAATAAAGTTATATTTTGAGTGTCTCTATTAAAATGTGCGCAGCGTCGCGTCGCGTTTTGCGTCGCGTCTCGTTGTGAATTGACCCTAAGTGCGCCAGGCGCCTGCTGGCTTTTTAAAACTTGCATTTAAGATCAGCTGTGAAATCTCTTATTGCGTACATTTTAACAATGACCAACCACTCTTCGTCGATCACTACAACCGACCAACACTTGGACCCAATCGTGTGCTAGCTTAAATCCTGGAATTGGCTAAAGATGAGGTATGGCTGTATAGTTGCCGCCAGTTAAGTTGACAATAGCGGTCATTGACCCACCTACATTTATTAAAGTTCTAAACTTTGAAAACCAAAAATAAACCTGTTCAAGTCTTGAATCGTCATCTATCGTGATCTTCAACATTTTTTCTAATAAAAAATGATACATGGTTCGGTTCGTACGATGAGATATTAGGGAAAGGGCAATGACCGCTATTGTCATTTTAACTGGCAGCAACTATAGATTACATTTAAAAAGACGTGCAGAAAGTGGTGTATTGGTAGCTTATATCCAACTTTTTATGTTCTCATCATCACATCACTTCTGGACCATCATTGGCACTAGTTTTTTGCTGGACCCCATTAATGTGTATTAAGAGGGCCCTTCCCGGCGCGTCTATCGTCAACGCGAGCATGGTCGAAAAGCTTGTTGTTTCATCCAGAGCCATCGCGGCGATATTTTTTCAACTGCCCTGTCTTACCTAGCCCCGACCCCGCACTACTCGTCACCCGCGGACCTCATACCGACTAACGCGAGGACATTGAACGAAAAATAGTGTTCGAAAATTTATAAAACTTGTTCCAGGAAATACGTGTTTTTGAATAAGTCTTACAAGTTTGTGAAATAAATATTTGTTATTTAAAATCTCCACTATATTTGCAAGGCTTCTATCAGGCTATTTTTTTTAGTTTTACAATTTATGAGTACATTATGAACGGCCAAAGTTGAGGTAAAATTTGAGAAAAACAGCAATTTTTGGAGGCTTATACTGAATTTGTTCCTACAAATTTTTATTTTTTGCTTCGATAGAAGCCTAGATATAGTGCACAAGATACCTATCAGTGCAAAAAAATTAAAGATATATGTGTAACAACTTCATAATCACGCACGAGCGTTTGACAAAATTCTCGCGAAAAGTATGGCGGGTTGGCCGCTCTTAATATGCTACACCCGTACCTTATTCATAACATGTAGCAATAAAACACAGGAGGATATTTATGTGATCAGAATATTTAACGTAACAAGGCATAGTTCTAACGAGATTTCCTATTCAATATCACTATTTAATTGTAACTTATTTTTGGAAAACCAAAATCCATGGCAGCGGTCACGGGATCTCCCTCTATAAGATTTTTACAAACTAGATACTTGTTCCTTTTCTAGGTAGTAGCCCTCTGGGAAGGTGGCTCAATATGCGAGTTTGGCGAGATAGCCAAGTTTCTTGGCTCGCATCTGACGAGCGACTACCACCTCAGCATGATGACGTCTGCCGAGGATGCCTTGGCGCTGGAGCCTGAGGAGCTGGTGGTTTGCAGCCGGAGCCATGAAATGCCCGATGTGCCGCTGTCCAATATCAACATTACTAGTTTCAACGGTATAGTGCTAAAGACATACATAAACGCGGGCTTGGCAGAAACTACAAAATGCCACCTGCTCGCATACAAGGTGTAACATAATAAACGCAAGACCTCTCGCGAGGTGTCTAGGACTACGCGAGATTAGGAATTGACGCGATCGAAGTTTAATATAAATTTCAAAAAGTCATAGAGCAAAACTTTTTCAGTTTCATGGTCTTACGTTCGGGCAAAGTGTTATTGGGTTTTTCCATCAGGAATTCAGCATCAGCAGCCACGGAGACAATATTCCGTAGTATTTGATCGTTATCAGCAACACTCGATTAGTTCAATACTACAAGGCGCCGTGTTTTGTAATGTAGCGCGTCCTTGACATTGAAAAAAGCGGGCTATACCGTTTAAATAAATACCATTTTAGCTTTTGAGTTGGTCTACATAGGGTTTAGAGTTACATAGTGCTGTTCAAGATTAAAGTAAAGCTCCCAGACAGCTTATTTTTTTTTCCGACACCTCCAACAAATATCATTATATTTTAGCCAATGTGTACAAAAACTTATCAAATTAAATACTAAAACCTTCCTCGAGAACCACTCTATCCATTCGTGAAAACAGCATGAAAATCGGTGCAGTAGTTTTTGAGTTTATCGCGAACAGACAGACAGATGCGGCGGAGGACTTTTTATAATATGTAGTGATAGTGAAGAAGACCCTCAACGAAGATGAAAGGCACTTATTCTCCCCGTCATTGCAAGCATTTTTTGTTCTGGACCATACCTGGAAACCTGCTAGTCAACATTGTTTTTTTTAAGTCCATCCATGGTCCTGTATTATTCAATGCATCCAACACCACAACGTTTTAAGTGCGTGAATTGGTGTTGATTCTGTTGTGCACAAACTAAACTGAATTTACGCCATTGCTATCTTTTACTAAAAGGCAGTGCGAGAAAAGGACGGCTATAGCTATGAACTAAGTTAGAGATGTCAAACTAGTTTATGCCTTGCGCTTCACCGTGTTTTAGTCGACATGTTTTTACGTGCACCCTTGATTTGTATGGAAATATTAGTTCCAACTAAATTTGACAGCTCTAAATTACGTCCGCCTCTTTCTCTTTTTAAGTTTAGTTTGTGCACAACAGAACATTGAGTCCTACCGCAAAACGTGATTTTCCACCCAAAAAAAAAGTCGTTTTCCACCAAAAAATTTTCCGTAGGGTTACTTAGTTTTTTGTACAGAATGCTTGGTTGACGGCTTCGTGAAGGGTCGTTTACATGTTGTATGTTTGATTGCAGACGCTACCCTGGTAGCCTGCGACATGCGGTCCTGCCTGCTCATGCTGTCAGAACAGTGTCGGCTCCGCGAGCTGCAGCTCCTGTGCTCCGCCGTCAACACTGTCATCGTCATGAGGGGCGGCTCACTGCATGTCATGAGCTGCGTCATACAGGACCAGTCCAGTAGTTCACAGGTAATAGGGAATATGCATAAATTTTCTTATTTTTATTTCGATACGGAATGTAAAGCACTATAAAAATAATGACAAAAAGCGAAAACAAGTCATAAATCGGCCAAACAACACAAAAGTGTTTTCCTTTTAAACTTTTGTTTCTATCTCTTTCTAGATAAACGGAATTTAGTATGGATTTTTTACGTCGTTGCAGCGAATGAAGTCAATTGCTGTATCAGATCTCTCTTTCTAATCAGCAGTTTCAAATGCTTATAACTTAGTATTTTTTATAGATATTTAAAAAAATAATTCCACTTTGCTATTTCTGATGGTAATACATTTGTTTAGAGTGATAAAAAAAAACATGCATATACCCTTTTGGTACTTGCTATGTATACCGGAGGACGTATCAAAACTGCGGGACTGTTCCAGCGGCGTGCAGTCGTCCACCAGGCTGGGTAGGCCACGAAATAATGATAGCAAAAAAAAAACGCGCAACTCCACAACGTCCGTCGCTCTACATAATTATGATGGCCCTCAAAGTAGTCACATTAATTGATTTATAATATTTGAAAATAAGCCTGTAAAAACAAAAGTTATAAATACAAGAAGTAAAGAACTCACCACATTATTCAAGGTTTAACTCACGATTTTCTAACGATGCAAACAGAAGAAAGATTCGGCTACCTCTAATATCTTATCCAAGTGAGTGGGTGATAGTTACAGAACACGTCAGTTAATTACGAGAATTAATCTAAAAATAATATATGGTAATTCCATATATTATTTTTAGATTAATTCTCGTAATTCGGGTACACATCTACCTTTAGACACAACTTGAAGCTTGTCATTATACGATAATAGAGAAAACTTATTGCCTTTAACTTCTAACAAACACACATTATCAGCACAAACTTCACAAGTAAACACCATTGATAAGTGAAAAAACAATTAATACACAACAAAATTAATATTTACACTGCTGTTACTGTTAAATGTACGTTTTTCGTTTCAAAACAAATGTGTAAATAACTTAATATGTTAAAATTAAAACATTCAAGATCGCGATATAAATTGCTTGTCACAATAATGGCTTTCTTCAGAAAAATATAATTTCTAATTTGTCGATGGAAAAATACGACTAAATAAAATTGCATCATTTTCATATCGAGTTGCTTCACAACAGTGATCAACAAAATTTTGCAGGATAATACGAAATTCCACTAATTTATATTTAATTTGGAAAGGAACCGGAACCAACCCTGCTTAGTGCATTGCTGCACGGTAGCCCGCGAAATTCAAATTTTCTCACGTTTTTTGCAATTTGCAGGCCAGTGCTAGGTTGTATGTTGATGATTATATGATTTGCGGCTGTAAGACGTATGTAGTCATATTTTAATCAACATACAACATAGCACTGGCCTGCAAATTGCAAAAAACGTAAGGAAATTTGAATTTCGCGGGCTAAAGAACATCCACCTTGAATCCTGGCCTTGTGTTGTAGCAGCCAATCATAGCCCAGCTACACTCGCAGGAGTTACCGCTCAAAAATGGCTGCAATCTATACATGTGTGCGGTTCATACACACGAAAATATGCACCAATGTGCCGCTGTGTGCGTAAATTTATCAATGGGATTTAGGCGAGTGGATTGCTTGCCTATAAGATGCGTCCGGCGGGTGAGCGTCGAGCTTCGTAGCAACTTCCAGTACAGTGTTAGTTACGTAACACGGGCGCGAAAAATTGCTATAAGTATTCGAACAGGAGTTAGAACTTTTTTTTTATATTTTGTACAAAGTGTTATTTTATTACATAGTTCATTAGTTATAATAATTCCCCCAGTTGGTAGGGTAGGCTTTGTCTAATTGCCTCTTCGTTGCGCACGCCCATGGACTGTTCGAAAGAGATACCGTGGCCCCGGAATACAAAGGGCGATGAAGGAACATGGATGGATTTTAGTCGGTAAAAGTCTGACACTCCCTCCTGCGCTGCCCTGAGCGGGAAGAGTCCCATCGAGAGATGATTTCCCATCCGAAAAAAAAAAGGACTTATCTGGTATACTACCACTCGCCATCTCCTTCGTGGTCTGTCGCAACCTCGTGTCACTATTTCAGTGCACCATTCCTGAGCCTTACGGGCCCACTGAAGATGGCGGGACGAACTGGGTCGGGCCCACAGGAGATGGCGGGACGAACTGGATGTCTTTCTTGAGAATTGGAAATAAATAGCACAGAATCGTGGCCGTTGGAGGAAGGCCTTTGCCCAGCAGTGGGACAATACAGGCCAGCTATAATAATAATAATACTACCACTAAAAATCCCGACTACTGAATATTCACTCTCTAATTAAATTCGGGGTTTACAAGGTAAAATCGACTCCTATTGTTGAAGTCGGTTAAAATAGCCTATGTTACCCGGGCCATAATAACGAATCGATTGACACCTTATTCATCAAAATCGGATGAATAGTTTAGGCGCTGCGGTGGAACATACGTACGGTGTACGATGTTTTCTTTCACCGTTTGAGGGTTGGCGATTAAATAATTTACACAACGTAAAGTGCCAGCCAGCTTGGCTTTGAACCTACCTAAGACATAATTAATGTCGTAAATCCTTAAAAACCCAACTACGGCGAAGGAAAAAGGAGACTTATGATTGAACCGGTATGTAATCTTTTTATGTGGGTATGGAGGAGCTCGTGGCTAAATTATAACAGCCGCTCGGATCAATCTTTAGGTTAACCGTGCTTGCCTAGGCTGTTCTGTCGATGGGTGACCGACCTCTACATACCGAGTTTCCTCCGTGCCTTTTTCTAACAGCATATGCTGATGAGCTCAGCAGTCCTGCAAGAGATGTTAAATGAGGACCCCATTTTAACCTTGAGTCGAGCGTAATTCCCAAGAAAACCGTTTTATCGACAAATTCTAGTTTATCTTGATTCAATATTATGTCACAATCACTACTTTTGTCATTTGGTAGAGCAAATCTAATGCACTTACTTTTTTTCCCATTTAGTACTAAATTATTAGCGGTAAACCAATTGTGGACCTGCAGTAGGGCGTTATTTACGTCGTCAAGATTAGTGGCACGTCTGTTTATCCTAAATATTAGAGAAGTATCGTCAGCGAACAACACCATATGCGGATGATTGTTAAATAAATGGGGTAGGTCATTAATATACACTAAAAAGAGGAAGGGACCCAATATCGAACCTTGTGGTACACCCATTTTTACTTTTAAACCCATTGAGTTGACACCATTTATTTGTACCTGGTGCTGTCTATCATTCAAATACGATTTTACTAAATTGAGCGCAAGTTTACCTAAACCGTAATGCTCAAATTTCAAGATCAGGGTTGATCAGGGTTGGGTTGAAATGCCTTCGAAAGGTCACAGAAGATTCCTATGGCATCTTGTGCCTGGAAGAGGTACGCAGTAAATATGTGTTTTAATAAAGTGACACCGGCGTCAGTTGTACAACGTCCTTTTGTGGAACCATACTGTTGCTCGTGTAATATTTTATTGGTGTTGAAATGGTTAAGCATTTGATTGAGCATAATCTTTTCAAACACCTTGCTGAAAACCGGCAACACGGATATGGGCCTATAGTTATTGGTGTCCTTACTGTCCCCGGATTTAAAAAGCGGAACTGAATTACTGAATTTCGTTAGATTCGGGAAGACCCCTTGATCCACGCACAAATTAAATATTGAGTCTAAATACGGTGCTAGTCTCAATAATTGAGGTACAAGCTTTGATAGACATACCCCCATACCCCATAGATCTTCCGTTAATTTGATATTGATTTTCTTGTAACCTTTTATGACTGTTATGGGGTTTATATGCTGAAATTTAAATTCATTTGAACAGGCTGAAAAAATACTGATATTCAGCTGCATCTGGTTAGACTGGAAGCCGACCCTTACATATCATTATTTGACAAATGAGGCATCGTTGGGAGCGTTTCGATCGTCCGCTGGTTATAAGCTATGTGACGTCACATTAAATTGAACATAATATGACCGCGGCTGTATAGCCGCCGGCCGGTTCAGAGTATTCTGAACTATCCTCTGAATATTTATTTGTTTCGTATGCACGTCATGTCCCTGCGATGAATAAAGATTTTTTAATTCTTTCTTCCTTTTCGTATCATACTTTTTAGAGCGTCTTTTATTTTAGGGTTCCGTACCCTAAGGGTAAAAACGGGACGCTATTACTAAGACTCCACTGTCCGCCCGTCTGTCTGTCACGAGGCAGTATGTCATGAACTGTGATAGGTAGACAATTGAAAGTTTCACAGATGATGTATTTCTGTTGCCGCTTTAACAACAAGTACTAAAAACAGAATAAAATTAATATTTAAGGCGGGCTCCCATACAACAAATGTGATTATTTTGCCGTTTTTTGCTCGATATTAATAACGGCTAGACGCTTGAAATATTCACAAAATATGTAGTTGTATAGTATATTCACTTTAAAAATAAATTAAAAATGTTTAAGGTTGCTACCATACAACAAACGAGATTATTTGCCGTTTTGTCTTGCATGCCTAGATAATGGTACGGAACCCTTCGTGCGCGAGTCCGACTTGCACTTGGCCGGTTAATACCTAGTCGGGTTTTATTTTTTGGACTTACGTATATTCCGACTTCGGCTGAGTCCACAATAAAGTAAAGTTTTTTCTACATTTTTGTTTCAGAGCGATTTCGCACAAGGTCTTGTCGCGATGTCAGGAGCGAAGATACTTCTAGAAGACTGCACGTTTGACAACTTTTATTCTGGTATCGTCGTTCACAAAGGTGCTCAGGTAAATTAATTCAAATCTTTAATTATTGTCTCATTTATTTTGTTGTTTCAACTGTAAGTATAAGTCAGAATTAGTAATCAGTACTTTGGGGATACGCTTGTATTCCCAAAGGCCAGATTTCACTAGTTATTGAAGGATACACATATAAACTCACGCCTATTTCCCATGACGGTAGGCAGAAACAACAGAACGCCGCCTGTTACGATCCTTAAGGCCCATCTTTTAATCTCGTGAGGTTTTAAGCCACTTTTATAGCCTCTCCCTTGGCGATACGTCGTGAGGCTGCATTTCCCAGCATCCACGTACTTTTTTTAATATTGAAGAGATCAGATAATTTTATAGTTTTTTCACAATAAAAACGCGTGATTGTCACATTAACCCTTCCTTCATCGTGATTAAACGTGATATTTTCTGAACCCGGGGGGGGTTCAGAAAATATCACGTTCCTCCCTGTTAAATTGTCACGTGATTAAAGTACGATCCCTTACATATTCCTTTTGCTACGTCGATACATAGCGAGAGGTTATCTATTTATGATCTGATATGCCAAGAAAGCGGTGTCTGATGAGATGACGAGTAATAGAGAAGTATGGCAGAAGAAGACATGCTGCGCCGACCCTAAATGGACGACAAAAAAAATCTATTAGTCCGTCAGTTAAATTATCAAAAAATATTTGAACCGTGTTTTCTCTTTTTTTACGTAATTCAAAATTGACGAAGATATGACGCTTTTAAAGTTCTCAATACGTCACGCCTTGGTATAATTTTTAGCTAGTTCTGACGTCACGAGCCCCCACTCCCGGGTTTTGATGCGTTTTATCTTTGTCAATATTCATTGATTAACAAAAACAAAAAATACGTCTCCTTAATTTCCAATACTCGTAACTGACGGACTAAATAGATTTACGATTTTTTGATACTGTCGTCATGCCTATTGGGATAAGGGCAAGTAATGATTTAACAACGTAATTAAAAACTTTCAGGTGGAGCTAAGAAACTGTAAAATCCGGAACTGTGGCGTCGGCATACAGATGTACTCCGGATCGCAAGTTGAACTGAACGAGACGACTATAGAAAAATGCAGCGAGCAGTGCATACGGTGTGAGATCGATATGTCGCTGGAGACCGGCGCTGGCAAACATACGAGTGTCAACGGGTAAGAATTTCCAGCTTCATTATCATTTACGGTTTAAGACATTTAGTTCTCAACTAGCACTTCGCCCGCGACTTCGTTCGCGAAAATTGTGATAGCTCGACTAATTTGCATGATATCAATATAATTTATAGCATAAGTTACTCGGTAAAGAAGTGGCTTTCTAATGGTGAAAGAATTTTTAAAATCGGTTGATTAGTTGTTGAATTACATCGTAACAAACACAAACAAAAATCTAATCTTTCCTCTTTATAATATTATTACTAGCAGACGTCACGCGGTTTCACCCGCGTAGTTCCCGTTCCCGTGAGAGTACGGGGATAAAATATAGCCTATGTTACTCGCTGATAGTGTAGCTTTCCATTGCTGAAAGAATTTTTAAAATCCGTCGAGTAGTTTTAGTGTTAAATCGTAACAAACACACAAACAAAAAATCAAATCTTTCCTCTTTATAATATTAAGAATAGATTATAATTATATTATATTAATATATAGTATAGAATACAATAATACACCTAATACCAGAAATACAAGTTTAATCTTTAAACTGTAGCAATGATAGTCAAGTAGTGTGTAGGACTGACAAGTCATAGGTCTCCAATTTGAACTCGCACTAAGACTAAGATACGAACTTCTGATTTTTTGGATTCATGTCGATATTGTAAAACTATCACACGCGCACCTTCCAGCGCGCGCGAGGAGACGCTTTGTCTGCCTCGAATTGTATACTTAAGGTGACACTAGTCGACATTTTTTCCATAGAAATTTCGGGAGGGTATTACTCCACTGTTTGACACTGTACACACAAAGTTAAACATGATATCGTTTTGTCTCATTATTAATTTCGTCTATGCGGAAACATAATAGTAAAATAAAAAGCTATTAAAAAGTAACGAGCTACCAAAGATTCGTTTTTATTGCTAATTTTAACGCAACTTTGGGCGCAAATTAGTATTATAAGAAGTGTCAAATTTTCAAAACAAAGTCGGTACCGACAAAGCACAACTATCGAAGAACTTAATAAATTTTATTTCTTTTTATTTTATTTTATACTGTTCGGGAAACTTACAGCTAACATAAACAATGTTCTTAAACTATACGAATTTGAAGTTCAGTTACAAGTTTCCGCAGATAAAAAACACTGGAAACAAAAAAAATAAAAAGAAAAGACAAACCAAAGAAAGAGGTACAAGATACAGAGGAGATAGGTACAAAATACTTACATTGTGCAGTGGTTTTTTCATAAAACTCGATCTCCCAAGGCCTTTTCGTATTTTTTTACGCGCGCTTTTTACTATGAACTATCGTGCATCTCACTGAACCCACTGTGTCGGGCACGTTTCCAGGTGAGACAGCGTGCTTTTTGGCCACGCCCACCAGTGAGTTCGAGAGTCCGCAACTTGTGCTACCTTAGGCGCCTCCACGAGCGAGAGAATCGCGGCGATTCAACGTATTTCTATACGAATATATCGCCGCGATTCTCTCGCTCATGGAGACGACCCCTTAAAAGCAATACCGGCCTGTGTAGTGGGTGTGGACTACGATGGGCTGAGTTGGTTAGGCAGACGTGTGATGTGTCTTACTTCGCCTCTTATACCCCCATTCAATCGTTAATTTCTTGTTTCAGAGTGGAAGGTTTATTAGTAAATAATAACTGCAAGATCGGAACCGGCAACCTACAGAAAGAAGTACTAGTGGTCCAACAGGATATCAGTATTTGAAGTTATGTTACACAAATGCAGATAAGTAATGGTATTTATATATCTGCCATTCATAATAATGTGAAATAAAATTGTATTCTACGCTATTTTAATGTTTTGCGGACAATATTTTTAGTACAACAACAGCCCATAACGTCCACTGCTGGACATAAGCCTCTCCCATGATGGAAGGGATTTGCCGTAATCTTCACGCTTGGCAGGCGGATTGGAGATCGCAGTGATGAAAGACTAACAGAAAACGCTGCTGCCCATTCTCTGGTCTACGGAGGCGCAAGGTGTTCTGCCTCAGACATTAGTCGCCTTATACGACACCCGTGAGTGTAATGGGTTGGTTCTATTCTACTCTGCCGGATACCACACGGCTGTCTGCCGGATACCACACGGCTGCATTTTATAATTGTAATTTTAGTACTGAACAAATATAAAATTTGTTCAGTACTAAAAATATTGTCAGAAGCCTGTCTGGTTTTACTTATATATAGAAGATTTTTTAAATTTTTTTTTAAACAACGGTTTCTTTACTTTAATATCTTGTTTTTCTGCGCGCTTTATTTATTACATGCTTTTTGTCGCGGCTTCGCTCCCGATATGTACGGAAATTAACCCTCGGGAACGTTTTAAATGTAACCTATTACACTCGGGGATAATGTAGGTTCCCATTAGTAAAATAATTAGAATCGGATCAGCAGTTCCGATGATTAGTCCCTACTTACAAACTAACAAAAAATGTTTACCTCTTATAATGTATAGATGTAAAGATTTATTCAGGCCTAATAAGCTGCTGATACATACATGCTGAGAACATATAGACGGCAGCACTGATAACATAAATATATGCAAAATAAATAAAGTTAAGTGATGGATGATGAAAACCGGATCGGATCCGTTATTGTTTGTTTTTACCCGACTGCGGTGAAGTGCAAAAGGAGGGTTATTAATAATATGTATTGATTTATGTTTGTAACTCGTGTATTTCATGATGTATTATGTATTTCTCATGTATTTATAATGTGTTATATTCGTAACGTTTTTTTTTATTAGCCCAATATAAAGGGTGTTAAAAACCTCTTAACGAAGCCGAAAGGCACTTGTTCTCCCCATCATTGCGATCATTTTTTTGTTATATATATTGGGGGTCAAAGATCCAACTTTTTGACAAGTTTTTTTTTAATACAAGTTTTTAATGTAAGATTTTTACCTTAAACACCTCCACGACCCCCGTACTATTCAATCCATCAATCAGAACAATGTTTTGAGAACGTTACATTGAGTTCTACAACATAGGACGGCCCTGGTTTCTATGGCCTAACCTTGGCCACCACTCGGTCAAAGCCTTGTCCCATCGGCCATCTCCGCGTCTAGCCAGTTGTCCTGCCTAGGCCTATTTGAGGCGCACCGCCCGGTCCCATTTGAGGCGCACCGCCCGGTCCCATTTGAGGCGCACCGCCCGGTCCTATTTGAGGCGCACCGCCCGGTCCCATTTGAGGCGCACCGCCCGGTCCCATTTGAGGCTCACCGCCCGGTCCCATTTGAGGCGCACCGCCCGGTCCCATTTGAGGCGCACCGCCCGGTGTCTTTTGAGGCGCTCCGCCCGGTCCCATTTGAGGCGCACCGCCCAGTCCCATTTGAGGCATACCGCCCGGTCCCATTTGAGGCTCACCACCCGGTCCCAATTGAGACGCACCGCCCGGTCCCATTTGATGCGACCCGCCCGGTCCCATTTGAGGCGCACTGCCCGGTCCCATTTGAGACGCACCGCCCGTATCCTCCGTATCCTCCGACGCATGCCCGACGTCGTAGACTTTCGTGCGACGAGGCCATGTTATAATGGAAATGTAGAGTTGGATGTGTCGCCGTGTGTACTCAGTAGTTTTTTTTTTCTATTCATGTATGTTTTTTTTATGTTCTTTGAGTGTAAAGGAGCTCCCTAACCGGGAGCATTCGCCTGTAATGTAAAATTTCAGATTCACTTGTTTCTTTAAAAAATCGAATCTTGAATTGTAATACTACAGTGACGCATATCGAATGCTCGCGGTAAGGGCGTGAGTATCCAGTACAAACTGTACGAAAGATTTACTTCAGCCGCCGCCGACTGATTCGCTTTTGTTTTTCAAAAAATTGTGAATTCGGCGGCTGACTATACGTTTGGTTGGAACACGGCCTTTGTAAAGAATTTAAAATATTATTATTATTATTATTTATTATTTTATATGTTTGATGGTATAAAAGTAATATTTGAAAATTGATGTTAGAACCTAGACTAAAGCATTTTACATTAGCATGCTAAAACCATAAGATACAATTATTTTAAACGTTGCAAATGCCTTCATTGTACTTTGATCGCCCGAAAAAATGATTACGTACACTAAAAAGGCTGAACTATTTTCTGTATGAGTGAGCGAGATAAAAAAAACTGTAAATAGACCCCTATCGAAGTCATTGCGAAGTTTTATTTTCTCAAGATACCTAGTCACGGAGATGTTGGAAGAGTTCCAACTTTTTCACAAGTTATTTTTAAATACAAGTTATAACTTTGCTATAAATAACTCCGTGACCACTGTATTATTCAACGCTTCCATCAGCACAATGTTTTGAGTGCGTTACATTCAGTCATAACGTAGGTAAACAGTGATTTTTCACCCCAAAAAAAAGTCGTTTCCCAGCAATAAGTTTTGCGTAGAGTTAAGTACTTAGTTTGACGTAAAGAAAGAAAGAAAATACATTTATTTGGCACACACCACAAGTGCACACAGTAGGTATAAAAATAAACAAAAAAGAAAACCAAAAAGAAAAAACTTTAAACTAACAAAAATATAGAATAATCTAACACTGTGCACACCTCACGGCTGCGCCAAATAGGCCCAGTTCAGCAAAATGCCGGACGAATAGTGCTTATCGCTGGTTTTCAACTGGACCTGTAGGGCTATTACGTATCTCTGTTGACAGCTCGAAATGATAGTAACTGGGCTCAGTCTGGGCTCCATCAATTAACTGTCAAAATGTTAGTTTCGTATTATGTATGACCAGTCGCGATCAATTAGGACGTCATTGGTTGTCATCGTGGCTGATAGTCACCGTAACTCATTTTGACAGACGCTTTCGTATCGATACTTATATTATTTAGATTATGTAAGCTTATTAGACAACAAATTGATGACACCGTACCCGGGCGGTTGTCACCAGTGATATCCACTCAGTGCGATACGTAATACCAATATTATGACATTCTTGGTTGTCATCAAAGTTCGGTGTACAACCGAAGCTTGATAGTCACTGGATATCAGAAAGATACGTAATAGGCCTGCTGGATTAGTGAAGTTACGTACAGAATGCTTGGTTGACGGCTTCGTGGAGGGTCCGTTTACATCTTGTATGATTCAACGAAACAGGCTCTACTCTCTAACGTTTCGTCCGTATATTCGGATCTATCCGTTTCTCTCACTCGCACCCATCTGCAGACGTGCGCGAGAGAGACGGATAGATCCGAATATACGGACGAAACGTTAACGCAGAAATGGGATCGGTTTCTGGACGGGGTACGACGATTCTAACGATATATAAAAGTAATTGATGTTATGATACACTACCGAGCTCACTGCCGCTCGACTACTTTCAACCTTATTACTTAGTTCATAAGAGTGAAAACTGTCAGACCGTCAGTGAACTCGCTAGTACAAAAATATTCCCTGTAAAAATTTAAATACAAAGCAATAATTAAGTATAGGTTATAATATGTAATTGTGTAGTTGATTGGGCAGCTTTAACTAACTCGGGTAAACAGTGCCTTTTTATGTTAACTCTAGAATGTATTTAATTTGTTGGGGACTCCCATTTTATGTTTTTATGTTCAAATAAAATAGTTTAGTAACTCTACTTGCATTCTTTTTATTTAACTAAATCTCCGAAAATTCGAAGACATGTGACATAGTACCAATCCGCTCTGGGCCCGCGTGGTGGATTATAGCCCATTCCCTCTCATACAGAGGAGGCCGTGTCCCAGCAGTGGGAACATTATAGGCTGATGCTGATGATGATGATGATGATGAAATCTCCGAAGTATGGATTCGTGCCAAGCTGATAGCGCAGTACGCCAGCCTCCTATTACATGGGACTTTAAGGAACACTGCATCCTTAATTTTTCATTCATAATTTATTGTCAGTATGACAAACAACACGAAAACAAACCCGCCAAAAGTGGTGAGATTTGTAAGAGACCCACACAGCATTGGGTGTCCAAAGATTAAAGAAGATGAAGGTTGACAAAGGAGGGTTCTCAATTTTTACCCGACTACGTAAATGAAGGGTTATGATTTTAGCAGTCTATGTATGTGTGTATGTATTTACGTATGTTCCACCGTAGTGCCTAAACTATTCATCCGATTTTGATGAATAAGGTGACAATTGATTCGTTATTATGGCCGGGTAACATAAGCTACATTTTATTCAGTAGTCGGGTTTTTAGTGGTAGTTTACCACACAAATTCTTGTTCACTATTTACTTACTAATATGTCGTGGTGGCCCAGGGGTTAAGGCCTCGCCTTATGCATGAGGTTGTAGGTTCAAATCCAGGCATGTACCAAAGTGACTTTTACTATTCATATGACATGCTTTCTAAGTTTATCTTGGACATCACAGACATCGGTGAAGGAAAACATCGTGAGGAACCTGGACTTATTATTAATATAAGTCTGAAATCGCCAACCCGTCTTGAGCAAGCGTGGTGATCAATACTCGTGCCTTCTCTGTATGAGAAGAGGCCTTTGCCCAATAGTGGGACAGTAATAGACTGGTATTTATTATTATGACCGCACCGGTCAGTGCTTACCAACAAGGTCGGTCTGTGGAAGGGTAACCATTCATTGAGTCTGGTCCCAGCTGCCATTCGTAGATCATTGTCAGTCGTAACAGGTAGTCAGTGGCCCGAAAGTCTGACAACCAGTCTTGCCAAGCGGTATCGTATTACCCAGTACTAACTAGGTTGTGGAGGTCAGATAGACAGTCGCTCCATGTAAAATACTAGTATTCGGCATCCGGTTAGACTGGAAGCCGACCCCAACATAGTTGGGAAAAGGCTGTTTTTAAATAGCCGTGTTTTTAATTGAAAAAAGTTTTGACACAACTTAAATACGGTCAAATGTGATTCAGTCGACAGTACCTACATTGAAAAGTTTATTGACACAAAAACACCGCAAAAATATCATATTTAATCTCTAAATTAATTGGTAGTCAATTTAAAATGTCGTTCGAAACAAAAACACGAACCGTCTCTTTATAAAAAAAGCTGGTCTAGCTCAACACAACAGAATACAATCATGATATTTGCGGAACTCATATTAATAAATGTGTGGGGCCAAACTAACAAATCTACTTGATCCGATCAAAATAAATGGATATAAGCAGACTTGTTCAATTAAAATTTAATAAGGGAAAGATATTTACAGGTGAAATAAAAAATACAGCTAACTATAAAACTACCTTCTTCAAACTATCCTAGAGTGCGTATTAGGTAGGTCTTTTGTATGTTTGTTTCTTTGTTTTGTTTTTAGCGGTTTCATAATGTCACTAATACCTATGTTTGAAACTTCGGAAGGCGCTCTTAGTTGGCGTGACCACGCGTTCAGATTCGCCGATCAAACGGCGACGAGGCGTTCGTTTTGGTTCTAGATAGTAAAGGAGCAAATAGCAATGTAGATAGTCGCATTATTATGTCCAAAGTGTCAGTGTTGTGATACTTCAGTACTTAATGAGAACAATAACCAGATGGAACTTTGTACTTTGCAACATGTACAATGTTGCAAGTCCAAAGTTACATCTGGTTAAATATACGATCACATGCCTTACACTCCACATAGGGGTTTACCACCACATACAAATGGTGCCGTATAATAAAAATATTATGATTACATAGCTGACAATTTTATTATGAATTTTCACTTAGTCATTGCTTGTAGTGGTAATTTAATTACTATAGACTTATCTAGTGTTATCTTATCAATAATTTCATACACATAAACTCAGTACTTTTTAACTGACTTAAGTTATGTATTTCACCAGCAACGTTTCTTTTTCCATGTTTATACACCGATTTCTCGGTGATTTGGCTCTTTAGCCAACTGATCCCGCGGGATCAGTTTACTAAATTATTATTTTTATGTCATTTTCTTTAGTTGATCCTTTTTTCATTTTGGTAAAGGAAGCTTGCGCAGTGGCCCATATATATTTTATAAGGTAATTTTGCTTCCGCTCAAGTTATTTTCCACTTTTAATGTTTTTAGTTTATTTCGGTTTCGGGTTTTTTGCAAAAATGTTTTTTTTCCATGGTGGTCAGACACAGAAGAAAACCACCACCTTTTATATTTCTCACATAAAGGGTGTAAAAAGACTCTTAACGAAGCCGAAAGGCACTTGCTCTCCCCATTATTGCGATCATTTTTTTTTTCTACACCGTACCGGGGGAACCTTCGAGTTACGGAGATATTGGGGGTCAAAGTTCCGACTTTTTCAATTTTTTTATGAAAACAAATACATGTTTTTATTTTTTAATGTAAGAACCTTACTTTAAAGACCCCCACG
The DNA here is from genome assembly GCA_941918905.2 of Xestia sexstrigata. Taxonomy (NCBI): domain Eukaryota; kingdom Metazoa; phylum Arthropoda; class Insecta; order Lepidoptera; family Noctuidae; genus Xestia; species Xestia sexstrigata. The sequence continues at coordinate 7,015,111 of OW799221.2, forward strand.
ACCCCCACACTATTTAAACCATCCACCAGCACAATGTGTTGAATGCGTTACATTGAGTTTTACCGTAAAACGTGATTAATCACCCCAAAAAAAAAAGTCACTTCCCAGCAATAATTTTTGCGTAGGGTTACTTAGTTTGATGTACTTACTCACAGAATGCTTGGTTAACGGCTTCGTGTAGAGTCTGTTTACATCCTTTATAATATCTGATCATTATTCTGATTTTCTCATGGGTACCCTCCGGGTCGGCCATTAGTTGCGAGGCCCGTTGAAGGCGGGGAAGGTTTTCTGCAGGCTCACCATCATTAGCCGGTTGGGGATCTGAAGGGCAAACATAACGCCTCCCACTGCCTCGTTGGCTTAGTGGTTGCAAGCGTGACTGCTGAGCAAGAGGTCCTGGGATTGGATTCCCGGGACGGGCGAAGTGTTAAAGTTTTCCATCAGCAATTTCTCAGTAGCAACTAAACTGGAATCTGGACGTGTGCCCGGCTGATGGCAATAGGGTAGATGACACCTTAAAAAAATAATCCCAAGACACCAATCTCTAAAAAAACACTTTATTTTAGGCCTGAAAACCCGATTTATTTTCATTTAATTGCCAAATTCGATTTTTAATTGCTTTGAAATCAATAAATAGTTGAGTCATTGAGTTGAATAAACAGTGACGTCACAGTTTGCTATTGCCATACAAAATCTATGAGAGAACCGCGTTTTGACTGTTAAAAAGTATATTAATTGATTGGTGTGTCATCTATCCCATAGGTTTGCCCCCAACTTGCCCCCCATTAAATGGAACTTTAACATAGGTAACTGGCGAAATGTGAGTACTATTTAGGTTCACCTCTGCATAACCTTGTGGAGATTACATGATGTTATGTTATAACATCACGACTATTTACCCGACTGCGCTAGAAGGAGGGTTATGTTTTTCGAGAGTATGTATGTAAGTGCCTATGTATGTATGTTTAATTGTTTGGCACGCTCTATGGCCTGAACGGCTCGATGGATTTTAGTTTGAGAGGTGTCGCTAGATTCGTATTTACTGTAAGAGTGACACTGGGTATATCAAAATAAAAAAAAACAAAATGGCGTATTTTTGGCGCCAAATTTAATGTTTGGCACGCTCTGCAGCCTGGACGGCTCGATATTATAAAGGTCTCATCATGAGGATTTTAAAATGGTTTATCTAAGTACCTAGTAACTAAAAATTTTAAAATTAATGAAAATTACAAAACCCGACTGCTTAAAAAATAACTATTAAGTACTTAACTTTAAATAAAAACTGAAAAGAAAAAAACAAGTTCAGGAAACGGGACATATTGACTGCAACAGTCGGGATCCATTAAATAATCTAGACTAAAATCATAACATCCAATATGGGTCCCGTATTTCACGAAGAGTTCTAAAGGTGAGGAGAAGATAGTTATTTTCATTATCACGCGACTAAACAGACAAACTTTATCTTCGTATCGGTATAATTATGTGTAAGTACTTACCTGTATACCTAATTTCGTTTTATCAAGTGCTTTTTATTGTCTCTAATGTTTCATAATAACAGACTTTGGTATTATTATCAGATCTTACTTATCATAGTCCAGCTACGTAGTATTTTTTTTATCTAGATGATGTGTTCAAAGATCACGTATGGCAATAATAATCATCATCATCGTAACATCACGCCTGTAATCGCCGGAGGGTTAAGCAGAGCTTTATTCTACTTGCACATAATGATATTATTATTGTGCTTGGTGGATGACAACTGATGAACACAATCTTTGTACCTAATCTAGGATCGTTTTCTTTGAAATAACTATTTTAATGTAGTGTGAGACAGGTACATAACGTAATTATACCTAATAGGTAATTTATTACCCATCTCTATGTACTTAAAGATGGGTAATAAATTAATACCTAAGTATTATTGGTAAGTACCTACCTACCTATTATTTCTCCACATTAGGTGTTGTACTCTGAAAAAAACATAAAACACAAATGTTTACTCATTTATCGACAGGAGTACTCCTGTTCTGACTGCTCCTATTTTGTCGCCACTTACGAGCAGTAGGTCGTAAGTTGAAACTCAGGCAGGTATTGTGTAGTTATTTCATCACCCTCTAAAAACAGTAAATAAAAACGTCTTTAAGTAACTGCACGTCCTGGAACCTGGAACCAAACAAAACAAGACAGCGGAAACCGGCATGTCCTAGAACTAAAAATTCGAAGACATGATGCGACACCCACCAAATCTGCACCGGGCCCGCGTGGTGGATTACGTTTACGGCCCACTACTCTCACAAAAGGAGGCCTGTGCTGTGTGCTAGCAGTGGGAATGGGAAATTGCCCAGACCATTTTAGCACTGGAGTCCGGTTCTAACCTGGTAGGATGAAGATTTAAGCTGGTTGGTACCAAGCTTCATACCCTGGCCCACCGCCGCAAAGTTGCATGCTTGTCGGTCTTTTACAGACTGTATTTCGGTGAGTGTGTCCAAGAGCTCCACGTGCTCATTCCACCATGTAGGCACCTACCTTCTTCCATCGGGAGTCCAGACGTACTGCAGGTTATCACCCATACCTTGTCGATGTTCCACACATTCGCACGAAGTGCTTTACTACCTACATCTTTTATTATGCGCATTTCCCACAGCCAAAGTATGGAATTCCCTGCCTGTGTCGGTGTTCCCGAGTTCATATGACCCCAAACTATATAACCTTTTGACCGCCATAGTCATATAATTACGTGACAAGCAAGCTCGTACCCTGTACGCCAAACGACAGAAATAAGTATGTGAAAAAATGGTAGGTGGAATTTGTGGCTTGGTGTGGAGGGCACCACGGAGGGGGATGGAGAACTTTCCACACTGTTCATCATGCCATGCCTCTATACTTCAGCATCTTTATGGCTTCTTTTGGGTTAGCTCGTTCCATCGTCGACCTCATCTTTGTCCTTAGGACAAGATTGAGGTCCATATATAAAAAAAGGATTCATTTTCGGAATCCATATTAAAAGAGTACCAGCATTTGTCTGTCACAACTCAGAAGCTGTTGTTCTCTGTTCTATGGTCACAAGGCTCGAGCTGTCCACAAAATAAATAGGTACCTACCTACATACATAGGCCAGGCAGTAGGTACTTACTGAGATTATAGTTTGTCAACAAATTGGAAGTACCTAATTACAGAATCAAATCGGTTTAAATCTAATTGTTGATCGAAGGTTTAAATTCACAATTTTAATAAAAACAGTGAATAGCATTTCACTTTGATTTGTGATTACTTATGATAGGTATATTTTATTTTCGAATATAGTGCCTGCAGGTATTTCTATTTTCCTGGTCCCTACTGTGTTGGGGTCGTCAGCTTTACGCGGAACGGCTGCCAATCTGACCTTTATGACCCAGTTTCTGGGTATCACGATATGCATTGGACTTGGACTTTTGTGCTGCTGACTACCCGTACTGTCAAAGATTTACCAGTGGCAGCCTAGACAACAGCTTACCCTAGATCTTCATAGCTATAGTATCGAGAGGGATATAGTCCAATCTTAGCGGAGATTAGCCATCGGCGCGAGAGATATTATTGTTGTAGATACTATGGTATCATTTATTAGATATATTTTTAACGCTTGCAACACTATGTTCTGACTGTCATAATTCACTGCAATAAAAGGACTTTTACAAAATGGACGCGTATATTTCATTTTGACAGAATTATGAAGCTTACGAAGAAAAAAGGGTGATTAACGGGTGCTTGTGTCTCCATCTGCTCAGACGCTCAGTCTTCGATTCATCACAATTATAGTGCACGTGAGTGTGCAGGCACAGGTGCACTCTCTGTTCGTTTACTCTCATAGTCCGATGGGACGGTAATCTGACACGACCGGAGAGAGATCAGGCGCAGGACCAACGGCTTAACGTGTTTTACGAGGCACGGGGTATCGTACCGCCAACTTCCAAACTCCGAGCTACTACTGAGAAATTTCTAATGGAAAAAACCCAATAGCACTTTTTGCCTAACAAATCGAACCCGGGAATCTAACTCAGGACCCCACGCTCAGAAGTTGCGCTTTGCGACCACGAGACCAACGGGGCAGTCAAGATCTAGGGATACTTAATAAACACTATTTTTTCAGCCAGTCCGTCAAGATTTTAATTGGTAGGTACAGAGACTGAATAGTGATGAAACTAACAGATGACGTTACGTTACGTAAAAACCAGTTAAAAAAAAAACCTTTTATCAGAACGTGTATCGCGCCAAAACAATCTCAAAGGTCGACTGAGGTCTAAAGTCCATTAATTGGTCTTTAAATATAATACTGAGTTTATTTCCACGGAGAGGTTGAGTCTAAAGTCCATTCGTTGGACTTTAAACTCAACTCAATGTCTTTGTGACTTAATATTTCACAACATTTTAGGCAAATAAAAATAGATAACAAATAATATTATGTTATGTTATTTATGCCTGTTTTTCATTAAAAGTAGGTGGCACCTAACTTACATAAATAAAATCACGACTGTTTTGCTCTAAGGGTTACCGTTATAGGCTGAGAATCTAAGATGCACCTGGTACACCCATAATAATTTTCCAGTTCTGTTTAAAGTCCTATGTAATGGGGGCAAGCATGTTGCCAACAACCGGGCGCCAATTCAGACTTGGGGCACTTAACACTTTCCCGACCTGGGACTTGAACCCAGGACCTGTAGCTCAGCATTCGCGCCTGCGACCACTATACCAACGAGGCAGTCTTAGACACCATAAACAATGTCTAAATTAAAGTGCTGGATTTTTAACTTACAGTTTGAACCCGAAGGTTAATTAAAATTCCAACGGATTGTATTGACTTACGGCCGTTTTCTTTTTCTTACTTACGTATAACTGTTGGTTAATATGCCTACTTCCGTAGCTATCGGTGTTTCTATAATCAAAGAATATCCTATCCGCGTCACCTACCTGCAGTCACTTAATTTATAGAAAAATAAAAATAAACTTTCTTTGACTTTTTGTTTCTAAACGGTCAGTAAGCAAAATGTCAAACGAACAGAGATAGCAACCTACCGAAACCGGCTAGTAAGTTATTGAAAATGGCCGTTAGTGAAAAAGGGCATTTCTATTAGAAACTGAACACACAACACACAATATTTACCCGATAAAGTATTTGACCTTGACAGAAACACTATCTGTGTACTAATATTACAATCTCGTTAATAAAGCCGCAATTATTATTATCTCCCGATGTTAGGCCATTGAACTAATATATAAGTATCAAGAAGAACTCGTTGATCACCAAACGGTGTCCGACTACCGCGAAATAAAGACGTGTTCTTGTGTGATACAAAGTGTTAAAAATGAAGTTAGCACCTTTTGACTTGACAAATGAGAACTATAATTTGGGACATTTGTGTATGGATAGCCTTAGGACCCGCCCTAATGCCGTCTGCCAGGTTAGTAGGTTATTTTAATATTTTTTTTCTTGCGAGAACTCGAAAAAAAGAAACCGGTTTAAAACAAACAGGCTTTATATAGCAAGAAAACAAAACATGTCGCAGTAGTAATATTAAATCTGAGATGATTCATTTTCAAATAGAAATACTTTACATTATTTTAGTTACGTACCTACCTACACAATAGGTACATTAGTGTAAATAATAGGCTTATAAATTATGTTCTAATAACATAATGAAGCTTTATTTTCACATACACACAATTATTTATGTAGATATTATGTACGGTCGAACAAGCTATTTGGTTTACAGTTTTACCCACAAATCACATTGTAAAATGTAAACCAAATAGCTTGTTCGACCGTACCTGTACTTAGTAATAAGTTAAACAAAAGTTACTTTCTAAGTACCAGACATTTTTCACAGATTTCGATGAAATCAGTACTTCGATCCAGTGTGATAATTTTCGACGGTTACAACAACGATTTTATTGTTATCGATAGAAGTATTAGCCCTGGTTTAGTATAAAAGATCCTACAACTCCTGCGCAGAACCCATTAATTCTTTGCTTTACTATACGTAGGAATCGAACCTGCGGTCCTGAGGCCCTAGCACCTAGTACAAAGAGTATAATAATAATAAGGGAGAAGAGAGCCCTCTTGTGCCATTTTTAAGCATCCGATTTGAAGCGCCATCTGGATTTCTTAACGAGAACTAAGGCTCTATAGGTAGCTATAGGTAGATAGGAATGTATGTATACCTTCATATAGGTCAATATTTGTTTACATAAAGGTGATCATTCAAATTTTCTTGTTTCTTTTTTGCAAATAGCAGCTGTTTTGTTTATGTCGTATGTTGATCATAATGAAATTTGCGAATACATAACTTAATGATGATACATTATAATATGAGCCATCTATTTATTCGCGAGAATTGCATTTTGATCAACTATACGATGTAAACACAGCTTCTATTTGCAAAAACAAGAAAGAATTTCGCTGGCTACATTCATATTTGAATAGAATTGACAGTTACACAGAGAATTTGTAAATAATTAAACATAAGATGGACTAACGAAACACATTCAAGCGTAAGCGCAAGTTGCGGCGGCCATTATATGATTTTGCCAGTATATGTTAGACAAAAAGGATTTCCGAGACAAGGTTGTGGTATAATTGATAAAACGAAACAGCCATGAAATATAAAAACGTGATAATTTTGATGAAAAATTTAACAATTATTCTCATTAAATTATAGAACTTAATTATTTGATTTTTGATAATTGAACAGAGACATCTATCGTTAACTATGAAATACATAGTTTATTGGTTAAGTAAAGTAGATGGCGACTCTTTCTTCACTGAAGTTGTACATGTTCTAACTGTCTCCCCCCTGACCTAGTACCAGCGCGCGGTGTACCTAAACGTCACGTAAAATACGTCTTTTTTAAATCGAAAATTCATTTTAGTAATTTTTTTGCAACAAGCACAATCAGTGACATCCACAGCATAGATAATTATGAATATTATATTCTTAAAATTATGAAAATATTATGTGAAACAGGTATTTTTTTAATTGACCTATTTACACTACGTTACATTACGCCAAAGTTTGCCCAAGGAAACCAGGGCCGTCCTAAAGCTATTTAGGTTGACGATATCGTCAAAGTCGCGGGAAACACCTGGATCAGGGACACACAGAACCGGGAAGTGTGGTATAATAAAGGAGAGGCCTAATACAGACAGGCGCGGATACAGGATTTCCTTTAGGAGGGGGGACAATTTTTGTTTGATTTTACCTATCTTACGAAAAATTCATTAAAAAAAATTGATGAACTTCGAACATTTGATAATAAATGGAAGCAGGAGTGGAGTTACTTTACGGAAATCCATGATATATATGCAAGATACAAGGAGGTCGCCAGATTTTGGTCAACAAAATGAACATTTTAATCGAAAATTTTAACACTACCTTGTTGTTACAATTGTTTAGACCCTTCATACAGGAGTTACTAGATCGACCCTCAGACAAATGCAACATTCAAGAGGAAGTAGGTTGCAAGAGCGAGCGCAGCGAGCTCGAAATTTTTATGACACCTTGCCTTGGAAAGGATAGAAAGGTTTCGATCCTACATAAAGGAGTTACTTGGGTGGCATTTAGATAATTTTAAGAGAAAGTGGTCGAAAATTTTAACACTTTACTTACCTTGAACAGGTTAGAATTGTTTCGAGCAACTGAAGTTACCTGGGCCTCCTATAGACAAAGTTAAGTGAGGAAAAACCGGACTGCAAGAGCGAGCGAAGAGAGCTCGCAAATTTTTCCATCATTGCCTCAGATAATTATCCTATAATTGCATAGGCCTCGGGGCAAGTTGCTCCTAATTTATTTCAGGCTCTGTTTAAACCGGTCGATCATGTAAAAATCCAATAAGAGTGCCAATCCAGAAGTACAAAAAGGAGCCTTTTCGATAAATGTTTTTCCGCAGGGTTAAACAATATTTTAATTTGAATGATTCCATTTACGCTACAATTTACTACGTACGGTACAAGGAAATACAATAAAGTACGCAGGAAAAGCTATAACTTTTAAAAATCCCGAGCCTCTAGGGGCAGCTGCCTCCTCCTGGCGACGCCCATAACAAGATATAATATCAACTAGAATATTAGTTTCAATTCCGTCATTTAGTTCAAGCTTGGCTAAAGACGTATTTGGTTCGGTTCAGGGGGGGGGGCAATTGCACCCATTGTCCCCCCCCCCCCAGTATCCACGCCTGTACCTATACACAGCAGTGAGTGATCCGGGGCTGATAAAATATATGATGATGACGCCATTCAAGCTAGGTTAATAAACTACACCAACGAGGCAGACAGATTACATACTTACACGTGTTTGGACATACGATTACTTTATCAGTTGCATTAAAATTGCACCAAAGATATCAATAAAAATATACACATTATCTTAGATAAAGACGGGCAGGTCTTATACTGTGAAAGGAGAAGCTCGTGGCTAAATAATAACAGCCGCTCGGGTCGATCTTTAGGTTAAGCCGTGCTTGCCTAGGTTGGTATGTGGATGTGAGACCACCCATTACATACCAAGTTTCTTCCGTGCCTCGGAAAGCACGTTAAGCAGTTGGTTCCGACTGTCATTTGTAGATCTTTGACAGTCGTTAGGTAGTCAGAGGCCCAAAAAGTCTTACAACCAGTCTTACCAAGGGGTATTGTATTACCCAGTACTAACTGGGTTGTGGAGGTCAGATAGGCAGTCGCGCCATGTAAAATACTGGTATTGGGAGTCAAACAGGGATGTCCAATATCCCCACGACTATTCACCATAGTAATGGATGACGTTCTCAGAACATTAGAAGAAGAAATAGAATACCTTCATCTAGACCAGGACCATGAGATTCATTTCTCTATTATACTGTCCTTTGCAGATGACGTGATAATAGCAACAATCAATAATAGCAATAATCTCAGTGAACTAGACGAAATGGTCACCAAAATCAAACCGTTGCTAGAATCAGTTGGACTTCATATTAATGAAACGAAAACAAAACTAGTAATCAGAGACCCAAACAGCACCGCAACCCGAAGTCTTATTAGAATTGGAGGAACCAGTATTCAACCAGCAGACAAGATTTACCTTGGTACGTATATAACATCGACACTTATTCGAAACAACACAGTTAACGCCAGATTCCAGATGATATCCTTCATAAAAAACTCGAAAATAGAGTGGAAAATTGCGCGTCTTATCTATAAAATGGTCATAGAACCTGCAATGACTTACGGCCTTGAGGCAGCGGCACTAACAAAGCCAAAGCCATCGAAACTCAGAAGATACGAAAGACTCACTCTTAAATATATGATAAAGAGCACGCGTAACCCCCCGAATAAGAAAACACGCGAAATTCTTATGGGAAAAACAGTTACCAAAAAAATTAAATGCCTACGGCTATGCTACTACGGGCACATCCTCCGACGACCAGAGCCTCACTTACTACACGCAGCTATTAGATACAAGGCGAAACGGTTAAAAGTAGGAAGACCAATATATACATGGAACGAGTCACTCCAACAAGACATGGAATATTTCAATAAAAGCAAAGAAGAATGGATTCAGCTAACAGCAGATAGAGAAAGTTCAAGTCGGCCACCCAGGAAATATATCACCTCAGCGAAACTGACAGTGAAACAAATACTACTGACGACGAAACATATGTAACACGAAAATAATGTTTAAATAAGACGTGTCAAAAACGAATGGAATCGCAACCATCTGAAACGAACATGATTCTCCAATGTTAGAAAAGACCAACCAAACGAAGGTCAAAAACCAATGCTCATTCCTATGGATTGTACCTGGTTTTACCACTATTCCTATATTGGCTCTAGGCTGCATTGTCGGCTGATTGTGCCCGACTGGCTGCGGTTGGTCGGGCTTCCTTTCCCATCCCAGAGAGATATTCCTTACAAAAAAGTGCCCCCTGGTGTATCCAGCTTGTCCGGGTCAGGCTTGCTCCTGACTGGATGTGGTGCTCAATCATCATCATCATTATCTATGATTACAACATTGAATTTAAAATCTAAGTTCTTTGCGACTGCACAGTTATTTTTGTCACTTGCAAGATAGCCGCGCGTCGGTCAGTAACCTCATACTATTTTTATATATATCTAACAAGAAATACTTTCAGTACCTAAGTAGGTTAAGAACACACTTCTACATGAAAGTTCTAAGAATAAACCTCGCGAATGGCAAGTTGTTGTTTGTCGTCCCGGTTGGTGCAGTGGCGGAGCGATGGCTGCTGCTGCAGCTTGCTGCTGGGTTCGATTCCCGCACGGAACGCTAACTGCCAAGTGTTGCGTAAGCTTACGTGATCATACATAAGAATTACTAGTATTTTCATCATAAAAACCCATTAACCGAAGATCCTGTCTAGTGGACGCAAGCACGACTGCTGCTGCTTGCTGTGCAAGAGGTCCTAGGTTCGATTCCCGGGTCGGGCGTGTGCGTAATTGTATTTATCCATTAGCAATTTCTTAGTAGCTGAATTTGTGGCCGGTTGATGGTAATAGGCTCGCCCCCTATTATATGGGACATAAACGTAACTGGCGAAATGTGTGTAGGCACTATTAAGGTACAACTCTGTCTAAATCTTCAGGGATTATAGGCGTAATGTTGTATGTTTATTCATGTTAAAGATAAAATTGTGTATGTTTCATGTTACCCATAAATATATTAGGTAAGTAGGTAAGTCAAAAATTCAGATATGAATAGCTGATAATGAAACATCAAAGAGCAAATAGATACGTTTTCAATCAAAAACCATCTCTGGTAATAGTTTTATCAACAGTTAACTTTGTTGCAATATTTGCCAAAGAGATAATTATACTCTTTGGTAAATATTGCAATAAAGTTGTCTCTAGAAGGCATAATTGCTTGGATCAGTTTTTTACAGTTCGTATAAAAAGTTGTTAATATTTCTTCCATAGAAATCGGGTTTTTTTCAAGTTTGATACGATTTATAAAATATAATAAAGGGTGATAAAAGACCCGCCAAACGGCGCTTGTTCTCCCAGTTATTGCGATATATTTTTTGCTCTTGAGTTCTAGATCCTAAGTAAGTACTAAGTACCTGGGAGTGGGAACTTTCTAGTTACCGAGCTATTGGGGGTCAAAGTTCCAACTTTTTAACAAGTTTTTTTTTTAAACATACTTGTTTTTAATGTAAGACTTTTACTTTAAACACGTCCACGGCCCCCGTAATATTTAATTCATCTATCAGGACAATGCTTTGAGTGCGTTACATTGAGTTCTACCGTAAAACGTGATTTTTCACCCCAAAAAAAGAAGTCGTTTCCCAGCAAAAAAATTTGATGTACAGCTACAGGATGCTTGGTGTTATATAGGAAACTGGCTTTTGGCTGGAGAAGAAAAAAAAAAAATTAAGTACCTACATCAAAGTAGGGTAAGTACTACAATCTGTCAAACTATAATAGATTATAAACTTTATCGCTAAAGCATTAGGTTCAATTATGTAAACACATGTTTGAGCTAATAAAAAAGTTCTTATTCTCTTATTCTTATTGAAGGTTGATTGGAAAAATTTTACAGTTTGGTGTGCTGGCATCTGTACATAGCATACCATAACATTACGATGAACTAAAATACGAATGAAAAAAAAAATGAAACGTCTATAGATAGGGAACGAGTTCATTGCCATACCAGAATTTACCAACAGTCAGGACTGCAAAAAAGAAAATAAAACTGGAAAATCACATAAAACTGCTCGACCTAACAATCGAACATCAAACCCAGGACCCTACAAACTCATCAATAAGTGATAATGTTGATGATGATACCATCTAGCCGATTTCGGCCTCAGCGACTACATTCGATGGCTTTTTCTAGGGTGGTTGTCGAGAGCTTTGGTGTGGTGCCCTTTCATGTGCTCTAAAGTGGCCAGCATATCCAACTTTGGCCGAAAAACTCCGAGCTCAACTCGGACCATTGACAAAATAGGCGAGACGACAAAAAAAAAACCAATTAGTCCGTCAGTTAGATTATCAAAAAATATTTGCCCCGTTTACGTAACAAAAGAAAAAACTTCTTTTGTTGCGTAAACCAAAATTGACGAAGATTTACAAAAACAAAAAATACGTGTCCATTAATTTCCAATACTCTAACTGACGGACTAAATAGATTTACAATTTTTTGATACTGTCGTCATGCCTATTGTGGGGTACCTAAAGTATAGCTGTAGATGGCCTGGCTTTAAGGTTAGTGGTAAACCACAGCCACTAAAATCAGAGCTAACGGAAAACCACTGACCATTGTAACAGATATTACCATTGTTATTTCGTTTTTCAAACCTCGCGTTGGCCTAGTCCTTATCTACACAACCGATAACAGCGTGATTCATTCACTGTTCGACACTGACCTGTGAAAAAAAAGAAATAACCATTATCAGCTACTTAATAATCACCTGCCGGAAATCGTAGTCAATCATTCAACCTGCTATTCTATTGCCTACTAGTAAACGGTAGTACTATAAAAAAAAACAGGTACCTACCAATAGGCGAGACGACAAAAAAAAAACTAATTAGTCCGTCAGTTAGATTATCAAAAAATATTTGACCCGTGTTTTTTCTTTTGTTACGTAAACCAAAATTGACGAAAATATGGCGCTTTTAAAATTCTCAATACGTCACGCCTAGGTATATTTTTTACCTAGTTCTGACGTCACGAGCCCCCACTCCCAAATTTTGTTTTGATGCGTTTTATCTTTGTCAATATTCATTGATTTACAAAAACAAAAAATACGTGTCCATTAATTTCCAATACTCTAAGAGTCTAACTGACGGACTAAATAGATTTGCAATTTTTCGATACTGTCGTCATGCCTATTGTACTACTACGCTTAATGGAGATTAGCTCGTGGCTAAACAATAACAGCCACTCGGATCAATCTTCGGATTAATCAACGCTTGCCTAGGTTGATCTGTGGATGTGTGACATACCGAGTTTCCATCGAGCATCGGAAAGCACGTTAAACTGTTGGTTCCGGCTGTCATTTGTAGATCTTTGACAGTCGTTAAAGGAAGTCAGTGGCCCGAAAGTCTGACAACCAGACTTAACAAGGGGTATCGTATTATCCAGTGCTAACTGGGCTGAGGAGTTCAGATAGGCAGTCGCATTTAATTCAGCTGCATCCGGTTAGACTAGAAGCCGACCAACATTGTAAAGAGGCTAGGCAGATGACGACGACAACACTTATAGACAGCAGAAGTAACCCAATTGTAACGGATCATACTTACGATTCTGCAGTTTGCGAGTTCGAAGTTCGAACCCAGGCACGTATGTACCTAATGTACAAACTAGCCGTTGTCCGCAACCTTCGTCCGCCAGAAATCATTATAAACATTTTACTGCCCAAATACGGCATTAATATTTTTAGAAATTAGATTTTATTAATTTAATTGTTTTTTTTTGCACGAAACCCATATAATTTTTAAAATAAAGTAGACTTCACTCCTTATAAAATCAGCTATCTTCCGATAAAAGTCCGACAAAATCGATCCAGCCGTATCGGAGATTCGCCGGAACAAGCAGACAGATTGACAAACAAAATTTTTGTTTGTTTTTTGCTATAAGTACCGTATGAACGAAGTATAAGTTGTGACAGAAATAGTAAGCCTCTGGTTTTTCCCCAAAATACAAATTGACCCATAAACTATTTCCGTAAACAAGCTTAGGTTTTGTTAACTCCGAATATTCTGACTCGACGGCATCAAAGTTAAACGGCCCAAAATACGACTTCTTCATTAAAACAATTTATGTCTCCGTCCCGCAGATAGACGCAGCCACAGGGGAGAGCGAGACAAACGCCTCTGTCCTTGCTCGTTCAATCCAGTTGGCAAGATGCTTCAGAAAGCTAGGTGCGAAACCAGGAGATGTCCTCGCTTTGGGAGGAAAGAACCACTTAGATCTGCATATACCGTACTACGCAGCAATCATGAATGGCATGCCTATTGCTGGAGTGGATCCACTGTTTAAAAAGAGTAAGTATTTAACTATAAATGATAATAATAAATCAATAATAGTCCTCCTCAGTGGCGTGCAGTAGTATACCACGAAGGGTAGGCCACGAAATAATGAAAGCAAAAAAAAATTTTCATCGGCGCCATCTTGGATTTTCATTTTGACCTCATTTTCATTATCACCAACCCCAATAACCTCGAAAACGAGACCCATGAAGAAAAAACTGAAAATTTTCATCGGCGCCATCTTGGATTTTCATTTTGACCTCATTTTCATTATCACCAACCCCAATAACCTCGAAAACGACACCCATGAAGAAAAAACCGAAAATTTTCATCGGCGCCATCTTGGATTTTCATTTTAACCTCATTTTCATTATCACCAACCCCAATAACCTCGAAAACGACACCCATGAAGAAAAAACTGTAAATTTTCATCGGCGCCATCTTGGATTTTCATTTTGACCTCATTTTCATTATCACCAACCCCAAAAACCACAAAAACGACACCCATGAAGTAAAATATAATAACAATAATATTATTGATTATTATAATAATAATACGCGCCAATAACGCCCAGGAATCATTATTTTAATCAACATTGAACATACACCCTAGCACTGGCCTGCAAATTGCAAAAAACGTAAGGAAATTTGAATTTCGCGGGCTAAAGAACATCCACCTTGAATCCTGGCCTTGTGTTGTAGCAGCCAATCACAGCCCAGCAGCCCAGCTACACTCGCAGGAGTTACCGCCCTAAAATTACTGCAATCTATACATGTGTGCAGTTTATACACACGAAAATATGCACCAATGTGCCAATGTGTGCGTAAAATTATCAATGGGTTTAAGGCAAGTCCAGTGCTTGCCTGTCCGGCGGAGCTCCAACCTTTGTAGTAACTTCCAGTAAAGTGTTAGTTGCGTGACGCGGGAGCAACTTGCTATAAGTATTCTAACAGGAGTTTGAACTTTTTTTTTATATTTTGTACATAATGTGATATTTTATTACATAGTTAGTTCGTTATAATGAATGCCCAGTTGGTAGGGTAGGCTTTGCCTAATTGCCTCTTAGCCCGCCCATGGTCCTCCTCACTCACCGCGTTCGGCCATGGTGCCAATGTCAGCGAACACAAGTCATCTATGACGCTGGAAACATTTATTTATTTATTAAAACTTTATGCACAACTGTACAATGCCTTGGGCATTTTCAACAAACAAAAGAAGAAATGTACTTCTGTTTCCTCACACACTTCTGCACAGAAGTGTGTGCGGAAACAGAAGTACATTCTTTCTTCCCTTACTTTCATGGTCCGAAGAGAAGAGAGATCAGGCACTGGACCAACGCCGAAGCACGGGGCTATCATCCCCAAAAACTCCTGCCTGCTAAAGAGACATGCCTCATGGTAAAACCCTATAACACTTGGTCCTACCAATGAATCGAATCCAGTAGGCACCCAACGAAATCAACAGGGCAGTTGAACGAGCCGCGACAAATTGTCGCTCAGCGGACATACTTCCGGTGGGATCTCATGGCGACATGGAGAGAGCGACTGTCGCAACCCCGTGCAGGGCACGCCACGATAGTGGCGATAAGTCCCCTCTTTGAGGAGTGGCTGGAGAGACGCCACGGCGTCCTTACCTTCCGCCTGACGCAGGTCCTCACCGGACACGGTGTTTTCGGGAGGTTCCTGCACCGAATCGGGCGGGAGGAAACGCCCGGGTGTTTCCACTGCGAGGATCGACCGGAGGACACGGTGGAGCACACGGTGGAGGTGTGCCCCGCGTGGGCGGAGCACCGCCGTGTCCTCGAAGCGGCGATTGGCGGCGGCGACCTCTCGCGTCCGGCCCTGGTGCAAGCCATGGTCCGGAGCGAGACGGAATGAGACGCCGTCACCTCCTTCTGCGAAGCAGTAATGCTAGAGAAGGAGGTGGCGGAACGTGAGAGGGAGAGAACCTCACAGCGTCCCGGCCGCCGCGGGAGACGCCCCGGGCGTCGGAAGCCACCACGTGGCCCCCGGCCACCGTATGCGCGAGCCTGTGGACGGAGGGCTATGGGCTAGCTCGCCGTCCGTCCGTCTCATGACGACAGGCCGTGTCGACGGCGCGTTCGTGTTCCACGCGCGCCTCAAAGAGAGTCAGCAATAGGAAGGGGTCCGCAAGGACCGATGCCTGCCGGGGTTGCGGGACTGTTCGAAAGAGATACCGTGACCCCGGAACACAAAGGGCGATGAAGGAACATGGATGGGTTTTAGTCAGTAAAAGTCTGACACTCCCTCCTGCTCCGCCCAGAGCGGGAGAAGTCATTTGATGATTTCCCATCCAAAAAAAAAAAAAAAAGGGCAGTTGAACGAAAAATAAGAAGTAGTATTAAGAGATTCACGAAACTCCGGGTGAGTAACCGGAGGCAAAGAGTAGGTATCTATTGTGAGGAAAGCCACGGTTTTGTTTGTAGAATAAAGACCAAAATAAAATTTGCTAATGTACACAATAATGAACTCTAATAGGGAACACAGCCTAAATATTATTCATAATATTGCGGTGCGTATAATTATGTAATAGACGGTAAGTACACATGATACGAATAATAATACCGACAAATATTTGTGACCTTGTTCGTTCGCATGATTTTGTTTTTTTTTTGTTACCTCTTCCGTAAATAGGTTTTTGTCGCTACGAAAATCATGATCACATCTTTATTTAACAGACGATTTAAAAATATCATTCGTACGTACACATGATCACGTAGACCATACGAATGATATTTTCAACCACCAGGGCCTTAGACAGTAACCTCCAAACTAGACTTTTATTACCTGTATCTTATGGGTCCGATTTAAAGAGATACCTAACATTTTTAAATTTTAAAAAGTCCTGACAAAGAGCCAGTTTCTCACAATGTTTTCCTTTTGTTTATAATGTGTTCATATAAAATAGAATCCTCTGAAAAAGACCAGACAAATGAAAAGGCCTGACCCAGTCCGGACGGAAGGCCAAAAATCCGGACAAATCGACGTTAATCTAACCACGAGTCACAATCAAGTTACCTTCCTTGTTTTTCTGGAATAAGCTCGCCATACAATTTTATTCACAAGACAATCAATGCGAAGCGGCTGCGGTGATAGAATGGCCATAGGTCCGCCGTCGAGTCCTTGATGTTTCGGCTTTTATATGACGTGGTCGGAGGGGCCAGGGGAAGTGATGGGGTCCTTATTCTCAATCACTGCAACTCCTGAAAGCCAGAATCAGCAGTGGCCACCGTAGTCACCTGCTTTTTAAATAAAAAAAATGTTGTTCACAGACGAAATACGAACTCTATTCAAAATATGCTCTCCAAGAGTAGCATTTTGTCAGAAGGAACTCCTGGATACCTACAATGCCGTAAAGGAAGAACTGGGTCTGAATACAGAAGTCATCTGCTTCGATGAAGGAAAGCACTCCCTGGCTAACTTCATCGAAAAGTATGACGATAAGGAGGACCAAGAGGAATTTCTGTAAGAATTTTGTCTTGTTGACTACGGAACCCAATTTTATTATAGTCTGCGCCAGATAAGTAGGAATTAAAGGTCATTGCTTTTTCCTTAATTTCTCTGCGGAGGTACCCCGACAATACATTATGAATCGTTTTTTATTAATAGAAAAGGTCAAGGATTACGATAAAGGTCGTTTCAGGACAAGTTTATGTCATTATTTCTGTTTTCGGAATTAAGTATTTGAAAAAGGTATGCTTGTTAATGACCTTTATTTTCTGCTTATCTGGCGCAGACTATAGGTGGTTTTTCAGGATCATTTCCACTAGTTCTACTACACAGTTCTACCGTAGCAAGCAACTTACTTACTGTTCACGCGATGCTTGTGCCAGCCCCGCGATGCTGAGCCAGTAGGTTTAAATCAGCCCCTTAATAATGATCTCACTCAGATCTAGCCTGTCCCTATCCTGCTCTCCCTCCTCCTGCCTCCTCAGCCGGGGTACGTACTCCACAGGAGGTGCCCTTATACTTAAGGCACCCACAGGATAGTCCGGTTATGCAGGACCAGCCTCATAGGTTGATTTGCGTGACGCCATTACGAAAAAAAATATATATCTGGCGAAATGGGTACAAATAAGTACACCTCTACCAAAGAATTAAAAAGAAAATACGTGAATTCTATAATTTTCTTTTCAGGCCAGTGTTAATTGACCAGAATAAACACTACGTCTGGTTGATCAGTACGGGTGGCACGACTGGCGTAGTCAAACTTGCTGCGTTCACCCACAGGTCGTTCTTGAGAAAACTAGAAGTGTTAAAAATTATTTTCTCATCAGGTTCACATCCGTAAGTAGCAACATGTTAAACTTCTTTGCCAATATCTTATCTATGTATGTTAGGAATCCCAGACAAATCAGATACCTACGCATATTCAGCTGTATCCGGTTAGACTGGAAGCTGACCCCAAGAAAATGATAAAGTAAGATGATTCTTCCTCAGCAACTGATGTCATCTAGCAGATTTCTGTTCAGCAACCGGTAGATCTGCTTTTGGAGTTGAGTGAGTTTCTTACCCATTCTTCCGAATAAAAAAATAATTACCATTTCAATAGATTCAATTTCTATTTCCTTATTTGACGTTCAAAACTTGCTTTTGAATGGTCTAATAATTGAAATAGGTACTTAAATGGTTTGGCTTTGACCTCTTAGATGATTTTCTTCCTTGCAGACCAAACGGCGAAAACAAGATGGGTCTAAATATATCCCCAGTGCAATGGGTTTCGGGTTTCTTCAGCGCGATATCTTCTCCTCTGTTGCGTTTGACAAAGCTTCAGACCTCAAATCCAACGACCACGGAACACATCGTTGAACTTATTAATAAGTACAAGGTAGGCTATTTATCATAGAAATCGGTTACAGAACCGAATAGGAACCTGCACCCCCGACAAAAATGTGCTGCTGATCAGTTCTGCTGCTCACGGTACGATGGGTTCTCAAACCCATCAGGCATTGCTACTATTGCTAGTCATCAGTTAGCTTAAACTGCGGACACCTTGTATGGTGTATTGGACTTTTTATACTATAAAGGCGTTGGGTGAAAGCCAAATATTTGTTTTAAACTCGCCTGGAGTTTCATGCTTTACAAACCTAACACTTTTTGTTCACTCTTTTCAGCCCATAAGTGCTTTTCTGAGTCCTCCTATGGCGACCTCCTTGCTCAAGAGTGAGAAAAAATGTGACTTCACCTGCTTCGAAACCATCATGCTGTCAGGAGGGAAAATACACAAAGACGTTCATATTGAATTAAGGGTAAGTGTCTGCAATTCAATTCACTAAAATAAGATGAAAAAATAAAACAGCTTCAAGTTTAGAAGAACATGGTCATACAGACAAACACGAAAAACGTCCTCGGCGTGTGTTAGAAAATGTTATACGTATAATCAAGGGTGTGGAAAGACCATCAAACTGAAACGTCGTAATCGCGATTAAATAAACAGCTGTTCCATACATTTTGGGGCGAGATGTCGAGTAGGAATTGAAGTTTTTATGGAACAGAAGTTGATTGGGATTTTTTGGGATCACGATATCGGTCCCAATCCCATCCCATAGAAAAAGTTGCTCAGTATGATGGTCTAAATCTCGCGTAAAGATTAGGGAGACTGAAGATCACAGGATTCTCATGCATTGGTATCATCAGACAGCATAAGAACGGTCGATGAGACAATCCTTTGGGGAAACCTATGCCTAGCAGTATTAAATTTTTTGGCTTAAATTGTGGTAGACTAGAAGTAACAAAGTCTGTCGAAAATGTCGTGAGCAAAATTTTGAGTGTGAATGCTGGATTGGTATAAGAGTAGAGGAAGACCAAAGAAACGATGGAGACAAGAAAGGAGGTATCTGATGAGATGACGAGTAATAGAGAAGTATGGAAGAAGAAGACATGCTGCGCCGACCACAAATGAATTGGGATGAGGACAAGAAAATTATAATAATAGAAGTAACAATGTCTGATATACCTACCTATTAAAAATAATAACTTCTTTTTTACAGCAAAGAGTGCTACCAAATACCCCCGTTGTGGAAATGTATGGACAGACTGAGAATTTGGGGCCAGTCTTCATTGGGGCCCCAGAAGGACCCATTGGTAACTGTGGCAAGACTGCGCCTGGATTACCGAAAGTCATGGTTGGTAATCAAATTCGGTAATTTCTGGGTCAAATCATTTTTAGTACATTACCGACTCGCTCAGAAGAAGAAAGGACCAATTATAAGTTGTACTTACGAGTACCTCTGTTGTTTAATTTTCAGATAGTTGATTTAGAGACGGGCAAAGAAATAACAGAACCAAACGTGTCTGGAGAAGCATGGTCGGAAGGAGCCTGCTTCACTGTGAGTTTTATATTTAGACTTATTATAATTTTGTGCAGATTTAAAAAAATATGGTACAAGCAGGTTAGGCACAAACCACACGATAAAAAAGCAGAAGAGCTACATTCAAAAAGTTTCTATGGGTTTGTAGCCAACGCCGATCACAGCAAGTTACCACGTTTTTGACGCTCTGATAAAGAAACATTGACGTAACCATCCTGAAAGGACGAACGGTTTTGGACGCTCTGGTAAAGAACAGCTCTGACAAAAACTTTTTTTTTTTACGTTTTTAACGAGGTCACTCTTCCAAAGAAGACACGAAGACACGCGGAGCGAAGATTGAAGACACGTGAAGCGAATCGCTTGTCTACAATCTTCGTTTCACGTGTCTTCAATCTTCCGACCATAACGCGCGCGAAACTGTCGGCAAAAGCTAATACTATATAATGCAATAGGTATTTTTATATATCCAGGAATACTACAACAATCCCGAAGAGACCGCAGCCTCCTTCAGCGAGGATGGGTGGTACAGAACAGGAGACATCCTGTACAGAGATGAGAATGGATACTTCTTCTTCGTTGAAAGGCTCAAGATGATGATCAAGTACAGGAGTTACCATGTAAGTGCTGATGATGGACAATATTTGAATGTCTTGCGATGTTTTGGTTACCATGGTGGGATACCTAAAGGGTGTAACACCCTCAAAGAAAACGCACTTGTTCTACCCGTCATTCATAGTTACGGACATATTGGGGGTCAAAGTTCCAACTTTTTCACAAGTATTTTTTTATTTAACAGACCTTTTGTAATTTGTTCTAAAAATTACCTAGTAGGTATTATATACTCGTAATTTATATTTAATTACCTTTTCTTGTATTCAGACCACATATCAAATAAACTAACCCCGATAGTAATTGTTATTTACAGTAGGTATATAATATATTAGGTAGGTAGGTAGGTATATAATATATTATTTAACAATGTATGTTGCAATTTATTGATTGAACGACATTTTAGACGACAACGTCTGATTACCCACCTACTTAGGTACCGTCTCTTCAATAGGTTTCCATAACAATGTGTTTTGTGGTGTAATTTTTTATTTTATGTGTCAACTAGGTATGTTATTACTGAGCAGTATTAACCTTCAATGTATTACAAGGTGACGACAACAATACGACAATAAAGGGTGTAAAACACCTCTTAACGAAACTGAAAGGCACTTATTCTCCTTGTCATTGCAATCATTTTTTTGTTCTACAACATACCTGGGAACCTTCTAGTTACGGAGATATTGGGGGTCAAAGTTCCATCTTTTTGACAAGTTTTTTTTTAAATACATGTTTTTAATGTAAGATTTTTATTTTCAACACTTCCACGACCTCCGTACTATTCAATCCATCCATCAGCACAACGTTTTGAGTGCGTTACATTGAGTTACAAGACATGATTTTTCACCCCAAAAAAGAAATGTTTCCCAGCAATAATTTTTGCGTAAAGTTACTTAGTTTGATGTACAGAATGCTTGGTTGACGGCTTCGTGATGAGGTCTTTTACACCCTGTATATAGAAACACTGATAGGTACACAGGAATATTTTAAACTATGAAATAAATCCTAACATCGATTTTTTTTGTCTAGTCTTAAATGTCCCCCCTCTTGGGCAAAGGCCTGCCCCCATTCATCTAGGTTTTCTCTATGCTGCGCCTCTTCTCTCCAATTAAAGAGAAAACCATTCAAGGCGTGTCCACCATCTTTTCCTCGGAATTACAAAAAAAAAAATTAAAACTAATTTGTAACTGTTCATGTAGATTGTTATTATCGTATTGTCGGCGCTATCCTGTATAAGCGACACTACCAAAGTGTCCATGACATGCTTTCGCAACTCAAGACCATAACGGTTAAAAGCAATATTGTTTCAATCTTATTCCAGAGCGAGAAAGAGACGGGGCTAGACGTCCTATATTAGCTCTATCTCTTTTCAACCATTACATCAAACTTAACTTCATCTTCATACTCCGCATGCTTTCTGCACAGATTATTCCTCCGGAGATCGAGGCAGTCATCAGGGAGCACCCGGGCGTGTATGACGTCAGCGTGACCAGCGTGCCCAATAAGGATGATGGAGAGCATCCCGTCGCCTGCGTCATGAGGAGTCCAGGGTCCACCGTCACGGCCGAGGAGATTAAGGACATTGTTACTAGTACGTATTTGTATACGCCCAATCTGTACAAACTGCTGGGCATATTATTTGGGCCTTATATTTTGCCTTCTCCGGATAATTTATCCTTAATAAAAATAAAAATAAAACACCTAATTCAGGATCGAAACTTCTTATTTCTGGTTCCAAAGGTCGAAAGGGCAAACTTGAAACTGCTTTACATGTTATATTTCTTCTTCCAGATAATCTGTCAGATTCCCAAAGATTACGAGGCGGTGTGATCTTCATGGACCAGCTTCCTATGACCTCTACAGGGAAGATCGCACGTGGCGAGCTGCGGAAATTGGTGTTAACACTGAAGAGAGAATAGAAACATAATGGTGCCGATTCCCTTGTTCACAAACTAAACTAAATTTAAGTTGAATGCATCTTTTTCTTTCTATTTCATTATGAAAAGGACAGAAGATAAAATTAGTTTAATCCTGTCAAATTAGTCAGCACCTGACGTAATTTGGTGTAATTTTAGTAGTCAACTTTTTAATCGCGTCTAAAAGTTGTATGGCGCTGATTAATTTGACAGAACGTAACTAAAATTTATCTTCTGTCCTTTTCTTAATGAAATAGAAAGAAAAAGATGCACTGAACTTAAATTTGGTTTAGTTTGTAAACAAGGGAATCGGCACCAATATCACGTTTGGCAGAGTTGTCGATATAAAGGGTGTAAAAAGACTCTTAACGAAGCCGGAAAGCACTCTTGTTCTCCCCGTCTTTGCGATTATTTTTTTTTGTTCTAAACCATACCTGTACCTTCTAGTTACTGAGATATTGGGGGTCAAAGTTCCAACTTTTCCACAAGTTTTTTTTTTTAATGCTTACATGTTTTTTATGTAAGATTTTTACTCACACGACCCCCGTACTATTCAATCCATCCACAATGTTTTAACTGCGGTACATTGAGTTTTACCGTGATACGTGATTTTTCACCCAAAAAAAAAAGTCCTTTCCCAGCAATAATTATTTGCATAAAGTTACTTAGTTTGATGTAAATAAAGCTTGGTTGACAGCTTCGTGAAGGGTCCGTTTACACCCTGTATATTGAAACCAGGCATGTTAAGCCCGGGTGACACGAGGCTAGTATTTTGAAGCTAGGATAGTAAGCTAGTAAGGGGTCACTAGCTTGGTTTCTAGCTTACCTACTAGCCTGGATTGTAACCAAGCTAGTGCTGTCTACACGAAGCTAGGAAATTTCAAGCTAGTCAAGTCAGTAGTGAGTTGTGCTTAACCTGATAACACGTATACGTAAAAATGAACAGTGTGCGTAAGAGAAAAGCAATTCTACTAAGAAAGTTAATTCGGAAGTTGTGTCAACATGCGCTAGATGAAATATTAGCTCTGCTAGAAGAAAAGCGTACTTGGACAAGACCCTGGATCTTAAGAAGACATAGTCATGGAGCATCTGCATTACTTTTAAAAGAACTGCGATCTGAGGATTCCGGCGAATTCAAGAGTATTTTGCGAATGACACCTAATATTTTTGACAATTTACTGAATCTAGTGGGACCACAAATACAAATATTAAATACTAATATGAGAGAAGCCATACCGGCTAAAATAAAATTGGAAATAACTCTAGATTTTCTATCATCTGGTGTCAATTACAGGAAGTTAAGTCACATGTATCGTGTTTCAAGATCTACTATATCTAGATTTATACCAGAAGTTTGCAGTGAAATTTATAAGGCATTAAAGAAAGATATACAGGTATGTAGAATTTTATTTATTTCAAATTAAAGTAGGTACTTTTACGCTTACATAAATGGCGAGATTAAATTCTAAATTACAAAATGAGAAATCATAAATGACGACAAAATGTACGTTTACGCTACATAAATGGCGAGAAATGTATCAAGCATTTTGAAATGCTTGATAGATGGGATCTTCATCTTGCTCCAACTCTTGCTGTGGTGGCGGATGGATGATGGGTTCATCACGTTGCTCAGTCTGTTGTAGTTGTGATGGTGGATTAGTGTAGAGTGGACTTGCTGCAGAACTATTGTAAGAAAATGTGGTTGACATATTGGAGTCTGAAGAATTGATAGGTGACTGGTACGAAAATGTAGTATTTCCGAAGTTTAAATCATACATCCGACAGCGGGATAGTGTTGCGTTGATCTGATCCCTAGCTAAAATGGCCTGTCCGGGTGAAAGCTTTTTCAACTGACTTGCTACATATTTTGCAAATATCTCATGTTCATCCAGCTCTGGTTCCTGAAATTCTCGTGAACTGTTTAAATCCTCCTTAATCACCTTATTTCATTTATCAATGAACTCACTTGCGAAACCTTCCGTTTCTTAAATTGCGGAATGTTACTTCCGGGGGAAATAAATTTAGAAGTTTTATCTTGAATAGACGACATTTCGCTTGCAGGTTGAGACATTTCAACTGTCTTTTCTGACAGATTTTCTGCTACGGGTGGTTCTAATGACTGACTGTTGCTTGCACTGTTGTCATCTTTATTATTGTTTGGAGAATCTTGATTGTTCTGAAAATAAAAAATTTGTTAAAAATATTGTTACAGATTCCAACTACAACTGAAGAATGGGCAGCTATAGAAAATGGTTTCAGAGTGAAATGGAACTTTCCAGCGTGTTATGGCGCCGTCGACGGGAAGCATGTTCAAATCATAGCTCCTGGCAACAGTGGAAGTTTGTTTTTTAATTACAAAAAAACATTCAGTATTGTTCTTATGGCTATTGTTGATTACGATTATAATTTCATTTATATTGACGTCGGCGCCTGTGGAATGGCATCTGATGGAAGTGTTTTTAGGAATTGCTCCATATATAATCAACTAGAAAATAACCTTATACCACAAGGCGGAGTAATTTTGGCGGATGCTGCATTCCCATTAAAATCGTATATTATGAAACCGTACCCAGGTGACAATTTAACACATGAAGAAAAAGTATACAACTACCGGCTAAGTAGAGCCAGAAGAACTGTAGAAAATGCCTTTGGCATATTGGCAAGCCGATTTCGTGTTTATCAAAGACCAATCGCAGTTGACGTAAAAACAGTAGACAAAATTGTACTAGCATCATGTGCTCTGCATAATTGGTTACGAAAAGAGCAAAAAAGCACTTATTGCATTAGTAGTGATGTCGACCAAGAAGACATTGAAGCGGGAAACATTATTCCCGGTTCATGGAGAATGGAAAATTTATGTTTACCCAGTATCAGTCGACAGGGAAGTAACCACTCTTCTCTGTCAGCTATCGAAAAAAGGGAGAAATTTAAGAGATATTTCAACAATGATGGAGCAGTACCATGGCAAGCAAGAATGATTCGTTAATTCAGACAAAACTACAAGAAAAATTAAAAATGCCGACGATTATTAATATTTCAATAAGTACTTTTAAGGTAAATAATTGTAAAGAGTAAATAATATTAAAATAACTTACCGAAGTTTTTCTCTTCATTGGCACCTTTTTTATGAAATTATGCATTTCCTCAAACCAAATAATTTTTGGCTTATAGACTTCTGCAGTTCCTGCTCCAGACCTCTCAGAGTTTTCTATCTTTGTTAATTCTTGACAATATGTAGCTCTTAGATTTTTAATTTTATTTTTAATCTCTTTTATCGACATTTCTATTCCATCTTTATTTAGTATGTCGCGTATTTTTTCTAGTGACGAGTCTCGCATTTGCTTGTCCTTGTAAGATGGAATACTTGCATTCCACAAACATTCCTCTTCTCTGTACAATTGAACGAATTTTAAATTAATTTTGTCCGCTAATTTCGGCATTTTAACAAATTGCACGCACTCTCACCACACTGCACACTAGCTTAGGTTCGCTAGCTTCGCGGTTGACACGAAGCTAGTAACGAAGCCAGGATAGTAAAACGGGTGGTGGGGGGCGCCTACTAGCTTGAAAAATAGAACCCCAAGCTATTAAAACTATCCTGGCTTGAGGCACTAGCTTGCTAGCTTCCACACTAGCTTACTAGCTTGTAAACGAAGCTAGTTCCGTCTACACGAAGCTAGTGTCACTAGCTTACTAGCTTGGCAGCACTAGCTTGGCTCACTAGCTTGATTTACTAGCCTCGTGTCACCCGGGCTTTACGGAGGTGGTTTTATCGGAACCGGAATCGGAGTCGGAGTTTTTAAATTTGGTTTGTCGGAGTCGGAACCGGAACCGGAATATGAGTCGGAGGCGAAGTCGGAAATGGTGGCAGAAGAAAAATAAAATAAAATAGTGATTTATGAACCGATGACAGAACGCGTGCTGTGTTCCCCGGGCGACATGCATAAACCTGTTCGTACACGTTGACCACAGCCGCCGCGCGTCAAAGCCGCCGCCGCCCGCCTTTATCTGCTATACTTCGACCTCCGATTAAAACCTCCGATTATAAGTATCGGAACCGAAGTCGGAACCGGAGGTGTAAAATCAATCGGAAGTTCCGACGTGTCGGAGTCGAAGCTTCGTAACATCCCTGATTGAAACCTCTTTTGTCATTCACAATTTAGTATTGTGTAGGTACAGAATGCTTGGTTGACGGCTTCGTGATTAGTCTGTTTATATTCTGTATTAGATAAACCCACATTTTACCAGTTAACTTTAAGTCATCATCATTCTCTTGCTCTTATTCCAATTAATTTGTGGTCAGCGCAGCATGTCTTCTTCTTCCATACTACTCGTCATATTACTCGTCATCTCATCAGACACTTTTCTTGCCATATCATTCTAAACTCAGTCCATCCATCGTTTCTTTGGTCTTTCTCTACACATTTATACTTAGGTACTCTCAGTTATTGCCCAAAAAGGTCCGTTGCCACTTCTTTAGAATGAAATGTGTCCATTTCATTCTAAAGAAGTGATAAAATGATAAGTTTTAAGGAGTGTCTGTGTTTAGTGTAAAGGTGTATTTAAAAATGCATGCAAGCATCAACCTTAAGTTCAAGTTTTAGGTAGGTAATAAAGGGCAAACGTACTGCCATCAAGCGGACCCAAATCTTAGAAAGCCAAGACCTCATACCTAGCAGGAGCGTTTACGATCACTGAACCATCATCATGTAGAATAATAGACATTCCGATAGCACCTACTTACAATTTTGGTAACCATTAGCCTAGCCTTTTCTCAAATACGTTGGGATCGGCTTCCAGTCTAACCGGGTGTAGGTACCTGATTTATACCTATTTGCCTATCTGATCTCCATAACCCAGATAATGGATAAGATTGTCCTTGACTGTCAGAGTTTCGTGATAACTATGTAGGTATATAAGTATAACCTAAAAATTATATTAAAATACTTTATAGAACAGCGCTATCTGTTGGTTGTGGTTCCAAAGCTATCCTATCTTTAAAGCTGGAACCAACGTCACAATCATGGAATCCGTTCACGTTGGGTCGTTTATGTTAAGTCAAAATTTTATTTTTTCTGTAACTGCGAGGTTGTTATAAGTATGTAGTTTAAGTGTGTTATTATTTTCATCAATGAAAGATTGTGCTGCCATCTACATTTTAGTGAAATTATTAATTCTGTATTGATCTTAAGGGGCTGCCCCATGCACACTAGCGCCACTTTAGTAAAAAAATCAGAACTCGTTAAATACACAATTAATATAAAATCTGATTGACAAAATCAATCATTTGGTCTTCTAAATTATTTACGTCTGCTTAACTCATTGAAATATAGCTCGCTGTCGTTACAGATACAAAATGGAAAAAAAGGGCCGTTTTTAGCAATTTTTCTAACTGTAACTACAGTGAAGTATATTTTAATGAATTAAATAGACGTCAATAATCTAGAACTCTAAAGCATTGATTTTGTCAATCAGATTTTATATTAATTGTGTATTTAACGAGTTCTGATTTTTTTACTAAAGTGGCGCTAGTGTGCCACGGGGGAGCCCCTTAATATCCCTTAATCTTTATACCTATGTAAAATATGTGTTATTATTGTAGATATTTTTACTTGTGTTAATAAATTAACTATTTAATACTTAATTTTGGATTTTATTGGTCTTAGAAAGTTGTTATTGGTGTCGATTCTGTTGTGCAAAAACTAAACTTAATTTAGGCTATTCCTAACTTTTTCTCTCTAATAAAACGAGAAAGAGACGGATATCATTTAGAGCTGTCAAATTTAATTGGAACTAATATTTCCATACAAATGAAGGGTGCACGTAAAAACATGTCGACTAAAAACACGGTGAAGCGCAAGGCATAAACTAGTTTGACATCCAGCGGTGTGCGCTGGGCCATAGCCGTCCTTTTCTCGCACTGCTTTCTAGTAAAAGATAGCAATAGCCTAAATTAAGTTTAGTTTGTGCACAACAGAATCGACACCAATGTTTGTATAGGTAAAAAAAAAGTGTATTATTTTACATCAGAAAAGCGCCTGAAGGAAAGTTTAAGCCATGGCATAGCCAGGCGCTTTTCTGATGTAAATACAATACACTTTTTTATGGAAATCATAGTTTTAAAAGTATACTAACGATTCAAACGTAGTCGTACTATATACAGTACATTTGCTCCTACCGGGATTCGAACCCACTACCGCTGCGCCATTCGGGTCGTCAATATAAATTCAGTATTGATCAAAATTCTGAATAACTTATTATAAATGTGTTATTATTATAAATTTTACATCTAAGATGATAAAAAAATATTAATTAATTTGGAATTTCATTGGCTTGAGTTTAAAAGTAAGAGTAATTTCAGTTCTCGCCCAGAAAAAATAGTCGGGAGATAGTTCAAGACTTAATTATAGTCACGAATTTTAACTGAACTCGGAAGCGGTTGACCGAAATTGAGTTTGTGTGTCAATTTCAAATTTGTGTTGTGCCATTAACAGGGCCCATACCAAAACCTCATGATCATCATCAGCCTATAATGTCCCCACGGCTGGGACACGGCCTCCTCTCAATGAGAGGGAATGTAATCCACCACGCGGGCCCAGTGCGGATTGGTAGATGTCACATGTCTTTGAATTTTTGGTTCTAGGACATGCCGGTTTCCTCATGATGTTTACCTTCACCGTTTTGAGAGCAGTGGTGATGAAATAAATTACACAAAGTAATGCGCCTGACTGGGTTCGAACCCACGACTTACTGTTCGTAAGTCGGGGCCGCCACCACTGGGCCACCGTTGCTCTCGTAGAGCAGTATTACATAAAAATGTCACTTCAGAGTTCAACGTGGGAAAGAGATAGAACTTTACAGGACTAGCTCTGTCTCTTTTCTACACTGAAATTATATAAAAACTTGCTTGCTTGCTTGCTAATATCGTTCATGGATGGGTTACCATACCGAGTTTCTTCCGTGCCTCAGAATCTGTTGATCGCGGTTTTTATTTTTAGATCTTGGACACGATACGTGTAGACAGAAGCTCGAAGGTTTATCTAAATGTAGGGGTTCTTAAGAATCGCGTTAGGAGTAACACAATGACTGGGTTGTGGAAACCAGATAAGCAGACGGTCTAAGTAAAATACCTACTGGTGTTCAGTAGCATCAGGTCAAAGTGGAAGCCGACCACAATATTGGGATAAGACTATAACAATTAGAAGGCTAGGCAGAGAATAAACAAATAAACAGGGGTCACCACTAGTAAGATAATTGTAACGAGTAGCTTTACTCTTCCCTACCTACGGGGCCTTCCTCACCTACTCTTATTGTGGCTGCACGTCTCGCTGAGACACTCCGAAGCAAGGCTGCGAGAGTGGACAGTCCAGCGAGGTTGGACAAGCGCTCCTATATTGGGTGACCAATTTTCAAATTGTAGTTTAATAAAAAAAAGTTAATTTGCCAGTAGCATTACTGGAAAAATAATAAAAGGCAATGATATGAGACATAGTTTAATAGTAAAACCGTTGAATACAGAGATTTAGATATATATATATAATTTTATAACAGGTTTCAAGTTTGTGTTGTGCTATTAACAGGGCACCAATTCATAGAGCATTATTACTTATATGCCACTTCAGAGTTCAACGTGGGAAAGAGACCGAACATTACAGTACTAGCCCCGTCTCTATTCTACACTGAAGTTATATTAAAACAACACTGCTTTATGCGGTTATAGTAGGTTACCAGTGTGCTGGTGGAAACTCAGACAGAACCTCGTCGAGGCCGAATCGAGACATAATAGAAATAGAACCTTGTGGTCTTAAAACCGTGGAGAACCGATCTGACCAAAACTGAGCGCCAACCGATCTGAACTGATCGTCTTGGTATGTGGAATCGAAATGTTTTTGATCGTATGGTGGTTTAATTGTTGTGGAAACCGTAGTCAAACTTGGAATAGACCGAGAATTCTGAACGAACTGAAAGCCCGTTGATCCAACTAGAGTCAGTTGTGATCCTTCTCCAAATTTAATTGTGCGGATAGTTTTATTTCCAATCTGATATGTTGGGCTTTGACCCAAATGAGAACCAGAATATCCCAACTGTGTTATGATCAGAGAGCTACCGACTTGTTTCTGTCCGTATGAAGGTTGACTCTGAGTATTTGCTTTCGAAGACACAACGGTACCTTGGGTTGTTAGGGGATTATCACCAAAATGAGTTTCAGTAGATCTGAATTCAGTGTAAGTTGGCCAACGTGTTAACGGTCCTTTTGGACCAGAAGGTTTTTGCCTAGATCTTCTAGTTCTGTGGTTAACTGCATCCATTACCGTTCCTTGGACTTCTTTCCTGTGGCTGCCAGTGGACAAGCCTTGGTTTGATCCATGTGGAGGAGCCAGCAAGGCACCAGCAGTGCTGGTTGATATTGGTGACAGGTAGCTCTGATCGATCCTTGCCGCTCCACACACCGCCGTTAGAGCAGTCAATATTATAACCTGTAAAAGAAGTGTAGTTGAAATAAAATGCTTAAGTTAAATTAGATGGATGTTTCAACTTTAAAAAAAAAGGATAACAATGTTAGCTCCCACCGCGCTTGAGTTTTTGCGTTGAGTTCAACAATTTCACAATCTTAAGCAAAAAATTTACGTTTAAAATAGTTTCAAGTCAACCTCGAAATGTCAATTTTTCGGAAACCTACTAGGTACTACTTTTATATTGGGAATCGTCACAGGAAGTGCACTCATAGAAAAACACAGCTTTAGGCTGCGTGTCCACGGCAAGAAAAATCTCCGGGTCTATGCCTTTGATTATATAATGTCTAGATGGAGCGTCAAATGCGCGCAAACGTGTCAAAAAATATCAGCCAACTGTTGGCTTATAAGTTCATTCATACCCGCCGATTAGTGCCGATCGTGCCGCTTTGGCGTCACTACGTATTACGCGCGCTAAGTAATAAACAAATAACAGCGCTAAAATGACGGAATGTGCTATTAAACTGTGCCGGAATTATACAGGAAGGGTAAAAAATACCAAGCACATCACCTATCATCGGTAAGTAACTAAAAAACTATTTATTTATTATTTATTTTTATAAATATAAAATTACGCCATATTTTATCAGTGTTACCAGTTCATTTTTTTCATTCTCCCAACTTAACGTCATTTTTTTGTGGGTATATTAGTTAGTTTATGGGAAAGTTTATATTATTTCGTTGGTCTACTTTATTTATCTATTTAAAAAAAGGTGGAGTTTATTAATTCGTATTTAGTCTTTCTTTATATGATTTTCAAAACATTCTGACATGTCAACTATAATTGTATGGAAGTTTTAGATCAACTAAAATTGACAGCTCTTATTTATATCTGTCCCATTCTTGTTATATTAGAGAAAAAGATAGAAATAGTCTAATTTTAGTTTAGTTTGTGAAAAAGGGGCACAATTGAAAAATTGAATTAACTTATCTGATATAATACAAAATTCACATAAGTACACAACTCTATTTAAATTTAAATAGTGTTTTTTATTTATTGAAGAAAGTAACTAGATACTTAATAAAAAGACACTACTAAAACTGAATAATACCTACTACATACATACACCTAAAACTTATCTTATTTAATTAGTCTATTTTTTTAATATGTGACTTATGGGAGAATTGTAGTAGCTGGTATCATTATTCACGCACACAGAGACATAAAATGACAGTGTGCCGGACGGGCGTGATCCGCTGAAGGCGTGGATGTATAACGTGCACCTAGCGGTCTGCCTATACCCCCTTTCTACACCGAGCGCACGCATACACACTGTACTTCGCTCTCAGACGGCGCTGACGTCCTACACCTATTTAACTGTAGCAGCTCTACGCAATCTCAGGCATAGACCCTAACGGGGGTAAAGGGATTACTGGGAAATAATACTTTCACTGTTTTTCTTATATCTATATTTGCCGTACTGATGACTACGATTCTTGGAGATGTTGTGTTTACTAAGGTACTCCAGAACTTTACTATAACGAGAACCCTGATTTGCTTCCTGATTTTTGGAAAACTTTAATGAAAATTTTGATTATCCAAACATACATCTTTTTTAAAGATTTCAATTTTGAGCTTATATTTAGGTACATAATATACATGACATCGCTTCTATATAACGTTATTTATGTACAGACATAAAATTAACGATGATCTTTATTATAATTGGGAAATTATTTCCAAAAACCCAGACAACTTTTCCTATGGTGGCTGGAGAAAGGATCTTCCAGGCTGAATTACACGAAAACTGTTACTGTGACTGTAAGTATATAATCGCCATGTACTAGATGAGTACATGGTCTATCTAAAACTGTTACTTATTTTTTCGTGTCTATATTTTTCAGCTTGTAACGGCCCTTCTACTGTTATTCTGTAAGACATTTTTTTTCTGTTATTGACGAAGCTAGCTGCGCTAGACTGTCATACTCCCGTCAAAGTGGTTTATCTAAAAACTAAGTTATTAACAAAGACTATGTCCAGGCCTAGGTCGCAACCTAGGCTACCTGGACTTTACTAAATACTAAATTAAACTATAAAACGCCACTTGCGAGTTTATATGAGTCTCTAGCTTGTGTAAATTACTGTATTACTATTCTAATCACTGAAGGCACTTGTTATTCTGTCACTATATTGCCCATACACTGACTCTAAACTATTTTACTATAAAAAAAACACCATATGCTAATTGGGTGACGTTCGTCGCGAACAGACAGTGTAAAACACCGACTGCACGCACACAAGCTTGAAATTGTTGGCTCGTTTTTTTGTTTTGATTGTAGGGCGACGCTCTGTCTAGACATTATATAATCGAAGGTATATGCAAGAATTCGTGTCATTTCTACACACGACTAGTGTACACACGCAAATTTCCGACAAACGTGCTCAAACATACCAACAACTACAGAGTCAAAAGTCCCATAAGAAAGCCAACCAGTCCCAAAAAAGAAAGAAAGAAGAAGACACCTCAGAAATTGACCAAAAATTTTCGAATTTCATCAAAAATTTTACTAAAGAAGAAGAGAGTCGTGCCATGGGATTTTTTAGAGGGAAAGCTTCGACGAAGAAACGTAAGAAGAATACCAATCAGCGTCAATTGACTGAGAGTGAAGAAATAGATTTTACCGAGTTTGAGGAAAGATGTGACTCTACACCCGACGTAGATTTATATCTATGGTAATGCCTAGTCTAGTTTCTTATATTTGAGCTAATTTCTATAAGTAGAATAAAGCCTTAATTTCCGAAAGGCTTTGCATTTTCTTTTATATCAATTTATTCTACTTAAAAATAATGTAATATAAACGCTATTCAGTAACTGTTATTTTCGAATGTCCAACGAAAAAAAAACATCTGACATACTGGAAAAGAACCAAGACTCAAAATTTAGAATAGCTGTTCGTCCAACTAAATATTTAAATCCAGATAAGTTTGGTGCTGATACAAAATTTATTTCCGAAGAGGTACCAGATTCATCTTCAGAGTTGAAACTGAAGCTACTAGTAAATTACTTAGCGCCAACAGTTTTCGCACTAATATAACATTAAGACTATTAAGGCTATTAAGACTATGAAAAACAGAAAAACCGTATCTTGGTTCGTCATATTCTATCTACTAGACTTCAAAAACCAGATGAATCTATATCCGATTACATTCGTGATTTAAAGCTGCTAGACCAAGACTGTGATTTTCGTGCCGTATACAGCGCTGGTTTTCAGTGGTCGCCCTTGAAAAAACATACGGAAGCCAATAGAGTGACTTCTAATTTTGATGACTAACTAAAATAAAACAGCCAGTACTTAGATAATAACAAAACACAGCATAAGAAACCTAAACATTACAAAAAAATATAATTATATACCATACCATTTGACAGTGCATGATATATAATTCTGACAATTATTGTTAAACTTGTTTGCAAACAAGTCAATCTGAGGTTTAACAATAATACGCTAAGCTGTAAGCTACATCATAATAACTTCCATTCAATTTCTGTGTTTGGATGCCTAGATCCAAATGTGTCTTTCCTCACACCATTGCCACAACTTTCTGGCTTAATTATTATGGTGGGGAAAACAAGTGCCACCCATTTTATTGATGTAGGCTATGGCAGTTGTGTTATCTATTAAATTCTAAGTAAAACTTCACAGTGTCCGAGTGTGCTTGCAAATGTTTTGAGCCCTATAAATGCTGCTAATAGTTCAAGGTAATTTATACGAAACTTTTTATCATCAGTTGTCCAGTGCCCATGGCTTCTGACATCATTATATACCAGATCCCAGCCAGTTTGTCAAGCATCAGAAAATATTTCTAGAACAAAGTCAAATAGTTTTATACTGTTGTAGGTTGTTGGAATGTGAGACAACCACTAACCTAGTCCTATCCTAATTCCTTTTGTGATAGGTAGCAGAGCCTTGTAATTTTCATTGTTGTTTTGTTACTTTCCATAACCTTGGTGTAAGGCCAACCATATTCCACAGTTGGGCATGCAGCAACAAGTATACCTAGCAACTGAGCAAATTCTACTATTTTGCATAATATATATGCAAAATAGTAGAATTTGCTCAGTTGCTGCTTAGATTTAAAATTATTTAATAAGTTAGGGATGAAATTTTATCTATCTAGTTATGGAAGCACCACCGCCGATACGAATTGTGTGTCAGCATAAGAGCGGGACTGCATCGCGGTGCTTGCGTAATTCCTGGAGAAATAGTTGTTATGTCTATCTTTAAGTTTAGCCCTAAGACCACACTCCGTGTGCGCATCCGAATCTGTAAACACGTTGCCACATATTAAATAGTAATTAATTAAATTATTAATTTTATTTCAAAAATCTCGACTAAGACGCTCCCAATCCTGACTGGCGCAGCCGGTAGGATCACTGAGGAAGCTGTCCCGCGATAACTAGTGATTTTCGCGAATAGACTTTTCCGATCTTCACAACGGTACCCGTGGTGTACGGCGAAGTGGTCCAACGAACCAAACAAATATTGTCAGCGACGCGACTTGGAGCCGAGAGCTGATGATGGGCGAGGCAGGCTGGTGAGTACGACTTTTCACCTCCTTTTTTATACCTCATATCCATCATACCCCTTGTTAACTTGGAATTGAACATTTTCCGTTTTGACTGTTATATGGTTTTCTTAAATTAATTATAAGTGCCTAGTGTAAAAATACATGAGAAAGTAAAATAAATAGAAAGATAGAAAAAGAGTGATAGAATAGTAATAGTTTTACATTGTAACATTAGTTAAAACATAATTTTATTGAGTTCTAAGATATAATTTACTAATAATAGGTAACTAGTTATAATTATTGTAATAAATAGATAGAGTTCATAGAGTTAATTTTAACGTAATAATTTATCATAAATTACCGCCAAAATGACGGAAGTTAAACTCATTCCCAACGAATTATATAAAATTCTCCCAAGTTTCGATGGCAATAAACGCCATCTGAATTTGTTCTTGCGTAAATGTGAGTACATAATTGACAAATTTA
This sequence comes from Xestia sexstrigata, assembly GCA_941918905.2. NCBI lineage: Eukaryota > Metazoa > Arthropoda > Insecta > Lepidoptera > Noctuidae > Xestia > Xestia sexstrigata. The sequence goes on from OW799221.2 coordinate 7,051,464, forward strand.
AATCATCCGAATTACAAGAAGAATATTTAATGCATGTTGTGACTAGCCGCTTAACGGGCGACGCAGCAGCGCTGATAAGCGAGCGCGTAGACATCCGGACGTGGGACACATGAGTACGACTATTCACCTCCGGACATCCGGACGGAATTCAAAGAATTGTTTGAGATGCACTTTGGTGATCCACGAAGCGAAGAATGTTTGGCCATAGAATTAGAGACATTACAAATTAAAAATAATGAAAGTCATATAGATTTATGCGCGCGGATTCAATCAGTAAAGTCTGTTCTGTTATCAAAAGTTAATCAAACCAATGACCGAAACTCGCGAGTAAGTAAGACTGCCATATATAATAATACAGCCCTACAGGTATTTTTATACAATTTACCTGAAAATATGGTACGTGTAGTGCGCCTAAAAAAGCCACAGACCTTGGAAGAGAAAATAGTTTCGGTGCAACACCCAAATTTAATTTTGAAATCCCGCAGAATAATAGGCCTTTTAACTTGCCGCAGGGACCCCATCCATCCCAAGGACAATTTGGTATGAATAAACAAAAATATATGCCAATGCAATTCCAGTTTGGATATCGACCTAATTTTGGTTATAGACCCCCTGGCTATCAACAAATGTTACCGATGCTTCCACAACGATTTGGTAGTAATAATCGCTATGGTAATATGATTCCACAACCAAACACACAAAATAAACCTCAACCAAACAACAGAGATGCTACTATGAGAACTGCTCCACAAAGATCACCTCAGCAAGGTTTTCCTCTTAATGAATTAGAACTATAGGTATCATTATACTGATGACTATATTGCAAATACCGAGGGATATTACGATGATATTGGTGCATATTTCCCTTGCGAAGAAAACACTTCTCCGATTGAATCAGAAACTGAAAACCTAAAGATAGAGTTAGAAAATAATGATAATAGTAACCAGACGGCTGAATCCATCCCACAAGTGGAAAATTTTGATATGCGGGCCTCCATAGAGCAACACGGAACCAGCTCAATCCCAGATGTGTAGGTGTGAACCAATAATGTGTGCCTTTAGTCAAAAATATATGGTGAAAATATTCAGCTTGGAATGTTTCGCATTAGATAAATAAACAATAAACAAAAAAAAACATGTAAATAACGGCTGGTTATCCGACCAAATTTGAATGACTACTAAAAAGCGACGGATTCATACATATCGATGACCTTCTTTACTTTACCCATTAACCGGTTCACACGTGTTGTGCCTGAGTACACTGAAGTAGAAAAGTAATATGTATTAAAATAAAGCTGTTATTGGATTATGTTCTATTAGCTGTTTCTGTGACTTTGCACATGGCTATGTACATTATAAATAGTGCTACTATTTATAATGTACATGCTATTCCAAGGTAAGCTATCTTCTTCATTCAAAATTTCATTAAAATACATCTAGTAATATATGTGTGAACGAAAGACATACATCCAAATATTTGCCAAGTCTTTGACCCAAAAATGATAGGGGATGTTTTAAAAAAAATATAGTTCATGAAATGTGTGATGAATACCTACTAGAAAAAGAGGTAGCTCTTTTTTGTATATAAATAGAAAACCAATTAACACAACAGTAATAAAAAAAGACAAATACGTATGTATTTGTCTTTTTGTTTATATATTATTTGATAAGCCGTAGCTTAGATAAATTAACGTTAAGTTTTTCATTCATTAATAGAAGATTCCCTTTTTTCGTCTCCCCAACGCTGCATATCCGCCGCGCCGGCCACGCAGGCCGCGCTCCATCCGCTGACGTCGTGTCGCAAGGAGTCGCCTTGTCTAGCTTGGAGAAAGTGAGAGATCTAGTACGCATACGGTATTAGTGAGACAGAGACAGATACCTACCTAAACGTCGCCATATAGATGAATAATACGAAGTATTTTTGACTAGGAAGTGCGTTTGGATTATTACTTGGTATTGGTAAACAGTCGCAGATAAGACGCCAAGGACACTGTTGCGTGTTTATTTATTTTTTAAGTTGGTTAAAAGTGGCGTAATAATTAAGCATTTTATAACAATGATGTGGTTGTAGGGGTGGTGAATTTTGTAAAATATAGTTACAATGATGGCATGATCTGCGATGGTAAGTATTTAATGGCATTGTTTTGACTTTTTAAAAGTACCTACTTAGGTACACTTATCAAGTACTCAGGTACTTGTATTTTTTTCATTACTTTATTTATTTATTTTTAAACAAAATGTTCTAAATCATGTTAGTTTTGTTTTCATGGTCCAATAGAAATTTCATATCTTTGTATATTTATATTCGATGTTTACAGTCATATCTTTAGGCAGTTTACTATACTAACATGCTTTAACCGATTCTATGTATCTATGTAAGCAAATTAGCCGTAAGAAAATTATTTATCTGTGATTTAAAATTTAATATTTTTTTACACTATATTATACCTACTAAAATACTGCTGTGTTTTTTTGTGATTATCGAATTTGTATGTATTTGTAGTATTTTTAGACTTAGATGAAAAAAAAACTGATCTGTGATTTAAATAATAATGACTACACAAGGTGCAAATAATTTTATAGGACTTTTATTTTTAAAATGGAAATTTGATCTGTGATTTGATGCTATAATTTCTTTAAGAATGAATATTAAGGAAATAAAAATAATAATTTCCACATCAACAACCTGTTTCGTTTAATATGGTCAAAAGGTGTATTTTTTTTTTTAATTTGCTCCCAAAACTTTTGAACGCGACTGTACGGACAACAGCTTAGGTATAATACGTCCAATAAAGATGGTCATCGATATGTATGAATCCGTCGCTTTTTAGTAGTCATTCGAATTTGGTCAGATAACCAGCCGTTATTTACATGTTTTGTTTTTTGTTTATATTTATCTAATGCGAAACATTCTAAGCTGAATATTTTCACCATATATTTTTGATTAAAGGCACACATTATTGGTTTACACCTACACATCTGGGATTGAGCTGGTTCCTTGTACATATTTTGCCGTCAAAGTTATGTCACTATCGTTATACTTATAACAAGACAATTCAAAAACGCATGCATGAACAGTTTTGAAACTTTGTATGGTTATTATTAGTGTCAAGACGGACCAAATACAGTTTTCAGCGAGCTTATACCTTATCTCGTTTAGGCGCTGCGATGTTTTTTCGAGTTTTCATAAAACCGCGATAACTTGGAAATTATAAATATTTTCTTAAATCTAATTGGGGCACTAAGGAGCACACATTAAGAGCTACTCGTGTATGTTTATTCTACAGGGGCACATGCAATGGTTTCAGAGATATACGATTCTGCAAAACGTTACTCCAGCAGGAAACGCAATATCTTGAAAACCTGAAGGGGCACACATTTTATTTTTGGGGCACATTGTGGCACTAACATAAGCTACAAAGTCATGCACAATGTTTCTCTCTCCGATCGTTCGTTTAGAATTTTCCTGCTGGAAAAACGTTTCCCCAGCAGGAATCGTTTTTTCCGTTTTTTTCCAAAACGACAGGGGGCACACCCTTTTTATGTGGGGGCACATTCATAGCAGATAAGGCACTAATTAAACGTTCCACTGATATAACTCTAGGAGACACTTTCCTGCTGGGGTAACGTACACTACGTAGCACGGTCATACGACACCTCACAATCACAACACTGACACTGTTCGGTACACGCGCACTCGTGCGGCGCGCGCTGCAGGCTTGAACGGGATAGATAATCTGCCCTGTTATCTGCGCTACGTACATACTCAATTGTATAGTTGTAGCTACTTAAGAATAACGCGTAGCGCTGTAGCCTTGTGGCCGATATTTCCGGTACCCCTTTGTTAGGTCCAAATATTGATAATAACGGCTTGTGATCCGTTCGCAATATAAACGACGTACCCCGTATATTATAGCTGTTGCTTCTTTTTGAATTTGCGAGTATCGCGTTTCTGCGGAGTTTAGTGTGCGCGAAACGAAGGAAACTTGCCTTTCGATACCGTCCTCCCCGACCTGTGATAGAACAGCGCCAAGACCACTTGGACTTGCATCCACGCTCAATATTATTTAAGGGTTTGGGTCGAAGTGGGCTAGTACTTGCTCTGATGTCATCAACTTTTATATCGTTGTGAAAGCTTGTTGAAGTTTTTCAGTCCAGTTCCATTTGCAACCCTTTTTTAGTAACTCATATACAACTGACTTACTCATATACGACGGACGCGTTAGGCACAAAATTCCTATAGTAATTTATGATTTCTAGAAATCTCTGTAGCTGGGTTACATTTGTTGGTACCGGTGCTTCTACCATAGCCTTAACCTTTTCCTTAGATTTCTTTACACCATATTTAGTGATGATATGACCTAAATAGCTAACCTCACTTTGAAAAAAACTACATTTGTCTTTTCGTAAAGTCAATCCGGCGGCCATTCTGTAAGCGTTGCAACACAGTATTCAGTCTTTCGGTTTGTTCTTTTTTTATCTTTCCCTGTTATCAATATATCATCTAGTAAACACAAGACCCCATCTATACCGGATAGTACACCTTCGATCGGTCGCTGGAAAATAGACGGTCCGCTAGCTAGACCAAAAACTAGACGAGTGAACCTTAGTAATCCGCGGCTAGTATGTATACAAGTAAGGTTCTTTGACTCATCATCTAACTAAAACTGGTTATACGCCATAGACAGGTCGAGCTTAATGAAATGCTGACCACCATAAATTTTTGAAAATAACTCGTTTGCGGTGGGAAGTGGGTACTGTTCTACTAGCAATTGTTTATTTATGCTGACAGAGTAATCAGCACACAGTCTGACTGAACCATCCCGTTTTAGGAACGGAACTATAGGGGAAGCGTAAGGTGAGTACTCAACGGCCTCAAGAATACCCAACCCAATTAACCTATTAATTTATTTATTAACTTTATCGCGTAAAGCAAACGCTATTGGGCGCGCTTTACATTTACAGAAAATCGGTTTTGTGTTTTCTTTCAACCTTCGTTTCACTTTGTATTTATTAAATGTGCCCAATTTATCAGAAAACAATTCCCCGAAGCGCTCTTGCAAATCCCTGGGAGTTGATTCTGAATCTATACAGTTTATCGGTATGAGTTGTAGATTAAAACGAGAAATAAAATCTCTGCCTAACAGCGGAGGCCCTCTGTCACGAACCACATAAATATTTATATAGTGCGTCTGACCTGCGTATCCCACCGGCAATCAAACTGCACCTAAGCAAATAATCTTTTTTCCTTTGTACGTTATCAGCTGTTTATGAGTACTTGATAAAGGCACATCTTTGAATGTTCATGAATAAAAATCCTCGGAAATGTAGGTAACTGCAGAGCCGCTATCTATCTCAAACTTGAAAGGCAATTGATTAATCGAAACTTGTTCTACCATAGGTTCCCCCCTGACCGATCGGATATAATACAACTTACCACCATCGCCGGCCTCATCCTCATCGTTGTCACTGCATTCCAACTCAACGTAATTCACTTTTTTTGTACACATTTTAAGTGGCCTTTTTCGTGACACTTTTTGCAAGTATACCTACTTTGCGAACCGACACTCTGATGATTTGTGATTTGTATAACCACACACAATGCATTTAACTTTCCCTACGTTTACACTTTCAACGTCCTTGGATATCTTGTAAAGCTGGTTATCTGAAATTGTCCCGGCACTGGATGCGCTAGCACTGGCCGTGGCAGCGTGAGCTCAAGTTCTCCGCCATTTTGACGACCTCTGCCATGTTTAAAGAAATCAAATCTTTTGTATACAGCTTCTCTTTTTCTTGTCCCGGCAGCATTTCCATAAGAAATCTATCACGAAGTGCCTCTTCAATATTCAAGAAGGCACATTTTTCTGTGAGTCCTCGTAGACGCGCCGCCCATTGTGAATGCGTTTCGCCGGTCTGTTGAACTGCCGCGTAAAAATTATGACGCTCAGCAAATCCAATGCGTTTCGGGTTGAAGTGTGCATCTAGGACTTCCAGGAGGTTAGGGTAGGGCACGTCTTCTAGATTCTTTGGGAGCACCAAATCCGTAGCTAACTTGTAGGTACCCTCCGCGAGTGCGCTCAGCAGGATCGCTTTCCGTTTGCAGCCTGTTGCATCCGTTGACGTGATGTTATCATGAGCCAGAAAATATTGCGAGATTCGACCTCTATACGTTTTCCACGTTTGTATATTGTGGTCGAAAGAATTTAATATACCGAATTGCGTAGATAAAGACATTTTTGATGCAATTTTTTTTTTACTCGCGCGTAGATCGTCGCCACTGTACGATATTCGAGACGGGGCTTGTAGTGAAACGATCGCTGGTTACACACTGATTTATCATACCAGGTGATGAAGAGCGAGGGCGCAGCCACGCACACATACGTACTTAGAACTACATATTATTATGTAACAGCTATCGATAAATTATGCAAGTTTAGCAATATTTACAAGTAAGTAATTGTTTCAATTAAAGTTAGGTACTGAACTTAAAGTTCAGTACCTAACTACCTAAAATTTAAGTATTCCAAATTTAAATCACATTCTCCCCCTAGAGAATGAATGAAATTCAGTACAATTTTCTTTCCCTGTGTTTGCTTTTTGTGGCATAGAATTTCACTTTTTTGAGCAAGTGGTACGAAAATTCGATTTTGTCCAGCCTATATCCTGCACAAACAAGCACTTTCAGAGCATAAGAAGTGAAAAGTTATTAGAATATCATCCAGATGGTAAAAGAAAAAAAAATGCATATTATAGAGAGAGAATAACTCATAAAGTATCGAAGCAAAGGTAGTAAGATTTGTATGGGACTGCGAGCTTCTGCTATCAAATGAAAAAAGTCAAATTATTTTTATTTAAATCCCCTGACACAAAAAATAAACTCTAAAAACTAACAAATATGATTTTTATCGTCACATATATTATGTAAGTTAAATATTAGTAGTATTAGTTAAATATTTTTATTTTCCAAGCGTCGACGCGCCCGGGGACCGTCTATTATGCTAATATTTTAAAGTCACGTTGAGAGGCATAATAAAATGGTGTTTGAAAGGTACATACTTAATAATAACAATTTAATTTCTAGAATAGTAGATAGTAAGAAGCCCAATTGAAATTTGAAGCCAATATCTAATTAAAACTCTTGCACAACTCAACAATAAGGCAGTTAATTCACACGAGAATGGCAGAAAAGAAACATTATTACCACAATCATCGTCCTTAATTTGTGTGATGTTTGCGCAGCAGAAACCACTTAACTGTTGGCCAAAATAAAGCAACCTTGATTTTATAATTATTATACCTCCTCTCCTCTTTCGTCCAAACCGGCATTGAGAACAGACGTGTGTGTTGCTGCCGCTCAACAAAAATTATTCACCTGCATACGACAAATACCTAGCCATTAATCAAGTTTGCAAATTGTTCATTATTGCCGCAATAATTCCCGGGTCTGACGCCACGGGTCGCCAGTATAAAGATGACCAGTAGTTCAACTCGGACGTGGCCTTGAATTCAATGTTTACTGTCGATCAGAAGGCGAGTAGGGTTGCTACTATCAGGATGCTGTGTGAAAACTAAAAGCATGGAATATTCAAATCAATAATCACTACTTATTATAGTATTTATGCTATACTTACACTTTATATTTATCATTCATATTACTATTTATCATCCTTTTTTATTTGTTTCTATGTTTACACTCAGCGAATCAATCTAAAAACGATTCATTAACATAAAAATAGCTGAAATAAAATATTACTAGGTATTCATAATTTTCATGTGACATTTACGTCCACTACTTTTACTGTCAGTTACTTTTTATTTCACTTTCTGGCTTAGTCTATGATGATTATTTTTGGTTCATATATATATTTTTTTTGTTAGCCTGTACTGTCCCACTGCTGGGCAAAGGCCTCCCCCAATTCCTTCCATTTGCTCTTTTCCCGTGCCTTCTCGGACCAACCCTCGTGGTAGGCGTCCAAATCGTCTCGCCACCTTTTTCTGGGTCGGCCTCACCTCGCCGTCGCCGTCCGTCTTCCGGCAACTATCGTGTGGAGGCTTTTGCCCAGCGGTCATCGTGCATGCGACTGACGTGACCCGCTCAATCCCATTTTAGCCTAGCAGCCTTCTTGCCAACGTCCACTATGGCCGTTTTGGAACGCAGCGTGGTGTTTCGAATCCTGTCTTGTCTTTTGACACCCAGAATGCTGCGTTCCATTGCCCTTTGGCAAACTCCAAGGCGGAGCTTCTGAGACTCGGTGAGCGACCAGGTCTGAGCACCGTAGGTTAGGACGGGCAGGATGCACATGTCAATGAGTTTGAGCTTCAGGGAGATCGGAAGATCACCCTTCATTAGCGTCTTCATGGAATAGTAGCTTTTCCAGGCATTTTCGATTCGGCGATCGATTTCTCTTTCTTGTCTGTTTTCGAAAGATACTAACTGGCCTAAGTAGATATACTCATCGACATACTGTATTTCCTGTCCATCCACCTCGACCCTACGCTTAGTGCTGTTGGTCATGAGCTGTATTTTAGAACGATTCATTACGAGTCCCACCCTGAAGCTTGCTGTGCTCAGTTCTTGGTGCATAATCTGTAGTTCTAAGGCTGTGGGAGCAAAAAGGACTATGTCGTCAGCAAATCGGAGGTTGGTCAAACTCTTATTACCGACTGTAATTCCTTTGGTTGTCCATGTGGCTGCTAGCGATCTAAATATCTCCTCAAGAGTGCTTGTAAACAACTTTGGAGAGAGCGGGTCACCCTGTTTAACATCAACCTTTTGTATACTAAACGAAGGTCCTGCAGTATTCAGCTTAATGTTTGAGGTGCTGTTATGGTAGATATTTTTTAAGAGTTCTATATATTGCTGTTCCAGTTCCTGATTTTTTAAAGATTTGAAAATTTCGAAGTGTTTGATGCTATCGAAGGCCTTCGCATAATCTACGAAGGCCAAGTATAATGGTTTATTGTAATCGGTATATTTTTCTAGGACTTGGTTCGAGGTGTGTAGGTGGTCGGTCGTTGAAAAACTAGGGCGTAATCCGGCTTGTTCTGGTGGCTGATGTTTATCTAGTTTCGAGTCTATGCGATTGTTTATCACTTTAATAAAGGTCTTGTAGATGTGGGATGTTAAACTGATTGGACGGTAATTGCTAATGTCATTTTTGTCGCCTTTTTTATATAGAAGAATATATATTGGATGTACACATTGATTTTGGAACCTTTCCTGATATCAATATGGTGTTAAACAGGTTAGTAAGGTGGGGTAGCAAAGTGGTAGAGCCGATTTTAGGCACTTCCGTGGAAATTCCATCTTCTCCAGGACTTCTGTCATAGCGCATAGTAGTAAGAGCTTTGTGCACTTCATAACCGTTTATTGGGGGAATGTAGTCTGCAGGTATGTATTCGGTGTTGATATCGGGAGGTGAGTAATCAGAATATAATGATGTATAGAATTTAGTCGCTATTTCCATTATTTTTATTCTATTGTAATGTTTGATGCCGTCAGTATCTACCAAGCTGTTGATCCAAGTTCGTGGTTTTGTGACTCCTTGTTTTAACACTCTTAAGGATGTATGGTTTTCTAAAGCTGTTTTGACCAAATGTGTATTCAAATTCCTCAAATCTTTTTTAATGCTCCTTTTAACTTCTTTGTCTATAGTTCTAAATTCTGGTGTTCCTATTTCTTTTTCTGGCCGTTTTTTTATCAATTCAATACTATGACGTGTTAGTTTGTTTCTATTACTACGTAAATTTTTATGGTTTTACAAGTATTGTTAATTCCGTTAAATATAGCATTATATTGTTCTTCTGCGTCTGTTTCTTAATAATTTGATAGTTGTAAGTTGTAATGATCGGAGCTGTTGATGAGTGTTTCTTTAGAAAGTCTTTTAATTGGTTTTGTAAATATTTTGGCTCGGTGGATTTTAAAGTCTACTCTGATTTTTCGCACAGATTGGTCTATGGTCTGAGCTGTATTTTTTTGTTAATTACACTATAATTTTTTATTATTTGTCGGTCCGATGATAAATCGTAGTCGATTTCGTTTCGCGTGAAGCCGTTAGGTGACACCCAGGTCCATCGTCGTTGCGGTATTTTTTTATGTGGTGGAGTGGTGCGACGGGGAGCTGGTGCGGCGGCGGGGCGCGGGGTTTCTGTCCGGCTCACCGCGTGGGAGCAGGGGGGGCACTCTATAACTTAATTTTAAATTATATTTATAAAAACCTTTACGCACTCATACGTTTTATGAAGGAAATCTGATATGTCCTGGCCGACTACACTTGTCAGAAGAGAAGATTATTTATGGCCACAAGACGAAAAACTAATATTTGAAAATTGGAAAGGAAGACTACTTTGAAAACGAGCTGACGAACCGCTGGAAGCAGTCTACAATTGAATCTCATAATATGAGAAGCATCAGTAAACAGCTCGGTTCTTGGAAAGCCAACTACGCTGATATCCTGTCGCGTACCTGTACTTCCCAGGGGATCCTACTAAAGATTCACCTGGGATCTCTACTTCCGATCTTCGGAAGCTGTCTTCGTGCCTGTCCTAGCGCTTGTCTTGCAGAGCTACCCTGACGTCTGGCCCTAAGAACTACACTGGTGCCTTCCTACAGAGCTGGCCTGGTGCGTGACTCTGAGAACTGCCCGACGCCCTTCCAGCAGAGTTTCCCTGAAGCTTGATCCTTGAAGTTGTCCTGATAACTTACCTGCAGTGCTACCCTAACGCCTGTTCTTGTCTCTCCTACAGTGCTAAACAGATTTGTCACCAACTAAATGCGTGATCTATAAAACTACCACCTTCATATTTTCCATAGAGTGCGTACTAGGTAAGTATTTTTATAAATAGCTGTATTTTTTATCTCATCTGTAAATTCATTTCTTTCCCTTATTAAATTTTAATTGTACAAGTCTGCTTATATCCTTTTATTTTGATACGATCAAGTAGATTTGTTACAAATTACCGCCACAACGTAATATCAACTCGAACCCACTCAATTCCTTTTAAAATTCTAAAAAAAACTGTCACTAGCACTATTTCCTTTTGAATTCATAATTGGCTTATTCTTTTTCAAAACCTTTCAAATTAATTCACATTTTTTTTTCTTTAAATCTCAAAATTTCATAAGGGTAATGAATACTTCTCAAAACACGAAACCGAAACCAAATACTAATTATACTATATAAAGCTCGTTACTAATCTATATCTAAAATCTTCGTTGCGGGATGATATCAATATAATTTATAGTCTATGTTACTCGGTAAAGATGTAGCTTTCTAATGGTGTAAGAATTTTTTTAACACCCTTGCTCGTAAAGCTGATGTAATTCCACCGGTTTTAAATATGTAAATCGGGTCATAAAAAACGCGTGTGTTACCAAAGCAAATAGTTAAGTTATAGTCCATACAAATTCCATAACAGTATTATTTGCCATTTCAAATATGGAACTGATCTCCGCCGCACGACTCCAGCTAGTGAGCAGCGTGCTGTTGCTATTCAAATTTCGAACTAATCGCCGCGCGGCGCCAGTCAGTAGGCGGCGCTAGCGCGCTGTTAAAATGGCGGGAAAGCAACAGTGTGCATTCACAGATTGAGTTTATTTAAAATAAAATAAAACAGTTTATTCGGTAATTTAAAAACTTGGCTGCATGCTCTGGCGTCTTTGCTAACATTTTCACGCAGCCACGGCAGAAAATAATCCTCGCGCCATTTTTCTAAAATTTTCTTTTCTTTGTACTTGTATTGTGAATATCTTTTATTTTCTGTATCCTCGCAAATGTGTTAAAAAACGTCGTACGATATACGTGCGTATTGGTTATAACATGCTCGGCTCAATTACGCCCTCGCCTTCGGCTCGGGCTGAAATTCCGCCTCGCACGTTATAACCATCTTAACGCACTATTATCGTAATGTACTATTAGTAAATCGGGTTAGTAGTTCTTGAGTTATATCGTAATAATGACACAAACAAAAAATCAAATATTTCCTCTTTATAATATTAAGTTTAGAAATTACACCTATCTGTTGTTGATTTTGCCATAAATTGTAAAAGAACTTATTACACGGTACTCGTATGTGTCCGGAACTCCGGAACGAAACCTTAGTGCAGTAATGGTATCACATCTGTTCAACAACTGGTTACCTATCCACGGCGAGTTCAAGGGATGGGGCTGGACACGATACTCCTTTGTAAGAGTAGTTGTCAGACTTTTAGGCTGACTATGATTTGGGTAAAATATAACATAGGTGTGACTGAAGAGCTCGTGACTAAAATAACAGCTACACGGGTCGTCTTTGAGGTCTTAGGCAGCGCTTGCTAATATCGTTCATGGATGGGATACCGAGTTTCTTCCGTGCCTCAGTATCTGTTGATCGCGGTTTTTATTTTTAAATCTTGGACACACGACACGTGTAGGCAGAAGCCCGAAGGTTTGTCTAAATGTAGGGGTTCTTAAGAATCGCGTTAGGAGTATCACAACTACTTAGACCGTCTGCTTATCTGGTTTCCACAACCCAGTCAGGTTGTGGACACCAGATAAGCAGACGGTCTAAGTAAAATATTGGTGTTCAGTAGCATCAGGTCAAAGTGGAAGCTTTTTTTTTTTTTTTTTTTTCTGATGGGAAATCATCAAATGACTTCTCCCGCTCTGGTCGGAGCAGGAGGGAGTGTCAGACTTTTACTGACTAAAACCCATCCATGTTCCTTCATCGCCCTTTGTGTTCCGGGGCCACGGTATCTCTTTCGAATAGTCCCGCAACCCCGGCAGGCATCGGTCCTTTCGGACCCCTTCCTTTTTGCTGACTCTCTTTGAGGCGCGCGTGGAACACGAACGCGCCGTCGACACGGCCTGTCGTCATGAGACGGACGGACGGCGGGCTAGCCCATAGCCCACCGTCCACAGGCCCGCGCCTACGGTGGCCGGGGGCCACATGGTGGCCCCCGACGCCCGGGGCGTCTCCCGCGGCGGCCGGGACGCTGTGAGGTTCTCTCCCTCTCACGTTCCGCCACCTCCTTCTCTAGCATTACTGCTTCGCAGAAGGAGGTGACGGCGTCCCATTCCGTCTCGCTCCGGACCATGGCTTGCACCAGGGCCGGACGCGAGAGGTCGCCGCCGCCAATCGCCGCTTCGAGGACACGGCGGTGCTCCGCCCACGCGGGGCACACCTCCACCGTGTCCTCCGGTCGATCCTCGCAGTGGAAACACCCGGGCGTTTCCTCCCGCCCGATTCGGTGCAGGAACCTCCCGAAAACACCGTGTCCGGTGAGGACCTGCGTCAGGCGGAAGGTGAGGACGCCGTGGCGTCTCTCAAGCCACTCCTCAAAGAGGGGAAGCTCGAAGGTTTATCTAAATATAGGGGTTCTTAAGAATCGCGTTAGGAGTATCACAATGACTGGGTTGTGGAAACCAGATAAGCAGACCGTCTAAGTAAAATACCTACTGGTGTTCAGTAGCATCAGGTCAAAGTGGAAGCCGACCACAATATTGGGATAAGACTATAACAATTAGAAGGCTAGGCAGAGAATAAACAAATAAACAGGGGTGACCACTAGTAAGATAATTGTAACGAGTAGCTTTACTCTTCCCTACCTACGGGTCCTTCCTCACCTACTCTTATTGTGGCTGTACACTCTCGCTGAGACACTCCGAAGCAAGGCTGCGAGAGTGGACAGACCAGTGAGGTTGGACAAGCCCTCCTATATTGGGTGGCCAATTTTTAAATTGCAGTTTATTAAAAAAAACTTTAAAATACTTAATTTACCAGTAAATACAGTACATTGGAAAAGGAATAAAAGGCAATGATTTATGAGACTTAATTTAATAGTAAAATGTGTTTACAGTTCTAAAAAGAGATATAGGTATTTAATTATACTCGTATAACAGGTTTCAATTTTGTGTTGTGCTATTAACAGGGCTCATATACCAACACCTAATAGATCAGTATTTCTTAAATGTAAATTTCACTTCATAGCTCAACGTGGGAAAGAGACAGAAGTTTACAGTACTGGCTCCGTCTCTTTTCTACACTGTTTTACAATAATTGGGGTTTTAGTGCAATGGTTGAGTTGTAGTGTAGACGTAGTTGTAACTCAACTAGCACATCTTACAGTATAAAAAACTAGAGGGTAACGAGTATTCTGTTCACACTCGGGAACGGCGTCGGTTTTTAGCTGGCTGACGTTTTCGTGCTGGTGGAAACCGAGACAGAACCACATCGAGTCCTCCCCCTCCTCCTCCTCCTCCTTGCCCTCCCCCTCTCTTCTTTCGTTGTAGTTTAGTAGTAGCTGAAACCGATTCATCGCTAAGAGTAAACTGAGAATTCTTACCATCCAGACCCCCTGCAGATCCAGACTGCGTTTGTTGATACGATGAACCGATAGATTTTTGACACCAGATAGTTTTTTGAGAACCATCACCTTGAGTTGGCTGAGAAATCTGACCGTACTTGGAACCAGATGATCTAAATTGAGTATGTTGTGCTGTTACGCCAGTTTGCGTGGTGTTAACTGCTTCCATCACCTTTCCTTGGACTTCTTTCCTGTAGCTGCCAGTGGACAAGTCTTGGTTTGATCCATGTGGAGGGGCCAGCAAGGCACCTGCAGTACTGGTTGATATTGGTGACAGGTAGCTTTGATCGATCCTGGCTGCTCCACACACCGCCGTTAGAGCAGTTAATATTATAACCTGTGAAAGAAGTATCGTTGAAATAAAATGCTGAAGTTAAATTAGATGGTGGATTCTGATGTTTCTAAATAAATAAAAAAGGATGACAATGTTAGCGTGATTATTTATTAAAACTTTATGCACAAGTAAAAACTGTACAAAGGCGGACTTAATGAATAGGCCTTTACTACCAGTCTATCTTAGGGTGATGCAGAGACGATACACAGTAGGTGCAATAACAGAAAAAAAGACAAGAGAATCGCGCTTGAGTTTACGAGTATTTCACAGATTCAGACAGTCATCAAAAAATAAGTTCATCAATTTCGCAGTCTTATGCAAAAAATCTACTTTTCTAAAAATGGTATTAAATCAAGCTCGAGGTATCCATTTTTCGGAAATCTACTGGGTACTACTTTTATCTTGTGAATCGTCATAAGAAGCGCACACAAATAAAAACACAGCTTTAAACTTTTAATTTATAGGTATAGCCCTATATAAGAGATACATATACCATTGGAAAGAGCTTTCACGGACAACCTTTGCTACTAACATGACTTTCACTAAATCGTAGTCCATTTGGGGTCATTGACCAAAATAGATGACTAAATCGGAAACCGAAGTTAAGGTTTTCTTGGTAACCAATAGCAATAAGAATACAGCATTCGAATTAATTTTGCAAGGAGAACTCTTGCTTCGAACACAACTTTTACTAACTTTTGCTAGTTCGGGGTTAACGAGACCAAAAGCTATCGATAAATAGTGCAAGAAGCAGAATATATATTAACAAGTGTGGGTAATTGTTTCAATTAAAGTTAGGTGCTTAACTTTAACTAGTTAGTTAATTCTGAACAGACTAATGCATAATTTCAACTAGTCGGACTAGAAAAATCAAATATTCTCCTAGTCGTCGTCATCTTTTCAAGAAAAATCCTTATGTACATAATAAACAAGTGCGTGTCGGGCCGCGCGCAATGTAGGGTTCCGTAGTCACAACCCGTTATCACAATATAGAACGAACCCTTTGGTACAGCGCCGTCTAGCGGCAGCTTTGTGAAACTTATGATAACTTATTAAGGTTTTTTAGTTTTTATATTTCATATTTTGTTTTTCAATGCAAGTCTTTACCCGTTATTTATTTATTTAGAAAAAACAAACAGTAACATATAACAGGTTTATAATAAGGCTTACTTATAAAGGTGAATGCTCCAACCAGCCCGCGAAATTCAAATTTTCTTACGTTTTTTGCAATTTGCAGGACAGTGCTAGGTTGTATGTTGATAAAAATATTGTTCGCGTTTGTAAGACATATGTAGTTTACAAGACACATGTCTTGTTACTAAGCTATAACTTGAAAAAGAGTAGTCTCATTCCACTAACTAACTGAATAACAATTATTTAGTTGGCCACATTTCTACATTACTCAGATTTTTTGGGTTTTCTAATCGAACGAACAAAAATCTTTTATAATATGGAATTTTCCCCTCCGGCTTTCACTAAATTGATATAAAATTGATTACATTTAAAATTTGCAGATTGGCTTACGATGAGTTGTTCCTTAAAACGAAAAAATATTCAAACCTAAGAAGAGGCTGAAGAAGAATTGGCAAATATGCTGAACAAAACAAACACTGACCAAGATCTTGATCAGAACAGCTGTGAACAACAGGTGTTCTGATAAATGAAATGAATGATTTGTCAAATATAGGATCTACTTTCATTTTACATAATTAAGCTCTAGCTGGAGAGTCGCAAATAAAAAATCTTATCGCAACGTTAATTTTATTTTCTTGTGCTGTAATACCTTTGCTAACAAAATAATCATTTCAGAAATGAAATCTTCTAAACAGATTTTTAAATCTTTCGGTTTTCCAATCCCATAGTGAATACCGATGACGAATGGTGGTTCATTTATTTAATGCATGTTGCACAATATTGTCCAAAATTATTTTTTCTCCAAATATAAAATTTTTCAAGGGTTTTTTTTTAAGTGTTTTTCATTGTTCTTCTTCGATATTCTGTACAGCTGCCATGTGAATTCTTGCGTGAATCGCAATGCTGTTTGTTTTTTTTGGAGGACGGAATCCTTTCCATTGCACGGCCTTGCACATGTAATCGAGATTCTAAATGGGTAAGGCCGCCAAAATTGACAATATATTTGTGTGACATTTTTGTCGTTTTTTTTTGCAGTTACTTATGGTTAAATATTTAATAAATTGTAGAGTATATCTGAATTATATGTTTACCGTCGAAGAATTAGATGATAGTTCCCTGATATAATAATAATATTGTTGGGAAAATCCTTGAACTGTCTTGTTTTATCGATAGTTTAAAATGAAACAATGGCTTTTGCTTTTGTGTTACGATTTATTTGTGTGACGAATTTTTACCCGAAGACTACTATTTAAAGAGCCAGAGTGCAAAACGCAGTATTAATATGGCAACACTGTCATCCACAAAATTAAGAAAAAATAGGCAGCCATATTGTTTCGCCAGTGAAGGAGCCTAAAGCGCACGTATCACGTCATTGTTTGTGTGGATAAAAATAGATTTAATGTGATTTCTGAGGTGAGAAACAGATATTTTAATGTTATTGTATTATTTTAGTTGGCGATGAGATCAAAAGTACTTAAAATCGCATAATAGTGCCTAATTCTAATAAATAACCGAAATATAAGCTAAAATTGTTGAAAAATTTAGCTTTTGTGTTGCATTTGTATTACGTTTGTGTTATATTTGTGTCACTTTTGTGTTACGTTTGTGTTATTGTAACACAAAAGTATGTGTTACGTAACACAGTAGATCTATAAAGCCGCATGCATGGGGGTATTTGGACTGAATTTTGAAAGTAATGTATCTGAGAGTGATTTTGTAGATCATATGACAAACGCAGTACTTACTTACCTACTTTTTGATAGTGAAAACCTTCCAAGTGCAAGTTAAACTGGAACGAAAGGCTCTTTAGCACCGAACTAATTTAGTATGTTTTACTAATGTAATCCAGCGGTCAACAATTTTCTTCTATTGAAAAATAATCTAATCATGTGCATAATATAATAACTGTCCATTTTTTTTAGACAATGCCGTTAACTACCGCTGAACGACAGAGAAGATGTAGTGAAAAGTTACAAATTACGAATCCATTCAAAATCTATTTCAAAATCATTCTTTAAAAAACTCAGGAGACTTTTTATTTTTTTAACTCATGCTCTAAGATATACATTGTTTTGTGTTATGTCTTTATTGTATTTTTTTCAATTTCATTCATTAAAGGTACGCAAGTCCATCGTTTAAAAATCGTATTTCATTTCTCCTACAGCATTGCACGTCCAATGTAAAAAAACTATCTTGTATTATTTTAGGTTATTTATTTAACCATTATGAAACCACCTTTACCCAAAAAATGATTTACTTTTGGGTTACATTTGTGTAACGGTAACACAAAATCTGTTGTGTTACTTTTGTGATATAACTGACAATTTTGGCGGCCTTACCCAAATGACAAATATTTATTTCACAAACTTGTAAGACTTATTCAAAAACATCTTAAACTTGTTCGAAAATTTCTTAAACTTGTAAATACGTAGGAAACGTATTTACAAGTTTAAGAAATTTTCGACCTCTATTTTTCGTTCAATGTTATCGCTTTAGTCGGTATGAGGTGCGCGGGAGACGAGTAGTGCGGGGTTGGGGCAAGGTAAGACAGGGGAGTTTAAAAAATATCGCCGCAAGGGCTCTGGATGAAAGAACAAGCTTTTCGACCATGCTCGCGTTAACGATAGACAGGCCCTCTTAGTCGGTGGGATGTTTGCTCAGCAGAAACCACTTAACTGTTGGCCAAAATAAAGCAACCTTGATTTTATAGCTCCCCTCCTCTTTCGTCCAACAAAGCGGCATTGAGAACAGACGTGTGTCAAATTTCATTCTCCAAAAGTGTGATATACTTTTTGTCTTCTTTCGACTTATTTTCCAACAGGGATTTTTTTTTTCAAGATCTTGATTCTGTGACATAAGGTTTATAACCTTGTTTTCTATGTTGGATTGTTGTATTTATTGTAATGTGGTCGAAACCTGCTGTGTTTTATTGTTTGACTAGCCAAGAAGAGATCCATCATTTCTTTTATTTCCTTTTTAAATTCTTTCAACTGCTTACCAATTGAGATATCTTCCCGATTTCTTCTCAGAAATAGTAGATTGTAGCACGTGGTTCAAAAGGAATCAATTCCCATACGAGGTATTTAGACGTAAGACGCCCGAGCGTGGCGAGGGCGGCTATAGTTCGAGTAGGAATGAATGTCTTTCACCCGTGGTAAGCACTCTATTTTTCATTTCGAATATAAGGAAAGTAAAAAATAGTAGTTTTTCTTAAATATTTTATAGATAATAATAATAACATGAGTAGTACCTATTTAAAATTAATTGAGAAGTTGGAACAATTTGTGAAATTTAAAGTTACATTTTTGTTTGGAATATTTACGCTGTTTGTTATGTTATGACAAATTTGGCTGTGCTGAATTTCTGTAAAAGTAGGAGACTCCAGTATTTGATTAGACGGTGGAATCCATGGCGCAGACCCTCTTGAAGTAGTTGGTTGAGGCGAAGTGGGGCGTAAATTAGTCTCAGTTAATTTGTTTGAAATTTTAGTTTTAGTTTGGTTAATTCAAATATGTTGCTATTTGTTATTTGTTTTACGTTTTTTTTTACCGATCACTTGTCATAGCTGTTTCCCTTTTGGTAGTTGAGAAAAAAGCGATCCGTTTTTAAATCATTAGGTCTGTTTTTTTTATATTTGTTTACTATTTGTGTAAACTCTTCTCGTACAACATCGTTTTATTTTCTTATCTGCTTGCCACTTCATAAAGTCATTGTATCTGTTGAAGTATCTACTGTATTTGCCTCGTCTTTAACAGAATCTGGGGTCAACATTTCAGAATCATTTGAACTCATTTTTTATAAGATATTAGTCTAAATTAAGACCGAGATTTCGTTCCTTAAAGAGTTAGTATCCCGCCAAATTATATAGTCAATTTAAAATTTTAATTATGGAACACACCGCGTCACTGCCGCGGGCGGAACTGCTTTTTTTTATACACTAACAAGACCGCAGCATTTTTTTCATTATGTTGGATTTTTTGCAGCTGACTGCCGAACCAAATTTAGTTATATTTTTTTTAATTTATTCCCACCCTAAAGAGGGAAGCAATTACTATGAGTCTTTCCCGCCCAAAGGTGGGAAAGTAGGATCTTCCACTCGCTACTCGGATCAAACAAACACTACTTTCCGAGTATGAAAAATGAAATACATAATTATGCGGCGTTTTGTTGTCGTCGTCTCACATCAGGCTAACCTCTGATACTGAGACAGATTTATTTATCGGTGCAGCTGGCGATATTGATAAGCTTAGCTAAGTATTCTTGGTATTCTTGGTGTCGTCGGCGTAGCAAAGTTTGAGGCAGTAACTATGTAGATGTAATCCGTCATTGCATACAATTCCTAGGAAATGTGTACTATTCCTAAAACCGATAGGATCTACTTTGTAATATTCACTTTTCCTAGGAAATCTATACATTTCCCAAATAGCGATTGGAAATGTATTGCATTCTTGATGTTCTTAGGTACAACAGGGATACTGGTGCTAAGGGCGACTACATACACTCGAGAGAACTATTTTTTTATGTTACCCTCATAGAATTATATTATATCTATGGTTACCCTAATACACTACACTCCACACCAACATAAACAAGGCATTGTGGCAAGGAAAACTTAGGATACAAGAGCTAGCGAAGCGAGCTCGGGACTTGGGGCACCCCGACTCCGGATAGTGTTAGGTCACTTTATACCTTGCAGACATAAATAAATCGCGACACGTAAACAAGTAATTGAACCAAAATGGCGGTCGTCCGCGAAGCTACAATTATGAAAAAAAAAGTCATAATTGCATCCCGTAAGTTGAATGAATTGAATGCGAAGTTGCACATTTTCGGGTCTCCACTCGATTTTTGTCAATAATTGTAGGTACGTTTGCGGACGACCGCCATTTTGGTTCAACTTAGGTACCGTAGGTAGATACGTGCCGCGATGTATAGCAGGGCTACGTCAACCACGCCTTACTACTACATTTTGATATTAAAATTGACGTTGATTTTGAAGAGCTCGTGGCTAATAATAACAGCCACTCAGGTCGATCTTCAGATTAAGGCCCTTCTAACCCTAAAATTAGCAACTCTATTTGTGGTGGTTCAAACTTCGTTTGAAATAGGTACTATTACAATAAAGTTCTAATCAGCTTGCACTACAAAGTGGTTGTTACGTCAGTCACAGTCAGTCAGTGCGAAATGAGTGGTTTTTTGCGATTTACAAAAAATCAATTGATTGGACTAAAAAAATAAAACACTTATGACCTGCTTTATAGTTAGTTCAGTTAGCATGCAAAGTTTCATGCTCTAATTTGAAGTAGGTACTTTTTGCATTCGGTTTATTGTTCGATTTGGAGGTAACTTTGGATTGTTTTTTCTATTGAGAAAAGTTTATGGAATCGAGTTTTCGTCACACATAGTACCTAGCATTAATCCTCAAAGAATGATGTTTCAAGATAATGAGCCTTCGCGCTGCCGATGATTCGAGCTTAATCGAGAGTTGAACTAGGTATCGAGCTCATAATTTATCGATTTCAAGTAACATGGAGTTAACGTTTTCAAGCTAGTGTTATTCGATCCCACGTCATTCGATTTGAAGTACATATCGGAAACCCCGATAATCCCGCCCCCCCGCCAATTTGGTACATAGTACCTAATGCGTGGATCAAAGGAGCGGGCCTCGACAGGTTTCAACAAATTGAAACCTGCTTATAAAACATGATTGCGGCTCGGTCAGTCCACGAATCAGCGGGTTTGTTTATTTTATATTTCATTTACAATGGACAACAAATCCGAGTTATTCTTATTTGCTACTTTTACGACTAAACTATATTTAAGTAGGTACTTACACTTATGTTCTACACTTAGGTACTTACTTAGATAGGTACTTATTCATTTAAAGTTATATTATTTGGTTTAATCGTTCCTAACATCAACATCTGCCTAGCCTTTTCTCAACTATGTTGGGGTCGGCTTCCAGTCTAACCGGATGCAGCTGAATAGGTACCAGTATTTTACATGGAGCGACTGCCTATCTGACTGCTGTCTGACCTCCACAACCCAGTTAGTACTGGGTAATACGATACCCCTTGGTAAAACTGGTTGTCAGACTTTTTGGGCCACTGAACCTGTAACGACTGTCAAAGATCTACAAATGACAGCCGGGACCAACGGCTTAACGTCTTTTTCGAGGTTTAATCGTTCCTAAATGGACGCTTTAATAAGGCTATGGTTAGTTTAATTATTCCTAGCAGACGTTATAAAAGGGTTAGATTTCAATGACCAGCCAAAATTTAAAATTATGATCTAGATATCAAACCAAAAGTGCATTTTAAATATTATTGTCGAAAAATATAAAATAAAATAATAGCATTCATTTGAAAATGTCTTAGATCATAAACCTAGTGGGAATCAATGCATTTGTGTGCGTGCATGCATTGCCAAAGGTATGTGTGCTAACTGCTACCTATCTAGGATGTTGAACTGAATTGTGCTGTTGCAATATCCACACGTTTGCTGTTTAGTGGTAGACAGGAATTCAATTTTATTTAAAAATTATTTTTTTTTTTCATTATAAAGGGGGCTAAACACCTCTTAACGATGCCGAAAGGCACTTGTTCTCCTCGTCATTGCGATCAGTTTTTTGTTCTACACTATACCTGGGAACCTTCTATCTAGTTACGGAGATATTGGGGGTCAAAGTTCCAACTTTTTGACATGTTTTTTTTTTTAAGGGGCTCCCCTATGGCACACTAGCGCCACTTTAGTAAAAAAATCAGAACTCGTTAAATACACAATTCATATTAAATCTGATTGACAAAATCAATGCTTTAGAGTTCTAGATTATTGACGTCTATTTAATTGATTACAATATACTTCACTGTAGTTACAGTTAGAAAAATTGCTAAAAACGGCCGTTTTTTTCCATTTTGTATCTGTAACGACAGCGAGCTATGTTTCAATGAGTTAAGCAGACGTAAATAATTTAGAAGACCAAATGATTGATTTTGTCAATCAGATTTTATATTAATTGTGTATTTAACGAGTTCTGATTTTTTTACTAAAGTGGCGCTAGTGTGCATGGGGGAGCCCCTTAATACAAGTTTTTAATGTAAGATTTTTACTTTAAACACCTCCACGACCCCCGTACTATTCAATCCATCCATCAGCACAATGTTTTGAGTGCGTTACATTGAGTTCTACCACAAAACATGATTATTCACCTCAAAAAAAAAAGTCATCAAAGTTCCAACTTTTACCGTAAAACGTGACATTTCGCCCCAAAAAAAAAAGCTTCTCCCAGCATTATTTTGCGTACAGATACCTACTTAGTTTGATGTACAGAATGCTTGGTTGACGACTTCGTAAAGGGTCCGTTTACACTCTGTATATCTAAATATCTATCTATCTAAATAGATAGATATCGATAGATTTTAGAGTTTTTGTTTTGTAGATACAAAGCAAAAACTCAACAATAAGACACTTGTTCACAGGAAAATGGCAGAAAATAAACATACCACAATCATCGTCCTTAATATGGGTGATGTGCTCAGCAGAAACCACTTAACTGTTGACCAAAATAAATCCGCTCTGGTTTTTATAGCGTTTATAAACTCTTCAAAAAAACCTGATCATAATTTTTCCGTGTTTTGCTTTGCTTCTAACAAAGCAAAAAATGGCTACCAATGGGAGTGTTGTTTTTTTTATTGTAATTTTGAGCATCTTTTTCAGACTTTAGTGTGTTAAAATGCCAAAAAATATGTATTCAACGCTCTAAATAATTGTTTCAATTGCTTACAGGGATTTAAATTTTCATCAGACTTTTCAAAATTACAAGCAAGATATGTTTTCTTATAAACAGCATGCGCTTTTATGAAATAGACCAGCCTTTCCCAAAGTGGGCGATAACGCCCCCTTGTGGGCGCTGCAGGCCTAAAGGGGGACAGTAAGAGACCCAGAAAAATGGGGGCGTTGTGTAGAGGCTTAGGGGGCGATTTGTAATTTCATCTAGGAGGAGTCCTCCTAGATGAAATTACAAATCGCCCCCTAAGCCTCTAGCCCTAATCCTCTAAGCCTTAAACGCCGACTGAGCTCTCGACTCTCGACTACAACTTGTGAACAGCATCAGATTCATCCGTCACATTAGTTTTTATATTAGAATCGATTATGTTTGTTTTATTTTGAAAAAAAGATACTCTGTCTGAATACTATAAAGTTGCGTTTCAATAATCATTCTCATTGGCAGGTGTAGCCCGTAAGAGTTAACTTGAGACCTGAGCGCCGTTGTGTACTACCTACTGCGCTCAGGTGGCCTAGGATCGTTTTAATCTTGTTCCACTGTGGGAAAGAGATGACGCTAGACGTCCTCTATAGCTCCGTCTCTTACCCACACTGGAACAAGATTAAAACGATCCTGAGACGTCATGGTAGGCCACCAGGTATCAAGTTAACTTTTGTTAGAGTAAAAGTCTCGTTTAGAATGAATGTGTAATCTCCGCTAATATAGCTCACAATAATTAATTTAATTTGAAGTTTGGTTTATAGGTAGGTGAAAAAATGAGGGCGCTAAAAATAATTTATTCTCAAAGTGGGTAGTCAAAATAACTTACTTTTTAATTACTAAAATCTACAATTAATTAAAACAAGAACTGTAGATAATTACAAAAATAAAAACTAAAAGTAAGAACCTCCATATATACAACGACGTCAATAAGCGTCAAAGTACTCCTCCGTATCGCTGTCACTCGGAAACGTACCCAGAAGACTGGCAGCATTGCCACGTTGAAATAATGGCAATGCTAATTCTTTGGCCAAAGAAAAAGCCAGCCCTCTGGTCACGCGAAGTGTCGACCAGTCAGTAAGAGATTAAGTAGTATTATTATTTATTTAGATTTATTTATGTAGTCAAAATAAGTTTGGGAACCCCTGAAATAGACAGTGGCAAAACTGACCGAGGGAAAGTTTAAAACCTACAACAAACGTGTCCATAAAATAAATCATAACATAACATCACGCCGCGCGCCGGCGCCGGTAGGTTTCGGTTAGGCAGCCGTGCAACTAATAGAATACCCACGTTTTGCCAATCGTGTCTAAGTCCCATGTAATAGGGGGTAAACCTATTGACATCAACCGGGCACAATTCCAGACTCCGTGGCTGCTACTGAGAAATTCCTGACGGAAAAACCCGTTTATTCCCATCTACCACCTTCGAGCTTACCACCGGGAAGGTGGCTGGCACTAACTAGTGGCGGTTGCCCCC
This sequence comes from Xestia sexstrigata, assembly GCA_941918905.2. Lineage (NCBI taxonomy): Eukaryota > Metazoa > Arthropoda > Insecta > Lepidoptera > Noctuidae > Xestia > Xestia sexstrigata. Next base: position 7,076,520 of record OW799221.2, read on the forward strand.
TTACTCACCCCTTTTAAGCGGATCTCGGAAGTTGAGAGACTTAGAAAATTTTAAAAATTTTTGATTCTTACCTAAAACTATTGTGGGGCGTTGAAATTTATATTATAGGTACCCTGCCCTCCCCTCCCCAACCTCCCCAAAAATTGAAAGGGCTGTAACTTCGTAACGGTTAGACATAGCCAGTAGTTGTTTGAATAAATATTATAGGCGTCGAAATCTGCCGGGTGGTAGGTACGTCGTCGTTCGTAACGAAGGTTGAGTGGGTGAAGCGTAACTCAGGGGCGACTACAAGCAAACTTTAGGATACTTCTTTTTTTTTTTTAACGGATTTTCCAATTCATTTAAGGATTCCTATAGATTCTCAAAATGTTTTAAGGGTAATGAATACTTCTTAAAAACACGACAACACCGCGAGCTGAGCGCAGCTCGCGCACAACGCAAATAGAAAGTACAAGAAAAGAAAGTATCCAAGTATGTAGTATAATAAACTATAAGCCATGTTTTATGAAGCTGACAATCCGACATAAAAAAAATACAAAATTGTAGAATTGTCGCGCTTAGGCTGTTTTATGAACGTGCCATAATGTTAAAAAGCCCAGTGTCGCAGATGACAAATATGTCAAGATTTCACCTGAAATCTTGACATATTTGTCATCTGAGAACGCGTTTTACTAAACTCGACATAACAGATTTGATAAATTTTTCACGACAAATTGTCACCTGTCACCTGTCGTTATAAGAGTTTCATAAAACAGAGATATGTTGGATTGTCGCGACAATTCGACATGTTTGTGAATTTTCCACCATGACAATTTTGTCACCTGTCAGCTTTATAATAGAACAGAAAAATACTACAATTGTTACTTTTTGACATAATTATGTCGACTTGTTGGATTGTCAGCTTCATAAAACAGGTCCGTGCCCACGACACAAGCCTCGTTGCTTAGTGTGGCACTAGATGGCGCTGTATGTAATGTCCAGCTATATTTTATTTACTTCGATTTGTTAACTTTTAAAATCTTGGTTTTTAGGCCTACGCTGGACAGCAATTTATTTGTTGTTTTTTTTGACATAAATATGATTTTCACGATCAAGTACGATTTTGTAGCTTAAAAAATTTGATCACACTTTTCCGACACACGCTGTATATTGGATCAGCTTTAAAGTAGGTACTTCTGATCACTTAACGGTACCTTAGAAAGAAAGAAAGTAAACTATTTATTTGACGTCAGTTATTAAAAAAACTAAATCAATCAAACAAAAGTCACCAACTGAAGCACACACACACTTAGGGGCCATCTTTAAACTACGTGACGTTTTTAGGACACTTTTACCTATATCCCCGATGGTGATATCTATTTCTATTCTATATCTATACATATAGGTGTAAAACACCTCTTAACGAAGCCGAAAGGCGATTGCGAATTGCGATCATTTTTTTGTTCTACACCATACCTGGGAACCTTCTAGTTACGAAGATATTGGGGGTCAAAGTTCCAACTTTTTAACAAGTTTTTTTTAAATACAAGTTTTTAATGTAAGATTTTTACTTTAAACACCTACACGACCCCCGTACTATTCAATCCATCCATCAGCACAATGTTTTGAGTGCGTTACATTGAGTTCTACCACAAAACATGATTTTTCACCCCAAAAAAAAAAAGGAGTTTCTCAGCAATAATTTTTGCGTAAAGTTACTTAGTTTGATGTACAGAATGCTTGGTTGACGGCTTTGTGATGAGGTCTTTAACACCCTGTAGGTATAATAAATCTGTAGGAAAATAGTTTTTGTAAATCGAAAATATTTAAAAATAAAATTGCCAGGGTGTGAGAGGATAACCAACAGAACTCATTTCCAGCATTTTTGGAATTTTTGTCTGTTTATCTGTTTGTCTGTTTCGATGATCAAGCATCACGTAAAATTTACGAAACCAATGTAGATAACTTTTATACATTTAAATATCGTATTATTTTTATTTTATATAACTATGTACCTGTCTGTCTTCACTTCGAATAAAGACCTGCAGTACAGTCAGTGTTTTCCTTCGTGCGGGTTACGTCATCGGTCATCGGAAGAAACCCCCCCCCCTACATCTATTATATATTGTATCTTGAGGTCCTATTTAGTTTTGTTTCATCGTAATCGGTTAGTTCTATCAAAAGATATATGAAGTGCGTGCTTGCGAGTGGCTAAGAATGAAGACGTAAGGCTGTCGAGGCAAGCCCCTGATTTGGTAAAACATATGTACTTAAATTATTTTAGCCATTAATGCAAACAATCGCAGATTGTATTAATCGCTAAAATAATCTACTATGATAAATAACGTTACATTAAATTGTTACCCACATGATATAAACTAATATCTAAATATATAAAAGAAGAAACTGACTGACTGACTGACTCACATATCAACGCACAGCCTAAACCGCAGGACCGCTGAGTCTACAGATTCCAAATTTGGCACATTTATTTATATAGAACGGCCGAAGCCAATTACACTATTTAATTATCATATATATATAATTTATTTAACAAAGTCATGCATTCTTCTCACAAAAATTAAAACATTCGGACAGTATCACCTTCCATTCATTCGCAAACAAATCAAAATCTGTGTTTGAGTTCAGGAGAGCGTTAATAGCGGCTAATGTACGGGGAATAGGTGACTTGGAGTGTGCAACAGTACAGCAAGTTGGAACAGCCAGTAAGCGGTGTTTCCTGCCACGACAGTAATTGTCTGGGACAAATAGCTTGCAGATGTCATTATGCAAATTAGGAACATCAATAATACCCCAAAGAATTTTAAATATTGCAATCATCTGATCGCGCGACCGTCTTACTTCTATAGAATTGAAACCTAAGCTACCCAACAGGAATTTAGTGGGATACAAGAAAGGGTAAAACCCTTGCAACTGCTTGTAAAGGTATCTAAGGAATGCTTTTTGAACTTTTTCTAAAGCTAACGCATACTGCTTCTCAAAAGGATTCTATACGCACGCACTAGACTCAAGCTTACTACGAACCAATGCCCCATAAACAAGCTTGATAACGTGGGGTACATAGATTCCTGATGAGGTTTAGGGGTGCACTAAGAAAGGATTTTCCAAAATTCACCCCCTAAGGGGTTGACACGGGGGTCCAAAGATTACATGGGGAAATAAGATTAGTTAGACTATTTTATTCGAAACTTAACAGGAGTAGGTACTCCTATCGATAAATAACATTTGTGTTTCAGGTTTTTTTCAGAATTCAACGCTCTCTCTCTCTGTCTCTCTTTCCTCTCCTGTGTTATGGAGAAATGGGGTGACAAGTCTGAAAATCAACTCATAGCCCAAACTACTAGGTCTAGAGAGATTCAAAATTTAGCGTAAGGTGCACAAAGAAGGAGTTGCGAGACTGTTGGGGTTGCGGGACTGTTCGAAAGAGATACTGTGGCCCCGGAACACAAAGGGCGATGAAGGAACATGGATGGGTTTTAGTCAGTAAAAGTCTGACTCTCCCTCCTGCTCCGCCCAGAGCGGGAGAAGGCATTTGATGATTCCCAACCGAAAAAAAAAAAAAAAAAGAGTGCACAAAGAAAGGATTTTTTAAGAGGGTGAAACGGGAGTGAAAGTTTGTATGGGGAAACAAGATTAGTTAGACTGTTTTATTCGAAACTTCACAGGAGTACACCTATCGATAAATGAGGAAACATTTGTGTTTCAGGTTTTTTCAGAATTTAACCCCTAAAAGGGGAAATGGGAAAACAAAGTCTGAAAATCAACATGGGTATTGTTTGTGTGGTGCGGTGTGGTGGTGGTGGTCTAGTGTATTACAAAAACAACGATTTTAAGATTTAATGTGGCGGACCTGAAATACCAACATTTCATAATTTCTTCATTTGATTCCATAATTCCATAATAGTGGTATATTCTTTTAATCATAATTATCATACTCGTAGTGGTCATAGTATTAAAATGTAAATTCGAATATTGCCGTCAAAAAGGTATTTAAATAAGTTGAGTAAGCTCTTGTCTTCACTGTACAAGTCCTAATAATGATACTTTTTCTCGGAAATATACATATTTTCGTCGCTCGTAATTATATTTAAGTATTCGATTGCATAGTCTGAAGTTAGTACCTACTTACTTACCTATGACAAAATTTTGTAATTTGTTTTTTACATCAAAGTTCGTGCACATGAATAGTGACAGGTAATTTCATTTTATTTATTTATTTATTCAGTAGTATAAATACATTTTAAACATTTAAGTTGGTGCCAACATAAATTCATTAGAGTTTTACCGTGCACCAAGATCATAGAGTATAGTAATATAGATTGACCAAGATCATCGACTACATAATTTAGAATTAGATCCACTTAGGTGGGTACTTAGTTAAAAATAAAGAAACGACTACAAAAGTTACAACGGGTATTTGGCGAAATAATATCTAATACATAGGTACCAACGAGCGAACTTCGGTGACCAATCCGACCATTCGTTCACAAGAATCAGAAGTAGTGGAGGAAGTTTTAAATGATACAGGTTGTTCCCAATAGTAGGTATATTACTTAATAATATTTGTTTTTTTTTTTATGTTATGTTATAATTGCTTTAAATTACTATATTATTTCGCATAATTATCATTTTGCAATTATTTGATAAAGTTCTTATAAAGAACCATCATCATAATACCTACTAAATATCTCTGAACTATGAAAATACAATAAAGTTGGCTAATATTATTTATGAGTGATTTTGTGAGATTTAGTAATATTAAATATCGATATTTTTATCGACACTAAATTACATCAATAAAATGTACGGCAATAAAACAACAAATCATTAATTTTAATGCCATCTAGTGGCCTTTGAATGAAATACATATTTTGCACGTCTGAATTGTGAACAGTTAACAATCTTACTTTGGTGTCGTGATTCGTACGTGTATAGATGGCGCGTATGTCAATTATGCATGCGTATTACAATAATGAGACCTATAAAAAAATAGCAAAACACTAATTTATTAAAATATTTCCTAAAACATCGGTAGTTGACTAAACGGGCTTGCCTATGTTCGGACCTAGTGAGAAATAAATAGATATATAATATACATAGATTAGCTACTACTACTTCTGACGTCACGCTACAACTAAAAGGAGCGGCGCATCAATGATAAATGTTGCAAAAACAGGGAAAATTTATTTGTTTTGAGAGCTTCCGTTGCGAGTGCTGCATAAACGGTTAAAGTTACGCAACAATCATGTGTTAAGCAATTGTTCCTCATAAAACGTTCTAAAAAAATCCGCGTTAGCATGTCTATCTTATGAGGGTACTTTCCAGCTCGCCTATCGTCAACGCGAGCATGGTCGAAAAGCTTGTTGTTTCATCCAGAGCCACACCGGTGGTATTCTTTCAAGTCCCCTGTCTTACCTAGCCCCGATCCCGCACTACTCGTCACCCGCGCACCTCATACCGCCTAACGCGAGGACATTGAACGCAAAATAGTATTCGAAAATTTATAAAACTTGTTCCAGGAAATACGTGTTTTTGAATAAGTCTTAGAAGTTTTTGAAATAAATATTCGTCATTTAGAATCTCCACTACATTTGCAAGGCTTCTATCAGGATATTTTCTTTACTTTCACAATTTATGAGTACTTTATGAACGGCCAAAGTTGAGGTAAAATTTGTGCAAAACAGCAATTATTGGTGGCTTATACCGAATTTGTTTCTCCAAATTTTTATTTTTTGCTTCGATAGAAGCCTAGATATAGTGCACAAGATACCTATCAGTGCAAAAAATTTAAAGATATATGTGTAATAACGGCATAATCACGCACGAGCGTATGTCAAAATTCTCGCGAAATGTATGGCGGGTTGGCCTAGGGTTGCCAACATTTCTTAGGCGAAATATAGTATTTTTCAAAATAAGCTATAAAAAATATCGTACACTTCTAAAAAATATAGTATTTTATGGAAAATTAAAAAATAGTCAAAGATATATTTGTTACTTATTTATTTTTATAAAAACTATATTTTTTTACACTTCTTGCATTTGTTAACAATGTTTTGTCTAAAATAAAAACAAATAGCTAAACTTAACGCTTACAGCTTAAAGCTTTACGTTCCTAATTTTTATAAATCGGACCTCACCTTCTAAGAAAGAACAACATCTGTTTTAAAAATTAATCACCAAAATCCCAAAACAAAAATAAAATAGACCAAAAAATATCTTTTGATGTTGTGAATTTCAGAACCAAAGACCAAGGATTATAGATACGTTCAGTTCAGAATTCGGATACACGCCTCACTCAAAAGTTAAAAGTGAAGGCGCGTTCATAATTTTTTTAAATTTTTAATTGTTGGGTTGGTTGTTACAATTCCGTGAAAATATAGTATTTTTGCGTACTATACATTTCCTCAACAGTAGGTACGCAGACCCGAAATATAGTACAATACTATATATTATAGTACGGTTGGCAACCCTAGGTTGGCCGCTCTTAAAGGTTGACTCACACTCTCTCTAACTCTCTATCTCTCTCATGTGACGCAGACGATGTTGCGCGGGTCAGCTAGTTTATAATATCTATATTCTTTTTTTTTTTTTTTAAATACACATAGTTACTTGACACAATATCCTCGTGTTTATTTTCTGACCCCCTCCCCCCTTACCGATCCTCACGTGATTAAACGACGACCCCTATTAGTTCACTAATAGGAAGAATAGGAAAATCAAGTCTCGAAGCTAAGCCAAGCGTTCGAAATTCAAAGTCGGCTTGATTTAAGCATTAAGAAGAAAGGCATCAGTGTTGAACATCTACAACGAACGTTGAGCGATTGCCACCTGACCTCCAACCTACAATAATTACTTAAAATTTGATGAACGGCCTTCCATCCAAAACAAGACCCTAGAAGGCGAGGCTTAACCTCGCACATGTCGTATTAACTCTACAACTTCCGCTATTAACATACCTTGTACTTCAGCTATTTGTAGATATCGGTAGTTCTAATTACCAGTAAATAATCAACAATAATTACACTCTTTTAATTTTAGATATATTTTTGTCTCTACAAAACACTATAAAAAGACAGAGACAGGAGATTCGATTGACTATCGGCCGTTGTCTAACCAAATTACCTCCTACGTAAGTAACGAAGATAGACAGATAATTACTCAAATCCTAATTCGGCTAAAAAACATTCAAGGTCCGCGAAACTCAACGTTCTTCGATCTATTAAGGAAAAAAGAGACCACACCAGTACCTACTGTTAATTTTAAACCTGACAGACAAGTTCCACAGATTGCAATAATATTTGTGATAAACCGGATTCGTAGATTATTATTTTGCCAGTTTATTATGTGTAGGTAACATGTAGAAATAATTTTAATACGTAACAGTGCCTTGTTTGTAGGAGTCAAAATATTGTGGAATTGTGAAGTTACCTACCTTTTGTAATGGCTGGGAGTGATAATCGCCATCTTGGACATATGTTTTTGGAACACATGCTGAAAAGGCCAAATGCTTTATGTCAGGTAGGTGTCTACTTATCTTCTTATTAATAAAAAAATACACTTATATAAATCACATCTCCGAAAACAACCAACCGATTTCAATGAAATTTTGTAAATGAGTTTTGGTTTCCTCCAGATTGAAAGATAAGATAGATTTTGGACGCGATATACCTACTTAACTATTTAATATTGGTGGGTTGCTAATAATCATAAGTACCTAATGTAAAGATAATAGCAAAAAGTGTAGGTATTGTGTAAAACGAACCGTAGAATGCTTTATTGGTCCTACTCATAAGTGTCATGCCTGCTGGAGTGCCGGTAGCGATTGTCAGAGGATACCTACCTAGGTTTTATTATGAATGCAAAGTCGGACCATACACCAATCTATCTTGTACTTAAATTATTTCGATTTAGTATGAGTCTCATCTCCCTTATTATTATTATACTCTTTGAGTCTCATAGTCTTGTGACATGGTGTCTAGGTTTTTATCCAACGACAGCGCTTCGCGATAAAATACAGTTGTATTAGCAAACATTGTTGACATGAAAGCAAGTCAGTAGTGAGTACCTACTTTCGTACTAGAGATAGAAGAAAATACTTACATTAAGAACAAAAACTTTACATCAATGATAAATGTACTTATGAGTCCATCACAATAGGCGAGACGACAAAAAAAAACTAATTAGTCCGTCAGTTAGATTATCAGAAAATATTTGACCCGTGTTTTTTCTTTTGTTAATACGTACCTAAATCAAAATTGACGAAGATATGACGCTTTTAAAATTCTCAATACGTCACGCCTAGGTATAATTTTTAGCTAGTTCTGACTCCCGAGTTTTGATGCGTTTTATCTTTGTCAAAATGACAATATTCATTGATTTACAAAAACAAAAAATACGTGTCCATTAATTTCCAATACTGTAACTGACGGACTAAATAAATTTGCAATTTTTTAATACTGTCGTCATGCCTATTCGTTAGCGGTGATGATGAAATGTTGCATCCTTGCATCGCCAGTAAAACTTCAATCAAAATCAGCGCTTTCGTTTAGAAGATTAGCCGGAACAAAGAGACAAAAATAAAAAAAAAACTGTTTTTGAAATTACAAACAGCTCTTAATTTTTTTTTATTTGTAAGTATAGATGTAAAACCTAAACACAGGGGAGTGTGCTTAATTTTGAAGGTATTTAATGCCTATGGTCTAAAAACCTAACGGCCATTTTCTACCAGTCAACCTTTGAGACCTAGAATATTTTACAGTTAGCTGAATGATCCCAAGTCGTTTTCCCGTTATAGATAGATGCATCAACCGGAAAATCAGAAACGAACGCTTCGGTCCTTGCCCGCTCCATCCGTCTTGCGAGATGTCTCCGAAACTTCGGAGCCAAGCCAGGAGATGTGCTGGCCTTACACGGGAAGAACCACCTGGATCTGCATATACCGTACTATGCGGCGCTACTCAATGGCATGCCTATTGTTGGAGTGGATCCTATGTTTAGGTTTGGTAAGCAGAAGTTTCGGAAACCGGTATGTTCTAGAAACACAGGAATAGATATATACCCAAATAGAGCAAGTATCACGCACCGTATGAACACCAAAAGCGTATCATACTTTGACTATGTCTAGAATTAAATTCTTGCGTTGTAACGTTGTAGCTTACTGCGACAGTAGCATAAAATTGCTTATGCTGGGCACGCGAAGTAGGTGCTCTTGCGATATCTAGGTATATCTATATATGTATCTGGAACCAATTATTAAAAGCCTAATCTCTCACAGAGAAGAGTTCTATGTTCCAGCAGTAGGGGAACATTATAGACCATTAATCATCACTATGCTTACGCTTAGAAGTATATCAGTATCTGAAATGATCATCTCCAACAGTCCGTTTTCAGCCACGGAGTGGTCTTAGCAAGGATCCCTTATTGGTTATGCTTTAAAGGCTACACGCTCCAAAGCAAAGATGATTGATTCTTGACTTATTTCTCCTCGTGTAATAGTTTCATAAATATGCGTCAAAAATATAAAATATTATAAGGGTTTTGCTTTTTCGATTTCCAGAGGAAATAAAGAAACTATTCAAGCTAACAACACCGAAGATAGCATTTTGTCAGTGCGAGCATTTCACGGATGCTGTCGAAGAACTAGGACTGGACACCAGGATCGTAACGTTCACTGATGGCAGATATTCCATGCAGAACTTCATCCGGGAGTACGATGAAGAAGATTGGAAGGAATTTCGGTAAGCGATTTATTTTCCACCTCATTTGGTAGTTTTAAGAAGATCGAGATCTTCCGGGTTGATGATGGTTTCATCATCAAATTTACGCTAAACGTATTCTTTTCTAAACAAACTTGGTGTTTGCCCCAAGCAGGCTATGAGCCTCTACGAGAGATACCGGAATGATAACTACAGAGACAAGAAGCAATGGGTATTCATATACCTGCCTTTGTTCCATTTTAGTTGAGGTTGGCGCAAAACGATTCCTTCTTCCATTCTTCTCTGTCAGACGTCAAGAGCAACTAGGTATTCTGCACCCGAAATACCTGCTACCAAAAGAAAAAACAATTAGCTTGACCCGTTATAATTACTTAATATTTTTTTACGATTGATCATTAATAGGTTAAGTTGTGGTTTAGCAAATATGAAGTACTGTCGTACCGGCAATAATAATGATCAAGTGGAATGTGATAAGAAACCAAACATTAAAACTAGTACTCTTCTTCTCCAGGCCAGCAGAATTCGACACAGACAAGATCTACCTTTGGTTGATCAGCACGGGTGGTACAACCGGTGTGCTCAAGGTAGCTGCTTTCAAACACAAGCCCTGGATCGATAAAATACAGCAACAGAGGAAACTATTCTTCCAATTTGATGGGTGAGTCTTTTTAACAACAAAGTGCATTTTTTGTTAATTTAGGTAGCGAAATTTTTTCTTTAGTTTTCGCGAAAAGTAAGGGCCTGTATATATTTTTTTTTAATAATATAAATATCGCTGGACACTACACACAGCGCCATCTAGTGCCACACTAAGCAACGAGGCTTGTGTCGTTGACACCGGATAGTTGATGTACTACATAGATCATTTGTTTGGAAATACATACATAATAAACATCCATGACTCGGAAACTCAAACATCACACCCGGGACCCTAAGAACGTAAGGCAGCCTCTCTAATACCGCTGCGCCATTCGGGTCGTCAAAAAATAGAAAGTCCTAGACCTTTAAAAAATCTTTAAGAGGCCCAAGAATATCTCGATGACTTTTTGAGATATTTAATGATGTACTGAATACGTGGCATGCGTTTTCGCGTCAGTTCCATCCCGTATGCAACTCTGCTAACTCATCAAGAAACACGAGTTTTTTATCAATTTACAGAAATGCAAGAAACTTCCCAGCGTTACACCTGTCTCCCGTGCAGTGGATAGCAGGCTTCTTCAACGCGATAGCTATGCCCCTGTTCAACCTCTGCAAGGTTCAAACTTCCCTGCCTCCCACTTCAGATCATGTCATCGATATTATCAAGGAGTATCGGGTAAGGTTGGCCGATGTAATCACTCACAATCAAAAGAATTAGGTGTTTAATTTAGTGTTAATGCTTTTAAATACTATAATGGTGTCGATTCTGTTGTGCACAAACTAAACTTAATTTAGGCTATTGCTATCTTTTTCTCTTTAATAAAACGAGAAAGAGACGGACATAATTTAGAGCTGTCAAATTTAGTTGGAACTAATATTCCCATACTTAAAAAGGTGCACTTAAAAACATGTCGACTAAAAACACGGTGAAGCGCAAGGCATAAACTAGTTTGACATCTCTAACTTAGTTCATAGCTATAGCCGTCCTTTTCTCGCACTGCCTTTTAGTAAAAGATAGCAATAGCCTAAATTAAGTTTAGTTTGTGCACAACAGAATCGACACCATTATGTACTAATTAAATCATAATATTTTTTTAAATTACAATCATGTCTGTCTGTTTAAACGCGATATGCTCAAAAACGACCGAAAGGATTTTTATACGAGTGTACACCTAAGTCACTAATGAACCGAGTGATTCATGAGGAGCGTGTAAATTGACCGGAATATGATGGTAATTTTTGAAGATGTCGGAAGAAAACCTTCTGACTGGGAGCTTTACGGGCCTGCGCCGTATAAACCAATAGAGTTGTATAGGATGGAGGGGATATCGACGCACAAACTTTTGCCACATTTTCAGTCCCTTCCACAGTTCTACCCTTTATGAAAACAATGTAGTTATTACGGGATTATTCCTCTTAAAAAGATTGCCCGTTTTTCGGAATGTTAACACCGGGAGTTTAGTAGTGAGATTGTGTATCATCATTCAACCAAATAACGTCCACTTCTAGATACAGGCTTTCCCCAAACAACGCTACTACTTATGCTTTCCATGACTTTACCTAAGTCATTAGTCTACCTTGTCGTATTACTCACTTACCTCCAAAAGTCCCAATTTTTATCCGAAGATGCCATTATTTACAAACCCGCTCAGCAACAGTTTTCTTTGCAGCCAGTGAACACACTACTCGATCCATCCATGTTGGATTCTATATTGAAACACGAGAAAGAGTGCGACTTCACTTCCTTTGATCTAGTTATGGTAGCTGGAGGGAAGGTACACAAGGACCTCATTTGTGAGTTAAGGGTAGGTAGTCATCAATGTTTTTAATAGATAAATAAATATCGCTGGACATTACACACAGCGCCATCTAGGTGCCACACTAAGCAACTAACTGACTGGATCTTACACTTTACTCTGGGCGTAGGTGCCATTGGTGCCAAGACCAGGGGTCTAGGTTTACATGAAATTAGATTTATTCTTGAACAATTTGGTCGCCGCTTTTGCCCATCACCGTTAAGGAGTTAGAGGCGATCGATCTAGACGGGCTACTTCATTTATTATTTTATTGGGATTGGAAGAATAAATACAAATTTTTAAACCCACATTTAATGTTCAGTTTACGATACGACTTCAAACATACACTTTGACTTTTTCAAGAAATGATTGCGAGTCATTCTGAAATTAAACCTTGATTTTCATTTATTATGTAAAAATGCTTTTTTTTCTGTAAAAAAAAAAACCAGCAATATAACAAACGCTCCTGCTAATACATGTTTTGGAGTAGGTACTCATGTAAAACTGTCCCACAGAAAAGATTACGAAAAGACGCAGTTGCGGCAGAGACGTACGGCCAAACAGAAACTCTAGGCCAAGTGTTTTCGCTAGAAGCGAATGCACCCCTGGGCAGTTGCGGGAAGCCTACAGAAATACATAAGATCATGGTAAGAGCACTCCTTTCGCTATGGACTGTACAACTTTATCCGCTTGGCCTCGTCCTTCACGCTCAAGCGCCACTCATATTGAGTTATCGCGAAAAACAAATGGAAGAAGTACCTACTATGTCACCGCGACGCAACATACAGAAACATACGGAGCGACGCGAAGGTATAAGTTGTGTTTAAACTTTATGGCGGCTCGGATGTTAGCTGCGAGTGATGGTCTACCCAAGTATTACACACATACTACAGTTCAAACTTTATCACGGCTCGAAACATAATTTTTGATGAGTTTTTCAAATAGAGCCTGAAAACTAGAACTACGAACTGACCAATTTATGTTTGCAATAAACTGATTTGATTTGACCATTTGCCTACATCATCCATGGCCTCTCTTTGCATCGAGATACAGAGGTGATCATTAAAAGAAACTGGTATGCTGTGTGTTTTATTTTCAATTATTTTTGTTTACAGCTTATGGATCCTGACACGGAGATAGAAATAACGAAGCTAAATACACCAGGAGAGCTGTGGGTGAAAGGGCCCATGTTTACAGTAAGTGTCTTAACCGTAACCTATCAGCTCCAACCTCTAATAAAGGTTCTTCGAAGAACAGAGTTGTGTTGTCGAAAATGACATAACTTAGAATTCGCCCAGCAAAAGGAAGGATCCTATCGTCTAACGAACGCCTTTTTTCAGTAAAACTAACTTAGTATTAATTTAAAATTATTTTCAAATCTACTTGTGTTTGTTTCTGCATCACCTAGAAGTTGACTAGTAGAAAATGCCTATGGAATTAAGTCCGCCTCTATCTATACTTTGTTCTTGAAGTGTTCAATAAAGTCAAAAAATAAAATTAATAACCGACACAAAGAAAGAAAGAAAGAAAAAGCATTTATTAGCCCGCACCGGACAAAACACACAAATTGTAGCCCACGAAATTCAAATTTTCTTACGTTTTTTGCAATTTTCAGGCCAGTGCTAGGTTGTATGTTGATTAAAATATTATTCGCGGCTGTAAGACGTATGTAGTTATAGAATTATTATCTCAGCATGGTGCTGTAACATTAAAAAAAACGTCACAGCGCTGGAAGAAAAAAAGAAGAAGATAAGAATGCCTAAATATGATTGCACAGTGCCTAGTGGGCATAAGTCGGTGAAAACCGGTTCAATCTCCTTTCTCGACCACTAGAGCACTTTCTAGAAAAGTCATTTCTTTTGATGATTTATAATCAACGAATGAATTTTTTACAGGAATACTACAACAACCCACAACAGACCGCAGCGGTGTTCACAGAGGATGGCTGGTTCAAAACAGGAGACCTGTTGTACCGAGACAAAGAAGATAATTACTACTTTGTGGAACGTCTTGGCATGCTCATCAAGTACAGGAATTATCATGTGAGAGTTTAAAACCCGATAAATGTCAACGACAGTTCAAAAAATATGCTTGAAACTATAAATACTGACCTCGTTAAAAACTACCTCGTTGGTATACCGTTTAGTGGTCGAAGGCGCGCCTGCTGAGCAAGAGGTGCTGGGTTTGTTTCCCAGGTCGGGCAAAGTATTATTGGGTTTTTCCATCAGGAATTTCTGAGCACACAACAGCCACGGAGTATGGATTTGTGCCCGGTTGATGGCAATAGTGTGCCCCCTTATGACATAGGACTTAAAACTGGCGAAATGTGGGCATTCACTATTAGGTATATCTACCTCTGTCTACCTTTTCGGGGATTACAGGCGTGATGTTATGTTACCATCATAAAATATAATGGATGTAAAAGTGTGTAGGTACCTACGTCTACGTCCCATTTCCTAAATACCCTTTTAGGCGCCTACTTGCGCCGTTCTTCTAATGAAACTCGAGTGCATGTTGTATCATCACTATATTTCTTCAATCATCTAAATGCGTCTAGATATCGAATACAAACAATGGTTTATGTAGCTAATAATTGCTGGAAGTCTATAAAACCTTCGTGTTCCGTTATATCTGACCATAGAGTCCTCTCTAGACCTCTCGTGTCAGCTACTACCCAGTGAAAATCGTCGCGGGAACCATAGATAATAAATACAGATAACTATGATTCGCCACACCCCTAACGAAGCCGAAAGGCACTTGTTTTTCCCTTCTTTGTGATCATGATTTGCGAGTTCCTCTCCCCTCGGGGGGTTTTCTCTAGGTAGATTATAAATTAAATTAGATTATTAATTAGAGCTACAGCTCTTTTTTAGAGGGCCATTGTTCAGCTGGTGATACATTTTTACATCGGTCATTCGGTTCCCTTTTCTCTTTATTTGAAAAGGCCCTTTCCTGATCCCTTGTACCAGCAAAACCTACCCTTCCTATCATTCTCAAGACCGTGATACTTTTCCCAACAACTGCAACTCCTTAAAGCCGGCAATACCATGGCCACCAGAAAAATCTAATCAGGAAGTTCTTTGTCTAACACTTTTTCAGATAGCTCCGTTGGAAATAGTGGAAGTGATCCGTCAGCATCCCGGTGTCCTGGATGTCAGTGTAACCAGCGTCTCCAATGTCTTCGATGGCGAGCATCCAGTCGCTTGCGTCGTGCGACGACCAGGTTTCAATGTTACTGCACATGAGATCAAGGAGCTGGTTGCTAGTGAGTAGATATTAGGAATAGGTAGATAACACTTAGCTTCTGCCAGCGGCTTCGCCCGCGTGAAGTTTGAAAATAATTGTCCCATGGGATCTTACTACCCGGATAAAGTATCCTATTTTAGTCCAGGTTATAAACTATCTGTGTGCAAAATTTCATCCAAATCCGTTCTGTAGTTTTTGCGTGAAACAGTAACAAACATCAATACATCCATTACATACATCCATACTCACAAACTTTTGGATTTATAATACTATAGCTTCTGCCAGCGGCTATGCCAGCGTGAAGTTTGATAATTGTCCCATGGGATCTTACTTCCAGGATAAAAAGATCCCGGTCTGTTTTAATCCAGGTTATAAACTATCTGTGTGCAAAATTTCATCTAAATCCGTGCTGTAGTTTTTGCGTGAAAGAGTAACAAACATCCATACATCCTCACAAACTTTCGCATTGGTAATATTAGTAGAAAAGGATAGTGGAATTAGTAGGAAGTAGGATAACATGACATCACATTTCGCCAGTTATGTTTAAGTCCCATGTAGATGTAAGGGGCGAGCCTACTGCCATCATCACACACATCCAGACTCCGTGGCTGCTACTGAGAAATGCCTTATGGAAAAACCCAATAACACATGGCTCAACCCGGGAATCGAACCTAGGACCTCATGTCACTGGACCAACGAGGCAGTGTTTCTAGTGGGGGCAATCGTGACGATCTTTCACGACGGTATCAGTGGCAATACTTGTCCTACGAAAATTGCTCTTCCCCAAGTCTTTCCGTGGGCTGTTGTCCAATTTATACTTAGGTACCAAATAATATTTTTATTTTACAGACAAACTTTCCTACAGTAAACGTTTGCGGGGAGGAGTCATCTTCATGGAGAGGCTACCTCGAACATCTACAGGCAAAGTGACCCGAGCGAAACTGAAACAAATTGCTGCCATCGCTTATAGAGAATAAAATACATTTATAACAAAATGCCGGTTGAAATTTTATTTGAAAAAACAAGATGGCGGCGTTCGTTCCGGCCATGGCCAGGCGCCAAAAAACCAATATTTAGGATTGATCTTTTGGCGAACGGCCAATACAGGAACAAACGTCACCGTTTTGTTTTTCAGAATATTTTCCAAAAATGTTTTCCACCATCTTGAACGCCGCTCCATCTCGTCAAGTCTCGTGTTTATAGTCCATATTTTAAGGTTGCATTTTGGTACAAAGTAAAGAAGTACTTTACAATAAAACACTAGCGAATAATATGTCCACGTCCTGACCCTGCCTGATGGCACTAATCAGGTCCATCAGCAGCTGGAATGGAAAACAAGGAATTTAAGTTCCACCCACAGTTGTGTTTTGACAGTTATAGGCTGTTCATGCGTTCAGGCATTCAGGAATAATCTTTTAAGGACCATTTTGTCAATGATGTATATGATCATATAGGAATTTGTACGGATGGATCAACACTAAAAAATTCACCGTAGGTTGGAACATCTTGTGTAACGTTCCGTTCTACACTTAGAGAAGATTAATAGTAATTGAAAAAATAAAACAATGGTAGTATTTATTTTGATTCCTTTTTGGACATAGCAAACTGAGAACTAATAATAACAAATCTTTCCGAAATCACCAGATGTGTGCTTCTGTAACTGGCATGGCATTAAAAAACCCAATATTAACCCAATAATTAGGGTATTGTTCAATGGTATTGTTAAGTTTGTAATTCGAACGTGGAACAGAACGTTATTTTGACATATTGACAAACTGTCAAATTACGATCGGCTGATATCGTCGATCGTAATCGTTTAATATTACTAAAATGTATTTAATCGAATAATATAAACAAAGCCATGGATGAAAACGAATTCTTTAGACAAACCGTGCAACATTTGGCTCGATGTTTGTCGAGTATAAACCCGACGCCATGGGAGAAGGTAAAAATTACGACACGTATTTTGCAATTTTGTAAATTTTGTAAAGGTTGTTGTTTTCCTGAAAAATCCCGCATATACGAAAAACCACAATATCCTTGTTTTCTCAGTGCATTAAATAATTTCTGTTCTGCCTTCAGTGACGTTTTCTAATTGTTTCTTTTTCAAACTTTGAAAATATGTGCATGACCTCACCGAAACAGTCTGCTCGTTATCAAAGGTGTTATACAGAAACCGTAGTGATTCATCATTGTATTGTTACTATATCGTTGTCTAATTTAACATAGTACAATCATGACATAAGCACTATGTTCACATGGTGTCTACCTTGAATGTTATGTGATTATTTCCTATTTTTAACTTTGTAATTAATCTTGTGAATGGCAATGACATTGGTAGCCGGATTTGTTGTGTGGTTAAATAAAAATATTCAAAATTTACGATATTTTTAGCCAATAATTGTCTTAACATACACAATATTGTACTGAACAGTTTTGAATTCATAATAATCTAGGTAAGTATTTAAAAATAACTGGTATCAGGATAAACTTCTCTTTTTGTTTTTTTATGAGTCGTCAACGACAACAATACTTATGCCAGAGAAAAATATTTTCCAGTATAAAATAAAATTATCGTAGACTGCATTTTTAACATTATTACTATGAGCTCATTACTTGTTAGTCTACATTTTATATTTATATTTACCTAACAAAACCTAAAACATTCATTTTCATGCATTTACTGACGGATTATAGATAATGCATGCAACGGCTAAACTTTAGAAGCATGTCATTTATGATTTCCAGCCTGTTATACAAAATAGTTAACAAATTAATGTTTCTTTAAACTATAACTATAAACTGATAGTTTATGCAAGTTCAGGCATACAATTAGTCTTATCATAACTGAACAATTTCACTGTATACCTTTGTCATATTTTAAAAGAAATCAAGAGTTTGCATAGCTGCTTTTAATGATGAGGCCAACTTTATTTGATTTTACTGTTTCTTCTTCTGCGTGTTGATGGCTATCTGATTCAGGCCAAAATTTGGTTATTAATTTGGGACTTTCAGTTTTACTTTCTG
This sequence comes from Xestia sexstrigata, assembly GCA_941918905.2. Classification (NCBI taxonomy): domain Eukaryota; kingdom Metazoa; phylum Arthropoda; class Insecta; order Lepidoptera; family Noctuidae; genus Xestia; species Xestia sexstrigata. Next base: position 7,094,944 of record OW799221.2, read on the forward strand.
CGATTGGTAGTCTAATAAGAACGGCGAAAACATGCTGAAAAATTTATCGTTTGAATTCTAGGTGAACACCTTGTTCATGCTGTGCCCCCAAGCAAGTTCCACATTGATTGTGACACCTCGGAGCCAAGAAGCATCCATAGCCCTTGGACTATACTTCCTTCAGAGCAACTTGCAACACCAAGACAAGCTTCTGCCATACTTCCTGAAAGTCCTGAAGTGCCTAACTACAGCACAATTTGAAGAGCCCCTGTGCCGAGTCAAAAATGGAGACCGTGAGTATCTGTGTTTTTTATAAATATTTTAGTGTTGAATCTTTAAGTTCAACGTGAGACCAACTGAATGACTACTTAATGTAGTTCATGAAAGTATGAACTTATATGATTATTTAGCATCAACTTTGTGGTGTGTGTCAGGATAAAAATCATGTTTTGCCTACCTATTCATACTTTGGCAATAAATGTATTGAGTATTAATCATATTAGGTATTATTATTTAAAATAAAATAGCAAAAAATGCCAGCGTTACCAGAATATATATAAGAGAACATTTTTAGCGATACGCACTCTAAGCCTGTATGGGATAGATTGCTACTGATTTTGTTTGATGCCAGATTCTGCCTGCGGCTACGACTGCGTGTTTTTATTTTATTTATTTAGCACTAATTATAGCAACATTTCAGACTCGTCTAATACAATACTAAGTATGTGAAACAAAATAGGACAACATAAAATTAGTAAAATTAATATTTCTAAAAAATATTAAATTAATTCTTAAAATACGAAGTGTGATTATAAAATAATTCAGAAAAACTTTAGTTTTAATATGCAAGTTTAGAAATACTATATGGTCTGCAGGTCAAGGAAATAAAACAATTTTGATAAACTAAATAAATATGATTACTAATAGATTGAATAAAACATAGTTTCCTTCACGGAAGAATGTTTTCTTTGTAAATCTGCCTTCTGTAACAAAAAACATTAAATAAAATTAACCTTCTAATATTATGTGACATAATTAGGGCATGCGGAACCCGGTTTCGGTCCCATAGTTAAACCCGGGAAAACCCGGGGATACTACTATGGGAGCAAACAACTACCGGGTTTCGCCCGCATGGCCCTAGCATACTTTAGATTTTCCGATTTTAACTCAAACTCAGGAAAGGGTAATAAAAACCGGCGTACTACCATCGGAGTAGGGGAGCCCCGTTTAATTTTTAATTTATTTTTATTAGTTATAGAGGCTACAAAAATACATCATCTGTGTAAATTTCAACGGTCTAGCTATCACGGTTCATGAGATACAGCCTGGTGACAGACAGACGGACAGTGGAGTCTTCGTAATAGGGTTCCGTTTTTACCCTTTGGGTACGGTACCTTAAAAACTAAAGGTTTACAGTAACAAGGAATAAAGGAACCACAGCCAAGCATTCTACTGGCAAAGTTCCTATCGAATCCTTTCATTCATTCTCCTGCCTTTATCCCAATTTGTTTAGGATCAGCGCAGCATGTCTTCTTCCATACTTCTCTATTACTCATCATCTCAGCAGTTACCTCCTTTCTAGCCTTATCATCTTTCCCACAGTCCATTCTTCTTTGGTCTTGTATTCATACTCAACATTCTCCTCATTACATTTTCCTCATTTCTCTGCATCACGTGTCCATCAAAGCCAATTTTTATTATTTTGGATTCATCTTACATGATATAGATAATATTGCTCATTAACGCTAAATTATTTACTGTGATTATTGAGCTGTTGATTCTCTATATAGGTGTGATGTCATGTTTATGCTAGCTAAAAGTAAACTTACCCTATTTGCCCCCTCACCTTGGGTTGGGTACTGTGTTGAGGCCCCCTGCAAAACCTTGTCCGAGGGTACCGGTAGGGCTTACACCTGCACCGTTACCAACACCTCGACCGCCTAAAGAACCTGTTAGTATTAAAACAGTAAAAAACTTATTTGCAAAAAAAAAACGGCCGACTTCCAAAAACAAGAAAATAGGCGAGACGACAAAAAAAAAACTAATTAGTCCGTCAGTTAGATTATCAAAAAAAATTGACCCGTGTTTTTTCTTTTGTTACGTAAACCAAAATTGACGAAGATATGACGATTTAAAATTCTCAATACGTCACGCCTAGGTATAATTTTTACCTAGTTCTGACGTCACGAGTCTCGCCCCCACTCCCGAGTTTTGATGCGTTTTATCTTTGTCAATATTCATTGATTAACAAAAACAAAAAATACGTGTCCTTTAATTTCCAATACTTTAGCTGACGGACTAAATAGATTTGCAATTTTTTGATACTGTCGTCATGCCTATTGGTGACTTCTGTTTATTTTATTGACTTTGCCACCGACTTTTTCATGGTAATCTCTTTTTATCTTTATCCTCGTCATTTTACAGTTTTTTTGTTGTGTCCACACAAGTTCTTGCCATGTGTTAATTTTACATTGCTCCATACCATAGAATAATTAGTACAAGTACTATAGTATTTCACGTAGTACTGCACGTCGTATACGACGTGTTTCCGGACGATATCGATAAACTTCGACCGGTCATTGTACTCATCATTATGAACAACTTTTACAATGAGACCAAACCCGGAATTGCGAAAAATAAAATCTGCTGTGCCATACATTTTGACGAGTTAAGCGAATATGCCTAATTGTAGGGAACAGCTGATTTTTTTTCGCGATTCAGGGTTTGGTCCCATAGTACCTACATGTACTAAAAAAAATACTTGTGATAAAGTTGGAACTTTGACCCCCAATATCTCCGTAACTAGAAGGTTCCCAGGTATGGTCTAGAACAAAAAAATATCGCAATGATGGGGACCGGAGAACAAGTGCCTTTCAGGTTCGTTAAGGATCATTTTACACTATTTATAACTTCCTTTAAAATCCCACAATATTATTAAGTCTCCAGTAATAAAAATGTAAAATAAGAGAGATTAATTTTATCCACAGGCTACTTATTACGTAGTCCGCGTAAAAACATAATATACTCTGCCTATTCCGAACTTTGGTTATCATTAATACCATAAGGTACCTGAACCGACATTGTTCCAGCCAGCGCGGGCGGGTTTTTGACTGTTTGTTTCATTCAATTGCGAGTAAATCACGTCACGGCTCGCTGTGTCAGATCATTATAAATAAAATGATAAGACTATTGAAATACACGATAGTTTCTGGAACTGCTTTGAGGAAGTCGCTACAGATAATATGCGAAATGGTAATGATGAGGAGGACGTGGAAAAGAATGCTGTGGCAAATGAGTTAGATTTTTATTTGAAAACAGTTCGCCTAGATCGGAAGGCTGATCCTTACAAGTAGGGTTGCCAACTTTTTTTACAAGAAATAAAGTATATTTAGGTCTGAGAAGGAAAATAAACAGTATTCTAGGAAAATGAATAGTATATATTTTTCAAAGTTTTAAATACATATTTTTTTGAGTTTCTTGCATAACTAATCAATGTACTATCATTTTTAAGCCTCATTACAATTATTATAATTAAAATAAATAAGAAGCTCATGTTTTTGCTCTATTTCTATCACCCCGCCCCTTCACATTCATAATAGAAAAAAACCCTTTCTGTAAATGCTGAAGAGGCAGGAACAGATAGCAGACAGGAAACAATTTTTCTAATGTTTTTAAATTCGTCTTAAGTGATTTTTGATTCACTTTCCATCTTCTGTGCACTAATAACACTAATACACAACTTTTTAATAAAAACCAAACAAAAACTAAGATCATACGAAAAAAGTTTGTTTTGAACTTGCTTGACAGTTTGACATTGACAGTTTCGTAAAGTTTCGTTCAAAAACGAGGTCTCTGGGCTGGGCGTAGGCCAGCTACACTATAATGAAATGACGCATACCATTTTTGTTAACTCTTTGAACACATTATGGATATTAATGTATGCGTTGAAAATAGTACTTTGTATACTTTATTTTTGTTCAACAGTAAAAAGGATAATGTAGTGAAAAACAGTATAATACTGTTTTTAACAGTATGGTTGGCAACCCTACTTACAAGTGGTGGTCAGCAAACGAAAAACAATACCCAAACCTCTTGAAATTTGCTAAAGTTTATCTTTCTTCTCCTGGGAGTACCGTGTATAGTGACAGGTTATTTTCTAAAGCTGGTATCATTTACGACGAAAATCGTAATCGTTTGCTACCAACAAAATGCTGAAAAGCTTGTTTTATCCATCAAAACTTACCACTGATCAATTTTACTTACTAAAGCATTGTAATTTGGTAATGAATACATAATAGTCTTGAGTAATATGAGGTGTCTTTTTTTCATGATTTGGTATTCGGTATTCGGCCGAATAGTATGTATTATTCGGCTGAATACCGAATACCAAAAAAGTATCCGAAAAGGCCGAATACGGAATAATAGCCGAATATTCGTGGCATCTCTAGTATAGATTACAGGCATGTTGTTATAATAAGGAATATTGTAAAAAAAAATACTATACCTGAACCTTGACCTCCTCCAACGTTGCCGTTTAATCCTTGAACTCCTCCAACGTTGCCGCGTAATTGTTGTTGCATGCTCTGGAATAATAAAATTTAATATTAAGTAGTCAAATTATTTATCGTGCATTGTCCGGCAGTCAGTAAATACTGGCAAGGGCAGATAAGCTGCAAAAGGATTTTAACATTTTGACCATACATCATCAGCTGCCTATAGTCTCCGCCAGATAAGTAGGAATTAAAGGTCATTAACCCGCATACATTTATTCAAATACATAATTCCGAAAACAGAAATAATGACATAAACTTGTCCCGAAACGACCTTTATCGTGATCCTTGACTTTGTCTAGTATCAAAAACGATTCATAATGTATTGTCGGGGTACCTACGCAGAGAAATTAAGGAAAGAGCAATGACCATTAATTCTTACTTATCTGGCGGCGACTATAGCCTTTTCCCAACTATGTTGGGGTCGGCGTCCAGTCTAACTGGATGCAGTATAGAGTATGCATACCAGTATTTTACATGTAGCAACTGCCTATCTGACTTCCACAACCCAGTTTGTACTGGGTAATACAATACCCCTTGGTAAGACTGGTTGTCAGACTTCCGCCACTGACTACCTTTTACGACTGGACACATTTTGACCATTTTCACCATGATACCATAAATAAAATACAGGGTGAAAGAAAGACCGACGCACAAACCCTTACCACGTATTCAGTAAGTACATCATTCTGAACACATAGATACATACATGACATAGAAATTTTCACCGAGGGTTCTGTACAAACTTTTTAAAGGACAAACTTAACTTTGCTCTTCGATCCCATTATGAGGCTATGCACCAACCACAAATAATAAGTTTGTAATAGTAAAATCACCTTTTTTTTGTTATTAAACTACATATTTACGGTTTTCAGATTTTTCCATTTACATGTGCTGTAAGACATTGCTTCTCGCCAAAATTTGTGATTCTAGGTCAACGGGAACTACCATTAATAGGTTTTCGACCTAAAACCTATAAGTAACCCTTACGGTTGACTTAGAATTGTCAATTTTAGTTAAAAGCAAGGTCTTACAGCACAAGTAAAGGGAAAATTCCGAAAAATAAAAGAAGTTTAATATTAAGGTAAATTTAGGTAATTACAAGTTTTCGCGAAAATCTAAATTTACCCATATCTTTTTATCGTGTTGACTTAGGACCTTGATTTTTATACACCTAATAGGGACTATTATAGACCTCAGTATCTGGTATAAATTTCAATTTGCTAGATAAGTTGGTGGTGACAGACGGACAGACAGACGGACAAGAAAGTGATCTTACAAGGGTTCCTTTTTTTTACCTTTTGAGGTAAGGAACCCTAAAAAATGCTGTACCCTTTAAAAATTCAATAGCTACACAGTCAAAATGTATGGAATGGATTGTAAAATATGTCAAAAGAATAATAAAACAATACTCACACTTCCGAACATCATCACGACGAGGAATAATACAAATAATTGCTTGAAGATTGTGCTTCGGTATCTGCGGTACTGAATAGTATTACCAAATGAGTACTGTAGCTATTACCAAAAACAACTGAAGTATTTATACGTCTGTACGGCTATGTTTATTTTGTGTGCCGATTTTAGGGTTCCGCAACATAAATTTTACAAAATTAAGATTTTGCTGTCTTTTTTTATCGCAGCTCGATTGAGAGCTTAACACCTCAGCTTATTTTTCCAGAGGTACGCAGGGTTATACCTACAGAGTGTAAACAGACTCATCACGAAGCCGTCAACCAAGCATTCTGTACACAATACTAAGTAACTTTACGCAAAAAATATTGCTGGGAGACGACTTTTTTTTTGGGATGAAAAATCACGTTTTACAGTAAAACTCAATGTACCACACTCAAAACATTGTGCTGGTGGATGGATTGAATAGTACGGGGGTCGTGGAGGTGCTTAAAGTTAAAATACTACATAAAAACATGTATTAAAAAAAAATGTGGAAAAGTTGGAACTTTGACCCCCAATATCTCCGTAACTCGAAGGTTCCCAGGTATGGTGTAGAACAAAAAAACAATCGCAAAGATAAGAAAGAACAAGCGCCTTTCGACATCGTTAAGAGTCTTTGAACACCCTTTCTATTCGCACAGAATTCACCAGACTTTGACAGATGATGTACGAAAGACGACCAATCAAACTGTACAAAACCAATTTATGAGGATCCCTCATTGTACGGTAAATCTAAGCAAGCGAGGCCTTGTTATACTAGAAATGTACCTATAGCTTCATGTGTCGCCGTGTGTACCTATATACTGAAGTATCTAAGTCCGGTGTCTATAGCCAGTCTACAATCTGTCCGGACCGGTTTTATCGAGCCACATGGTGTTTGTTATCGAACTCCTCCGAAATGGCTTGACCGATTTCATGTTTTTTTTTGTGTATATTTGGTAGGTCTGAGAATAATAATAATTTAATAATAATAAATATCGCTGGACAAATGTCACAGCGCCATCTAGTGCCACATTAAGCAACGAGGCTTGTGTCGTGGACACCAGATAGTTGATATACTACATAGATACTTTTTGTCTGTAAATACATACTTATTATACATATAAACATCCATGACTCAGAAACAAATATAGGTCGAATAGGTCGTCAATAGGTCCTAGGCTGTTTTTTAGTCTCATCGATGTGTATGTGACATATCAAAATTTCTTCGCGAACGAAGTCGCGGGCAGCAGATAGTACTTTAATAAAATGGTTGCGACAAATCTAGTGCCACCAATCATGTAATAGTACATTATGATATAAGTGCGGTAAGTTGAAAATTACAGCCGAGGCGATATTGCTAGCCCGAGCCGCAGGCGAGGGCTACAAGAAAGCAGAGGCCGTAATTATCAAAGCGCACGTATGTCATACGACGTTTTATAACATATTTGCGAGGAAATAAATAAAATTCGGACTTTCCTGAACGAATACTTAAATCTTTTACTTGTTCACAAATTAGCGTTGCGCGCTCATCAGCGTTTTTTTTTTAGTCAAAGACACAAAAAACAGCCAGTATTTTTAATAAAGTAAATTAATATTTTTGTGTGTTTGTTACAGATAAATGGTTGTAATTTATTGTCAAAATTAATTAAATTAAAGAATTAAATGTTTATCTATTATGTTTCATCTCCCAAAGTTAATTTTATTCATAAAATTTTGAACACTTCTCTGTCATATAAACTCTTTGCTAAGATTTAAAAAGTACCGTTCGTTTTAGACGGAGCATCTTGATAAACCGTGCGTTTTACATTACATTACTGCACAAGTACGTAATGAGATACAATACGATATTGAAATGGGTGAAATAAGAGACCCTTTACGAGCAAATGTGTTATAAAATATTTTTGTTACATTTTCTACTGATCAATAGTTATTTTTGTACCGTTTCAATATTTTTGCCCTCATTTTTTATTCTACAAAAAAAAAACTTACCAAGTGCGTGGCTCGACTCCCGCTTGACACATTTTCAACACCTGGGCTAACATGTGTAGGAGTCGTGGTAATTTGCCGAAGGTTTTGGCCTCATATTGAATGGATTTAGTGTACCCTAATGTTTCTAAAGCTTGGAAAAATCCATGAAAAATAACTATTGTGTATCTTTCTTCTTTGTTTTTAATAGTAATAAAAGTCTCTTTTCATGTCCGTCTGTGTATGACCGCGTTGTTCTTAAAAATTTCGTGACAGATTTCGATGCCTGATGATAATTTACTTAAGTACTTATAGAATTTATTCCTGAATGTATACAGGGTGTAAAAGACCTCATCACGAAGCCTAAGTATCAAACTAAATCAAACTAAGTAACTTTACGCAAAAATTATTGCTGGGAAACGACTTTTTTTTTGGGGTGACAAATCATGTTTTGTGGTAGAACTCAATGTAACGCACTCAAAACATTGTGCTGATGGATGGATTGAATAGGACGGGGGTTGTGAAGTGTTGAAAATAAAAATCTTACATTAAAAACTTGTATTAAAAAAAAAACTTGTCAAAAAGTTGGAACTTTGACCCCCAATATCTCCGTAACTAGAAGGTTCCCAGGTATGTTGTAGAACAAAAAAAATATCGCAATGACGGGGAGAATAAGTGCCTTACGGCTTCGTTAAGAGGTGTTTTACACCCTTTATAATTATGTATTTATTTGAAGACCATCTAAATATTCTACGAACAATATCTTGCATTTCCTCATGCCGCTTAAAAGTAAGCATAAAATAATAATTAAAAACTTATTTAGCTACTTATGGTTTATGGTGTAATTTGCAAAAATTATTATTCGCTTGGTAAACAAGGCCAAGCTAAATTTAGGCAGTTCGTGGACGGTGGACCTATTGTTTATAAATATATTGTGTGGATTATTATTTGCTCAAACAATCTACACTAATATTATAAAGAGGAAAGATTTGTATTTTTGTGTGTGTGTATGTATGTTGTTCGTAATGAATAAACACAATTTATTCATTACAAACAAATCTACTGCGCCGATTTAAAAAAAATCTTTTACCATTAAAAAGCTACATTCACCCTGAGTAACATAGGCTATATTTTATCCCCGTACTCCCACGGGAACGGGAACTACGCGGGTGAAACCGCGTGACGTCCGCTAGTCTTACATAAAGACAACCCTGTTTAGAAAATATAAATGAAACAATTTTAGTACTTTCCACTTTTTTATTTGTAAAATAACCATAGAGGTGATTGTACTTAGTAATATTATAAGGTTATGAGGTAGGAAGACATCCGATCAGACTGGAAGACGACCCCAACATAGTTGGGAGAAGGCTAGGCAGAGATGAAATAAACAAATTCAAGTTTTAGTTAGTGAGACATTCACATTTATTTGAGACCACCAGCGCCGCCACCGGCCCCTGCGCCTGCGCCTACGTTAAAACCAAACCCGGCGCCAGCACCAATACCGCCGTCAGCGCCACCTCCTGAAAATAACATAAATATAGTACAGATAATAATAGGCCGTAATGCCTCATTTTGCTGGTTATGTATGTTTAAGTCCCAAGTAATAGGGAGCGCACTTATTGCTATCAACCGGGCACAAGTACACCGGGCTACTACTGCGAAATTCCTGACGGAAAGCCCCATAACACTTTGCCTGACTTGGGAATCGTATTCCAGACCTGATGCGCAGCAGTGGCGTTTTCATCCACAAGACCAATGAGGTCAGCCTCATTGGCTACCTACTTATTACAAACTAGCGTCCCGTCCCGGCTTTTCTTCGTATTGGCTTTCTTTTTGGACATTTATTTTCCTCCAATTCCCCCCCCTTATTTTTTCTAATAATAAATATAGCCCATGACACTCACAAATAATGTGGCTTTCTATTGGTAAAAGAATTTTCAAAATCGGTTCTGTAGATACAGAGATTACCCTTTTTTTTTCATCAAATGACTTCTCCCGCTCTGGGCGGAGCAGGAGGGAGTGTCAGACTTTTACTGACTAAAACCCATCCATGTTCCTTCATCGCCCTTTATGTTCCGGGGCCACGGTATCTCTTTCGAACAGTCCCGCAACCCCGGTTACAGAGATTACCCTCACAACCTCACAAACTTTACCTCTTTAAATATTAGTACATATAGACAAAAATAAGGTTTTTAATGTGTGCTCTTAGGTCATACCACCTCTTCCTCCTCCAGCTCCAGCGTTGGCACCAAAATTAACACCGAAACCACCTGAAAATATAAAAATACCTTTTAAATTATTTGTAGTCGATATTGGTACCTATCAATTTTGTTTTTGCACAAAATAAACTTAAGTTAGGCTATTGCTATCTTTTACTAAAAGGCAGTGCGAGGAAAGGACGGCTATAGCTATGAACTAAGTTAGAGATGTCAAACTAGTTTATAGGCTCTAAAGGCTAAACTGCTGGCTTGAAAAATCTGGAAAAATTCATGACGATAGTGCATTTCATGAACTTAAAAGGAAAACTATAGTGGTTAAGATAACTTTATAAGTTTAGCAGTAATAGTCGTTAAACTTGGGTGTTGGATAATTTTGTACCAAATACAAAATCCTTAGAATAAATCCTTTATAATGACTAAGAAGAAGTAGTTGCTTGTTTATAACGGGTAAAGACTTGCATTGAAAAACAAAATCTAAAAAAAAAAACAAATAAACAATAAATCATCATAAGTTTCACAAACCTACCGCTAGATGGCGCTATACCAACGGGTTCGTTCTATATTGTGATAACGGGCTACTACGGAACCCTACAATGCGCGTGGCCCGATATGCACTTGGCCGGTTTTCGTCTTCCATTCTCATCTGTTGACCGTTACGCTGCCATTTACTCCTTGACTATTGACAGAGAAGAATGGAATTTGAATCGGCCAGTGCTACTCAAATAAAAGCAGTAACATTTCTTCTTGTCTGGAGACAAGAAGAAATGTTACTGCTTTTATTTGAGTAAATAAAGTAAAGAGTAAAGTTGAGTTGAGTAAAGTTTTCAAATAACTATGGATAGTTATTTGAAAAACACTATTTTACCTTCAAGTCCACCGCGGCCGCCTCCGCCTTGTTGCATGCTCTGAAATGTAAAAAAAAATTAGAGCAATTTTCTTCCAAACTTTTTGGTTGAATATTTAAAAAGCATTATTAAGCTTATGAACAAGCAATGTCCGGGAATAGATACAGTGGCATGTCAGCCACAGTAAATTGAAAATGTAATTCGAATATCACAAAGTATTTCTTCTGTTCAAATAAATACTGGTTAGGTAGGACATTGAGTATATAAGAGGAAGTCTGAAAGTGGCGCCGGTGACTGAATAGTTGTGTGGTAATCGGTGTTCGTGGTATGGGCATGTGATGCGGAGGAATGAGGAATATGTCGTGACGAAAGTTTTGAGTATGAATGTGGATGGGTATAAGAGTAGAGGAAGACCAAAGAAACGATGGATGGACTGTGTGAAGGATGATATGGCTAGAAAGGTGGTGTCTGATAATATGACGCTGCTTGTCTCTGCATCACCCAAAGGTTAACTGGTAGAAAATGCCTATGGCATTAAGTCCGCCTCTGTACTTTGTGCTTGAAGTGTTAAGGCGATTGCATGAGCTAAATGCAGCAACTGTATTTGTGTTGGTTCAAACTTCGTTTGAAATACTGTTAGAAGAAAGTTCTAATCAGCTTGCACGACAAATTGGTTGTTACGTCAGTCACTGCGGCCGAATAGTGCGAAATGAGTGGTTTTTTTGCGATTTACAAAACAAAAAATCTATAATATCTAAAAAAGTAAAACACTATGATACTAGTATTTTGCTTGTAGAATTATTTGCCAAAAAATCATAAATTTTTAGACAAGTTCTTGATTTCTTTCTATCGAATAAAATTTGTTGTATTATGTTTTCAAAACACTATCGTACTAGCATATATCCTGAAGAAAATCATATATTTTTCTGGTTTTGTTTATTGCAGTGAATCATATGCTTTTTTGCATTATAAAGCACGCGTTTAGCTCATGTAATCGCCTTAAATAAATAAATAAATGTTGAGTAATAGAGAAGTATAGAAGAAGAAGACATGCTGCGCTGACTCCAAATTAATTGGGATAAGGACTAGATAATGATGATGTAGAACAATGACGAAGTTCCACAGTTATGCATTAAAAAATCTCGGAAAATAACTTACGTTTCCAAACATCATTGTAACAAGTAAAAGTACTATTAGTTTCTTGAACATTTCGATTGAGCTCGTTTGTGATACTGAGTGAATACTACACGTTGACAGCTGCATTTATATTGCGTTAAAACACACTGTGTAATGCTCGTGATTTTATCTTTTAAGTTAATATAATAAAAACATAGTTATTTCGTATAAAATGGTTATGATGATTCACTTGAAAAATGTAATTATTTTCTTGGCTATTTCTTCCTCCACATACGAACATTCGGTCACACTGTCTGGTGTCCCATTTACTTGGGGTTGGCCATAAAACGCGTCATTAAATAATCCTGTGAGACGGGGATGGTCTTGGGGTCGGCGCAACGTGTTTTTTTCTGCGTCATTTACTCCTTTCTCTGTCATATCATTCCTCACACACTCCAACCATCTTTTCTTTGGCCTTCCTCTCCCCTATCCATCCATCGACATTCATATTCATCTCTCTTTTAGTCACACTTCAGCTCGTACAAGAAGTATCTAAAACATTACTTACAAAATGCTTCTGCCTACAAAATTTGCATCTATAACCTTTTTCCCACATTTTTTTATCGGTTATACAAGGTGTATTTGAGATCTAAAACTTCTTAAAAAACCATTGTGAGCCATTATGAACTAGGGCACGCCACAATAGTGGCGGTAAGTCCCCTCTTTGAGGAGTGGCTTGAGAGACGCCACGGCGTCCTCACTTTCCGCCTGACGCAGGTCCTCACCGGACACGGCTGTTTCGGGAGGTTCCTGCACCGAATCGGGCGGGAGGAAACGCCCGGGTGTTCCCATTGCGAGGATCGACCGGAGGACACGGTGGAGCACACGGTGGAGGTGTGCCCCGCGTGGGCCGAGCACCGCCGTGTCCTCGAAGCGGCGATTGGCGGCGGCGACCTCTCGTGTCCGGCCCTGGTGCAAGCCATGGTCCGGAGCGAGACGGAATGGGACGCCGTCACCTCCTTCTGCGAAGCAGTAATGCTAGAGAAGGAGGTGGCGGAACGTGAGAGGGAGAGAACCTCACAGCGTCACGGCCACTGCGGGAGACGCCCCGGGCGTCGGGGGCCACGTGGTGGCCCCCGGCCACCGTAGGCGCGGACCTGTGGACGGTGGGCTATGGGCTAGCTCGCCGTCCGTCCGTCTCATGACGACAGGCCGTGTCGACGGCGCGTTCGTGTTCCACGCGCGCCTCAAAGAGAGTCAGCAAAAAGGAAGGGGTCTGCAAGGACCGATGCCTGCCGGGGTTGCGGGACTGTTCGAAAGAGATACCGTGGCCCCGGAACACAAAGGGCGATGAAGGAACATGGATGGGTTTTAGTCAGTAAAAGTCTGACACTCCCTCCTGCTCCGCCCAGAGCGGGAGAAGTCATTTGATGATTTACCATCCGAAAAAAAAAAAAATAAAAAGCCATTATGAACTACTGTCACTAGCGTAACAGCAAGTTTTGACTAATAATAATAATGAAAGAGAACCAAGGTTACCGACGTAGCCCGAAGAATTGCCAAACTTAAGTGGCAGTGGGCAGGGCACATTGCTCGCAGAACGGATGGCCGATGGGGCCGAAAAGTTCTGGAGTGGCGACCGCGAACCGGAAGACGTTGCGTTGGAAGGCCTCCAACTAGGTGGACCGATGACCTGGTGAAGGTTGCGGGAATCCGCTGGATGCGAGTCGCACGGGACCGGTCAATGTGGCGACACTTGGGGAGGCCTATGTCCAGCAGTGGACGTCTTTCGGCTGAAATGATGATGATGATACTAATGCTGTTCAATTAGTAAAAAAATAAAGGTTTTTAAGCTTAGGACAATTTATAGAAACAGGCGGAAATCCATGATATTGGTGTCGATTCTGTTGTGCACAAACTAAACTTAATTTAGGCTATTGCTATATTTTACTAAAAGGCAACGCGAGAAAAGGACGGCTATAGCTATGCTATGAACTAAGTTAGAGATGTCAAACTAGTTTATGCCTTGCGCTTCACCGTGTTTTTAGTCGACATGTTTTTACGTGCACCCTTCATTTGTATGGAAATATTAGTTTCAATAAAATTTGACAGCTCTTAATTACGTCCGTCTCTTTCCCGTTTTATTAGAGAGAAAAAGATAGCAATAGTCTAAATTAAGTTTAGTTTGTGCACAACAGAATCGACACCATTAAATGTTATGCAAAATGTTTAGTTTAGTGAGTTTAGGTTTGGGTGCGTGGCATGCTAATTATGCTTTTCCTGCCTTTGCATTTTGTCCTGCATCCAGGCGTGGACGTTTTTCGTGGAATTAAAACTCTATATTTTGCATAAAATTTAATTTAGTAAATTTGCTGTTCTTTAAATTTTGTCGAGGTCTGAAACTGCTGTTTTTTTCGCAATTTTAGGTTCTGGTCCCATGGTAAAAGTCGACTACTCGATACAATTGTACTCATTATGAGTACAATTGTATCATCTCACCTTAACTTATGAACAAGCGACTTTAAATAATTTCATTTACACCTTGTCAATAAGTAGATGATGATAATTATGGATCACGTCATGTTGACACGCGACGCATTTAAAGCATTGTTATTGTTACTAAAACATATTATTATGTTTATTATGTAGGGATTATGGTTTTAATTGCAATGACTTTGTATTTCTTAATATGACAGATTTTTTTAGACGATAAACTTAAATGTGACTTAAACAGGCCTAGTCATCAAAGCGCCATTTTAGCACCCTGACTGTTTTGAAACATAGGAAAAGAGTTGTTTTAAAATACATTTCAATAATTGTAAATCTGCTGCTGAACAGGAAATTAAACAGTTCATCATGTGTTTGACATATATTTATTTTTATTGTATCAATACATAAATAATATTATTATTCATGCAGGAAGTGCAGGAACGCTTCCTTTGATATCGGCAACTGTAACAAACATACATATTGTTTTAGTCTTGAAACGTGAGTTATTAAGAATTTCTATGGAGTAGGTAATTCTGTGAAAGAAAATTCATTCACGAAATCCTGCGAGAATTATAATGGTAAAATAATTAACATATTAAAATGCAAGTGTTTTTCAATATTCCCATGACTAGCAATTAGAGATTAGTAAGTATTAAAATGATTTAACCTTAGAAAAACGACCTGACTTAGCTATCTAGACGAAAAGGCCGAATATTTATGATTGTTTCATGAACACTAAGAAACTTAAATTTTTATCTAAAGGTAAACTCACCTTATTTGCCTATGGTATCGATCCTTCAACATCGCCTTCGACATGGCCGGTTCCGGAACCTGAAAAAACATTAACGTAACAGTTCAACCCTTATAAAAAATGCAAATAAATACTTAAAAACCACAAAAGACCAATATTTTTTGATACTCCATTCAATCCCAACAAAAAATTAATGCCCAAAAACATCAGCCATAATTTTGATGTACTAATTCTGGGAATCAATTTTTTTTTTCTACGGCTTGTGTCAGAAAGATGTCAAACTGAACAACTTTCTCTATAGGTCAGAGGCCCAAAAAGTCTGACAACCAGTCTTACCACGGGGTATCGTACTACCCGGTACTAACTGGGTTGTGGAGGTCAGATAGGCTGTCGTTCCATGTAAAATTCTGGTATTCAGCTGCATCCGGTAAAACTGGAAGCCAACCCTAACATAGGAAAATAATTAGGAAAAGGCTAGGCAGATGATGGTCTTTACCATACCTTTTTAAAACATGATGTAAGTATACAAGCTGTAAACGGACTCTTCACGAAACCGTCAACCAAACATTTTGTACATCGAATTAAGTAACTTTACGCAAAAATTATTGCGGGGATTGTTTTTGGGGGTGAAAAATCTCGTTTTACGTTTTACGGTGCGACCTAATGTAACGCACTTAAATGATTGTGCTCATGGATGTATTGAATAGTACCTACGGGGGTCGAGGACATTAAAAAAATTTAGGTACTTATTAAAAAAAAAGTTGTGAAAAAGATGGAACTTTAACCACCAATATCTCCGTAAATTTATCGCAATGACGGGTAGAACAAGTGCCTTTCGGCTTCGTTAGGCGTATTTCGACACCCATTATCTGGTGACCAGATAAACTATAGCAATACAAAATAAACTGTTTAAGAAATACATATTAACACATACCTTCTGCCTGGCCACTGACACCAGTGGGACTAGCCTCGCCCGAAGCTGAAAACAAAAAAATGTTTATAAAAGTGCCGCGTACACACCAAAGCGTATCAGCCGCCTTGTGCGCGGGCTACAATATGTAGCATCATGCATCGGAGTGGCTGCGACAGTAGTCGCTGTGCTAGGTTTCCAAGGATCTCTGGCTGTGGCAGCCATTAGAACGCGCATGATGGCACGGCAGCCGAATGCGAGTTGGAGCTGTACGCAGCTATAATGTATGTGGAAGCCGCATGCCGTAGTAGACAGAATATTTTGTGATATTCTGTTGATTGTTGACAAAATGAGGTTGTCACCGAGTAGATGTAGCTGTCGACTGACTGCTCGATAATTCGGTTACAGTAGCCTGGCTGATGCAGCTATGCTGCCTAGTGCGTGGATGCCTTTACAGTCTGCGGCGTTCTTATGATCTGCCTATAATATTCCAACTCCTGGGACATAGGCTTCTTTTCTGTGAGAAGAAAGATTCAGATCAGATCCACCACGCGGGCCCAGTGCGGTTTGCCATATGTCACATGTCTTCAACATGCCCCGGTTTCCTTATATTATACTTTACTGTTTTGGGAGCAGTGGAGATGTAATTAATTAATCAAAATCAGCATCAGTGCCTTCGACCTACCTTCGGCCGTTGATGTGAACGCGACTAGATTGTTAGGTTATTTTCACTAAAAGACGACAGACTCTACGTCATCATTATCATCCACAAACCGACTTCGCCAACTGCTGGGTATACGCCTCTCTTTGCTTGTGCCAAGCTCCGTGTTCCTGTGAGAACTCCATCCAGGATTAAGCTCATAGCCCACATAAACGACTCCGCTCCCAATCGACAAAAAGAATTTAATTCAAATAAGGGCTTTATGTATTGCTCTTTAGATATACTTCACATTATTTGAATTATATTCTTTTTGCCGGGTGGGAGCGGAGTCGTTTATGTAGGCTAAGGCTACCTTCAGTCTGCGATAATAGCACTATTTACCTTATATTAATTTTTAAAGAATCTCACCTCCTCCTTCGACACTTCCGGATCCACCGACACCACCGCTGGCGCTCTGTTGCATGCTCTGAAACGTTAAATGTTATATTGTTTTTAAATATTCAATCTTCTTAGCGTGTCGATGGCAATCTAAATTGTGTCAGTCCGGACTGAGCCATGAGTTTGGCGCCATAAGTAGCGTCCATCAGTTCCTGTGATGACCAAACAATAGGGCGCGATATTAAGTGCCCCATCTTTTGTGGAACAGTACCACATTTACACTCCAGGACAGAGTCATTAATGAATCTCCACCTGAGCAGGATTCCCTTGCTGCGATCAACCTGGGTCCGGAGTCTATTTAAAGACTTCCAGGTCAGCCATGACAACTCATGTCCTGATGGGAGATTTTCAGCAGGTGGAACGAATGAGTTAAGTAAGGATGCACTTCCTCGCCACAACTTTAGTCTTTACGTAGACCGCTCGCCAGTTAGTGGAGTGATACACTTCAGAAAACTGTTTCGGCTTTTCAGCCTTTGTGACACTAGGGTATTTAGGTGTAAAGGGTGTCGTGTGTCTGAAGTCATTTTGGCTCTTTTGCTAGAGCTTGCCACTATTCTGCGAACTTCTAGTGGCGCTATCCCTGCCACTGGGTCATCATGATCTGCCTAGCCATTTCCCAACTATGTTGGGGTCGGCTTCCAGTCCAACCGGATGCAGCTGAATACCAGTATTTTACATGGATCGACAACCAGTCTGACAACCAGTCTTACCAAGGGGTATCGTATTATGGTAAGACTGGTTGTCAGACCTTTTGGGCTACTGATTACCCGTAACGACTGTCAAAGATCACAAATTACAGCCAGGACCAACTGCTTAACGTGCTTTCTGACGCACGGAGGAAACTCGGTATGTAATGGGTGGTCACCCATCCACAGACCAACCTAAGCAAGCACGGCTTAACCTAAAGATCGACCGAGCGACTGTTATTATTTAGCCACGAGCTCCTCAATCCCTGCCAGTGGGTACAGCATCAATATTTAATATGAGACACAGATTTAAACGAAACAACGAAATAAATAGGGAGCATTATGGGAGGTACCTATAATGCTCCCAATATATTTAGTTGTTTCGTTTTTCCTAAAAATACATTTCATTCACTGTATATTTAAGTTTTAAACAATCAATTTCCAGGGAAATTAAACTTTAAGCAGATTGACACAATGTACCAACAGCCCGTGTTATAACCTTTACGACTGTCCCTATAGCTAATATAGCGTCTTCCAACGCCATGTAAACTTAAGTTAATAACAAAAACAATAAGTACAAATATTTCAATTAAGGCTGATGCTCCACGGTAGCCCGCGAAATTAAAATTTTCTTACGTTTTTTGCAATTTGCAGGCTAATGCTGAGTTGTATGTTGATTAAAATATTATTCGCGGCTGTAAAACGTATGTAGTGACAGAATTATAATCATCAATATCATCAATACAACCCTCCAAGTTCATGTAACTCGGTTGAATGACTATTTCATGATCATGGCTGGTTGGGAGCATTCACCTTAAGTTCATAAATGAAAAAAAAAAAAATATATATTTAAAAGGAAGAATAAATTAGAAGAAGTGATGTACTCACGCTTCCAATCATCGCCGCGATCACGAAGAATACAAAGAATTGCTTGAACATCTTGCTGAAGAAACTTGAAGAAGTAGAAATAGTTGAGAGTAGTATTACTCGTTGAGTACTGTACCATACGAACGAAATAGCAGGTATTTATACTCCTGTGAATACAACAAATTGACACAGATAGGTAATACCCTAAAACAAAAAAAATGTTTTCAAAATATCTGCTTTGTTTTTAGGGTTCCATAGTTGAGCTACTAAAACGTTGTCAGTGTTTTATAACCTTTTGTAGTAGTATTCCATTTATATGTAGTTTTTCTTTGTAAATGATTTTGATCTAATTACTTTGCAACGAAATGGCAATGAAATAGTACAGGTAAACCAAATGATTATTAGAATTCAGTTTTTTTAGCCTGTACTGTCCTGGGCAAAGGCTTCCCCCAATTTCAAATTCCTTGCATGTGCTCTTTTCCCGTGCCTCCTCGAACCAGCCCTCGCGATACGCGTCCACGTCGTCTCGCTACCTCTTTCTGGACAGGCCTCGGCTGGCGGTGCCATCCATCTTCTGGCAACCACCGTGTGGAGACTTCTGCCCAGCGGTCATCGTGCATGCGGCTGACGTGACCCGCCCAATCCCATTTTAGCCTATAGTTGGTGCCAGTTAAGATGAGAATAGCGGTCATTGCCCTTTTCCTAATATCTCTTCGTACGAACCAAAACAAATGAACCATGTATCGTTTTTCATTACAAAAAATGTTGTAGATCACGATAGATGTCGATTCCAGATTTGAACAATGAACAGGCTTATTTTTGGTTTTAAAAGTTAAGAAGTTTAATAAATGTAGGTGGGTCAATGACCGCTAATCTCATCTTAACTGGCACCAACTACGAGTATAGCAACCTTCTTACCAGCGTACACTATGCCCGTTTTGGAATGCAGCGTGGTGTTACGAACCCTGTCTTGGTATTTGAGTTATTTTTTACTAAAGAAATAATAAAGTATGTTATACCCGTATAACATGGGCTTATCTAGACTAATTTGCGTGCAATACATAAAGCGTGAATCAGAAAAGTGAGGTCATATTTTATTTAGGGTGCGACACAGGGGGCCTAAAATGGCCAATACATAATATTAACAAATTCATGATATTAACTGCGTCTGTGACCACTTCAATATCATCATCATCATCATAAGCCTATAATGTTCCCACTGCTGGGAAACTGCCTCTTCTCAATGATAGGAATGGGCTATAATCCACCACGCGGGCCCAGTGCGGATTGGTAGATGTCACATGTCTTCGAATTTATGGTTCTAGGACATACCGATTTCCTCACGATGTTTTCCTTCACCGTTTTGAGAGCAGTGGTGATGAAATAAATTACACAAAGTAATGCGCCTGTCTGGGTTCGAACACACGACTTACTGTTCGTAAGTCGGGGCCGCCACCACTAGGCCACCGCTGCTCTACAGGGCCCCCGCTGCTTTTTTGCGTACCATAAGTTCAAAAAGATGTTACTAATTAGCTTACAGCTAAGAACAATTATGGACCCTGTTAGGGCACAGCTGTTAATTCATATGATATCCTATTATGATTTTGCTAAAGCGGCCAGTTTGGGCCCCCAGATCATCAAACTGATCAGCTTTCTCTATGGTACCAACATCTTTATCGCGAAAAGATAATCAGTTGTTCCATAAAAAAAACCAATACTTACTTGACCTAAATGGGTCCTAACCTAAAGGGTATTCGTGACCACTGGAATTTATTTGCATCCTACAAAACTTTACTTTCAAATTAAATGTTAAGTTGCCAAGTGCGAGCCCGACTCGCTCTTGGCATATTTCTAATTCCTACTTAATATGCATGCGTAGCTATCTAAATTTTACGTTTTATGGAAATGTAGTTTAGGCATAATTCAAGCCCCTATCAATTTCTTTTTTTTTTTAAGGCTAAAAGATCCATGAAATTATTTAATTCAAATGTATGTTATCTATCTACATTTGCATTTCAAACAACATAACGTCACGTACTCCATCAAGAGTTAGTCCTCTTGGTCTTTAAAACACCCTTAACTAAGGCAAAAGGCACTTTTTCTCCCCGTCATAGCGATATTTGTTTTGTTCTGGTCAACCTGGGAACCTAGTTACGGAGATATTGAGGTCAAAGTTCCAACTTTTATAACTGAGCTGAAAAAAAAAAACAAAAGTTCTGCTAGTGACCTTCAGAGCAAGCAGCGAGAAGCGTAGGGGACAGGTAGAAGAGACCTTGACCTCCGTGCCAGAATTTTATTTATTCTGACATCAGAAACAATTTGTGGTCATTGCTGTTGGAATCAAACCATCAATCCACCAAACCAAAACCAACCACCAATCCAACTAATCATAAATCTGTTAGCTTGGGTCTTACCTGTTAAGACAAATGTATGTGTTAATAAATAAAATAAATAAATAAAGGTACTCAGTCACCCTGCTGGTCCTGATCCCTCTTACATGACGTTCAAACAAGAAAATTATTGCTTTGACTGTCTGATAGGATAGGATGGTTTAAATTACACCAGATAAAGAAGTATCTTACCAGATCTGATCGACCAGGACCCTGGTTTATTAAGTCAAATCGCTATTGTCACATAGTGGTAACAAGAAAATCTGCAACAACGAAGACGCATCGAAAAAACTGTAATACCCTGTTTTATTAAAATGCTACCTTGTCAGGAACAACCGTTGTTTTCTGGTCATTCACTTGCTAAAAGTGAAATTTTTAGCACCATTTTAAAAAGCTTATGGAACAAAGAAGTCGTTTCTTTTTAATTTGTCCGACATGTGTGTCATATCCATTGGTGAAAATGTTGAACTTTCGTGCAAACTTCATACCCTATTGAACCCGTTTAGGGTAAAATGGATTTAGAAATACCCTCAAGTAAGCCGAAGGGTATTTGTGCTCCCCGTCGTTATTGCGATAATTTTTCTTTTGTTCTGGTCAACGTGTTCGTTTTTAAACACTCGTTTTTAAGGTTAAACGTTTACTTTAAATACCTCCATGACCCTTGTACTGTACTACTCATTGCATCCATCAGCAAATGTTTTGAGTGCGTTAGCTGTACATTGAGTCCTACCGTAAAGCGTGATGTTTTACCCCGATAAAAAAAGGTCGCTTCCCCAGCAATATATTTTTTGCGTAGAGTTTATCTACGCAAAAAATATATTGCTGGGGAAGCGACCTTCATGCAAGTGGTACATTTTGTCTTGCATCAAATAACGTAGTTCTGATTTTTTATATGTTGTAGGTGATGAAGTATTTATGTTGAATCCAATTTTTAGACCCTCTGGATCCTTGCTAAGTTTTTGAAAAACCATTTATTTTACGTACTTTTTTTAGGTTTTGACATTTCCACCAAGGACCTTTGCTACGGTAAAAGTCACTGTGAAAGTTTTTAAGACTAAATTTGCAACAAAATGAATGCTATTTGGTTGTGTTAGACTAAACTGCTTCTAAGATACAGCGGTGAACAAATTTTGCTAAAGTTCCAAGTTTTCATTAGTTTGTGCTAATGGATGGATTGAATAGAACGGGGGTCGTGGGGGTGTTTAAAGTAAAAATCTTCATTAAAACCATGTATTTAAAAAAAAAACTTGTGAAAATGTTGGAACTTTGACCCCCAATTTCTCCGTAACTAGAAGGTTCTCATGTACTTATGGTCTAACAAAAAAATTATCGCAATGACGGGGAGAACAAGTGCCTTTCGGCTTCGTTAAGGGTCTTTCACACCCTTTATACCATAGATTTAACTAAATTATGCGTTTAGTCCCATATCATTTCAAAATGAAGTAATGTTCTCGTTTGTTTTTAAGTTTGGTAAGTTTAAGAAGGTTTTATTCAAATGTATGTATCTATCACATTTGCCTTTCAAAGTAGGCCAGGCTAAATTTAGGCAATTTCTGTAGGTACTCATTGATTAAAATAATTATAGGTTTAGGTATGTATCTACTTCAAAACCTATTAGTATTATAATCGTAATCTTAACTTAATATTTTAAATGCGAAAGTAAGTTAGTTTGTTTGTTTTTTGTTACCTTTTCACACTTATACCACTGAACCGATAATCCTGAAATTTTGCATATACGTTGTCAGGTGTACAGAAATGGATATAGGGTACCTTTTATCCCGAAAACCTCTTACAAAAAGCAATCAAAATAATAATGAAAATTCTCTCTCTGCAGCCCTGTCTACCGGTAGCTTGGACCCTGGGCTACAGTACTATTTTATAATATTCTTTTCTGTTTTCTTAATAAATACACACATCAAAAATGTCTAGGGATCAAGCATTTTTATGCGGATTTCTTGAGATTGAGATGTGGCTTTGTAATAAATTTATGATTTTATAAATTTATATGGATCCTTTTTGGTGCATTTCATAATTTGAATCAGGAACTCTCAATCAAATTCGAGTAAAAGATGAAAATAAGCTGTCAATATTTTCCCTATAAAAACATACAACGCATTGAAGACATTATTAGTGCTACTGTTTCCCTACTACTGATTAAAACCAACGTTATTATGGAGCGGCGACGTCATTTAAGCAGGGAAGAAATGCTCAGAGCCGTGGGAATGATAGAAGCTGGTTCCCGGCAACGTACTGTAGCTTTAGCTCTGAATACAAGTCAGAGTGTTATCAGTCGACTTTGGACACGTTACCGAAGCACTGGTACCGTGGCTGAGCGCCATGGAGGACGGTATCGCTGCACCACACGGAGACAAGACCGATACATTCAAATCTTAACTCGAAGAGCTCCAACAATAACCGCCATGATGTTAGCCGTGAGGCTTCATCACTCTTCAGGGAACTTAATTAGCGACCAAACAGTCAGAAACCGCTTGCATGAAGTGAACCTTCATTCCCGAAGACCGCTACGGGTACCACCTATAGCAATGCACAATCGTAGGATTCGATATCAATGGGCTCTTGAACACAGAAATTGGGCAGAAGAACAATGGCGTTTCGTGTGCTTTTCTGATGAGTCTCGTTTTGGTATGAGACCGGATACAAGACGTATACGACACTGGAGAACCCCTGGACGCCAACAGCGATTAAAATCCTGCCAGGAAGTCCATCCTTATAGTGGTGGAACCATCATGGTATGGGCGGGTATTTGGATCGGCGGAAGAACTGAGTTGATTTGGATCAGAGGCAACCTCAACGCTCAAATTTATGCTGAGACGATTGTATCAGACGTCATCGTTCCTCTACAAGTGCAAATCGGTCCCTTATTTCAGTTAATGCATGATAATGCACGACCGCACACCGCAAGAGTTGTAAGACAGACTCTCGCCGCAGCTAACATCAATGTCCTGCCCTGGCCTGCTCAGTCGCCAGACTTGAACCCGATTGAGCATGCATGGGATATGCTACAGAGAAGAGCTCTGCCGAATATGGAGGGTATCCAGTCGCAAGAAGACCTTTTTTTGTTGTTGCAACGAACATGGGCGGCCATTCCACAGCGTGATTTGGATGAACTCATTTTGAGTATGCCAAACCGATGTTCTTGTGTTGTTAGTGTTCGCGGTAGAAACACGGATTATTAATTGTTTAAGTTACCCAATAAAATTTTAAAGAAAACTGTTATTTCAGTCTTTTTTTCGAACTTTAATGTTAGTGGTTCAAATGTCAAAAATCCCTTTATTAGGAAAATGGCAAATTTCTTTATTAATGCAAAGGTGACTTGGTTTATCGTTACTGTGACAAACGAAAACACTTTATTTGATGAATCCTTAAAGAAAATTTTAATTAATATCAATCAGGAGAAAAGTTATTGCAAAAATATATGTTGATCCCTAGATACTTTTGATGTGTGTATTATAAAAATGTAAAATTAATGAAGGAGGATTAAATAATGGGAATAACGAAAATTAAACAATTTTGATATAATTTTAATTATTTATTCATAATAGTAGGTTTCGGTAAATAAGGTGTGTGGGTATTCAGTAATATTGCAGTTTTAATAATTTTTCATGCCATGTGTTAATTTCACCATCTGAAAGAAAACATTCTGCTATAAAAAAAAAAAAAGTAAATTTAAATTTAAAACTATTTATTTCCACATGCATTCCTGCAATAAAAAAAATAAAAAATTAAAACTATTTATTTCCACATGCATTCCTAAATTTAATACACAAAAACAATAACGCTCAATCTTTCTACTGCAAGATTATGTGCGCTATAAATATTGTCATTTACTCAAATTACATAAGTATGTCTACTGATAACTGGTTTTTAATTATTAAAAAATTGACTAGAAAACACAGGAGTTAGTTTTAATTGTTTATTCTTCCTGTTAAGTTAACCGTAAGATAACATTGTTTTTGTAAACATAGAGAGTGTCATATTCGCATTAGCGAAAAAACTGATAATTAAAAAAAATAAAAAACATTTGTCCCCCAGGAACAGCCCGGAGTGTGAATTTTTGCCCAGTTGACGGCAATTAGGCTCGTCACCTCTGCCTGTCGTTTGGGGAACTACACGCTTGACTTTCTAACGACCCTTTCTGACTAAAATATGTAGTATTCAAAATAAGTCAACGGTTAGTTTAAATTTATTTGTAAATAAAAGAGAATCGAAGAGCTAGTTTATATCACGGAATCATTTAAGACACGAAGAAACCCTGCATGGCTCTCCAGCCAGGGTTTCACCCACGATGTCCACATGATTAGTCCGGCTAAGCAAAAGCCAACATCCCTGCGAGAAGCCATATAAAAAAAAAAAAGTGAGATGAAAAAAAGGTTCTGCCTCCATGTACCAACCTCATTTGCCTCCACCGCCACCGTTGGCACCGGCACCTCCGCCTGCGCCAACGCTAAAACCAGCACCGCCATCAGCTCCACCGTTTTCGCCTAGCAATTAAAATAAAATGGTATTTTCCAAACATTTGTAAGTACTATATAAGGTGGAAACTCGCGGGCTGTGGGACTGTTCGAAAGATGTACCGCGGCCCTGGGACAAGGCTAAGAAGGAACATGGATGGGTTTTAGTCAGTCAAAGTCTGACAGTCCCTTCTGCTTCGCCCAGAGCGGGAGGGGGTCATTTGGTGATTTCACATCCGAAAAAAAAAGGTCTCTGACGCTAAACAGCTGCCACGTATTCAGTGCATATCAATAATGCCGACAAAGTGTTAAAATAAAATTTTGGAAAATATTATTTTTAGGGTAGCTCCCCTACATGTGAAGTAGGGATTGATTTTTTTCGTCGTCTACCCCATCGTATGGGGTATCGTTGAATAGGTCTTCTAAAATGACTTAGGGGTTGCTAATACAATTTTATTTTATTCGATTTAATGCTCTATTTACGAAATATTAAACTTTAAAAATCTGGAAAAATTCACGATTATAGTACATTTTATGAACTTTAAAGAAAAATTATAGCGGGTAAGATAACTTTGTTAGTTTAGCAGTAATAGTCGTTGCGTTGAACTTGGGTGTTGGATAATTTCGTACTAAATACAAAATCCTTTGAATAAACCATTCTATATTGTGATAACGGGCTAATAAAGAACCCCGAGACGCACTTGGCCGGTTTTATTTAAAATTACCGATGATAAATTTCTATGTCCAGGGGGTTCAGAATGGTGTAGGTACTGGAAACGTGGGTAAACGTTTGTGCGATGGTGTCCCAGCTTCCACTCTGTGTACATAGCTTTTTCAATGTCGTCGGTATCTGTTCGGACCAGGGGTCCTACTCTCTAACGTTTCGTCCGTATATTAGGATCTACCCGTCTCTTTCTCGCACGTCTGCAGATGAGTGCAAGTGAGAGAGACGGATAGATCCGAATATACGGACGAAGCGTTAGGGAGTAGGGCCTCAGTGTTTTTTAATACTCTTGATCGAAACCAGTGGTTCCCAAACCTTTGGTCCAGAAGCCTCGAATATGGTTCGCGAAAGGTCAAAATGGTATTTGTACTTTTTAACTTCTTCAGAAGATGCAAGCTCTACCCAACCTAATTGAACCTATCAGAGGCGAGGTGCTAAATTCTTTTGAGAATCTACTGACTTATTCCTTTTTATGTATGAATGATTGTTAAATTTTTTGAGCTCACTTCGATCGCTTTTGTATCTTTCACTATCTTAATTGTAAAGGATTTCATCCTATTTCCCAATTTTTACATTGTGTGAGTTAAAGATAGATATAATCCTGTCGGGGTCTATGTTTATTCTTTAACATTATTTTTATTTCAGGCAATTTTTAAAATTTTTCTCTTGTTAAGAACCATCCTAGTACTTCCAAGAATATTGAACGAACCACTGAGTAGCCATTGCTCCTAAAACTTTTGATTAATTAAAATAAATATTACCACCTCCGCCACCTGCTCCACCGCCCATACTAAATCCAGCGCCAGCTAAAAGAATAAAAAAAAAACAGTATAAGGATATATAATGATATAAAGGGTGTGAAAAACCTCTTAACAAAGCCGAAAGGCACTTGGTAAAACTTGTATTTTTTTTAATACAAGTTTTTAATGGAAGATTTTTTTTATTTTTTTACTTTAAACACCTCCACGACTCCCGTACTATTCAATCCATCCATCAGCACAATGTTTTGAGTGCGTTACATTGAGTTCTATCACAAAACATGATATTTCACCCCAAAAAAAATGTTTCCCAGCAATAATTTTTGCGTAAAGTTACTTAGTTTGATGTTGCTTGGTTGACGGCTTCGTGATGAGGTTGTTTA
Source organism: Xestia sexstrigata (assembly GCA_941918905.2). NCBI lineage: Eukaryota > Metazoa > Arthropoda > Insecta > Lepidoptera > Noctuidae > Xestia > Xestia sexstrigata. Next base: position 7,122,585 of record OW799221.2, read on the forward strand.
CACCCTGTATTATATGAAATGATATTATATGAAAATTGACCTCAATTGCCTTAGGGAGAATTCGCACGTTCCACAACCACCAGTAACTTGGTTGTGCTGGTCAGATAGGCAGTCGGTGAATGAAAATACCTCCTGATATTCAGATGCTTACGGTTAGACTGAAAGTCGTTCCTAGAAAAGTTTGGAAAAGGCTAGGCATGTCATGATCTATTGTGTGTAAATTATTATCAAGATGCCTCATGAAACTACATGTCACCGTGCCGTGAGGCACACAGCATATACTCGTACTATGTTATCCTCTTTATTTTGTATATTTTTTTTATATGTGTGTGCTTTAATAACTGACGTCAAATAAATATTTTTCTTTCTTTCTTTTGTCACGCTCTCTCGTTATTATGTTTCAAAATATTCTTTTGTGATATATTTTTCGTTCGGTCTATCATAAATAGTGTAGCGTGGTTTCACGTACCTACTTCCGAAGACAGCACCCACCATTCTGCTTATCCCATATTGGGGGACGGTGAGCATGTTTTCATCGTACATCTACATACGGCTATTTATAGGGCTTTCACCGATGAAGCTGAACGTGATCAGCTCAGTCAAACCGGACTCAAGAGTTGTTAATATTCCTCAAGAATAATTATACTGACAGCCTGACCGTAGTTAGTCTTCGGTAAAATTGACCTTTAGATGTTATCTTTCACACAATTCATTCCTCGTTTCACGAGCTGACAACACTTCTATCAAATATTAATTATTAAAAAAAAAAGTATAGAACCTTCACCTCCAGCGCCCGCGCCGCCACCTTGTTGCATGCTCTGAAATTATCAAAATTATACGGAACAGAACGGTCATAGAAAGATTCAGGCGAAACTCATTGATCGATGATGTTAGTAGAATAAAACAAGTACCTAACTGAAGTCCTGTGCTTTTCGGTATATCGAGACTTAATGGGCACAAGCAAAACATCGATAAGTAACAGTTTGTCAAAAGGCTAGCAGCATGCCTGAGTAGGAGGTTCTGTCAAAAGTGGTCCTGATGCAACGCTAGGTCACACAGTATTGGTTTATTATCATAATCGGCCTATAATGTGTTGGTGGATTTGATAATTCTAACACCGGAAAATACGAATAATAAACATTATCTATTCATGTCATTAACTGGCTAAAGTCTGGTCCCGGTAGAACCCTTTTAGGGCCATTAAAATGCCGTTAAACAAAACAAAATCACTTACGTTTCCAAACATCATCACAACCAGAAAAACAACGAATAGTTTCTTGAACATTTTAAGAGTTTGATTGAGTTCCTCTTACTTTGTGATACTCAGTGAATTCTATGAGTTGACAGTTGTATTTATATCTTGTAATAACGCATGCTCGCGATTCTATCTCACAAATTATGATGGAAAAATAATTGTTTTATTAAAAATAGATATGGCAGTTTTAAAACAATGTATGTTTCCATGGAATATGAATAGTGATGCTATTCTAGGTAACATGGAACAGATATTGGTAGTAAATTCCAGTCAAGAAAATAAATGTTTACCCATAAATTTTGTGTACGTTTACAAAAGCCCAAATCATTGTCTCTCTAAATTAAACTTGTACTCCAAATTATTCGAGCTCGAAGTAACGCTAACCCTATTTTTTTAAAGCTACGTCTTGTTGATGATTCCTTTATTAAAATCCAATAAGCTTCGATCAGAACTCTGCTACCTCGACCAAGGCACTTTTCAGAGCCACCGCACCAAAATTTCACCAAATTACCCCAAAAATCGCTATTTCAGAGAGCAAGTGCCTTTCAGCTTCTTTAAGGATCTGTTTACACCCTTTATACCTTGCTGAATGGGTGACATGGTAAATAGTTATTGACTCTCTTACTCACCCCGAAAGAAGAACAAAATAACGAGAGAGAAACATTTTATTTTATAACTAGCGGACGTTACGCGGTTTCACCCTCGTATTTCCCGTTCCCATAGGAGTACGGGGATAAATAGCCTATGTTACTCAGTAAAGATGTGGCTTTCTATTCTTTCGAATGATAAAAAAATTTTTAAAATCGGTCAAGTAGTTTTAGAGTTAAATCGTAACAAACACAAACAAACAAAAAATTAAATCTTTCCTATTCGATCAATCTTTTATTAAAATGAAAAGAAGAAAAGTTACGTGTATCTATCAACATTGAACGCGTATACGAAGTTTCGTGTCCGTGTTGTTCCTCGTTGAGGAGTTCTCTCACGAGGAGGCGATCCTGGCTGCAGGATCAAGACATGTCTGCCATAAAAATGTATTTTCACCAGAACCAAAGGTGTGAGCAAAATTTCAGCTCAATTGGTTGGGGGGAACTGGTTTGAAATTCAGTTGCTAGATTTGACCAATAAACACTTATTAATAAAAATAAAAAACATTTCAATTTGCAAATCCTTTACATGCTCAAATAATTCACACATCGTTGGTTTATTGGTTATACGTACGTGATGATTGTGCACAGGTTGTCACGCGATGCATTTAAAGCATTGTTAGTGCTTGTATAAACATATTATTATGTGGGGATGAGTTTTCTATTATGTGTTTTTAATTGCGATGACTTTTTATTTTTAATGACGTAGTACTCATTTTGATGAGGGACAAGCTGTGATTAACTTCAAGGTGTAAATTTAACAAACAAGCGCAATTTTAGCGCCCCGCGTAGTTAATCCTTTAAAGATCTAAGAACTATTTTTGTAGTTTTTCCCAGGGAGAATGAATGTATCTAGTTTGTACGAAACATGTATCATAAAATCACGGCTTGACTCTGTAAAGGGTGTGGCAGAGATGCACCTATTGTCATCAATCGGCCACAAATCCCGACTTCGTGCTGCTACTAAATCCAATTACATTTTACCCGTCATGGGAACCAAACCCAGGACTGCACCATTTATCTCAGTAGTTGCGCCTACGACCACTACCCAATGAGGCAGTCAGATTTATTTTATGACTATTTTTAACCGACTTCCAAAAGGAGGAGGTTCTCAATTCTAGTGGTTTTTTAACATTAATAAAGAATTAAGTTTCTAAACATTTAAAGTATTCGGCATCCAATTATTGTTTTGTGAGATACCTACAACGTGAGAACATTCAGTCATAATGATTACAATTAAAAATGTTCACATAGGCCTCTTGACTTCACTATAAAACTTGACCTCTAATGTTTATAGCAACAAAATAGACAAATACATCAGTTGACATTAAAACTTATAAATGTTGGCTCTTTAGTCAACTGATTCCGCTCATTTGGATCCCGCTGGATCAGTTTACTAAATTATTATTTTAATGTCATTTTCTTTAGTAGATTGGTACCCGGCATTTGAGTTACAGCGTGCACCAATATGAATTGATCATTCTATTGTTTCAGGTATACCAATGTCGGAGAAGTTCAGCTTCTGTCTCAACACCCTCCTCTCCGACATTGCAACAAAGCAACCCTCACTCCGAGAGGAAATCATCACAGCCCAAATTGAGCTTATGTCCAACCTGACAAAGCTCATAATGACTTGTAACGAAAGCAAGGACTATACTAGTACCGTCTCTAAACTCCAACTTTGTAAAGGCACTATACCGATTTTGATAGGTCTAGCTCGCTCTATGGGTCGGTATTCGACGGTGGACCCGCCTCTCCTCTGCCGTCTTTTTCCCCAACCTCCAAGTCCGGTCAAAACTAAGGAACCTGAACCGAACTTTGAATATTCAACCTTAGATAAAAAGAGGAAGTTCAACCAATTCCGACCGATCATTCCGAGATCTTTATCTGGTAATCTGAACCTGCCTCATAACGAAGGCCTTCTAGATCATGTACACGATACATTAGACAGTACAGGTGGAACATTAAAAAGGGGATCCCTACATAGTTACAATTCCGTTCCGTATGACCCAACGACGTATTTCTTTCACAAATTCGGGTCCAGTTTCAACCAGTTCCCGTATATGAGGTTCTCGGAGTCGCCTGAAAAGAGGATCAATGTGCAGTTCTATGTGACGTATCTGCAATCGATCTTGTCATTGGCGAAGAAGCTGCTTACCAAAGATTTACTGGCATTTTTAGACGAGGAAGCAGAAGATATTTACGCGTCGGGACAGATTCAGGTAATTCATTATCTATACTAATATCATGAGAGGAAACCGGCATGTCCTAGAACCAAAAATTCGAAGACATGTGACATCTACCAATCCACACTGGGCCCGCGGTGGATTTAAAAAAAAATATTAAAAATTTTGGATTTACGCCCATTCCCTCTCATTTTTTGATTTTTTGTGTTTTTGTATGTATCGAATAAAATTAAAAACTACTGGACCAATTTGAACTGACTTTCAGCTATGGATAGCTACATTATCAGCGAGTAACATAGGCTATATTTTATCCCCGACTCCCACGACTTTGGGCTAGTCTCCACGGACCCGAAATTCCGAAAGAATATAGTATAACATACGGGTCGTTACCCGGGGTCCTGGTGGGTCGACCCTTACCGGGTCCATGGGTAATTTTAATCACCCGTGGTTCCATGGCATTAGGGATTGTTTACTGGACTTCTGAATATATCGATAGAAAATAAAAGTCCATAATAACAGCGTATCATATCCCACGGGGACCACGGGTAACGAGTGATTGCATAATTTGACTTCACTGTTCAATACCTTTTTTGTCATATCCTGCACTAGCCCTAAACCAATTGGGGGTTGTCCTTGGGTGCACTTGCTTAGTGTATACCGGAATCGCCTGTTAGTGTGGTACGCTATTCAAAGGTCCGGGTTCCCTGGGTCGAGAGAAATGGCAAAAATGCAATAAGTCCAAATGCAATCGTTCATAAATCCTACTGTTTTAAGATACTAACTTCAAATTATGGACCTAATTTACGACAGGATAAATCCGCGTTAGTTTACCTGGCATGTGATTTTAAAACTAAATTGTCCAATTTTGTTAACTTAACTTTAGCGCCTAACCAGAAGCTTAACTGCGAAATAAGCCTTTAATTATTATGTATTAATTTCATCCACAGGTGTTTCCGTACAAATCCTTCTCGGAAACCTTGAACCTGGTGATGGTGACACTTCTGAGAGAACTGTTGCAGCATCAGAAAGATTTACCCGGACCCTTCACCAAAGATGTTCAGGTAAGTTTCATCATTATTCTCCTGCCCTTATACCAATTCATTTGTGGTCGGCGCATCATGTCATCTTCTTTAATTCTTCTCTATGCACTACTCGTACACTCGTCATCTCAGCAGTCATCTCCTTTCTAGCCATGTCATCCGTCACATATTCCAAGTTTATAGATGAAAATTAACTTGTTGAGCGATTGCCTACAATTGTTTGTTTAAGAATTTAGACAATTAGACAATCTAATTACCCCCATCCCCATTCTATCATCGGACGAGAAGTTCCACGGATCCGAACAATGCCCTATACTCGTCGAACTAATTATGGCAGTTGGGCCTTCAGCATCGACATGCTATTAATAGATGCGGGGGCTCTGGGACTGTGTGAGCGAAAATTTCGTTACTACCAAACCTGAAGACCGGAAAGGCGGTGGACCTTTCGCACTTAAGGGCCTATACCCCTCAAATGGCTTAGCATGGTCCTCCGTTACGCCTAAAATACTGCAGCATTAATTTTGAAATAAATATATGGTCAAGTTGAGTATTAATGCTAAGTACTATGTGTGACGAAAACATGATTCCATAAACTTTTCTCGATAGAAAATAATCCAAAGTTACCTCCAAATCGAGCAATAAACCGCTGGTATTCATAAAGTACTTCAAATTAGATCATGAAACTTTGCATACTAACTGAACTAACTATAAAGCAGGTCTTATGTGTTTAATTTTTTTAGTCCAATCAAAAGTTTTTTTGTAAATCGCAAAAAAAAATCTCATTTCGCACTATTCGGCCGCAGTGACTGACTTAACAATCGCTTTGTAGTGCAAGTTGATTAGAACTTTATTCTAACAGTATTTCAAACGAAGTTTGAACCACCACAAATAGAATTGCTAATTTTAGGATTAGAAGGGCCTTAAAAGTGTTTTTGGAAGTATCTTGTAAACAGACCTAGTTTAGCAACACTCGCAAATAGATGGTTGACGTTTATTTTCAATATTTTCCAAAGTTACATACGTACCCAACCGGTAGCGACATTTGGAAAAAAACTCTTAAGTATCACTACCAGCGGGGATATGTCAGTAGAGATATGTGGAACGGGGGCTTTTAATCAACAAAGTTACCTAGCAACCAAAGTTACAATAGACTAGAATGTATCCAGCATACAACCTCTTTAACACCCCCACTGTATACCTACCTATCCACAATTATTGTGCGAACCACCAGTCTGTAGAATTCACTGCCGGCTTCTCTGATCCCTGATTATTTTAATCTGAATCTATTCAGAGTTTGAGTTAATCACCCTAGGCCGCATCATAGTTTCACATCAGGCGAGTAACGGGCAAACGCAAGTCTTTTTTAGTATACATAATAGTCTTCCACGGCATCAACTATACGTATATTACCATTTCGAGTTAATTTTTCTTAAACACTATCCGGTTCATGCGTAATTTTTCGGGTTAACCACGATACTTAACTTGCTAATTAAGATAAGTAAGGCAATGAATATTAATTACTCCAATAAAAAAACTGGCCTGAAACTATAAAGGCTCAACGAATTCGACGTCAGAACTGTTTCACTTCATTAGTTATCTATTCTTCGCATGTTTTTAATTAAGCAAGAAAGGGAAACAAGAACATTATTCTTACTAATTTATCTCATGTTTCCATTGTTTTTTTTTTTGCTAATGTACCGAATTTTAATTGTATAATTGAATTATATTTTATTATTGAATTGAAGTACTTGACATTTTTTCCATACAAATTTCGGGGGGGGGGGGGGGTATTACTCCACTGTTTGACACGGTACATCTAAAGTTAAAAATGATTTCGTTTTGTCTCATTATTAATTGTGCCTGTGTGGAAACAGAATAGTTAAATAAAAAGCCATTCCAAAGTTATGAGCTACTAAAGATTCGTTTTTATTGCTAATTTTAACGCAACTTTGGGCGTAAATTAGTAATAAAAGAAGTGTCAAATTTCCATAACAAAGTCCGTACCGACACAGCACAATTATCGAAGAATTCAATAAATTTTATTTGTAATTGATTTATGCAGTGTTTTTTGTCATAAAATTCTATTTCCCAAAAGCCTTTTCGTATTTTTTTGCGCGCGCCGTTTACTATGAATTTTCGTGCTTCTCATTGAATAATGTTTCCCCCCCGCGGCCACTCTCACTCACACATATGAACAATATGTCACATATAATTTTGTTTCATAGAAGAACAAGAACTATATTTCTGTCCTTTTCATTTCATGCATGACGTCAGTGACGTGTCATTTGTTTTTTTGCTGAAGTTGAAGGATGCCTGGTACATATTTATTGCACTCCTATAATATGATGTAGCGACCTACTTATTTAGATACTATATATACATAAAACCTTCACGATATTATAAGTATTTTACTTTTCTTTTGATCTGTCACTTCTGTCTTGTGTTGACTAAATACAAAGAGATTTATAAAAATTAGGTGTAGAGCGGACATTAGGAATAATGCGATACAAAAATTTTGATGCCGAACATTTTCAATTTTGACACACGAATGCTTCTTGACAAGCGGGCGTATGACACTAGACAGAACGATTTGTTACTAAGTAGCAACAAGTTTTTGGATTACGATTTTCTTCATCTTGTCCCGTCTATCGCTCGTAAATATTTGAATGTCTTTGACTAAATATAATGAATGATGAAAAATTTTAATTTAATATAATTAGTGTACAACAACAACTAAATTGGTGACCCCAACGTGATACGCCCTGAAAAGGAAATCCTGAATTTTATCAGGCCAAGGAAATCCACAGTACCGCGATGACAATATAAAGCAGTCCTCTGCCGAGCAACGTCCAGATTCTGCTAGCTTCATAGCCACTTACTTCTCTCGAGGGATTAGCAGACCGCCAGGTCTGGCGCGATCGCTGGCGCAACAATAACAATAGTACATTGTAATACGAGGGGCTAAAATGACCCATTATACACGAGGTAGTTTTACTCCCGAGCTTTAGCGAGGTACTACCTCGCTAAAGCTCGGGAGTAATAGGAACCAAGATATAATGGGATTTTAGCGCCGGGTGTTACACTGTACTTTTCACTTTGAGTGCGAGAAAAATAGGTTATTGTCCGTCCATCTGTCTGTCTATCCGTCAGTATGTCTGTCCGTCTGGTCAGACGGACAGACATACTGACGGATAGACAGACAGATGGACGGCCATACAAACGGATAGACAGACAGATTAACAGACAGACGGACATACAGACGGACAGATGGACGGACGGACGGACACGGACATTCATCAAACATAAGATCTGTACTATTTTTACCTATGTTAACAAATCAATTATGATTTCATTTGATTTGATAGACAGACAGATGGACAGACAGACAATACTAACGAAACGAATTAAAATAAAGAGGTTATTCTATGAAGTTAAAGTTGTTCGTGTAGCTGTTGGACCGATTGCCTTGGTCTTCGACGAAGATTTTACTTTATGCTCTAGACTTCTAGAGCATAAAAAGCGACTTTATGTCGCTTACGCACGACATAAAACTTTAGAGCATGAGAAGTGAAACCAATATAGTTATACAATATTATTGTTGCCACTAATTTCGCGAATTGCGTAATAAGTTGATAGTAAAAGTTTTAAAGAAAAAGTTCATTTTATTAGCGCATCAGACGAAAGTATTATAAGAAAACGTTATTTTAAAATATAGTAAAGATATTGATGGCGAGTGTTGAGCGGCGTCAAATAGCATTGTGTGCATGGTGTAACTTCGTTTTTGTTCGGAACGGTTCGGAACGCTGTGTGTGTGCGTACGAACTAGACGTGCGTGAAGACTAGCGTCTAACTGCTCATCACTGATACTATCTCTGTCGGGCACGATGCCAGGTGAGACAGCGTGCTTTTTGGCCACGCCCACCAATGAGTTCGAGCCCGTGAGTTGTGTCACCTTAAAAGCCGTGTTGTGTTAGTTTTGAATGAGTTTTCGATACAATGCAAAAACTGTTTATGGAATAAATGAAATGTCCTTAGCATAATTGTTCTAAACCTTGCAGCCTTCCAATCTAACCAAACTCATCTTCTCTTTACAGGAATTCGTAAAATGCCTCTTCCTAAGCGGTCAGACAGAACTCCAGAGTCGTCACCACGATGCATCAGAGAGGGAAGACCGGGAGAGTAACTTTGCTACTGTCAACAAATTCAAAGTCAACGTGATGGCTAATTCTGCCTGCGTTGATCTACTGGTCTGGGCTATTGGAGATGAGACAGGTGATTCTGGACCTTCTGTGTTTTAGGTTTAAGATTGAAATTCGATTGGGGGAAGTGGGGTTGTTGAAGGGATGTTTTAGTTAATATTTTGTGGTCGTATTTATTATTTGTTGTTGTATTATTTCTTATGCCTCTGTTGTATTGTACCTTTCTATGTAAATCTTTTTGCTTATTTATTTATTATTATTATTTTTTTCAAGTTTTTAAAGAATCCAGACCTCTTCTAAAAATAAATGTTGTAAGTAGAGAAAAAAATTATTTTTGTTGCCTTAAATATCAAAGTTTAGCTTGGTTCGGCTCTTAAATTACATTCTCAGAGAATAGTTGCTTGAAAACATGTGAAATTGTCTGCCAAAATGGCGAAGTTAGTTCTGACCATGACCATGCAGCGCTTTACAAGTTATTATTTTAACTGGGACAGTACGGGGATATCCGAATCTATAAGACACACACTGCAACTTTCCTAGCAAAGGAGATGTTTCAAAATGTATGGAGCCCCGGCCAAGTGTTTGTACACCATACAAAAAAATGGGGAAACACAATTAAAACAGTTTTCAATCATCCAATTACTTTAAATTGGCTTTGTTTGGGAGTAAAGCACACACTACACTTACACTTGAAATTGCAACACACAACAAATCCCATCATGGCGGTAAGCTGTCATCTTGATTGATTATTGACGTTTGACATGTTTATTTCTGTCATATTACATTGTCAAAGCGTGAAGTGACATTAGACAGTTCACGATTTATGATCAATGGTCGATCTATGGCTTACTGTCATTGTTTTTTTACCACTGAGTACCTAAATTAGCGAGACGAAATTCGATAAAAATATTTGATAAAAATCAAATTATTACAAGAAAAATATGGATTTATACAATTTATCTGTATTTTTCCCGAATTCCACGATTTTGTCTCGATTTTTCGAGGTACTGTAGATGCGTATACTGGGCCCGTTTTGAAACATCTCCTTTAATTACCTCTTTTTTCATGAAAACTTGTATTGCATTTCTTTTTTTTTTCAAATAATTAAATGTTTATTTCGTATAGATTGGGGTTTCTCTATACTAATCATCATCATCATCATTAGCCTATTAATGTTCCCACTGCTGGGACACGGCCTCCTCTCTATGAGAGGGAATGGGCTATGATCCACCATGTTTTTTTTTTGTTTTTTTTTAGTTCTAGGACGTGCCGGTTTCCTCACGATGTTTTCCTTCACCGTTTTGAGAGCAGTGGTGATGAAATAAATTACACAAAGTAATGCACCTGTCTGGGTTCGAACCCACGACTTACTGTTCGCAAGTTGGGGCCGCCACCACTGGGCATCCGCTGCTCCAATCGGGGCACTATACTTTATCTCTCTACTATACTATCTCAGTTAAAATAATCACCATGTATATGATTTTTAAGCCGAGTTTTGTTGATTTTCTGGAGAATTCTTTAAAAACTTGACACTTTCTTATAATTTATGTATTGTATTATGGTGTTACAGTTGACGGGGACTATCACGTACCGGCTCTTATAAACGCTCTAACAATATTAATAGGTACCAGCGAGTGCGTGTTGAGTTACCCCCTGTGCTAACTAACCTAAAGCGTTCTAATTAAACTGATTGCTGTGTAGCTTATGCCCGCGGCTTCGCCCGCGTGGAGTTCGATAATTGTCCCACGGGATCATAATACCGGGATCAAAAGTATCCTATGTGTAAATTCAGATTAGGGGCCATCCATAAATTACGTTACACGAATTCCATGTTTTTTACCGCCACCCCGTCCTTGTCACAGCTGGTCACATTTTGTGAGACCCCCCCCCCCCCCCCCCCGCCCTAGTGTGACGTCACATATTTTGCAATTTTACATCTACAAATTATTGAATTAAAAAAAGCAGTTCTGAAATTAGTTTTATTTCGATTCAAATTCTTTTTTAATAAATTTAACTTTCAAAAATTTAACAAAACTCAAACCGAATAATTATTTTTATTAAAGATTCAAACTTTTATAGATTTTTAAATGTAACGTCACGAAATTTAGGACCTTTCCTACCCCCTTGTCACACAATGTCACACTTCGTCGACCCCCTCCCTCCCCCTTAAAGTGAGACGTAATTTATATAAGGCCCCTTACAAACTGTTAAATCGGTTACATAATGGTGTCGTGTATAATAAAGATAGCAATAGCCTAAATTAAATGTAGTTTGTGCACAACAGAATCGACACCATTGTATTGTTTAGCTTTAGCTTTAACTTGACCTACATATTCCATACTAATTGACATAACTATCTTTGTAAATAATACTTAATTTATTTGTGTATTTTATTAAATATTAATAAAATGCGACCCTCCCCGGCTTCGCACGGGTGCAATGTTAAACATACAAACCTTCAATCACAATATGTATTCTATTGATGGAAACTGCATTAAAATCCGATGCGTAGTTAATAGTACATTACTGCAGCGGCCAGCAACATAGGCATTGATGGACGAACGTGTAAGTGGGCCGAGGCGAAGCAGAGGCTCACATAGGTACGAGTAAGTCCATCAATGCCTAGTTGTAGCCAAGGCTTGTATAGTACTTTTCTCAAATTTTGCGAGGAAATTAAAATTCTCGCGTTGAAGAGTTCATTTGTTTTTTTTTTTCAATAAACCGCTTTCTACTATTTGCAAGCCAATTCGAAATTTAAATAAAACCTTTGATAAGTTACCTCCTTGGTTGCCATGTTTCAGAGTAAAAGATCGTTCCATTTTTAAATAACACGGCAGATATGAGATTACTATGTAATTTATTTGGCCGCTAAACACGACAGATATGGATTTTCATACAACTTTCGCCGGCCGCTGGTCGCATGTATCTGGCCAGTACAGCAATTTCGATTTATCTCGAAGAAGGTTGTCAAAATAATGCTCAAATTTCTAAGCATGTTTGAGAAAAAGGTCTTAGCGTACAGACAGCGGGAGCGACTTAGTTTTATACTATGTGAAGATACAAATAGGATTGTTTAATGGACACATCAAAGGAGCCAAGAGTTCGGCAAATTCAGATTTTTGTGAAACTAGTTGATTTTGCAGCTGTTTTATGAAGCAGTAGTAGCATGGCGGCATATGATGCTCTGGCATTCAAAAGTTTCGTTGGCGAGAAAAGGGCTTTGCCCAGGAGTGGGACTGTTACAACTAAAAAAAAAAAACTGAGATGGATTAGGCTGTTGTCCACCACGCAGGCCCAGTGCGGGTTGGCGGCAATGGTCCGTGTATTTGACTCTGAATTTGACTTCAGATAATGTGTTTTTGTTATAAGGTAAATTAATATTTATTGTTAATTTGTAGGTGCAGACTCGTTATGTGGACGTTTGACCGAGAAGATAAACTCCAATCATAACCACAAGCTGATACTCGCCCACATGCCGCTGCTGATGGTCTGTCTTGAGGTAAGTAGCACTTACAACATACGATCATCATGTTCCTGGTGGCCTACCATGACGTCTTAAAGCAGGACTGTTTTAATTTTATTCCAGAGTGAGAAAGAGATGGCGCTAGACGTCCTCTATAGCTCCGTCACTTTCTCACACTGGATTGACATTAAAACAATCCTGCTTTAAGACGTCATGGTAGGCCACCAGACCTTGTCTCATGTTACTTGAGGTCGGCGCAACACGTTTTCTTCTTCCATTTTCCTCTGTTAACAGCACATGTTAAGGGAAAAGTCTGAAAACCGTAAATATGTAGATTAATAACAAAAAAAAGCGATTTTACTATTACAAACGTATTATTTGCGGTTGGTGCAATAGCCGTTTCTAGGGATCGAACAGCAAAGTTAAGTTTGTACTTTTAAAAGTTTTTTGTCGTTTTGATTATTTTTTAAGGGCGTCTAGTACTCATGAAAATGAACAACTTTTACTAGAGGACCGTGTCTTTGATATCTCGAAAAAAATATCAGCTGGTGCCTACATTTTTTTGAGTTACGTGACCAATAATCCAATAATGTATGAAGCATCTGATTTTTTCGTCGGTAAAAGTTGTTCATTTTCACGAGTATTCATCACTTTTTTAGTCACATACGATTCGTCCCTCCTCATCACATGCCCATACCACGACAGTCGATTCCCTTTCAACTTTTCTGTAACTGGCGCAACTTTCAAACTTCCTCTAATATACTCGTTTCTTATTTTATCCATTCTTGTCACACCACACATCCACCTCAACATTCTCATCTCCGCTACATATGCAATATTTAGTACTTACAGCTTACATAATAACATGTTTATTATTAACACTTACAACATACATACATGTTTATTATTAATAGCAATAGCCTAAATTTATTTTAGTTTGTGCACAACAGAATCGACACCATTGACAAGCTAAGAAAAAGATTTATTTTACACTAGCACTTCGTCGGTGAGTTTGTCCGCAAAAATTGTGATAGCTCGGCTAATATACATGATATAAATGTTATAAAGAAAATAATTTATAGCCTATGGCACCCACGAATAATGTAGCTTTCTACCAGTGAAAGAATTTTTAGAATTGGATCATTATATATATATATTTATATATCGCTGGACATTACACACAGCGCCATCTAGTGCCACACTAAGCAACGAGGCTTGTGTCGTGGACACCAGATAGTTGATATACTACATAGATACTTTTTCGTTTGTAAATACATACTTATTATACATATAAACATCCATGACTCGGAAACAAATGTCCATGCTCATCACACAAACATTTGCTCCGATCGGGATTCGAACCCGAGACCCTAAGAACGTAAGACAGCCTCACTACCGCTGCGCCATTAGTTCCGGAGACAAACTCAACAAACAACAAATTTTACCAAAGACGCTAACATATACCCCTAGCAACTGGTTGTGGAAGTCACTGGATAGGCGATTGCTCCATACAAAACTCTGGTATTGAGTTAAATTTATTTCATATAATATTATCTTTGTCGTAGACACAATTCTTCCCTTCGCTATCTATTCGAATTTAATCTCTAACCATCTAACCATAACGTCCACTTTCCTAGGGCCTCGGCAAACTAGCGACAAAGTTCCCAACGATAGCGAACACATCGATCTACTGCCTACGCGACTTCCTCGTGACTCCTTCGCCCATACTCTTCAAACTGCACAAGTTGGAGCTCGAGAAGACTGGCAAAGAACACATGAAAGTAACACGTGAGTCTATGAACATAAATATAGATAATGTACTCCACAGGCGCGTGTCATGCAACTCTTATTTCATTGGAATAAGGTATAAATTATTTTGATGAAAAAAAGAACGTTTTCAAAGTATCTCGCATTTTTACAACGACTTGCCACAAAATTGACTTAAGCTTTTCAGTAGCTTTAGTCAATGAGGGCTATCGTTTTTGAGCTCACCAGATGGCGCACTGTCGAGTAAGGTCCTGACAATAATTTTATTTAATACTTTATAGTACCAAAAACTTCATAAAAAGGGTTATTTTATTACGTTTATCAGCATAGTGTAAGCTTTAGATACATATTTACAATATTCTTCCTGAAATTAGCAAGCAAGAAACATTTAAAAATCATTCTACCTCCAAGTACTATCAAATCAGATCCTAAGTTGCTACTTAAAATCTTCAAGTCAATGGAATTGCTCAATCTAGAACACAATCGTGAGTATTAGTATAAATACGTGATAAAAAAGCACGCAACGCGCGAACACTATGACATCTGACATTTTGGAAGACCTTAGTCTACACAAGCGCCTCTGGTGGCAAATTCACACGAGATAGTTCTCATTCAATCCGTCTAAGGGTTGGGAACCTTACCTGTCAGCACGGAATGGCACTTTTTACCATGCTCCTATCCCTTTCTGTCGCTCAGACTCGTCATTTGCTAGAGCGAGAAGCAGAGCGTGGCTGGCTCTATACCCTCTATTGTTGGTGAATCATTTGGGTTAGATGAGGTTATAACAGTATGAAGTTTCCTGATATTTACTTATTCATTACAGAATTTTGGCTGAAAATGAGTCAATATGAAAATTAGGTGAAATTAAAATTAGGTCAACTGAACGTTATATAAAAAGAGCATTATACAAATTGAAAATTATATGAAATGAACATTATACTAAATGTTATTAGAGCAAAAGAAGTTTATATGAAATGTAACATTAGATCACATGAAATTAAGTTATTTGATTTTATAGCATATAAAAATTATACCATATGAACATTATTTCAAATGATAATATAAATACTATCTTTTATTATGCCATATATTACACACCCCACTGATAGATTGTCACTTTGTCTAGCCATATTATATCGTTGGGAAAATGTATGGGAAAGGCCCATGTCCAGCAGTGGCGGTTGAAAATGATTCATTCACCACATTTAACTCAGTGAACCTCGTTACAGTCCAAGGCAAAGAGCTCCAAGGGCTCACAGAAACAGGTGTGCCAGTAAAATCTACGCCGTTCGAGAAGCTTCGAGACGCCGCCATAGAAAATCTTTGCGTTGCACTGGAAGCGGCACTGACGGTAGACCCGTACTGCGTGCCTGCTCTTGTGGGTTCCGTCAGCAACCGGTTGTTTACTGCTGAGACTAGTGACAGGTGAGAATCGACGTTATTTCATTTGTCTTAGGTTAGATGTTGGCTTGGCGCAAGTCGCATCCGAATGGCGCAGCGGTAGTGAGGCTGCCTTACGTTCTTAGGGTCCCGGGTTCAAATCCCGGAGCAAATGTTTGTGTGATGACCATGGACATTTGTTTCCGAGTCATGGATGTTAATATGTAAAGTAAGTATGTATTAACAAACAAAAAGTATCTATGTAGTATATCAACTATCTGGTGTCCACGACACAAGCCTCGTTGATTAGTGTGACACTAGATGGCGCTGTGTGTTATGTCCAGCGATATTGTTTTTTTATCCCTGATTTCTATGTTTAGCAAATGTCGACTTTGCCTGCATTTGAATAAAATCGAAACTGAGTTATCTTCTCCGGTGCTTTTGGACGCTTTCGAGAAACTTCGAGACGCCGCTGTAGAAAATCTTTGCGTTGCATTAGAAACAGCTTTAACAGTGAACCCTTATTCACAACGCTTCGATTCGATTTTCGATTCGGAAAGTCGTATGTCTATCTTTTTTTGACATTATGAAATCGAGCGAAATGGACATACGACTTTCCGAATCGAAAATCGAGTCGAAGCGTTGTGCCTGTTGTGCGTTGTGTTTGTGTGTTCCTGTACTGCGTGCCTGGGTTCGTGGGGGTTTGTCAGTAACTGGCTGAGACTTATAGTGACTGGTAAGAAGCGATAGCTCGTTTTCTGATGGGTCATGATAACAACGCCTGACACTTGATTGAGATTCGCGCAGACCAGTAGGGCTATTACGTATGTCTGTTGACAGCTCGAAATTATATTAACTGGGCTCAGTGTCCATCAATTAACTTTCAAAAGGTTAGTTTCGTATTATGTATGACGAGTCGCGATAAAATGTCACGGTTGGTGGACGTCATTGGTTGTCATCGTGGCTGATAGTCACTGTAACTCATTTTGACAGACTCTTTTGTATCGATACGAGTACTTATATTATTTCGATTATGTAATCATAGTGGACAACAAATTGATGACAAGTGGCTTTCGTGAAAGACGTTACACCGTACCCGAGCTGTTAGTCACCGTAAAGTGATATCCACTCAGTGCGATACGTAATACCAATATTATGACATTCTCAGTTGTTATCAAAGTTCGGTGTACAACCGAAGCTTGATAGACACTGGATATCAGAAAGATACGTAATAGGCCTACAGGGAAGAATGACACATGTTACAAATGGGAGGAGGCCTATACTCAGCAGTGAGTGGATGAAGACTGCCGATGATGAAGATGATGATAATGGCAACAATGTAACATCATCGTCGTAGAACTTCAATAGTTAAAATCGCAAATGTAGATTGATTTGTCACTGTTATGTCTTACGTGTTATGCTATCAGAAGTGCCATATAAAAACAGCAACAGCCGGTAATGGGGGTTTACACATTAGGCGACACACGACGACATTAACCATCGAAAATGTATGAAACTACCAGTCCCACGATATCGTGTCTAATGTTCTAATGTGAAAACGGCCAATGTCATCCACGGAACCCTTTTCATGCAAAACCGTGACCAATTCGAGCCCGATCGAAGCCGTTGTTTCACCAAGTGTGTCTTTTTTTCAGCGAATCGTCCCTCATCAGTACGAATATTGTGATAATGTTGGGGCACGTTGCCGTCGCTTTGAAGGACACGCCGAAGACAACCGATACTATCCTACAATTCTTTCAACAAAGGTGAGATAACATTTATTAATTTATTACATACAAACACACACACAACACACACTACACTACATTACATTATATGATTGATTACACATACACACACACACATTTTGTTTTTATTTTAAAAATATACATTTTTGATTTGATACTTTTAAATATACTGTGTATAGTATATTTAAAAGTTTTAAAATTTTTGTTCAAGACCCGGGTTTCTTGTTTCTTGTAAAAGTATGAGATGATTAATTTTTAAACAAGACCCCGATAGATAGCGAAACTTTTTGCTTTTAATTCGCATTTAAAGGCAAAATTGGGTCCGAATTTTGCCTTCTTTTTATACAAACAACGTTCATAATTATGTCATAACTTTCGAATAAGCATTAAATATAAACATGATATTTGCCTACTTGACAAATTAAAATCTAAGACTGGCTTTGAATTTTGTACTAAGAGCCTTTGCACACACACCACGTTTATATTATGCGCTAAACGACGCGCGTTTTTGATCAGCGCGTCTTCTGCGCATTATCAACACGTTTGTATTCATACAAACGCAAATGTAACGCGCGTTTGTGTCGATTCAAAGGCGCGTTCACAGCGCGTTTCTAGCGATGTATCAGCGCGTTTACAGCTTGACAGCTGTGCAAAGGCTTTAAGATACAGGTCCTCAACACAACAAATCGTATATTTTTCCAGGCTATGTCGCGCCCCTTCATCCCTCGACACCCTGATAGTAGACCAGCTGGGCTGCATGGCTCTAGCCAGCCCTGAGGGTCCTGCGCACGACGAGATCATGCGGATGTTCACAGTCATCACTGTGGAGGCTGCGAGCGCTGCCTATCACACCACGGATGATAAGAAGCAGTACAGGTCAGTACTACCTTCATGCCTTGGCTAACTTGGCTATTTAAAGCGATTCCCGGCCAAGGTTGTCCTAAACAAGGAAAACCAGCACAGGTAGAGGTTTATGGATGACTCTGCTCTGCCCGCATAGCATGACCACCGTAGAAACGGGTTTTCTCGACGAAGAATCGACAAAATGACAGATAAATGACAGAAGAGCAAAATAAATCTTTTTTCCTTTACCCGTTGAGAAATGCAGGCAGACAAAGCGTCATTTTAGGGTTTCGTACCCAAAGGGTAAAAACGGGAACCTAATACTAAGAATCCACTGTCCGTCTGTCACCAGGCTGTATCTCATGAAACGTGATAGCTGCTAGACAGTTGAAATTTTCACAGAATGTGTATTTCTGTTAATAATAAAAATCAATTAAAAATTAAAGGGGGCTTCCCTACTACGATGGTACGGTACCCTTCATCCGACTCGCACTGGGCCGGTTTTTTTTTATTTGACTTGTTTTTTCCACAGACACGTCTCCGGCGCAGTACTAAACGCGCTCGCCAACATAGCGGCCAACGTGCGCGGTACGACGGCGCGGCTCGAGCTACTGACTCGTCTGCTCGAACTGTTCGTGCAGCTCGGGCTGGGCGGAGAACGAGCCACAGATAGGTCTCCTGCGCCTGTGCTGAAGGCCTCTGGCAGTGCCGGGAACTTGGGTGTGCTCATACCTGTTATAGCGGTGAGTTCTATCTCATCCTGATCTTAACTACCTATCCCAACTATCGGCCGATGGGCTCGAAAGTTCTGGAGCGGCGACCTCGAACTGGAAGACGTTGCGTTGGAAGGCCTCCCTGCACTAGGTGGACCGATGACCTGGTGAAGGTTGCGGGGTTCCGCTCATGGGCGTAGCCACGGTGGGACAGGGTGGGGCGCTTGCCGAACCCTGGCTAAGACCTGTAAGGTACCTAACCAAACCTAAAAAAATAAATTATCTAAGTACTAACTACAATACTTAATATCCGTAAGAAAGTTCACAGTCGACACAAACAAATGCGATCAAAACAAATTGGCATACGCCCAAAGCCCAAACGGCTGAAGTTAGAGACACATTTTTGGATGGAAGATTTCGTGGTGTAGGTAGGTGAGCAAAGTGTATTTCGAATCATGAATGAATTATATTATAGATAATTTAGTAGTGCGAATTGATTGTCAAATTCTAAATTAACGCGAGCGAAGCCGCGGGAAAAAGCTAGTTATAAAAATACATCATTTCAGTGAAAAAAAAAATATTGCCCCACGAAAGGCTTGAACATCTTGGATTTTAGTAAAGGAGCTCTTAATAATATCGAAGCTAAACACAAATTAATGACGTTGCCCAAAAAGCCGCAAAGCTAAAGTGGGACTGGGCTGGCCATATCTGCCGTATGCCCGACGAGGTGTGGGCCAAAATAACCACGATGTGGAGCCCTGATACAGCCAGAATGCGACGCGGTAGACCTCGCAGGAGATGGCGGGACGAACTGGACAAAACTAACGACCAGTGGTCCACATTGGCCCTGGATCGAAAAATATGGAAGTCATGAGAGGCCTTTGCCCAGCAGTGGGATTACATAAGCTAACAGTAACAGTAATATTGTCAAGTTATTCAAAGAATGATAGCAAAAAGATTATGTCATTTTGAAATCATAAAGGTTAAGGTCACATTGGTCTGTTAGACCAGAACTTGGTGCTTTCACTCGACTTCAGCATTTAGCTTAGGAACCTAGAACTTCAGCAAAGTTTAGACTGACAATACGTTTTTATTTAATTTAGACCCCGGAACACAAAGGGCGATGAAGGAACATGGATGGGTTTTAGTCAGTAAAAGTCTGACACTCCCTCCTGCTCCGCCCAGAGCGGGAGAAGTCATTTGATGATTTCCCATCCGAAAAAAAAAAAAAAAAGGCCTCATTTCGGGAAACAATGTCGCTGGACATTACACACATCGCCCTCTAGTGCCACACTAAGAAACGAGGCTTGTGTCGTGGACACCAGATAGCATAAATACTTTTTTTTTTTGCAATCAATAAGATTCCTAATTATGGCATGTATAAGTTCACTTTATTTGGCAGCTAGTACCAAAATATTCACATTGAAAACTGTAAATATGTAAAATGGCCTATAAAACTTCTACAGGTCTTAGTAAAACGATTGCCACCAATCAGGCACCCGAAGCCACGTCTCCACAAGCTGTTCAAAGACTTCTGGCTATATTGCGTAGTCATGGGTTTCACTGCCGCCGAATCAGGTACTTATCCTTTCATTATAATTCAAGTTTTCTCTTTGATACTTTACTTATTCATACATATTTGACTTACCCACGAATTAAATTTATGCTAAGTGATAACTTGCAGGTTTTGGTGTGTGGATGCGGATAGATATTTGCATTTTTTCATACGGGGTTAGTTTTCAATGACTGGCCAAATTTTCAGAGATGGTTTAGAATCGATAATATTTTCGATATAATGTAAAAAAAAACCTTTTTTAAATAAACTTTAATTCCTGTCCACCACTAAAAACCGAACGTGTGGAAAATGCAACAGCACAATTCAGTTCAACAACCTAGATAGATAGCAGTTAGCACACAAATAAATTTGGCGGTGCAAGCACGCACACAAGTGAATTGATTCCCACTAGGTTTATGATTTAGGAAATTTTTAGGACATTTTCTAATGAATGCTATTATTTTATTCTATATTTTTCGTCAATAATATTTTAAATGCACATTTGATATCTAGATCTTAATTTTAAATTTTGGCTGGTCATTGAAAACTAACCCTGTATACAGCATGTAACATAATAAACGCAAGACCACTCGTATGGTGTCTCAGACCATGAAACTTAACAACTTTTGTTTTATGACTTTTGGAAATTCATAATCTTTTTTTTAGTTTTACCATACATGTTGATCAGCTGATTGCATCAGTTTCTATAGTATAGAGTATAGAAAGTCCATGAATTTGAAAAACTCGTGGAACAAATGTGGTTCAGTTTTATGGTTCCAGAGACCACACGGAAGGTCGAGTAGCCTATGCGCCTTAATATATGTAATAGCCTTTCTCAAAAATTGGGCTATCAAAGAAATTGTCCAAATCCGACTGCTGGTTGCAGAGATTATCGCGTTCAAACAAACAAACAAGCTCTTCAGCTTAATTCTGTTGATGTAGAATTATAGATTGATCGTACGTTTGCTGGCAAACTTATCCGCATTCGCACACGAAATCCGACATAAAATTTCAACTAATAAAATAAAAACTTCAAAACATAGCACTATTCTGTCCCTCTATCGAATTGTATATAATATTATGAAATGTGATGTTTACATAGATATATTTATATTTAAACGTCTTGTCTCTTCTTCTATGGCGACGCGTGTAGCTATGCGAAAGCGTGAGTAACCATGCTTTTAGAAGTATCTAGATTTATGTTGTATTGTTTTAATATATTACATAACTTGTTGGGGTGGTGCTGTATTTACTGGTATGTCCAGTTATTTGGATATCAATTAAATTGTAATTGGAATTCAGAAAGGTTTACTGGTAAAGAAGGCATTTTGGCATTGAGTCCTCCTATGTACGCAGGACGACCAATTGAGCTACGCAAAACCAATAAAAGCGGATTTCTCATTTTACGGGAAATCTATACAAAGTGACGTTATGTTACACTGAAAATGTATAGATTGATGTGTCGCCGTGTGTACGAGTACTGGGTACAGAAAGATTAAATAAATAAATTAATAGATTATTTTTGACAAAATCTCAGTCTGACAAAATGTGAGGGTATTTTTTTAAATTGGACTACTACTTTGTACGATGCAGTTTTCAAAGAAACAATAAGCTGAATTATAAAAATATATTGAAAAAATGAATATATTAAATATATTTGTTTATGCAGAAAAGTTTTTTTTTTTTTTTTTTAAAACGAACCGGAATTGAATCCATTATTTGATACAAAAATACTTCCCTGTATGTGCCTGAACTAAGCAGTACTCGGCTGTAGTGTTCCTAATTATAATATTAAAATGCAAAGAAATAAGTACCCACTTAAATTAATTTGTTTAAAATAAATTTTTGGAAGGCGCAAAATTATTAATTAATAAAATAGCAGGAGAAACGTGAGTCCCGTACCTAAATAATAATAATTTCTCAGTGACGAAAAACTTAAACAAATAGTTTGGTAGAAACCGTGACATGGTAAGTAGTCCACATTATTGGTAGATATAACACCACCAACATTTACAGTATCACAAAAGCAACGATGTTTGATCAAACCTTTGATCCAAGATTTGTACAAAAGTTTTTAGTGTGTGTATTCATTTATTTTTGTTTTGAACCGAGTGTGCTTATAGGTTAATTAGAAAGCATTGTTAGACGTAATTTATTTTCGTAGGTATAATTATAGATGACGCTTTGAGTGAGGAGTGATTTTTGTTCCGCCATTATTATTATATCAATCCGTGTGGAAAAGTTTTCACTATAAATATCCCTTGCAAGATCTTAATTGTATTGTTTGAAAAGTGTAAGAATTCACCTCCATTAATTTGTACAGTAAATTCATTTCACTTGTTATTAAATTCAAACTAAATTAACCTTTATCCAGAAAAACTTAAAGTAAAAAACGTTTAAAAACAGTGATAAAACAACGTTAACTTCCACAGGCTTATGGCCACAAGAATGGTACGCAGGAGTAAAAGAGATAGCAGTAAAATCTCCCTTCCTTGTCTCCCAAACGTCACTGCGTTCCGAAATGCGCGAGCTGCAATACACGTCCGCTGTCCGCAACGACTCAGTGTCGATTAACGAACTTCAAGAGTTGAAGACTCAAATATCGAACTTGTTGGATCATCCGCCGGAAGTGACGGTGTTTGTGAATAAATTGACGTTTGCGCCGTGTATGTATTTGCTGAGTGTGTATTGGTTGGAGACTTTGAGGTGGGTGTAATATTCAGTAAATAATTTTAATAATAATATTTATTGGTAAATAATTCTGATCTCTCTACATTTAAATTTTCTCAAAGGTGATTAAAAAAAGTGTGTGTTCCCTAAAAAAGTGCACGTCAAAATGTATGGAATAGCAATTTTTTTTCATTAATTCCCGTTTTCTATGTAAGGGTTCTCAATGATGAACTGAATACTTGGAAACCGTTTGTGCGTTCGTAAAAGAAGAAAATAAACTTTGGACTAAATAAAAATAGGCCAAGTGCGAGTCGGACTCGCGCACGAAGGGTTCCGTACCATTATTACACAAAACGACGAAAAAACGTTTGTTGTATGGGAGCCCCCCTTAAATATTTATATTATTTAAAAATAATAGTTTTTATAAAAGCTTGTCGCGTGAATAGAAAGGCAAAAAAATACTACACCTACACGACAAGCTTTTGTTAAAAATTTTTTTCGTTTTTATTTACTTCAAAGTTTATTTTCTTCTTATAAGTGCATTTTATACAAGCTAATTTTTCAAAAGGCTTTTTAATTAATTATTTTATTTGTATTTCAGAGTAAGTAACTCGCCAGAACCGAGCTTGCAACCTATCATAGAGTATTTGAGTGACTCAGCGTTACAAAAAGACAAGACTGGAATGTGGCAATGTGTCGCCAGGTACGTTGAACAATCGTATACTTTTATTGTCTGTTAATTTTATTTTGTATATTTCGTGTATGTATATTTCGAAGCGTTTTGAAGATCTTACCCCGAATACTGAAACGTCACTCAAAATTTATGGGCTGCTTAACATTTGAGCAGCTCCTAAAATTTAAATTTCGTATGGCCAAACGTCACTTTTGAGTATCTGTTTAATATAAGTGCTACTTAAATTTTGAGTGACGGATCACGTTTCAGTATTCGGGGGTGAGACATCCTACAGGCAAACTAATGAGTCACACCAACACATCAAAATATGACTACAAAAGTAAACTGCATTTAATACGCATACCCGTGCAAATAGTAATAGTTTTTGTTTCATCGAAATTGGACCAGGCTTTCCAAAGTTGCAAGCTTGCTGGGCTCGCTCTCGCAAGATTCATAAGCATTCCTGCAAAAATCCCACTTCGATCGCTTTTATATTATTTATCTTTCACTTTGTAAAGGTTCTCATCATATTTTCCATTCATTTTTGCATTTTGTGAGTTATAGATTCACCCCCTAGCTATATTCCTGTCGGGGTTCATGTTTATCTATGACCTTATGGCCCATGCTAACAATAAAGGCACCAAAGTGGTCCCTGGTCCAAGCAAGGTTGGGAACCACTGGTCTAGACAGAAGCAGGAGTTACAGTGGTTTGGGAACAGTGTGGCGGGCATGCTCTAGATATATTTAAAAAAAATTGTGTCTGTCTGTTTGTTACGGGTAATCTCCAAAACGGCTGAAACTGATCCAGCAGATAGCTGATGCTATAAAAAAGTAACTTAAACTGTTTTTATTTTAGAAAGGGTCTCGTGCAAAAAAATTAAAACCTATGAAATTGTTACCAAAATTCGTTTTAAATAGGGAAGTTAGATTTTTATAATAATTACAGGCGGACGAAGATCGCGGGCAACAACTAGTCAAAGGGCTTGGAAGATTTTTGAATGAGGACTGGAAAAAAAAAATCAAAAAACAATTTTTTTTTTTCATAGAAAGTCATATCTCGGAAACGTGACACTTTATAACATTTTGTCTCATACAAAACTAGTTCGTATTGATACCAGCTATCGATTAATATAGGTTTTAAGATTGGCCGCAACTTTGAAAAAAAAATGGCGGATGTTAGGTCGGCCATTAAATTCAAACCTCTTTTCAGTGTCGGCGACAAAGTGTTCCAGAAGTTTCTAGATGTGATGTCAGACAAAGTGAAAGACGAATCCCGTGAAAGGGAGCTAGAAGGTCACGCGCAGTTCCTATTGGTCAACTTCAATCACATACACAAGCAAATCCGGAGGGTGGCTGACAAGTGGCTTGCGGGACTGGTCGATAGATTCCCGCATTTGTTGTGGAACTGTCGGGTATGTAAAATATTCTAGAATATTCTATTGTATTCTAGAAGCTAGGGAATGTATAAGCCATGTGAAATAGACTAGTGAATCTGAGATGTTCTTCGCTATGATGCCGAGGTTGATAAACATTTGGCAAGAATTCTTTTGCATAACTGTTAAACTACCAGCCACGCGTGCTGGTAGTTTGACAGTTATGCAAAAGAAATCGACAAAATGACAGACCATTAAAAGAAATAGGCTTGTGTCCTGAAAAAATCTAATTAGTCCGTCAGTTAGATTATCAAAAAATATTTGACACGTATTTTTTCTTTTGTTACGTAAACCAATATTGACGAAGATACGGCGCTTTTAAAATTCTCAATACGTCACGCCGTGCTATAATTTTTAGTGCGTTGTGAGGTCACGAGCCCCCCCTCCCGGGTTTTGATGCGTTTTATCTTTGTCAATATTCATTGATTTACAAAAACAACAAATACGTGTCCATTAATTTCCAATACTCTAACTGACGGACTAAATAGATTTGCATTTTATTCATGGTGGAAACTAGCCTATTGTCATTTTGTCGATTCTTCCGTCAACTAAATCCGTTTCTACGGTGGTCATGCTCCGCATGCTGTCCAAGTTACTGATGGGAACACAGTATATGATAATGAATAGTTTATTTTGATTTGTCTTTCTGACAGAATACCTAGCGTAAACGCAGACGTCGGATTGACGTTGCGTTAATATCGCTTGAGTAGCGCCCATTGTGCAGCTTATACATTGAGCAAACGTGTACACTGGAAGAACTCTTTTATTTCTTCTTTGGTTATTTTTCATGTGTTCTATGGACTTCATGTCTATTAAGTAAAAAAATCCAATTCAATAGATACACTAAGTTTAAGAAGAAGAAGACAATAAGCTTCGCCGTAGTCGGGTAGTAAATTGGAGGGGTTATGATTTTAACAGTCTATGCATGTTTTTACGTATGTTCCTCCGTAGCGCCTAAACTATTCATCCGATTTGATGAATAAGGTGTCAATCGATTCGTTATTATGGCCCGGGTAATAAGGACTACATTATTAACCGACTTCAACAATAGGTGGATTTGATTTCACCTTGTAAACCTGTAGTCGGGTTTTTTAGTGGTTGTAAATCACACAAATTCTTGATCTATTTGTATTTTTAAACTTTAATCATACTTCATATCCTCTATCCAGTCGATTTAACACTAACTTAATTCCAGGTCCTCTGGTCAATGTTAGATATCCTGCAAGTCCTAAGCTTCAGCTTAGAGCTAGATGCGAACCAAGAAACACCATTACTTAAAGTACCTGGCACAGACTTCACTTTACAGCTACAAGACACTTTAGAAGGTAGAGAGGTAAGGGATAATAAACGTTATAATTGTATCACTAGAAAGTCTTATTTCAATTAAATTTATTAATGACAAAGAGGTTTCAGTATACAGGGTGTTAACGGACCATTTACGAAGCCGTCAACCAAGCATTCTGTACATCAAACTAAGTAACTTTACGCAAAAATAATTGCTAGGAAACGACTTTTTTTGGGGTGAAATATCATCTTTTACGGTAGGACTCAGTAACGCACTTAAAACATTGTGCTGATGGATGGACTGAATAGTACTGAGGTTGTGGAGGTGTTTAAAGTAAAAATCTTACATTAAAAATTTGTACCTATTTAAAAAATCACTTGTGAAAAGGTTGGAACTTTGACCCTCAATATCTCCGTAACTAGACGGTTCCCAGATTTGGTCTAGAACAAAAAAAATCGCAATGACGAAAGGCACTTGTTCTCCAAGTGCCTTTCGGCTTCGTTAAGGGTCTTGTCCTGTATAAGATACGATGCCGGACAGTTAGTATAAAAGAAATATATATTTACTAAAAGATTAAACAAATCATTTTAAGAGAAAACGATTCTTACCAATTCGTTGATTTATATTGGAAATGTCCACAGTGCATTGTCAAAGATTTTGCGGACCGCTGTCATGGGATAGTCCAAGAGGCAATGAAATGGGCACCTCAGTCTACACGATCTCATTTGCAAGAATATTTGAATCAGGTAAGCTATTGCATTACTTTTTTGCAATTTATAGGTCAGTGTCGAGCTGTATGTTGAACAATAGTAGATTATACAACAAGTGAAAAAAAAAGGGAATTTAATTCGAGAGACTAAATTGGATCCCGAGAGCAGTGATGGATTCTAAAGTAGAATCCTGAGCGGAATGAGGGATACAAGAACCAAGATGATAATTTTTTCACGAGTTGTGTACTCTACTTTTTACCATTGACTGCGAGAAAATAAATAAAAGTATAGTATTTATATTTCGCGTGGGTTTAATAATAACAGCCAATCGGGTCGATCTTCAAGGTTAAGCCACGCTTACCAAGGGCGGTCTGTGGATGGGTGGCACTAATTCATAACATACCGAGATTCCCCCGTGCGTTGGAAAGTACGTAAAGCCCTTGATCAGCCTCTCAAAGCAATTTTCGAAATTCAGTGTTATATTCTCGATGTTTAATTGTTCCAAATTCAAAATGTTTTTATTCACTCAGTAAGTAAAAAAACATTTTATTCACTGTTATCGATGAATAAAGTGCCCTTTTTCGAGTGGCAATGGTAAAAAGTATAATTCGCGACCGTAACACGTATGTATTTACAGAATAGGAAATATGCATGAAATACAAAACTCTTTTTATTCATTAAAAATGCCTTGTATTGGCCCATAAAAACATCGTGGTACACTTGTTTAAGTTGCTAATACATCAGTTATTTTATAATTTACTGTTTTATTTAGCATGTTTTTGGTGAAACGGAACGCACTCTTAAAACGCGTCGTCCTCGATAACGCCGGTAGTGACGTCAAAGTATGTGTCAAATAAAACACTTTTATTTGAAAAGTGCTTAAAGTTTTATTAAGATTTTATTGTAATATTGTTATTGCAATTTTTACTTGACTAGAGCACATACATTTAGTAAAATTATTCTATTAAGGGCAAACAATTAGATGTAAACAAGGCAGATTGTGGTAAATGACGTCACATCATGGCCGCGACAGCTACGGACGTTTGAACTGTCGTAGAAAATTGCAGGAGTTTAATATTATTTTTAAGCGACAAGCCGTAGTTGAACTTAACTTTTAATACTTTTCTTGAGTTGATAGTACTGTATTTTATTGATTTAAGTGAAGAAAAAAGTACGTGCATATTCCCTATTGTAATGATGAAAAAGTCATTCGACGGGATTAACTGAACTAAGAGGGTTGTATCGATGATTTTAATGAGATTAATTTACCTCTGTAAAGCCATATTTTGTTCTTTCCACCTCAAACTCAATATTTTTCGCGATGTGAACATATCAAAATCACAGTTTAAAAATTATAATAATTTATATTATACTTAAACGGACTTTAGCAAGTGAACAATACAACGACCTTAGTTTTAAGGGTTCCGTATCCGAAGAGAAACCAACGGGACCCTATTACTAGGCTTATGCTGTCCGTCTGTCACCGGGCTGTATCTCCGTTGATGATGTTGTATGATCCGTTAAAGGAAGACAATTGAATTTTTTACAGAATGCGTATTCCTGTTGCCAATGTAACAACAAACAATAAAAATAAATTAAAGCGGCCTTCCTGACAACCATGGTACGGGACCTTTCATGCGCGAGTCTGACTCGCACTTGGCCGGTTTTTTCTATAGATCTCGAAGATTTACATGAACAATGTGTGAAGAAACTGATTTATTTTCCCCAATGCAACAATGTCAGGATTCGTCCCATAGTAAAACTTGATCATAATGATGAGCTGAGAAGTTTATGGTAAACAAAAACGTAGGTTGTATAGAATAGGGTATACTTTCCATTATCAAAATAAAAAATGTAACTGTGTTTTATTTCTACAGCACTATTCCTACAAAGTGGTGAGACAATTATATATTAAAAATGTTTTTTTTTTACCATTTGGTCGTATGTTGTTGTCTGTTCGTCAATTTTGGTGTATAACACTTCCTTTGTGTAGAGGCTGCAAACGCACACAACTCAGAAAAAACCGAGTATCAAGGCCTTAAGTTCGAATTCCAGGTCGGGCAAAGTGTTATTGGGTTATTCCACCAGACGTTTCTCAGTAACAGGCCGGAGTCTGGATTTGTATTTGAATCGACCCCTATTACATTGGACTTAGATTTACTTGTAACTGGCGAAATGTATTTGTATTATACACGATATACCTCTGCACACACAGCCCTAATGTTATTTAAGTAAAGTTTTTTCTATTAACTCGTCTTTGTCTCGCATGAAGACTAGATTTCATTGCCATGTTTTCTCTACATAGGTTCCAAACTCAACTCTCTGGCATCATTGCGGCCTAGCACTTGCAACTGGAGCCTTACTAGGTGCGGCCGGACTGAACCGGATGTCCGCTCCGTTACCGCGTAGCGCGCTAGACAAGCGTCCGCCTTGCGTCACGCAGGACTCGGCGGCGCTGCTCGCTGTAGTGTCACAGCGCAGCAGATATGCTGGCGAGGTCAGTAACCACTAACCACATAGACACGGCAACACATTAAGCTATACATTTCCAGTGTAACATGGGAAGTATAGATTTCCCGTACGATGAATGAGATCCTGGTTAAAGGACAAACTGGTTTTGTATAGCTTGATTGGTTGCCGTGCGTACAACACTGTCATATTATATAGGGTGTAAACAGAACCTTCACGAAGACGTCAGCCAAGCATTCTGTACATCAAACTAAGTAACTGTACGCAAAAAATATTGCTGGGAAACTACTTTTTTTTTTGGAGTTAAAAATCGCGTTTCGCGGTAAAACTCAATGTAACGTACTCAAAACGTTGTGCTGATGGATGGATTGAATAGTACGGGGGTCGTGGAGGTGTTTTTGCAGTGTGTATTAAAAACATGTATTTAAAAAAACTTGTGGAGAAGTCGGAACTTTGACCCCCAATATCTCCGTAAGTTGAAGGTTCCCAGGTATGGTCTAGAACAAAAAAAAAATCGCAATGACGGGGAGAACAAGAGCCTTTCGGCTTCGTTCTTTTTGCGAGTATTTTTACACACTTTAGATTTCCCGTACAATGAGGGATCCGCATAAACTGATGTTGTATAGCTCAATTGGTTGTCGTGCGCACAACACATATTATATTATCTATGAAAGCTGTTGCAAGCACCATGATCACGACTTACCGATCTATCTGTCTCTCTCACTCGCACTCA
This sequence comes from Xestia sexstrigata, assembly GCA_941918905.2. Lineage (NCBI taxonomy): Eukaryota > Metazoa > Arthropoda > Insecta > Lepidoptera > Noctuidae > Xestia > Xestia sexstrigata. The sequence continues at coordinate 7,153,351 of OW799221.2, forward strand.
TCTGAAGACGTGCGCGAGAGAAACGGATAAATCCGAATATACGGACGAAGCGTTAGGGAGTAGGGCCTCAACTTCTAGTCTTACCGATGTCAGCTGAACATCAGCATTTAACATACACTGATTGTCCCATTTACTGGGTAACCACAATAAGTATCTATGTAGTATATTATCAACTATCTGGTGTCCAGGACACAAGCCTCGTTGCTTAGTGTGGCACTAAATGGCGCTGTGTGTAATGTCCAGCGATATTTATGTTTATATTTATACGTTGGTTGTCACACTGGTTCTCAAAGATTAACGAGGAGTTGGTACCAGGGAGTTTCGGCACAAAATATGGAGACAACTCAACAACGGACCGTGCAGCAGCAATCGTATAGTTAATGCCAGTTAAGATGAGAATAGCGGTCATTGCCCTTTCCCTAATATCTCTTCGTACGAACCAAAACAAATAAACCATGTATCGTTTTTCATTACAAAAAATGTTGAAGATCACGATAGATGACGATTCCAGACTTGAACAGGCTTTTTTTTTGTTTTTAAAGTTAAGAAGCTTAATCAATGTAGGTGGGTCAATGACCTCTATTCTCATCTTAACTGGCACCAACCATAGTATTACCTTTTTTTTCGGATGGGAAATCATCAAATGACTCCTCCCGCTCTGGGCGGAGCAGGAGGGAGTGTCAGACTTTTACTGACTAAAACCCATCCATGTTCCTTCATCGCCGTTTGTGTTCCGGGGCCACGGTATTTCTTTCGGACAGTCCCGCAACCCCGGCAGGCATCGGTCCTTGCGGACCCCTTCCTTTTTGCTGACTCTCTTTGAGGCGCGCGTGGAACACGAACGTGCCGTCGACACAACCTGTCGTCATGAGACGGACGGACGGCGAGCTAGCCCATAGCCCACCGTCCACAGGCCCGCGCTTACGGTGGCCGGGGGCCACGTGGTGGCCCCCGACGCCCGGGGCGTCTCCCGCGGCGGCCGGGACGCTGTGAGGTTCTCTCCCTCTCACGTTCCGCCACCTCCTTCTCTAGCATTACTGCTTCGCAGAAGGAGGTGACGGCGTCCCATTCCGTCTCGCTCTGGACCATGGCTTGCACCAAGGCCGGACGCGAGAGGTCGCCGCCGCCAATCGCCGCTTCGAGAACACGGTGGTGCTCCGCCCACGCGGGGCACACCTTCACCGTGTGCTCCACCGTGTCCTCCGGTCGATCCTCGCAGTGGAAACACGCGGGCGTTTCCTCCCGCCCGATTCGGTGCAGGAACCTCCGGAAAACACCGTGTCCGGTGAGGACCTACGTCAGGCGGAAGGTGAGGACGCCGTAGCGTCCCGTAGGAGTGGCTACTCCTCAAAGAGGGGACTTATCGCCACTATCATGGCGTGCCCTGCACAGGGACCATAGTATTACCTTGTTCCATCAATCTGTATTTCTGCAAGTTGGCCCTTTCTATATATTAACTTCTTTTGTAAATTGGATGAAAAAATATTGCATGTAGCGGAGATGAGAATGTTGAGGTGGATGTGTGGTGTGACAAGAATGGATAAAATAAGGAATGAGTATATTAGACGAAGTTTGAAAGTTGCGCCAGTTACGAAAAGTTGAAAGGGAATCGACTGTCGTGGTATGTGATGAGGAGGGAAGAATCGCATGTGACTAAAAGATTGATGAATATAAATGTTGATGGATGGAGAGGGAGAGGAAGACCAAGAAAACGATGGGTGGATTGTGTGAGGAGTGATATGAAGAAAAAATGTGTAAATGATTGCGTGACGGTTGACAGAGGAGAATGGAAGGAAAAAAAACGTGTGGTGCAAAATGGGATAAGGGCAGGAAGATGATGAGCTTCTTTTGCAAATTTATGGCTGTTTTGCAGATCGCTGGGGCCGTAAGCGCCGAGGGCGGTGGAGAGGCAGCACTGTGGCGCGTGGGGGCCCGCCTGCACTGCGCACTGCGGGACGCGTGCAGCAGCGGCAGTGAGACCTCGCACCGCGCCGCGCTGTGGCGGGCCACGGCGCTGCTGGTGCACGCGCGGCACCACTCCCCGCACGCGGCGCACTCGCACACCGCGCCCACTGCGAGGGGCCTGTTGCACTCTGTCGGTAAGTCAGTGAGACCTCGCACCGCGCCGCGCTGTGGCGGGCCACGGCGCTGCTGGTGCACGCGCGGCACCACTCCCCGCACGCGGCGCACTCGCACACCGCGCCCACTGCGAGGGGCCTGTTGCACTCTGTCGGTAAGTCAGTGAGACCTCGCACCGCGCCGCGCTGTGGCGGGCCACGCGGTTTTAACGAAAAATGCTCTAGGATATGTCTCACCTTCCTACTCGTATGTTACTGAAGAGCTCCACATATTGTCTTTTGTTTATGCCCAAATTTATCAAATGGTTTTTTATCTGTTAGATTTCGATCACACCTGACGAAAAGCTTTAATATACAGTCACATTCTCTACCTTATTTCAACATTTTCAAGGATCAAACACTGTTTTAAGCTTTCAAGGTTTAAATAAACACCTCCACCAAACCTTGTGAAACTGTGAGTGTGTTTTGCCGTGACTTAATATCGAGTTCCAGTAGAGCGCGTAGCAAAATACAAAGAAAGAGGGTAGACAGATTTGTCTGCTACTAACAATTTATTTTCCATCCACCCGCATTCTGCACTCATGGCGTTTGCAACAGCGTCGAAATATCAGGAGCTCAAAAACTAATGTATAAAAATTTCGTGTCACAGTTTTTGTTATCGAACTCCTCCGAAACGGCTTGACCGATTTTTATGAATTTTCTCATGTATATTTGGTAGATCTAAGAATAGGTCATAGGCTATACTTTTTAGTCTCACACATACACATCAACATTTACACGCGAACGAAATCGCGGACAACAGCTAGTAATTAAGGGGGATGCTGCAGGGTAGCCCGCGAAATTCAAATTTTCTTACGTTTTTTGCAATTTGCAGGCCAGTAATAGGGTTAATGTTGATTACAATATTATTTGTGGCTGCAAGACGTATGTAGTTACAGAATCATAATCATCAATACAACCCTCCAAGTTCATAAAGGTGTAGAAATGACTTTTTCTGCTTTTTTTTTTATTCGCTCTAACTTTTTGTTAACTACATACGTCTTACAGCCGCGAATAATATTTTAATCAACATACAACCTAGCACTGGCCTGAAAATTGCAAAAAACGCAAGAAAATTTGAATTTCGCGGGCTACCCTGGAGCATCAGCCTTAATATAATCAAGTAAGCTAAACAGTAAGTGCCAGTTTAAGTTTTGATTTTCAAGGATGACTATTTCTGACTATTCCACAGCATGGTCACAAGTAGAGATCTTTACGGAAGACGCAGTGACTACAGCAGTAGAGTGCTGGCAATGGCTGACCACGTCTCGCCCAGACCTGGAGATCAGGCTCATGCAGGAGATATTCTCCGCGTGGCAGAGTACTGTGGATCGCAAGATGGGGCTGTTCTCTAAGCAGACTGATGAGACCAGTCCGCTGGCTGCTCATGAAGGTTAGTAAAAAATTATTTTTACTGCAGTAAAAAATACTGGTTTGGTGGTATAAAGAACAGGGTGTAAAGCTCTTCATCCCCCATAGAAATGGGAGGATCCTCCGACCAGACGGGTGTTATGTCTGTTGTCGGGTTCTTGTATACAGGATGACTTTTTTATCACTTTCCAAAGAAATAGGTATAATAGGTGAACGGAGTAGAAGCAAATGGCACACTTAGTTTTTTTCTTTATGTTCGAAAAAAAATTATTAAAAAAAATCGAGATTCAAATCATACGCGTGTTTGATGGAAAGTGTCTAGCAGAGTTAGCAGTGCGTTACTTGCGATAGCATAAATTATTATTCACAGAAAACACGTTTCAGGCGTCAGACATTTTATTGAGAACTGTTGTCATGCCTACGTACAAAGTCACTATGTGACAGATTATATACCATGAAGGTATCAACCTCCAACACGCACCCTTAATCTGCCACATGTGTACGCACCCCTAAGACTAACAAGTGTACATGCACACTTAAATCGCACCAGGTCACTAGTTCCAAAACATGCACAAGTGTGTATGCAACTTTGTACTAAAGTGTACACAAATACTTACGTTGTACTCGACAGTACCCACATCAACACATTACATTAAAACATACAAAATAAACAAAACAGAGATTATACCATTATAAAACCCTAAACCTATTTGTACAAAACAAATATGACATATCAAAAACTAAGTTACACCACTTTCACTACCCGCCCTCTTAATGGGTAATCTCGCTAAAGCCAACTTTATCTTGGGGCCTGGCAGAGACTTTGTTAACATATCTGCCACCATTTCCTGTGAAGGTACATACTGCACCTCTACCGCCTCATTCGATATCGCTTCGCGAACAAAGTGAAACCTAATATCGATATGTTTCGTCCTATTATGGTTCATCTTGTTTCTCGCAATGTGATGTGCAGACTGATTGTCATTATAAATTACTACGGGTTTATCGCAACTATCATTTGTTAAACTCTTTAACATACTTCTTAAGTAAATCGCTTCCTTTGAAGCTTGGCAAAGACCTATGTACTCTGCCTCGGTAGAGGACAGAGCAACACACCTTTGCTTGCGACTCTCCCACGTTATTAAATTATCGCCTAACATGAACATTAGACCCGTAAAGGATTTTCTATCATATGACCCACCCCAATCCGCATCCACGTAGCCAAGAAGTTCTAATTTACCTGACTTTCGGAAAGTAAGTGCAAAATCAGACGTCCCTTTTAAATATCTAAGCACCCGTTTAGCATACTTAAAGTGAATTTCGTCGTAGCACGAGTTAAACTGTGCTAGAACGCTAACGGCATGCGCGATATCTGGTCTACTATTTTGGGCTAAATAGTTCAGACATCCTACCAGATTCTGATATGGCAACCTACAACTGGAATCTGAAGGTTTCTCCAATCTGAGACCAACTTCCATAGGGGTAATGACTGGTTTACAATCCGTCATTTCAAATTCCTTTAACACATTAATAACATACTGTTCTTGATCAAGGTAAATAGTGTTATTGTCTCTCCTAAGTCTCATGCCTAAAACATGTCTAGCACGACCTAGATCCTTGACCTTGAACTTTTTCAATAAACCGGCCTTTAACTTTTCCTTTTCATTTTTGTGAAAAGAACTACAAAAAATAAAAATATCGTCAACGTATATAACTACAACTATCCTATTCTTATCTCCTATCAACTTTTGGTATAAGCAGGGCTCTATCTTCGATTGCGTGAAACCTAAGCTAAGCATCTCTTGGTCAAGTTCATGAAACCAAGCATTCGACGCTTGCTTCAGACCATACAATGACCTATTTAACTTGCAGACCTTCGTCTCCTGACCCTTGGCTATAGCACCTACAGGCTGCATCATGTAAATATCTTCCTTCAGTTTACCGTAAAGGAAAGCTGTCGTCACATCCCACTGATCTATGTCCCAATCATATTCTACAGCTAATGAGAATAACAGTCGCAAAGTCGAGCTCCTAACTACCGGAGAATAAGTTTAATTATAGTCTACGCCACGTACCTGAGTAAATCCCTTCGCTACCAGCCTAGCTTTATACTTTGAGACCTTACCATCGCTATCTCGCTTAATCTTAAAGACCCATTTACATTGTATCGGCTTCTTGTCACGTGGTAAGTTTACAAGCGTCCACGTCTGGTTCTCCTTCAACGATTGCAGCTCTTCCTCCATGGCCTTCTGCCACAGCTCACGATCAGGCCTAGCTAGCGCCTGTTCTACAGTCGTCGGATCGCCGTCAATTGCCGCGATAGCGTTGATGCACGTACAAGAATAGTCGACTGGCTTCCGTGTACGCAGGTTGTATCTCGGCTCGATACTCGTCTCAACACTTGGCTCTGGAGTCGTAGCAGGTTCGGTACTTCCAACATCTGCATCCTGAAAATCGTCTTCACTGTTTGAGTGGACCTCAGGAGATACATCCAATATCGCAGGTTCAGTTCGTTCCTGTTCTAGGGACAAAGGAACAACTGCGTTCTCCGTCACATTCGTACCATCGCTTGGAAAAACATTTTCCAAGAACTTTACATCTCTAGCAATAAGTATCTTGCTAGTTTGCAGATTCATCAGACGGTAACCTTTCGTAAGCTCACAATAGCCAACAAAAATTATACCTTCAGTCTTCATGTCGAGCTTTTGCCTTTTCTGCTTCGGTTTCAATGCAAACGCCAAACATCCGAAGATTTTTAAATGACTTAAGTCTACTTTCTTACCGGACCATAGTTCTTCAGGTACTTTATTTGTGACCGCCTTTGTGGGGCTTCGATTCTTTAGGTATACCACGGCATATACTGCCTCAGCCCAAAACTTCTTGCTAAGATTCGCCTCACAAAGCAACGTCCTTGCTTTCTCAATGATCGATCTGTTCGCCCTCTCAGCTACGCCATTTTGTTCGGGTGTATACGGAACAGTCGTTTGGTGCTTTATACCAGATGACTTGAACAATCTGTCGAAGGCATGATTACAAAATTCAGTACCATTATCAGATCTGAGGCATTTTATCGACTTACCAGTCTCTCTCTCTACTTCGGCCTTATATTCACGAAATTTGTCGAAAGTTTGACTCTTATTTCTCAAGAAATAAACGTGCGTCTTGCGCGTGTAATCGTCGATAAATAGCAACATGTACAAGGAACCAACAAACGATGGCTCTTCCATTGGACCGCAAATATCCGTGTGTACTAATTCAAGAATCTGTTGTGCTCGTGTGCCTTTATTTTTGAACGGACTTTTACATGTCTTACCTTGAATGCATGGAATACATGGCTCAATGTTCTGTTTAGTATCGAATTTCATACCAGTTACCAGATCTTTTAATATTAGTATGTTATTTTGACCTAAATGCGCCAATCTTCTATGCCATAAGTTTGACAGAGATACATTTGACAACATCGCGTTGACATAATTTTGTTTTTCATTTAATTTGAAAATTCCGTCAACTTCTTTGCACGTCGCAACTATTTGGTCGGATTTATTCCTTATAATGCAACCTCCTTTGTCAAAATTAACCACGAAATTATTCTTAACAAGATCGCTCACTGATATCAGGTTCAAGTTTAGTCGAGGAACATGAAGAACATTTTCTAACGTGAAATCTGAACTTCCGCTAACTTTTGGCTTAGCATTTCCTCTACCTTCAACTGGTATTTGTTCTCCATTAGCCACTTTAATTGTCAAGTTACCCTTTACTTTCTTATAGTTACATAACTTTCCAGCATCGTAAGTCATATGGGTCGAGCATCCGCTATCCACATACCAATCGCTTTTCTTTTTGGTATTTGCTGTACTCATGCTCAAACCGACCACACCGGCATTCAGCTTCTTACATTCAGCTGCCTTGTGTCCTTCTTTGTGGCATTTATAGCACTTGCGCACTGGTTTACGAGCATTGTTTTTGGGTGCCTTTTCCTGTTTAGAGGCAAGGGCGTGCTCACCAGCTCCAGCTGTTTCAGCTTGTCTATTAGCCTCCTGCAGCAGTTTGGTTTTGATCTGCTCTAGGCTAATATCCTTTCCACTATTATCTACTGTCATTATCAACGGGTTGTAATCTGATGATAATCCGGCAAGCAAAATGGAAATGATCCAATCATCTGAGACTTTCGCGTCTATTGCAGCTAATTGTTGTGTTATGGATAGTACTTTTGAGACGTATTTCTCCATATTCGCAAAGTTTTCCAACTTACATGACCATAATTGACGCTGCAGTGATATTCGTCTACCCCAGCCTTTATCCTCGTATGCAGCACACAGCTTGTGCCATACCTCATGCGCAGTCTTCAAATTGTAGACATTTGAAAAACATGAAGGCTCCAATAGTAGACACATGGTAGTACGCGCCTGTCGATCAGCATCTTTGAGTTCTGCAGAGACTTCTGTGGCTTCTACGGCCACCCACCAGTTTTTACATTCCAGGTAGTTTTGGACTTGGAACTTCCAAACTTCAAAGTTCTCTGAACCCCTAAGCTTCCCGATTCCAAAAATGGAACCTGACGAACTATTGTTATCCGTCATTATCGAAAGTGCGTATTTCCAAATTTTAAAATTTACAATATCTTGCAATTACTGCGCATACAACTCCTTGGGCAATTCCTGGGCCCATAACCTGATGGAAAGTGTCTAGCAGAGTTAGCAGTGCGTTACTTGCGATAGCATAAATTATTATTCACAGAAAACACGTTTCAGGCGTCAGACATTTTATTGAGAACTGTTGTCATGCCTACGTACAAAGTCACTATGTGACAGATTATATACCATGAAGGTATCAACCTCCAACAGTGTTGCGTATTATTATTAGATATTTATCATTTTTTTTTTCAAAATTTCTCTTTCTTTGTTCTAATATAAAAAGTTTAAGTACTTGAAATTTGTAGCGTTTTATGATGACGGATCAATTTTTTTTTTAGCTGTGGATAAAAGAAAACAAAAATAGGTATGCTTCTACTCCGTTCACCTAATATACCCATTTTTTTGGAAAGTGATAAAAAAGTCATCCGGTATATTCTTAAGTCGCGAATAACTTTACTTGCGTGATGTAGGAATTAGGTAGGTCGATGTTTTATTTCATCATCTGTGTCATAGATGGCACTGTAGTACTTTTTGTTCTATGATGCAGTATAGTACTGTTTGTAGTGCCGCTACACTGGTGCTTTCATGTCCTGTCGTCGTATAAGTTCTAACACGACATTAATTCAATTTAATTTATTTTTATTTACAGGTGCAAAACTAGAACCCCGCCCACCCTTCGTGGCTCCTCACGCGGTGTGGGTTCGATACCTGTGCGAGGTAGCCGAGACAGCCAAATACAACAGCTTAGAAAAAGTCGAGATGTTGGCCAGTTTGCTGCATAGGTACGTCATCATCATCATCACCTGCGTGACCTTTTCCCAACTATGTTGGGGTCGGCTTCCAGTCTAACCGAATTCAGCTGAATACCAGTACTTTACATGGAGCGACTGCCTATCTGACTTCCACAACCCAGTTAGTACTGGGTAATACCCTTGGTGAGACTGGTTGTCAGACGTATTTTGTTATATTGGAAATTAAACTTTATGGTTAACACGTTAAAGTATAATTTGTTAAACTATTTTTGTTGTCATTTTAGGTCACTGCCGATAACTGTGGGAGATGTACGCGACCATATAAACAGACACGTTGAAGCCGTTGGAGTAAGATTTAGGTATGTCCTTAGAAAAACAATATGTATACGAGTATAATTAGCTTCTGCCCGCGGCGTCGTCCGCGTGAAGTTTGATAATTGTCCTATGGGATCTTGCTACCGGTATAAAAAGTATCCTTTGTGTTAATCCAGGTTATAACTATCTGTGTGCAAAATTTAAACCAAATCCGTGCAGTAGTTTTTGCGTACATAGAAACTTTCGCCTTCATAATATTAGTGTGATATTAACTTCGTCTAATGATTATGGTATAGCGTGCAAAATGTCGAGCTCATCAGTCGAAGATATTTTTCTGTTAGAAAATGTTTATCTCAAATTAAAGGCGAAAACAAAGTGTACACCCCATAAATAAAAAAATAAAAAATTTCGGAGAATATCATCATTTATTTCAAGAAATAAAAGTAGCCAAACAAAGATTTTAAAAAATATACAAGAATGACTCCAGAAACATTTTACAACTTTTTGATAAAGTAAAAGACCTATTGACAAAAAATTGGTATAATTGGCATTTTTTTTTAACTTGAAAGGGTGTAGAATACCGTCAGAAGAAAAACAAAGACTAAAAAAAGTATCTATGTACAAATAAAACTAAGGACACACTTGTCGGCGACGTTCGGTGCTTTCGACATTTTGCACGGTTGACTGTTTTTTTTCCAGCCAGCCTCAGCTTCCAGGTTTGGCTTTAACCCGCTTTCTTTATGTTGAGCAACGATAGGCGCTGGCAGTCGGCGCCGGCAGCCGTTCGGCGTTCGACGTGTATACGCCCTTAAGCTTGACGTACTTAATATGCTCTTATTATGGATTTGTATTTACTATCGATATAGTCAGATGTTCGGGAACAATCATCGATGCCATGGAACCACGGGAAATTAAAATTACCCATGGACCCGGTAATGGGTCGACCCCGGACCACGGGTAACGAGTGAATATTGGTGCTACTATACACTTCTACTCGATCCTTTATACAATGCAAGCGTGATGATATTGTATCTATTTCTTCGTGCACAGACTTCTGTCGTGCGGGATATCCCTCCTGCAAGGCGACATACTCCCGCGCTCCATCGCTCGCAACATTCTGCGCGAGCGCGTGTACGCGGCCTGCCTCGACTACTTCTGTCGAGGTCTCATGGCGCCTGCCAAGATGTCTGGCGCTCTGAGGGAAGATATCATATCCCTCATCAAGTTCTGGCAGCTTATGCACTCGGATAAGAAGTATTTGAAGAGCAGTGATATTGGAGGTAATTTATTTTGTAGGTACGGTCGAACAAGCTATTTAGTTTACAGTTTAACCCACAAATTACATTGTAAAATGTAAACTAAATAGCTTGTTCGACCGTACTAGCTTCTTCGCTCGTATAGAGGTCAAAATTTATTCCTTTATAACTGGGAATCGGGATAAAAAGTATCCTATGTTCTAACCTAGGTCATAGTCTACCCTGTGTGCCGTAATTCACCGAAATGCGTTCGGCCATTTAAGCGCAAAACACACAGGGGACGGGTGCGTTATACAGAATAGACCCGCGCCCGACCCGCACCCATCCCCTGTGTGTTTTGCGCTTTAGACGTCAACTACAATTTTCACTCTAAGATAGAGTGATCTATGAATTCCACCTGAGTAGGTTTTCCTTGCTTTTATTTTATTTATTTATTTATTAAAACTTTGTGCATACAAAGGCGGACTTAATGCCTTGGGCATTTTCTACCAGTCTACCTTAGGGTGATGCAGAGACAAAACAGTAGGTGTAAGTACAGAAAAAAATTAAGAAAAATAAGCAATATATTTAGATATAATAAAATAAAACAATAAAGGCTTTTGCCTATCGGGATCTGAAGTTAACTTTTTTTTAACCGATTTCTAAAAAGGAGGAGGTTCTCAATTTGGCTGTATTTTTATATATCCACCACGACCGAGCTAGGAACATGTTTAGTACTAAGATATTTTTTTTGCCTGATGCGACGTGGTATAATATGGTGTAGTCTTTAATATCCACTAAGCGGCCGTTTACACGGCGTTTTCCTGAACGACATTTTACTGTAAAAAGTTGCGATCATCACACGTCAATAACCTTTTGTTGATATGGTTAAAAACAAATGCAGCATGAACCTGCCATGTGACCCCAAAATTATACTGCACTAAAGGGTGTAAATAGACCCTACGAAGCCAAAAGGCACTTGTTTACCCCGTCATTGCGATAAATTTTTGGTCTGGATCATACCTGAGAACCTACTAGTTACGGAGATATTGAGGTCAAAGTTCCAAATTTATCACACTTTTTTTTTCAAATACTAGTTTTTAAGGTCATAACTTTACTTTCAATACCTCCATAACCCGTTTACTATTAAACGCGTCCTTAAGCACAATGTTTATGCAAAATTTTTTGTCCCAGCAATATTTTTCGCGTAACGTTACTTAGTTTGATGAACAGAATGCTTGGTTGACGGCTTCGTGAAGGGTCTGTTAACACCCTGTATAACATCGTGTGAACGAAGGGATAGCCGTATACCAGTTTGAGCATCAAATTGCAGAAAATTCAAAATTGACTTTATAGAAACTATGCCACCTCCGTTCGATACTTCCTTGCATAATCTTTGGTGTTCTACCTAATATCAACGTCTGTTCCAGGTGAATTCGAGCTAATGGGTCCGAGCAGTAGCCAAAGCATCTACACATCGAACTCTCCGATCGACAACCGATCATCTGTCAACAGTGATATAGGCAGTCGACAGACTACGGGCTGGATAAACACGGTAATTTTCAGCAGTTCACAGACAAGGCCTAGCAATGATGAGTGTTCTAAATTTGCAACAGCATTTTTTGTGCTTTTTCGCAATAGAATCATTCCATCCATATTGATGTGAAACATCTATAAGCGCGGTAAAACCAAAAAAACAAATGAAAAGTGTCGCGACGCTTTTAACGTGGCGATTGTCGACCTGTTGACGCAGCATAAGATATACATATTCGCGACGGTTGACAACAAGCCGGCTGGTATCGGGGCACAGAGCGCTGGGTTACAATCTCGTGACTTTGAGTTCGATTCTTTCCAGCATAAGGGTTTTCTTTTTGTGAATCGATTAATTTTGTTTTTATTTTCTTTTATTTTATGTGTTTGTTTTTTTTTATATTGACTTTTTTTAAGCATATTACTTGTACAGAATAATTTCGATGTTTTCCATCTGCCAGGCGTCCCGCGACTGGCTTACTTTTTTTTGACGTAGTCTTTTTTATTACCCAGGTTCTTAGGATCTAGCTCTTCAGCCAGGTCTCTGGATGTACGAGAACTACGTCTTGTTATTTGAATTCCACTTGTACCTATTAAAAAAGTCATCAAGAATTTAAAGTTGTATCATAAACTGGATTTTAACCCCCGACGCAAAAATGATGGGGTTTTATAAGTTTGACGTGTCTGTGTATGTGCCTGTCTGTGGCATCGTAGCTCCCGAACGGATGAACCGATTTTGATTGAGCTGAATTAGTCGGGAGTGTTCTTAGTTGTTTGATGAAAATCGGTCCAAGATCGGATCACATATTTTTCACAGCTCCCTCAATATGGATATCAAATAAAAGGGCTTGACTAGTAGAATATATATACATATATACACATACATATACTATACACTAAATCCAAGATGGCCGCCACCACAAAATGGCGAATTACATTTTTTTTTCACAACTGAAAGGGCTTGACTATGTGTGGGTTATTAAGTTTTTCTTGTACTGTTTTGTTAAACATAGGTCCCAATGTCAACAACAACGCTAAGCAGTGGAGGTGCAGGCAGTATCGCCGGCAAGCGTTCCAACCGCAGTGTGAAACCGCCCGCCAAGCCGCAGGACACGTTCGTGAAAGACTACGTTAGGAAGAGGAACCTCATATTGGAACTTATGGTAAGTGTTTTAGAATATGAAATAGATTGTCAAACCGTGTTAATTTAAGGCAAAGCGTCGATTTTAGTTATCTCAATCATTTTCTATTAAGATCGGTTTCAGACTACCGTATTTTGTAGTGCGTGTAAGCTCGTACTCCGGCGTGTTCGCTTGACTAAAACGACAGTTGTCAGCAAAAGTGACGACTTGTCACGCGACTCACGCTTGTTCGGGATTATACTCGCGTCAACGCTCGTAAGAGTTCCGCGTGTGGCAAAAGGCATGCGTATAAGCGCGTTCACTAACGAGCTCATACGCGCAGAAAATTCGCTTATTTGTGTTTTTGGGGTTTGCTTTTTTTGTATGTTATTTGTTTGGTGTATAGTGTTTAAAAACCGTTATTTTGTCCACAGGCTGTAGAGATAGAGTTCCTAGTGACCTGGCACAACCCTCACGGTCGGCCGGAGCAAGCGGTCCCGGGAGAAGACAACATCAACACGTGGCGCTCCAAGCCCAACCTGGAGCGCACGTGGCGGGACTACGCCAAGCTGGCCTGGGACATCAGCCCCACACTCGCTGTCTTCTTGCCTGAGAGGTAAGCTAATCAAGGAAAGAAATACAGAAAGAATAGCTTCTGCCAGTGGCTTCGTCCGCGTGAAGTTTGATAAATGTCCCATGGCAGATGCCATAGTCCCCCGGTAGTAAGATTACTACCGGGATAAAAACTATCCTATGTTTTAGTCCAGGTTATAAACTATCTGTGTGCAAAATTTCATACAGAACCGTTCAGTAGTTTTTGCATGAAAGAGTAACAAACATCCATACTCACAAACTTTCGCATTTATAATATTAGTAGGATTTAATAAACAAGTCTACGGCTAAGGTTACCAACGTAGCCCGAAGAATAAGGTATATGCATGATTTTTTTTATCACTCTAAACAAAGCGTATTAACATCAGAAATAGCAAAGTGAAATAATTTTTTTAATATCTATAAAAAATTCTAAGTTATAAGCATTTGAAACTGCTGATTAGACAGAGAGATCCGATACAGCGAATGACGTCATTTGCTGCATGGACGTATAAAATCCATACTAAATTCCGTTTATCTATTGTCTGTTTTTTAATCTCGTAGACTAAACTGGCATTACGAGTGTTGTCAGTTTATTGCAATTCTTAAATAGTGATGTGGCACAACCGAAACTTAGCGTTAATAAAATCAAGTATCGTTTTTTTTACAATAACTTATCCTGTTATAATGTGTAGGTACTTATTGAAGAACAATATAAAAATTATAAAATATAACAAAATATAAGATGAAGCCTTGCATTTGTCGTTTTCATCGTTTTGGTAAGCAATTTTGTTCATTAATATTTAGCGACTGTCAGTTTGCGATCGAATCGCTATCTTATGTCGAGACTGCAGGCCATGGTCGGATTACGCATGGCGTTGCGTGGTCAGATTTCCCTGGCAGTTTGTAGCACGTCGTGCAGCCGTGTGTACGTACGTGAATTTTAAATATAAAACTTTGAATGAAAATTAAATTCGTCTATTATAGATAAAAAGTTACGATTCAACAAACCGGTATCGTAGGTACAACACTGCACAAAAGAGCTGGCAACATTATTTGTAAATTTGACATTTGCATGTGTCAATTTAGTCTACGAGATTAAAAAACAGACTATAGAAAGAGATAGAAACAAAAGTTTGAATGGTTATAACTTTTGTGTTGTTTGGCGGATTTATTTTTATGGTACTTTAACATTCCGTATCGAAATAAAATTTAAGCATATTCCTATTGCCAAACTTGAGTGGCAGTGGGCAGGGCACATTGCTTTGCATTGCATTGCATCGGATGGCCGATGGGGCCGAAAAGTTCTGGGAGTGGTGACCGCGAACTAGAAGACGTTGCGTTGGAAGGCTTCCCACTAGGTGGACCGATGACCTGGTGTAGGTTGCGGGGATGCTGGATGCGAGTCGCGCGGGACCGGGCAATGTGGCGACACTTGAGGGAGGCCTATGTTCAGCAGTGGACGTCTTTCGGCTGAAATGATGATGATGATGATGAAACAAAGACGTAGTATTTTTTGAGCTAAATATTGAATTATCTTTATTGTCAGGTTAAAGCACGACGGCATAATATTTGAGATCCGACGCAAGGTGCAGGCGCAGCCGACGGCGGTGTCTCACGTACCTCAAGCACTGAAGTACCTTGTCACTACTGAGACACTGCTCAACGACGCTCATGAGGTAAGCTCTCTCAAATTGGTTGGTGGTCACACCACTAGAATATCGCTGTATGTTTGTACAACATTTTGACATTTTAATGTAAATAGGCGTGTGTACTGAAAAGATCTAATTAGTCCGTCAGTTAGATTATCAAAAAATATTTGACACGTATTTTTTGTTTTGTTTCGTAAAGCAAAATAGACGAAGATACGACGCTATTAAAATTCTCATTACGTCACGCCGCCGTGATATAATTTTTAGTGCTTTCTGACGTCATGAGCTCCCACTCCCGAGTTTAGATGCGTTTTATCTTTGTCAATATGATCATTGATTTACAAAAACAAAAAATACGTGTCCTTTATTTTCTAATACTCTAACTGACGGACTAAATAGATTTGCAGTTTATTGATGGTGGAAACTAGCCAATTTTTCGCCACAATTTTTTTTTTTAAAGTTACGTGTTAACACAAAATAACTTTTGTTGGATAATAGTTATTTATGCAACTGTTATATAATGAGGGGTATTAAAACACAAATGAGGGTTTATTGATAATAGTATCACATGAGTTAAAACACTCATGTGATACTAATTTCACACTCTGCTAGTTATCGCATTTGTTGCTGTGTGGTAAAACGATTTATACAATACATGTTTGGTTTTTCCTCGCAAGTGTGTTGAAAAAGTGCGTATGCAACTCGTAAGCAAAGTTGCTCACTTGTATCATAATATACTATTATGATACTGGCTGTTTTAATGTTGGCAATAAGCTAACTGTTTTAGATACTTTTATAGAGGATTTATATCGCATGGGTGTAGATAAAATACATGAGATAAAGGTTTTCTTTATAATAAAGCAGTACCTATGTACTCATATTTTATAATCTATTTTCCTGTGTTGTATACTGTGCGTACATAAATAGTAAATAAATTAAAAGTCCCTTCAGGGGATACTACTAGACAAATGTTACTAATGTGTGGATGAATATTTAAATGAAAATTTCCTTGTATGAATTATTCTGATTTGTGATTTTACGATTCCTAATTTACATTTTTTTATTGGTTTTCTTTTTATTATTTATTATTTTTATTGACATTTCGTTTTTGTGATTTTTAATTTTATATTTATATGACATATTATATTTGTAATCTTTTATTTCAGTTGACTTTTTATATTTGTAATATTTTATTTGAATTGACATTTTATTTGTAATCTTAATTGTTTTTTTTTCTCTTTATTCGAATTTGTATGTCTATAACGACAAAACATAGCAAGAGCTTTTATTATTTTTAAGATTCTTAATGTTTTTACCTATGTGTCACAAATAAATAATTCTGATTCTGATTCCTTTGTTTGTATTGCAGCTAGTGCACATGATAACCTGGGCCCGCGTGTCGCCAGTAGAAGCGCTATCGTACTTCAGCCGCCAGTACCCGCCGCACCCGCTGTCTGCGCAGGCGGCCGTCAGCACTCTGACGTCATACCCGTCTTCCGCCGTGCTGCTGTACATACCGCAGCTGGTGCAGGCCTTGAGGCACGACACTGTGAGTACAGCACAAGCTTAATTGTTTCTTAGTGTCATTAGAATAGCGTCGAATTTCTATTATAGCAATAAAGTCAAGTGGAGTTTTTAGTGACTCAGGAAAGTTTCTTATTTGGAATCCTTATTAGTGACTCAGTAAGCTAGTTTGTGCCACAAGATGGTTTTTCCCGAAGTCAGAAGTGGGTCAAAATTAATTAAATGTTTTGCACAACACAAACAATATCCAAAAAATATGGTTAATGGCTGAATTTACAACAAAACAAAATTATACAGGGTGTAAACAACCTCATCACGAAGTCGACAACAAAGCATTCTGTACATCAAACTAAGTAATTTTAATCAAAAATTATTGCTGGGAAACGACTTTTCTTTTTGGGGTGAAAAGACATGTTTTGTGGTAGAACTCAATGTAACGCACTGAAAACATTGTGCTGATGGATGGATTAAATAGTACAGGGGTCCTGGAGGTGTTTAAAGTAAAAATCTTACATTAAAAACTTGTATTAAAAAAAAACGTCAAAATGTTGGAACTTTGACCCCCAATATCTCCGTAACCAGAAGGTTCCCAGGTATGGTGTAGAACAAAAAAATGATCGCAATGACGGGGAGAGCCTTTTGGCTTCGTTAAGAGGTTTTTTACACCCTTTATAAAAAAATAAACATAAGAAAAAGATAAAACAAACGAAATTACGCGGCCAAAAGTACTTAAATCTCTCATCGAGATGTATTATTATAAAAAAAATGCGTATAACTTCATTTTTCTCTCCAGATGGGCTACGTAGCAGAACTAATAAAGTCACTGTCTAAGAAATCTCAAGTAGTAGCTCATCAACTGATATGGAACATGCACACCAATATGTACACGGACGAGGAAATGCAGAATAAAGATCGTAAGTCTTTTAACAATATTTTCTTGACTATATTGAGGTCGTCTTCCAGTCTAACAGGATGGATCTAAATATGGGAATATGCATAATTTTTTTTTTTAAATCATGCATATAATTACCCTATTGGGTATGTGGCTTGTAGTACTCGAACTGCCAGACAATCATTAAAACCAAAGGGAAAAAAACAAACAAAAAATGACCCACAAAGTCCTCACATTCACAATCAGAAAAAAAAAACATGCATGTACATGCATGATTTTTTTTTATCTCTCTAAACAAAGAGTATTAACATCAGAAATAGCAAAGTGAAATAATTTTTTTAATATCAATAAAAAATACTAAGTTATAAGCATTTGAAACTGCTGATTAGACAGAGAGTTCCGATACAGCGAATGATGTCATTCGCTGCATCGACGTAAAAAATCCATACTAAATTCTGTTTATCTAAAAAGAGATAGAAACAAAAGTTTGAATGGTTATAACTTTTGTGTTGTTTGGCCGATTTATGTCTTGATTTCGCTTTTTGTCATTATTTTTATAGTACTTTAAAATTCCGTATCGAAATAAAACAAAGAAATTTGTGCATAATCCCTATTGTCCTTTCGTCTGTTCGTCGTGTCGTTGAGCTCCTTGAGTTATAAGTCGAGCTACACGATCACGGACATATGCTTGCACTGACTGGACCGGTCCATTCAAATCAGTGTGGTTCTGGGTTTTTCCATCAGCAAGTTCTCAGTCACAACTACGGAGTCTGGATTTCTGCTCGGTTGATTGAAATAGGCTCGCCCGCTAACTACATAAGAAACTTAAACATATCTGGCGAAATATTGGTGTACGTGTACACGTCTGCCTAGCGCTTCGGGGATTATATGCGTGATATTATGTTCGTTCTTTTTTCCAGCTGCCTTGTACGATATCCTAGAAAGCCTAACAAAGAACATAGTGGACCACCTATCGGGTCCCGCGAAGGCGTTCTACGAGAGAGAATTCGACTTCTTCAGCCAGATCACGAACATCAGCGGAACTATCCGACCGTTCCCGAAGGGCGCCGAGAGGAAACGAGCTTGTTTGGAGGCGCTGAAAACTGTTAAGGTAGGAAAAGCTATTTTTGGTCGTAACTCAAATAATTTGACTACAAAGTATATAATTATGAGTTCATCATTCTTTTTCCTTTAGCAGGATAGGGATGATTCTTGACTAAAAAATAATATGACTATGTTTAGTCCGTCAGTTAGATTATCGAAAAATATTGGATACGTGTTTTTTGTTTTATCAAATTAATAAAAATTGACGAAGATAAAACGCGTCAAAGATCATGAGTGGGGGCGTGTGACGTCACTTTCCGATAAAAAATGTACTCAAATATGACGTCACACGAGTTTTCGAGGCACTGTATCGTCTTCATATTTGATTACGTGAAAAAAAAAAATGTGTCCAATATTTTTGGAAATCTATCTGACGGACTAATTAGATTTTTTTTTTGGTCATCTACCCTATTTTTTTGGAGTCGGTGCAGCATGTTTTCTTCATCCATAGTTGTCTACTACTCATCATCTCATTCTTCCTTTCTTGCTATAATTATTATGACACAGACCTTGACACAGTCCATACATCGTTTCTTAATTCGGTCTTCCTCTAGGTTTATACCTTCCACATTCATACTCAAAACTTTCCTCACGACATTTTTCTCATCCCTCCGCATCGCATGCCCATACCACGACAATCGATTACCACACAACTTTTTAGTCAACAGCGCCACTTTCAGACTTCCTGTTACTCGTATGTATTTATTTTATCCATTCAAGCATTCTCATCTCAGCCACACGTAAATGCCTTTCATTCATCCCTTTTGTGGCCCAACACTTCAGTCCATACAAGACAGCAGGCCCCGTGATTACCAACGCTTCGATTCGATTTCAATTCGGAAAGTTGTATGTCTATCTCGCTCGCTTTCGTAATGCCAAAAAAAGATAGACATACGACTTGTCGAATCGAAATCAAATCGAAGCGTTTGTGAATACGGAGGTAGGTCTATCCATATAAATCTTCCCCTTAAGTTTGAGGGGAATTGTTTTAGGGTAAATAGGATATTTCAGGCTCATCGTCACTATCATCTGTCTAGCCTTTCCCCAACCATGTTAGGGTCGGCTTCCAGTCTAACCGGATGCAGTTGAATACCAGTATTTTACATGGCTGACCCCCACAACCGAGTTAGTACTAGGTAATACGATACCCCTTGGTGAGACTGGTTGTCAGACTTTTTGGGCCACTGACTAACTGTAACGACTGTCAAAGATCTGCAAATGACAGCCGGGACCAACGGCTTAACGTGCTTTCCGAGGCACGAAGGAAACCCGGTGACATACCGGGTTTTTTGACAGTCGTTACAGTTAATACTTTTCTTTTTTTGTTAGGTTAAGCCGTGCTTGCCTAGGTTGGTCTGTGGATAGGTGACAACCTATCCACAGACCAACCTAGGCAAGCACGGCTTAACCTAAAGATCGACCCGAGTGACTGTTATTATTTAGCCACGGGCTCCTCCAGGACATTTCAAGCTCAAGTTTGTTAATGGTTCCTTCCTTTGCGCAACAGGTTCAGCCCGGTTGCTATCTACCATCAAACCCCGATTCAATGGTAGTTGACATCGATTACAAGAGCGGTAAGTCATTACAATATCCGTATAATTAGGTACGCAATTATATAATAGGGAATATGCACGCAATTTTTTCTACACTTAGATCAATAAAATACAACTACTAACAACCCAAGAAAAGTATTAAAAGTTAAGTTCAACTGCTGCTTGTCGCTCAAAAATAATATTAAACTCCTGTAATTTTCTACGACAGTTCAAACGTCCGTAACTGTCGCGGCCATGATGTGACGTCATTTACCACAATCTGCCTTGTTAACATCTAATTTTTTGCCCTTAATAGAATAATTTTACTATTTGTATCTCGTATCTTCTATATCTTCTTATCATTCAAGTAAAAATAAAATCTTAGTGAAACTTTAAGCACTTTTCTAATAAAAGTGTTTTTTTGACACATAGACTTTGACGTCACTACCGGCGTTATCGAGGACGATGCGTTTTGAGAGTGCGTTCCGTTTCACCATAAACATGCTACATAAAACAATAAATTGTAAAATAAGTGATGTATTAGCAACTTAAA
This sequence comes from Xestia sexstrigata, assembly GCA_941918905.2. Taxonomy (NCBI): domain Eukaryota; kingdom Metazoa; phylum Arthropoda; class Insecta; order Lepidoptera; family Noctuidae; genus Xestia; species Xestia sexstrigata. The sequence continues at coordinate 7,174,274 of OW799221.2, forward strand.
CAAGTTTACCACAATGTTTTTTATGGGCCAATACCAGGCATTTTTAATAAATAAAAAGAGTTTTGTATTTCATGCATATTCCCTATTGTTGACAAACATAATTTTAGCCTCTATCTCCTATTTTATCCACAAAACTTCGAAACCGTTCAGTCAAGGCTATCGGTCCCGAATGACGTATTTTAGCTCGTGGGTTTAAACCCAAGCGCAAAGTTTGTCATCATCATCTGCCTCGCCTTTTCCCAACTATGTTAGGGTCGGCTTACAGTCTAACCGGATGCAGCTGAATACCAGTATTTTACATAGAGCGACTGCCTATCTGACCTCTACAACCCTTTTAGTACTGGGTAATACGATATACCCCTTGGTAAGACTGGTTGTCAGACTTTAAGGGCCAAAAATTAACCAAGCGCAAAGTTTGTGCAGTGATATTTTTTTAAATCGGACATATTCTAGAACAAAAAATTGGAAGCCGTGTAACATTCTACCACGGGCCTGGACTCGGCGATCTGAGTGGCGCAGCGGTACTGAGGCTGCCTTACGTTCTAAGGGTCCCGGGTTCGAATCCTGGTATTAACAAATGTTTGTGTGATGAACATGATCATTTGTTTCAAATCATGGATGTTTATGTGTATAATAAGTATGTATTTACAAGCAAACAATATAAAGGGTGTAAAACACCTCTTAACGAAGCCGAAAGGCACTTGTTCTCCTCATCATTGCGATAATTTTTTTGTTCTACACCATACCTGGGAACCTTTTAGTTACGGAGATATTGGGGGTCAAAGTTCCAAGCTTTTTTTTAAATACAAGTTTTTAATGTAAGATTTATACTTTAAACACCTCCACGACCCCAGTACTATTCAATCCATCCATCAGCACAATGTCTTGAGTACGGTACGTTGAGTTCTATCACAAAACATGATTTTTCACCCCAAAAAAAAAAGTCGTTTCCCAGCAATAATTTCTTTTGTAAAGTTACTTAGTTTGTTGTACAGAATGCTTGGTTGACGGCTTCGTGATGAGGTCTTTTACACCCTGTATGTAGTATAAATCTTAGTGTGGCACTAGATGGCGCTGTGTGTAGTGTCCAGCGATATTTATTTTGTTTATTTATTTACAGGTCCAGGCCTAGTTTGGGGGTTAGAATCAGATTTGTGGAAATACACTCGTGTGCTTTCTTATTGTGACTAACTTGTAACACGTATTTATTTTTAGCTCAGTTAGTGCATTAGGATGAGCACAATCGACCTTTGTTTTGACAAGATATTTAACTAAGGACTGCCTCGTTGGTCGAGTGGAAGTGTCAAATAAATGTTATTATTTATTATATTTGTCCAGGTACCCCCATGCAAAGTGCAGCGAAAGCCCCTTACTTGGCGAGGTTCAGGGTGCGGAAGTACGGCATCGATGAGATGGAAGCCGTCGCCATGGCCATATCCGCAGGAGAGGATCCTCCTTCAGTAAGTATCAAGATACACCTATACCATAATAAATAGGCAAAATGTCTCTGTAAGTTTGTAGCGGGTAATCTTCGGAACTACTGCTCCGATTCCGAAAACTCTTTCACTAGCGGGAAGCTACATTGTCCCCGAGTGTTATAGGCTACATTTAAAATCAGTTAATTTCCGTACATAACGGGAACGAGCCGCGAGTAAAATCTAGTGTCCAATACAGTCAGATACATATCCAAATCAACTTACTAAATAATCAGAAGGTTTTATTCAGAACAAAACATGTCTATTATGAAACCGAGTTTTATTTCAAAATAAATTTGTAGGAACGCACATTTTGTAATGTTTTGTAATGGATATATTTTTTTTATCTATTGACGAAATGAGAGCAAACCATCATTTATACAGGGTGTAATCGGACCTTTCACGAAGCCGTCAACCAAGCATTCTGTACATCAAGCTAAGTAACTCTAACGCAAAAATTAGAGCCGGGAAGCGACTTTTTTTTGGGGTGAAATATCACGTTTTACTGTAAAACTCGATGTAACGCACTGAAAACATTGTGCTGATGGACACATTTAACAGTAAACGGGTTATTTAAGGAGGTTTTCAAATAAAGTTATGACCTTAAAAACTATTATTTGGAAAAAAATCTTGTGAATAATTGGAACTTTGATCTCCAATATCTCCGTAACTAGAAGGCTCCCAGTTATGGTCCAATACAAAAAAATGATCGCAATGACGGGGAGAATAAGTGCCTTTCGGCTTCGTTAAGGGTCTATTTACACCCTTTATAATTTTGGCAAAGCGAAGTCAGATGTTTTATTTAAAGTTAAATTGTAACTTGTTCCTTAAAACAGAGTCTTCTAAAATATTTTAACGTCGGTCATCGCCGTTCTACTGCTGAACTTGTACTCGTAAGTTTTTGTGTGAACAATAAATAAGTATCGCTGGAAATTACACACAGCGCCATCTAGTGCCACACTAAGCAACGAAGCTTGTGTCGTGGACACCTGATTGTTGATATATTACATAGACACTTTTTGTTTGTAAATACATATAAACATACAATGAGTTCCCATATGAATTCCCGTCCATTAGAAACTTGGCTAAAGTCCAGAGCTGGACTAAACAGATACGTGATCTTTTTAAACACGCATTTATATGCTTCACCTGTAACTAACTGTGTAAAAAAATATTTAAAGTTTTTTGACTCACATCCCGGTTTCCGATTGTGCTGAAATTGTGTATACATGTTCAGTTTGGATGACAATGCATGGTTAGTTATGTGACGCCAATCGTCAGTCTAAATCCAATATGGCGGACTCCCAAAGATCGCGGACTCTATATTTTTTATGCATTCCCATGATATGGATATTTGGGTATCAAACGAAAGGCTTTGCTGAAAAAAATACGAGAACGCGCGTTTCTAGTTTTTTTTTCACTATTATATTCATTTGAACTCGTTCAAGGCTAATAAAAAAATCATAATGTTAATGTCAAATATAAATGGAAATCTAATGATTAATTTGTATTTTCCCTTATTCTACACTAATATTATAAAAAGGAAAGTTATAAGTATTTTTGTATGTAACGAATTAACTTAAAAACTACTGGACCGATTTCAAAAAATCTTATGCCGGTAGAAAGCTATATTATCACTGAGTAACATAAGCTATAAATTATATTGATATCATACAAATTAGCCGAGTTATCACAATTTTCGCGGACGAAGTCGCGGGTAAAGTGCTAGTGAGAAATAAATAGGTAATGTCCACTTTTTAACCAAACAGGAAGATGGCAAAGACCGGTTCACCGGCATAGCAGCGGAAGTGTGGCAGGCGGCCATCTTTAAAGTAGGAGATGACGTCAGGCAGGACATGTTGGCGCTGCAAGTCATATCGCTGTTCAAGAACATCTTCCAACAAGTTGGGCTAGATCTGTACCTGTTCCCGTACAAAGTCGTCGCTACTGCGCCTGGGGTGAGTATTTGTAATCACACTAATGTAAAGGCGAAAGTTTGTATGTATGTATGTTTGTTACTCCTTCACGCCCAAACGGCTTAACAGATTTGAATGAAATTTAGCACACAGATAGTTTATGACCTGGATTAACACATAGGATACTTTTTATCCCGGTAGTGTGATCCCGTGGGACAATTATCGAACTCCACGCGGGCGAAGCCACGGGCATAAACTAGTATAGTTATATTATGGGGATAGGTGTTGTGTCCTTAAAGTTATTGCAAACCAATTTGGGAATAGAAACCTAAGTTTTGTCAACTAAATTTGACTATTACCCCACTTACTAAAAGATCCAAGCAACACATGCCCATACCACGACAATCGATTACCACACAACTTTTCAGTCGCCGGCGCCACTTTTAGACTTCCTCAAAACTATTCATTTCTTATTTTATCCATTTGCGTAACACCTTTCATCGCCCTTAGCATCCTCATCTCCGCGACATGCAAATGCCTTTCATTCATCCCTTTTGTGGCCCAACATTCTGATCCATACAAGACAGCAGGTCTAACCATTGTTTTATAAATCTTCTCCTTAAGTTTAAGGAGTCGCTGCAAAATATCTCTAAATCATTGAAAATAAAGTTGTTATTCCTTTGCACATAATTTCAGTGTGGCGTGATAGAATGCGTGCCTAACGCGAAGTCTCGCGACCAACTCGGAAGACAGACCGATATCGGCATGTACGAGTACTTCATTAAGAAATACGGAGACGAGACCACTAGAGAGTTTCAAGTATGTACAGACACCAATATTTTATTTATTGGAATTCCTTATCGCGGATTCTCTTCAACTCTTAATTTTAACGAATGTTGTGTATATTTTTAATATTTATTATTTTGTGTAATGATTGTTTGTTAAATATGATTTCAGTGTATATTTAGATGTGTTGCTGGTGTAGTTGTTTCAGTACTATTGTTTTGTTTGATGGTTATAATTAGATGTATGTATGGTGTAGGTAATTCTATTATTTGTTTGTGTTACCTAGTTGTTCATTTTAATGAACTTAATGAAAAAAAAAAAATAATAATTTGCATGCTATTCTTATGGCGGAATGTGTCCTGCTCTATAACTTTTATAATATCCTGAATATACCACATTTTTTGCAAATACTTACTTACACTAACGAATGAACAATGTATTGTAGGCCGCCCGCCGTTGTTTCGTGACGTCAATGGCCGCGTACAGCGTGATAGGTTTCCTGCTGCAGATCAAAGACAGACACAACGGCAACATCATGCTGGACGTGGACGGACATATCATACATATAGGTATACACTTTGCTAATAAACTACAGTCATTTATTTACGGCAATGGCCGTCAAGGAGATACACATTATTGCACATACTCGTAAATCATCATCTGCCTAGCCTTCCTTATCCCAACTATGTTGGGGTCGGCTTCCAGTCTAATCGGATGCAGCTGAACACCATTATTTTACATGGAGCGACTGCCTATCTGAGCTCCACAACCCAGTTGGTACTGGGTAATACGATATCCCTTGGTGAGACTGGTTGTCAGACTTTTTGGGCCACTGACTACCTGTAACGACTGTCAAAGATCTACAAATGACAGCCGGGACCAACGGCTTAACGTGCTTTCCGAGGCTCGGAGGAAACTCGGTATGTAAGAGTGGTCACCCATCCACAGACCAACCTAGGCAAGCACGGCTTAACCTAAAGATCGACCCGAGCGGCTGTTATTATTTAGCCACAAGCTCCTCTTCTCTCCTCTCCTCTCATTCATAAAATCTTCAGTCGAGTAATAACATTTACTTAAAAGAAAGTTAGTACCCAAAACCAATAAAGACAAAAGTAAAATTCAGTAACGACATTAATTTTCCAGATTTCGGCTTCATGTTCGAGTCATCGCCCGGCGGTAACCTAGGGTTCGAGCCGGATATCAAACTGACTGATGAGATGGTGATGGTCATGGGAGGCAAGATGGAAGCCCCTCCATTCAGATGGTTCTGCGAGCTCTGCGTACAAGCCTTCCTCGCTGTCAGGTGAATATGGACTTTATTGTATAGTGTTAAGGTAGATTAATGTTTGATGAGTTGGCGATGGTCATGGGAGGCAAGATGGAAGCCCCTCCATTCAGATGGTTCTGCGAGCTCTGCGTACAAGCCTTCCTCGCTGTCAGGTGAATATGGACTTTATTGTATAGTGTTAAGGTAGATTAATGTTTGATGAGTTGGCGATGGTCATGGGAGGCAAGATGGAAGCCCCTCCATTCAGATGGTTCTGCGAGCTCTGCGTACAAGCCTTCCTCGCTGTCAGGTGAATATGGACTTTATTGTATAGTGTTAAGGTAGATTAATGTTTGATGAGTTGGCGATGGTCATGGGAGGCAAGATGGAAGCCCCTCCATTCAGATGGTTCTGCGAGCTCTGCGTACAAGCCTTCCTCGCTGTCAGGTGAATATGGACTTTATTGTATAGTGTTAAGGTAGATTAATGTTTGATGAGTTGGCGATGGTCATGGGAGGCAAGATGGAAGCCCCTCCATTCAGATGGTTCTGCGAGCTCTGCGTGCAAGCCTTCCTCGCTGTCAGGTGAATATGGACTTTATTGTATAGTGTAAAGGTAGATTAATGTTTGATGAGATGGCGATGGACATGGGAGGCAAGATGGAAGCCCCTCTCTACAGATGGTTAGCTGATTATGGACTTTATTGCATTCAAATAATGTCCAAATGACTTTACTACAGTATTCATCAAAATCAAAATATTTTATTTCACATATTCCTACATGGGCACTTATAAAACGTCGGAAAGGTGCATCGTCATCTACCTAGCTTTTCCCAACTATGTTGGGGTCGTTCACATGCAGCTGAATTCCATTATTTTACATTATTCAGTTCAGCATTATTTATTTATATTTAAGTTCAGGAGAATCAAAAGCTTTAAGAAAAGGATAAAATAAACAACACGGAGGTAATTACAGGTTCTCATTATTTTTAACTTTATTGTGCAAATGTCCTTGATATGGGTACTTGGTTCTTAATGCCTTAAGCCAGAGTTCATCTTAGCTTGACTGCGTAAACTATAACAGGGTATGAAAGTTTAAAACGGTCATAAAAACTTGAGAAATTTATGCCTAGCTTCTGCCCGCGGCTTCGCCCGCGTGAAGTTCGATAATTGTCCCATTGGATCTTACAACCGGGATAAAAAGTATCCTGTGTTAATCCAGGTTATAAACTATATGTCTGCAAAATTTCATCCAATTCCGTTCAGCAGTTTTTGCGTTGCAAAGAGTAACAAACATACACACATACTCGCACACATACAAACTTTCGCCTTAAAATATTAGTGTGATAATTACATTTACTATATTATGCTAGCTAGTAATGTGCCTTCCTGACTCCACCTTCTCTCCTTCCAGGCCATACCAAGAAGCAATAATATCAATGGTGTCCCTAATGCTGGACACAGGCCTCCCCTGCTTCAGAGGCCAAACGATCCGCCTGCTGCGCTCCAGGTTCGCGCCCAACTCCACCGAGAAGGAGGCCGCAGCGTACATGCTGTCCGTCATTAGGAACTCCTTCCTGAACTTTAGAACTAGGACCTATGATATGATACAGTATTATCAGAATCAAATTCCTTATTAGATTGTGTTTTTTTGATTTTAGGAGTTTAATTTTTAAAGGTGTTATTGGAATTACTGAGAACATCTCAAGGGGTCTTTGTATGTACTTAACATTAACAAGAACTTTTCCTATGGAGCCAAATAAATTAAATCAGTTGTTTGCTAGATTTTGTCGAGTTATGCGTACAAATAATATAATAAGAATTTCAAACAAATTATTGAATGGCTTGACTCCAAAACTACATTAGGTTAGAGTACCTTTATTTCAAAAGCCTATTAAATCTACCAAAGAGAACAATTTTTCAAAAAATATTCATCTGTTAGCGAAGTAGACACAATAGTTTAACAATGATGTCAGACCGATTCGGTCGGGCTTCACAGACGAAGGGTAAAAACAAATGTAGCAGCTGATTTTTGTTTGGCGATATCGGGTTGGCCCCGTAAAAGGTGTTTATAATGACGACTTCAAAGAGCCTTTACGGGTTTTTAGTTATTTAAATTAAATACTACACTATTAACCTGCAATGGCCACTTACCATCTGTTCTCGTAGTCTCATTTTTCATGAAAAAATCTAAAGAATTACTATGTATGATAGTACGTCGCATCTTTTGAGGCGGTGAACGAAGCTACATTCGGGCGGCAAAATCTATGTAAAAATGGCTTCGGGATCAGCTTTGTTATTCAAAATTACTATCGAATCGAAATTCGACCCAAACAGGGGTGTAGGTCTACTTGATTGCACATTGTAGTCAATTTTGGTGATGTTGAGTGAAAATTATGGTTTTTCCTACTCCTCCACTATACTGCTCTAATTAATTTGGTTGCGGGATCCAAGACAGTTAAATTCATTCTCTGGGACTTCGTCGAGTTTCATTGTCTCGGCGCTTTTCTGGCGGTCGCCACTGTTGATTCTGGCTTTCAGGAGTTACAGTGGTTTGGGAATAGTGTCAGGACATGTCTCAAAAAAAAAAATATTGGTGATGGCAAAAAACAGTGATTTGGGTTTGGCGATTTAAATTACTATGGAACGCTTTGTTTTTCCTATAATCAGCACTTTTATTGTGATTTCTGAAGGTTATTTAGGAGAACAATATAGGATGGAATACATCAACGCACAAACGCATCCCACATATTCAGTATATCATTCTGAACCACACAAAATTTCTATGTTCGATTCTATGGTTTGTGTGTTATTACAGTACTTATCCGTAAATTGTTTTTGTTACGTAACGGCTTTGTAGAGTTTTGTCTATGTCACTCATATACACGGTGTAAGAGACCACTAACTGACATTTAGCCCCATATTGTGAATCATATTCCTCCTACATTTTTTTTCTCGTTTTTTTCAGTTACTATTCCTTTATTTCAATGTAAGATTACATTATCTGTACGCAGCACTCCATTTATGTAAATAATACGGCTAAAATATAAAAAAAAAAAATTGGATGTTGAAAAACTCTAACGAACGACTGCCTAGCTACAGAGATCATCGAACTCGTCGTCGCGCTTGCCGTTCGTTACGTGCATTTTGCTACGGTGCGTATGAGGAAATAATAAAACAAAACAAATTTATTGGACTCCCGTAACTTTCCCGAAATAATTTCTTGTACTGGTCACCTTGGTATCACATACTGAATTCACCCTATCGGTTTGTGGAGGGATCTCCCTTACAACCTGTATGTTTAACTATTTCTTTCTAAGACCTTGTTTTGCAAACGGGTTCTGTACAACCAACAGCACATCAGTGTTAACCGTTTGATATTGACAGCAGTTTTATGTTGTAGCAGTAAAGGTCATTTTCCTAGCTCGTGTCTGACGTTGTACTTTTGGTAAATAAAATCGAAGAATCTTTAAAATAAAACGCCATCTATATTTTATTAAGCACACCTACTTATTATCCTGCGAATTGACAACATTTAGATTTATAGTGAACTACTATCGAGGAAAAACAGTTTTTGAAATAATAAAAAAGAAAAACCTTTTTAGTAAAATGTTTAGCCAAAAATATCTTTGGTAAATTCTGTATATTTGTTTTCAAACATTAAAATTATTATGTACATTAACATACTAGAACTATATATAATTACAAAAATAAATGAATAAATAATTAAAATTTCAATAATATCAAAATATAATCGACAGATTTCAATATGTAAATTTTGATTGAATTACCTTAAAATAGTTGAAAATTCCTGTAATCATATTAATCAGTTAATAAACTCAATGTTTTTAATAATACGTCGAATTACATTATTTTTGTCAATTTGGTCCACAAACCCTTAAAACTATGATTATTATTTGATATTTACTGCGACTATACTGGCAGATATCACACAGTGAAAAATTTATAAAATCTAAGGTAGACGCGCTGGGAAGAGATTTTTATACAAAATTTCTATAAAGCACGCAAATGTGTCCTTTTCATATCAAAAGTTAGTGCTTTGCTTACCGAAGCAAGTAGTCTGACGGTTAATTACCGCCCTGCAAACGAGGCTTTTTTTTTTTTTTTCAACGCGTTCTAGAGAGTTCTTGGAAACAATTTTTTTTTAATCCCTCAAAAAGAAAACCTCTCATTTATTTCTTACCTAAATCTAAAGGACAGCTTTTATGTGATTTTTTAGAATGTCATATGCAAGGTCTCAGGTTTTGTCACAATTTACCGCCCAATCATTCAGATGGCCGTTTTCACCAACATCAGACAGCTAAATTTAATACGTAGGTAAACATACAACACACATATGCACACTCACATGCATTTTTACCCTATTTTCGAAGGCTTATTCTACCCTGCGAACCAAGCATTCCAAAAGTTTCCCCCAGGTTTCACAACCAAACTTTAGGTCCAAAACTTACTATATAATACCTAAGTGAATAAACTTTCAGCTACTCACTGGCGAGCAAATAGAGTCATATAGAGTCATATAGTCATAGAGTCAGAGTCAGAGTCAGTACGAAAGTCCAAGATTCAGTAAGTTGAAAGATGTGCCACTCACCGTACTAAAGTTGCCCTAAAATTGTTTTATATGATTTTTAGCATCAGTTAGCAATATTTAGGAATCGAAATATGATTATTTTTAACGCGGTAGGGCGAATCGGACGTTTTTTTTAATATTTGGCGAAATTTGTCTGCCTAGCGCGTTTTGTAACATACTTGTCTTATTGTAAATACAATAAATATTGGACACCTAAAATTATTATTAAAAATACAATCAGTATACCTATCAGATTTGTATCAAAATTCGTATACATAGAACACCGAGATTTTAACATTTAAAAAAAGGTTTATAGTTAATTGTTATTAAATAGACATTTATTATTACATCATTTATACTATAATTTAGTCGTGCCACCTAAAGAATTAAACAGCTGAAGTTTGAACTAAAGTCAAAACTATTGCAATTTTATACAAAAATTAACTTTGATAGCACCAGAATAAAGATAATATTTAAGTAATGTCATAATATCCAAAATAACATCATACAATTTCAATTGCAATAGAAAACGACATAAGTGCGCTTTACATAAAGTTCTAATCAGAAGCATATGATATGATTCTTAAAAAAAAAAGAAATTCATAGAGAAAAAAAATAGATTTAAATTAAAAAAGGAATAGTTTTAGTTGATTGGGGTTGAGAATTAGGATGTCGAAAAGGTGAAAGGATTTGATTTATTAAATAATATAATGGGTTTTAAGGAAAAAATAAGTACCTATATTAATGTGTAAAACAGTTTGGTGAGTCTTTTAACCATTTTTTTTTATTATGATCGTGATTTGTTGGTGGTGAAAGTGTTTAGTTTCAATTTAATTGTACTTATTTTAGCCAAAAGTTAATTTAAAAGGTAGAAAGTTTTGTTAAAGAGGTATGGGGACGGATTTGGACAAAAAATGGGGGACAGAGATTCTTTTGTAGAAATAAATATTATCGGTGTTTACAAGAGTGAACATAAACTCTTGCTCTATTATATAAAGAGTTACAAAAAAACTATGTGTATTCTGAAATTGAGGTAATAATTAAGTCTTAAAATTTGGTAGTTTGGTGATCTTTTTCCTCATGGTATTTTGGATTACGGGAAAAAGGTTTATTAAGATATAGAAACTTATAACCTAACATCAATATAATATTTTTGAATCTTAAAGACTATAAATAGGTACTGAATATATTAATATCAAAGGGGAGGCCTTTGCCCAGCAGTGGGACTCCATATAGACTAGAAAAAAAAATATATATATATATATGTATACTATTATCAAACCTAACTTAGCTGAAACTAGTTATGAAGCTTTGCCATCAATATAACCACAAAGAAAAATTTAATTTAAGGACATGCGTTATACACAGAAGAGCTAAGTTATTTCTAACTTACGAAATATAATATACAGGTTCAAAAACTAAACTAACATGGGTCATTATCTGCCCAGCATTTTCCCAACTATGTTCATGGTCGGCTTCCAGTCTTACTGAATTCCAGTATTTTACATGGAACGAATGTTTATTTGACGTCTGCAACCCAGTTAGTACTGGGTAATACGATACCCCTTGGTGAGACTGGTTGTCAGACTTTCGGGCCACTGATTACCTGTAACGACTGTCAAAGATTGACAAATGACAGCCGGGACCAACGGGTAGCGTGCTTTCCGATGCACGGAGGAAACTCGGTATGTAATGGGTCACCCATCCACGGACCAACCTAAACTAACAACGGTTTTCGACCCAAAAAAAACATCTAAGTACCCTTTTTTGTTTTATCATGTGTAAGTATCTGTCACATGTGTTGAATTTTTGACCCTGTATATTCATTACATACCAGAAATTACGTATAAGTAAAACAATAAATAAAATAATCTCCTGAAACTAAATTGTAACAGCCTGTATCATGTTACCATAGTTCTAATAATATATCAATAAATTATAAAACATGATTATCAATTATATATTAGTCAAGCCGTTTTGAATGTTTATGTATCTAAGTGAATAAAAAGAATCTATTTATTGTACGACTAGTACTTAGAAGATTTTAGGCCAATTTCTAAAAAAAATCTTTGTTGTGTTTTTATTAAATAGAAATACCGTTTGAAAAAAAAAAAAAACAATTTTTTCATATTGTAATTTACCGTAACAAAAAGATTTCGATTTTTCAAAGTGATCGCAAACTTTTTTGATGTGTGTATGTTACTGGTTTTAATATAAGCAAGGATTAATATGTTCGTATTTTATTCATTTTTACTTTTATTTAAACAAGTTTTAAGTAGGTATGCTCCTTTCCAAGAACACTTAACACCCATGTCTATATACAAGTCGTGATTACTTGAGTAAAAGTCATCATTTAAGATACGATTTTTATTCTGTAGTTTAGTACTTGCTTGAAGTTTAGAACTGTCAGAAGTTTGAGTTCTTACCTTTGCTTTCTTTGACGGTTCTTACTTCGTTTAAATAGGGATGATGACTGACTAAAAAAATATGATTTTGTTTAGTCCGTCAGTTAGATTATCAAAAAATATTCACAATGTAAAATGTCACACGAGTTTTCGACGCACACAATTACTTAAACTCAAGTAATTACTTTAATTTGACTATAGATACACCTAAGTGACAGATGAATGACTGCCTAAATATGTTTGCACTAATGGAATTTCAACTCAACAGAGCACTTTAGTTCAGGAATTTTGGTTTCTCAAACTGTTAAAAGAATGGATATAAGTCCTGTTTATTGTTCAGGCATTTTGATTTCACAAAGTGTTAACAGAATGGACATAAGTCCTGTTTATTTTTAGTTAATATCCATGACAAATAAAACACTATTTGTTATCAGTCAGAAAGAACCTCCTCCTTTTTTGAAGTTGGTTAAAAAAACAAAGATTTTAAAATACACATCCCGTTTTAAAGCTTATGTAATATTTTTAAAACACTGATCATTTATTAACTAAATTGTATTATTTTTAATAGAAAAAAATTGAGTTTTTATTATACACCACCAACCAAAAATCCTTGCTTATGTAAACTGTATCCTATCCATAATTATTATTGTGATCAAAGTGTGTTTTTTACTTGTCTTCTAAGGTAAACAAATAAGGTGATAAGCAATTTAATTTTTTGATACAAAGAAACGTTACAGTACAGACGCCAGAACATCAAGCTACCCGAAACTTTCAAATTTTCCCAATCAACCTTGAACCTAATGCTTTAGCGATAAAGTTAAAAGTCTATTAAGAGAAATTTGACAGATCGTAGCAGCTCGATGTGCTGGCGTTTGTAGCGTCGTCAGTGCGCTCGGCCGATAGGTTTCTTTTCACTCATTATTTCTATACAAAGTCAACGGGGCGAGGCTAGAGAGCGTTTCTATGTTGTAAGTGCAAGCAAAAATAAGCTTAGTGGTGGTCAGGCGGGAGTGTCCTCGATAGTACATTCGAAACAGTTTTTGACATCAAACGTCTCATAAATCGATAAAAAACCGTCTGCACGCACGGAAAAGTGTCACACCGTTCCGCCAGTCACGTTTCGCCTGACTCATCAACGCCCACCCCTTGGACCTAGAAAACTGAAATTTTGCACAGTGGTTTCCTTTATAATGTATACGAGGAACAAGGAAGGATTTTTTATTTATTAATGTAATCCAAAGCATAGCTTACGAAAACCAAGACTTTCATATACTTACTAATCTTAGTTTGTTATAGATGCCAAAACGTATAATTTTACGAGTCCGTGCCCTATTTGTTTACCAAACGAGATATATAAGGAGAAATACACTTACAGTTTGGCCGTGAGAGAATGCGTTCCTGACAGGTCGTGAGCGAAAACGCGATGTAACTTTGAAGTGGCGAAGAATGTACGATAAACATATAACTATCATTTTAAAAGATCATATTATTAAAAACGATAAAATTAAATCAAGTAACAATAAATGTTATTTCGCGCTAAATTTATGTAAGTACCATCTGACAGACGTCAGAAACGCATTCTCTCAGCGGCCAAACTGTAGTACGGTCGAACAAGCTATTTGGTTTACATTTTACAATGTAATTTGTTGGTTAAACTGTAAACCAACTAGCTTGTTCGACCGTACCTATATGTTAAGTGTTGTGTTATAAAATTGTATATATTATTGTTGATGGTACTTTTCTTACATTCCTCTGGATTATTCATGTTTGAACGAATATATCTGGTTAAGGTGTCTGATGTGTTTTATTTCTTATTTTGTTTTCAGAAAATATTTGATGGCTAGAACTTTTAGTTAACAACTAGCATATAACCTGAAAACTAGGTCTAACGCCCGTTACACGCTACATACAACTATAAAGCAAACATATCACAGCACAATGTCTCTAAAATTGGTCCAGCCGTTTCGGAGATTAGCCGGAGCAAACAGACAGACAAAAATTGAAAAAAATGTGTTTTTGTTATAAGTGCCGTATATATTTTCATATGCATTCAGTAAAAAGCTGTTATTTTGATATTACAAACATACACTTCAATTTTATTTATTTGTAAGTATAGAGTATAGATTGAATACTTAGATGATTTTCAGCCGGTATGAAAAGACTTCGTCAGTTTCAGGTGTCGGCTAGGCTAGATAACGGGCATAAACCTACTTTAAAAACTATACCTACGTTTTCATAAGACTTGGCGTTTAATAAACGATCGGAAATATTTTTGCTAGACCTTGTAGTTTTTATCACATCAAAATAGATAGACTAAGAAAGTTTGAAGTGCTAAAATATATTCGTGAACACATTACGATGTAGGTACGACATAGTAAGAATTTTAACATTTAGGTAAATGTGTAATTTTGACAAACAACGTGGTACCCACGTTTGGCTTCGCCGCAGTCTGGTTAAATAAATATCACACCGACAGTCTTAAATTGTACAATCACAACAAAATTATGCTGCCTACTCATTGGCATAGGAATTCGAAACACACTGACATACAGATATACAATAAGGGACCTCGTGCACTACACGCTGGACGTCGGAGCTTCTGCAGTCAAAAGTGGCCATGACCACGACTTTTGGCTGCAGAAGCTCCGACGTCCGACCAGTTTTGTCCAAAATGGCGGCTGGTTATGCGACAAAGTGGTAGTGCGCGAGGTCGCTTACATGACACCTACTTACATATGGAATGCAATAAAGATTTGAGATTTACTTCTCATTTATATTGTACTTACTTAGCTTAGTTCGGAGAATCATTTCGGAATACTTTTAACCACAAATAGTCATTAGACCCAGGTACACCTTGAATAATCCAGGTCCCGGTGCCATGGATGTCCAACTCACCAGACACCCAATTGGATGAAGCAGCGAGCTCTTCTTGTACTTGTTCGCCTGTCTCTTCTTGGTCGCCTGTCTCTTCTTGTTCGCCTGTCTCTTCTTGTTCGCCTATCTCTTCTTGTTCGCCTATCTCTTCTTGTTCGCCTGTCTCTTCTTGTTCGCCTATCTCTTCTTGTTCGCCTCTCTCTTCTTGTTCGCCTGTCTCTTCTTGTTCGCCTGTCTCTTCTTGTTCGCCTGTCTCTTCTTGTTCGCCTGTCTCTTCTTGTTCGCCAGTCTCGACGGACGACAGAGGCGCAGGTTCTTGGGGCGGTTCAGTAGGTGACGCGGGTTCCAGGGACAAAGCAGTTGCCTTGGGCGACACAGGCGCCTGAGGCGAAGCAGGTTCTTCTGGAAAAGCAGGAGCCACCCATCCAAAAGGTATGGGTGGGTGGTAAAGTATGGGTGGCGAAAACGGTTGGTCAAGAATAGAAGCTGGCCCCTGCATCATAATCACCGGAAACTGTTGAGGTTCTTGTGGTGGGTACATTGTAACACCATGTGCCGGGTACACCGGTACTAGATTGTGTTGAACTTCGATCGGCGGTGGCCATGTTGGAGGAAAGTGGTCGTACCCATAATTTGTATACAACCACTCGCGCCTATCCATTTAGGTACGTCTTTTTTTATTTTTTGTTACAAAATGGGCCTAGTCTTGACCTCGATCACGTCTGTCAACTGTCAACTGCAACTTTTATGTTCAAGCACTAGGCTACAAACGAAAATTTTCAAAATACGTAATTAGCACTTTGTCCGTAATTATTTCTCACCATTATTTATAAAAAAAAAAAAAAAAAAAACGAAAATTGGCACAACTCGCACTGGTAAGTGTGGAAAAACTAAATTGTTCAATGTTTGTTACCAACCGAATTTTGAAGAAAATTATAAATTTAAATTCGTCGATAAATAAAATTGGAATTAGTCTTTCAATCAGCAAAATGTCTTTGTCCCAGCACTAGTAAGGTAAATAAGAATAAGATTGCCACACACACGTCTTTCGTTACACACGCGACTGATCAGACGAACGCTACGTTTCACAGCGTCACCGTTTTAGCAAATCCAAGTCCATGTCTTCCAAGTCCAATCTTTAATAATTATTATTCAGGAACTTTGATAAATGTCTAGCAAGCCCGATGCCGGAAACTATTGATTCATGAAAATTGCACAAGAAGCTTCGGGCAAAGGGAAGGGGGGACGGGATCTGACAACCAATTACGGCTCGCCGGGAACTTTGAATTTTGGCGGGATTCAACTAATATTTGCTTAAACGATCCGACAGCTTCATCTCTCAAACGGTTCATTTTATGAATTCAGGTGCAGTATATAATGAATACCAAGTGAACCAACGCACATGTTTATGCCAATTTTTTTTTAACTTTATGTTCTAAATCTAATAATCTGTAGGTAGCTAATATGACACTTTTTCCAAGTTTATTTTTATTATCAAGCTATAAGTAGGTACTTAAGTCATAAATGCGAGATAAGTTAATAAGTAGCGGCTACTCGCACAAAGAAGCATTGGTTTTTTATACATATTATGTTTATTAACCCTTTATATGTCTATGTCCAATATATGGCCAGAGCCTTAAAAAGGGTTAACCCTTTTTAAGGCTCTGGCCATATATTGTAATAATCCAAAGTAGTTCGGCTCGTGGGCTAATTACTAGACTATCGATTGGGTATAGAGATGTGAGACTGCATAGCAAGAAAAATGTAGTAGGTAACACACTAGGGAAACTTGACAGTAAATAGTATCTACCTACTTTTAACCGACTTGTAAAAAGGTTCTCAACTCTGCAGTATTTTTGTTTGTTACGTCACAACTCCGTGATTACGGGCCCGATTTAGAGGTCACGTTCAGGAATTTGTTTATCATTTGTATAATATACATACCTATAAACATAAAGGATGTACAAAAATCTCTTAACGAAGTCGAAAGGCACTTGTTCTCCTCGTCATTGCGATCATTCTTTTGTTCTACATCATACCTGGGAACCTTCTAGTTACGGAGATATTGGGGATCAAAGTTCCAACTTTTTGACCAATTTTTAATGTAAGATTTTGACTTTAAACACCTCCACGACCCCCGTACTATTCAATCCATCCATCAGCACAATGTTTTGAGTGCATTACATTGAGTTCTACCACAAAACATAATTTTTCACCCCAAAAAAAAGTCGTTTCCCAGCAATATTTTTTGCGTAAAGTTACTTAGTTTGATGTACAGAATGCTTGGTTGACGGCTTCGTGATGAGGTCTTTTACACCCTGTATACATACCACAACTATAAAGGCTAAAATAAACTAGTAGTTACCTTCTCACGCCACGGGTATCGATAAATAGGGTCCGTTACATAACTTCGAAAGTCACTAGGACACAGGCCACAAGTAGACCATGATCTGGGTTTTTTTGTACATTCTCATGCGAAGCAGGGCAAACCGCGGGTAAATGTTTATAAGTATCAATAAAATCAAATTCCCTACTGTAAATTATTTATTCAAAATTCATATCATAACATTCTATATAGGACAAGTAGAATTCTACTTTTTTCAAACACTTCTTCACTTTGCTTACATCTAAATTAGGTAAATGTTCCTTTTCATGCTCTGGGAACTTTCTAGAAAACTCGACTTTTTCTTTTACAGTCTTTTCTTCAGGTTCTTGTTTTCCTTTAGATTTGGCCTTGGTTAGTATGTGGTGTAAATGTGATAGAGCTGCTTGGCAATAGTATTTCTCGTTCTCTTCACTGGGTCCTCTGATAATTAGGAATGTGTCCTTTTTCATTACCGTGAGACTAGATTCGTCAGTTTCAATGAGCTCACTCTGAAATAAAAATAATAATAATTAAGTTAGTACAGTCAGCTGACCAATGTGGGTACTCCCTTTGAAAGCACCTACGTTCGAAGCTGGGGTACCCAATTGATGCAGCCCACTGTACTTAATGATAGGATTTTTAAAGAAGAAATTGTGAAGTTTTTGAAAAACATTAGCCTGGTGGAAACATTTTAGATTAATCAGGATTCGGTGCTACATACAGAGTGGAATGGAAAATGACACACAAACAGTTTCCCTGTATTCAGTACATCATTTGGAGTCCCCAATATAGAAACTTTTAATTGTTTTTTTTTTTTTATTTTTTTTTTTAAAGTGCAGTCTAAAGTTTTTTTTTAATTACTGTTGAAAAAGGGGGTCTTCGGAACGATGTACTGAATATTTGGGATAATCTATTTTTGAGTCATTTATTCAAGTATTACATAACGCAATTTTTGGAGATTTTTGACCCCCCCTCCCCCTATGTAACGCGCCGTAACGTTTTTCTGTACCCCGTTTCTCCCTAGTGAAACGTTACGTAACCACCAAAGTCACAATTATGTGGCGTAAAGTACCGGGAAGTCGCTAAAATACCTTTGTTATTCAGAAGGGTTAAAAAAAAACAATGTTACGTAATGCGTAGTTCAAACCCCCCCCTCCCACCCCTGTAACGCATCGTAACGTTTTAAAAGACTCCCCCCCTCCCCCCAAATTTGTTACGTAATACTTGAACGCCCCCTTGTATATTGTGAGGGAAATTTTGCTTGAATCATCTTCCTGCTATTGTCTCATCGTTTTTGCCTGAATGTCCCACACAAAATAGGCCAATGTCCTAACTAAACTTTGGGACATTAAACAAGCATGTTTCTTTTTAACCTTATTGATGACATGTGAATTTTACATTGCTGTAGATTTGAATAAAAAACTACCTGAAGACACTTCTGTGCAACAGACTCCAAAGCAATGGCTGGATCGTCAAAGTTGGCATTGCTGTCCAAATTGTCACATATATTGAGCAGACATATCACTGCCTCTCTCGGTTCTATTTCTCCATTAAAGTAGCGCAATACAAACGCATAGGATGCTAGCACATTTGTAATGTTGTTCTTGATTGCTGGCGATGGTTTTACTGCCTGAAACAAGCATGGGATTTTAGTTTCACTTTTGTACAAGTGCATGTTTTTTCCCATAGCCTAAATTGTCTCACTGCTGGGCAAACGCCTCCACCACAACCTTCCAACACTTCTCTCTCCATGCGTCTTAATCCAACCAATTTCTCACAAACGTCACAGGTGCATTTACAAAAAGTAAAGATGTATAGAAAAGATGCCTCATGCTAAGGGGGCCTGAGTTTTTGTAATTTTCTAAGTTCATACAGAATTTAGATTGTATTGTGTGTTTTAAAATGTAATTTATATGAGAAAACAAAATTTGCTGAATCATCATCTGCCTAGCATTTTCCAACATGTAGTGGTCAAATTTCTGTGTAACTGAATACAATTAATCTTCGAAGAAAGTGCTTTTGGTAAATTAGGATTAATGCACACTTACAGTCAGCGTCTCAAATTTAGGCATGGCTTTCAATTCCGGACATTTCTTCAAAGCTTCTCTATCATTCTCACCAACACCAACATCCTGCACTAGCTTCTTATCCTTTCTATATGTCCACCAAGGATCCCACTGTGGCATAATAGAACCTACATCGCCTTGATTTAAGAGAGCTTCAAATTCATTCCTCTCATCTTCAGTCAATGCATTCCATACTGCATCTGCATCATCGAGGTTCAAGTCTTTTATACGATCCTCAAGGTCTATTTCAGGCTCATCATCGGAATCAGCCGGATCGTCATCATATTCTATCAAATTTTCGATGTCTATGTTGTCAACATCCTCATTCTGCATCCGTTTTAAAATCTCCATCATTTTGTCTCTGGATTCGTCATCAGCGTGCTGTGACGTCAGTTCGTCGTTCACGCATTCTCTGTAGAAACTTTCCGAGCATTGCTGGTGCTTCTCCGATTTGTAGCAGTCTAAGGAACAGTAGAAAATTTCGCAGCGAGGGCAGCAGTATTTGCTCTGTTCGTCGTTGCAACTAAAAGTTTAGTTATTGAAGTTATTAGTAGTGCTTATATATAACAGGAACTTATAATATCACCCTAGAGCTTGGCACTTGGGTTTGGACCCTGGAGCAAAACAAAACATTTCAAAGAGGCTAAATAAACTCACAGTCCACAAATATTTTGGTTTATTCTGGAAATTTTACTATCAGCCATTGTAACCTCTTATTGCAAATACAAATTCAATAAATGAATGAGAATAAAAAATAAATTAGAAATCTGTTAATACCCGGCTTCGATATCTATTTTCGCATTGATTTGAGCTGACATAATGACATTTGGCAGTTGGCTAGAGTTGACGTTTGATTTACCGTAAAAGTAGGGATGTAAAATAATCGATTATTATTTTATTGATTTTTATTATCTGTATCGTGTGGTTAGCGCCTAACCTGGTGTCAGGGTTTTTAAGGCGCCCATGGGCTTCTGACTTGGCTTAACATGCCGTCGAGAAATATCTATCAGGCATGTTGGTTTCCTCACGATGTTTTCCTTCACCGAAGCAAGTGATAATTATACAATACGCACATGAATCCGAAAAATCAGAGATACGTGCCTTGGGTTCGAACTCGAAACCTATGACTTGGCAGTCCGATGGTCACACCACTAGGCTATTACTGCTTAGTAATTTTATAAAAATTATTTATTAAAAATGTATTATTTATTTTATTTTTTCAATTGTATTAATCGATTTTTAATAAATCGATTATCTAAATAACGCGTTTAAATCGATTTTCATAAACAGCGCTTTTTACGTCAAATGTTAAATAGCACTGGACATTTGTGACAATTATTATTCTGAATTTTTTTGTTGTGTTAACTTAAAGATTAAAGAAAGATTTGTTTTATATTTTAGTTTTTGAGACCTCGTAGTCGTTTAGTTTTTAAATTATCGTTTTAAGTATTTTATTTAAATACTAGTCAAAATAATGTAAAATAGTACTGGACTTTCATATTTCCTTTTTTATTTGATTTAAATTTTAGTTTTTGAGACAATAAGATAGACATTTTGTTGGGATGCTCATCATTTAATTTTTGATTAAAATAAAACATTTAATGGTACTGTATATTTGTATCAATAATGATATTTGATTTCCTTATTCCCTACCTTGAAAGTAACATTCGCTTTGATTTTTAGTTATAATTGGTTATTTTTTATTCATATCATTTTCTTTTATTTTTAATTTGATAAATTGTTAACATGATTAACTTAGGTTTGTGGAATATGAAAAGCATGTAGATTTTTAAATAATAGAACAAATCGATTCGAAATCGATAATTTATTTTTCGATCGATCGATTTTTGACAACTCGTTAAATGTTGAATAAAGAAAAAACTATTTTATTCAATCGATTCTTTTCCATTAATCTCGCATCCCTACGCACAAGCAAAAGTGACAGGAGGTTAAACAGAGACAGTGACAGCGGCAGAATGCGTTTGCGTTTAGTTCATAATTGGCTTATGGTTCCTTTTTTTATAAATCATATTTTGTCATAGGTTTATATTTTGTTCTATATTTAGATTGAATTTGTATTTAAATAAACAAATAATAATAAAAGAATTATCACGATTGCCTACTTGGCTATGCAGGCTATGATAGAAAGTAAATCAAAAGATAATACAAATTGAGTTTCACAGCTACGTTTTAAACTTCAAAACGTAGCTGTCAAAACTCAATCAAAATAAACTTATTTTCGAGATTGAAATCAAAACACAGCGGAGGTACACATACAATACAATACAAACAATAAAAACCAATCTAATAGTATGTATTGTTATGTTCCTACATTCTAAAATACACCTGTGGACATGTCGGAGCCAGAATTAGTGGAGGATTTCTTCGGGGTCTACTTATTGTACTGTATCAATCCTAAATACAAAGGCCGCACATACGTTGGTTATACTAGGGACCCAAACAGGAGAATAATGCAACATAACAGAGGCACATGGGCTGGAGGGGCTTATCGAACTAATAATAAGGGACCCTGGTACGTATAAGAATTGTTTAGTGATATACTAGAATATTCATTGTTTCTCTAAAGGTTATTTATGTTTCGACTTTTCGTGCTAGATGCTCTTTATTACTAATAGACAAAAGTACATCTGCATAGTCCTCATCTGAATTGAACAAGATTATGTCTGGACTTCAAAAGAGACTATGGCCTCTGAGTTTGTTTCGGCTGTTTCTTCTCAGAGTAGTCAGGTAAGAAACACCGGCCCCATCTAGTTTTAAAAAAATGACGTGTAAAAGTGTTTGTAAGAACCTACTTGCAAATAAACATCATTTCATTTCATTACATTTTAATTTTTGCAAGGAAATTCTTTTTATCTAGATACGCATTGGGAAGAATTAAAAAAACAATAAACTACTTTTTCTTTAAAATTAAATATAATTTTTAGGAAGATGGTGATGGTAGTGCATGGATTCCCAAATAATATTTCTGCTCTAAGGGTAAGAATTGATTTATTCTAAGCTTTATACTTTTATAAAATATTTAATATGGATTGTTATTTAATTTAAACTAATTAAATAACCGAGTCTCAGAAGTACCGCTTGGAGTTTGCCAAAGGGCAATAGAACGCAGCATTCTAGGTGTTAAAAGACAAGACAAGGTTCGAGACACCTCATGCGTTCCAAAACGGTTGTAGTTGGCATGAAAGCTGCTAGGCTAAAATGGGATTGGGCGGGTCACGTCAGTCGCATGCACGATGACGGCTGGGCAAAAGTCTCCACGCTATGGTTGCCGGAAGCCGGACCGCGGCGCTGCCGAGGCCCGCCCAGAAAGAGGTGGCGGGACGATTTGGACGCGTACCGCGAGGGTTGGTTCGAGGAGGCACGAGAAAAGATCACATGGAAGGAATTGGGGGAGGCCTTTGCCCAGCAGTGGGACAGCACAGGCTCTCTAGGTCATCTAACCACTTGTTACAGTATACTTACAACAATGTCTTCTCTAATGAAATAACATAAACTTACAACTAAATCAATTATGACAATAAATAATGTCTTTTTCAGTTTGAATGGGCCTGGCAGAACCCAGCAAAGACAATAAGGTTGCAACACCTAAACTTAAAGAAGATCCCAAGAAAGGAGACTGAATTCAAATTTAAACTGAGGGTTCTGAGTGAGATGCTTCGTGTAGGACCTTGGTGTCGTTTGCCCCTGATCATAAGATGGCTGGAGATGGAGTATTGTGAAGAATTTCCTGTAAAAACTCTTTTATTTTTTGCATGTATCATGACCGCGGATGAAATCTGCTCATTTTTAAAACAAAATCCTGTGCACACGATCTCCATATCTGTTTACCACCCTTAACGAATCATCGACACAAAGAAGAAGAAGAACTGTTATTGGTTTAATTTTTTTTTTTTTGCTTTCGACCCCTGCTGCAATGCTATTGGTTGATGAGCTTAAATAAACGCTTCAATAGTGGCCGAATGCTGCATGGCTGCAAGCAAAAAGAGTCATATAGGTCGTGAGATTTCGTCTGAGCTCATTGTACATGATTGGAAGACTCCTCTCTCTGGGGAGAGGTCTCTGTCCAGCCGTGGACCTCCTTTGATAAAATATCTACCTACCCACTTACCATCTTGGCGAACATCATTCTCTTGAGGGCAAGAGAATGATGAGGGGTATGATAAGGGTATCCCAATTCATTTGTGGTCGGCGCAGCATGTTTTCTTTCATACTTCTCTATTACTCTTCATCTCAACAGTCACCTCCTTTCCATATTATCTCTCACACAGTCCATCCGTTGTTTCTTTGGTCTTCCTCTACTCTTATATACCATCCACATACTCAAAACTTTCCTCACAAAATTTTCCTCATTCCTCAAAATCAAATAAGAATGAAGTAGCTTCCTGTTATTTTTTTTTAATTTTTAAATTGTAGAAATATGAATATAAATATAGCTAAAACACTTAAAACTTTCTCCAATATTCTTAAAAAAAACTATATTGTGTATTTTTTCTTTCCAGCCTGAACGAATACCACCAGAACACATGACAATCTGCCAAGGCCCAGTCAAAAGCAGAAACTTAAAATCCAAAACCTGTAACACCATACTACCTGACGAAGAATGCCTTTTGTGTTCAACTTACATATCCAACGGCCAAGCAAAGATCACCTGTTTGAATCCGAGTTGTGAACTTTTATGTCATATTACTTGCTTAGCTGACCTGTTTCTGTTACCAGGAGAATATATCCCTATAGAAGGTAGCTGCCCATTCTGCAGTGTAAAGTTAAAATGGGGAGATTTGATCAGGAAAATGAAGGGATGTTCGCAAATGACTGATGGGGATATTGGTAAAGAATGCAGTGATGGTGAAGAATGTAGTGATGAAGAAAGTTGCCAAGATAGAGGATTTGCTGAAAATCCTTCTTGGATGCTTGATTGTAATGAGGATTTATGACAAATTTTAATACAGTATTATTTGATGAAACATGTACCTAAGTATTTTTATTTCCTATTTTTATCTGAGCAAAGTTTTGGTTAAATTAATGAAAAGGGAACAGGTGCTGCGATTCTCCATAAAAATATATTTCCCTTTTTTTCTTCCTGAATAATGCCTCTAGCTAGAGCAAATACTCTATCCGGTGGTCTACCAGATGTAATAGTAATAATTGGCCGGACAATGGAAGATATCCCCGGATATTCCCGGATATCCGTTTTATCTCTATTTCTTGCTCCAAACCGCATCAATTCGCTCACAATTTTCCGCACTGATCGACTGCACGGCACTTTCTATTTACATACTGTGCGGACATGTCGCCTTCCGCAGTAGTTAGCCACCGCCTTATTCACTCGTTCACCGGTTTTAGCCACGACACGATAGCATTAATTACTGTAAACCACGATATGCGCATTGTAATTAGGTGTTTATGTCTAGGTAATGCGTACTTACTTACATTATTGAAGTGTCTCGGACGGAACACGTTTGAGGTTTCCGTTTTAGGGACTATTCACACTTATTCAGCTTAGGTATGCCCTTAAAAAACAACGATTTTTTTATGACACGCGTACGCGTCGCGCGCGCTGGACGGATGCTTACGCGTCTCGTACAAAATCGTTGTTTTCTATAAGCTGAATAGAATAGAGCTGAATAAGTGTGAGTAGTCCCTTACTACGAAACCAAAAGACAGGCTTATGAGTTTAGCAGTCTATGTATGTTTGTATTTACGTATGTTCCTCCGTAGCCTAAACTATTCATGCGATTTTGATAAATAATGTGTCAATCGATTGGTTATTATGGCCCAGGTAACATTGGCTGCATTTTAACCGACTTCAACAATAGGAGGAGTCAATTTTATCTTGTAAATCCGAATCTAATAGGTACCCATATAAAATGAATTTAATTAGAGCGTGATTTTTCAGTAGTCGGGTTTTTTAGTTACGAGTTACGACTAAATACTGAAAAATCAAGAATTTGTCTATACTACCGTTTATCACTTTCTTGTTACAGAAATTAAATGTGACTATCAGATTTCAATCTTAAGGTGAATGCTCCAACCAGCCACGAAATTCAAATTTTCTTACGTTTATTGCAATTTGCAGGCCAGTGCTAGGTTGTATGTTGATTAAAATATTATTGGCGGCTGTAAGACGTATGTAGTTACAGAATTATTATCATCAAAATTATCAAAACAACCCTCGCAAGTTCATAAAGGTTTAGGAACAAAAAAAAAAAAAAACAGAAAAAGTTATTTCTACACCTTAAGTTTAAGCAATAAAAATGGTTAAAAAATTAAGAGTTGCGGTACAATTTACAATCGTCACTTTTGCCTACCTTACTACCTACCTACAGTGTATGTACCTAAACACATGAAAGAGTTTGCTTCTGCCAGTCACGCTAACATACATAGCATCACGCCTGTTATCACAAAATGTTAGGCAGAGGCGTATCTTATAACACACACACACATTTCGCCAGTTATGTTTTAAGTCCCATGTAATAGGCATGACGATAGTATCAAAAAATTGAAAATCTATTTAGTCCGTCAGATAAAGTATTGGAAATTAATGAACATGTATTTTTTGTTTTTGTAAATCAATGAATATTGACGAAGATAAAACGCATCAAAACTCGGGAGTGGGGGCTTGTGACGTTAGAACTAGGTAAAAATTATACCTAGGCGTGACGTATTGAGAATTTTAAAAGCGTCATAATTATCTTCGTCAATTTTGGTTTACGTAACAAAAGAAAAAACACGGGTCAAATATTTTTTGATAACATAACTGACGGACTAATTAGTTTTTTTTTGTCGTCTCGCCTATTAAATAGGGGGCGAGTATTGCCACCAATCGGGCACAAATCCAGACTCCGTGGCTGCTAATGAGAAATTCCTGATGGTAAAGCCCACTCACACTTTGCCCGGCCCTGGAATCGAACCAGGACCTCATGATAGCAGTCACGCTTGCGAGCAAGGAGGCAGTCTTCGAATCTTCTCTGACATCGCCAACCCGTCTTGAGCAAGCGTGGTGGCATCAATGCTCGTGCCCTCCCTGAAGTTTCCTGTAGAACCTTTATGATGGGAGGCCTTTACCCAGCACTGGAACAGTAGTACTGACGACCCGAATGGCGCAGCGGTAGTGAGGCTGCCTTACGTTCTTAGGGTCCCGGGTTCGAATCCCGGTCGGAGCAAATGTTTGTGTGATGAGCATGGGCATTTGTTTCCGAGTCATGGATGTTTATATGTACCTATATTAAGTATGTATTTACAAACAAAAAAGTATCTATATAGTACCTATATCAACTATCTGGTGTCACAAGCCTCGTTGCTTAGTGTGGCACTGGATGGCGCTGTGTGTAATGTCCAGCTTTATTTATGTAGTAATATAGGCTGGTATTGGTGTCGTTTCTGTTGTGCACAAACTTAACTTAATTTACGCTATGGCTATCTTTTTCTCTCTAATAAAACGAGAAAGAGGCGGACGTAATTTAGAGCTGTCAAATTTAATTGGAACTAATATTTCCATACAAATCAAGGGTGTATGTAAAAACATGTCGACTAAAAACACGGAGAGGCACTGCATAAACTAGTTTGACATCTCTAACTTAGTTCATAGCTATAGCCGTCCTTTTCTCGCACTGCCTTTTAGTAAAAGATAGCAATAGCCTAAACTAAGTTTAGTTAGTGTGCAACAGAATGGACACCATTTTAAAGTACTTATTAAAGTACAGTCGCCAGCACATAAAGCTACCGTGCCAAATTTCTCCAAATGATTTTATACCTTAGCATGTGGTCGCTTAAGTTCAAAATCGAATGATAAATATTTGACAGTTTGTAGTGACTTGATGCACTGGCGACTGTTCGTCAAGAACATGTTCCATAAAGGAGAACGCACACTTATCCGCGCCGAAAGAATCGACCGCGCCGAACGAAACGTTCTATCATACGTTACGATATGTGTGCAAAGTTACAGGACTTCATACAAGTACCCAATTCTAAAATTAGATTATTTCGCTTCCTTCGGCTCTGATAAGTGTGCATTCACCTTAAGTGAATGTTGTTATAATTTATGCGTTAACTAAACTTAAGAAAACAGTTTATGACCTATGGAAGTGACAGTACCTACCTACTCTACAATCATATGACCTATCGAATGGTCTGAAAATAAATCATAGAGAATGTAGGTGGTTCCGGTAGATTATCAGAGTCACCTTCATTAAATTATGCATTTATAATATTGGTGTGGATTAAAATTAGATAAGTCAAATTCATAAAATAAAACACGTGATAAATTTTATAATAAATTATTATTATTTACAATTTACGTAAACGTACACCTACTTACTTGAACAATTGAGCAGAAATAAATAAGCTAATAACTACCAGGTACAACGTTAATAGGATTAAACTACCTAGGTAGGTACCTACGTAAATGAAAGAAAATAATATTAAATAAAACAAAAAAAGCCGGTGTGTGACGTCATACGGCCTGCACTCGAACGTGTTTTTTTGGCGCGCGCTTCCCATTTAAGCGGTTATATTTCCAGAAAAGACATTGAAAATCAGATTTATCTGCGTTTTTATTATTTTACAGGGAAACTTTTAAAACAATGAAAAATGCAAATGGTTTTCACCTAACCGCCTAGTTTTACGAATTAAGGTAATAAGCCCTTGAAATAGGATTCAAAATAGAGAAGACTTCTGAAGTTGAAGTTCTGCCGACCGACCCCATGCGAAAGAGGCATGGGCCTTTTTCGCATAGGGTCGGTCGGCAGAACCTAGAACGTCACATCTAAAATCCTTACATATAATTTTATTGTATATCAGTTCTAAGTAATCTTCGTTCCACTTCCGTTATTTTATCGATTCTTACGTTTTGTTGTTATCAAATAAAATATTGTCAGTAGCAATAAGCACGAATAATACGCCGAAATAAAAAAAAACTCAAATGAGTACAATTTTTGCGAGAAGAGAGAATAATAGAACGAACCTTTCCTTTCTATTCAGAAACCACCAGATCACTGCCCGCAGACACTCGTCAAGATAAACACTTATCTTCGTTCGATAATATGTACGGTCACAAGCAATTTACCTATTGATCTAAGAGGGTTTTAATAGTCATCCGAGGTTCAAGACGCAAGCGTGTCCAACCAACCATAAAACCCAACAAAAATAACCACAATTGAAACGAAAACCTTCGTGCCAACAATACATAAATAAAATTAAACAAAAATAAGTTTTAGGTAGGTACTAATATATCCAATGATATTCAGGCACTACCAGTACTTTTATATACTAAGGCTAAAATAAATTATAAAGTATCTACTCTGCAATAAATAATTAAGGTAAATAATTTAATAAATAATTTACAACAAGACATAATTGGGTAAATGCGAGTTATTTGGTATCGAAAATGTGCACGTTTACACACTTAAAATTAATAATCGTCAAAGAAGTCATCACCATCATCATCATCGAAATCATCATCATCGTCCGCCCCAGGGGGTACGAAAGCACCGTTCATCACTTCACCGATTGGCTCTTCAAAGCCAAGAACTTTTGCGAAACCATACACCATTCTCATCACCACAAGTCTTGTGAAATCTACTGGCGTAGTCTCTTTCCTCTGCAAAGTCAGCTGCTTATCCGTGGGATAATCCTTAATCTTCCTTCTCCTCATCTCACACGGAGACAGCACCAGAATCAGCGCAAAAACCACGAAAAATACACGCGCCATTTTGTTTCAAAAACCCGCCAAATTAAACGTCAAATTAGAATGCGTTCACTTTTATTAGTCCGATTAATTTATATTAAAAACGTTTTTGCATTATTTAGAATTGTTTTTGACCGACTTGCGTTGAAAAGTGAGGAGACTTGCTAGCTGCTAACGGAATGTTGGCGCACGGGCGAATGACGGCGGCCGCGCACTGCGGGCCCGACACTATTGTGTGTCAAGCCAATGACTATATGGATAACTGTCTTAAAACCCGCGACGACCGCTCGCGAAGAAATACTTTACAGTTAAGCATATTGGGCCGCCCGGTGAAAAGGAATCTGATTTCATGTTAATTTTACTGCATTTATGCGCGGTGACGTGATAACCACAATGTTTATTTGCTGCAGTGTCAGTAATGAAAGCGGGACAGGTACTTCGATTAAGGCGTTGTTAATGTCTTGCCTTATACAAAGATGAAAGTGAGACTCCTATTTTGATGTCTAAGTTTGTATAATTTATTTCTTCTGTCATGTGTGTCATTCGGCGTATCCTTTTATGTAGAAACTTTCGTTTGTCTGGTATTTGTTGTCAATCAATTTATCATCGCCCTGCTATCATGTTAATTTGTTCGGGATCAGCTTTTTTTTTTTTTTTTTTTTCGGATGGGAAATCATCAAATGACTTCTCCCGCTCTGGGCGGAGCAGGAGGGAGTGTCAGACTTTTACTGACTAAAACCCATCCATGTTCCTTCATCGCCCTTTGTGTTCCGGGGCCACGGTATCTCTTTCGAATAGTCCCGCAACCCCGGCAGGCATCGGTCCTTTCGGACCCCTTCCTTTTTGCTGACTCTCTTTGAGGCGCGCGTGGAACACGAACGCGCCGTCGACACGGCCTGTCGTCATGAGACGGACGGACGGCGAGCTAGCCCATAGCCCACCGTCCACAGGCCCGCGCCTACGGTGGCCGGGGGCCACGTGGTGGCCCCCGACGCCCGGGGCGTCTCCCGCGGCGGCCGGGACGCTGTGAGGTTCTCTCCCTCTCACGTTCCGCCACCTCCTTCTCTAGCATTACTGCTTCGCAGAAGGAGGTGACGGCGTCCCATTCCGTCTCGCTCCGGACCATGGCTTGCACCAGGGCCGGACGCGAGAGGTCGCCGCCGCCAATCGCCGCTTCGAGGACACGGCGGTGCTCCGCCCACGCGGGGCACACCTCCACCGTGTGCTCCACCGTGTCCTCCGGTCGATCCTCGCAATGGAAACACCCGGGCGTTTCCTCCCGCCCGATTCGGTGCAGGAACCTCCCGAAAACACCGTGTCCGGTGAGGACCTGCGTCAGGCGGAAGGTGAGGACGCCGTGGCGTCTCTCAAGCCACTCCTCAAAGAGGGGACTTACCGCCACTATTGTGGCGTGCCCTGCACGGGGTTGCGACAGTCGCTCTCTCCATGTCGCCATGAGATCACGCCAGAAGTCTGTCCGCTGCGCGACAATTTGTCGCGGCAGCGGAGTTTCCCCCCGGCGTAGCACCTCCGCGCGCCATTCATGTAGGCGCGCGAGGACTATCGCCTCCAGATCCCATGGCGGCAATCCGGCAAGGAGGCACGCCGCCTCACGGGAGATCGTGCGGTACCCACGGGCCAGCCTTACGGCTACCACCTTTTGGGGCGCGTTGAGGTAGTGGGCTGCACGCAGCCTCAAGGAACGCGCCCACACCGGGGCCCCGTAAAGGGCCATGGACCGCACGACCCCCGCGTAGAGCTTCCGGCAGGAGGCGTTTGGCCCCCCCAGGTTGGGCAGGAGCCGCCTGAAGGCAGCCCCGGTCCGTTCCAGTTTGGGGGCCAAACGTCGGAAATGCTCCACGAAGTTCCATCGGCTGTCGAGGACGAGTCCCAGGTACTTAAGCGTCGACTCGACGCCGACGGATACCCCTCCCACCGTCAGTGTGGATCCCGGAGGTGGCGCATTCCGAGGGCCATGAAAGCACATGGCCTCGGACTTGTGCAATGCCACCTCGAGACCCAGTTGCCGGATCCTCTCAACGACTATCGCAACCCCGCGTGTCATAGCTTCGGCCGCCGCCTCGTGCGACCCCCCCTGTGCCAGTACCAGCGTGTCGTCAGCGTAGCAAACTACGCTGACACTGCTAGGGAGGTCGGCGCGCAGCACCCAGTCGTACCCGATGTTCCACAAGGAAGGCCCTAGAACCGATCCCTGCGGAACACCGCACGACATCTCTCGCCGGTTCCATTCTCCACTGTGACCGGGGTAAATGACTGCCCTGTCCGTCAGGTAGTCCCCGACCACTCGACGGAGGTAGGTCGGCACCCGGTAATACCGGAGTGCCTCCCTTATGCAGCTCCAGGGCATGGAGTTGAAGGCGTTGGCGATGTCGAGAGACACCGCCAAGACAACCCCACCCCTGCACACCGCATCCCCCGTCGTGAGGGCTCTCACGCGCATGATGGCGTCCACCGTAGAGCGCCCCTTGCGGAAACCAAACTGGTGTTCCGCAAGATCCGGCCCCGTCCCCGAAAGGTGCTCGGCGAGGCGGTTTGCAATTACTCTTTCAAAGAGCTTGCCCACCTCGTCGAGCAGCACCACGGGCCGGTATGCGGACGGAGAGTCTGCAGGGCGCCCCGGCTTCCGGATGAGGACCAGCTTCCCCGTCTTCCAACGAAGCGGGAACTGGCCTCTCTCCAAGCATGCGCTTAGGAGCCCCTCCAGTCGGGGCCCGAGAGCCTCCGAGGCCAGGACCCAGGCTTTGCCAGGCAAGCCGTCGGGTCCCGGGGTGGTATTTTTGGCACTGAGCCTGCGTACCGCCACTCTCAGGTCTACCCCAGTCACTTCTGGAGCGTTGTCGTCGTCGTCCTGTTGGTCCGCTTCCAGCATCGCAGGCGGCGGAGCCATAGGCGGGGGTGGATGTTCCCCTCGCGAAGGGAACAGAGTGCTCACCACGTCCTCCACGAGCTCAGGCCGGAGACTCTGCGTCAGTGGGGGGGCCCAGGCGCGGAGCTTATCCCGCACCATCTTGTAAGGGCGCCCCCACGGATCTCTGTCTAGAGTCCCCAGCATCTCCTCGCGGGCCAGATCCCTGGCCCGCAAGACAGCCTCGCGGAGGGCGGTCTTCGCCGCTCTGTACCCCTCATAAAGCTCCGCCTCAATGGCTGCCGCATCCGGTGGGCGGATGCGGAGCCTGCGATGCCTGGCGTACAGGTGTCGCGCAGCCACGCACGCCTCGCGCAGAGACGTCAGCTCTCGCGACCACCAGTACACCTGACGCCGGGCGCTTCTTGGCCGAACACGGGGCATTGCCACGTCGCAGATGTCGGACATGGCCTCCTGGAACCACCCTGCCTCATTGTTAATGTCGGCAGGCCTGTCCGGTGATGTCACCCAGGCCTGCACGATCGAGGCTTCCAGGAGGAGCTCCCGGTCCAGCTGCTTCAGCGCCCAACGCGGACCGCTCGGGGCCTGTTGGACCGGCGCGCTTGAGGTCTGGGTGGAGACGTCGAACCGGATGTACCGGTGGTCGGAATAGGTCTCCACCCCCTCTATGACACGCCAGTCAACAACACGCGGCGACAGAGCGGGGCTAGCGAACGAAATGTCCACCACCGACTCGCCCCGCATCCGCACACACGTGGGAACTGAACCCCGATTTAGGACGACCAGGCCCTTCTCCAGAGCCCAGTCCTCCACCATCCTTCCCCGCACGTCTGTGCAACGAGAACCCCAAGCCAAGTTCTTGGCATTGAAGTCCCCGAGGACAAGCACGGGGAGGGAATGGTTTCCGACGACAACACTCAACTCTGCGAGAGAGTTGTGGAACTCGGCGAGAGTTCGGCTCGGGGAGAAGTAGACTCCCACCACCATGATCTCCCCGAACCGTGCTGCTACGCACCCCCGACCCCTCCTGACACCTTCAAGGGTCGGGGTACCGGCGGCGGCCGATGACACTATGGTCACTGAGCCGTTAAGGTCCGCCACCCAGTCTTCCCTGGGCAGGACAAAATACGGCTCAGCGACCACAGCAATATTAATCGACCACTGCGCTATGCTCTGGAGCAACAGATCCTGAGCACAGGCGCAGTGGTTGATATTCGCTTGGAGGAAGCGTAATGGGGCCGTTATTGGCACTCCATTACCGCTTCCTCCTCCCTAGCCCCTTGTGAGGGCCCCACTGTGGCGGCGACAGTGGCAGCGGCGGCAGTTGCGGCTGCGGCGGAGGCGACGGTGGCGGTGGCGGTGGAGGGCTTACCTTTCCCTCTGATGGCCTTGGTGGGTGGAGCGCAGGCCATGCTCCCAGCCCGGTGATCGGCCGGCTTGCCAGCCGCCGCACATGCACCGCAGTGCGGCGTGGCGCAGCAAGCTGCGGACACATGACCCGGCTGGCTGCAGCGGAAACAGAGGCCGCTGCGGTCAACCTCCGAGGCGCACTGTACTGACACGTGGTGTCCCACGTGGCAGCGATAGCACCTCAGAGGTCTGGGCTCCAGCAGCTTCACCTGCGCTGAAACCCAGCCCACCAGTAGTCTTCGGCCCTCCACAATAGTTTTGGCCGCCGTCACAGGGCAGCATACCGTAACGGTATGCATACCTGTGAGGTCCGGGCGTAGGGCGCCTGCCCTGACCTGCTCAGCAGGACACCCACCGGACCTGGCAACGGCGGCCACCACCTCCTCCTTAGTCACCGAGTCGTCCAGACCCAGGATGCGCAGGTCTGCGCATCTGACGGGCCTGGACACTCGGGCCTCGTCCGCGTTTAGGGACGCTCTGAGCTTTTCCGCCAGAGCGTCAGCGGACGAGCCGCTCGTTTCGCCGGGGATCTCCAGCATGCGTGCCCCCGTCGCGGTGACCTTAAGCCGGAGGCCCCCGGTGATCCCGAGCTCTCCGAGATCCACCGTCTCCTTCGCCTTCGCCAGCAAGTCGCGGTAAGACACGCCTTCGGGATCAGCTTCAATATGACTTATTGTTTGATAGCTAGTTATAATGTCTTACCTCTCTTTTTACAATATCACACAACTAAATAAACCGATCCATCGTTTATCTTCCTCTTCAACTTTTCTTATATAAGGTTGGCGCAGGTCTGCGTGTCGCGGGTTCGATTCCCGCATGGAACAAATATTTATAAGGCCTACAGATTGTTGTTCCGGGTCTGGCTGTTTGTGTGTCAGTTTAAATGTTTGTAAACGCACCCACGAGAAATACTTATGGAAGGGCAAAGCTTAAAACTATGGAACTGCGGAACTTATTTTAAAATAGTTCTAAGAACCTACTTAGTTTTTGTCGAACTCAAACTTGATACCAAAAGTTACAACAAAAAAAAGTACGACCAATTTAAAAAAGTCGTTCCATCAACATCTCACATTTCGCGAACACCATACTAAGTACATTGTGCCTACATTGTCTGTGTATGTAGGTCTGTTGGTGGCAAAGATCATGACGCGACTCAAAGATCTCACCGCCTAGATATCTGCAAGCCTTGCACGCATTCTAGTAACCGCGGAAGCCGGTTTACACTTACGCGCTTATCGGACGCGATAATCCCGAGACGTTCCGAATTCAAATTCAATATTCGTCTACGTTTATGGGTTTTTTTCCACGTGACCAAAATCAGAGCGATCCGTGCCATCTTATTTTTTCAATAATTCTAACGAATTTCAACTATTGGTAAACATTTTTGCATCAATGTCATTTTTTTTAATTTTTTTGTCTGTCTGTTTGTTCCGGATAATGACGGTTAAAACGGTTGTACCGCTTTTGACGGGACTTTTACTGGCAGGTAGCTAATATTATAAAAAGTGACCTAGGCTACTTTTATTTTAGAAAAAGGACTTAGAGTACGGGCAAATCAAATTCAGCAAAATCCGATTCAGATAAGAAAGTAAAGTCGCGGGCAACAGTTAGTGACCAATATAACCGCTACCTAAATGATGATTGTTTTCTTTATTTACAACTCCTGCACGAGAAATAAACTTTCACATCTCATCAAGAACACCCAATTTAATGGCAACGCAAATTTCTTTTGGCGTTGCACTCGATTTCGAGTCATTAAACGACATGGCTGTTTCGTTTAGCATCTGTATGAAAAAGCAATTTGGGTCTGAAAAAAAAGTAAGTACTGCATCTTTATGGCTATTTATGAGGAACAACTAGGGTAAAATTCTTCGTCCCCCTTAGAAATGGGAGAATCCTGCGACCAGACGGTTTGTGTCTGCTGGCCTAGGTACTGCCTGACAGTTGTCGGATTTTTCTAATAGCGCGATTCAGATTTTTGAAGTGAAAACTTCTTTAGGCGCGTTGAGCACTTTTTGAGTGAACAAAAATCATGGAACTCGCGTCATCCTCACCGTCAAATAGAACGGTTAGTCAAAATCAACCTTACACAATAATTAAGATAAAGTTTAGTGGATTGATTCTATTCAAACTTAGTTTTCACTTCTATCGGCAGACCTCAAAGACTGCCGCATATTTGTATGTCAGTTCTTCCTTTGCATCATAGATGGCGCTGTAGTAGGTACTTTATGTACTATACTATACCGCTACACATCTGTCTTCTTGCTTTTGCTAGATGCCTTTTTGCATTTAACGACGCAGAACGTCTTCAGTAACATAATTGATAGTTCATCTGTCAACCCAATCGAAAGCGGTTGTAAATAGAACAAAAAGTCGTAACGTGTAAACGGCTTGTACACCAATAAAAAAAACATGTTCACTCATTTTAGAGCTGAAAGGTGACACATAACTATTAACCGATACTTGGGTACATGAGTTTGTGCTAGTTCAAACTCAAACTCAAACTCAAAGCATTTATTTCAATTAGACCATTATGGCACTTTTGAAAGTCAAAAATCCAAAAAAACAAAACAAAGCTACAGTCCCAGACACAAGACATAATAACTTGAGAAAGTACTGTAGTTGCCCATTCCCTAGCGTAGATCTCTATGGAGAAGAACACCAGTTACAGCAATAGCCAGCAATTTTAATAACTCAGGCAATATGTTGCGCTTAAGAAATTAAGCTCGCCTTATTAGCGTGTACTTAATTGAACATTATGTACCTACCTGCCTTAAAAATTGTGACATGTAGTTCCAGTTTCTCTAGTATCTATTCGAGTAAGTTATAGAAAAGGGGCCTTCCCTTTTCTATAACTTACTTACATACAACTGTCAGTTAATATGCCACGTCTCGTAGCTATCGGTGTTTCTATAAACAAAGTTAGCTTGAAATATACTATCCGCGTCACCTACCTGTCACTTGATTCATAGAAAAATCAAAGAAAGCTTTTCTGTGTTGTTTTGTTTCTATCGGTCCGTAAGCTAAATCCCAAGGCAAGCCTCAAAGCTGTAGGTCCCGGCTGTCATTTGTAGATCTATGACAGTCGTTACAGGTAGTCAGTGGCCCAAAAAGTCTGACAACCATTCTTACCAAGGGGTATCGAATTACCCATTACTAACTGGGTTGTGGAGGTCAGATAGGCAGTCGCTCCATGTAAAAATACTGGTATTCAGCTGCATCCGGTTAGACTGGAAGCCGACCCCAATAAAACTTGGGAAAAGGCTAGGCAGATGATGGTGGTCCGTAAGCTAAATGTCAAACAGACAGAGATAGCAACCTACCGATACCTGTGAGTATGTTATTGAAAATGGTCGTAAATAGTATAAAAACTTTCGATTATCATTTATCTACCGATTTATCGGTTTACTTTTGCTTTCGAACTGTCGAAACATTCACATAATGTTGAAATCTCTATTTCTCTCTCTTCTCTTATTTGAAAGTTTTTTTTTTAATGTTAAAGTACCATGGGCATGCTGAGATACCATGCTGACTCTTGGCCTCGTACAGGACCACTTTAGTTTCGTTCTTTATTTGTGTTTACTGTTATACTACTCTGTCAAGAAAGGACCGGGAAAAGATCAATAAAACACAAAATATTAGTTATTTATCCAAATTTATTTTATCACCTTCAAAGTATGCTCCTTCAGAACCGACACACTTACGCCAACTAATAATCCAATCATAAAAATATTTTTTAAATGCTTATTCCAGAATTGAGTTCAGTTCTCGCCGCGAATTCTCCTTTATGTCTTCTACTGAATGAAAACGGGTGCCACGAAGTGGTAATTTGAGTTTAGGAAAAATAAAAAAGTCGGCTGGAGCCATATCTGGTGAATAAGGTGGTTGCTCGATGGTATTTGTTGAGTTTTGGTCAAAAAATCGTTCACAACTGTGCGAAGGCGCATTATCGTGGTGCAAAATCCAAGAATTTTCTTTCCACAAATCTGGCCCTTTTATCTAATTTGCTC
The DNA here is from genome assembly GCA_941918905.2 of Xestia sexstrigata. Lineage (NCBI taxonomy): Eukaryota > Metazoa > Arthropoda > Insecta > Lepidoptera > Noctuidae > Xestia > Xestia sexstrigata. The sequence goes on from OW799221.2 coordinate 7,212,031, forward strand.
TCTTAAACGCTGCATAACGTCCGAATAATATTTTTTATTTACCGTTTGACCTTCCGGCAAGATTGTCAGTCACTATTTCCTTCACTTTTGCGATGTTAACTTCAGTTGCAGACGTTGATGGCCTACCAGAACGAGGCAAATCTTCCATCACACCTTGACCGCTTTTGAACGCTTTGTACCACTCATAAGCGCGTGTTTTTGATAAAGTCGATTCACTGTAAGCCTTCTGTAACATTTTCAGAGACTCCGAACTCGAAATTCCATTGGCGATGCAAAATTTAAGACAAACTTTTTGTCCGATATTTTTGTCCATCAAGAAATTCGCAATACACACTAGATATGATATAACTAAAATCAGCACTGCATTTAATCTAATTAACAGATGTAACTCAAACTCCGCGCCAAAATGGAAAACAGTTGTGCTAATCTAACAACAACAAAAAAAAACAAAAAAACAATTTGGAACCATAAACAAATCATCCATTCCCGATACTTTTTTGACTGAATGTATACTTAAATTAGTTGTAGGTACTTATAATTAAATCTTTTTTATTTGTGTGTATTGTCCTGTGAGGGCTAATGCTTTTTCTTTCTTTCTTCAAAACTTCATCTCTTTCAAACAGCAAACTCCCCCCTCTCATAGAGTGAAGGTACTTAGGCGTCCCAGATCATTATACGTTGATTTTGCTTTGCAATGCGTGTTTCGCCAATGGGAAAGCGATGTTTGATTATTTCAGCCTTTTTGTTTAACTACTATACTTCGCTCAAAACTCCTGCCACATCCACGGTGTCATCGGAATCGGTTGAATAAACATACTTACGCCGCGACCTACTTGTAGCCAGTCTCCGTTTATTCTTGCTACCTTCTCTAGTTGGCAGTCAATGCACATAAAACGTCAGGTAACAGTAGTTATATCCTAAAAAATATCTTACCTCAAAAATTACAAGCATTTTTGCTGTCGGTACAGTTGAGGAAATGAATAAAAGTGCCAATCGTACAAGAAGCTAATGATTTATTTCCTAAACAGGGTATTTATCGTGTCATCAGCCATTAAAGTGTAGTTATTAATCATTCCACGAAATCATACTTACGGTAAACTTCTTTGTTCCGTAGTAATTAATAACACACGAAGGAATTTGACAGCCTTTCCTAAATAGAAATGCGTGTTTTCTGACTATAATAATAATAATTTATTTAACAGATCATACAATCCAATTTGTTAGTAGTAGGTACATAACATCTTATAAACTAGTGGTAGAACAATATATTTATATATTTATATTTATATTTATATTTTATATTTGTTTTTTTTTTTTAATAATTATTAATAATGTCAAAATAATTAATAATAAAAATTACAAAATCATAAAACAATAATGTCAAAATCACCGTCAATCATGTCAAAATCATTAATAATACAGGAAGAAAAATACTGGCCAAGTGCAAGTCTACATCTGCTAATTATGTAGTTTTTCATTATCTCTGGTAGAAATCGCGGATTGTTTGTCGTAGAGCTTTTAAACATTACGCCTGTAATCCCCGTAGGGACAGGCAGAGGTATAGTAATAGTGGCGAGCCTATTGCTACAAACCGGGCCCACATCCAGTCTCCATGGCCGCTATAGAGAAATTCCTGATGGAAAAACTGAGTAGGTAACATTTTGCTCGACCTGGAGTCGAACACAGAACCTTATGTTAAGCGTCAGCGCTTGCGATCACTACACCAACGTGGCAGTCGCAAATCCAGGTTGATTATTTTAAAGTTGGTGATCATAATGATGACAAAATTGGCCTTCACTGAATCATAGGCTGTAGGGATTTAACTACAAGAAAGGTTTTCCTGTCAAAATAGGTGTTTTTATTGAGTGTGAAATTTTAGAAGATACCTAAGTATTCGTATCCTCAACAGCCCTCTCATCAAAAGTTAGCTACCTATTTTTGTAAAGTTGACGCTTTCCTAATAGGCCCAAACTTTAAGGGGGCGTGGCTCGGCGCCTCCGCATGATTTAAGCGAAAAAAAAATTAAACTGGTCAGGCGGAAAAGACCCCGGTAGTACATATTTAGGCCGTAAAAGATCATTATCTCTGAATGTGAACGGAATGCTTTTTTAGACACGTAGAATATTTACTATATACCTATGAATTGAAATCCAGGCCTCACGTACGATAGTTTTGTGGTAAACCGTAATGTGAAAATAAAAAAAGTAAATGATACATCATGTTTCCACGCTGCTGTGAAGATGGTTAAGTTGTTATACCACATTTATCGTACGGTATCTTGATAATCTTAGCTTTTTCCTATTTATCCCGGCAGTTTTATCATAAATAGGATGACTTTTTTTATCACTTTCAAAAAGAAATGGGTACCTATATTAGGTGAACGGAGTAGAAGCTTATGGCATAGGTACCTAGTATTTTTTTTCTTTTATCCACAACTTAGAAAAAAAATAATCCATCATCAAAAAACGCTACAAATTTCAAGTAAACTTTTCATATTTAGAACAAAGAAAAGAAATTTTGAAAAAAAAAAGAAAAATATCAAATTTCGTTTTTTTATTATTATTTTTTTTCGCAAAAAAAGAACCAAGTATGTATGCCATTTGCTTCTACTCCGTTCACCTAATTAAACCCATTTTTTTTTTAAGTTATAAAAAAGTCATTGTGTATAGGGAAATGTAATTAATTCGGTGATTACATTCCTTGAAATGGGCGAATCGTTGATTTGTGAAAAAAATTGAGCCTGATAACTTGGCCTGTTTTGGGGAAATAGAAGTCTTAAGATTTTTTGGACATGTTTCATTTCGACCACTAACTCGCTCTCACTCACTTCACTCACTCACTCACTACACACACTTCACTCACACTCATATTCACTCACTCAGTTTTCAGTATTTTCATTCTATACGCAAATCTGCTGTTCTTGGCCCATTTACGTGGGGTTGGGTCATTCCAACTCAGACACACAGTTTAAGGACAAGTCCGGCACAATTGATTACTTACCTAGGTATATACCTAGGTTCTTCGTCTTCTTCGCTAAGTGCATCTCAATAACGCATCATCTTAGTGATAACATCCTTTGTTTTATTAGATCTGCTTCATCTCCAATCTTAATAATTTCTCTTCATCCGTATTATTAGAGTTCATTATTTTTTAGGCAGAAATAAATTTGGAGTTATCCGATGACAATGCTAACGATTTGATGGTTACTCCGATGCCTTTAATGCAGAAGTATGTAGATCTGTAGTGAAATATGACGATGATTAATAGTTAATACACTTCAGCCAACCTAAAGGGTGTAAAACATCTCTTAACGAAGCCGAAAGGCACTTGTTCTCCCCGTCATTGCGATATTTTTTTTGTTCTACATCATACCTGGGAACCTTCTATTTACATTTTTTTTATTGGGGGTCAAAGTTCCAACTTTTTGACAAGTTTTTTTTTAAATAAGTACAGGTTTTTAATGTAAGATTTTTACTTTAAACACCTCCACGACCCCCGTACTATTCAATCCATCCATCAGCACAATGTTGAGTGCGTTACATTGAGTTCTACCACAAAACATCATTTTTCACCCCAAAAAAAGAAGTTGTTTCCCAGCAATAATTTTTGCGTAAAGTTACTTAGTTTGATGTACAGAATGCTTGGTTGACAGCTTCGTGACGAGGTCTTTTACACCCTGTTTATGTACAGGTGGAAAAAACACAGAACTAAAATAAATGTACCAAGTTTGACGTATCGATGCATTTTTTCTAGACAAGCAGCGCCATCTTCAACTGCACACTAAAGTGTCCATACACAAAACAAAAAAAAACAATGTTAAACTGTCGTCTGTCTGCCTGTACTCCGTTCAAAGACAATTTATTTCGAATAAGCTAACAAATATTTATAGCCATAATAAATAACTGAAGATGTGTGAATTGACTCTTATAGTAAACACTTTCCTCCGTCACGCACGTACTCCTAGTCTGCGTGTTTTATATGAAACATTGTGTTCCAATACTTTAGTACAATGTTGTTCGATGATATTAACACTGTGCGACACAGTGTCGGTCAGCGAGCGACTTGTGAAGTACTGTTAAATAATCGAAAGTGTTGAAAACGCGTGGTAACAAAAAGTAAATATTTATCGTACGGTATCTTGATAATCTTAGCTTTTTCCTATTTATCCCGGCAGTTTTATCATAAACAGGATGACTTTTTTAACACTCTCCAAAAAAATTGGTATAATAGGTGAACGGAGTAGAAGCAAATGGCATACTTACTTTTCGAATTCGAAATTCAAATCATTTGAAATTCCATATTTTTCATTTTTTTTTCAAAAATTCTCTTTCTTTGTTCTAATATGAAACAACAACAACAACAGCTCATAACGTCCACTGCTGGACATAAGCCTCTCCAATGATGGGAGGAATTTTCCGTAATCTCCACGCTTGGCAGGCGGATTGGAGATCGCAGTCATGAAAGACGAACAGAAAATTCTGCTGCCTATTCTCTGGTCTACGGAGGCGCAAGGTGTTCTGCCTCAGACATTAGTCGCCTAATATGAAAAGTTTACTTGAAATTTGTAGCGTTTTTTGATTATGGATAAATTTTTTTATAAGCTGTGGAAAAAAGAAAAAAAGCTAGGTGCCATAAGCTTCTACTCCGTTCACCTAATATACCCATTTTTTTTGGAAAGTGATAAAAAAGTCATCCGGTAGTTTGTTAATTATATACCTAATGAATGTCCAGAAAATTATACCTAATTATTAGGCACTTTAATTCATCTTGGCAACTTGTTTCTTTTATTATTGGCTAATTAGGCTAATTACTTTTTTTTCTTATAGCAGGAAGGTTTATTTTTGTGTACATTGTTTTAGTATTCACGATAAGTTGGAAGGAAATAAATGATACCGAATAAAAATACTTTTTGATGAACACCGGCTGCACGCACGAAAAAGTGTCACACCGTTCCGCGCGCCAGTCGATTAAGGCCTAGCCCAAACCCTTAGACCTAGAAAACTGAAATTTCGCACAGTGTTTCCCTTTATAATGTAGACAAGGAATAAGGAAGGATTTTTCGAAATTCAACCCCTGAGGGAGTTATATAGGGGATGAAAGTTTGTATGAAAGTCCATCAGTTTCAACTAAAAATTTTGAGTCTAGGCTGACGATTAAAAATTAATTTACACGTGTCTACGCGCTACTACTGCGTTTTTGATAATTTTACTCCCAAAGGGTTAAAAAAGGGGATGAAGCATGGAAAGTTCTTAATTATCGAAGTAAAAATCAAAAAATGTATAATTATCTAGGCGTATGGTTGGAAGCTAATGCAACGGTGTTGTTAGTGTGCGGCCAGACTGGCAGCGCGGTGCGGGGTGCGGTGTGGGTACGGCAACGCACGCGGTTTGCCTGGCCAGACTGGCGCAGTGCGGCGAGCTGCGCGGTATCGGAGATCCCCGCTCCCGCCAGGGTTACCAACTTAGGGGTTTTCCCCCCAAATTTAGGGGTAAATAAGAGGGATGTGATTTTTTTAGGGGCGTTCTAATTTTAGGGGATTTTTTTTTTATATTTTTATTTATAATTGTAACCGTAGGCGCGGGCCTGTAGACGAGGGGCTATGGGCTAGCTCGCCGTCCGTCGGTCTTATGACGACAAGCTGTGTCGACGGCGCGTTCGTTTTCTACGCTCGCCTCAAAGAGATGTCAGCAAGAGGGAAGGGGTCCGCAAGGGCCGATGCCTGCTAGGGCTGCGGGTTGTTCGAAAGAGTTACCACGGCCCTAGAACACAAACGGCAAAGAAGGACCATGGATGGGTTTTAATCAGTCAAACCCAGAGCGGGAGGGGTCATTTGATGATGTACCATCCGAAATAAAAGGGGGATTTGCAAGTAATTGTGGGAATTTTGACTTAGCTTGAAGGGGTAAATATTTTTAGGAGTTGGTTACCCTGGCTCCCGCACTAGCCGCCCGCGCCCTCACTGCGGCCACTTGTATGAACGAGCTATGGCTTGAGCTGCCCGCGCGCGATTCGCGTGTGGCCCGCGCCAACTAGCCCGCGCCGCAGCCCGCGCCCGCGTGCCCATTAAGGACACTACAATGAAGTTCATATGTTTGAGCGCGTCGCACCGCGCCCGCACCGCACCCGCATTTGCAGTCTGGCCGAGCACTTAGAATTTCAATCCATAAGGGGGTAAAGGGGGGTGAGCTTTTGTTTTTTAAGTTAAAATCACTAATATCACAAAAAGACGTTATCACGAAAAATTATCGTCCGTAAACCGACTTTACAAACAACCATTTCTATTCTTTGTAAGTTTTTATTTTCCCACTTTTGGGCCAAGAGCTCCCCCCATTCCTTCCACTTCTCCCGGTGTTTTGCCACTTCGAGCCAATTTGTGAGGAAGCCATAAAAGGCATCCCGCCGTTGTCTCCTAGGTCTGCCGCGACCCCGTGTAGCTGGGCTATTGATATTTAGTATTAATCTTTACATATACTTAGTATTAGCCGTGTGGTATCCGGCAGAGTAGAATAGACCCAACCCATTACACTCACGGGTGTCGTATAAGGCGACTAATGTTTGAGGCAGAACACCTTGCGCCTCCGTAGACCAGAGAATGGGCAGCAGCGTTTTCTGTTAGTCTTTCCTCACTGCGATCTCCAATCCGCCTGCCAAGCGTGGAGATTACGGCAAATTCCTCCCATCATGGGAGAGGCTTATGTCCAGCAGTGGACGTTATGGGCTGTTGTAGTAGTTGTAGTAGTAGTATACTTAGTATAAAACAAAGTCGCTCCCACAGTTTGTACCTAGCAATATAATAGAGTGATTCAAGAGAAAGGTATAAATGTATAAATTATGCTACTTACATTGCATCCGTGCGAAGCCGATTGATAGATAGATTGGCCCCTACATCTTCAACAAAATAAATAAAAACCTGAACATTTACCCGATGAAAAAAAGGCTTGCAAAATTACATTATGTGAGTACCTACCTACAGAAACTCACGTATGAGGAGACAGAGGATCTGTTTCAGATACCTAGCTAAACAACTCAAGGATCAACTACTTGTGGAATCTGTTAAACTAAATTAAGTAATATTTTACAAAAAATATCATAAAAAGTCATGTCAGTAATGTTACAGTACTATTTACGAAAGATGACCACAAATGGCGGCCGTCTGCGCATGTACACTCATGAAGAAAAGACTAAGACAAAATAATATTTTAATGTTAGTTAGCACCAATGGCGTCGCTCCGGTCTTAACGCATTCCACCCGCGCCTCACCCCGCACCTCCAAAGGGACCTAAAAATGTGAATCGTACTTGTACCTCTTAAACTTTGTAATCTTATTGTTTTTTTCTTCTTCTAAATATTATTGAGATACGTACATTTATACATGGGATGTCCGTGATGGATTGTCCGTATGGTGTCGGACATAAAGAATGGCACCATCCCATATCTTCCCGTGGGTGTCGTAAGAGGCGACTAAGGGACTTACCAGAGAATGGGCAGCAGCGTTCTCTGTGCTTTTGGAACAACCGTACTGCGATCGCCAAACCGCCTGCCAAGCGTGGCGATTATGGCAAAACCCCCCCAAATGAATTTTTGGGGGAGGCCTATGTCCAGCAGTGGACGTCTTTCGGCTGAAATGATGATACATGGGATCATTCCAATAGAATAATAAAAATAATTACTTAAATTGTAACCCAGGGGGATCGGCGTTGAGGACTGAAATACAGACTCTGCCTAGTTCGGCTCCAAATGCTAATACTTTTGTGTACCTACTTTAAATTTAGACTAAGCACTGTATTTGTCCGCGACAAATTGTCGCGCAGCGGACAGACTTCCGGCGTGATCTCATGGCGACATGGAGAGAGCGACTGTCGCAACCCCTTGCAGGGCACGCCACAATAGTGGCGGTAAGTCCCCTCTTTGAGGAGTGGCTTGAGAGACGCCACGGCGTCCTCACCTTCCGCCTGACGCAGGTCCTCACCGGACACGGTGTTTTCGGGAGGTTCCTGCACCGAATCGGGCGGGAGGAAACGCCCGGGTGTTTCCACTGCGAGGATCGACCGGAGGACACGGTGGAGCACACGGTGGAGGTGTGCCCCGCGTGGTCCTCGAAGCGGCGATTGGCGGCGGCGACCTCTCGCGTCCGGCCCTGGTGCAAGCCATGGTCCGGAGCGAGACGGAATGGGACGCCGTCACCTCCTTCTGCGAAGCAGTAATGCTAGAGAAGGAGGTGGCGGAACGTGAGAGGGAGAGAACCTCACAGCGTCCCGGCCGCCGCGGGAGACGCCCCGAGCGTCTGGGGCCACCACGTGACCCCCGGCCACCGTAGGCGCGGGCCTGTGGACGGTGGGCTATGGGCTAGCTCGCCGTCCGTCCGTCTCATGACGACAGGCCGTGTCGACGGCGCGTTCGTGTTCCACGCGCGCCTCAAAGAGAGTCAGCAAAAAGGAAGGGGTCCGAAAGGACCGATGCCTGCCGGGGTTGCGGGACTATTCGAAAGAGATACCGTGGCCCCGGAACACAAAGGGCGATGAAGGAACATGGATGGGTTTTAGTCAGTAAAAGTCTGACACTCCCTCCTGCTCCGCCCAGAGCGGGAGAAGTCATTTGATAATTTCGCATCCGAAAAAAAAAAAAAAAAAAGCACTGTATTTGTAAAAAATGTACATATATTTGTGAAATAAAATATTACTATTATTACTATTACTATCCGTGCGAAGCTTAGCTTCTGAACTCAACTTTGGCGCAACCATCGATTCAAAAGCTCAGACCGAAGCTAAGAAGCTGGGCATCTTGAATAAGGTGAGGCGATACTTCACATCTGGACAGCTTTTAAGTTTGTGCAAAGCACAAGTCCGTTCCTGTATGGAGTATTGCAGTCACTTGTGGGATGGCTCAGCAAAATACCAGCTTGCTGCACTTGACTCGGTGGAACGCAGAGCCAAAAGGCTTATAGGCGACGAGACGTTGGTTGCTTCGCTTCATAGTCTAGCCCATCGGCGTATTGTTGTCTGCCTGTCGGTCTTCTACAGACTGTACTTCGGAGAGTGTGTGCAGGAGCTCCACGACCTGATCCCACCATCACTCGTTTACCACCGGACTAGCAGACGTACTGCGGCGTACCATCCGCACTTGGTTGATATCCCGACGTGTCAGCGCTCTCAGCGCTTCTCCTCCACTTTTTGCGCACAGCCAAAGTGTGGAACTCTCTGCCTGCGTCTGTGTTCCCACCCACATTTAACCCACCTGCCTTCAAAGCAAGAGTGAACAGGCATCTTCTGGGCACGCTCATTCCATCATAGATCTTATCCATCGCTTTCCATCAGGCATGATCAAGGTCAAGAGCAGGCCCATATTAAAAAAAAAAAAAAGAAGCCGGGCGTGTCGCTAGTATTAATAATATAATACTAAATAAATTAAGTTAATCCCATAATGCTGTCTTCTGCTGCAGAACCGCAACGTAATTAAAAGTCAAAAGAATAATAAATAGACCACAAATTGATTTAGTTTTCTTGTTTCGGTTCGTTATTACTTAAACTTGAATTGACTATAGGTATAAGCGTAGTAGGAACAAAAAAAGTGTCGGTTTTACCCATGTTGATAATATTATATATTATCCGCTGCGTTCAAGATTTATGCTAATTGAATAGGTAACCAACCACAACTTATAAGTTGTGCCACTTGTACCTACTTAATTTATATGATGATATTTTGAAAAATAAGCAAAAAAAAGATCTAGTTTTTTTGCAACTAACGACCGTTTTCTATAACTTATAAGTACTTACCTAAAACCGTTGACCGTGCCTTCTTCCGTCACTATCGGTGCATGTTTCTATAAACAAAGAATATCCTATACGTGTCACCTCCTGTCACTTGATTCATAGAAAAATCAAAGAAAGCTTTTCTGTGACGTTTTGTTTCCAGTCGTCCAGTAAGCAAAATGTCAAACAGACTGATAGCAACTTACCGAAACCGGCTAGTAAGTTGTTGAAAATGGCCGTACGACTTAAAAACCATGGGGAGTCTCTTAGCATTTTTTTTAATCTTTCTACCACAAGTCCGTTTGTTGACCGTGATACCACCAGTATATATATACCAGTAGAACCACAGGTAAAAAAAAAAACTACCAAGCGATTCAGTAGGACCACGCGCACGGGTAGTTTTTTTTACCCGTGTTACACTCGGGATTCCACACTAAACAAGAGCATTGTACTGTAATGAAAAAAGTATGTCAAAAGGCTGTCACCTCTTGAATAATCAGATAATGTGTTGTGGTCAACCGCATATACCTAGCCAGTACTGCTTGACTAGACAAAACTCTCTACCGGGATTGTACCGTTAGCCGAAGGCCCCCGGAATAACTTTAAATTTCCAGTACCTACTGTTGTACTACGGCCTATCCGAATATAGCCAGCTATGTTAATGTTTTGGCTCGGAGCTCGTGGCTAAATAATAAGAGCCGCTCGGGTCAATCGTTAGGTTAAGCCGTGCTTGCCTAGGTTGGTCTGTGGTCCGGTCACCACCCTTACATACTGAGTTTCCTCCGTGCCTCGGAAAGCACGTTAAGCCGTTGGTCCCGGCTGTCATTTGTAGATCTTTGACAGTCGTTACAGGTAGTCAGTGACCCGAAAGTCTGACAACCAGTCTTACCAATGGGTATCGCATTACCCAGTATTAAGGGTATAGGCAGTCGCTCCATGTAAAATACTGGTATTCAGCTGCATCCGGTTAGACTGGAAGCCGACCCCAATATAGTTGGGAAAAGGCTAGGCAGATGATGATGTTAATGTTTTGGCTGATTTGATAGACTGATCACGGTTTTAAAAGTCAGCCATCCTAATTAGACTAATGATGAAATTAGCACTTTGTGAACGTAAAAATTTACATGAAACCTCCTCAAAACATCCGCCCGAAGTGGCGAACCACTTCGTGTTTTAGGTGGGAGGAGAGATAGAAGCGGCCTGCGCACGGCCTGCGTTACTAAAATAATAGTCTGTTGACTTTGTTGTATAAGGTCTTTAAGGTGGAAGCTCCAGGGTAGCCCGCGAAATTCAAATTTTCTTACGTTTTTTGCAATTTGCAGGCCAGTGCTAGGTTGTATGTTGATTAAAATATTGCTCGCGACTGTAAGACGTAGGTATGTAGTTATAGAATTATAATTATCAAAATTATCAATACAACCCTCCAAGCTCATAAAGATGCAGGAATGACTTTGACCTTGAAAAAGTAATTCCTGCACCTTACAGTCACGAGCAATATTTTAATCAACATACAACCAAGCACTGGCCTGCAAATTGCATAAAACGTAAGAAAATTTGAATTTCGCGGGCTACCCTGGAGCATTCACCTTAAGGGCTCGCTCCATAGTCTCGACGCACAAACGGTTACGTACCTAGTCAGTGCATCATTCTGAGCATCGGACATTGGTAATTAAAAAAAACGGCCGAGTGCGTAGTTTACCATTTTATTTTCAATTGATAGAATTCATATAGGTTTTCCTGTAATCTACAAGCAATGAACTATATTTTGTATTTTTTTCAAAATTTTAGGCTCAATAGTTTCAGAGATGAGGGGAGGAATGGTCAATTTTCGTCTTCTTTCAAGAATAAAATCAAAACTATGTATATATTTTACAAAAATATATTTGAGATCCTCATAACGAGTCCTTTCATTTGATATACCTATTATTATGACACAGTAAGGTTTGCAAAACTTTTTTTTTAATTTCCTAATTTGTCCCCCGAAAAAGACCTATAATTAAAAAAAATATTTATTTACTTTGCACATCTGTGTTTGTGTCATAGGATTACACCATCCATCGTACCAAATTTCACTTGATTTGGTCGAGTAGATTCGGAGCAAATTGGCTGTGACAGACAGACGCAAGAGTGATCCTTTAAGGGTTCCGTTTTTTTAATTTTTTGTACGGAACCCTAAAAAACAGCTAATTCATAAATTTTCACCGTTCAACTAAAATTTTCCATGTGTATAGTAAACTACCACTACCACCACCACCTACCTCTACTAGTGGACTAAAACGTACTGTTTAAGCCTTTGACGAATAGAGATGTGATATTTTTGTTAAATCTTGAGTCCTACTTTCAGTAAACATTCGTGGGTCATATCGATACGTATGGCGTCAGGGCCTTTGAACACATTTGATCCATAGATTCACATCCAGGTATGCAGCATCCGCTAGCTAGACGTGAGACTATCTTAATTCCTTTCTTTCTTTCTTTTCGTGTGGTTAGTGCCTGGTGAGACCTGGTGTCGAGAGTTTTTATGCCACCCATGGGCTTCTAACTTGGTTTAAAATGCCGTTGAGAGATATCTCTCAGGCATGCTGGTTTCCTCACGATGTTCAAAGCTATGAAAACAGGCCATATCGTTCAATCGCGCATGAATTCGCCGCTAGAGGCGTTCGTGTAGACTAAGGTCTTGTCAGATGTGATAAATGATAAATGATGTTTATTTTGCAAGTAGGTTTTTACAAACACTTTTACACGTCATTTTTTTTTTTTTAAACTTGATGGGGCCGGTGTTTCGTACCTGACTACTCTGAGAAGAAACAGCCGAAACAAACTCAGAGGTCATAGTCTCTTTTGAAGTCCAGACATAATTTTGCTCAATTCACATGAGGACTATGCAGAATAGTGTCTGAGATGGTCTTTTGAAGAAAGAACCACACAGATTTGAGTGGACCTGTCCAGTCAGTGCAAGCATTTGTCAGTTATCGTGTAGCTCGACTTATAACTCAAGGAGCTCAACGAAACGACGAACAATACCAAAGAAAGGACATTGTCATACAGTGTTCGCGCGTTGCGTGCTTTTTTATCACGTATTTATACAAATACTTATGATTGTGTTCTAGACTAAGGCATTCCTACTTACGAACTTGAAGATTTTAAGTAGCAACCTATGATCTTATTTGTTAGTAGGTACTTGGAGGTAGAATGATTTTTAAATGTTTCATCGTTGTTAATTTCAGGGAGAATATTGTAAATATGTATCTGAAGTTTACACTATGTAGTTATACGTATTAAAATATTTTTTTATGACGTTATTGGTAGGTACTATAAAGTATAAAATAGAATTATTGACAAGACCTTACTCGACAGTGGCACCATCTGGTGAGCTCAAAAACGATAGCCCCCATTATATCGTCTTTTATAACACTGGCCGAATTTAAATAACGCCAACTCATTTCTTCTGAAAAAAAAAAGTTTGTGCTATAAATAAGATTTACATCACCGAGTACGGTCCACGTACGAAAATGTCGATCGGAACCAGGCTGCGGTCCGGTCCACTTAACTTTCACCAATAATGTGACACACCAGTCCTAATCGGTAGAATCGGGTTCATTGATTAGAAATCGTTTGTTAGTAATCCTTATTTATAGAGTACTTAGAGTTATTTTTGATATTATAGTATTTGTATGCATCTCCTGGTGGCAATTTTTTTTGGCAAGTTTTATTGATCGATTCTTATATTTTTTTGGTTACCTTATCTTATAGGTAGTGGTTCAACACAGCTTTTTTTTTATTCCTGTAAGTAATACTTTTGTTTTTTTCTTTGGATTTTTTTTTGCACGCTTTTAATAGCTTGCCTGTAACTATACTAATAATGTTAAAAATCTGAGTTATTCCGATCGGATACCTAGTTATCCATTTACAGATTCTTGGGACAGTCAGCAACAAAACATACGTACAGAGTTTATTAAAATACATTATGTTAAGCAATGCTAAATGTCGCCACATTCTTGATAACATCACTTCTCCTGCCGATATTTAATTTTGGAAGTTCCCTAAAACTCTATCGCGGCATTCAGACCTTCCTAATACATTTGGTTTGGACGATCTGAATCGCCATTTCGCCACTGTTCCCGCTCTTGATAGTCTAACCAAATGTCAAACCATTGACACCTTGCCAGTCTGCCAGAATGCTTGTTTGACGGTTTCGCGAAAGGTCCGTTTACACCTTGTAGATATACGCTAAACTGCAAGAACCATTGTGGTCTCATCAGTAAAACGCATCTCTCTAAAGAAACGCAATTTTGTTGTGTTATTATTCTCGATCAAAGTGAAAAAATTTTAATTTCCGCTTTTCGTACCGCAGAAAAAAAGTAATTTTTATGTCTTTAAGGCCAGCGGGATACGCAAAACGTTTTATAATGCACTGTATTTCAATGTGATAAAGTTCGAAATACATGTAAAACAGTGTGAAAGATTGATATTATTTTCTTAGAACGAAAGCGTACTACTTCTATAGTCGGTGCTAACAATGGCATATGGATTGTTTTTGTTAAGCTTGCTCATCATGCTGGAATAAAGAAAGGGTGCTTATAGACACATGAACATAATCTCTGGCAAAAAAATCTAGAACTATTAGCGCTACTGTCTTTGGAATCAATTCGAACGTGACAATAGGCATGAAGACAGTATCAAAAAAATGCAAATCTGTTTAGTCCGTCAGTTAGAGTATTGGAAAATAGTGGACCCGTATTTTTTGTTTTTGTAAATCAATGAAAATTGACAAAGATAAAACGCATCAAAACTCGGAAGTGGGGGCTCGTGACGTCAGAACTAGCTAAAAATTATACCAAGGCGTGACGTATTGAGAATTTTAAAAGCGTCATATCTTCGTCAATTTTGGTTTACATAACAAAAGAAAAAACACGGGTCAAATATTGTTTGAAAATCTAACTGACGGAATTAGATTTTTTTTGTCGTCTCGTCTCGTCTATTATTGTACCTATACCTTCGATTTTTAACATAACATAGCGTCACGCTTGTAACCCCGTAGGGTAAGGCAGATGTGCCCATGAGGACGAGCCTATTGCCATCAACCGGGCGCAATTCCAGACTCCGTGGCTGATGTCTTTGAATTTGTGGATTTATGGCTTTGCCTCCTAAAAGCAGGTGTCATTTTAAAATGCCTTGCAGTTACAAGATGTAATTAAAAGCCTTAATTAAAAAGGGTCATTGTACCTACTTACCGATGTGAATAACTGTAAATAACGGCTGCTCCATGTACGGTGGGCTGCATCATTGGGTACCCCAGTAGCCTGGGTTCGAACGTAGGTGCCTTCAAAGGGGGTACCACATCGTGAAGCTGACTGTAACTTGTAACGTTACAATTTCCTGGCAACTCCAGATAATTTACATTTTAAAATTAGAAAATTATTAAAAAGAAAATCGAATGAGGTCGATGTGATTTACCTATACAACCTACAACTAGCTCCAGCAATAAATTAAAAATAAAACTAGGGTTGCCACTAACTGACATCACAAAAGTAAACAAAGATTTAATAAAGATAAAAACTTAAATAACATGAATTACAAGGTAAAAAGGCCAAAGCCGTTGCTAAGCCTCCAAGAAATGACCATGAAGCTACCTAGGGAGGACGAATGCTTACATTTTCAGGTTAATAATATCCAAAAATGTAAGTAAAAAAACATTTATAAGACATACACATTACAACCTATATATTAAAATTATTAATGCGGCATAAAAAAATTAGTAGCAGCTGATTTCTGGTCTGTTCTCATACTGTAGTAGGTAGGTACTAAAAGTGGTTGATAATAATAATAATAATAAAAATAAAAATCTTTATTTCCAGTTTACAATTCCAATGTGCACATGCACATGCTACAGCAATATATTATTTAAGTTGAGAATTGTACTTAACACAGACGTATACACCTCTGACACCCAAGCTAAGATTGAACTTGTGTTATGGGTGTCAGGGCTCTCTTAGTTCACTAGGACAGTAAATACATCAAAAATTCGGAGTTTGATACCCGTCAACGGGAAACAAAGAAATAATAATATGGTATAAAAAGTAAAAATAAATAACTAAGTAATAATTAATTAATTAAATTAAAAGGCAAACCATAATTATGTGTATTGTGTTTATGTTGTGTGTGTGTGTGTATGTGTGTGTGAGTATGAGGATAT
The DNA here is from genome assembly GCA_941918905.2 of Xestia sexstrigata. Taxonomy (NCBI): domain Eukaryota; kingdom Metazoa; phylum Arthropoda; class Insecta; order Lepidoptera; family Noctuidae; genus Xestia; species Xestia sexstrigata. The sequence goes on from OW799221.2 coordinate 7,227,976, forward strand.
GTGGGATGGAGGAAGGGATAATGATGTACAGTGACTCATTTCAAGTTTCCTGATATTCCTATTAGAACTTGTATACCTAATCGTTCATGGTAATTCCCCAGACTTATTACACATACACGTCAAACTCAATGGTGCGGTTTCTGAAGCAAGCACATAAGTCATTATATAAACAGCGCACGTACATAAAGTTCAATCAATCTATAAAGTAAAGCCAATGACCGCAAAGGCCATTATCTATGCCTACGGCTGTGCTGCGTGTCGAGAACACGACGTTATTGCAAATCTGACTCGTAATGAAAATAAATTAGGTTCCGTAGTCAAAGGGACATAGTACTAAGTACTTCTTTTTTGTTTTGTTACATCTTAGGTAGATAAGTCGTGATGGCGACGTGGCGATGGTGAGGTTAAGGCCTCGCGTCTCATGCATGAGGTTGTGGGTTCAAATCCGGGCAAGTACCAAATGTGGCTTTTTCAATTCATACGTACTTACTTACATTCTAAGTTTATCTTGAACATTACAGACATCGGTGAAGAAAAACATTGTGAGAAAACCTGGACTTCTAATCAATATAAGTCTGAAATCGCCAACCCATCTTGGGTAAGCGTGGTGATCAAAGCTCGTGCCTTCTCTGTTGAGAAGAGGCCTTTGCCCAGCAGTGGGACAGTATTAGGCTGGTATTATTATTATGCCTAGGTTAGTGGATGGGTATGTAACCCATTACAATACCGAGTTTCCTCCGTGCCTCGGAAATCACGTTAAGCCGTAGGTCTCGTCTGTCATTTGTAGACCTCTGACAGTTTACAGGTAGCCAGTGGCCCAGAAGTCTGACAATCAGTCTCATCAAAAGGGTATCGTACTACCCAGAACTAACTGGGTGGTGGAGGTCGGTCAGTCAGTCAGTCAGTTAGGCAGTCGCTACATGTAAATTACTGGTATTCCGCCGCATCAGGTTAGACTGGAAGTCGATCCCAACATAGTTGGGAAAAGGCTAGGTAGGTGTTGTTTTGTTAAATCTTAGTTTCTCTGAATGTGATCATCCGGAAGAATGAGGATTTGAGGTAGATTGTGGCAAGTTTCTTCTTATTAGTGTCCGTCTCGCACGAAGTTTTGTTGGCCCAAAAACTTGCATGTTTTAATTAGGGCACAGAGGATAGGATCAGAGTTGCGACGCAGCTCCGTTCCGTTGAGGTAGCTGCACTTTCTCAAGATTTAAATATGAATGCAGATATTGTTGGAAAAGGTCTTTGTAAACGCAATAAAAATAACTGCCTTTGTAAATACTTTTATAGCTGTCAAAAAACTCGTGATTGAAAACTGTCACTGTCTCCAACTATTACGACTTTGGTGAATGCACTGTGCTCAGATTGTTTTTATTTTATTAAATCTACGCTAATCGTTATAAATTAGTTTCCTTTATGACCATAATCCATCAGATATCTGCAAGCAAAGAAGTGATGGATGGATTGTGTGAAAATGAAAATAATAATTAGGGCTATAGTCTGCGCCAGATAAGTTCATTGTTCTTTTCTTAATTTCTCTGCGTAGGTACCCCGACAATACATTATGAATCGTTTTTTATTACTAGAAAAAGTCAAGGATCACGATAAAGGTCGTTTCGGGACAAGTTTATGTCACAATTTCTGTTTTCGGAATTATGTATTTGAATAAATGTATGCGGGTTAATGACCTTTAATTCCTACTTATCTGGCGCAGACTATAGGTATAAAGTTCACTTTCTACGTAGGTAACATTATTTTTACTGACATAATAAATGAATACAAAATATTCTATCTGTCGTGAACTCGTGATAGCCCAGAGGTTAAGGCCTCGCCTCTCATTCACAAGGTTGTGGGTTCAAATCCGGGCAAGTACTAATGTGACTTTTTCAATTGGACATCACTGACATTATCGGCGGGTGAAAGAAAACATCGCGAGGAAACCTTGACTCATAAATAGGTCTGAAATCGCCAACCCGTCTTGAGCAATGCTCGCGCCTTCTTTGTATGGTAGGAGGCCTTAGTCCAACAGTGGGACAGAATAGGCTGGTATTATTATATTCTATCAATAGTGCTGCAAGAATCTTCCAGCACTTGTATGACAAAGGCAGATGGGCGCTGCGTTGGTTTTAATTTTAAACATATATTTGTAATCTCGTTCTCGAGAACGGCTCTAACGATTTCGATGACATTTGCAATTTAGGGGCGAAAAATCGTCAAAGCGTCTTATATCTTGATAAATTCGATTTTTCAATTTCCACGCAAGCAGAGTTCTATCGCCTAGATATCATACAGGTAATCTCGACCTATTCCTTGAAAGGAGTTATACTAGGGTTCATTAGCAAGAAATTAAGTTCAGAGGTTGAACTGGATGGTTACAAAGCTATGTCGAGTCATCGTTTTTTTTTTTTAATTTTCTGTTTTCTCACCAAAAACAATTTATTAATACATTCAAGCAAAAAAAATTGCAAAATCGTCTAGTCCCTCTACATAAATTGGTATAGATTTAGAATACATCTTACTTAAACATTGACATTGTCACTACCAGCAGTCAATGAAACAACACTCGTTTTGTGAAATAGGTTGCATTCAAGCACGACCTTTTTAGAAACTAGACGGGCAGATGACCACAGTAGCAGAAACTACAGAACCCTGAGAACCGGTTATTGTCAGTACCGGTTTTCACCAGCTAAGCTAAGGCTAAGGCCACAGACTAGCATTAGAATATGAAATTAACCAAAAAAAAAACAATTATTATGTAAAAATATAAATAATTAAGATTTATGTTTCCTTATTGGTTTGTTTTGGTTTGAATTTAGTAGTTAAATTAAATTTTAACCGATTTGATTACATCATGACTTCTTTCTTTAAACCAGGGTTTAGTTAATTACCCAGAATGGGACTAAAAACTCGTATTCATAAGCTTTTGTTCAGCTTCACTTGTTATGACCGGTTTTGCTAACACTAAACACCTAATGTTTTTTTTAAATAGTAAATTAGGCTAGCGTTTCATAACTCGCCTGATGTGAAGTGATGCGGCCTAGGGTAGAGCACGCTTGCCTAGAAGAAAACGATTCATTCGAAATTTGAAGAGATCCAGATTATAATGACCGGGAAACAGAGAAGCCGGCAGTGAATTCCACAGACTGGCGGTTCACACAATAAATGTGGAAGCGTAGCGCTTTGTTCGGGTCTGTGGGACTTCAACCATACAAGTAACTGTGACGCTTCGCCGTATCTCTGCTCGTCCGATATAAAAACGAGGATGAGGGAATTACATGGATGCCTAGATATTGCACAGTTGGAATTACAACTTTTGGTGTTTAGCTGAGGGTTGCAAGTCCTATGCTTCTCGCATCCAGAGACTCTTCTTAACCCGACTGTGGAGGGTAATGTGTTTATCAGCCTATGTACACTGGTATTTTTATTCTTTTGTGGCGTTCTAGAGACTAAACCTGTGGGCCAATTTTGATGATTCTTATTACGTCAATCGATTTTTCTTAATCTTGCGAGTGTCACTAAAGACACGACGGTAATCAAAATTCATTAAGGCGACAACCAGACGTCATATTGTGAAAGATTAAAAAAAAAAGTCGACAAACTAAGTATGTTAATTGAATAGGTATTTGAATAGGTTTAGCTAGGTTTTTTATATCATTTTTCCATTCGAATGAATAAAGTTGGTAATTCGGAATGATAAATCATTTAAAAGTTCAAAAATGAAGAAGTTAAAAAATATATAAAACTAAAAAAAACCCGTCTACTTTTCAGTCGGGTGTTTTAGTTTTTAGGAAGAGTTTCGCCACAACAATCTCTAAGATTAAACTCGAGTCGACCTCCTCACCTCACGATCCGAACTCGAAACCTGTGAGAACCTGATGAATTCTGCGCTCCTAGTAGGTACTTGATTCTATTGATCAGTTGAGTTATATGTTATGTAACATGGTATATGAGCATAAACCTCTTAGCGAAGAGGTCAGTGTGTTCGTTGACTTACGTTGAGAAACATGATTCGAGTGCTCTGCTTATTTTATTTTGGATTTAATGTGAGTAAACTGTAATTAAATGTAGAATAACTAGTTAAGTTTATTTATGATAAGGTTCCGGTTAAACCCGGTAATGTTTTTAATTGGTTTAATTTATTTTGAATTTTCGGTATATCGAAAAAATTAACATGCAAAATTATGTTAGTACTTAAATTCTATTGGGGGCAGGGTGGTGTTTATCAGATGCTTCTATAATGGGTCTTTAAATATTATGCAGTAATAACTTTCAAGAGACTGGTGCTACTGTTTCACAATCTGAAGAGAGGTTTATCATAAGATTTTGATCGTAAAAATCTTCTGGCCTTAATTAAAAGCTCGTAAGAAACCTCTCTCATTTTTATTTTTAATGTCAATTTATTTTTGTTATGTTTGTCGCTGTAGCCGATTTTATTTTTAACTCGACTATAATTTCGTGTATTAATTTGTATGAAAGTTTTCCGTGTTACATTTTAGGTTAAACTTTTTGAGATTCTGTTCTTTTCAAAATTTTATATTTTTGTCAATATCTTCGCTGAGAAAGTTCTGCCATAGCACACGATTCTAGACCCTAAGCTTCGATTTTTACTGTCTTTTATCATAAAATTTAAATTAATCAGCTGTTTCTTTTAGCACTTCTGTATGAAACAGCTGAGTTATATTTTTCATAACTGACTTAAACAGGGTGTAAACAGACCTTTCACGAAGCCGTCAACCAAGCATTCTGTACCTAAAACTAAGTAACTACGCAAAAAAAATTGCTGGGAAACGACTTTTTTTTTTGGGGTCAAAAATCACGTTTTACGGTAAAACTCAATGTAACGCTTTAAAAATATTGTGCTGATGGACACATTTAATAGTTAACGGGTTATAGAGGTCTTTCGAGTAAAGTTAGAACCTTAAAAACTAGTCTAAATAAAAAACTTGTAAAAAGTTGGAACTTTGACTTCCAATATCTCCGTAACTAGAAGGTTCCCAGGTATGGTCTAGCTAGAACAAAAAAATGATCGCAATGACGGGGAGAACAACTGCGTTTTGGCTCCGATAAGGGTCTATTTATTTACTCCCTTTATTTCAATGCTGGTGAGACATTAATATCATATTATACGCACTGAATCCTTGGTAGAAGTTTTGTATAGGTTTGTCAGCTAACCTTGGAAAATCTTCAGAGTCATTGATAAAACCTGATGGGATAGTATTGGAGGTGTAATTAATAGTAATTATGTCTACAGTTTTCCTGTTAATTTTCCGTTGCCAATCTTCTTGAATCATGCTCCTAAATATAAATTCAAAACTAGATTTTGTCTCGACAACCGCAAATATCATTACTCATTTAGCATTCGACATTCGTGACTGCAATTAGGACTGCATCGTTACAAAATAAATAAAATAAAATTCATGCATTTTATATAACTTGATCCATACAGTCCGATCTAAATTAAAATAAAACAAATTGATATTGAAATAGAATCAATTTAACAATCAATCAACAATTCAATAATCAATCAACAATTGATCAATAACAAATTACCAACATCATCATCATAATATTTTTTTTCATCAATTTTGTTACATAAAGGGTGTAAAACACCTCTTAACGAAGCCGAAAGGCACTTGTTTTCCCCGTCATTGCGATATTTTTTTTTATTCTAGACCATACCTGGGAACCTTCTAGTTACGGAGAAATTCAAGGTCAAAGTTCCAACCTTTTCACAAGTGATTTTTTAAATAGATACATGTTTTTAATGTAAGATTTTTACTTTATACACGTTCACAGCCCCAGTACTATTCAATCCATCCATCAGCACAATGTTTTGAGTGCGTTACATTGAGTTCTAGCACAAACATGATTTTTCACCCCAAAAAAAAAAGTTTCCCAGCAATAATTTTTGCGTAAAGTTACTTAGTTTGATGTACAGAATGCTTGGTTGACGGCTTCGTGATGAGGTCTTTTACACCCTGTATATTATGTCTAAGGTTATTTTTTCATGTCGATCTAATGTGGGATTTTCCTGTGCCATTTTTTATGCAGTAACCTTATTCAATTCCATCTGAAGTGGGGTTTCCCCACTGTGTCATTTTTTATGTAGGTACATAGATATTTGTGTACAATCGTAATAAAATAGGCATATAATGTAGGTTTTATCAGTGTCGTATGGAACTTGAAACTTCTTGTAGAGAAGAATAGGGAGCCAGAAAATCCTAGGCCCTGACTTCCGTTTTTTAGTTTAAATACCAACGAAGGCCTGGGCCGGATGGTGGCGGAACGTGAGAGGGAGAGAACCTCACGTCCCGGCCGCCGCGGGAGGCCCCCGGCCACCCTAGGCCTGTAGACAGAGAGCTAAGGGCTAACTCGCCGTCCGTCCGTCTCATGACGACAGGCCGTGTCGACGGCGCGTTCGTGTTCCACGCGCGCCTCAAAGACAGTCAGCAAAAAGGAAGGGGTCCGCAAGGGCCGATGCCTGCCGGGGTTGCGGGACTGTGCGAAAGAGATACCGTGGCCTCGGAACACAATCGGGCGATGAAGGTACATGGATGGGTTTTAGTCAGTAAAAGTCTGACACTCCCTCCTGCTCCGCCCAGAGCGTGAGGAGTCATTTGATGACTCCCCATCCGAAAAAAAAAAAAGACCCGGACTTGTTATACAATATCTAAAAAAGAAAATATGTATTCGGCCAGCAACTTTGTTTTATTCTTTTGTGTACACCGATTGTGTACTCCGTTTATTTTACATTACTGGGCCGATTTACGTGATTCTCTTTGTTTTTTAGGGTTCCGTACCTCAAAAGGAAAAATCGCAACCCTTATAAGATCACTTTCTTGTCCGTCTGTCCATCTGTCTGTCCGTCTGTCACCACCGATTTTCTTAGGAACGGGGGGACCTAGCAAGTTGACATTGATACCAGATACTGAAGTCTATAGTCCCTATTAGGTGTATAAAAATCAAGGTCCTGAGTCAACACGATAAAAAGATATGGGCAAATTTAGATTTGTAAACTTAATTTACCTTAATTTTTTTTTTTTTAGTTTTTCGGACTTTTCTCTTTACTTGTGCTGTAAGACCTTGCTTTTAACCAAAATTGTCAATTCTAGGTCAACCGGAAGTACCCTATAAGTTTTGGGTCGAAAACCTATAATTATGGTAGTTCCCGTTGACCTAGTATCACGAAATTTGGCGAAAAGCAAGGTCTTACAGCACATGTAAAGGAAAAAATTTGAAAACCGTAAATATGTAGTTTAATAACAAAAAAAAAAGCGATTTTACTATTACAAACTTATTATTTGCATTTTGCGGTTGGTGCAATAGCTGTTTCATGGGAACGAACAGCAAAGTTTAGTTTGTCCTTTAAAAAGTTTGTACGGAACCCTCGGTGTGCGAGTCCGACTCGCTCTTGGCCGGTTTTTATTTGTTCATTTGGTAGAAGAAAGTCTGCGCTGTGGTCCCGTATAATTTTTATTAACTTTAGTTAGTTCCCTGAATACGTATGTTTTCTACTTATGATGAACCATTAACAAGTTTTAGTTATAATGTAAAATTAATTAATTTGTGTGAGATACTTACTACCTGCAGCTAAAATAAAACCGACTTAAAAACAAACACACATTAAAAGATAAAATAACTTCGTTTGTTGTTAAGTTGGTGGCAAAAAAAAAAAATAAACAAATAAAGTCACCGACTGCCGAAAGTAAAGTTATTTTCGACTTTTTTTTGTGTCTTTTTGGAACTTGATTTTTTTACCCGACTACGGCAAAGCCAAAAGGAAGGGTTATGATTTTAGCCGTCTATGTATGTTTGTATTTACGTATGTTCCACCGTAGTGCTTAAACTATTCATCCGATTTTGATGAGTAAGGTGTCAATCGATTTGTTATTATAGCCCGGGTAACATAGGCTATAATTTTATTCAGTAGTCGGGTTTTTAATGGTAGTATACCACACAAACTCTTGTTTAAAGATAAGTTTTTCTAACACTTTTGGCAAACGCGCTTCATCATTTTATCCCGGAGTCACTCCCTGTTGGTTGGAGACTTTATTTTTCTTCTACCATACTTTTCAGTTCCCAGAACCTCATCCAAGTGTTTTCGGTGACTTTGACGATTTCGTGAACTCAACGTGCCATTCGGACGGCTTTTTTTTCATTCAATGAAGATTCTGGAATGATTTTTCTACATCTAAAAGTTCAGGGTTCTTGTTAAACGTACCTAACGTTAAGATAAAATAACTTCCTAACCCTGAGGAAAAATGTACCTAATCTTAAGCTTATTAAAGTAGCTTTTTGTGTGTGAGTTATGTCTGTGAGTCCACATTTTTCTTTTAAAATCGTTAAAGGTTTTGGATTCAGCATAATTTTAGAGATTTTATTCCGGAAGATTTATACATCGTACTTACTAACAGCCTCGATGTTTTATCAACTCTTTAAAACCATGCAAGGCAGGGGCGAGTCACTATTTTCACAACAAAAAAGTTTTTTGGAAGTTAGTGGCAAAACAGTTATGGAAACAAACAAAAATCACCGACTTCCGAAAGTAAAGTTATTTTCTACTTTTTATTGTTTGTTTTCTGGAAGTTGGTTACATTTTTTGCATTTTAGATTAGTATCAAGTCAAGTTGAGTCAAGTATCAATTTTACAATGTAACACATGCATATCATAGATAGAGGATAATTCATAAAGTACCAAAGCAAAGTTTATAATAACAATTATACGGGACCACCGCGCGAGCTTCCTCTAACAAATGAAAAAAAAAAATAACAATCAGACCAGTAATCACGGAGAAATCTTGTGCTGTGTTGTGTGCTGTAGGTACTTCAGATTTTAAACCCTTACTCACGAAGATTTATAAAAATAGAAAGTAGAACAGAATCACTGACGTCAATGATGACTTCACTAGATAAGGAAATGGTAAGGTTAAACGATGCAGATAAAGACGTTTGACAAATGCTTAATTAATTATAGAAGGACTTATGTAACAGTACTACATAATCAACGTATTAGAGGTTATTCTAGTGGATCTTTCTAAAACTTGCTCTTGCTCTCTCCCAAATCTGTTAGATCTAGATACTTAATATTTTAAAGAGGTCAAAGTTAGTTTGTTTGTCAGTTGGTATATAGGGGGTAATCTCCGGAACTAATGATCTAATGATAACAAATCTTGCACTGGCAGAAAGCTACATTATTTGTGGGTGTTTTATGCTATAAATTATATTTATATCATGCATATTAGCCGAGCTATCATATTTTTTGCGGACGAAGTCGCGGTTTAAGTGCTAGTCTCGTATAAAACTGGGCAGGCAGTCTCGACATAGATAGCGACAAATTCGCTAACTTTCGATCGCTGATTTAATGATGCTTGCGAGAATTGCATCTTGGATGTAGAGACTTGCATTTCCCGCAAGCATTGTTATTGCAACCGAATTTATTCGTTAGTAATTAGCAATCAAAAGTTTGCGATTTTGTCGTTATCTCTGTCGAGACTGATACTGCCCAGGTGACATTGATATTAAACATGGCCGTGTATATCGCAGACAGACTGGCATACAAATAGACAGTGTTGTGACTACATAAACTGCATAATTAATAAATTAATGTACTTTGATAATGATGAAGATAATAAAACATAATTATTATGACACAAAAATAATTGTGTAACGAATATACTAACACATAAGTTTTTATTTATTTATTTGATATTAATATAAGAAATGGAAAACCTTAATGATGACGTTTGAAGCATGGAGAAGTGTGTAATCTACATATCTACTACTTATACTAATATTAAAAAGAGGTACCTTTTTTTTTGTAAGCTCGTTTTTGCCACTTTGTAAATCATTCAGAATCTTTGGAAATAATGATCCAATTCAATTTTTTTTTTCACTAATTTAAAAATGAATCATTCGTGGGTGCAATGCAATATAAAGGGTGTAAAACACCTCTTAACGAAGCCGAAAGGCACTTGTTCTCCTCGTCATTGCGATCATTTTTTTGTTCTACACCATACCTGGGAACCTTCTAGTTACGGAGATATAGGGGGTCAAAGTCCCAACTTTTTGACAACTTTTTTTTTAAATACAAGTTTTTATGTAAGATTTTTACTTTAAACACCTCCACGACCCCCTTACTATTCAATCCATCCATCAGCACAATGTTTTGAGTGCGTTACATTGTGTGGGTAAAAAATTTTTTACCCCAAAAAAATTTTTTTTTAGGTTTACACCCTGTTCACACTTTTTTTTTTTTCGGATGCGAAATCATCAAATGACTTCTCCCGCTCTGAGCGGAGCAGGAGGGAGTGTCAGACTTTTACTGACTAAAACCCATCCATGTTCCTTCATCGCTCTTTGTGTTCCGGGGCCACGGGATCTCTTTCGAACAGTGCTGCAACCCCGGTCAATATATACGCTATGAATTATATTTATATCATGCATACTAGCCGAGCTATCACAACGTTTGCGAACGAAGTAGTGGGCGAAGTACTCGTTTTTTTTTTATAATCTTGTAACCATGGTACTAGAACTTAGATTACTCACTTCAAACTTCGGTAGAAGTAGTCTAGATGTTTACACACGTAGTTCGACAAGTATGTAACAGATTTTTTTTTTCGTGATTTCAGGTTCTGTTATTGAGTAAAAGTTGTTTATAATGATGAGGCCAATGACCCATCAAGAGGTTTTTAGTTACCTTCTCCATGTAGAGGCCTATTTTAAGTATATCAAGCATTTTCACGTACTGTAGTATCCAGTCTGTCCAGCCTCCCGGCCATGTTTAAGGCCGTTGGGCCAAACTTCTGCTATTGCTTTGTTACCCCTTACCCGACTACAGCATAGCCAAAAGAAAGGTTATGATTTTAGCAAGACATATCTATATGTATGTTTTGATTCGGATTTGCACGTACCTATCTGTCATGACATACTTATTTAGTAATGACGTGTGACTCCAGTTTTAAGAAAACTGATAAAGAATCTATCAATGTCTTGTCTTGTTTATCTATTTTTAGTTGCCGTTTTTGTCCTAGTTTTGGTTTTCAACCTTATGAAAGTCATAGTCATGGTCATAGTCATTTATTCATAAACAAGTAACTTGTTTTTATTTTATTTTTTTATTATCTGAATTTAAACACAAAATCATACAATTACAGTAGACACACTAAAGTAAATTACATTTTACAACAACAATTTAACATCAACAATTTAAAAATAATCAGTTCACATTTCATCAAATGTCGACATGTAAATGAAACAAGATGGCCATCTGCTTAAAATTTAAAAATAATTGACAAAAGATAAATTTTATACATTGATATAATTAATAAAAAATAATAATATCAATAAATCCAACGAAATAAAACATGGTTTTCTCAATAAAAATAAAAATTGCTGTTAAATAAAATTAAAGATAGAAGAAGAGAAGACCGTCCATATGGTAAAGCTTGCTAATTCGTAGTATTTGTCCAAAAACTTGTTTGCTTCAATGGTTGCCTTCAACAGACATCTCATAAAAGTATTGTTCTGTTACTTAAATACTTATGTCGTCATCATCATCACCATTTTAGCCGAAAGACGTCCACTGCTGGACATAGGGCTTCCCCAAGTGTCGCCACATTGACCGATCCCGTGCGACTCGCGTGCAGCAACCTTCACCAGGTCATCGGTCCACCTAGTGGGAGGCCTTCCAACGCAACGTCTTCTACTTACTGAAGTACTTACTTATTAATTTAATTTCAATTTACAGGTAGCATTTGCTGCACAAGCGCCATGCATAGAACTGAACGATGGAAACAAAATACCTATGCTTGCATTGGGGACTGGCAGAGGTACAGCTTTAGAGGTACGTTGTTACTAACATTTCAATAAGAATTTTGATCTGCAAAGATAGCTGTACACTATTAGACAGGCATCCGACCCCAACATAGTCGACAATGGACAACGCTGATGACGGCGGCCCCGACTTACGATCAGTAAGTCGTGGGTTCGAACCAAGCAGACGTAATTTATTTCATCACCACAACTTCCAAAACGGTGAAGGAAACATTGTGAGGAAACATGTCCCAGAACCAAAAGTTCGAAGACATGTGACATCTACCAACCAACACTGGGCCCGCGTGGTGGATTAATTATGTAACCCGTTCCCTCTCATAGAGAGGAGGCCGTGTGTCCCAGCACTGGAAAATTATAGGTTGATTATGCAATGCAGAATTCGTATCGTAAATTCGTAATCTCTTGAGATTACGAATTTACAGGTCAATTTATGTCTTGCCACTTCACACCGAGACGCGACGCGACGCTGCGCGCACGTAAATAAAGTTATATTTAAGTTGCTTATAGCAACTTAAAATATAACTTTATTTACTACACGAAAAGATAGACATTTCATTGCGATACGCCTCGCGACGGCGCGCGGCGCAGCGCGAAATCACTGACTGTATTAAAAAGTGCGCGCAGCGTCGCGTCGCGTCTCGTTGTGAATTGACCCTAAGTTCTACGTATATAATGCAGTCAGAATCTCGTTTGTTGAAATTTTCTGCAATTTGAGGCACACCACAGCAATGTTGATTAAAGCTCCAATTACAGTGGTTGAACCTCGATTATAGTTGGTACCAGTTAAGATGGAATAGCGGTCATTGACCCACCTACATTTATTAAACTTCTTAACTTTGAAAACAAAAAATAAGCCAGTTCAAGTCTGGAATTGTCATCTATCGTGATCTTCAACATTTTTTGTAATGAAAAACGATACATGGTTTTTTTTTTTTGGTTCGTACGAAGGGATATTATTAGGGAAAGGGCAATGACCGCTATTCTCATCTTAACTGGCATCAACTATAGATATTGTGACTTATGACCCTAGACCTGCGATGTGTTAGCACATTCTTGTGGGCTTTAGTATTCAGTGTATCTGTATTTGTAAGTGTATACTGTGTAGCAATAACCATGCAGCCAGCAAGCAGTTAGCAGTTAGCAGTGATAGCCTAGTGACCTTTCAGATATTTTATTAGTTATCCTGCTAATCGGGGCTGAGCCGGGCGGGGCTGAGAAGAACGGCTCGAGCGATTTGATAGAGATCATTCAAATCGCTCGAGCCGTTCTTGAGTTATAAGTGGTGTAACAAACCCGACTTTGTTTTATATAAATACATAGATCATCATTATCATCATCATCATCAGCCTATAATGTTCCCACTGCTGGGACACGGTCTCCTCTCAATGAGAGGGAATAAATAGATACTTATGTATTTATAAAATTTATATAATATATATATTTATTTATTATTTATTTATTTATTAAACACGTTATATATATATATAACGTGTCCGTGGGATAATTTACGACCATAAGGCGAGCGAAGTCGTAGGCAACAGCTAGTCACTAAAGTGAACGCATTCAACACATCTAAGACGTGATCAATTTTATTGGAGAATTTCGCTCATGTAATCTCCTAATGAATAGTTTAGTTGTATAAAAACTATTTTAATAATTCCCTTGATTTTCTTTTTCAGTCAGAGTCGGTAGACCTGGTCCGTAACTCAGTGTTCTGGGCTCTAGAGGCAGGGTACAGGCACATCGACACGGCAGCGATCTACGACGATGAGGAGCAGGTTGGCCAAGGCATAAGAGACGCTATTGCCAAGGGAATAGTGTCCAGGGAACACGTGTTTGTTACTACTAAGGTTGGTATATTTCTTTGTTGAGTTATAAATATTTAGAACTAACTGCCTTATAAAGAAGGGTGCAATGTACAATTTACTGATTTTGCGATATCCTGTCAAAAACATGATTTGTGTTTCTACATCCCACTCCTATTAGAAACGCGAAAGTTTGTTAGAATGTATCGATAGATGTTTGGTTCTCTTTTACTCTAACATAACGGATTTTGATGTAAATTAACTGAAGACAGGATAACATATTGGCTATAATTTATGAAGATACTGTGTAAAAACGTTTAATTAATTTACTAATTAACAGATCTACGGTTACTGATAGTCTAGTTAGGTACCCACAAAAACTTGAAATAATGAACATCATATTTTTTGTTTTATCATCCTTGTTTAGTTTCGATAGCCATTCCGGCTAAAAAGTATCGCTAGCTAATTTAACTCGACCTTGTATAATCGTATAATCTCTTTCTTTCAGCTGTGGAACGACAGACACGCTCGTGACCAGGTAGTACCTGCTCTCAAAGAGTCACTCACTAGGCTGGGACTCGATTACGTCGACCTGTTCCTCATACACTTCCCTTTTGCTATCAAGGTAAGAACAGCAACATCTAATCCACATCAACAAAATCACATCATCCATCAATATCACACACAACAACAACAACAACAACATCAACATCTATTGTCGTCGAGATACACGAAAATTGACAAATGCACTTGCACTGGCTGGACAGGCCCACTCAAATCGGTGTGGTTCTTTCTTCAAAATTTCATCTCGGACACTTGTCTTCTTAGTCTCATGTATGTGTCCATGCGTCATGTTCGTGAACGAGGGAGCGCTGTCAGTTGTGACTGGTCATCTCTTAGTTGCCATGGCTTATTTAAATGTTTATTTTTGAATTGTATTTTTTGTTTTTACTATGGACACTTAACGTGCACATCTTGCTACATTGTTCTCACATAATATACCATCTCAACATGAATGATGTAACCAAGATCTTGTAACAATATTTTGATTTAAAGAGTGTCCATGGAGTTTCTTGACGGTTATTCTCCATAGAGATCTACGCTAGGGAATGGGCAACTACAGTACTTTCACAGTTTTTATGTCTTGTGACTGGGACTGTAGCTACATTTAATTTTCATCTTTGTTTCGACAATTCAAAAGTGCTTGTAACTGGCCTACTTGAAATAAATGCTTTGATTTTGATTTTGTGAGTTTACCAAGATTCATCATCTGCCTAGCCTTTTCCCAAGTTTTATTGGGGTCGGCTTCCAGTCTAACCGGATGTAGCTGAATACCAGTATTTTACATGGAGCGACTGCCTATCTGACCTTAGAGTTAGTACTGGGTAATACGATACCCCTTGGTAAGACTGGTTGTCAGACTTTTTGGGACTGTCAAAGATCACAAATGACAGCCGGGACCAACTGCTTAACGTGCTTTCCGAGGCACGAAGGAAACTCGGTATGTAATGGGTGGTCAACCATCCACAGACCAACCTAGGCAAGCACAGCTTAACCTAAAGATCGATCCGAGCGGCTGTTATTATTTAGCTACGAGCTCCTCAGTTTACCAAGATTATGTCTAAATATTAGACTGTGAACTGTGAGTTTGTTTCGGCTGTTTCTTTTCAGAGTAGTCAGGTACGAAATACCGGCCTCATTTAGTTAAAAAAAAGATGACGTGTAAAAAAGTGTTTGTAAAAACCTATTTACAAAATTAACATCATTTATTTATCCGACTTCTTAAAGGAATGGAGGGAGGCCTTTGCCCAGCAGTGGGACAATACAGGCTAGCTATAATAAAAATAATAATAAAACTTCTAAAAAAGTAGGGGTTTCTTCAAATTTCCGGCTGTCATTATTTTATTAGATCTTTGACAGTCGTTACAGGTAATCAGTGGCCCGAAAGTGACAACCAGTCTTACTAAAGCGTATTGTATTACCCAGTACTAACTGTGTTATGAAGGTCAGATCAGACAGTCGCTCCATATAAAATACTGGTATTCAGCTGCAGCCGGTTAGATTGGAAGCCGACCCCAACATAGTTGGGAAAAGGCTAGGTAGATGATGGGATTGTATAAAAAGATATTATCTTCTTTGGCCTTACCAGCGTATGGTAGACGTAAGAAAAATTGTTTCTTTACATTGTGAGTAGAAAATGTACATTGTTAACAATGAGGAATTTCTTTAGCTACCACAAATTCTATTGAATCTCGTTATTAAAACATTCCTAGACCATAATCGGGACATAGCTATCATTTATATCAGATACGGAATAACTTTTAATTAAAATTGTAATATTTTAATCATTTATCTTAAATGTGTCGTATCGTATGAATAAAATCTTTGAAGTGGTCGGTAGTTTTCAAGGAGTTACAACCCTGACACAAACAAAATAAAAAATAATTAATTTAATCCATCTAAAATTAGAGAACGCGGAAATAAAGCCTTCGTCGTATGATAGGCCCAATTTCGCTTCCATATTTTTAGTTTTTGTTTTCACAATTTAATGATAGTCCACCGTAAAGGCACCTGCTCCACAGCAGCTTTGTTTGGAACGAATGAAAACCAAATCAGCAAGCGTAAGATGGGACGCTCTCAGGCTCGGTGGGGCCACGATCTTCACAGGGTGGCTGAGAATAGACGAGATTGGCTGAGAATCGAGTTATGTGGCTTGCGATTGAGGAGGCCTATGTCCAGCAGTGGACTGCTGTAAGCTGATGATGATGGACACCGCAGAAAACGTGACAAGTCCTACGTACTCAGTGTAATTTCAGCTTAAAGCCGGTTCTGCTGCTCCCAGTTTCTAACAAAACATGATAACTCTTCGTCGTGGCAAACACTTTATGTTAGGCCACGCCCCTTTCTGTTAGCAAACAATATTTCGTGTTAGTAAAACACGATAACATGGCGCAGTCTCGACATAGAAAACAACATTATCGTTAACATTCCATCGCTAAAATAACAATACAAAAATTCGGTTTGCAATAACAAACCGAATTTTTGTATTAGAAAATAAAACCGCAAAATAGAATCGCATCTTGGATGTAGAGACTTGCGTTTCCCGCAAGCATCGTTATTGTAACCGCGCCCTGCGTCAGCGGACCCGACTTGATACACACAGATCTGAGCGAGTGTCAGCTCTAAGTTTATTTAGTGTCAGTTTAGTAATTAACCATCATGGCCATACAAATCTAAAATTTAATTTCGATTACAGAGTGATGGATCTCCAGACGACATCGACTACATAGAGACCTGGTATGGCATGCAGGATGCACAGTACCAAGGCCTGGCCAGGTCCATAGGAGTGTCCAACTTTAACGCCTCGCAGATTGACAGGATCATGGCCCACAGTCCAATTAAGCCGGCTGTCAATGAGATTGAGGTAGGGATACCTTGGAAAGGAGCTCGTCCGTTTTATGTGTACTAACTGGTGTATAGATGGCTACTTTCATTGGATACCCCTTTTCACAGGCATAAATCTATACAAAAAAAAATGAAATTGAAGTGTCTCTTTGTAATTTTAAAATAAAAGCATATTACTGAATGTGTATGAAAATAAATACGGTGCTTAAAACAAAAAAAAAGACAACTAAAATTTTTCAATCAAAAAATTTTGTCAGTCTGTTTGTTCCGGCTAATCTCCGAAACGGCTGTGCCGATTTTGACTGGACTTTTATTGGTAGATAGCTGATGTTATGAGGAGTAACAAAGGTTACTTTTATTTTAGAAAATGGATTAGGGTTCCGTGCAAAATATGAAAATCCTTAAAATTGTTAACAAAATCCGATTCAAATACGGAAAGTAATCTACTAGATTGCGTTTGGTAATAGTTTTTTACTGTTTTTGAGGAGTCATTGCAACATTGAATGGTCCTTGTTGTGTGTTACTATAAATAAATAAACATCTATTTTCAAGTAACAAGTTCCTTTAAAATAATGTTACAAAATCTTTATTAAACATAGGTACCATTTAATCAACCTAGTTTTTTCCACCCAGGTAAACCCAACGCTCACCCAAGAACCCCTAGTCCACCACTGCCTATCCCGAGGCATAGCAGTAATGTCATACAGCCCCTTCGGATTCCTGGTTTCCCGTGACAGACCCGATGCCCCCCCTCCGCGGTACGATGACCCTATCCTGGGTGCCATGGCTGCGAAGTACGGCAAGACTCCTGGACAGATCGTACTTAGATATTTGGTGAGTATTAGCGTGATTTATTACTGTCACCGTAAAATTGTAAATACCGCTAGATTATATTAATCTATCTCGCGAGATTGTAAACTCTCGAAAGATTGTGAACATGGAACACACCTCACGCGCTGATTGGTTGTACGTCATGTGCCCCTCGCCGCCATATTTGTTTGTTAATTCGTTTGTTGTCGAATGTAAACGAACAGTGGTTTGGTTATTGTAAATTGATTTAGTGTTGAAAATAACTCACAGCTTTATAATTAGTCATTGTGAAATTGTGGTGGAAGTAAAATGAATCTGTGATTAACCAAAGAAACAAACAGAACCGCCTAAAGTAAGACCGACAAATCAGGGACAGGTTCACAATCTTTCGAGAGTTTAAAATCTCGCCAGATAGATTATAAACTAACGGTATTTACAATTTTACGGTGACATATCTTTTCAACCGACTTCCAAAAAGAGGAAATTCTCAATTCGACTGTATTTTTTTTTTTGTGTTTGCTTCCTCAGAACTTTCGACTGGGTGAACAGATTTTGATGATTCTTTTTATTTGAAAGCTGGTGCTTCCCGTGTGGTTCCATTTAAATTTTGTGAACATCTGATGCTGATCTTCGGAGATATACAATGGAACTCTTAAAAATAGAAGGCAAATCTGCCGTAATTGCTGCAATCGCTTGGATGTTTATTGTTTATACAACATCATGACGCAACATCACGCCTGTATGCTCTGAGGGGGTACGCAGATGTGTACAATACACCCAGATTTCGACAGTTAGGTATGTTAGGTTGGCGCGCTCATGTTCCGCGCGCGCCTCAAAGAGATTCAAATTCAAATTAATTTATTTCGAGATGTCAGCAAAAGGAAGGGGTCCGCAATGTCCGATGCCTGCCGGGGTTGCGGGACTGTTGGAAAGAGATACTGCGGCCCTGAAACACAAAGGGCTAGGCTAACTTTTACGGACTAAAACCCATCCGTGTTCCTTACATGGATGGGTTTTAGTCAGTAAAAGTCTGACACTCCCTTCCGCTCCGCCCAGAGCGGGAGGGGTAATTTTATGATTTCCCATCCGAAAAAAAAGGTATGTTAAATTCCATATATTGGGGATACGTGGCAAAAAAAACTGAATCAAACAAACAAGTCACCGAATTCTGAAGCTAAAGTTATTTTTCTCTTTTTTGTGTTTTATCGTCGAATCCGACTCGGCTGGGCAGCGTTCGGGAAGTTGCGCGGTATCTTCTCGTCCAACTTACCACAGTGTCTCAAGACGAAAGTCTATGACCAGTGTGTGTTGCCAGTGATTACATACGGGACCGAAACGTGGTCGCTCACAATGGGCCTCATCAGAAGGCTTAAAGTCACCCAAAGGGCAATGGAGAGGGCTATGCTCGGAGTTTCCTTGCGTGATCGAATCAGAAATAAAGACATCCGCAAGAGAACCAGGGTCACCGACGTAGCCCGAAGAATTGCCAAACTAAAGTGGCAGTGGGCAGGGCACATTGCTCGCAGAACGGATGGCCGATGGGGCCGAAAAGTTCTGGAGTGGCGACCGCGTACCGGAAGACGTTGCGTTGGAAGGCCTCCCACTAGGTGGACCGATGACCTGGTGAAGGTTGCGGGAATCCGCTGGATGCGAGTCGCACGGGACCGGTCAATGTGGCAACACTTGGGGGAGGCCTATGTCCAGCAGTGGACGTCTTTCGGCTGAAATGAATGATGATGATGATGTGTTTTTTGAAGTCGGTTTTATATTTTGCAAAAAAGTTTTAACAAGCTTTTGTTTAATTTGCAATACTGGTATATTATGTTTGTTTGTTTAGGTCAGATTTTGCAACTGAATTTTAAAACGGTTATCCCCAACCGATTGAGCTGAAATTTTGCATACACGTTTAGTTTGGATGACATTGGTATCGATTCTGTTGTGCACAAACTAAACTTAATTTAGGCTTTTGCTATCTTTTTCTCTCTAATAAAACAAGAAAGAGACTAGAAAATGAAGGGTACACGTAAAAACATGTCGACTAAAAACACGGTGAAGCGCAAGGCATAAACTAGTTTGACATCTCTAACTTAGTTCATAGCTAAAGCCGTCCCTTTTTTGCACGGCCTTTTAGTAAAAGATAGCAATAGCCTAAATTAAGTTTAGTTTGTGCACAACAGAATCAACACCAATGCATGGCCAAGTGACGTCATTCTACATCCAATATGGCAGACTATTTATTTTTTATGCATCCCAATGATATGGGTATCAATTAAAAGGGTTTTCGTTACCAGCGTTGTCGTTGTTAGTGACCATGACAGTTTAAAAACTTATATTGTTATCGTTACCCAATAACTTAGTTGTCTAGGTCAGATAGGCAGTCGCTCAGGCAATCCAAGACAGGCCACCTACCCTCACCACTTCCCCCACCTCACGACACACAACACAACACCTGGCTCCCGGCAATGAACTACAGTAGCCTATTTGGAAAGCTCCAAATGGATTGCGTACCCAAGTAGGCCGCTGCAAACATATAAGTCTGGCAAAATGGGGTATTATTTCCTCCTCCAACACCGAGTGCGAGTGCGGCGCTCCGGACCAAAAAGCTGGAGTGTCCCAGGTGTCCCAGTCCAGGTGTTTACCTGAACTCATGACGACCTGAATAGCGCCTCTGCCGCTGCAATAAACGTGGCCACCTACTCGGCCCAAACTATCTAATATAGAAGTACATCAATACGACCAGAAGAAGAAGAAGGCAGTCGCTATATGTATAGTTAACTGGGCACTCTACACAGATCGCGGTCGCTCGGACGGTCGTTTCCTTCAAGCTTGTTGACTCGCCTTTTTGTCAATGTTCCACATCTGACTGCGAATATGAACAATCAGCACATCACATTTTATGAGAGTGCAGTCTTTGGCAGAATGAACGCAACATTATGTTGGATAGTGTACAGGTTACTTCCGGAGTTATTTACTATACAGACCTTGTGGAAACTAGAACAAATTTCCGTGCGTTCAAGCGTTTTTGCCATACCTATTATTGGAATCAAATATAACAGCTCACAACTTAGGACCCATTAATGTTAATATTTACCCGTGGTGCTAGGCAACTGGGCCTATCCCAGTTGTAAACGTCCCTTTGTGCCTATCGGCCTTGTTTCGTTCTGTCTCCTGCTGAAATGGAGGGAAGTGGAAATTACGGTTTCCTACTCCTCCACTATACTTTTCTGATTAATTTCGTTGCGGGATCCAAGACAGTTAAATTCATGCTCTGGGACTTCGTCGAGCTTCATTGTCTCGGCGCTTTTCTGGTGGTCGCCACTGTTGATTCTGGCTTTCAGGAGTTATAGTGGTTTGGGAACAGTGTGGCGGGCTTGTCTACACAGATCGACTGCCTACCTTACCTTCACAGTGGGTTGGCCTCCTATTACATAGGATTTAAACATAAGTAGCAAAATCCGAAATTATATTATACCGGTTATGCTATAAGTATAGGCATACCTCTACCTAAAATGTGGGCGATAATGAGCGTGGAGACTGCTTCGGTTTTTTCCTTATTATTGACATTAAAAAAAAACTGATTACATTTTAAGCTCTAAATCAAAATATGGAAATGTTCCAAAGATTTCGAGGTCATACAAAAAATTGTAGGTATTCTAAATAAAGTCAAAACAAACCGCAACGGCAAATCATTAAAATGTCAAGAACGTTTTTATTTTCAATCCGTTTTTGGATTACTGCGTATATTATCGTCATTTAAATCTTTCACGACCGACGACCTGAATGGCGCAGCGGTAGTGAGGCTGCCTTACGTTCTTAGGGTCCCGGGTTCGAGTCCCGGTTGGAGCACATGTTTGTGTGATGAGCATGGACATTTGTTTCCGAGTCATGGATGTTTGTATGTATAATAAGTATGTATTTACAAACAAAAAGTATCTATGTAGTATATCAACTATCTGGTGTCCACGACACAAGCCTCGTTGCTTAGTGTGGCACTAGATGGCGCTGTGTGTATTGTTCAGCGATATTTATTTATTTATTTATTTATTTATTTCACGTATATCAATGCGCAAATTTTTGTTGCTTCCTCCTTCTACTATCCCCTTATATTTTCCTTCTTTATTACCCTACCTTTTGGTTTCGCCGTAGTCGGGTAAAAACAAGGGGCTCAGCAAAAATTAAATGCTGCGATGTTGTTGGTGGATAAACGTAAATAAGCGCTTCTTAAGAGCAGTGGTGGCCCAGTGGTGACGGCCTCACGACAAGCGCATTACTTTGTCTAATTTATTTCTCCGCTGCTCTCAAAACGGTGAAGGAAAACATCTTGAGGAAACCGGCATGTCCTAGAATCAAAAATTCGAAGATATGTGACATTTACCAACCCTCACTGGGCCCGCGTGGTGGATTATAACCCATTCCCGCATATAGAGAGGAGGCGTGTGTCCCAGCAGTGAGAATATTATAGGCTGATTATGCTACAAGCAAAAATAGTCCTTACGGTGGTGGTGCTCAGAATAATGATTTGGTTATAGTACCTCTTACTCCTATTCATCCAAAGTTTTCTTGAAAATATCACTTTTAGCCAAAATATCACTTTTAGCCAAAATACCGCCGATTGTGTGACCCTACGTGAAATGTCATCTTTTTTAAGAATGTTATCTTTTAGAGAATGTTCTATTCTATTCTAACCCCTCGTTAAGATGTGGTTATTCAGTTTTTTTTTTTTGAGGAATTTTATTTGGCCATTCAAGCATACCATTAGACACATATAGGGTTGAGTTACAAAATATCCGTTTTGAAAAACATTTCTACACCCTAAAGTGGCTGCTTTGATAGAACATTGGCTGGGCAGTCTCTGTGAGAGGACAATTAGTCACCACACTGGCGCACTGCGGGTTACTGATAATTATAACACACCTTAATTAAAACTGCCTCGACAATTACAACTGCTGAGTATGAGGTCCTGGGATCGATTCCCAGGTCGGGCAAAAAGTTAATGGGTTTTTCCATCAGGAATTTTGCCATGGAGTCTGGATTTGTGCCCGGTCGATGGGTAATAATCGCGCCCCCTGTTACTTGGGACTTAAACATAACTGACGAAATGTGGGTGTCCTTATAGGTACATGTCTGCTCTTACCTTTCGGAGATTACAACCCTGATGTTTGTGCGTACGTTATTTTAATTAAAACTGCGTGCGTGTAGGTGGCCTACCATGACGTCTTATAGCAGGATCGTTTTAATCTTGTTCCAGTGTGGGAAAGAGATGGCGCTAGACGTCCTCTATAGCTCCGTCTCTTACCCACACTAAAAGAAGTATGTAAGGGTCGTGGCAGGTGACGTTCTATGTTTTCTGCCTACCCCGATGGGAGAAGGGGAGAGTTTATGTATGGAACTAAAACTATAATTTTGTCCCCAGATCGAGCGAGGCCTTATCCCGATCCCGAAGTCGACGAACCAGAAGCGTTTAGCCGAGAACATCAACGTATTTGACTTCCAACTGACAGCAGATGAAGTCAGAAATATCAGCAGGTTCAACAAAAACGAAAGGGTCATTGATATCTCAGATATGAAGGACTACCCTAACTATCCTCATGTTTCTTTTTAATTAATACTACATTGTCTTTACCCCTTGTACTAAAGGGGGTACATTCTGAAATTTAATTTAGCAACGCCGCAATTAGCTTTAAAAAAAATATTTTTTTTTAATAATTTGATCAATAAACTGTTCGATCAGATTACGTTATTTAGTTGCCTCAGTACAGAGCTAAACAGTTGTGTAATTTCATTAAAAAAGTCCCAAGAGTACACCTAAAACTCACAATCAACCTTACGTCGTCACTAAATCGGTCCTTCGAGCCGGATAGTTTAAGTATTAAACATTGTTTTTTGTTGCGACGTTAACAACTTTTAGAATGCACAACCTTAATGGTGTACTACATCATCAGGTCATCGTACCAAATAAATGTGTTGTCATTTTGACTCGATAAGTATTTAAAGACATTATTTTGAAAGCTGCTATGGTTGCAGAAACCATAATTAGGTTGATTGTCGATAAAAACAACTGATACTCATTAAAATCTATATTAATGTAAGATTAATGACAACTCATTTATTTGAATAGCCTTTTATGAGCTATTTGAGAGTCAACAGCAAAAGACGATAAATATTTTTAAGATAATTTTTGTAAATAAACAGCAGATTAATTGAGTAACACACTTGCAAACATTTTGATAATGTAACAAAATTCATTGCTTTATTTACTTTGTCGAGCATACGAACTTTTCAAACAAACTAAGCAATGTATTTTGAATTTGCTTCAAAATCTTTCGTATTGTTATTGAAAGTGTGTTACGGAATTGAACTGCAGGATGTTTTCTTGAATAAAACACTTAAGAAAATTTAACAAACGATTTTATTTGCGTTTACACCTCGCAGTATCAGGAGTCTCTATAAAGATTAATATTTTTCCGACTACGAAGGTAATTATATGCCAAAAAAAAGCAAATAACACAAAAATGCAGTTTCACAAAGTTGGAAAAAGGTTTGTTTCTAAAAAGGCTTGCTTTTGATTCTCAACTGCACCTGCATAAGAATATTCGAAAGGACAAGAAATTTCCCGTCTTGGATTTTTTAAAGCTTTGTTTTTTAACTGAAGTCAATTTAAGAATCGTGTAGATAGTTATCTACTGGATAAACTAACATAAAAGAATGTTATCTAAATAAAAAATAAAATGCCTAACCTAGTCAAAATTAAAAATGTGATCGTAATTTCCCGCAGAGCGCAGACTTTTGCAGTTTTCGCAGGTTTTTGCTTGTGGCTTGGCTCCCGTTATGTACTGAAATTAACCCACGGGAACGTTTAAAATGAAGCCTATGACACTCGTGGATAATGTAGCTTCCTGTTAAAGAAAGAATATTCGGAATCGGATCAGTAGGTACTTCCGAAGATTACCCCCTACAAACTCTAACTCTTTATATTATCTTATCAATATAGAGATAGAAATACCTAAGTTCCATACGCTTACATCTACTACTAAGTAGGTACCTATTTTGCGGGTGATTAGCATATTCGAGTATTTATGAATAACAAATAGGTCTTCATCTATTAAAACTGTTATTTATTAAGGAAAAATGTTTATTGAAATATGTATAATATCATCCTCATGTTATGATAGCCAGAACCGGTTCTACTTGATTGGATCTTCGCCGGTGCATCTCATGTATTGTGCAGCATGGTTCTATAAAAATACTACGTCCCTCAATCGGATTTGTTTCGAAACAATTTTATGGGTTTTTTTTTTGCACGGAACCCTTATCTTTTTTTTAAAGTAAAAGTAGCTTAAGTTACTCCTTATGGTATGAGCTATCTGCAGTAAAAGTCCCATCAAAATCGGTCCAGCGGTTTCGGAGATTAACCGGAACAAACAGACAGACAGATAATTTATATATAGGTTAGGTTTTATTTTCTTTGCACGGAACCCTAATCTTTTTTTTGAGTAAAAGTAGCCTAAGTTACTCCTTATGGTATGAGCTATCTGCAGTAAAAGACCCATCAAAATCGGTCCAGCGGTTTCGGAGATTAGCCGGAACAAACAGACAGACAGACAATTTATATAAAAAAAAATGTTATAATTTCCTACCGTAACTTTAATCATCATTATCATCATCAGCTTTTTAATGTTCCCACTGCTGGGACAAAGGCCGCCTCTCTATGAGAGGGAATGGGCTATAACCAACCACGCGGGCCCAGTGTGGATTGGTAGATGTCACATGTCTTCGAATTTTTGGTTCTAGGACATGCCGGTTTCCTCACGATGTTTTTCTTCTGAGGTTTACTGAGAGCAGTAGTGATGAAATAAATTACACAGTAATCCGCTTGCCTGGGTTCGAACCCACGACTTACTGTTCGTAAGTCGTGGGGCCGCCACCACTGGGCCACCGCTGCTCTTATATATACATACTTCTCCTGCAATGAAAATATGAAATTACAAACAGACACTAACAATTTATTTATATGTATAGATGACCGCTCAACAAATCATAAAACGAATTTATAAAAGGGGTCCCCTTTAATTTATTACTTTATATTATCTTGTAGTAGGTAATAATAATACTATTAAACCTTGGCATCTAAGAGTAAGTTCCTTGCTGCAAGACATTATTAATATTAAAATTTTTCCTCTTTAGTTACTATTATTTTTTGCGTACATGTACGTTTTTTTTGTGATTACCGCCAGTTCAGTTTTGTAGTTCGCAAGATGAAGTTGATTTTGACAACGGTTACGGTTTTCGTGCTGTTTAACGTAAGTAAACTTGTATTTTTATTGATTTCGTTGTGATAATATTGGAGGAGGAGCTCGTGGCTAAATAATAGCAGCCGCACAGGTTGATTTTCAAGGTTAAGCCGCGCTTGCCTAGGTTGGTCTGTGGATGGGTGACCATCATAACATACCGGGCTTCCTCCGAGCGACGGAAAGCACGTTAAGCCGTTGGTCCCGGATGTCATTTGTAAATCTATGACAGTCGTAACAGTTATTTAGTGGCCCGAAAGTCTGACAATCAGTATTTCCAAGGGGTACTGTATTACCCAGTAATAATTGGGTTGTGAAGGTCAGATAGGCAGTCGCTCCATGTAAAATACTGGTATTCAGCTGCATCCGGTTAAACTGGAAGCCGACCCCAACATAGTTGGGGAAAGGCGAGGCAGATAATGATAGATGTAATAATATTTTCATTAAATTCATCACTTGATACAAGACTGTTTTTTTTCTCCGTAGCAGCCTGTGATTACGTAAAACACTTTTATATCACATCCGAAAGAATTTGAAAAAACTAATTATTCATTGTATTCTGTTTTATATACTTACCCACACTTCTTACTACGGCGTTCTCACATATTGTTTAATACATGTTTAATCTCAACATGAATGGTGTTTAGTAATATATTTTAATTTTAAAAATATGATTATTTTGTCCATTTTTCTCCGTTGACTGGTTATAGATCTACGTAATTGGAATGAGCAATCATAGTATCTTCACAGTTATTATGTATTGTGACTGGGGGGCTGTAGCTTCATCTTTTTTTGTTTTTAAAAAGAGGTGATGGTCTTCATACGGCTGAGCAGATTTTCTTGAAACATAACTAAAAACACTCTCGATTAAGACACCGTTCAAACGTAAAAACCTTAATTAAGGTTGGTTCATCCGTTCAAGAGCTATAATCCCAGACAAAAACACAGATACACACACACTTCAAATTTGTAACACACCTCTTTTTAGGTCGGGGGTTAAAAATGCAACAGTGCCTGTAATGGTCTATCACACAAATATTTTAAATGCGAAAGTTTGTATGTGTGTATGTTTACCCGTCGTAATCAGAAACACTGGGAACGCGTCATCTTAATGTCTGGTCTGAAACAAAACGCCGGGTTTGGACCAGTGACGGTCATTCCCAGACACTAATCACATAGTCTTCATTATGTCTGGACCTTAAAAGATACTATGACTTCTGAGCTTGTTTCAGCTGTTTCTTCTTAGAGTAGTCAGGTACGAAACACACCGGCCCCAACTAGTTTAAAAAAATACGTGAAGGTAACCGTGTATGTAAAAACCTGCACTCCGGAAGCAAGCGGTTTTCAAATAAAGGGTGTAACAAGACCCCTAACGAAGCCGAAAGGCACTTGTTTTCCCCGTCACTGCGATTTTTTTATGTTCTAGCTAGACTATTCTTGTGAATCTTCTAGTTACGGAGATATTGGGGGTCAAAGTTCCATCTTTATCACAAGTTTAAAAAAAAAATACAAATGTAGGATTTTTAATTTAAACACCTCCACGACCCCCGCACTTTTCAATTCATCCATCATAACAATGTTTTGAGTTTCACCCAAAAAAAGTCGTTTCCCAGCAATGATTGAATTTTGATATACAGAATAAATAAGTTTGATGTACAGAATGCTTGGTTGACGGTTTCGTCAAGACCTTGTTACACCCTGTATGATTGACTACAACTGTCCGTTCATATTTTCAGTAAGAACTAAAAACTTATGCTTCCATGATTTCAAAAAAGCTTAGTAAATAATATAATAGTAATTAGATAGCAAACCTATGACATTTAAGATTTTGAAGTGTTTTTTTCAATCAATTAATTATTTAAATAAAGCCAAAAGGTACTTTATATTATTCAGATAAACCGGGTTTTAGCATCGAGTGTGCGTGTCTGGGTGCGGGGCAACATCCTTTTGTGTTTCAATGTAATTAAATTTGACTTATACCCATGTCATTTATTATATTTATATTCTCTGCCTACATATCATAATATTATACGTATATTACGTAGTTACTAAATAGCTTATACCGCGTCTTCGCCCTCTGACGCCCGCGTGGATTTCAGTAACTGAGTAACTGTCCTACGGGATCGTACTACCGTTATAAAAAGTATCAAATGTGTTAATCCAGATTTTAAACTATCTGTGTACATTTGGGTCTTGGTCAAAACGGGCGTAATTTTTTTTTTTGTTAGCCTGTACTGTCCCACTGCTGGGCAAAGGCCTCCCCCAATTCCTAAGGTCTAACACAATTCAAATATATCGCAAATCATTGTTAACAAGAATATACTACGAGAGAGCTACCGGCCAATCGGAAACATGCAATTTCCTGTATTTCATCGAAGATTTGACTAATGACTATTAGTAATTTGTTTTAAAAGTAAGTAGAATCGACTATGGACTGTAGAGGCTGTTTACGGAACCCCATAGGTAGTTAAACTAGGTCTTTGTACTATGTATTAGTTTTTTCTTTGGCACAGAAAAGAGCTACATATTACAAGTGAGTCTATTTCTATTATCCAGGGACTTAGGTACTGTTGTTGCTTTAAAATGAGTCCTAACTTTGAGTTTAAATTTTGCTGGTCTTACGCCGAGAGTTCATAGACAAATGCCCATGGGACCTTGAATAAACGCCATTTCTTTTTTTTGCAGGTTAATACTTCGGGTGCCTTTGGAGCTGTGAGTATTAGGTTTTATCCAGAAATAATGGGTACTTCGAAGTTAGGGCCGATGACACTGATCCACCTGCACTGTTACTTATACAACGTTTAACCGAAAGGGTTTAGTTATATGGAAGTGCACACCCTTCCTTATGACTTATGAAGATTTTGTAACAACATTTTGATTTAAAAGTTTGTCCATGGAGTTTGTTGTCTATTCTCCATAGAGATCTACGCTAGGAAATGGGCAATTACAGTACTTTCTCAAATTATTATGCCTTGTGGCTGGGACTGTAGCTTTGTTTTTTAGTATTTTTGACATTCAAAAGTGCCGTAATGGTCTAATTGAAATAAATGCTTTGAGTTTGAGTTTGACTAAACCCTTTCTGTACACGTTCACTTCTGACCATCAAACTGAACAGCTTTCTCCATGGGACCACCATCGTAATCGCGAAAAAATAATCAAGGGCCCTATACAAAATTCCAATAGGTACTACTGACCCAAATGTACGAGACGGCTGATTATTTTTTTACGAATACGATGGTGGTCCCATAGAGAAAATTGTTCAGTTTAATGATCAGTAGCACACCCTTCCATATGGCTATGATACCCTTTCTGTTACACGTTGTGTATATCATCATCATCAGCCTATTAATGTTCACACTGCTGGGACACAAGCCTCCTCTCAATGAGAGGGAATGGGATATAATCCACCACGCGGGCCCAGTGCGGATTGATAGATGACACATGTCTTCGATTTGTTTGGTTCTAGGACATGCCGGTTTCCTCACGATGTTTTCCTTCTCCGTTTTGAGAGTAGTGCTGATGAAATAAATTACACAAAGTATATGAGTTGTGTATATGAATTGCCACAAATTGTTACTTTTGTCTACCAAGTTGAGTGAACCTTTTCTAAAGAGATATCATGTTTTCAGTCCAAATGCGGAAAGGTATTACTGAACAAGGGTAAAAGCAATGGGGAGGCAAGAAGTACATTGGAGGGGCAGTGGCCCTGGGAAGTAGCACTGTACCGTCTAGTAAGTACTTATCTATTCTCACTAACTCTAAAATACCAAAGCTTTCGGAGATTTTAAACAGAACACGTAAAATATTAAAGTAAATATTTTAAGTAAAAAAAAAGCCAAACATGAGGTAAGTATCGAAACGAAGAATTATAACTTATGTGAGAAGAGTTTATTTATTTATGTACACACAAAATACTTAATAGGACAATATATTAACATAGAAGAGCGCAAAGGTAATTTAGAAAAGAACATATAACATAACTTCACGTCTTGTAATCCCCGAAGGGATTTCTCCAGTTATATTTAAGTCCCGTGTAATAAGGGGTGAGCGTGTGGCCATCAACCGGGCAAAAATCCAGACTCCGTGTCTGCTACTGATAAATTCCTGATGGAAAAACTTAATAACACTTTGCCCGACCTGGCAATCGAACCCAAGACCTCATGCTCGGCAGCCGCGCTTGCGATCACTAGACTAACGAGGCAAAAAAGAACTCAGCAAAAAACACGTGAAATTTGGAAAATACATGAGGCTGTAGATTATTATATTTTTCAACTCTCCTTGCTTTAACCCCCTTTACCGCTGAAAATTCTTAATCTAATCTTCCAGTTGTTACATTGCAAATCTGCTTTTCCAGATCCCAGAACACAGATACATTTGTGGAGGTACACTGGTTTCTAATCGCCATATCGTTACGGCAGCTCACTGTGCCACAAGGAAGCAACAGCTCGTCGATAAAGACAGCTTTGTGGTCTACCTGGGACAGCACAACATTAAGAAGTTTGGAGAAGAAATCCAAGTTAGAGCTGTGAGTACTTTTAATATTATTTGGATAGAAACAAAAGGTTTTGGGGGTCTTCTTGAGATAATTTGGGTTTTACCGGACCCGGATTACACACATGTCATCATCATCATTTCAGCCGAAAGACGTCCACTGCTGGACATAGGCCTCCCCCAAGTGTCGCCACATTGACCGGTCCCGTACGACTCGCATCCAACGGATTTCCGCAACCTTCACCAGGTCATCGGTCCACCTAGTGGGAGGTCTTCCAACGCATCGTCTTCCGGTTTGCGGTGGCCATTCCCGAACTTTTTGGCCCCATAGGCCATCCGTTCTGTGGGCAATGTGCCCTGCCCACTGCCACTTAAGTTTGTCAATTCTTCGGGCTACGTCGGTGACCCTGGTTCTCTTGCGGATAGATCTCTCCGAGCATAGATTAAGCCTTCTGATAAGGCCCATTGTGAGCGACCACGTTTCGGTCCCGTATGTAATCATTGGCAACACATACTGGTCATAATATTTCGTCTTGAGACACTGGGGTAAGTAACACACATGTGGAAACTTAAAAATGTAGATGAAAATCGCAACACGGATTGTGTTGCGATTTTCATCTACATTTTTCAAGAATTTGCAAAGAATTTTTATCAAGAAATTGCAAATAAAAGAAAGAGAGTATTTTGTCTAGTCATCATTCTCTTGCCCTTATCCAAATTCATTTGGGATCGGCGCAGCATGTCTTCCATACGTATCTCATCGCCTCTCTTTCCTCGTCGTCCTCAGCAGTCATCTCCTTTCTAGCTTTATCATCCTTCACACAGTCTACCCATAATTTCTTTGGTCTCTTATAACCATCCACATTCATACTCAATACCTGCTCACAACCAATTGTGCACTTAAAGGTTCTGTTTCTTTTTCAGATTAAGGACATTCGATTCCACCCAGAGCATGACGTATCCAACTTCAAAAGGGACGTGGCAATCTTGGAGCTTCATAAGCCTGTCACGTTCTCCGATTGGGTCCAACCAGCCTGTCTCTGGTCTGACTCCGACATTGAACTCAGGAATATTGTAGGACAATCGGGTACCGTAAGTAAAGTTTGTTTTCATTGTCCCATTCTTTTGAATTTATCTGATGGACCGTGTAACTGCATATCAAAGGAGCCCGGTTCATTGAGCAGAAGCAATACTGCCTAAGAGGGTGTAGTACGACATTTGTGGTAATGTTTGTTTTCCGATTTTGATGTTGGTGCATGATAATTAATCATACACTCGAGAAGTAATGCATCCAATCCAGTTCCAAGTTCACACTGGTAACTGCGACTATTAATCGTCTCTTTGACACATCGATTGTTTTTAGTGTCATCTCAGAGACGACTGATAAGTTTTTATCACGAAATCAAAATGAGAGTTATTTGGTGATTGGTTAAATTCACTATGTTTATGACGTAAATAATTATATGTATACCCAGTCATGGTAAGAGATACATGATTCAATTAATGAAAAGTATGCCTTAACCGTGCCATAATTTCCACAGTTGGTAGGCTGGCCTAACGATGACGAAATAGATGAACTACTACTACTGGAGATGTCCGTGGTATCCCAAGAGACGTGCATCAGATCGAATTCAGCATTCTATGGGCAGTTCACTTCTGACTTCACGTATTGCGCTGGATCTAGGGATGCAGATGGTGAGGCTTTGTATATTTTATGTCATTAGGTGACATCATTATCATCATTTCAGCCGAAAGATGTCCACTGCTGGACATAGTCCTCCCCTAAGTCAGTGTTACCTAATGGCTCTGAATTGCTAACGGAACGAAATTTTTCCAGTTTGTCTCGGTGGTGGACATGGGATGGTCTTCGAAAAAGATGATAGCTGGTACCTTCGAGGAGTAGTTTCCTTAGCGTTGGCAAAAAAGATGGACTATCGTTGTGATCCTACACAATATACTATATTTGCCGATGTCGCTCAAGCCTTGCCCTGGATAAAAGAAATTGTTCAAGATGATTAAGCTGGTGTGGTGGTGTGGTTGGTGTTTAAGCTTCGATTTTAATAAAGTGTTAGTTAGTGGCTTTAGTTTTTGTTATTGCTATATGGTGTTCCAGTGCCGAAAAATACTCCTTGTAAACATATCGACGCTTGAAAGGCAATCCTTACTAAGCGACATAAATCCGTAAAATTAGTTATATATATGCCATTCGAACCGCCAGATTTTTTGCGTGGTTTGGTCTAGGCTTAGATATTGCGTGATTTCGGTTAAATCTACATTTTGTGCTTTACGACAGCTTTTTGTGCTTTTCTTGCAGTTACGACATTCTAACAATAAAAATATGAACTTAGTCGGTTTTTCATGTTGTATTGACTTTTTCATTTATTTGTATTAAGCTATTTTTACTTGTTAAGAAATTTTCCTTTGAAATCACTTAGTAAATTTTACTAACACAAATTTCCGTGCATGATAATAATTACTTATACAGTTCTTGGTTAAATGTCAGTTACGTCTTACATCTTAGTTATTAAAATTACCCCTTAGGTTTGGGGTAATTTTAATAACTAAGATACAATTTCCATAATTCCAAAAATTATTAAATAATGCTAATTATTAAATAATGCTTATTATTATTAATTATTGCTTAGATAACTTACTTGATTTATTTTAAACTGATTTATTTTATTTTAAATCTATCATTTATATTTTTTATTTTTTCTGTATTAAAATTCTAACCTAAGTAAGTTTACCTATTTTTACATGTATGATTGCATGATTTAG
This sequence comes from Xestia sexstrigata, assembly GCA_941918905.2. Lineage (NCBI taxonomy): Eukaryota > Metazoa > Arthropoda > Insecta > Lepidoptera > Noctuidae > Xestia > Xestia sexstrigata. The sequence goes on from OW799221.2 coordinate 7,261,385, forward strand.
ATAATTTTACCGGTTTATCAAATCAGGTAAATTTTATCTAACCGACACAAACCGTTGTCTAGAAAAGTGTCAGGTGTATGACAATTTGGATAGCTATAAAAAATAATTTCTACGAGTGTTAACATCATTTTAATCGAACAATTAGGTAAATATTCATGTTTTTTTTTTTGAATATTTGAACTTTACATCACTCTCCTGTTAAGTTTACTCAATATCGCTTAGTGAGGGGTTGCCTTTCAAGCGCCGATATTTACTTACATACTATTGATTTCGGGATGATTTAAATCAAAATCAAAGCATTTATTTCAAGTAGGCCAGTTACAGGCACTTTTGAACTGTCGAAACAAAGATGAAAATTAAATGTAGCTACAGTCCCAGTCACAAGACTCTAGAATCTCAAGAATCTAATCTAAATCGTTACATCACCTTCATTTTTTTACCGTAGTAGTCGACCGTCAAGGCGAGGTCGAGGTCCACTCTCAGGCGTTCAAAAAAATTATCTAGTTGATTGCTTTCAGACCAGGGGGACTAACATGGCCGTTGTAGCTACTTAAGATAGAACAACGGAATAATGTTTTGTCCCTGTCTACACAAAAGGATTTTATTGAGAGGGGAGAGGGAATAGAATATGCAATTATCTAAACTGACCTACGTAATAGGGGAGCACCGAATACAACAGGTTGTTGGGCTACTTATTCTTCTTAGCGTATCCAAAACCCTGCAGGGTTGTACAAGATAACGTAGACAAATAATAAATGAGTACCAAATCGAAGGGAATTGGTGAAAGAAATAACAGAAACAAAACAAACATTATTTACTTAAACTTGTCAAAGACAATTAATCATTTCTGATTTAAAGGTTGTAGGAGTATTAAAAAAAGGTATGATTTATACTCCTACAAAAACGTTAGCATAAGTAGGTACATAAGCTAACGTTTTTGCCCAATAAGAAAAAAAAAACGTAAGTTTTTTTCTGACCCAGAAACTACAGAACGCCACCTGCTACAATTCTTATACATAGTCCTTTCGCCATGTCGACGTTCATATACAGCTATTTGGCCATACACAGCCGCCGGTTACAAGCACTACGCTCCTGACCTTTCCAAAGAACTTCATCAGTGTCAGTGTGTCCTTCTAGATTGTCATCTCCCGGAATTGCTGCTCACATCAGCCTTGTAAATACCTTTGTTTAGGCGCCTTTACCTCATCCTCTTAACATGACCAAACTATTTAAGAAGATGTAGCGACAAAAAGTGATTTGACTCACCCAACATTCCCCTACAAGTGTAGGCACCAGCACACCATTGTGAACAGCCAGTTGAGCCTTTTTGAATAACGACTGTCTTGTTCACATTCACATTCACCCCTTTTCTTTTAAACGCAGTGATAGTCTAGTGGTGACCCTCGGACTGCTAAGTTATAGGTCTTAAATTCGAACCCAAGACACATACCTCTGATTTTTCGGATTCATCGAAAAATCAAAACATCGTGAGGAAACCAGCATGCCTGAGAGATATTTCTCGACGGCATGTAAATCCAAGTCAGAGGCCCATGGGCGGCATAAAAGCTTTGAAACCAGGTAAGGCACTAGCCACACGATGTAGTAAGAACTAGTATTAACATTTGTCTCTCCTTAATCCCGCATAATACCTTGCGTAGATAAATAGTGAAAAAGCCATGTCGAAACAATCGTAGAAAAAACGATCTGACGGCGAATATTCCATAGTTGAAAAGTCCTGTCGTCGAAACAAACAAATGCGAACCATTCTGTCGGCGAAACATCCATAGGTGAAACGTTCTATCGACGAATCTCTCAAAAACGAAACGTCCTGTCGGTGATAAGTCCAACGGAGAAACGACTGTCGGAGAACGTTTGCAGAATCGGATCCGAGGGAGATTAGCCTCAATATTGCTTGCCGGATTCTGGTATTTCGAGATCCTGGTATAACATTCTCTAACAGGGACAGCTGCAGTGTATAAAACAGTCGGATATACGCTGTAGTGGAAGTCATGGGAAAAGATGGCTTTATAATGGGAAAGTTTACCGAGAGTCTTGTTAGTTTTTAGTGTGAAATTATGAGTGAAAAGCTAAACTAATTAAAACAAAATTAAATGTATTCTAATGCCATCTTTTGCGTTTCCGAGTTTCCCCTAGACTAGCCCACAATTTCGACAAATATGTATTAACTTGAAGTCCAAACTTGTTTGGAATTATTCGATGTTTTTTTTTGTCCTAACCTACGGTGCGCAAAGTTGGTCACTTACTGAACAACAAAAGTTCAAATTCAAGATTTGCCACCGAGCAATGGAACGCAGTATAATAGGAAGGAGTGAAGCGTACAGATCGAGTAATAAACACCACCCTGCGTTCCATAACTTAGGTTGCAGATGTCGGAGATAAAAAAGTCAAGCTGAAGTGAAAGTGGGCTGGCCACGTAGTGCCAATGCACCCGGAGAGGTGGGCAAAGATTGTCACTCACTGGACGCCTGACGGCGGAAATCGCCGTCGAGGTAGACCGCGGCGAAGGGGTGTGACGACCTGATCTTATTTGCGGGGCGAACATGACCAGATATCGCACAAGATAGAGGAGTTTGGAAGGAGAAAGAGGAGAGCATTGCCCAGCAGTAGGACACATGACAGGCTGAGAAAAAAAAATGCTGCCATGTTTGGATGTTGATCACGCATCAAGTCAACACTGTAAGTATCATGTATTTATACAGGGTGTAAACAACCTCATCACGAAGCCGTCGAACAATCATTCTGTACATCAAACTAAGTAACTTTACTCAAAAATTATTGCTGGGAAACAATTTTTTTTTTTGGGGTGAAAAATCATGTTTTGTGGTAGAATTCAATGTAACGCACTCAAAACATTGTGCTGATGGATGGATTAAATAGTACAGGGGTCGTCGAGGTGTTTAAAGTAAAAATCTTACATTAAAAACTTGTATTAAAAAAAAATAACTTATCAAAAAGTTGGAACTTTGACCCCCAATATCTCAGTAACAAGAAGGTTCCCAGGTACTCGTATGGTGTAGAACAAAAAAATGATCGCAATGACGGAGATAACAAGTGCCTTTCGGCTTCGTTAAGAGGTGTTTTACACCCTTTATATCAACAGTTATCTATAATTCAGCACTGGGACATAAACACTATTAAAAATCGGAGCTTAAACTAATTTTCTTTAATATTTTCCTTTATCCAGGGCATGGCTTGAGCGACATCGGCCAATATGGTGTAATGTTCGGGGTCACAGAGAAAGTCGATTTGATTTGCCACCGTTACGGAGACCACACCTCGAAGGTACCAGCTGGCATCTTTCTCGAAGACCATCCCATGTCCGCTGTCAATACAACCTAGAAAAATATTTTTTTAGTTGTAGGGGAAGTCAAACCAAAAAACCGCTGCAGCTGGTTCGGTGCCACTTCAGAGACAGTCTATGGTAACATTAATTTGCTTATTTGACTCTGAGGTGTCAACACTTGCCACCTAATGACTTGAGAAAGCTTACCATTCCATAATCCCGCGCAATACGTCGAGTCAGAAATAGCCTGTTCGAAAAATGAAAACGATTTGATACACATCTCTTGGGATATCACCGGCGCCGACAGAAGCTTTGGTTCTTTTATCGCGTCAGCGTAAGTCCAGCCTACCACCTGTGGAAATGAAATAATGTCTTTAGACCTATTTTTTTCTAACGCCCTAAACAAGGTGTAAACGGACCATTTACGAAGCCATCGACCAAGCATTATGTACATCAAACTAAGTAACTTTGCGCAAAAATGCTGGGAAACGACATTTTTTTGGGGTGAAAAATCACGATTTACGGTAAGGCGTAGTAAGGACTCACTGTAATGCACTTAAAACATAGTGCTGATGGATGAATTGAATAGTAGATTTTTACTTTAAACATCTCCACGACCCCCGTGGTCGTGGAGATGTTTAAAGTAAAAAACTTGTATTTAAAATAAACCTTGTGAAAAGTTGGAACTTTGACCCTCAATATTTCCGTAACTAGAAGGATCCTAGGTATGGTCTAGAACAAAAAAAAATGATCGCAATGACAGGGAGATGCCTGTCGGCTTCGTTGAGGGTTATTATACACCTTTTATTGGCAAAATAAAAATGCACTTTAATTCCAATCTTGATCACAATATTTATCAGGAAAAAATCAACGTCCGAGTTTACCAATCGGAGTATTGTTTACGCTCAAGGTTATTTTGATATGCTGCACAGTCCTTGAAATAAATCCAAGGCCAGAACGATTTAACTAGACTTTACTTACAGTACCCGATTGCCCAACAATGTTCTTGAGTTCAATGTCGGAGTCAGGCCAGAGACAGGCTGGTTGTACCCAATCGGAGAACGTGACGGGATTCTGAAGCTCCAAGATTGCCAGGTCTCTATTGAAGATGGTTGCGTTGTATTCTGGATGGATTCGTATTTCCTTAAGCTGTAATTGGTAAATATTTTGTTTATTCAACGACTGATTCGTTTGTCTGGTGGTCGCAAGCACGACTCTTGAGCATGAGGTCTTGGGTTCGATTCCCGGGTCGGGCAAATTCAATAACAATTGGCCCGACCCGGATTTATCTATCAGGATTTTTTCAATAGCAGCCACGGAGTCTGGACTGGTGCCCGGTCGATAGAAATGGGCTTCGCCCTTTATTACATGGGACCTCCATTGAGAAAGGTCAAAATCAAAGGGATCTACCTCAGGAACAAAAAACATTTTTGATTTAGATACATCTACATGAAAAAAAATGCAAGTACTAACAGTTCCATTTTGGACTTTTTCCCCGGAGTCCTCAATGTTGTGTTTCCCCAGGAAGACCACCGGACTGCTCTTGTCGAGCTGTCCTTGCCGTGTTGTGACGCAGTGGGCTGCCGTGATGACGTGACGTTTCGAAACCAGTGTACCTCCACAAATGTATCTTTTTTTAGGCACCTGAAAAAGCCGATGTACAATCTAAGAACCGTAGACAAAAAGCTAGTTATTATTTTTTGGGAATTTATATTTTTATCTCCACGAAGCAAAAATTTTACACTTCTTGTCCTCAGAAATGATAGGTTTTCGTTTATCGCACATCTCCTATCCTCTTTGCTTTACACATCTCACAGTTTCGGTGGATACACCTAGCTCTTACACATTTCCTCTCCTCTCCGCTCGTCTCCGCTTTGGTTGCTTTTGCTAGGATTGGATAAGGTTACATTGGTTTTATTTTAATGGTTTGTAAAATGTTTTGTGAAAATGTAAAAGTCAAGAGGAGCAAGCGTAGCTCTTGCATATATGATGGAAGCAGGAATATCCTGGGCTAAGGGGACAAGATTATTATGTTAACTTTGTAAGTAGATAGATCCTACACTTTTTTGTTTGGATACCAAAGTAAGTCTTTTTTTTTGTTAACTTAATATAGTATAACCGTGTGGTATCCGGCAGAGTAGAATAGAACCAACCCCGAGTCTGAGGCAGAACACCTTGCGCCTCCGTAGACCAGAGAATGGGCAGCAGCGTTTTCTGTTAGTCTTTCATCACTGCGATCTCCAATCCGCCTGCCAAGCGTGGAGATTACTGCAAATTCCTCCCATCATGGGAGAGGCTTATGTCCAGCAGTGGACGTTATGGGCTGTTGTAGTAGTGTAGTAGTAATATAGTATAAACAAAAAAAAAGTAGTCTAAACTCAAGATTTGCCAGCCGGCAATGGAACGCATCAATAGGTGTGCAAAGATCGTCACTTACTGGACGCCTGACGGAGGAAATCGCCGTCGAGGTAGATCGCGGCGAAGGTGGTGTGACGACCTGATCTTGTTTGCGGGGCGAACATGGCTAGATATCGCACAAGATAGAGAGGTTTGGAAGGAGAAAGGGGAGGCCTTTGCCCAGCAGTGGGACACATGACAAGTTAAGAAATAAACTTAATATGATATGCGCTATTTTCTTGTACTTTTCTGTACTGTTTGAAATATCCGAAAGAAAGATTGTATCAAGAAAAACTTACTGTTTGGTAGACAGCTACTTGCCAGGGCCACTGTCCCTCCAATGTACTTCCTGCGTCATCACTACTTTTTTCCTTGTTCAGTAATACCTTTCCGCATTCGGACTGAAAATATGACAAGCCAAGAATAGCAATTTGTGGCCATACCGAGATTATATAGGTATAGAGCAGTGTTAGCCTATGTGGCATCGACTCCGACCCCGAACGAGTTTTGGGTCACCTTCAAGTTCTGGACAAAAAAACTAATACTCACAGCTCCAAAGACACCCGAAGTATTAAACTGCAAAAAAGGATCGGTGTTTAAATATTGTTGCAATACGAAGCAAATTGTTTTTTACAATGGTTAAATAAATCAATTATATTTTTAAATAGCATAACATAAACAACACGCCTGATATCCCCGAAGAGTTATTCAGAAGTGTACCTAATAGTAAGTAAACCAACATTTCGCTAGTTATGTTTTAAGTTCCATGCAATAGAAATGCAGCCTATTGCCGTGAAAAAAAAAAACAGAATTCAGGCTGATATGTCCTTGTAGGCGTGATGATAGTTTTTAATCACGAGATTGGGAATTCAACAGTGAAATAACATTTAGGCAAAACATATTAATATGTAGCTTAATATTTGTGAAAACGGGAATTAGTCCTATTTAATAAAGAAGCAGTATATTATATTGTCCCGTCGAATTCGGATCCACACTCCTACTGGAATAATTTAACACTTCGCCTGATCAAGTGATCAATTTATTGAGAGTATTGAAATTGAACATTCAAAATATTATGTACATCTTAACTTACATTCAATACACCGCACAACGCAACAGTCGTCAAAAGCAGCTTCATCTTGCAAACTGCAGAACTAGACTGACTGTAAAACAAAATTAACGACCGCTTAAAAATAAAACCAGCTGAAGAGGAAAAAAATAAAATACAAGTGTGACAAGAAGCTTACGTAGACGCTAAGAATGAATGAAAATAGTTTTAATTTAAATTATCAGTGTCAGTGCGCGTTTTGAGTGTGTTGTCTAGACCACATTCTTAGCGTAGTCTAGAGTCCGACCAAAACATTTATACTTCCCTGTTTTAATTACGTGTTTTAGTTCTAAATTATTACTGTTTTATTTATTTATAAATATTATTATAGATTCTACACTATACTAATATTTTAAAGAGGTAAAATTTGTTTATTTTGTATGCAAGGGGTAATCTTCAGAACTTCTACACCCAATTCTAATATTTGTTTTCACTGATTGAAAGATACATTATTCATGGCTATAAATTATATAAATATCATTCATATTATCCGAGCTACAACGGACAACAACGAGTTAGGTGAAAGTAAATAAAAGCTTGTAAAAACATCAACACTTTATTAAGCTCCGAGCTTAAAGTAATCATTAATATTTTATTTTATCCAGGGCAAGGCTTGAGCGACATCAGCAAATATGGTGTAAAGTGCGGGGTCACAATGAAAGTCATTCTCTTTTGCGACCGTTAAGGTGACAACACCTCGAAGGTGCCAGCTGCCATCTTTCTCGAAGACCATCCTGTGGCAATGCAACCTAGAATAATATTTTTGATGTGAAACAGGGTGAGTAAACCAAAAAAAAATATAACAAATGCGTGGCGAGCGTGGAGATCGAATTCTGCCCGAACAATCCCATAAAAACATTACCAACCTGTTGAAGCAGCTTATAAGATCTACATAATTAGCCATGGATTACAACAAGCCAGCTGGTCTCGGGGCACAGAGCACTGGGTTACAATCTCGTGACTTCGAGTTCGACTACAGAATAAGGATTTTCTTTTTATGAATCAAGTCATTTTGTTTTCTTTTATTTTATTGTGTTTGTTTTTCATATTGATTTTTTTAAGCAACTTGTGCAAAATAATTTCAATGTTTCACATCTGCTAGGCGTCTCGCGACGGCTCATTTTATTTTTAGTTGCAGGGGACCGTGGTAGAAAATCAAAATTATAAAACCACTGGTGCCACTACATCGCACCGCTCTGCACTCTGAGGGGCAACGCTTGCTAGCCAATGACTTCAAAAGAAAGCGAAAAAAAGCGCAATATGTCAAGCTCGAAGTGAATTGTCTTAAGAATTCAGGATATACGAGCTGTTACACTTCTCTTGGGATACCACCGGCGTCGCCAGAAGCTTTAGTTCTTCTATCTTGTGAGCAAAAAGCCAGCCTACTACCTAAGGAAATGATATACAAGCTTAGACTTATTTTTCACAAAGGTCCGAAATTAATTAAGTACTTTAATTCCATCCCATCCTATTTCGGACTTAATCCCAATCTCAATAATTTCCATTACCCACACAACAGCCGAGTTCACCAATCAATAGTATGATCAACTTGGGTGTAGCACTCGCAGGCCGCTGCGGCCTGCGAGTGCTACACCCAAGTTGATCTAATGACTCCACTAACCGTATTCATGATCAAAAATGATGCGCCGACATTTAATTTATTTTGTTTCTTGCCGACTTCACTCACTGTACCCGATTGGACAACAAAGATGCTCTTTGTGGGTACAAAGAGCATCTCTCTGGCCTAACTCCGATTGGGTAATCGGAGAACGTGACGGGATCCTTAAGCTCCAAGATTGCGAGGTTTCTGTTGAAGATGGTTGCGTTGTACTCGGGATGGAATCTTATTTCCTAAAAAACAAGTGGAAAAATATTAGGTTTTGGTGTGCGAGAATCGTTTACGATAAATATTTAAACAGATTATCCTCACTCGTGTAAAAATTAGGTTACCTATATATTTATTGCCCACTTTTATATTATTTTATAAACATAATAAAAAACGTTGCATGAGTAGTCTTTAGTCATATTGATAATTATGAACTTCATTCTATGCTGTAATTGGTAAATATTTGTTTATCAATTGATAAACTAACTAAACAGCAAAATTAAATTTATTTTTCATAGAATGTTAGTCGAGAACAAGTTACGAAAAAAGGCCCATATCTTAAAAACAAGATCAAATCTTATTCAAACTTTTCGGAAACGTAAAAGAAACATTGCGTGTGTCATGTATTTGTGTAGCGGATAGACAAACCATTTTATGTAAGAAGGGCCATACTTAATTTTATATTTTTTAATAATTTCAAGTCATATTTGTGTAGTGGTTCATAAATGATAAATGATGTTTATTTTGCAAGTAGGTTTTTACAAACACTTTCACACGTCATTTTTTAAAACTAGATGGCGCCGGTGTTTCGTACCTGACTACTCTGAGAAGAAACAGCCGAAACAAACTCAGAGGTCATAGTCTCTTTTGAAGTCCAGACATAGTCTTGCTCAATTCACATGAGGACTATGCAGATTAGTGTCTGAAATGGTCTTTTGAAGAAAGAACCACACAGATTTGAGTGGACCTGTCCAGTCAATGCAAGCATTTGTCAGTTATCGTGTAGCTCGACTTATAACTCAAGGAGCTCAAAGAAACGACGAACAATACCAAAGAAAGGACATTTGGGTAGGTCGCTTATAGTACTCATACTGCCAGACAGTTGTGGGAAAAAACTAACACAAAAAATAAAAATGTGACCCACATGGTCCCCACATTCACAATAATCAAATAAAATTAATAACAAGTACTTTTCAAAATGAATGTAATTAAAAATCACAAAAATCATTATGTCACAATGATAATAAAAAAGTAAAATACTATAATAAGTGTTTATGACAAATCAGTAAATGTCACTACATAAAATAATAAAAAAAAAAAAAGTAAAAAATAATTAAATACTGAACTAAGTATTCATGTCAAATCATTCAATGTCAGAGTGTTTATAAGAAAGGAATTATTAATAAACAAGCTAATTCCGAAATTTCGACATTCACAGAGCAAATTTCATTGGAGCAGCTTAATCCCAAGCTTTTTTATCTTCAAGATAGTGATTAACATGATAGTAGGCTTTTAGGCACAGCTTCTGTTTTATAAACGATTTGAATTTATTTAGGCTTAGTGCATGAATTGAAATGAAAGTGAGTGAATTTGGCTCGGAAGTTTATTGTAAAAACGTATACATTGGCATCTGAACGTACCTCCAATTTTTTTGAGCCTCGTTACAGGTACAACAAATTTGTGTTTGTTCCTCGTATTTATGTTGTGGATATCACTGTATTTTTAAATAAATTAATATTTTTTCGTATGCGTACAAAAGGTTTTTGTTATATACTGGCCACCTAGAATCCTCACCTGTCTTGTTGACGACGTGTAACGTTCATCATTAATTGTCTAACTTATGAAAATTATATTAATACATCATTATAATGCGTATTTAATAAATTGGCGACGAGGCTGTCGACTAATGATATAAAAAAATAAAGAGAACCCGTGCGTCGTTGCGAGGTTTAATCACAAAGCTTAAAAATTACATAAACACCTAAGAAACTCTACCATACGAAGAAACAGAGTCTAGATTACAATCGCTTCAGAAACATTACAGTAATTACAAGAAATACAACATGAAATAGAATTAGAAACACCAGACGAACAACTAGACCAAGAGATAGAAACCAGGTACGATTTTGAAGAGAAATGTGTCATCATAAAGTCGAAACTTCTCATATTACAAAACAGAGAAAATCGACGAATCGCACCACTGCAAACATCGGCATCACACGTGAGTACGAATACACAACAAGAACGAGGGCCAAAAATGAATTTCCAGCCTTTTCAAGAAAAATAGACCTTCGCAAATTTTACTGAACGACTAACTGTATTTTTGTTGCTCAATAAAATCGAAGATCCTAAAATTTAAGTGTACACCTTCCTTGCTGCATTATCACCCGAATTACATTAGAAGTTACATGATTTATGCTCTCCGGAGGATCCAATTGATACGAACTTTATAGAACTCACACAGATTCTAGACGACTACATAGATCCTAAGCCTAGTATATGGGCGATACAATACAGATTTATTACGCACACACAACGTGAAGATGAAACAGTAGCAACATACGCCTCAGATTAAAAAAAAAATCCTTGAACTGCGAATTCAAGTGCAATAACTGTCAAAAGTCTACCTCAGAAAGTTTCCTAGTCCAATTACACACAATTATCCTAGTGCAATTTATTCGTGGATTAAAAGACAGTGAAATACGAACAAAAATTCTTCAAGAAAGAGATACACCACCTTTTACTAAACTGGTTCACATTGCTACATCCATGGAAATGGGAAAATTAGAAAACCTGAAAATATCCGCAGACATGCACAAACATTTGGACACAGTAAACAAGATTACAAAATCGACAAGTAGAGATAACGAATCACGACCATCATCCACACGACAGAATATAAAGTTAACTTCCTCATCATCTCCGTTAACTATAAGAGATTTAAAAGGAAAATGCTTCCGATGCGGTAAAGACGACCACCGATCTAATGATTGCGGCGCCATCAAGTCTACCTGCCTGAAATGCAAGAAAATTGGACATCTAGCACGAGTTTGTTTGCAACGGAACCTAAAAACCAATCAACCAGATGACACTAATAGTAACACGAGTTGCGACAGTAATGGAGATATCAATTTAATCAAAAGTGAAATAACGGACAAATATATGATCACAGTAAAAATTGAACAAACAAGTACGCATGGACTTTGACACGGGAGCGACCTTGTCAACAATGTCACTCAAACAATACAAAAGCCTACAAATACCAAATAAAATATTTAAAACTGATACGAAATTGAGAACCTACACGGGCGAAATTATCAAGACTGCAGGAGTAACATACATCAAAGGGACGTCTAAAAACCAGACTTTCAACGGGAAGCTTTACATATTCAATCAAAACGTTGACCCAATTTTTGGCAGAAGCTGGATTAAAGAAATTAATATGAAAATTGCAGATTTAAGAGTTGTACGAACTTCAGAACAATCCGACAAACTTGAAAAATTATTAGAAGAATTTTTATCAACTGTTTTTCGATCAGACCTAGGAAAAATACCCTACGAAGCTCATATAAATCTCAAAGAAAATATACGACCAATATTTATAAAACCACGACGTATTCCGTAGGCTTTAAAGGAAAAAGTCGATAAAGAAATTGAACGACTGTGTGCAGAAGGGGTGATTACCAAAGTAGACCAATCAGACTGGAGCACACCAATAGTACCGATTGTGAATCCAAACGGGAGCATTCGACTATGTGCAGACTACAGAGGATATATTTGCGGAAATGAACGGAGGCAAATACTTCTGTACTATAAACATTACCCAAGCCTATCTTAATATGGTCATGGATGAAGAAAGCACCCTTTTACAAACATTTAGTACACACAAAGGTACTTACAAAGTCAATGGCTTCATGTTTGGAGTCAAAGTGGCACCAAGCCTTTGGCAGAAATTTATGGATCAGTTACTTCAAGGACTAGACGGAATTCAATGTTTTTTTGATGACATTATTATTCAAAGAGCATCAGAAGACCAACTTTTAACACGTCTAAGACAAGTCTTGCAAAAACTAAAAGATAGTAACCTCCGCGTGAACAGTGAAAAATGTATTTTTTTTAAACGTAATATTAATTACCTAGGACATGCCTAGGACACACAATAGATAAAGAGGGTTTACATAAGAACAAAGACGTAAGACCAAGAAACAAACGAACTACGAACCTTCCTTGGTATGGCCAACTACTACAACAAGTTTACACCAAACCTTGCCTCTTTAACGAGCTCTGTAAAGAATTACTAAAGAAAGAGAAAGATTTTCACTGGACTTCTAAGTGTGAAGAAAGTTATAACAACATAAAAAAGGAGATTTTGAGCGACCGAGTTTTAATTAATTTTGACCCAGGTAAACCGCTGATACTAGCTACTGACGCCTCACCGACAGGCTTAGGAGCTGTTCTGTCTCACAAATTACCAGATGACTCAGAAAGGCCAATAGCATTCGCTTCAAGGTCACTCTCAACTAGCGAAAAGAAATATAGTGAAATCGACAAAGAAGCTACGGCAATCTACTGGGGCATTAAAAAGTTTTTCCACTACTGTTACGGCAGGAAATTCGTATTAGTGACTAATCATAAGCCGCTTACCTCGATTTTTCATCCACACCAGACATTACCTGCACTAAGCACAATGAGATTATTCCATTACGCACATTTTTTATCGGGATTTGACTACGACGTGGAATACAGAGCTTTGGTGAAACATTCAAACGCTGACTACCTATCAAGATTACCAGTTGAAATAGCAAAAGAAACTTCAATAGACCAACATTGTGCGTATCAATTACAACAGATCAACACATTAGAAATCCGACCAGAAGTTATAGCCAGTGAAACGAGAAAAGACAATGACTTAAATACATTGCTACAAGCACTACAGACAGGTTACTCATTACGACAATATGGTTATGGTGATACTCCAGGATAACTGCATATTGAAAGGAACCAGAGTGGTAATACCCAAAAGTTTACGTGCTCGTGTTCTTGATGAACTACATGCGGGACATATCGGTATACTTAAAATGAAATTGCTAGCACGCAGCTACATATATTGGAAAAATATAGACATGGACATTGAGAAAAAGGTAAAATCTTGTAGAGCGTGCCGAATAGAACAGAATGAGTCACCAAAAGCTCCTCTACATAACTGGGAACAACCTAGTGGCCCCTGGCAACGAATTCATATAGAGTTTGCAGGACCTGTTGTAGGACACCAACTTCTAATAGTCGTAGATGCATTCACAAAGTGGGTTGAAGTTTTCCCTACAAAAACCACTACGAGTGCATGGTGCTGCATTGCTAAGTTTAAGGAGTTATTTTGCACATTTGGAAAACCGTACACACTGGTATCAGACAACGCACGCCAGTTTGTATCACAAGAATTTAAAACCTACCTTACCAGCTGTGGAGTAACACATTTGACGTCAGCTCCGTACCACCCAGCAACTAACGGTCAGGCTGAACGTTATGTGCAAACTATTAAGAAAGCACTACGTGCAATGGAGGGGGAAAGGGCAACCTTGTGCTAAAAAACTCGACTCAGACGCACACCAAACCAAAATGGCCATACTCCCTATGGACTGATGTTCGGTCGGGACGTAGAACAAAGCTGCACGTGATGTTCAGAGACTCAACTGCTCCGACAGCGTTCAGATCAGAGAACACACCGCCTCTCGTCAGAGCTTATTTCGTAGGGGATCGAGTGCAGGCCAGAGCCTACTCTGACCAGAGACGAAGATGGGAGTTCGGCACGATAATGCGTTGTCTTGGCAATCTGCACTATGAAGTGCGAACTGACGGTGGCGTTATATGGCGCAGACACCTGGAGCAGCTGCTGCCGGACCCGGGAGTGCGGCAGCTAGGAATCGCGGCGGAGGACTGTTATATACTGGCCACCTAGAATCCTCACATGTCTTGTTGACGACGTGTGACGTTCATCATTCATTGTCTAATTTATGAAAATTATATGAATACGTAATGAAAATGCGTATTTAATAGTTTTCATAAATAAACTGAGAGGGCACAGTAAGAATATTAGTTTCTTAATTTTTTTCTTAAAATGAGGGAGTATCTGGGACTTAAATTTATAAATTGCCCTTTTTTGCAAAACAAATATTGTCTGAATATCGGCGGCATTGCCCCACAAAAGAATACCGTACGACATCACGCTATGGAAATAACTAAAGTAAACTAAACGGGCTGTCTCTAAATCAGTTAAATCACGATTTTTTTTAACGGTGTATGCTGTAGAGCTAAGTTTTATCGACAATTTGTCTATATGCGGGCCCCACTGAAGCTTGCATCCAAAGTTATGCCCAAGAACACTGTGCTATCTTCCGGTTTCAACTCTTCATCCTTAATTAGTACAGTAGTTTCCACTTGTCTTACATGGGGTATCGTAGACTTAAGACATTTAGTTTTTTTGCTCATTTAGGAGTAGATAATTAACATTAAACCAATTAACAACTTTTGCCAGGGCGCTATCATCCGTAACTAACTGCTGACGTTTGAGTTTAAATAAAAGAGATGTGTCGTCTGCAAACAATACTATGTCATGATTATCCTTTATGAGGTAAGGCAAGTCATTTATATAAATAAGAAACAAAAATGGACCAAGAATTGAGCCCTAGGGTACCCCCATTCTTACTACGGTTCCGGGAGATCTTTTCCCGTTAACATAACTCTCTGAATCCTATCACTCAAATATGAAATAAGAAGATCCAGAGAGGCGTTGCGGATTCCGTAGTGGTGTAGTTTGCTGATTAATGTTTCATGAAGAACGCAATCGAAAGCTTTAGATAAATCGCAAAAATATCCCAAAGCATCGCATTTGTCCTCCCAGGTATTATAAATGTGTCCTCAAAGTTCAACCCTTGTTTTTTTTTTAAGTTCAACCCGAACTGTTTTTTATGCATTAACTTATGTTTATTGAAAATACTTTGCATTTGTGCCAAAATTATTTTTTCAAAAATTTTACTAACGGTGGGTAGTACTGAAATGGGTCTATAATTAGTGGGGTCTGATGTACTACCCAATTTAAACAATGGTATTATTTTACTATATTTCATTAGATCAGGAAAGTCACCGCGGTCAACACAATCGTTAAATATTACAGCTAATGAAGGAGCTACAATGTTTATAATGGATTTAGCAACGTCCACAGAATGACCCCATAGATCAGCGGTCTTTTTAACATTTAAGGTGTGAAAAGTTTTAATTATATCTTTACAGGTGACATATTGAAAATTAAATTTGGAATCACAGACTGAAACGTTTTCCCTAAGTAAAGACTCGGCAGCAGCAGGTGACCAGTTTAGCGATTTAGTGGTTGATACGGGAATATCCGCAAATAAATTTTCAAAGGCTGTGGCAACTTGAGTGTCTGGATTTAAAATATTATCGCCAATAGCAAGGCTGTAGTCACAATTTCGGTTGCAAGGCCTTCCCGTTTCGCTATTAATAATGTTCCATGTCATTTTAATTACATTACTACTATTTTTAAACCTAACCTAACTTAACCTTACGCAAAAAATATTGCTGGGAAACGCTATGTTTTCTTGATCTGCGCTTCCTGTGATTTACAAGATATAAACAGTAGTGGTGTAACGTTGCACTTTGCAAGTTACAATTTAAAAGAGTTTCATGTTAGAATCTTTAATAATAAGAAACCTGTGACCACTTAAAACTATACTATTTACATAAATAATTAAAAAAAATAACCAGTAATAATCTTTTAAAGTAAACCTAATACATAAGTAACTCATTTAAATTAAATAATATTATACGGAACATACGAGTGTCTAACTTAAAGGGTTTTAGTTTGCACGCGCATCTCTGTAACGATCATTACTAAGCGTCGCCGAGAAGTGGCGATTCGGTTGGGCTCGGTAAGGACGATGACTAGTTGAATTAAGAGCACCGCAGGTGACGGCTGTGTCGCTCGCTTCAACCGAACCTAAATAATTTTGTTAAATACGTCGCGGAATCCTTCCAGAGTAAGTTTCCATGTATTTTATTATAAGGGCTAACTGTAAGGTGTTCCTAGAACCTCTTTAAAACTAGTTTTCGGGTGTATTTCTTCCTATCTGTCACTGAACCCAACCCCTCATCCGATCACGTTCACTGTGACCTTTGAACCTACAAAACGTGATTCTGACAGCTTGCTGACGCTTCAAAGAAGTCCAAGGAATGGTAATGGATGCAGTCAACACCACGCAAACTGGCGTAACAACACAACATACTCAAATTAGATCATCTGGTTCCAAGTACGGTCAGATTTCTCAGCCAACTCAAGGTGCTGGTTCTACTCAACCTTCATTAGGTCAAAAAACTATCGGTTCATCGTATCAACAAACGCAGTCTGGATCAGCAGGTGGTCTGGATGGTCAGAATTCTCAGTTTACTCTTAGCGCTGAATCGGTTTCAGCTACTACTAAACTACAACGGAAGAAGAGAGGGGGAGGAGGGGGAGGAGGAGGGGGAGGACTCGATGTGGTTCTGTCTCGGTTTCCACCAGCGCAAAACCCTCAGCCAAACAAAAACCGACCCCGGTCCTGATTGTGAACATAATACTCGCAACCCCCTAGTTTTTGATCTAAAACATCTATAGGCGCGGGTAAAACCAAAAAATGGCGAGGCGACGCATGCCGTGGCGATGCGTCGCAAACTGTCAAGTTGTCAACCCGGGCCGAGCAATCTCGAAAATTACCGACCTGTTGAAGCAGCATAAGATCTACATATTTGCCACGGTTTACAACAAGCCAGCTGGTCTCGGGGCACAGCCCTGAGTTACAATTTTGTGACTTCGAGTTCGATCCCAGCATACGGATTTTCTTTTTGTGAATCGAGTCATTTTGTTTTTATTTTCTTTTACGTCTACAACCTCAACCTTTGCACTCAAACCACGACTTCCCCGTTCGGAAAGAAAACTGGTAACCTACCGTATCCTCATATAACAGTGTTAGTTTAATATAACTTCAGTGTAGAAAAGAGACGGAGCTAGGTCTGTAAAGTTCTGTCTCTTTCCCACGTTGAAATGACATAATATTATAAGTAATACTTTTTTTAAGGTGTTGGTATGAGCCCTGTTAATAACACAACACTAACTTGAAACCTGATATATATGTAATTATACCTTGAACTCTGTATAAAACGGTACACATTTTACTAACATTTTTATGTCTCTTATCATTGCCTTTTATTCCTTTTCCAGTGTTGTTACTGGCAAATTAAGTGTTTTAAGTTTAATGTCAATAAACTGCAATTTGAAAATTTGTCATCCTGTTTAGGAGCGCTTGTCCAAGCTCGGTGTTCATCGCTTGACTGTACACTCTCACAGTCGCCCGGCCTCGGAGTGTCTCGGCGAGAGTGTACAGCCACATACGAGTAAGTAAGGAAGGTAGGGATGAAAAATAAAGCAAACTAGTTATAATTATCTTACTAGTGGTCACCCCTGTTTATTTGTATATTCTCTGTCCAGCCTTCTAATTGTTTAGTCTTATCCCAATATTGTGGTCGGCTTCCACTTTAACCTGATGCAGAACCGACCACCCACTAGAACCAGAACATCAGTAGGCTTGACTTAGACCGTCTGCTTATCTAGTCTCCACAACCCAGTCATTGTGATACTTGTGGATTCTTATAACAATAATTTTGAGAGCATAGATATATTTAACCTTTCTGCTAACAAATTTAGGGTACTTGTAGTCGAATCTATATTAGCATCGTAATTTTGTTTTCCTTTCTATTTTGATAATGTATTTTCGTCTTTTCTTTTTTTTTTCTTTTTATTATAACATTATTGTATTTTAACTCACGTAGCATAACCATTAATCATGTAAGTAGTGACCAGTGGATAATGGTGTTGGTAGTGCAATAAGTGCCATTATTTTAAGTTAATCTGTAGTGTATAACATGTTTTTGTACTGCTGTTTTTTATCCCTAAATAAATAAATAAATACTCCTAACACGATTCCTAAGAACCCCTATATTTAGATAGACCTTCGGGCTCTGTCTACACGTATCGTGTGTCCCTGATCTAAAAATAAAAACTGCGCCAAAATACGAATGGGAAAAAAAAACGACATAAAAACACCAAAAAGTGAAAAATAACACTAACTTCTGAAGTCGGTGGCAAAAAATTGAATCAAACAAACAAAAGTCACCGATCTTTTTTATTATTATTATTTTATTCAACTTGCCGTGTTAGTTTGTTTTGCATTGGTCAAATCTTGGAACGAAAATTCAAACCAGTTCCTACCAACCGATTGAGCTGAAATTTTACACACACCTGTGGTTCTGGTGACAATACATTTTTATGATAGACATGACTTAATTCTGCAGCCAAGATCGTCTCCAAACAAAATAAAACTTCAATGGTTAATAGCGCGGACACGAAATTTTGTATTCGCGTTCAACTTTTATAGGTAAATATGCTTTTTAAAATGACCTCATTCTTTAGCCAGGATCGTCTCCGCAAAAGGGAATTACTTAACAGTACGGCATGGATACAAAAACTTGTAGACGCGTTCATATTTGATGGATAATCGTGATTTCTATCATGACCTCATCTTGTAGTGATAATTGTCTTCTCACGAGGCAACTCCTTAACGGTAAATAGCACGGATACGAAAATTTGTAGCCGCGGTTGTATTTGATAGATAAACATGATTTCTATCATGACCTGATCCTTCAGCCAGGATTGTCTTCGCACGAGGGAATACATCTACGGTTAATGGCGCGGACTCGATTTTTTTTTATACGAGTTTAATGATTACGACAAAAATAAAAATTAAAAAATAACATTATTACAACCTTTTAAAAATTAAACTTTTATAAAAATGCACTGAAAAGAAGAAAATAAACCTTTTTGTAAATGAAAACGAAAAACTTCCATAAAAGCTTGTCACGTATAGTTTTTCTTTTGCCTTTACCATTTGCGCGACAAGCTTTATAAAATCTTTTCGTAATACACAACATTGAACATTGATGTAACACATTCGGGTAAATTCGAAACTATAGGAAGTAGGTCGAAGAACGAACTCGCAGTTCTGGGTTACCAACTGGTTCTGGACAAAAATCTAATACTCCAAAGGCACCCGAAGTATTTACCTGCAAAAAAAGGATCTGTGTTTAATATTGTTGCAATACGAAAGGCATTTTCTTTTTTTACAATCCACGCAATCCATACTTTCTTAATCCTTACTAATAAGTTAATATCTGGATGACCTAGCTTTGCTCGGTTTATTTTCTAAAAATTAAACCTAACTAGATCGATATATTGCTCTCGAAAACCTCTCTAAATTTCATTTAAATCGGTGGAGCCGTTTCCGAGATTCAGCTAGATTATATTTATACAAGAACTAGCTGCCCGTCCCGGCTTCGCACGGGTGGACTCTTTATTTTTTTCTATTCTATCCTATCTTTCAAGTTGGATCAAACTGCACACGGTGTGCAAATTTTATTATAATCGGTTAAGTGGTTTAGGAGTCCATTGAGGACAAACATTGTGACACGAGATTTATATATATTAAGATTGCTTGTGTAAAGGTATTATTATTATTAGATAAATGCGAAAGTATGTTTGTTTGTTACCTTTTCACGCCCAAACCACTGAACTGATCATCCTGTTATTTTGCTTCTACGTTCTCAGGTGTTTAGAAACGGACATAGGGCACCATTCATCCCAAAAAAAAAAACTGTTCCCGAGGAAAACAACAATAACGTTCTGATAATAATAATAGATGGCGCCACGTGTCTTTCAAATAATGATTGAATTATATTTTTACAAGCAGAGTACAACCCAAATAAAATTTATTGTCAAATTCTAAAATAACGCGTATAGTATAATTATAATAAAACTATATTCGATAATGTAAGTTCATAAGACGAGTGGATTGGATCAAATTAAGAATAAGTCCTTGGAATTATGATAATTGCCATTCATTTTCAATGGTGCGGTTAACGAAAATCTGACCAAAAAATATAGCCTAACACAAAACCTAGTTAGAAAAGCAATAGCAGTTTTTACAGTGGCTAGCTTAACGACTTTTAAGATTGTCATTGGCCTTTTTTAACCAGTGGCAATCAAGTAGCAGTTTTTTCTGGGGATCTTCGAAATCATTTTAAACCAGATTTTTACAACCAATTAATGAATACCAGAACAACAAGTTCTGCAAACAAGATTGTCTTGCGTAATAAATTACAGAGAAGATTTTGGATAAACCACTTTTAACAAATAATTACCTACCTCACATGATATTTTCAAAATAGGTACACCTGCAATATTTTTAAAAGATGAAACTGTGACAGTAACAGCAGATAGAATCAATACAATCTAAGTTTGTTAAATACATTAACTACGAGTATCGCAGTGGTTTCAGATCTGCAGATTATCTGCTATCATGAAAACATCATAACGTGCTGCCATTCGAGAACAGACTTATGATTCTGGGCATGCTATTTCTTTATAGTATTTGTAGTGGGGATATTACCAGTACTGTTTTAATTAATTCAGTTACAAGAATATATGCTCCATCTCGCCGGACTAGGCACACGCAGTAATTCGAAGTACCACACAGTGGTACAAACTACGCTCAAAACTCAGTCATTGGTAGGACGCTAAGTAATTATAACAAAAGATTCTCTCATCTCGATACATTTAATACTAAAAAAGGTATATTTAGGAAACAATTTATTAACGTCAGTATGTGACGAACTGACAAACACATCTAAACGAAACAAATAAATAAATAAGTAGGGTTGTACAGAAGGTGACAGACAGAACAGAGATAATGTCATGCTCACTTAAATGTCTCGCTGATGGTGGCGGGTGTGTCGGGTCATTTAGTTCCCTTCAATATGGTTGAGTTGAATGGCGCCGGTACATGCGTCATGTTTGTAAACGGGCGCTGTCAGTTGGGACTGGTCATCTCTTAGCTGCCAAGGTTCATTTTAATTACTTTAGTCGTTAATTGTTGATCTAATCTTTTACTCTAGACGCTCTTAGTGTGCACGTCTTTCTACATCGTTCTCACATATAAGTATAATCTCAAAATTAATGATGTAACCAAGATTTTGTAACAATATTTTGATTTTAAAAGAGTGTCCATGGAGTTTCTTGCCCGTTCTTCTCCATAGAGATCTACGTTAGGGAATGGGCAACTACAGTACTTTCTCAAGTTATTATGCCTTGTGACTGGGACTGTAGCTTTGATTTTCTTTTTTGTATTTTTGACATTCAAAAGTGCCGTAATGGTCTAATTGAAATAAATGCTTTGAGTTTGAGGTATAAAGACAATAACCACAAACACACACCGTTATAACACACACCCACTTTAACTCCTCAAGCACACACACTCTCACACGCTAAATTCGTTTCTGTTTAGATGTTAAATTGTAAATCCTTAATTGGCTGTAGGTTAAGTTAAAATAGTTTAGGTTGGGATTATACAGAGGTGTGGATTTTGTAATAATAAATAAACAAATGTAATAAAACAGATAAAGAGATTGACAAAAGTGATCCTAAACTACAAAAAAAAAATTAAAGTTTTTAAGTTCAACTATTTAGACAGTTAAACAGTCCAAAAGCCATCCTTAGCAACACATCTATCTCTAAGAACTTGATTCTACGAATATAAATCTATACAGATATTATGAAGCTGAAGAGTTTGTTTATTTGGTTAAACGCGCTAATCTCGGGAACTACTGTTCGAATTGAAAAATTCTTTAAGTGTTGGATAGCCCATTTGTTGAGAAAGACTATAGGTTATAACAACACGCTACATGAAAAATTTTGCCAAAACGGAGAAAATTTAGTCTCTCTTATGTGACGCAGACGAAGTTGCGCGGGTCAGCTAGTGATTAAATAAACTGCATCACGCATGTAATCCCCGAAAAGTTACGAAGAGGTGTACCTAATAGTACCTACACCCACATTTCGCCAGTTATGTTTAAGTCCCTTTTGATAGAGTCCATCAATCGGACATATTCCAGACTCCCTGAAATTATAGATGGAAAAACTTATAACACTTTGCCCGACCCGGGGATCGAACCCAGGACCTCATTCTCCACCAGGCCACTAGACCTACGAAGCAGTCAGATGTTGGTGTTGGCGATGTAGCTTAGTATTTGCGAATACAGGCATTAGTCCCACGTGATTAGGAAATTTGGATCCTCCTCTCGGAGAATCCAACTGAAATAGTTTAACACTTCGCCTGATCAAGTGATCAATTATTGTTTGAGAATATTATCACATCAAAATATAACGTACAAGCCAACTTACATTAAATAGAGCGAACAGCGCAACTGTCGTCAAAAGCAACTTCATCTTGCAAACTCCAGAACTAGACTGACGGCAATTAATGACCACTTAAAAAGAAAACTAGCTGAAGAGGAAAAAATAACAAATTATATTGTGGCAAGGAACTTACTCGTAGAGGCTAAGAATCTATTAAAAACAGCTTTTGACTGACTGCATATTATGAAACTGTATTCGGCATATTTACATTTTTTTTTCTGTCTGTCTGTTCCGGCTAATCTCCGAAACGGCTGGACCGGACTTTTACTAGCAGATAGCTGATATTACAAGGAGTAACTTAGGCTACTTTTAGATTTAGAAAAAGATAAGGTTTCCGAGTAAAAAATGTAAATGAAATTGTTAGCAAAATCCGATTCAAATAGGAGAGTAATATTTTTAGAATAATTTTAATTTAAAATAACATTAGCCTAAGGCATTATTTTTGTGAGTTACTAACATAGCTTTAAGTCATCTTGATTTGCTACTTTATGGACCGAAAACTCTGAAATAAACGTTTTGAATTGAACTGAATTGAATTAGCAGTCCAGGCCCCATACTATTCATTCATTCAAGCATAGTCTAGTGTCGGCCAGAGGATAGGAGATGCCTCATACTTGTTTAGACCAGGACTCTCTACACTCGGGAGCATCACACAGCGGAGACGAGAAGAGACGTGAGCAGCGTGTGGTGAGCGGTCCGGCATCGGTAGCCTGTTCACACATCAGTGCTCCGGTCTAGCTAGTACGCATCTCCGCACAGCTTCGGTGCATACACCCTAGCTCGCAAGCATGTCATCTCCTCTCCTATATTTTCGCACATCTTCGGTGCATACACCCTAGCTCGCAAGCATGTCATCTCCTCTCCTATATCTTTTCGCACAGCTTCGGTGCATACACCCTAGCTCGCAAGCATCTCATCTCCTCTCCTATATCTTTTCGCACAGCTTCGGTGCATACACCCTAGCTCGCAAGCATCTCATCTCCTCTCCTATATTTTCGCACATCTTCGGTGCATACACCCTAGCTCGCAAGCATCTCATCTCCTCTCCTATATCTTCGCACATCTTCGGTGCATACACCCTAGCTCGCAAGCATCTCATCTCCTCTCCTATATCTTCGCACATCTTCGGTGCATACACCCTAGCTCGCAAGCATCTCATCTCCTCTCCTATATTTTCGCACATCTTCGGTGCATACACCCTAGCTCGCAAGCATGTCATCTCCTCTCCTATATCTTTTCGCACAGCTTCGGTGCATACACCCTAGCTCGCAAGCATCTCATCTCCTCTCCTATATCTTTTCGCACAGCTTCGGTGCATACACCCTAGCTCGCAAGCATCTCATCTCCTCTCCTATATCTTCGCACATCTTCGGTGCATACACCCTAGCTCGCAAGCATCTCATCTCCTCTCCTATATCTTCGCACAGCTTCGGTGCATACACCCTAGCTCGCAAGCATCTCATCTCCTCTCCTATATCTTCGCACAGCTTCGGTGCATACACCCTAGCTCGCAAGCATCTCATCTCCTCTCCGCTTTGCACAACTTCGCTTTGGAGAGGCCGGGCCTAAGACCGTAATTGGAGAGTAGGGGTGGCTTAGTGGTAGCGGATCCTACCTACGAAGTTCGAACCCAGTTAGGCGACCAAAAATTCGAAGACATCTACCAACCCGCACTGGGCCTGCTTGGTCCATCCCAGCTCTCATAGAGAGGAGGCCTGTGTCCCAGCAGTAAGAACAAATCAAAAGGATCTACCTCTAGAACTAAAAAGTGTTTTAGATACACAAGGAAAAAAGATTAATAATACATTTTTTTTTGGTTACCTGCTTTCATGTACTAAAAAGATGCTAAAAAGTATAAAACAAGAAACGATGAGGCAAAAAATATGTTTAGACTAGGCTAAGGTAGTCAGTCGGTGGCAAAGAAACTGAATGAAACACAGAAGTCACCGACTTTGTGTCACAAGCTTTCAAGTAGACCTAAACGATTCACAATGAATAGAAATGCCTATTTAGCCTAGTCTAATCATAGTTTTTCGCCAATACTAATCCTTTCTTGTTTTATACTTTATAATACATGAAAGCTTGTCACCTAAATTTTTTTTAAATTAAATTAAATTTTACTATTTTTAGTCTTTTGTGGTCCTGTTCTCTAGAACAGGACCACCTACCTACCTAAACCTAACGTGTTTGGGCTCTAGCTCAAACACGTTAGGTTTAGGTTTAGGCAACTGGAACGTCAGATCCTATGGCCAGGTTCAGTCTCCATCATCATCATCATACCATCACAAACTACTCATCAAGACCTATTTATTGAGCCTAAACACGGCAACTGGAACGCCAGATCCTATGGCGAGGTTCAGTCTGCATCATCTGGAGCTAACCCTGAATTCAGCTGCCTGGTCATGGTGCACTTTATAACGGGCTACCATAGTACAAGCAATGTACAACGTTTCGTGTCTGTTCTGTAAGCCGTTGAAGAGTGCTATTGTTTGGAGCAAACACTGGGTAGACCTTCGGGTCATAGTTATCGTAATATTGCATTGTCATCCAGAACCTAGCACTTGGCAAAGTTTGAGCGTTATCGGTGCAGTAGAAGTACGTTAAATCCCGATTAGAAGTTTCCAACCGTACAGACAGAGATCATACGAAAAAATAAATAAATATGATGTTGGTGAAACTAAGAGAAAGCTTTTAAAAATATTCAAGTTCCAACTTGGATTTTGTCTCCGGAATACTCAATGTTGTGTTTCCCCTGGTAAAATAACTACACATTTTACATAACATTTAGGTATTGTCATGGATTTCCGCAAAGTAAGGGTTCATACACACGAGCGGTACGTTGCCAACGGCAGATAAACTGCCGTCTAGTCGTCGACGCGGCGCCGTCCGGCGCGTCGACGGCAGCCGTCGACAGGTGGCGACGGCTCCAGTTTATCTGCAGTTGGCAACGTGCCTCTCGTCTGTAAGAACCCTAACGCCTGATTTAGTAAGGCCTCTCACAGGGGGACTGCATCGCCTCACAGACGGACTGCATGGCAGCAACTGCGCGTAGTCTGTATATGCAGTTTACATCATGACTGCACGAATTCGAAAGTACAACTTCATGCAGTTAAATATATCGACTGCGCGAGGTTGCTGCAATGCAGTCCGTCTGTAGGCAGCCTAAGTTGACACATGCAATGCATAGATAATGCTGGATAGGAATCCAGGAGAACCGGTTTATTATTATAATTTATTAGTCGCAGTTTTCCGCAATAGGTACTAGTAAACGGAAAATGCGATTATGCAAAACAACTGCAAGTTTACCTCATTTAGTAGTCCTTTTTTATCCGACTACGGCGAAGCCAAAAGAAAGGTTATGATTTTAGTAGTCTATATATGTATGTGCGTTCGTATATACGTATGTTCCACCGTAGTGCATAAACTGAACAGTTTAGGTGCTACAATTCAATCGATTAAATGAACGAATTCAATGAATTATTCGATTTGATGAATAAGGTGTCAATCGATTTGTTATTATGGCCCGAGTAACATAGGCTACATTTTGACCGAATCCAACCATAGGAAGATTCGATTTTACCTTGTACACCCTAATTTAATTAGACCGACAAATTCTTGTTTGCAAAAAAGCTTTTTACTCAATGTTTTTAAGAGGCGGTTAAACAGAACGTTACACCTGCCGTACCGCCAATAACGTAAAGATATCATCATCGTCATCATAATGATCACCCCGGAATCACCCACTGCTGGGTATAT
The DNA here is from genome assembly GCA_941918905.2 of Xestia sexstrigata. Lineage (NCBI taxonomy): Eukaryota > Metazoa > Arthropoda > Insecta > Lepidoptera > Noctuidae > Xestia > Xestia sexstrigata. Next base: position 7,287,909 of record OW799221.2, read on the forward strand.
CCCTTTTTACACGACTACGGCGAAGCCAAAAGGAAGGTTTGCGATTTTAGCAGTTTATGTATATGTGTTTGTATTTACGTATGTTCCACCGTAGCGCCTAAACTATTCATCCGATTTTGATGAAAAATGTGTCAATCGATTTGTTATTATAGCTCCGATAACATAGGTTACATGTTAATCGACTTCAACAAAATAAGAGTCGATTTTACCTTGTATACCCGAATTTTATTAACGGACTATGAATTAGCAAAAGTTGTGTTCGTAGGAAAAATTCTCCTTAAAAAGCTAGTTCTAATGGTTTATTCTTATTGCTGTTGGTTACCAAGAAAATCTTAACTTCGGATTTCCCAATAGGCGAGACGACAAAAAAAACTAATTAGTCCGTCAGTTAGATTATTAGAAAATATTTGACCCATGTTTTTTCTTTTGTTACGTAAATCAAAATTGAGGAAGATATGACGCTTTTAAAATTCTCAATACGTCACGCCTAGGTATAATTTTTAGCTAGTTCTGACGTACCGAGCCCCCACTTCCAAGTTTTGATGCGTTTTATCTTTGTCAATATTCATTGATTTACAAAAACAAAAAATATGTGTCCATTAATTTGCAATACTCTAACTGACATACTAAATAGATTTCCAATTTTTTGATACTGTATTCATGCCTATTAGTCACATATTTAGGTCAACGAACCCAAACGGACTACGAATTGGCGGAAATCGTGTTAGTAGTAAAAGTTCTCATTGAAGACTCATTCCAATGGTACACAGAAATGAACCCTTCACGAAGCCGTCAACCAAGCATTATGTACAGCAAACTTAGTAACCTGCAAAAATTATTGCTGGTAAACGATATTTTTTGATTATTTTTTCTTTATTTTGTCTTGATGTGCGCTTCCTGTGAAGATTCACAAGTTATACGCATTAATAGTTTAACGTTGCACTTTACAAGTTACAATTTAAAAGAGTTTAACTTAGAATCTTTAATAATAAAAAACCTGGGTACACTTATAACTATACTATGTATTTATATATATAAAAAAAAAATAACCTGTCATAATCTTTTCAAGCCTAACATATAAATAACTCATTTCACTTAAATAATATTATACGGATCCTACGAGCGTATAATAACTTAAGGGTTTTTGTTTATATGCGCCCGCGCATCTCTAACATGATCATTACTAAGTGTCGCCGAGGAGTGACGAGTCGGTTAGGCTCGGTAGGGACGATGACTAGTTGTATTGAGAGCACTAGCGATGACGGTTATGTCGCTCGCTCCAACTGAACCTAAATAATTTTGTTAAATACGTCGCGGAATCCTTCCAGAGTAAGTTTCCATGTATTTTATTATAAGGGCTAACTGTAAGGTGTTCCTAGAACTTCTTTAAAACTAGTTTTCGGGTGTATTTTTTCCTATCTGTCACTGAACCCAACCAGTCATCCGATCACGTTCACCTTTGAACCTACGAAAAGGTGGTTCCGCCAGCTTGCTGATGCTTCCTTTTCTGTCTGAACTTCCAGGATCCTAGTCTACCTTGCAACCTTTTCGCCACGTCGTGGTTCTGGCGTCGAGAAGGACGCCTGGAGAAGATTCTCTGCTGCAGAGTGACGCCTACCTTAGGTTGAATTTACCTACCAGAGACAGAACCTGAAACTGGAGCCGTTGGTTGCGTGCAGAGTCTAAGACGGAACCATCATTGCCTTGGAGACGGTTCAGGCCAGTGTTCCCTAGCACACTCATCTCTGCAATCAAGTCGTGAGATGCCCACGGTTTAGGCAAAAACAAAAAATGACAACCCTCTCAACGGTAAGTGTCACATTAGGTCTCCGAAAAATAGACATTTCGAGGTTGACTTGAAACCATTTTTACAAAGAGTAGATTTTTAAATTGATGAACTTATTTTTTGATGTCTGTATCTGTCAAATACCTTTAAACTCAAGCGCGGTGGGAGCTAAGATTGTTATCCTTTTTTACCCGACTACGGCAAAGCCAAAAGGAAGGGTTATGATTTTAGCAGTCTATGTATGTATGTATGTTCCTCCGTACTCCGTAGCGACTTTTTTTTTTCGGATGGGATATCATCAAATGACTTCTCCCGCTCTGGGCGGAGCAGGAGGGAGTGTCAGACTTTTACTGACTAAAACCCACCCATGTTCCATGTTCATCGCTCTTTGTGTTCCGGGGCCACGGTATCACTTTTGAACAGTCCCGCAACCCCGGCACTCCGTAGCGCATAAAGTATTCATCCGATTTTGATGAATAAGGTGTCAATCGATTCGTTATTATGGCCCGGGTAACATAGGCTACAATTATACCAACTTCATTTAGTAGTCGGGTTTTAGTTTTAGAACTACTTGTTATTTATTTAGAAACATCCGAATCCACCATCTAATTCAACTTCAGCATTTTATTTCAACTACACTGCTTTTACAGGTTATAATATTAACTGCTCTAACGGCGGTGTGTGGAGCAGCAAGGATCGATCACAGCTACCTGTCACCTATATCAGCCAGCACTGCAGGTGCCTTACTGGCTCCTCCACATGGATCGAACCAACACTTGTCCACTGGCAGCTACAGGAAAGAAGTCCAAGGAATGGTAATGGATGCAGTTAACACCACGCAAACTGGCGTAACAGCACAACATACTCAAATTAGATCATCTGGTTCCAAATACGGTCAGATTTCTCAGCCAACTCAAGGTGCTGTTATAGGTTCTATTAAACATTCAGTAGGTCAAAAATCTATCGGTTCATTGTATCAACAAACGCAGTCTGGATCAGCAGGTGGTCTGGATGGTCAGAATTCTCAGGTTACTCTTAGCGCTGAATCGGTTTCACCTACTACTAAACTACAACGGAAGAAGAGAGGGGGAGGGGGAGGGGGAGGAGGAGGGGGAGGAGGTGGGGGAGGAGGAGGAGGAGGGGGAGGACTCGATGTGGTTCTGTCTCAGTTTCCACCAGCGCGAGACCAGCCAGCCAAAAACCGACACCGCTTCTAAGTGTGAACAGAATACTCGCTACCCCCTAGTTTTTGATGTGAAACATCTATAGGCGCGGGTAAAACCAAAAAATGGCTTGGCGACGCATGCCGTGGCGACTCGCCGCCAACTGTCAAGTTGTTAACCCGGCCCGAACAATCCCAAACATTACCGACCTGTTGAAGCACATAAGATCTACATATTCGCTACGGTTTACAACAAGCCAGCTAGTCTCGGGGCACAGCGCTGGGTTACAATTAATATTAACTTTTTTTTAAGCATATTACTTGTACAAAATAATTTCGATGTTTCACATTTGCCAGGCGTCCCGTGACTGCTCTCTTTTTTTCTTGTAACATGCGCTTTTTGAGTTACAACTACGTCTACAACTCAACCATTGCACTAAAACCCCAACTTCACCTCATACAACAGTGTTGTTTTAAAATAATTTTAGTGTAGAAAAGAGACAGCTAGTTCTGTAAAGTTTTGTCTCTTTCTCACGTTGAACTCTCAAGTGACATAATTATAAGTAATACTGCTCTCTATGGTGTTGGTAGGGTCTGCCCTGTTAATAGCACAACACAAACTTGAAACCTGTTAAACAATTATACCTTTAACTCTGTTTCTAACGGTAAACACATTTTACTAATAAATTTGTCTCTATATCATTGCTTTTTATTCCATTTCCAGTGTTGCTACTGGCAAATTTAGTGTTTTTAAGCGCTTGTCCAACCTCGGTGTTTATCGCTTGACTGTACACTCTCGCAGTCGCCTTGCTTCGGAGTGTCTCGGCGAGAGTGTACAGCCACAATAAGAGTAGGTAAGGACGGAAGGGAGACGGAAGAGAGGATATTTAGATAGACCTTCGGGCTTCTGTCTACACGTATCGTGTGTCCAAGATCTATAAATAAAACCGTGCCAAAATACGAACGGGAAAATAATACGACTTAAATAAACACCAAAAAGTGAAATATAACTTAGCTATAGCTTCAGATCGGTGGCAAAAAAAATGAATCAAACAAACAAAAGTCACCGATCTTTTTAATTATTATTAAAAGCTTTTATTCAACTTGTCGTGTTTGTTAGTTAGTTAGCTTAGTATGTATCGGTCAAATCTTGGAACTGAAATTCAAACCAGTTCCCCCCAACCGATTGAGCTGAAATTTTTCACATACCTTTGGTTCTGGTGACACTATTTTTTTATGATAGACTTGACTTAATTCTGCAGCCGGGATCGTCTCCAAACAAAATAATTCTTCAATGGTTAAAAGCGCGGACACGAAACTATGTATTAGCCTTCAACTTTGATGGGTAAAGATGATTTTTAACATCATCTCATCCTGCAGCCAGGATCGTCTCCGCCAAAGGGAACTCCTTAACAATACGGCACGGATACGAAAAGGAGATTTTTTTTTTGTTTGGGTAACAGGCCACCTACATAAATTGTAGCAGATACAATAACGCATTCCGGGTGCTGATGGGGCTGCCGCGCCACTGCAGCGCCTCTGGGATGTTCGCAACGGATGACACAGACGGCTTTGCGGCCATCATGTGAAACGGTGCGCATCTATCATGCGCCGCACGCGCGACTGTCCCAACACTAACCTGCGCGCGCTGGCGGACCGGTGGGACTCTCCGATACTGGCGCGCTGGATACGGTTGCACGCAGTCGTTTAATGATTTGCCGCCATTATCGGGAGGTCCACCCGGACCTGCCACTTTATTATTATTAAATCTATTATTTATTACTAATAATAGTTTTTAAGCTCGCAATTTTACTAACATTTATGGATGTAATCTTAGGATGAATCTGAAATAAATGAATTATTATTATTATTGAAACTTATATAGATTTCTTCCTTATAATCTCTAGATTACAGTGGTAATATTAGCTGAACCATGTCTAACCGGAATGATGAGAAATTCGAAAATGAATCCACACACATACAAGTTGCTGCACGTCTGTAGCAATCTCTGATAGTAATTGTATTCGCACATTGCGTTGAAATCTTACTGCACAATTGACACAACGACCAGCAGATGCCATTTTCATGAAATAGTTTTATTATATGCGAAAAAATCGCAGAAACACTTTCACGAAAATCGAAATAAACGGAAAGAGTAAATGTCAAATGAAGTTGTCTGTCAACCACCAAAAAGACGGATTTACAACGTTCCGTGCCATGATGATTTTCTATACCATTAAGATTTTAGCGGAAACCTTTAAAAATAGCGTTAAAAAGCTCACAGTTAAATATTCTTTCTTTTTATATTATATTCTATTTCTATTATAATTAAAAGAGATTTTTTTTTTTTTTTTTCCGTTTTTGTACCGTACTTTTTTTTTTGTACTGTCAAACGACATTGACCACAACAGGAATGATTTGATTCGCAAAAAATTATCATATTATTAAAATATCATAGTAATTAAAAAGGTTACTTTTTTTTGGTGTAATATGAATAATACCTATGCAACATCGAAGAGGGCCAAAAAAAAACTGTCTCCTTTGTAGACGCGTTCATATTTGATGGATAATCGTGATTTCTATCATGACCTCATCCTGCAGTGATGATTGTCTTCTCACGAGGGAACTCCTTTTTTTTTTTTTTTTTCGGATGGGAAATCATCAAATGACTTCTCCCGCTCTGGGCGGAGCAGGAGGGAGTGTCAGAATTTTACTGACTAAAACCCATCCATGTTCCTTCATCGCCCTTTGTGTTCCGGGGCCACGGTATCTCTTTCGAACAGTCCCGCAACTCCGGCAGGAGGGAACTCCTCAATGGTAAATAGCAAGAATACTAAAATTTGTAGACGCGTTCATATTTGATAGATAAACATGATGTCTATCAAGACCTGATCCTACAGCCAGGATTGTTTTGTCACGAGGGAACTCCTAAACGGTAAATAGCATGGATACGAAACTTTGTAGACGCGTTCACATTTGATAGATAAACATGATTTCTATCAAGACCTGATCCTTCAGCCAGGATTGTCTTCTCACGAGGGAATACATATACGGTTAATGGCGCGGACACGAAATTTTTTATACGAGTTCAATGATTACGACAAAACTAATACGACAAAATAAAATGCACTGAAAAGAAGAAAATAAACCTTATTGTAAATGAAAACGAAAAACTTTCACAAAAGCTTACAGTTTTTCTTTTGCCTTTACCATTTGTGCGAGAAGCTATAAGAAATCTTTTCGTAACACACAACATTGAACATTGATGTAACACATTCAGGTAACTTCGAAACTATAGGAAGTAGGTCAAAGTCCTCGGTTTAAAAAAAATAATATTCAAGTTTTGGTCAAGTCATAGGTCTCGAGTTCGAGCGTTCCTGCACCTCTGATTTTTCGGATTCATGTGCGTTTTGTATAATTAATTATTTCTTGCTTTGGTGAAGGAAAACATTGTGAGGAACAAGCATGACTGAGATATATTACTTGACAGCATGTAAATCCAAGTCAGAGGCTCATGGGCGGCATAAAAACTTTGACACCAGGTTAGGCATAACCACGCGTTACTGAAAGAAAGAGAGGATTTTATTTTTTATTTTTATTATTTATGCCTGGGCCTGGAATCGAACCGAAAGGCTTTTATGACGTTCCTTACAGTTACATTACTAGCGGTCTGCCTACGCACGACTTAGAGACTTAGCAAACTGTCATAAATTTCATTAGACCTTAAAAAGACAACCACTTTTAGGGTTCCGCACTTCAGTAGCAAAATGGCAAAAAACTGACCCCTTATAGATTTGTACTGTCCACCCACTGTCCGTAAGTCACAGCCATTTTGGTTGAGACTGTTGGCACCACATAAGGTGTTTTTCATGAACCGTTACACCAAAGTGACGTGAAATTATGAAAAAAGAAAAAAGGGTGGGGCTCCATACGTGTAACTGGGAGTAAAAAAAAAATTCTACGTAAATAACTGTCTATCGGTGTTCGGGCGCCGCCGACCACTCGGCAATCTTCGGCTGCTGTCGGATGACGGCGGGCGACGGCGGGCGGCGGCGAGAGGTGCGGCGTGCGACGTGCGGGACGCGGGCCACCAGCCCACTTCGCTACCGATCTCTGAAGACGACGCGCGCGCACATTTCTTAGTTTACCAACAGTATTATTGTAGACACCTATTTTGGATTATACTATTTAAAATTACAGTCCACTGTTTTTGAGTTCAGTCCTTAGTTAGGTCCCTAACAATTGATCCTTCGAGCCTCTTTATAGTCGCGTTTTGGTAGAACCAATTTCGGCGGCAACTGGCATTACGACGTTGGTGAACTTTGGACTCGAAAAACTTGAATTCGCTGCGTCACCGGAGCAACGGTTTTTTCTACCGAAGTCAATAAAACAAAGGAAGAACAGGAACTGAAACTGCACTTCACCAAGTCTTGATAACGACGCCGGCGCTTATTACATCGACTGGATTGGACGATTTACGCCGAGTCATCGCTTGGAAGAATTTCAAGACAGGTTTCTTGTGGATAAGGATTCGGTATTGTGTGAGTTTGTTCCAATTTTTATCCTTCTATATCCTTTTCTGCCTCTTCAAACAAACATTTTGTGTTTTTATTCCGTTAAATTCAAATTATTTTCCGTTTTCACGTTCATATTTGAGTCAATACGTGTTAACATTAGCTATCTCTTTCATTCTTGTGCACTGCTTACGCTTACGCGCCTGTTCACTGCTAAACTATCAGGCTAGGTACCGTTACTTGTGTGCATGATCGACTGTGTGCGCAACAGCTGAGCGGTCATTGACCGGTGACATTCATCAAGGTCACGCGGCTATTCATTCACTTTTTTAAGTGTTTAGTTTAAACTTAACTGCCAACTTCTTTACGAAACTTTGCTACGCATAATCAATTAGTGTTAATATTACCAATTGATTTTCTTCCTGGATTAAGCTATGGCCTCTTTAGACGTATTGTTGAGAAAGCGAAGTGCCATTAAGGCAAAGCTTACAAATTTCGCCAATTACATGAATGTGCTTATTAGTTGCAAGGTTATTTCCGATATTCAACGCTTAGAGTTGGAGAGCCGTTTTAAAAAATTTGAAGCTACATACGACGAATTCAACAATTTACAGATGGACATCGAGGTGCTTTCGGATGATCCCGACGAGGCGTACGCAGAGAGAGCTAAGTTCGAGGACCGTTATCACGCACTCGTGGCGCAGGTGAACGGCCTGCTTGCTAACGATGACAGCGGTGACTACGGGTCTGTAACAGGCTCGGTGAACAAACACTCAGGTGAATCGTTCCAACAACGTAACTTTATACGCTTACCTAAAATAGATTTGCCTAATTTTAATGGTGGTTATCAGTACTGGCTTGAGTATAGAGATACATATTTGTCACTAATCCATAACAGTAGTTGCATAGATGCCATTAGTAAGTTCCACTACCTCCGTGCGTCGCTTAAGGGCGACGCTTTGGAAATAATTAAAAATATTGATTTTAAAGGTGATAATTATCAAATGGCGTGGAAGTTACTATGCGACCGCTTTGATAATAGTAGGCTTTTAGTAGATACCCATCTAAAGGCTTTACATAGTGTAGACTGTATTAAACAAGAATCATCCTCTTTACGTCGTTTAAATGATTTAATTAATAAAAATCTCAGAGCCTTGAATTTAATGGACGAGCCCACGGAAAGCTGGGATACATTGATTATTTATAATATGGCAAGTAAACTAGATCCTATCACTAGCAGGGAATGGGAAGCTCATCGTAACACCATACCAACAAAACCAAAGGTGTCACAATTTTGTTCCTTCATTAGTAAGAAAGCTGATTTGTTAGAAACCTTGGAACATAACCGGGCCACATTTAACGTAGAAAATAGTACTAACACTCATGGCAATCAAGTTGGAAGCAAACATAAGTCATTGGTAGTGGCAGCTAATCAACCTGACAATAGTTCAAAACAAAGGTATGAGGCAAAGTGCCCCTTGTGCAAACAAAATCATCTATTGTACACTTGTGAAGAGTTCCGAAAATTAAACGTAGAACAACGTATACTAAAGGTCAAGGAGTTTAAAGTTTGTTTCAACTGTTTACGTAGTGGTCATTTAACAAAGCGATGTAGATTAGCTCCTTGTAAATATTGTAGAGGTAGACATAATACCCTTTTACACGTGGAACAGTCTACTGAATTCCAAGATCCTATGCCCAATAGTGTAGCATTACCCACTGATATTTCTGGAGGTGCTGCTCCACACAATGGCACCTCAGAAAATATCTCCTTGTCGAGTGACGCTCGGTCCCAGCATACTACCTCTCATATTTTACTGTCCACAGCGTTGGTGAGAGTGGTGAACCACCGAGGCATCAAGAGCGACGCCAGGATCCTGCTTGATAATGGTAGCACAGCTAATTTTATTACGCAGAAACTATGCGATCGGCTAGGACTTCCTCGACGTAGCGCGAGCTCCACGGTGACAGGTATAAACAGTCACACTACATTAAGTACACAGTCTTGCAACCTAACCATTGAGTCATGCAGCGGCAGTTATAAGACAGACTTAAATTGTTTTATATTACCAACAATTACCAAATTGCTGCCGTCTACTTTGGTCGACATAAGTAGCATTCCAATACCATTAGATTTAAATCTAGCCGATCCGTCATTCAATGTTCCATCAGAGATTGACATATTAGTTGGTGCTGAAGTATTTTGGAATATTTTAGGTAGTGCATCTATAAATTTAGGCAAAAATCAGCCCAAGTTACATGAGACAAAGCTTGGATGGATAGTATCAGGCTCTGTGGCTCTTCTAAAACAACCATCCAAAAATATATATTCACATTTTTGTAATATCTCCATGAACGAGTTGCATAATAGCCTAAATAGGTTTTGGGAGCTCGATTCCGTTTCTTCTGAGCATTCCTTGTCACAGGAAGAACGAGCTTGCGAAGAAAGTTTTCGTGTTAACACTGTGCGTGATCAAGACGGGCAATTCATAGTTACAATGCCTCTTAAAAATGATCCCAGTGAGTTAGGCGAGTCATATGAAATGGCTAAACGTCGATTTTTATCTTTGGAACGTCGTTTCCAACGTGATCCTGCTTTTAAGGAAAGATATGTTGCGTTCATCGAGGAGTACGTGAGCTTGGGGCACATGAGTGTGAATAATTCATCAAGGAAACCTCATTCAGGTAACAAAATTGAGTACTTTTTGCCACATCATGGAGTCATCCGAGAATCCAGTACCACAACTAAGCTCAGAGTAGTCTTCGATGCATCAGCAGCGACTACTTCTGGAGTGTCGTTTAATGATATCCAAATGGTGGGGCCCACTGTCCAAGATGATTTATTCTCGATATTGTTGCGTTTCCGTCAGCATAAGTTTGTTATATCTGGTGACATCAAGAAGATGTATAGGGCCATTCAAGTAATCCCATCGCAACGTCAATTACAGCAAATTATCTTTCGTGCTGACCCCAAGCTACCACTTCAAACGTACAGTCTTAATACTGTTACTTATGGCACAGCTTCCGCCCCTTACTTAGCTACTAAGAGCTTAGTCAGTCTAGCAACAACCGCCTCTAATGACGTTGTAAAGACGTCCATTGAACGGGATTTTTACGTCGACGATTATCTTAGTGGTGGCGACTCGGTTTCCGAGGTGGTCCAGATGGGTAAAGAAGTTGCATCCATTTTAGCGTCAGCTAACTTTCATTTGAGAAAGTGGCAATCTAATAGTTTTAATATTTTAACAGAAATAGCCGGTGTTTCAGGGCATTCTGATAGGTTGAACTTGTCTGAGGATAGAAACGTGTCATCTAAAACATTAGGCCTATATTGGCTATGTAAATCTGATTCTCTTGAGTTTTCAATATCGGTCGACACTACCAAACCAATCACAAAGCGCCACATTTTATCTGTGATTAGTCAAATATTTGACCCATTAGGTCTGGTAGGTCCTTGCATTATCGAGGCAAAAATTATCATCCAAAGTCTATGGACGGCTAAGTGTGACTGGGACGAGCAAGTACCTGATAATATACATACCTCTTGGTTAATGTTCGTGAACAGTCTACCATGTTTAAACACTATTAAAATACCCCGGTGGATTTCATGTGACAATTCAACTACAAATGAGATTCATGTGTTTACAGATGCATCCGAAAAGGCCTACGGTGCATGTATTTATATAAAGTCTAGTACTAAGGATGGGTTGGTAAAAGTACAGCTGTTGGTCTCTAAAAATCGTGTTGCACCAATCAAGCCAACAACCATCCCTAGACTTGAGTTATGTGGGGCTTTATTAGGAGCAAGACTGTGTGCTAATGTACGGAATTCCTTCACCAAACCCGTTAGTAAATGTTATTTTTGGTGCGATTCGACAATAGTGTTGAGTTGGCTTTCCATGACACCTAATTTATTAAAACCCTTTGTTCGAAATCGCATCAATGAAATACAAGAACGCACTACAGGGCACACGTGGAGCTACGTGCCGTCAAAGGAAAATCCGGCGGATCTTGTTTCTCGCGGGCTGAAGGCTGACCTTATCAGCGAGTGTTCCTTATGGTGGTCAGGTCCTCAATTTTTGTTAAATGATGCAGAATATTGACCAAAAATGCCCAATGAAAACTTGAAACAAGATCTACCTGAAGTTGTGTCATCACACTTGTCTGATCACTCATCCCATCATCAATCATGCAATAATTTAACTGTAAATCATTTGTCACATAACAATAATAATCATTCACTCATCAAGTCACTCATTCACAAATATTCCAATTATAATCGCTTACAGAGAGTCGTCGCTTACATATTAAGATTTATTTACAATTTAAAACATAAACATAATAAATTTCGTGGTCTCCTTTCCTGTGAATAACTTATAAATTCTACAAATTTTATTTTACGTCACGCCCAAATAGATATGTTTCCTACTGAGTATAATTTACTGGAATCAGGAAAGTCCTTACCAAGGAAAAATAGGCTTATTTCTTTGAGTCCCTTTGCAGATTCAAATGGTCTCATACGCCTAGGAGGAAGACTTGACAACTCACCTTATGATTATAATGTCAAGCACCCGGTATTATTATGTGGTAAGCACCATATAACTAAAATAATATTTCATAAATATCATCTCGACTGCTTACACGCCGGCCCTCAGCTGCTCTTGGCAATTATACGCCAAATGTATTGGCCTCTTGGTGGTAGGAATCTTTCTAAATGTATTGTTAAAAAATGCATCAAATGTTTTAAACACAAGTGTCAAACTGTGCAACCTACAATGGGTCAGCTGCCCTCTTCAAGGACACATTTAGAACACCCATTTTTAAATTGTAGTGTGGATTATGCTGGGCCAGTGCTGATAGCTGATCGCAAAGGGCGAGGGTGTAGGCTTATAAAGGCGTACCTGTGTATTTTTGTTTGCCTTGCCATTAAGGCTGTTCACATCGAGCTTGTTACAGACCTCACGAAAGAAGCCTACATGGCTGCTTTGAACCGGTTCGTGGCTCGTCGTGGCAAACCCGAAAGCATCTTGTCCGATAATGGGACAAACTTTGTAGGTACTTGCAATGAGCTGCGTAAGTTTTTACAAGACTCGAATGTCGTGTCTGAAGTTGCTCAACAAGGCATCAAATTTTCTTTTGCGCCTCCATACTCCCCCCACTTCAACGGCATTGCTGAAGCCGCTGTCAAATCCACCAAACATCACCTCAAGAGACTTTTAGGCTTAACACACTTCACATACGAGGAGATGGTCACGTGTTTGACTCAAATAGAGGCCGTCCTTAATTCCCGTCCTCTCACCCCTCTTTCCACTGATCCTCTAGATTTTTCCGTACTCACTCCTGGACACTTCATAATTGGGCGACCACTAATATCCGTTCCGCATCCACAGGTTACTGATCACAACATCGGGCGACTGGAGCGCTACCAAAGAGTGGAACACATTAAACAACATTTCTGGAATCGTTTTCAATTAGAATATGTTTCTCTGCTCCAGCAAAAAACTAAATGGACAGCGTCAACAGGCCAACTTTCAATGGGAGCACTGGTCCTCATCAAAGAGAAAGGCCAACCGCCCTTGGTGTGGCCACTGGGGCGTGTCATCAAGGTCTTCCCTGGCAGCGACGGGACCACACGGGTAGTGGAGTTGAAGACGAAGAGAGGAACGGTGGTGCGGGCTTACAACAACGTCTGCCCACTTCCTCTCACTTGAATACTTCAACCCGGGGAGGATGTTCGGGCGCCGCCGACCACTCGGCAATCTTCGGCTGCTGTCGGATGACGGCGGGCGACGGCGGGCGGCGGCGAGAGGTGCGGCGTGCGACGTGCGGGACGCGGGCCACCAGCCCACTTCGCTACCGATCTCTGAAGACGACGCGCGCGCACATTTCTTAGTTTACCAACAGTATTATTGTAGACACCTATTTTGGATTATACTATTTAAAATTACAGTCCACTGTTTTTGAGTTCAGTCCTTAGTTAGGTCCCTAACAATCGGCATCTCTTCAAAATTATATAGAGGTTTCTAAACTACTTTTTCTCTAATTCAATGGCTGACGAGATTTTGCTTTTAAAGCTTGAAAAAAAAATGTGTCCTTGTGCATGGAAATTCTGATAAAATGTGGATTTGTAGAACGTACAAAGAACTTTCAATGAAAATTGTCTTGAATAAGATTTGATATTGTTTTTTTGAGAAATGGGATTTTTCATGAAACTGCAGCAGTCACTTTGGTTTTCATTAAAATACTAGAATAACAAATCTGTTTTTGTTGTTGAGTGTCATCATCATCTGCCTAGCCTTTTCCCAACTATGTTGGGGTCGGCATCCAGTGTTTTCTACATGCTGTTGAGTGTAAACTGACATAAATGGCGTTTAAAATATTGTTATATACTTATTGTTTGATGCTACGGAACCCCTTATGAGCGAGTCCGACTCGCTCTTGATCGGTTTTTTATGTATCGCCACGCACTAGTTTTTACAGCGTATAGAGTAGTTTGATTCAACGGTTGTGTTAGCTTCTTCGTATGTTGTATGTAGGTATGTTTTTTTTTTAACTTTCGAGTTACTTACTCATAAATACACTATTCAACGTGACAAGCAAAAATACGTGGTTAAAAAACGTAATAATTACAATTAGAGGATCAAGAAGACGGAAATGTATTTTACCAAAGATTTGATTCGTACCTAAACTTTACGGAATCCATTCTCTAAAAATACAAATGTAGAAACCGCGCGAAAATCCGTTGCGCACATGAACACATTAAACAAATAAACATACACCCTTATCAAAACCGTCTTCAATATGTGTATAAATAGATTTATACATTGATGAACAAAAAACTAGTACTTTTAACTAACTTTAAGCAAACTAATCTGCGTCGTCATCTTGACTCATGTAATGATTGGCAATAAACAAACCGGTTCTACTGGATTGGAGCATCGTGTCAAGATTTCAGTTTTACAATCAAAGATTTTCTTGCTATTTTATTTTCCTTTTAGGTAGATTTCGTCAGAAAAAATCTACCTATTGGTCTTGCACCTAAACTCGAGTTTTCTGAAAATTTCACCATAGGGGGTTTAGTTATGATCCCTTTTTTTTTTTTTTTCGGATCATCAATTGACTTCTCCCGCTCTGGGCGGAGCAGGAGGGAGTGTCAGACTTCTACTGACTAAAACCCATCCATGTTCCTTCATCGCCCTTTGTGTTCCGAGGCCACGGTATCTCTTTCGAATAGTCTCGCAACCCCGGTAGTTATGACCCCTTGAGCCCAAATCAACCGCCGGTTAAAAAATTTATATAATAATATAGGTATTGTATGTGGGGCGACTAGCAAAATTTTGCTCTCTATAGGTCGCAATTATGCACCGATTGCTTTCAAACTTGGCCCAAAAAATGAAAAGGTCAAAACTTAGGTTAGGTTCTTGAATGGGTGAAATTTGTCTATGGGGGGCGGCAGGGGGGCAGTTTTTCGAAAATAAGTTTTTTGGCCATAACTTTTTTCCTATGGAAAATTTTTGAACCGTTTTACATTTTTATCATTCCGAGTGAAATTATGGACAACTTTTAAATTAAAACTTTTTTGATGCAACCCCTAACTTGGGAGGGCGTTGAAATTTCCAAAATTTTTGGAAAAAAATATTATATCTCCGAAACGGTAAACATTTTACCGTCGGAAATATTTCTTTTTGAAAGCAAATTGTTTACTCTACAATTTTATTTTGAAAGTTTAGCGATAATTCTTAAAATTTTCGAAATAAATAATTATAACTGAAAAATTGAGGGCATTGCTAAACTCTTAGGGGATAAAATTTATGATACCTAACCATTTTTCAGCCGTAAAAAAACATAAAAAAAATAAAAAAAAAAACGTAAAAAAAAAAGAAAATTATCAATATCCAAAATGTTAATATGGGGGTACCTTCTTCGAAATCTACCTTCTCCTGAGGCTTGTTGAAGGGATTTTTTAAAATATCAAAATTACGTCTAATAGAATTTATCGGGAGTACTGAGTAGCATGCTGCGCCGCCGTTAAATAAAGTATTGCTTGATTTATTACACATGAATGTTGTTATTAACAGGCGATGTTAAAACAGCTTCTTTTGAAAATGCAGGCAGCACTGGTTTGGTTGTTGTGGCGAAGGTAATGCACACCAACATGTTTAATCATACGTGTTGAAAGATCTCGTGAATAAGCCCGCATATTATATAACATTTTAATAAGTTTGGCGCTTAATACGGCCGGCATGCCTTGAAATGGGCATCGCCAATAGTCTCATTAAGCATGAGTGTGAAACATTCAATGCATTACAATAGCGGACGCTTCTTCAATCAAATCATTTGTACGAAGAACAGGGTCTGAAATTATTCATCCCCTATAGAAAAGGGACGATCCTCCGACCAGGCGGGTGTTGTGACAGCTAGGTGGGCTATAGTTATTGTCGGGTTTTTCTATAAATTATATTTCATTTGTGTCATAGATGGCGCTGTAGTATTTTTGATCATAATGAGGGATTTTCTTTTAGCTCTTCCCTAGTCGCTGGATAGATGGCGCTGAACTTAATACGTTAATTTAAGGAACGGAACCTAAAAGAACTGATTTTAACAAAGCGCGAGAAAACTAAGTTATATTCGGAAGGTTAAGCAAACGAAAGTGTCAGTCAACGAGCGTATGTGACGGGACGCAATGTGTTTTTTCCAAGCGTTTTGGCTTTGGCACCAACTATCGTAGTCAGTTCAACGCCATCTATAGAGTTCTTGGAAACTAAGTTTTTTTTTTAATACCTCAAAAAGAAAACCTCTCATTATATTACTGTACTTATTAAAGTGCCACTATAAGCCTTTTCACACCACTATGTTAGGTTCGGTTTCCATTCTACTCGAATGCAGCTGAATACCAGTTTTTTACACGGAGCGACTGACTATCTGATCTCCACAACTCCGTTACATCTTAGTAAGACTGGTTGTCAGATTCGAGTTTCTGACTAACCGGGACCACCGTTAAAGATTTACAAATGGCAGTCGGGGACCACGCGGTGGTTTATTTATCGTGCTTTCTGAGGCTCTGAGGGGTAAGTATTTTAATGGAAGTATGTAATAGATATAAAATGGTCACTCGTCCACGCACTGAGGTAAGTTGAAAATTAATCTTGAATCAACGCGTGTGACTGTTACTATGTAGCGAAAAGCTTTCGGTTAATGTGACAATGGTTTATTTAAAGCTAGCGAACCGCCCCGGTTTCGCACGGGTGCAATGTAACAAAATGTATTAAACCTTCCTCTTGAATCACTCTATCTATTGTGTAACGTTACAATTTCCTGGATAGGATCCACAAAACTGTAAGGTCACTCTGAGTACTCACCTACCTAACTTTCAGTCTGGAGGTTAGCACTATTAAAAGAAATAGACAAGGGGACGAGTTATAAGAATTTATTAACAAAGATCCTAACCTAAAAGCTGGAGCTACTTAAATCACTAATGCCAGTGAAGCTGGCGGAAAATACTGAAGATGAACGCAGAATGGATTAAATAACTGAAGAACGTCCGTCTTCAGACTATGGAGGAGGACCGAGGAACCATCAACTCTCAGGCCGTAGAGAAGGGCCGAGGGCATCCGTCTTCAGACGGTGGTGGACGGCCGAGGACCGTCAATTCTCAGGCCGTAGGAGGAGGGCCGAGGACATCTGTCTTCCGACCGTGGCGGAGGGCCGAGGAGCATCAAATCTTCATCATCAGGCTTGTGCAGCTCAAGCATCAAGGTTTCCAGGTGTTCTAGGTGAGGGTGCGGCACGGAGAGAGGCCGACTTAAAACTAAAGAATAAGGGGAACTGCCCTTTAAATATACTTTTATGGAGCTTCTCAGAGGTGTTCCTGCTCTCAGCTCCGAACGTAGACTGCCCATTCCCCCACCAGGCTCCTGTCAACTCCAGATAATTTACATTTTAAAATTAGAAAATTATTAAAAAGAAAATCGAATTAGGTCGATGTGATTTACCTATACAACCTACAACTAGCTCCAGCAATAAATTAAAAATAAAACTAGGGTTGCCACTAACTGACATCACAAAAGTAAACAAAGATTTAATAAAGATAAA